>CM065464.1:29195319-31595319 GCA_032872475.1 Leptopilina myrica (nomen nudum)
GATTTATATGTCCCGATTATATAAGTGTTTAGCGCGAAACTTTCCTCAACATTTCAATGAAATCTTCGCCTAATTATAATTATAATTAGGGAAAAATCTTCAGGAAATATTCAGGAAATGTTCACACTAAAGACTAAACACTTATTTAATCGGGACATATAAATCTTTACACAATTTTCACTAAACTTTACAGTTAAATATGCCGAATACTGCAAGTTTTGTTGTGGAAAAAATTATCAAAAGTTAGTCAACTGTCTAAAAATCATCAAAATTTCCATGAAATTTGATCTTGAATGTCGATTCAAGATGTAGCTCTCTTAATTTTTATTCAATTTTATTCTGTAATATATGGATTGAAAGATAATTTAATTACCTTTCCAACGACATCCTATTCATCATTTTTGGACTAGTTGATGTTCCTACAGGTAAATTTAAGTGCCGTCGCTCCTCAAAAATACAAAATTTTAAGCTACAAAAAAACTACACGAGGGAAAAAAGTTAAAACTATGATTTTCTTACTCAGAAAACACCTACTAATCCAAAAAAAGTTTTGTTCGATTGGCAATTTCACTGTAAACCAGTGTTTTCAAACCAATGTTAGAAGCAATATATCTTCTAAGTCTTTAACAAAAAACTTTAGCGAGGAAAGTCTCTCACTGGTGAGTTTTGATCACGAAGTAATAATAAGGATGAGACTTCACTCTATGCGCAATCTATGGAAAATATGTCCCCACTTGAGGGAACAAGACAATCCAAAGTTTAGAGCGTGTATAGCAGAAGTGGCTTCCTTGCGGGAAACGCAGGAAATGAAAATTTTCAAATATTACAAGGTTCGAATGTTTGTGTGTGTGTTCTCACACTGTATTGCGGTTCTGATAGAGTTTCGTTTTCTTTATATTCTAAAATATTTTTGATCAACTTATTCTCGTTATTTTATAATTATTTAATTTTATTTACTTCTATGGTTATTTTATTTGTGTTTGTAAATTTATAAGTTTTATTACTTAAGTATGTTGTGTATATTTTTTTCATTTGTAAAAATAGGAACCGCGAAAAAAAGCAGTAACAGAAGACCGAATTGTGTACTTTTTTTCGCAGTTACTATTTTTACAAATCAATATACATTTCCATTTTCTTTATGAAAATGGTAAATTGAAGTGTTGAATTTGGTTACTACACCCAGCATAACTGAAAGCATGTGAAAATAACTGCGTTTCAGAGTAAAACAAAATGTGTATTTCTGCATAGTGTTGTCAATGCTTTCTTGGCACGGTCTGCGCGTGCGCGGAGAGCAACATAGTTCACGTCGCGAAAAATTTAAGTGTTTGACTATATCAACCGCACGGACGATGAAAAGTTTTTACCCTTTCTCGTTGTAATTTTAAGGAGGAAAGGGAAAAATTTCCCCTTCCACATGTTGAAGGTCTAATCGCTCATATGAGACTTCTTCATCGTCAGTGCGGTTGATATATACTCAAACAGTTTATTTTTCGCGACGCGTCAAAAATGCTATTTTACAGGTCATTTTAATTTTTATTATTTTACTAATTGCTATTTATTGATCACATTCAAAAATGATTTTTTTGGAAACTTTGGCACTCTAATTTACCACTTTTGTAAAAAAAGGTTTCTAATAGTAATTTTTGTGAGAGAAAAAGATTTATAAAAAAGGTGATTTTAGTGCTTGTTTTGTTTACATTTTGCAACTTGAACATAGCCTTAAGTCTCCTTATTGTTACTTCGTGGTTTTGATAGATGAAAAAAGTATATTCGTAATTCCTCAGTATTACTTTTAAATGATTTTATTGATCAATATGATTATGATCTTTCTATGGGAATAGCCTTTCAAAATTAGAAAACCTTTCCTCTTTCACATGTTGACCGTACGAATTTCGTTAGAAAATCCGACCAGATTCGTACAAATTTCCTATTGAATTCGTATGAAATTATTAGTAAAATTCGCGTGGTGTTTTGAAACGTTTTTTCGTACGAATAATACCCGAATTTTAAGTAAGGATATTCAAAAAAAAACTTAGCTCGGAATTTCGTATGAATTTTCGAACGAATTTTCGAACGAATTGTCAGCTAAA
This sequence comes from Leptopilina myrica (nomen nudum), assembly GCA_032872475.1. Taxonomy (NCBI): domain Eukaryota; kingdom Metazoa; phylum Arthropoda; class Insecta; order Hymenoptera; family Figitidae; genus Leptopilina; species Leptopilina myrica (nomen nudum). The sequence goes on from CM065464.1 coordinate 29,197,410, forward strand.
AATTTCTGATAAAATATTCGACCGGATTATCTTACGAAATTCGAGCGAATTGCGAACGGATAAATATAGAATTTTTTTGAGAATATTCCGTTTGGAATTTCGTATGAATTTTCAAACGAATTGTGAGCTAAAAATTTCTTATAAAATATTCAGCCGGATTTTCTTACGAAATTCATACGAAATTCGAGCGAATTGCGAACGGATTAAATAAAATTTTGTTTAGAAAATTCTGCACGAAAATTCGAATGGATTCTCAAATGAATTGTTAGCTAAAAATTTCGTCAAAACTACACTGAGAAAAATGGATATTGAGCTTTAATATCTAGATATTAACAGTCAATATCTGTAACAGTCAAATACATAAACATTTTAGATGTTTAAATTTAAAATCCACAGATATTGGAAAAGACATGTTCACACATAACCTCAAATTTGTAGATTATACCAGTTAGCATCTGAGATATTAAACCATAACATCTAGATGTCATGAAATACCATCTTTTCTTAATATCTAGTATATTAAGATTTTTAACATCCAATTTGCTCAGTGTAATCGGCCAGACTTTCTTACGAAATTCAAACAACTTGCGAATAGATTAATTAAAAATTTTTTTTTAGAAAATTCTGCACGAAAGTTCGTATGAATTTCGTAAGGAAATCTGGCCGGATATTTCTTTGGAAATTTTTAGCTCACAATTCGTTCAAAAATCCATACGAATTATCGTGCGGAATGTTCTCAAACAAATTTTATATTTATCTGTTCGCAATTCGCTTGAATTTTGTATGAATTTCGTGAGGAAGTCTGGCCGAATATTTTTGAAAAAATGTTTCAAATCACCACACGAATTTTACTAGTAATTTCATACGAATTCAATAAGAAATCTGTACGAATCTGGTCGGATTTTCAAACGCAATTCGTACGAATCATTTTTACATGGGCAGAGTCCGTGCGTCTGATATACTCAAACAATTTAATTATCGCGACGCGTAAAAAATTATATTTTACAAGTCATTTTAATTTTATTATTTTACTAATTGCTTTTTATTGCTTACACTCAAATAAGATTTTATTGGAAAGTTTTACACTCTAATTTACCATTTTCATAAAAAAGTGTATAAGAACGTTAATTTTTGTGGAAGAAAAGGCTGTTTCAAAATTTCGATTTTAGTGCTTGGTTTGTTTACATTTCACACCTTGAGCATGCCCTTGAACATTCTAATTTGAAAATAAAAAATTTTGTAACCAAGCGCGCGAAACATTGAGATTGATATAATTATATCAATCTCATTTTCAGAAACAAACTCTACAGCCGCCAACAGCCATATAGACAATATTCTAACTAAAAACAGAAAAAAGGCCCTAGTCTTTAAGGAGGTTGCCTCCATTCACTGAACTAGTCAAAGAAATAACCATTTTTGTCTGATTTGACTTGCTCGGTACTTTGAAACGTCTGGCAACACTGCAACTCACGGTGTGTACGTTGTCATCAGCTGTTGTTTTGTATTGTCGCGTAATGTATATGAAAAATGGGGAAAATTGACAGTTTTACAGGAGAAAAGAATAATAAGTTTTTCTTTAATGGTAAAATTTTAAATAAAGCGTGCATAACCTCAAAATTTTGACATGCGCACGGTGGAAAATGTGGTGACGCGAAATGCCGTGTTGCCAGACACTGCAAGTTGTCCTTTTTGTATCGCAAAAAGTGAAAAAAAATTTTATAAATTAATTATTTTTAACTCTCACAGGAACCTATTGACCTTTTTCAAATACAATATCGGTTCATTATATATCTGACTTTAACTATACAAACTTTGATCAACATCTCTTTGTTTAATATTTTATAGTACGAAAATATATGTGGCAAAGTAATTGATTCCCATATATGAATCAATGTTAAACAGTGAAAAAATGAATTGATCAGAACTTTTTTCTCCGGAACCTACGAGTCTCAAAAATTTAACTACATAACTTTAGAAGCTTTAACTAGTAGTATGTTAAGTTTTATAAAAAACTGTTTGTTTATTCGATAATGGATGGAACCTCCTTAATAGAACGTGATTTTACCTATCAATGCAAGGTACTATTTCTTTGCTAAAATAAGTTGATTTTATTTTATTCATGTTTTCGTAAATTTTTAATATTTAGTTTTACTTCGGCTATAAGACATATCAAGCATTACCAGAGAGAAACTGAGAGTACGCATGTAATGCAAATCGCGCTTTCCTTTGAAAGCCTGTCCCCTCGCGGCCAGAAGTCTTAAGCTTAGGTGGTTGATTTTATACACTCCGGATGCATTAATGCTGTCCTTCCGGTTTAAAGGAATTTTGAAAAGTCGTGTCATTTCTATCAAATATTCTTAGTTCGTTGTACGAATGTTCTCATATGTCATAAACTAAAAACATTTTGATAGAAATCATATGACTTTGCAAAATACCGGCAAACCGGAAGGACAGCATTAATGCATCTGAGTGTATATTGTCTAAATAGGTGAGGTTGCACACATGTGTAAAATGTAATGGCTAAGCCGAATTAATTATAATCGGAATCGCTCGTGATCACTTGTAAAATGCCAGGAACGCGAGGAATACAGAATAGAACTAAAAAAGAGGTTATGTCAATGTTTTGACATTTTTATACAAGGTTTTTGCAAAGTTATTTTTGTGGTTTTGATGCTTATAGAAATTTTTAAAGTAACGTCTTTAAAAGTAGCGAATTTACAATCCCTATTTAGAGTGTCAATTTTATTATTTGTTATTTATTTTTTTTTAATTATTTTAATTTTACAATTTTCTGTAAATTTACCACATACTCCGAATGTAGTAAATAAATAACTCAAATTATTACTTATTATTACCTGCTTTCAGTGTAGTAAATTTACAGAAAATTGTAATATTGACACTCTGAAAGAATTAATTATGTACAAAAGGGATTGTAAATTCGATAGTTTTGAAGACTTTTGTATTACAAGTTTCTGTAAAAATTGTAAATTTACAGAAAAATTTTTTATAGCGATATTTAGAGATTTGAGCGTATTTAAATATTTTACAGCAACAAATTCTCTAAGGTAAGTCAGCGAAAAAAAATTTTTGTCAGTAAATGAAAGGAAATACCAGGATTAAATGCTAGGTGAAAATTTTTTCCCGGGGAAATTAAGCAAATTGAGACAAATTTTGAAAAATTATGAATTTTTAAACTTTTGTCCAAACATTAAAACAAAATATAGCAATTTTTAGTTAATTTTGTCAAGGAAAATTATTTTAATGTCAGTAAATTGTCAGGAAAATTGATAAACTGAAACTTGTGGTCACCTTGCTTTGGACTTTTTTCATTTCTTTCAATAAATAATTGAACTTTATGTCATGTTAAATTAATTAATTTTAAATAATTAAATTGTTGAATTTTTTAAGATTTGTGATTGCAATTTTTAAAAATAATTGAGTTTTAGAAAATTGTATGTTTATAATAATTTTTTAAATTCGTAGTCATGTAAAAAACTAATAATCACTAGTCCAGTTAAAAAAAGTGACTATTTTTTATTTGAGATTCGGATTTTTCATTAAATGTTAATGAAAAAAAAATTTTTAATGTTTCGAATAAGTTTAGAATTTAAATTATTCTTAAAAAGTAAAAATTCTATGTCTGTAAATCAGGAAAAAACAAGAATAAATTAAATACAAATTAATAGTACGGTTTACTATAATTTGAATCGGTGACTAACTTTTTAATAATAAATAATTAATTAATTAATAAATTGATACATTTTATTAATAAGTTAGTAAAAATTACTATTTATTGGAAAAATTAATATTTTATTAATTAAATTGCAAGGGTTTCTAGAGTTGCATTCAAAGTAGAGCAAACAAATTTCTTTTTACAAAAACAAAAAAATGAAACATTTTTTAAAGGTTGTAGATTGAAAAAAGTAAAATTTTTCAACTAAAAACCAAAATATCACTCAGTAATTTAAAGTTAAAAAAAATTTTAATTTGAAAAATTTTCCAGTGTGTTTAATTTAAATGCAGAGTTTTTCTGAAAACTGCATTTTTAATTGTATAGAATTATTTGGTGTCTATCAACGTGGAGTTAATAATAATTAAATAAATTTTGATGATATACAAAATTATATGTTTTCTACTTATAATTTTACGGTATCAAAATTTAATGGAAATAAACTAAACAAAATTAAATTAAATTGCATTTAAAATCAATTTTAATGTAATTAATTTTTCTATTTGGAATGTTAATAATAATTAAATAAATTTTGATGATATACAAAATTATATGTTTTCTACTTATAATTTTACGGTATCAAAATTTAATGGAAATAAACTAAACAAAATTAAATTAAATTGCATTTAAAATCAATTTTAATGTAATTAATTTTTCTATTTGGAATGTTCATAATAATTATTATTTAAAAAAAAATAAATTTGTTTTAATTTAACTTTTGTTTTTGGTTCATTCTAATAAATACGTCAAATTTGTTTGGTTATCCGAAAGAAATTTTTCATTTGAAGGTGTTTGTTTCATTTTAAAAAATTAGTGTTTTGAATAGAGAATATTATTTAGTTGAATACAATTTGTTTGACACAACACACAAATTTGTTTGATTCAACCAAATCATTTTATTGGAGTCAAACAAAAATATTTACTTGTCTCAAAAAGTACATGTGTGAATTTAAAAATGGCAGTCTCACTTGTCTACAGTCCGCGTTCGCGTCAAATTCATTATAGTTAAATCGGTAAATCGAAAAAACAAAATTATATAAGTGTCAGTTAAATGCAATTGCATTGTGTTCATTGTAAGATTTAGTGTATATATTTAATTTGTACTAGTGAGAAGAAAATATCCAATAAGTTTTTGTGAAGTTTTCAGTTGGTTGTTTCGAATAAACTTTTTTCAGAGCGCAAGTATCAACATCATGTATAATATGTTTAATGTAATATTTTAAATGTTTTTTATTATTAAGTAATTTTGTGTACATGAAGAAAGAATTATATAATATTTTATTTAATTGTTACTTATTTTCCTCTAATAATGTTTGAATTTCCTAATTTAATATTTTCTAGCATACATATTATTGGTTAATTTATGATTTATTGTATACATATAATTTTAAAATATCAATAACTATATAATAAATTATAAATCAACGAATAATATGTACTAGAAAATATTGAGTTTGGAAATTCAAACATTATTACAGGAAAATAAATAACAAAATTAAGTAAACAAAAACATTTATTTAAATGAACCAAATACGTTAACTAAAAATATTTATTTGAATCAAACAAATATTTTCTTTTAAAATAAACAAATTTTTTGGTTATATGAAATAAAAATGTTTGGTTAAGTATAATAACCATTCGGTTAATACAAATAAACGTATTGGAAGAAATTTTTTGGTTGAATCAAACAAACGTTTGGTTGACTGTATAGCAATGCATTTATTTTGTTGATTCAAGAAAAATTTGGTTGTTTCGAACGAATTTTTTTCTGAGTGTATTTTAATTATTGTTATCATTTTTATATCGAAATAGTATAAGAATAAATAGAATATATAAGAAGGAAACACAAATTTCGCTGTCCTTCTCTTTTTCATTCTCAACTTTACGCTAGATTTACTTTTGGAACTCAAAATCATTTTTCGGCCTATTATCAGATTAGTTGAGTTCGTTCAGTTCTATTCCTCGCGTTCCTTGCATTTTACGAGTGATCACGAGCGATTCCGATTATAATTTGGCATAGCCATTACATTTTACACATGTTTGCAACCTCACCTATTCAGGCAATATATGTGACGCTCCACGAAAGAAGGGACCTATCCCCGAAATAACATTAGGCTCAGTTTTCATGCATTGTGTACGGAAAATTGAGCCTAATGTTCTTTCGGGGATAGGTCCCTTCTTTCGTGGAGTGTCACATATATATATAGCCAACCACCTAAGCTTAGGACTTTTGGCCGCGAGGGGGCAGGCTTTCAAAGGAAAGCGCGATTTGCATTACATGCGTACTTTCAGTTTCTCTCTGGAAATACGATGGAACCAATGCCGAAAGTAAATCCACAATTTAAAAAGATTTACGGAGAAAAAGTCAGCCGAAAAATACGAAAGATTCAGAAATTGTAAAATAAATATATAAATAAAATGTTAGTTGAGAAATAAATATATATATATATATATATGTATAATATAAATATGTACGCATTTAGAAAATATATTGCTTTTATTATTATTTAAAATTAAAAAATTGAAATCCTACCTAAAATTTTAAATATTAGCACTGCTAATTAGACCTGATTAGCTCGTCCAGTCTAGACCAACGCGTGGTTCGAATGTCACTGATCTATAGCTGATTAGCGCCATGATCAGACAGTTATTTCAGCGCCCCGTTAGCAAGTAGACGGTCTTTTTAGCTTCTTACTAGAACCCAAAAATGTTTCTACACGGGTGATCGAATAATATTGAATTAATATCAGTATTGAATAATATGTTATATTTTTTAAAATCCTTTTTATTATCTCATGTCACCATTTGAACCTCGATTTGATCTGAAAATTAAAACCCCATAAAGATTTTAATTTATCTATTAATGAAATCTTCATACAAAATCTTTATAATACTAGGCAAATGATAATTTTTCTCTATGTGGAACATAAGAATGATATTTAATTAATTTTCCACTAGAGGAATTTAATAAACGTTAAATTTTCCTGAAGCTCTTTTAATGATTTACAACAACACGCCGCGCCGTATGGGTAATTTTCTCCTCCATTCCTCACGTGCGATTCGAAAACGCTTACGCACCTTTTATGAAGTTTATCTATATACTATATATATATCCATCAGAGAGTCTTGGATTTGTGAAATTGGTTTATAGATCTCTATACGCGTACAGTGCGCGAAGTGTATATATATTATGTGTGTGCCGCGAGTGGGTATTATAATAAGAGAAAACCGTGTGTAGTTATTTGGGACTTTATATTAGCCGATTAAACAGGGGAATAATATATATCTTGTACGCGACCATGCGCGACTGTAACATTATAAATTTATCAGAAAAAGAACATATGGGACGACCAAAAGAAACGCGTTGATCGAAAGATGGAGGTATAGGGATGTTCACCTCTGACCCGCCAAAGTATTTCGATATATGCTCTCGTGCCGCGGAGATATTTACTGGAGATAATTACATATGAGCGGTCGTAAAGTCTTGGACGGGCCTGTTTCTCGCGGCTGATATCTTACACTCCGAACTGAGCGCTCATCTTATACAAGGTGTCTATTCATGTACTTTCATCAAACCAAGAAAGAAATTCAATTGTTTTACGATGGTAATTCGGAAAACTTGGTCCCTCTATCAATTGACCTTCAAAATGCAATTTCCTCAAATAAGGTTAACGAAAGTGTGAAAAATGTTCTTCTCACAGAATTCCGCTACCTTGAGTTTATGGCAGTCTGAGAATTGATAGGTGTTATTAATTTCCGCTTGAGAATTACACATGTAGAGATAATGATTAACCTGTGGAATTTTTTTCGAACACTCCATATAGGTAGAAATCATTGGAGGCGAAGTGGTTGAAGATAGCACCCGGATAGCAAAAGCAGCCATGCAACACGTGGAATGAAAATCGATCAGAGAACCTGGTGCGAGGATCGAGATGATGCATCGATATCAAAAGTTGTAGAGCGGTTTCACGCGCTGAGCTTCTTTCACTCACTCCACTCTTCTCTACCTCTCTCGTTATCTGTCCAGCTCCCCTTATATCCCTCTACTATTCCTTATTTCTCTGTCCTTTTATACCTCTTCTTTTTTTCTCTCACGATCACAGTATATCTCTCATCCTCTCAACTTCTAGTAGGCGATATGATCCCATGCTCTTTGTCCGAGACAATTTGATTTTCAAATTACATATTCGCAATTTTCTTCATCCATAAGTGCAAAAGGGTTTTTTACCATCAATACAAGTTGGGATTCGTTTAATCAAATAGTCTCGATTTCCCCCGAATAATACTTCGTTATGTCGCATAATTAATAAAATGTAATTTGATTTTCTAAGGGGTTCATTTCTAAATAGCCCTACAGCTTATTGCATTCTCAAATTTAGGGTCGAACTCAAATAGAATAGGAATTTCACTCTAAAATTTCACTTTAAAATACAAGTTCTTTAATATATTCGCTCTTAATATTATTAATTGAAAAATGATGGATGAAGCAGTGTAAATAAAGGATTTGACAAACTTTATAATTTTCTTCTTGAAGAGCTGCGATGATGATTAGCTGATGCGTGACGTATCATCAATTGAGGTGAATGAACGGTTCCCTCGGTGACAGAAATAATTTAAGTAAATTTCTGGAAGGCAATTTCACATGTCCGTGAGTCTGCAATTAAAGTCAATGTGAAGCCAAGCCATTTAACCTGAAAACGACTTTTGGATTTCGATAAACGACACGCGATGCAATGCACTCTTCTCCCTCCAAATATTATTGTAAAAAAACTGCGCTACCCATCCATAACTATACGCATTTCCATAATTTCATAATTACTAACTAGCTAGTCTTAAACTTGTAACAAATATCCTTTTCTTGCAATTAAAATTGAAATCAAAGCCCTCGTTCGCGTATAAAAAATCCATTATATTTAAATTACAAATTCATTTTTCCACAATTACACCTGAACACGTCAACTTGTCACACACATGATTCTTTATGAAAACGGCTCAGAAAATAAAACACTATGCAGCTCGTTAACGTGATCACCACGCTTCGTGGAGTTACTCGCATATATTTTTACTTAAATTCATTATATTACACCTACATGCAAATAAATTATGTATATGTGCATATCCACGCAAATACAGATGCAATTAAAATATTCACATAAATTTCTGCACAGTTAGAAATGATGCGAAATTACGTTCACTCCTTACACGCGAAAGGATATGACTAAAGGATCCCTTGAAAGTAGAGTTCCTCTAGGCTCGTACCTCTCTTGTATATAGGTAATATTAAAGAAAATAAAAAATAATAAAATAATATTATCATCATCTCCAAGAGGTATATAACAGACCTGGAAATTGCCCTTGCCAATAGCAATGGGGAAAGTTTCACGTGCATAAAAGGCCAGGAAAGGTGAACACGCCCTATATGGGTTGTACCCTCCAAGAAACCGTCGCTGAAAACCATTGTCACACAATAAAGGGTGATTGAAACGAACATGTTAAACACGTTTCAGAATGGCTGAATATGCAGTAGGCAAATACGTACCCGGAAAAAAGTACAACATATCATCTTTTGTTTAAAAAATTAGCCATTCTTTTGACAAATTGTAGATGCCAATGATGGCACGAAATCTGGCCTATAGTTGCGGCACATTAATAGCTAAGATTTCGTCTTTATCACGGCAAATTATAAATGCTAATATTGAGACGTAACACGCATAAATATTTGCACATTATCGGCTAGCAGTATTGATTATAAAAACCCTTTTGTTTACGGCTTCATATGAGCGTAGCAGAAAAGTCTATTTAGGCTTCAGAATATCAGATTAAGCGGTAAGAATTTTTGAAATGTCTCTAAGATTGTATTAAATTTAAGAAAATAAGCTATGAATAAATATGGTTAATAATTTAGTTAATTAATTAAAAAATATAATTATTTTTTTCATTTTTCCAATGCTGGGAAGTCTAATCTCAATTAACACCACAATAGTCGGCCTAATATTGTCTGCCAAGATTCGGTGCCAACTTTGTCAAACTAAAACAGCAATTTTCGTGAAACAAAAGAATTTAACTATTTGTTGACGTCCACGTCAAAAGGGCGTATTTTAGCACTATTGGCCTTATCTACATGAGCGAATTCCATGTAAAATTTGGAAAACTTTGATTGGTTCTATTTTAAAAATACGAATTACTTTTCCAAGTAATCGACAAAATGGGCCCTTTTCATGTGGAATTCCACATTTGAATATATATATATATATATGAGGCATTAAAAGTTAGCTTATAGAGTGTACTTTCAAATGCCGAGTGGCACTTTTCAAAATTTTAAATTGGGGGTTAAATATGGGGGTTAATTTCTCAAAAGTCGATCTAATTTGACTGAAACTTCTTACTCAAAAGTTTTTGAGGTCACTAATTATGAATTTGACAAAATGAAATAAAATTCGGATGAAAATTTGTTATTTGAGGGTTTTTGAAGTCACTGATGATGGATCTAAAGTCAATTTCCAAAAATTTTCAATATTGGTATGAATGTGGTGGACTATTTGAAAAAATTTGAATTATTAAAAAAAAGGTCTCTGTGTTTCACAAGGTTGACACTGTTATCTTATACAAAATGATGCTATTCCTTAAAAATTCGACTGCCTTTAATTAAATTTCAATTGACATGATGTCTTATCCCCCAGAAATTATCCTGCAAATAAATTCACTTTTATGAAGATCGATAATTTTCGAAACGGTTTTTTCTGTTAGTTTTTTTAACACCTCTTGATTTTGGTTCTCATAAAATTCCTTCCAAAGATTTTAATTGTTTTGATTTTTTAGTAAATTGTTTCAAGTTTATTAAATTTCTCGCCTTGTCATTTTTATTTTCTTCTGATAACACTTCCGCTTTTAATTGTGATCTTCAATTGCTTACAAATTTTCGAACCCGCCGTAACAGTATAGGAAATCCCAGTTTTAATTTATTTCTCAATAAACGTAACCCATTACCTTTGTGTCCATGTTGGGTTCAGGGGTTACAATATCGATCAAAATGTGTATTTTTAGTGAATTTTGATATTTTCATTACAAAACCACACTGCACTATAAACAACGATCATTCAATTTCTTGAATAATTTCACATTTTCTAGAAATGGGACATTTTAAACTTGCACAGTAAGCTTGGCGCAATACTGCTGCAAGATATATTACACGATATTTACAATCAATTTAAGTGTATATTATAACTATAAATAATGTGCTCATTTTTTAACCATTTGTTAGTGTAGAGAACATAATTATACCCAAGTTTCGGGATAAACTTTAATACTTTCAATTCATCAACATACTCACTTATTTCCCTCTTGTTTGAAAATTATTAACAAGAATTTCCATATAGAAGCCAAAAGTTTTCTTTTAACTCTTTATAAACAAATTAATTTTTTTAAACTTTGAACCCGATTTAAAAATTTTTTTAAAAATTTATTTATACCTTATAATGTACAGAAGATTATACAAAAAGAACTGGAGTGGGCCTAATGAGTTTATTGAGTTAAAAACATTTTTCAAAAATCACGTGCATACCTCACAGTGGGATTTTTTTTTCAATTAATTTTTCAAAAATGTCTACAGCCTAGAATTTTTAATGGATTTGAATGTTTTTTGGTTTAAATGCAAGAAGAATAATTTTTCAACATTTCCCTCCGTGTAAACCTAAGAATATTCAATTGTTTATAATTTTTTTAAATCAAAGTTCACAAATTAATTGTATACATATATACTTTGCTTTAAAAATGAACTTTCTTTTTTATACCGCGACCGCTACTGCTTATGTCTTAAATCAGTTGAAATTTACTATAATATAATCATCAATTAAATAGCAAATCATTCGATAATCTCGATAATTTTTTACTCTTACACTATTAAACATAAAAATTTGGCAAAGTACATTTTGGAAACGTTTTTTCATGTTCTTTCGATTGGAAATAAGCATTTAAAAAAAAAATTTTGATCCAAAAAAATCAAAATTAAAAATAAATTTTAATTTTTTGGGGGGGAAATGTACATTTTTTTTAACGACAGCTGAGGTTTTTTACTAAAAGGAGATATATATGAAAAAGTGGGACTAGAATGTTTAAACATTAAAAAAAGAGTGTTCTACTAAACGGAGCTAAAAACCGGATTTAGATCGCTTCGGTCAGTAAAAAACTCTTTTTTTTCAATGTTTAAACATTCTAGTACAACTTTTTCATATATATGTCCTTTAGTAAAAAATCTCAGTTTTCGTTCAAAAAAAAATTGTACCTTTCCCCCCCCCAAAAAAAAAGTAAACTTTATTTTTAATTTTGATTTTTTTGGGTCAAAATTTTTTTTTCAAAATGCTTATTTCCAATCGAAAGAACATGAAAAAACCTTTCCATAATATACTTTGCCAAATTTTTATGTTTAATAGTTTAAGAGTAAAAAATTATCGAAATAAGCATTGTACTGAGAAACCCAAAAATTTAACCCCATCCCCCTCGGAAAATATTGGACTAGGTAAAAAATATTTTCACGAAAAATTACTATCTATTAGTACTAGAAAAGCCCCAAGTTTTGCTACGATTGAAGAAAAAATTTTCTCCACCTTGATCACTTGTCATGGAATCGCTCATATATATATATGGGCAATTCCATGTGAGATTTAAGTCGACCTCTTAAAATCGGCGAAAAATATTTTTTTTCTATTCTGTATAAAAAAAACAGATACGTATTTTTTTATTTATGTTTAATTGTTCAAATTTTTGAGTAATGAATTTTCGAAAATTTGGACTTTTAATTGAAGACCTCTATTCAGTAGCTTATAAGTCCGAAAATATCGAGTTTAGGAAAAAGTTCTTAAAGAATAAAAGTTTTAGTTTTCTTTCGACTTTTAAGAAATGTAAACAAAATAATTTTTAAAAAATTTTTTTTAAAAACAAAAAATTTTTTTATAAACAAATTAATTTTTTTTAACTTTGGGCCGGATTTTTATTTATTTTTTAAAAATGTTTTTGTACCTTATAATATAGAGAAGATTTTTCAAAAAGTACTGAAATGGGCCTGATGTGTTAAATGAGTTTTACAATATTTTCAAAAATCACTTGCAAGCATCACAGTGGGATTTTTTTTACATTTAACTTTTTAAAACTGTTTACAGCGCAGACCTGTAATTTAAAACAAAGAACTCTCAAATATATTAAAAATTATACCTTGTAGACAGTTTTAGAAAGTTAATTGTAAAAAAATCCCACTGTGATGCTTCCAAGTGATTTTTGAAAATATTTTAAAACTCATTTAACACATTAGGCCCATTTTAGGACTTTTTGGAAAATCTTCTCTATATTATAAGGTACAAAAACATTTAAAAAAAAATAAATAAAAATCCGGCCCAAAGTTTAAAAAAAATTAATTTGTTAATAAAAAAAAATTTTTTTTAATAAAAAATTATTTTAAAAAATATTTTTGTTTACATTTTTTAAAATTCGAAAGAAAACTAAAACTTTCATTCTTTAAGAACTTTTTCCTAAACTCAATATTTTCGGACTTATAAGCTACTGAATAGAGGGCTACAATTTAAATTCCAAATTTTCGAAAATTCATAACTCAAAAATTTGAACAATTAAACATAAATAAAAAAATACGTATCTGTTTTTTTTCGATACAGAATAGAAAAAAAATATTTTTCGCCGATTTTAAGAGGTCGACTGAAATCTCACGTGGAATCGCCCATATACAAAAAGCAAACTCCATTTTTAGGGTTCCGTACACCTACGGTGTACCGATGGAACCCTAGACCTAGAGACCTAGAGAGCTTAAATTTGGTACAGATACATATTTTCACACGTAGATTACAGGAAAAATATAGAGAATGTGATTGGAGGTGATGGCCATAGCGTTGTCAAGGAAATAACAAGATTTTTGGCCAAAAATACATAAAAAGTGACCATTTCCCCCCCCCCCCCCCCCTTAACTTCTAACCTATTCAACATAGAGGGCTAAAATTTGGCATACTGGTGTATTTTAACGCGAATATTACAGGAAAAATATAGAGAACTTGCTATGTAATAATGGCTATAGCGTTGTCAAGGAAAAACTAATGAGCTCCCTTTAATTTTGTAACTAAAAATAAAAAAAAATTGGACAAGTGCGAGTTTTTTTTGAATTGTTTTTTTTAATTCTACCAATTATCGATAAATGTTGCAAGTATTGTCTTAATATTTTGTACCGAACCCGCTATTACAGTGCGAGTACAACTCGCACTTAACCAATTTTTTACTTGATGTTTTCTTTATATTATACCTATATTACACGGAAAAAATTAGTCGATGAAGTTTTCAGCTACTACTCGAAGACTCTCGGATATGAAAAAATACTTTATAAACTTATAGAAATACTCTATGATTTTAGCAGAAATTCTCTAAAAAAGTCGAGGACTTTTTATAAACCTAGTAGCGGAAAAAAGTCGTGGAATTATTGTAACACTTTGATACAAAGTTTCGTCGACGAGTCGAGGAAAACGGTGCGCAGAAAAGATGCGCATACTCTCAGGCGATAAACGCGATCTGCAGTCAATTTAATACCGTTCATTTACAAATTCTTGTCTACAGTGTTTGTGAATTATATATTGGAGGATTAAAATCTTTTTATATGTATATATAAAATATAATTATTAATCGTTAAATAAGTTTTTAGAATAATGAACAGAAAATAATTTTATTGCCTTAGTTATTATTTTAATTAAATATTATCATTTTTCTATTCATTTAATAAATTAAAAATAATTGTAAAATAGTTCTTAACGTATACTGAAATACTCTTTAAAATTCTAAAATATGTTGAAGAGAAATATTTGAGATTTTTAATTTTCAAAATATTGCACTTTTTCTCACAAGCGGTAAAGAAAGGTACCATTTAGTATATAAGGACGATGAAAAAGTAGATTCATATAGCGTGCGAAACAACGAAAGTGTAGGATAATATGCGTATTGGTGTTAGCTATTTAGTTTTAGGCAGGTTATTAGTGATTAAATAGTGTCAAATTACATGTGATGAGTGTCGTGATTATGTATAAATGTAGGATTGTAATTAAATGTAAGGCATAAAAGGAATGAAATAAATAAGAACTGAAAGAATTTTTTTTACTGGTCCGCAGAATTTTTCATTTTCCGCGACTATCGTTGAAAGTTTAGAATACTGTAGAAGAAAATTTGGACACGTCTTTTTTCCTCGACTGTCGCCGAATCGTTCGCACTGGCTGTGTTTTCATTTTCCTCGACTGTCGCTGAATCGTTCGCGCTGGCTGTGATTTCATTTTCCTCGACTGTCGCTGAATCGTTCGCGCTGGCTGTGTTTTCATTTTCCTCGACTGTCGCTGAAAGTTTCAAATCCTTTTTCTAAATTCTCTTCGAATGTAGTACATTTTTTCTTCGATCTTTCAATATAATTTTTAAAACAGAGTGATTTAAAAATTTAAATACTTTCGACTACATCCGAAAGTCTTCTACAAAGTCGAGGAAAATTTCAGCAACTAATTTTTTCCGTGTATATATATTTATATATATTTATCCATCGATTTCAAAATATTCCGAGCGTGTGGCAGAAAATGGAACGTAGGACGACATATTTGGTCCAAACATTAATGTATAGCAGACGAATAGCCAAATGACTCATTATTTTGACGGTCCTTCATATATTCATATTGTATAGTGGACCTTAATATCAGTCCAGATTCTTTCTCTGTTTTTTCACTCAGGCCTCCATTCGCGACAGACAAAGAGAAAATACGAACTTTGTCGAGACCCTTTCGATTTGAATTCGGCACTGGTATTATAATTTCAGTAATCCTGGCTTACAGTGGATTAATAGCCCACCAAGAGATTTCTGCGAAAAAAATATCGTCGATTATTATTCTTTTTTTCCTACTGTTCCCGTTTGTATTCTCTGCTTAATTGTTATACGCTTTGAATCATTTTCAAATTAATTATTAATTTTAAGTCATATTAATTTAAAACAGTTTCATTCATGTTTCAAATAATTTTTTTATCACTATTTTATTGGTTGTTGTTAAAAACCAGATTATAGCTTTGCGATCTTTTGATTACATTATAATTTCTAAAACGTCGAAAACTATATGAAATTAAAGTCTTAATTCGTTTAAAAGTTTGTCTTCCATAGTAAATTTGAAAACAAAATTTAGTACACAATATTAGCACTTTTTTATTTAATTATAAAATAAATAAATATGTATATGATAATGCTCTTGCAATTTTATATAATAGAGACGCGAGGAATAATATTATCTATGCAATTTTCCTCTTATTTACAATAAAAGAAAACGCGCGCATTGTGTTTTAACTAATTCAATGGCAGTAAAAAAATTTTTTATCGACTACTGCGCGAGGAGAATGATATTACCCAGAGCTCACGATCCACAGACGGTAAGTAAATTGTCGTTATTTCGTAGGAGCAGAAGCGTATCCAACGTCATTTTCTTCTGGCTGCAGCTTGTAGGGTTCGATCGTGCGAAACAAGAACTTTATGATCCGCAAAGAGGAATCGCTGAATATAAGTCGCTTATACGAATAGAATGTAACGGTTGAAAACATACTTTTCTTTCTCATTCTTTGTAGGGTCACATAAAATATATACAATTTTTAAAAGTTGTTTTAGAAATATTTCTTTTGTTGATTTTCAAATTTTTTATCGTGGCATATTATTCTCATGTTATGTCAATAAATTTATAAAGTCTAGAAACATAATTGTCAACTTTTTTTTGTTTCTAATTGATACACGGAATGACATTTTATTTCAAAATGTAATATATACATTTTTAAACCTATGGGCTATTCGATGTCTGCTGTAAAATATTAATAGTTATCACTAGAAAATTGTCTCAGCGAAAAGAAGAAAATATGTTAGCTTATTATTACATCATCCTTTCTTTATAAACAGTCAAAGTTTAATAATTTGTTTATTAAATTTTGGAATGTGATTTCTTTCAATATTTAGTTTTTATTTATTTTCTGTTTCTCTCATCTCCCTACTCGGAGCTTAAACTCTCTAGCTAGTGAAAAAATGAGTGTGAGGGACACGTTATATGCTGAGGTTATCTCTTTCTCTCTTATTTTCTGTTCCGTTCTTGCAGTTTCTTTCTAAATGATCAAAAAATAGTTCAGTTCCTTTTTACTTGAATATAATAAATCTGTAAGTAAAAGCACTACTATTACTTTTATGTTAGTAACAGTTATTATTAATTTAAAAATAGTAAAGTTATGTAACTTTCAGGCTATATTTATATGATGTTTATTGGGATTAGAGACGACTGAGAAATGCATCTTCTTTTCAATTTAAAGATTGGAAGGTGTAATTCGGAACAAGTGCATATATTTTCTCGTGGTAGCCGCGGGCAAATTGGATTACGTACGAAACCCGCAGTGTAACCGCACTTCAAACGCCGTTTTATATGAACTTTCTCTCGGCTCCCTTGCATCCCTCAATGAAATTGACAATTGACAGAATTGATACAGAATACTGGCGGCACGTGTGCATTAAAATATATAGCTCCAGGGCATGCCCGGCTGATAAAATTTAGCTCAAAATGCAGACTTTACTTATCGAAAACCTTCTTTTATATTACATACCGTTTTAATAAAAATTTCTCTAAGGAAAGTTTCTGAAAAACGCTCTAATGATTTTTAAAACTTTAATCATAGAATAATTTCCCCTTTTTGTAATGAAAATTCTGTTTATTTTGTACCGCTTCTTAAAATGGTACAAAAGCGGTTTTACAACATGCATAGGGCATATGTCCTCATTAAAAATCTAAATTACTCTAATTCACGTATTTGCTTATGAAATATAATTTTTTATAATAAAAAAGAGGTAGAGAAAAGTTCGCGTTAATAAAAAATAATATGGAACTCATTCATTCGATCCTTGACCGCTAACGAAGAAGCACAATAAAATTGGCGGGAATACGTTTCAAAACCTTTTCATTCGAGGGTCATTCGCTCCTCAAGTGCTACCGCTTCAATGGTAATTGGTCAGTAATTTAATTAGAGGCCAAGACATTATTATAAATGAATCGACGAGTGCCATTCGACCAAAAAACCTTAAGAGATAAAAAGCAGAGTCAAATATTTTCTTCAACATGTATAAGCATTTTGTAATATAGTAAAAAATTAATTAGGACCTAAAATTTCGTTAGAAATCAACACTTTCCTTCTCTTGTTTCCTTTAACATGGAATTCGAGAGTACATTTGACATTGTCGCGCTCTAGTGATAGCTGCAGACATCTGGAAACTGGTTTACAAGTTTGCTTTCAATATGACGAAAATCGTTAAACGAGGAAGAAAAAAATAGCATATATTGCAATTTCTGTTTAAAACATCATATAAAAATTGTTGGTATAATTATTTTTAGCATTGTTACCTAACAATAAAACAGAAAATTTGCAAGAGGTAAGAAGTGTCCCCTTTTCCAAACAGTAGATTATAAAATATTTTTGTCAGAAAATTGCACTTTATTGTAGATATTAATTCCGAAGATGATCCGTTACACTCGTAAACGAAGCTGGGCGATCATTGGAGCGGCATAAAGGATTCAAAAGAGCGCGCAAATTCCACAACAGCGATAAATAACGCAATTAGAAATCACATAATGTCGATACAGAATCCTAGGAAGGATTTTAATGACGCGATAAAACCGGGTGACAAGTGTCAACGAGGACAGTGTATAAACGGACTTGTTATTTTTTTTCACTCAGCGGTTGTACAATAAGGACAAATCCTTAGTTTGTCGGCTCTGTCTCGTCGTCGTATTTTAACCGAGCCTATGATTCTTCCAGACTGTCAGTTTATTAAACGTATTCCCAGGAAGCGTGATCTTGCTACCGTTCTTTGCCTCGCTGCGATCAGAGATACTTGTTTTATGACGCCAATAAAAAAAAATATCTATGTCCTGTAATCACCCCACCTGATGAGCTTCGCCTCTCCTTAAAACCATCTTCGTTTTATTTTTCACTTTCAACAGAATTTAAACGACATAAATTTAGGATTTTCGGATCCTATAACAATTACTAAGTCGTATTTCATTTCTCTTGACACATTTCAAATTAACGAATATTAAATTCCTATTCCACAATTACAACTTTTATGCACACTGCAAAAAGAAGTATCTTAATTTAAGATGTTTTGGTAGTCATTTCTAAGATGTTTTGGTAGACACTTTTTAGTTACTTGAAACATCTTAATTTAAGATGTTAAAAGTATCTTCGTACATATTTTCTGTGATATTTTTGGGGCAAAAAGTTTTGAGGTTAACTATGGGCTATTATGGAGAACACTTTATGTATCTTAGATTGTAGTAACTTACACTTATGGCGCATCTTACGATTCTCATGTAACTTATCGCATAAACATCTTATTGCAACAAAAACATCTTAATTTAAGATACTTTAAAGAACTTACAAAAGTATCTTACTTTTCTAAGATGGAAGAAATATCTTCATCACTGCTAAAACGTATAAAGCATCTTAAATATCAGTAAGATGCTTTAGAAAACATCTTATTTTAAGATGTAAGATATCATTTTTCCATCTTACATCTTATTTTAAGATATCAAAAAAGACACCTATTTTTGCAGTGCATAAAGGGAGAGTTCTATTTCTTCTGAAAATTTATTAATTTTTTCACGTATTAGAGACACACGAAAAAACAGATCTTAAATGACAAATCGGACTCTCAAATGAAATTGAATGCGACACTATTATTGATATTTAAAATATTCAAATCCACTTGGAGATAAATTAAAAAGTAATTTAACATGAAACTCGAGGGATATATGCGCGTCTGATATGCGTCAATCAGGAAACACTTCTTTCCAGTGAGCTGTAAAAATGAGATTACCAATATATCCATGCGACTCGTCCCGACACAGAATTTTCGATTCACCCTCGAAATTATTATACACGAATCCACTTTGGCTCGCGCGGCAAAGGACATTTGAGTCCCTAACAAAGTCATCCCACTCCTTCTTCCCCTATTACAGCAACAATTGATCTCCCGCAGAATATGCTTTGCGATTTAAATTTTGTCGCGAGCTCAATTGCGAGCCAAATCCGATTTTCACTGACATCAATTCGCCCTTTTTCTTTTTAAACTCTCTATTGTATGTATGTTTCATACCTGCATTTTGGACAATAATTTCAAACCTCAAACAGAAATAGATAGCAAGTAAATAATACAAATAGATAATCTTATAGGAATCTTTCATAAGGGATATTTTTAAACTCATATACAATAAATATTGTAGAATTATTCTTGATAAATAATTATTCCAAGATCTTGTCCAATCCAAAATCAAAAAAACTGCGTGACATCATTTGTAAACGCTTTCTAATCTTCTTTGTAGATTCCGTTATTTGTTTTAATTTGTAAAATAAATATTAGGTAATGTTTTAGTGTATAATGTAATCTTAAATAAATTCTATATTACACAGAAAAAAGTAGTATAAATTTTGTTGCGGGTAATTTTAACCAATGCTATTTCACATAGACAGTGGCGCCCTCACCTAGGTGAAATTTTGTTGCAGTGAATTTTTACCACAAAATCAGGTTAAAATTTATACTTTGTTTTTCTTGTGATACTGGTTGTATTAATTGTGTACATTTTAATGTTAATCTAAAAGCAATTGTGGGCAAAGAGTTGAATACAGTTATTAAATTTACATTAAGCTTAATCCATAGACATTCAGGAACGCCTATTAATAAGTTGTTTTCTTTTGTTCCATCAAAAACTAAATGCTAGTAATCCACACAACATGTGAAGCGTATATTGATGTGGTTTTATGTGGTACTGGCTATTTCTTATACAAGAGGCTATTAAAACAAAAAGAAAGAAAGAAAGATGTGGTTTTATGAAAAATAAGTTTGTCGTAAGTTTGGGACTCTGCGACTTTTTCGACTTCACTGGAACGCCGGTTTAATCTACAGCTGGAAAGAGTCGTTTGTTAAAACAAACCCAGCCCAAGCGTTCTATAGTGTACATATTTTCGAAAAACGCGACTTTTTTAGATTTATTTTAAAAAATTGAGATTTTTTCGGCTTTTCTTTTAAATATTGCAACAAAAGACTACATTTTATACTAAAAATTACCTTATTTCAATTTTTTTAGTGTGAAAAATAACTACAGACAAAGCGGAAAATTATTTTTGAATAATTTTTCTAATTTAACTTTCGAAATATACAATTAAGAAAATTTTGAATAACTAAAAGTTTGTAAAATTTATAATCCCAAAATCTGAAACTGTTACAACTAATTTCGACACGTGTTACAACTCATCATCGTACTAGCAGATGAGTTGCAACACTGGGAACTGTTTTGGATTTTGCAATTGATTTAGAGATAAAGTTTAGTTAAAAATTCTAGAAAATAACTCAACTTTGAAACAATTACGATTCTAGTTTTTGGAAATAATTTAATGTCAATACAGAATTAAATTAAAATTAAAGAAATGTAAATTTTTGTGAAAAAACAAATAAGAAGCAAGCAAGCTTTCAATATAATTGCTGAGGCATTTCAAGCTTGCATGCATCTTGCTGCACGCTTATAAAATTTGCATAGCAAAGTTTTATTTTCGGAGATATATATATATATATATATATATATATATATATATAATATTTAGCAAAGTAAATGAAACGCGTTATTTTGATTTGAAAAGAGGGTTAAATTTGAATTTCGGCAATGTTAATATTAATTACAAATTGTTTTTTAATGACGTGGAAGGTGAGATGGAAGGAAGGGGAGTGGGGTGAATGATTTATTTGCAAGTAATTATTCAATTATCGTTAGCCGCAAGCTGAGAGCGATCTTTAACAATCGAGATGAATCTCAGTGTGTATGATGCACTGCTGCGAATATTACTTATAAAGAAAGACGGAGCGAAGTACCCTATTGTGGATCAACATCTGTAATTAAGACCTTTCTCTGCGACCACAGGCCGAGTTTGTAACTAGGGAACCACGCGTGCGTGTGTATAAGCGTATATAAAAATATAACGATACACGGTTTCTACACGATCGTATATATATATATGTCGTAGCCGAATAGAAGAATCCGCCGTTTAGCTAAACGCCTAGGCGGTTAGCTAAACGGCGCCCAATAGACAAATCTGCTTTGCAATTGCTTACATTCATCTATCAATGTCACCAACAAATAAAATTCATGTTCTTACATATGTTATTATTATTATTAATATTATTACTATTAATATTACTATTATTAATATTATTATTGTAATGTTAATAGAATATCATTTTCATTTTATTTAATGACAATTATTTTAATTTTTGAAATTTTAAAATTACTTATAGTTTAAGAGAAGCGGCAGCTAAGCAATACATTACTGGTGGTCAAGGTTTTAGGAAATGCAACTGCAAAGCATTACAATTCCAATGTAAAACAAAAAGATGCATTTGCTTTAAATCCGGTGTACTGTGTAATTCTCGATGTCATCAAAGTCTGCCTTGCTTCAATAAGTAAATTTTGTAATAATAAAATGTACAATAGTCCTTAAAACTTGTTTCTTAGTTTATTAACTACACTGAAAAAAAAATTATTTGATTCAAATAGCCGATTATTTGACTATTATCAAATAAATATTTTCTTGAATCAAATATAATTTGTATTTAAATCAAATAAATTATATTTGAATTAAATTATTAAGTATTTAAAGCAAATATTATTTAATTGATTCAAATAAAAATTATTTGTTTCGAGTAAATATTTATTTGATAATAATAAAATAATCGGTTATTTGAATCAAATAAATTTTTTTAGTGTATTTATTTTTTTATATTTAATTTGTTTAGAAACGAATTTTAGTTCGATACATTAAATATAATATGTAAGAACATTAATTTTATTTGTTGGTATTTAAAGAAGTTGATTTCGTCTATTGGCCTACAACGTCTTAGGCGAATAGACAACTGCCTAATCATTTGGCTAACTGGCGGATTTACTCAGGCCAATAGATGAATGTAAGCAATTACAAAGCAGATTTGTCTATTGGGCGCCGTTTAGCTAACCGCCTAGGCGTTTAGCTAAACGGCGGATTCTTCTATTCGGCTACGACATATATATATACTATATATATGTATATATGTATAAATGTCTATTATTGTAAAATCTTTTATTTATTATATTAATTATTTTAGCATCACGTTAATAAATTCTAAATCGCGCGCACGGCATAAGTGCAACACTAGAAAAAACATACTAATTAATGACAAGTTTTTAAAGATGTCTGTTTTGTTTAATGTTTTAGTTTTACTTCTTAAATTTTTTCGTTATGGTTTTTATATAATATAATATTAATGTACAATGTCTCGTATTTTTATCCTTTTTATATTATTAAAAAAGAGAATGAACTACAAAAGTTTCTCGAGAAAAAAAGAATGTACACCAGTAAATAGATCGTAATCAACTTTTCTTCTTTAGGGGATTTTATGTGTTTAGTTGTTAAAATTCTGGAAAAGCCATAAAATTCATGAAACCACAGAGAACAAGAGAATTGCATCGTAGAATCTCTTTCTGCACACTGTATCCGATTGTATTTGATGACCTTCTTTTGCAAAAGCTTTGAAAGTTTCTCAAGAGGCTGAAAAGTGCAACCAGTTTGACAGGAACATTTTTTTTTCTCTCTTCTGTTTGAAGAATTTGACCACGTTCCGTAATCCCTCTAATCCTTACCGCAAATTGCCACCATCCATGAATCACTTCCGTAATCCAAAACATATTTTTCTATCGTCCCTTTTCCGTTTTATTTTTATTTCTCTACAAACAATTTTTTTTCGCCATACAAACTGTCGGTTCTCTTTGATGAACTCTGTCGCCGGAAAACTGTTTCCATTCTAAAAAGATGTTTAAATTCATTTTTAGTAACAGATTTTTCGAGACGGAACGTTTTATTGCTTTATTAGAGGGGGACTTTCCGACAGTGGGTCACGTTCGAAGTGTGTGTGTGTGTGTGTGTGTGTGTTTTGATCCATTGGAATGCGAAGAAATTTTTTTCACATGAAGAGTTGATGAAAGGACAATAATTTTACTTTTCAAAATATCAACTCGCAACTCCATTAAGAATCAAATATGAATTGTATAAATGCTGATTGCGAGGATGAAATTACAATTTGAATTTATATGAATCGATGGAAGATTGCTACGCGAAGATACCTTGAAATTCCTAGACGTGATGTCACATTCAGCTGCTGGTGTATAATAAAAAAACGCCAGGGATTCGTTGACCCGTTGCAAAGGAGCGTAATTAATAATGAGTATTATAGAAAGACATGCAAAAGTTACTGCAAAAGAGACTAAAGAACCGGAGGCCTTGTACATGAGAAGTAAAGGTATAGGTCATCAGAGTACGATCGTCGATCGTGACTCATTGATCGACGACCCTGGCAGTAGCTCTTCTGCCTCCGTGAAAAGTCCACCTAAGAAGCAAGCGCGAATCCACTATCGCCTATCCACCCAAAGTCTTTTATCAATGTTAGGTATATTAAGAGACTGATTGTTTCTAACAAGTAAAACGGGAAAAAAATCCACACTCCAATGGCAATGCTGATTGATAAATCACTTTCCTTTATGTCAGATTAATCGATTTCCGAGAAAGATTTACTTGACAGAAATCATTTTTTATGATCAGTGAATTAACTCGGTACAGGCGTGGATACATGTCTTCAATAAATGAATATGCGTAAATTGTGAAATACGTAATTTCAGATAAATTAATGTGAAAGTTCTCTTTTGAGATTATTTATTTAATAGATTAACGGTAGTTAGAAGCTTCTGTTTATAATGATTTATTTCTAATTTGCAAACTTTTTCCACGCAAAGTTCTTGTATGTTTACCTTTTATTGCAATAAATAAATAAAATGTTTGTTTTTATTAAACTAATTCATTTAATTATTACTTTAATTTTAATTTTATTATGTTTACAACAGATACTTATACATATACAATTGTCAATTAATTATAACTTTTATTACTGAATGTCCAAGCAACCAAAATTTTGTTGGGATAACCAAATAATTCGCTTAGTATTTTAAACCACCAACCAAATTTTAAATTAAAAAAATATCCGTTTAAAAAAAGATTGTTATATTTTCAGCAGCGTTTATCAAAGCTTTAAACTTATTGTATATATATATATATATATATATATATATATATATATAGCTATGAAAATCCAAGGTTAGATTCCCGAGCAGATTATAAAAAAAATAATCTATTCTAATAAATTTTTTGCAATTTCAGCTATATAATTTGTTTGCTTTAAATTTTCAAAAAACATTTTTCTTAAATTTAAATAAAAGTTATACTAATAATGAAAACTGCTTTCTGTGATTAAAAAATATTGTCAATTATGAAAAAAATGTCAGAGAACATAAGTATGAATAATTTTTGCTAAATTATTTGAATCTCTGAAGCTATGACCTTTTCAAAGTTTTTATGAAAATTATTTTATTCATCGAAATTCATTTTAAAGAAGCTTGTGAAACGACAGTAATGAAAAAATTTAACGATGCGCTTAATGAATATTAAATAACTATAAATAATGATAATGATTAGACTCCTTGCCTTGTGCCGTGTGGAGATGCAATTATTGTATAAAATTTGTTTAAACGCAAACTGAATATTGTTAATGGTTGAATGTGACGCAAGTCATAAATTCATTTAACAGAGAAAGATGACAATGAAAGGGACAGAGAAAGAGAGAGGGATGATGACTGCGGGAGTTGTATTTAGAAAATTTCTTTTCATTTCATTTATACAATATCCTCTTTTGATTATTCTTTTTTAAATAAACTGCATATATAATAGCGAATCGGTAGCTTATAATTAAAATCGTGAAAATGATTACATTGCCAAGTAAAGAACACTAATACTATTTTACGATAATAATTTTAATATGTGTGTTTTTAACCAATTCTATAATAATACTATAGATTTTTTCCATTGTACATTTTTAACACACTTCTTTCATGATTCTAAACAATCGATAGTATTTACAAACATTTCAAGTTTTTTTAAAAATAAATCAAATGTAAAACAGCTTTAAAAGCAACTTTCTTGAATTTTTCCTTGACACCCCTAAATGAGGTAAATTTTAGTTGGCTTAAATTTTACTGAAAAATGTATAGCTTCTTTTACATTTTTCATTATATTTCATTACTCTATGAACAATTTTCAAATGAATTTTAAAAAATGTTAATATCTAACACCCAAATCATTTTGAATTATTATTTTTATTACTTATACAAAGAAGTTAAAAAATATTTAAAATAATAATTGTGTTTTGGGTGACGCATAACATTTTTGGGTAGTATTTTAACACCGAAGTGGATTAAAATAATTTAATCCACAAAGGATTAAAATAATCCATCAAAGGATTGTTTTTTAAAAATTTATTTAAAATGATTTGGTTTAGATTTAGCCAAATTTTCTATCGAAAAAATGAATCGAAAAATTGATTAATTAAACTCTTATAATGTTAATTTAAGCTGCAACAATTTTTAATACCTTTTACTTTACTGGGTGTGAAAAGGGAAAAAAATGTATAAAAGAGAAAGCGATTATTTTTGGAAAAGAAAAAAAACTGTCAAACATTGTTTGAAAGAAGGGTAAAGTGCCCGAAGTAAAAAAAATGACATTTTAAAAGTCGTGAAATGAACTGTACTACTTGAATGTGTGGGACAGAATCGGGTCGCCTTTTACGATCAACTGGCAGCATAACGTGCACCTGTAACAAGGAGAGTTCGCGTGATGCATATATACTTTTATGAACTCGGCACCTTCCGTGACACAAGGAATAACCCTTCCACGAACGTGGCCACTCTCCTATCTCTGGTTACTCGTAAAGCGACCTTTCTTTTTACGACTTCTTCGTCACGACCGATTAGCGGAAGGAAGCTATGAGTAGAAATCGAAAGACGACGCGACATACTGACGTTCATCCACAATCTTGTCACAAAAATTTGCATCGCTGTAATTTTACGATTCCAGGAACAATTTTCCTTCAGGATAATGAAACACGAATATGACTTTGAAGCTTATTATGTTTTATGTATAGGATAGCTTATATAGATTTTTATTACAATCGATTTTAAAATAATAAAAAAGCTCGTTTCACTTTTTTTGTTAGGATAGTTAATTTTTTTTCTTTAATCATATAGTGTTTTGAGAAAGTAGGAATAGTTTTTAAAATATTTACAACTTCCTTCTTCTAAATTATTCTAAATCATTCAAAATATTCAGAAGCGATCAAGCAGATACTGCCCCAGGCAGAAAAGTCGGTGGTATGCCGATGCCTACGACCGGCTCGACACCGGCCCGGTGGTAAAGTCGGACAATACCCGGTACCGGCACTGTGGTACCGGGCCGGTTCCTACAAGACAACCAGCCCGGTAGTAAGGTCGAACAATAACCGGTATCGGAACTGTGGTACCGGGCCGGTTAATAAAAGACAACCGGCCCGGTACTACTTTTTAATACCGTTTTTACACCGGCGACGGGATTTTGCCGGCATCAAAATTAGTACCGGCCCGGTTCCGGCATTCGATGCAGTTTTTACACCGTCGATGGACTTTTTCCGGCATAATATTTTTGTGTCTTAAAAAGTCTAAATTTGTAATTTTTTAAAATTTTTTTTACACCATTCGGAAGAATAAGAAAATCAAATCTCTCGAAATCAAATGTTTTTTAAAATCTATTTTTATATAGTTGGAAAAATTACATTTCATTATACTCTATTAATTCAGCTTTAAATTGTCCGGGAAAAACACTCAAAAATCCGGGAATTTGTTACTGCCCAATTACTAGACACCCTATAATAACTTTGTTCGTTTAAAATAATTTTAGTCAGGTTTTATCTGATTTATTGTTATAAAATTTTGATAATCTAACAAGGTATTATATTAATTTTATTATACTAAGTTTCTGCAAGTTTTTTCTATAAAGCCGGTACCAGGCCGGTACCATGCCAGCGGTTTTTCTTTAGCCTTAGTTCCAACGTATAATAACATTAACAAATGTTATTATAATTATTAACTTTGACATTACATTATTCAAACTGTCTTTTAGAAAAGCTTTTTTTTCTATTAATTTAGAACATTTTGTAATTGGTCCTGATGTCACACTTCATATATAAACTTTCCATTTACTTTTCATAAGCAGGTTTAGGTTAGTGGATGCGGCGTCGACTTTGCAGCCCGAGGGTCCTGAGTTAAATTCCTTATGACTTTAGATTTTTCGTTAACAATTAATAATAATTCATATGTTTCAGCATTCTATTTAGTGTTTACAAGTAAATTAATTAATAAATAATATTGTTTAACGTTTAATATATGTAAAAATGTATAATAATAATTAATAATTTTTTTTACTACCGGCCCGGTATCGAGCCGGTGGTTGTTGACTGGACCGGTTCCGGGCCGGCGGTATTGCCGTTCTCACGCCGGCACCGGCAAGTCCGCCCTTGGTACCGGCCCGGTACCAAGCCGGTCGTTGAATTGTTATTTAAAATGTTATTATGAACAATTAATTTTACGTGATTAATTAATGCTCGTAAGTGAATGTGATTGTTATCAGCAATAATTGATGGAAGACAGTGTCTATTAATTGCGTTGGATAATTTTAGAGGATAAATTTTTCTCGAAGATCGTGGCGCCTCTTGTCGGCTATAATATAGAGATGAGAGAGCGCGACAATGTCCAATGCGCACTTTATATCCATCGAGATTTCTCCCTGACTTCATCTCAATACGAAGGAGATTTATCCACCCGAAAGCAGGTTAGCGCCATTTCTCAGAATTTTCCGCCTGTGTCATTGATACTCGCGGGTGTACATCAGCCAATATTTCTCGCAGGTCGTCTAGAGGATCGTTTCAACACTTTTTTCCTCTTGTCAGGAATAAATATATAAACTTTTCAGCTATATGGTTGGTTTTTCTACGGCACATATATAAAATTAATAGCCGAGAGATGCCATGGATAAATCCTTTTGATATATATCTTATTAGCATATATACGTGTGCAGATATTTTAACGAGACGCGACGTGTAGATGGCGATAATGCCGCTTGCGCCTATATAGATGCAGATAATTGCTCGGATGTTAATGATAGTTTGACCTCGCGCAAAGAGCAATTGTGTATTAACACGTTACGACCTTCGATCGATATATGCGCAAACGATCGTCGATCCCGCTGATTGGAGGCAGATTTACTCGCGTGGAGTGTATCGTTTCCAATTTACCGATTATCGTTTTCAGTGACTTTTTTGGATGAGTATACTTTTACGTTATTTTATATTAAATCGATATTCTTATCGACCTATCGACTATTATATATTTATGAGGATCTTCACTGTTTCTCAATAGGTATGGGCTATCCTTTTATTAATTGGGTTCCAAAGAGTTTACCTTTTATGATTTCGGATGAAAATCTATAGTATTTCTGATTAATTCAGTTGCAAAGTACGTAGCGCATAGGAACAAAACTCTGTGCAGAAAAGTGTAAGAAACAAGCATGGGGAGCCTGTAATTAGGTGCTATCTTCACTCTTCGAAAGTCATGCGTCAAACTAAATGACCAATTGGTTCTATCAAATTCCTTCACATCATCTGAACTTGCAGCAAGATTGAAGACATTCCTCAATTTTGAGAAGTTCGTCTATCGAGACCAGTAACGCTACACCCCAGTGGCAGGTAATCAGACTTACCATGCAAAAAGAAGCGAAAAATTTTCACAGTGAGAAGACAGTTCGCCCAAAGGTTTCTCCGTGTGCAATAAAAATATGCTTGGGATCAACTACAAATTGTGTTGAAACTGGATAAGTGCGAGTTGCACACTCACTGAATTGGCGAGTTATCTATACACAAACATAAGAGTAATACTGCCGTCCTAATGAAGAAAGTCGGTATTCGACATTTTTATGCAAAATGAGTTTTTTATATCACTGGATTCCTTACGAAAAAAGCAATCTAGCTATAGTAATATTATTCATAAATAATAATTAGTTTTATAAATAATTAGCTTTTAATTACTCTACTAACGTGAAATCATTTTGAAAAGGTCGGTACTTGCAGGCAAAATGTTCGGCAAGTGCTATTACTGCTTCAAAATGATGACGTATTTATGAACTTTCCTAGAAACTCGGCCGTAAAGGCTAGTACTGCCAGGAAATGTGGTCTGACTTGGATCGAAATCCTAATGTCAATGGGCCGTATTGCAAGTACCGACTCTTGCGTCCAGAATTGTCGTCGAAGACAGACCATGTTTCCTTGTCGGAAGAGTCGGTACTTGCATGTCATAAGCCTTATATACGTAATAGACTGCGAATACCGACCCTAGAATAGTGACGTCACTCGGCCGTAAGAGCACATACCGTCTCTGTGGCAGTATTTTCAACATTGCAAAATCAATTTTGGGCAGTAATCGACATTTTGTTTATAAATAATGAAAATTTTTGAAATCTTTTAACTTTATTAAATAGAGCATACCAAAATTAGTTAATATCAATTGTCATTGTTTAATAAGTCTTAATTAATAGGCTACTGTAATAACAAACGTGTTTCTCTAAATATCTTGAAATCGCCCTGAATGCAAGTACCGACTTTCTTCATCAGGACGGCAGTAATACTTGTGATATTGTAACAACAATTGGTAGGTTTTTTTTAAGTTTTGTATTATTTTGGTATGTTGAATTTTTAACACTAGGTTAAAAATAAATAACAAAGAAAAATGGAAGTGTTACATATATTTTATACTAGCTATTGTACCCGTCTTCGACGGGTTTTAGTTTCTACACGGAAAGAAAAATCTAGCTTTTAAAGCATGAGATTACTTTATACTATTTTTGCTGTTGCGTTTGCTTACCTATAAATGCAAAAATATATGCATTATAAGCATTAAGTATCGCTATGGAAAATACGTATGATGAACTTACTTTCATACTAAGAACTTAATACTCTAATCGCAAAGACGTTATGCGCCCGGAGTAAGAGACATCGTTTTGCTATTATTGCAAAGAGTTTCACCGTTTTCGGCGGTGATTCTGCTGCAACAAGCGATTTGGCTCCTCCTACTTGCCCTCTCCAACCGTCTGACGTCGCATGTGTAAGAAAAGCCGGCGTTGTTTTGGTGTTAGTTCGATCAGTGTACATGGTTTTTATATCTTTCTCGTTTTCAATCGATTTTCTTTGGTAAGTATGTCAAAAAAATACTAAAGCTAATCTTATTATACTTTTGAAACAAAATTATTACACGGAAAACAATAATTATTCGTTGTAATAATGCACAATTAATGTAATGGAAATAAAAGATATCCGAGAATTGAACAGCTGATGCAGACATAACCTTATTAACATACCAATTTTTAAATTCTAAACTTTATTCAAACGGTAATTTAATTTTATTTACTTTCAGCAGTGCAAACACTGAATAATCCTTACGACATTTTCACAAGATGCTCTAGAGTTAACTCCGATTTTTAGTGAGAGTAAAGATATAGGGTGTGAAGTTGAATAAAGTTTAGAATTTAAAAATTGGTATGTTAAAAAGGTTATGTCTGCATAAGCTGTTCAATTCTCGGATATCTTTTATTTCCATTACATTAATTGTGCATTATTACAACGAATAATTATTGTTTTCCGTGTAATAATTTTGTTTCAAAAGTATAATAAGATTAGCTTTAGTATTTTTTTGACATACTTACCAAAGAAAATCGATTGAAAACGAGAAAGATATAAAAACCATGTACACTGATCGAACTAACACCAAAACAACGCCGGCTTTTCTTACACATGCGACGTCAGACGGTTGGAGAGGGCAAGTAGGAGGAGCCAAATCGCTTGTTGCAGCAGAATCACCGCCGAAAACGGTGAAACTCTTTGCAATAATAGCAAAACGATGTCTCTTACTCCGGGTGCATAACGTCTTTGCGATTAGAGTATTAAGTTCTTAGTATGAAAGTAAGTTCATCATACGTATTTTCCATAGCGATACTTAATGCTTATAATGCATATATTTTTGCGTTTATAGGTCCAGTCAACAATGATAACCCGGGAAATATCCGCCCCGGTGCCGGTAAACCACCGGCTCGATACCGGGCCGGTAGTAAAAAAAATTATTAATTATTATTATACATTTTTACATATATTAAACGTTAAACAATATTATTTATTAATTAATTTACTTGTAAACACTAAATAGAATGCTGAAACATATGAATTATTATTAATTGTTAACGAAAAATCTAAAGACATGAGGAATTGAACTCAGGACCCTCGGGCTGCAAAGTTGACGCCGCATCCACTAACCTAAACCTGCTTATGAAAAGTAAATGGAAAGTTTATATATGAAGTGTGACATCAGGACCAATTACAAAATGTTCTAAATTAATAGAAAAAAAAGCTTTTCTAAAAGACAGTTTGAATAATGTAATGTCAAAGTTAATAATTATAATAACATTTGTTAATGTTATTATACGTTGGAACTATAAGGCTGAATTAATAGAGTATAATGAAATGTAATTTTTTCAACTATGGGGCATTTCATGTCAAGTGATCAAGGTGGAGAAAAATTTTTCTCCAATCGTAGCAAAACTTGGGGCTTTTGTAGTACTCATAGATAGTAATTTTTCGTGAAAATATTTTTTTACCTAGTCCAATATTTTCCGAGGGGGAGGGGCTTAAATTTTTGTGTTTTTCAGTACAATGCTTATTTCAATATTTTTTTACTCTTAAACAATTAAACATACAAATTTGACAAAGTACATTTTGGAAAGGTTTTTTCATGCTCTTTCGATTGGAAATAAGCATTTTGAAAAAAAAAATTTTTGGACCCAAAAAAATCAAAATTAAAAATAAATTTCAATTTTTGGGGGAGAAAGACCCAATTTTTTTTTTTTTTTTAACGAAAGCTGAGGTTTTTTCCTAAAAGGACATATAAATGGTAAAGTGGGACTAGAATGTTTAAATTTAAGCTCCGTTTAGGAGAAAATTCTTTTTTTCAATGTTTAAACATTCTAGTCCCACTTTACCATTTATATGTCCTTTTAGGAAAAAACCTCAGCTTTCGTTAAAAAAAAAAAAAAAATTGGGTCTTTCTCCCCCAAAAATTGAAATTTATTTTTAATTTTGATTTTTTTGGGTCCAAAAATTTTTTTTTTTCAAAATGCTTATTGCCAATCGAAAGAGCATGAAAAAACCTTTCCAAAATGTACTTTGTCAAATTTGTATGTTTAATTGTTTAAGAGTAAAAAATTATTGAAATAAGCATTGCACCAAAAGACCCCTTGATCA
The DNA here is from genome assembly GCA_032872475.1 of Leptopilina myrica (nomen nudum). NCBI lineage: Eukaryota > Metazoa > Arthropoda > Insecta > Hymenoptera > Figitidae > Leptopilina > Leptopilina myrica (nomen nudum). The sequence continues at coordinate 29,230,502 of CM065464.1, forward strand.
CTTGACGCGGAATCCCCCCTATATAAAAATAGATTTTAAAAAACATTTGATTTCGAGAGATTTGATTTTCTTATTCTTCCGAATGGTGTAAAAAAAATTTCAAAAAATTACAAATTTAGACTTTTTAAGACACAAAAATATTATAAACTTTTTTCTAAATTCAGCATTATTTTGAAAAATTTCTTTTTTTAATAAATCTATCAAAAAAATCCGAGCGTATTTTTATTCATTAAATTAGGTTCCAGAATGATTCAAAAAAGTTTCAAATATTTTAAATAAAAAAAATTTTGTTGTAAAAACGGTATTAAGTAGTAGTACCGGGTCGGTGCCGGTTGTCTTTTAGGAACCTGCCCGGTACCACAATGCCGGCACCGGTTATTGTCCGACTTTTCCACCGGGCCGGTGTCGAACCGGTCGTAGGTATCGGCACACCACCGACTTTCTGCCTGGGATTACAAGTATTCCTCTTATGTTTGTGTACGGAACCCGCCAATTCAGTGCGAGTGCAACTCGCACTTGACCGCAGTTTTTTAAAAGATGATGAAAATTTAGATTTTAGAAAAATAACAGACGATAATCAATGGTACAAGTTCAACAATATTTTCATGACATAAAGGTATAGAAAGTTTTGTATTAATACTTCAAGCAAAAATTGTTGTAAATATATATTACACAATGTATACACTAATACTGCACTTAAGGATTTCCATTCATATATAATTAATTCAAAATATAAACAAAAAAAGAAAAGGTTAAGAGCGCTACAATGAAATATAAAGAAGCGGAACTAAAAAAAATTTCTAAAATAATAAAAAAAGAAAAACAAAAAATGAAGATTTCAAGAAATCCAAAGTAATAATATACAGAAGAAATTTGATGTACCAAATGTTAACAAATGCGGTGTGCCCTCAAGTGTCTTGTATAATGTTCATCATCGAAAGTGTGACAGAGAAATACTCGTAAAAAACACCCACCGTAGTGTATAAAAATGACTATTGATGGGAATCAAAGCATTTGTACATATTCGTTTTTCGTAATCGGATTGGTTTAAAATTTGTTACTCGGAAGTTCTTAAGGTCGCTGATTACGAATCCGAAGTCAGATTTTCATAATTCAAAATCGCGGCTTCAACATTGCGGACAAAATGTTAAAAATCGTTCGGATTCGCTCAAGACTTGGTATTTGGGGGTTTTTGGGGTCGTTGATTACGAATCTGATGTCAGTTTTCGAGAGTAATAAATTACAAACCAATCCGCGATTACGAAAATGGATATACACCAATGCTTTGATTCCCATCAGTCATTTTTATCAGGATGTCAAAAATACATTAGGGGGTACTCGATAAATACAGGTTCCCTGCAATTTTTATATTACTTTTCAGTTTTGGTTCTTGAAGATGAAGGTTTGAGCTTCCTTTTAAGCCATATTAGAGCTTTTTATGACTTCACATTTTCCTTTTACAGGACTTTAAAAAGTGCAGAAAACACTGTTTTATAAAAATGCAACCCCCCTTTGTAGGGGTCTGAATAAATTTTTAAAAATTTTGTGGTTATTTTCTTGTTTCTTTGGCACCCAACCTTTCAATAAATACAAGAATTTTAAAATAAACACGATATAATCATTTTTTTGTTACCCAGTGTTGTTGAGAAATTATTAAGAGAGATGTTAATAGTGAAGGAGCCTTTTAAATATGAGATTGATAAATGAAGGAATAATAATCCCTTGATATGGACCATTAAAGAAGTGCAAATTCAGATTAATAAAAACAACATGGCCGTGGCATTTCCGACCGAGCAAAAAAATATATTATGATCGTAAATTCAACGGCGGATTGTAAAAGGCGACTAAAGGGAAAAAAACACTTAACAAATATTCATTTGTATGATTCAAGGTATTTTAATAAATATTTTTATGTAAAAATTAATATTTTCTCATACATATGAGAAATATATGTTATAGTTAAAGAACGTCAATAATAACATATTTTTTTGCAAAAAGATTCAGCTACTAGCCTCGCATAGGTTGATTTGATTCCGGAGGACCCAGCGTTAAAAGCGTACTGACCCGTAGGATTCTAGGGCAATTTTTGCAATTTTTTCTGTATGCCTGTGTCGTTGTGTACACTTTTTGTGTACTTTCGAGTGGACATGGCATGGGATTTTTATTTTTTTTACTATTTTACGTGCATTTTTATGCTTATTACTCATTTTTTTAAACCACAAGTTTAGAAATTCCCGACATCAAACTCTTCGCAACATAAAACATATGTTTTTCCTTACAGATGGCGCTAGAGCACTAATCAATTACAGTCGAAATAGAAATTAATTCTGATTTTGGCGCCGGGAAGATGCAACATGCATGAATGGTGAACAAATGCATGTATCTTGAAACTTGTAAAGCAAAAGCAAGCATTGTCGCTAATCATCTTAATTTTTTTAATAGGTATTTAATCAGCGATATTAATAATCGGCAGTCGTTATATCGCTGAGATTTGCGCGCGCGCGTTTTATAAACGAAAGAGAGATTGGAGAACGTTCTCACCCGTAGCGCGCGTCCTGTTTTATGCAAATGAGACATATCGCGCAGGAGACATTTATCCCACGATATCGAGGCGCCATTAATTGCGATCGTGAAGATCACAAGTCGCTATCACGTAGTCACGACTTTGTTGCGCCTTACGGTGTCACCATTATCGAAGTAGCGGGCAAAATTTATGCATATAAAGTCTTATCGTAATGGAACCATTCACTATCGATTCATGTAATTTCAAGGACAATTGCCTGCACCATTTGCGGACAAATCACAATTTTATTATATACACATACAATATATCCCAAGAGCCTTTCCCTGTGGGGTTTCTTTGCTCTTTTCGCTTTCATGCGGATTTATCGTATTGATCTGACATTTTTTTCAACTCTAAAAAAATTGTTAATGCAGTCGGGAGATTACTAGCCAGTAATTTATGATCGAGATTAAACCTTTCAGATCGCTGCAATTAAAATCGTTTAGCATTGTTGGAAGGCAAGTGATACGATTGACACGTTAGTGAAATGTTTCATTAGAAACTTTTCAAGATTTCGAGTACAGGGTGTTTCTTAAGAGCAATACTTATATTAAATAAAGAAATTTGAATTATACGAAGCACTGAAGACCTTCTGTATATATAGAATTTATTTGGAATGGTTTTGATGGGGAAAGCTTTATTAGAGATAGTTTGGGATGCTCTAATTGTTACAGGGGTTTTGGTTGTCAGTCTGGAAGCTCTTGGAGGCATTGGAGGTGCAGAGTCATCTCCCGGTAGAAACCTTGGTGGCATGGATGTATTAGCATGACAAAGAGACGCATGGACGCCTTCTCCGCGCTTCTGCTTATACACAAGAGGGCTGCTGCTGCTGCCGCCTCTCAATTCAAATGCGATGGGCGTATGCTATGCTAATATTCTGATCCACCGGCGTTAATGTATTATCAGACGCGACGAGACTTGAGTACGTACACCATGACCTTATGTAGTAATCGTGTACATTGATGGGATGCATACATACAGTGCAAGGTTATGTAACCATCTGACTGATTATTGTCCTCTTCCTTTGCATCCTCACAGTTTAATATATTGCGAACTCCCATAGTAACATAACTCCTATATTTTATGCATAAAGTTTAAACTCAATTTATAATGAAAAAATTTAATTTTTAGAACACAGAAAAAAACTGAACTGATTTTTTTTGCAACTCATTATAAGTCACTTTTCCGACTCATTTTGAGTTCAGTTTTTTTCTATGAATTCATAAAAGAATTCTGAATTTTGTTGTCGTTTTAGTTTGCCTCTGAAACTATAAAATTAACACAAATTCTATATTACAATAACTTTTAATTTTTTCTATTTCTGCCAATAATTTCTTTTTAAACAACATAATTCTTCTATCATAAAATTATTACATAGAAATTGTATGATTAGTATGTTTACTTAAATATTTCAAAAATAAATAAATTTTAAAAAGTTGCTTATGCAATTTTTATAAATAGATCAACATCAAAAAGTTTCAATTTGAAATTTAATAACATTTCAATTTTAAATTAATTTAATTAAAATTTTTTATAAGTTACAAATGATTGAATAAATTCTATTATTTTCAAAAGTAATCAATGTTTTCGAACAAATTTAATTCTTTAAGATAATAATATCTTTAAATTCTTGTTACAATCATCTTTGTAATTAATAAAATTCTTTTCGAAAATTCAATTATTTTCAAAAATTTTAATACAAATTTTCAAAAGAATCCAATTATTTAAAAAAAAATTAATAAAATTATCTGCAAACATTTAATTACTTCCATAAATAATATAAATTTTTTTATAAATTCCTTCTCAATAATTCACTCCTACTCAAGACAAACTATTTTAAAATTTACCAATTTAAAAGCAAAAAGACAGTCACTAATTCAAATTAGTAAACATTTTTACTATTTAAGATTTAGAGAAACGATCTTTTCATTTGGTCATCTTTAACTATTGAATTATAAAAGGTATGAGTTTGAATGTTTTGAAAATCTTATCTAATTTCTATATGGAAACATAATAATGATTAAATATTTATTTTAAATAAAACTGTTTATGTTTTACAATAATTTTACAATTAAAGAAATTTGTAAATAAATCCCGTGTGGAAATAGCCCGAGTTAGCCCTGACAAAGATAGCTAGGTTTCTGGTCAGGGGCTAGCTTGAAGTTGGGGTCCCCGGACATAGCATGGCTAGCGCCAAGATTCAATTTCCACACGGGATGTTATTTTCTATCAAAGAATCCAAAACTGTATAAAATTTTAGTATTAATAGATTGTTAATATAACTTTTAACATATTATAATTTGTTGTTCGTATATATAGTTTTACTTTTAGAGGAAAAAAATTACTCTTTTCACCTTTCTTGATGATTGAAGTTAAAAATGAAAATATTTCCTAATGATTGTTAAAACAGTAGTGAATTAATACGAGTACAAAAAATTTGAATTCAACACGATAAATTTTATTCAAATAAAAGACGAAATGTAAAAATCAGAATAAGTGTGTCAGTAATATTTGGAGAAAACATTATAACCCTATAAAGTAATATTTACAGTTACATTTTAAATAAACTAGTAGGCTACCATTTGAAAATTAGGGATAGTTTAACTATACGACACTTAAGATAAATATTTAATTGTACCGCAGTATTACATTTTTATGGAATTTTGTGTCTAATACGACGGCAAACTTTTACAATTTTATCTAAGGAAAACATTGTTGACAAAGTGATTCTACTCCTAAAAGCGCTTTTATCCCTGTTCTCAAACATTCCTTTCACCGAAGATTTTTGTCTATACAATTAACGGAAAATGTGGTGCATTTTAGAAAAAAAATTTACGACACTGTATAGAATGTAAAACAAACATTTTAGGAAAGGACATCACTGTAATTTCTCATGAACCTAAAATTTTTAAATTCTTTATCTCAACAGAATTTGTACTCTTATGGATAAAAAATAATATATAATGACATCTTGTAAAATTTTTGATAACCACTTTAAACCGTATGTGTGTAACACAATTTAACAACAATAGACTTTAAATTCTACTCAAAGTGATTCTGAACGTTGGATAATGTGACAAAGAGTGACTTGTGACGTTATTTCATGTGTACAATGTAAAGAGGCGAAAAGGCGAATGCCGTCACGACACGCACGTCAGACACATGAATTTTCAAGCACCACATGTCAAAGTACCATATACACTAAAAGCATGCAAAGCGTTTCGGGTGTCATGCTAATATCATGCCTTTATATTTTATTTAATTTCATAAATTCTAAGTTATAAAACTTGAATCATTTTCGAATAAATGCAAAGTTTACTTGTAGTAAACAAATATTTGCCTTTTTATCTTCTACTGAACAACGTCAAAATAAACCTGGGTCAGTTTTGGATCAAATTTTCAAAGTTAAACAATATTACTACACAGAAAAAAATTGGACTTATTTTTGTTGCAACTCATAATGAGTCTATGTTAAATGACATAGATCGTGACGCCATCTACGAGGTTCATTTTTGTTGCAGCTCATAATGAGTCACTTTTCTGACTCATTTTGAGTTCAGTTTTTTTCTGTGTAGGCAATCTTATCATAGGTTGTATAAATAGAATGCAATATACATTTTACAATAATATTCCCCATTTTTTTGTATGCAATATTGGGGTGAAAAGTTATAGTGCGTGGTAGTCTCCATGTCACTAAATTATTCATCTCTGCGTGTTGTGCACAACGAAAAAAGAGGGAAACGATAGTTGCCAAGAGGAGTGAGAGATGGAGAAGTGCGAGGGTGGAAAAGAGAAGAGGGAAAGAGGGGGGGAGAGTCCCGACGCCCCAACAATGCCATCCCGCAACGCTTACACGACTCGGAACAATGGCGCAATGCGTTTTGGTGTCAAAGTGATGTCAACTGTCAACCGATCGTTTCGCGAGGCGGCAGACCGAGGCGAGACGCTCCACAGAACCGACGAGACGTAACTTTGGCACAAACGGAGCGTAACTGAGTACACCACGGTTTCCATTTCAAGAAAGTCCACCTTGTAATGTGATGCCTATAATATGTCTTTCTGCATTATACTCTTACGTTTCGAAATTTCCGACCCTAATGGTTAAAGTTGCCGACAAATTCTCACATTTGAGTCATTTTACGTGAAATGTCCTAAGTTGAAATTTCAACTTTTTGAAAAAAATTGAAACTCGGGAAATTTGTTGTTCTATCAAGTAGAAATGTGACCCAAAAAATATTATTGACTTTTCAGAAAAAATTCACAAAGTAGCCGGTGTTAGCAAAATTGGTAAAATTAGTCCCCCTCTACCCACTTCAAATTTTCGAAAAAGTCAAAAATATTTTTTGGGTCACATATTTACTTTATAGAACAGCAAATTTTCCGAGTTTCAATTTTTTTCAAGATGTTGAATTAGTAGTTTTCTACTAATGAAATATAGTGCGGATTCGTTTACCAAATGAATTAGTAACAGTTTTTTTTACTAATCTTTTAATCTAATTAAGGTTTTTTTTTACTGAAATTAAAAGTAAAAATTTTTTTGCGTGTAAGTAAAAAGTTTCTTGGTCAAATTGAAAATTTTTTGAAAATGAAAGTTACGTGAACGCTTACAGGTACAGTTACCAAACAATCAAAAAATTTGTTTTTAGGATTAGTAGATGTTTATTGAGTTGAGAAATCATAGACTTAATTTTTTTTCCTCGTTTAGTTTTGTTGTAGCAAAAAATTTTGCATTTTCGAGGTTTGACATCACATAAACTCACTTGTAGAAAAATCATCTTTTCAAAATATAATGAAAATTGTTCCCTTCTAAAGAAAATTGAATTATCTTTCGATCCATTGGTCGCACAAAAAAAGATTCAAGAAAATTGAGAAAATATAGTTTTTAATTTTTATTTCGTATACTCCAAGTACAATGTACTTATGTTTAAAAACCATTTTGAAAGTTATCTATCTTCCACGTTTGTTTTAGAAATCACGTAAGTTAGAGGATTGTTTTGCAAACTATACGTATATCTTTCTGTTCCGTACAGAAACTATACGTAACTCTGACAGTCGCTTTACAACGTCTACTATAATGTACTAAATAATATAGTAATTTTATAAAAAATCTACATTATTTTTAAAAATACACATTTTAGTGAATCATATTTCAAAAAATGAACTTCACAATAAAATATTAACTTTAAAATAATAGTAATAATAATACAAAACTCATTTTTAATTCGTGACCAATTGATCGAATGGCAATTCAATTACACAGGCACACAAAAAAAAAGTTGTCTGATTATTGAACAAGACATACATATCTTAACGTATTTTTGCCCGCTGAAAACGAATCTGAAGTCAGAATTGCTCCATCACCCTCTGTTTTTTTTAAATCGAGAAAAATACCCTTAACTCCAAAGTTTAAAGTAAAAAAATTGAATAACAGATTTCTCTTCAAGACAATACAATAAATTTATCTACTTCTGCTACAACAAGTCAGAAACAATGTCAACATTATACTTAATCGCCCTTTGTTTTTTTAAATCGAAAAAACTACCAATAAAATGTAAAAAATTCAAACTTTATAAATATTAAAGGTAAACTTACCGATGGTAAATCACAGTGGTGAGACTCTGTGATTTACTCGGTGATCGCACAGTGGCGATCACCGAGGTTAAGCAACATTCAGTGCGGTTAGTACTTGGATGGGTGACCGCCTTGGTGCCCGCTATAGCCCGGTGTTTTTGTCACTACTTTCGTGATTTATCAAGCGGGAGGATTTACGTCAAGGTATAATGATGTGCACTGTCGATTATTGTCCGGTACACACCATTACAACTTGACTGTCGATAAAACCGGTTGTACTCAAGAGAGGTTTTCTACAGTTTCCCTCTCCTCTGGCGAGAAAACCTAATTAACAGGTGGTCCAGGCGAATGCGAGTACTCCTAATAAAGCCGGCTGTAGACGCAAATTATAGGTATAATATATATAGAAATTTAATTTGTAGAATGGTTACGCTTAATCCAAAAAAGTATTCCTCGGGGACTTTTGTCAGGTGCGTAAGGCCAATAGGGCAGGAGTATAAACAATAAAAAAAAATATTAAAGGTAAACTCCACATTGTTTTTCAAAATAGAATAATAAATTTATGTATTTCTCTTTCAACATTTCAAAAGCAATGTCAACATTACTTTATCACCCCCTATGGTTTTAAATGGAAAAAACTACCTCTAATATGTAAAAATTCAAAATGTATAATTAAAAAAATGAAAAACCACATTGTTTTTTAAAATAGAGCAATAAATTTATGTACTTCTCTTTCAACAACTCAAAAGCAATGTCAAAATTGCATCATCACCCTCTGTTTTTTAAATTCAACAAACTATACCCCTAATATGTAGAAATTCAAAATCTAAGTAAAAAAAATTAAATAAAATATTTTTTTTCAAATCAGAACAAGAAATTTATGTACTTCTCTTTAATATTTATAAAGTTTGAATTTTTACATTTTAGTAGTAAAAATTTAGTATATAAATATTTTTTGTTTTGTTTTGAAGAGAAATCTGTTATTCCATTTTTTTTTATTTTAGACTTTGAAGTTAAGGGTAGTATTCTCGATTTAAAAAAACAGAGGGTGATGAAGCAATTCTGACTTCAGATTCGTTTTTAGCGGGCAAACATACGTTAAAATATGTATGTCTTCTTCAATAAACAGACAACTTTTTTTTGGGTGCCTGTGTTATCTTTCAAAAAAGGAACTTTATTTATTATATATTTTGAGTAGATGGTTTTAAGTATAGTCACGCTTCGAAAATTAAAAATTTGCCGATATACAGCAAACTGCACGAGAAAGTAGCTTTTTCCTTAAATGTTGTACATCTCTATGCATAATGTTACTGATGATTGACTATACTTATATACTAAATTGATAATGAAATTTGATTTCTTTCTGCACATTACGATTTTAACATTGGTGCATACTTTCTCTGTAGAATATATGTTGATCGTGAGTTGAAGAGAATGAAATAATATAATCCGTAATCAAATTATATAGCATTCATTATAGATATTTATTGATTAATCTGGGAAATTTGACGCATGGACTTTACAAGTCGAGAGTCGTGATGCTTCACCGGAAAATATTGTGAAGATAGATATACAGTGAGAAATGTGAGAAGCTAAAGTAGTTTAGGACGCTGGGTGAAATTGGTAATCAAGTTTTTCATGTAGGATTCTGTGTGTACGATGTTAATACTGCAACAGATACTTCGGAAAGGTCAATCCGCACTCGACGGGCTTTCGACCCGAACACACCCACGCTCGAGCGCCTCCGGTTTATTTATGTACGCGTTCGCCTTACGATATATATATAAGCCGTGGTGTAGGTAATACGCGTGCACAAGGACTATCTCCAAGACCTCGAGGAACGACCGACCTTCTCGCAATCGTCCATTCTATTAGACGTACTTTACGGACAGTGTATTCAGAAACATGTTGCTCATACGTAGAGTAAATACACTTTCATCGAATCGATCTTGGAGAATCTCACGTTTTCTCGAATAGCACCTGATAAGCGATTCGTCTATATGTCTCGACTCTGTAATCGCTATACGACTATGGGAAACTCGTGTGACGATCGTCGAGTAACTGGTTTCACGCCTGTCTCCGCGAAGAATGTGATATTACGGGTAAAGCAGGCCGAAAGACACACGGCGAAGTGAAATGCAAAATGAAGAAATCCTGACTGAGTCATATGTGTGTATTTTGTGTGTATTTTATGGCTATCACACTCTACTGCACACTTTATGATACATAGTACTAGTCTTATTTACAGGAACACCTTACGGTGAGCGCAATTTTTATTTCCGCTCAAATTCCACAGGTGAAATTCTCCCGCTTTCGAAGCAAATTCTGCTAAAATAAACTAATAATAAACAATGAAAAAGGATATTCCATTTATTTTTCAATACAAATGGTTGCGTTGTACCAAGCATTCTCTTTTTTCCGCGTGATAACTGTGGATGGCCCGTGTTACCGTCCACTCACAGAAAAAAACCCGACTCATTTTTGTTGCAACTCAATTGGAAGTCGGTCTCGAAATGAGTAATCGGCAACTTCAAGTGACTCAAAATGAGTAAAATAACAATATTCTAGTTACTTTCTTTTGTGTTTCGCATGTTTCGTGTTCCATGGTTGCCCATCCCTGTCTGTCAATTGACAAATGTCTAACCTAAAAAATTGTTTCCATTTCTCATAAAAACAATAAATCGACTGCAAGTGTTAATGTTTTGACAAGTGCAACGTGTTTATTAGTTATAAACAATTATTTTAATCCATATTTTTATAAATTATTCTTAGCTTTTCCAATGTGATTGTAATTTTATCGTAAAGACAAAAAGATATCCCTTAAGACTCATTTTGAATCTTTTCCCTAGAAACTCAGAATGAGTCGAAAAGGTATCATTTTTGTTGCAGTTCAAAATGAGTCTCATATGTGACTCATTTTGAGTCCGGTTTTTTTCTGTGCTTAACCTTCGCGCTACCAAAGGCTATACCCTGGGCAGACAGCAATATTATACATGTTGCAATATCTGCTCACGTTTTTTACCAATTTAATCGCAAATAATATGTCTATGAACATAATCTTCCTTACTTTTCATGAATTTAAAGCATATGCAAAAACTTTGATGAATTTAAGTCTGTATTGCAACGTATCAATAGAAAAACGTTTCCTTTTTTATTATAATTATTATGAACGAAAAAGTATTATTATTTGCTTAAATCTTTCTACGTATAAGTTAATAATTTTTACTCTAGAGAACAATTTTAAATTGTTATAAAAGATTGAAGTTCTGTAAATACATAATCTATTTATATAAATACTTGTACCAACGTAATACATATATTTTAATGTTGTGAGAAATTTAATTTTATACATACGGTTTAAAATAATATTTAACAAATATAAATCATAACCGAAAGAGACAAAATTTTTAAATAACGTGGGAACACTTTGTATAAGATGAAGACACACACTTTTCGAAAAGGCTAAGCAAATAATTAAGGTTCTTCGTCTCCCATACATTTTTGCATTCAAACAATAAGAAACTGCTATAGAAAAAGGTTCATTTTGTACATTATCAAATGACTGTATCTCCGATGAAGGCAAAGATCTTGGAACGCAAAGTGACCCTAATCTGATAAAGAATGCTGCGATCAGAGACAAAAAGAGAACGCATTATAGGTATTAGGCAACGTCACTAATTACGTTCCTTTCCATTTCAAAAGTTTAAGGATACACGAGCCTTATATAAATTTCAAAGAGTCACTCTTTTTTTCCTTACTTTTTAATTTCGTTGTTGAGTCGTTATAATAGAATATAGTATTACAAATCGTAAATAAATTAAATTGATGTCACGCTTATAACATATTCTGTGTCCGCGCGCGTTTATTAGTTCTTGTTACTAATGTTGAGACAGGAATTACGCCATGATTTGTTATTAATTTTCGAATTCGGTACACTCATATAAATTACGTGCTTTCTTAAGAATTTTCATTGCAAGACAGACTTACTTATTATATCTTTTTTATTCCCTTGTGGTGCGAGAAGACGCTTATATGTTAATCGAAACCTTTTTTTGAGGACGAACCTCGGGCTTACCTGTAACAAAAAATAAAATTGAAATTAGTTTTTTGCTTGCTCTTAATTGATAGGGGCATTAAAGCATCGTTAAAATGTAATTTTTTTGAATGCTGAATTTAAATATTTGTCTTACAAACTGCGACCGTCGTTGATTTTGTGTGAGGCAATTATTTTAAAGTAATGTACTTAATATATTAAGTGAAATTTAGAAAAGTCTACCTTTTGTGTCAATGAACCTGTACCATTTTCCGCATAAGAAATTGAAACAAGTTCTTGTACAAGATGTTACACAAGATCTTGTACAAAAACTTGCACAAGTAATTTTTTTTTTATTTTGAATAAAGGTCCATGTGCAATTTCTTGTACGAGATCCTGTTCAAGAATGTGTACTTGTATAAGATCTTGTTCAACATCTTGTACAAGAACCTGTACATGTAAATTTTTCGCTTTTGAATCAAGGTTCATGTACAATTTTTTGTACGAGATCATGTACAAGAACGTGTACTTGCACAAGATCCTGTACAAGTTCTTGTGTAGATAATATTTTTTTTAATTGTTTATTAAATTTTTTATTTATGCAAAATATAAGAAAATGTTGAACATTGTTGTTAGAGACTCTGCATTTACGATTTAAAAACAACTGCGCAGCTGTAGAACCCATAGAAAAGTACTGCGCAGCCATTAAAGTTATTAATTAATTTGAACATGTACAGGAAAAAATTACTTGTGCAAGTTTTTGTACAAGATCTTGTGCAACATCTTGTACAAGATATTGTGCAACATCTTGTACAAGATATTGTACGGGGATTTTCAGTAGAGGTTAACCAAAATTCTAGTTAATATAATCAGAATTCTGGTTGTTTTAAGTAGAATATCGTGTTATATATACCCTAACCAGAACTTTTTTTCAGTGTAACTCTGTCATATGGCTAACTCGGGCTATTTCCACACGGGTTATTTTCAGAAAATTATTCCCTATTTTATTAACATTAAAGCTCTTTACAAATTTCAAACATCATTCGAACATTATTAACTCAAAGTCGTACTATTTCAAAAGCACTGTCTGTGAGAAAGTGACGTTAAAAAAAGGGAAGGGTTTTACGCTTTCCCTCATGTGATCGGCCAATCATGATCTAGGTCTTTCTCAGGGTTTGTGTGTCCGATACAGTCAAAAAATTATATTTCCATTGTTTAGGGGAGAGTGGGGCAAAATGGGGTAGGCGGGTCAAATGGGGTACCTCTGTTTCTCCATGATGGGTACATTTAATTTTTTTATCCTCGATATATATAATTCATTTTGATAAGAAAATGTTATTAATTATGAGGGAAATATGAAATTTTTTTTTTGAAAGTTATACAACTTTAAAGTTTTGAGCGAAAAAAATATCGATTTTTTTCGAAATTAAAGTGCTTATAAAACTTTTTGGGATAATTTATATAATTTGAAAATTGTGGGATCTTTTTCGGCACTTGTTCAAGAGTAATTTCCAATAGGATAGATTGTTAAATTGTTTACAACAATTTGTAAACATTACATTTTGTTGTACTATGCAGTGCGGGGCAAAATGGGGTACCTATGTGTTGGGCCGTGCCGGGTGGTATTTAATATTCATTGAACTACTTAAAAACGTTATATTATACATAAATTTAACAACTTTCTGCAGAAAAGTTAAATTTTTCTTTCGGGGTATTATGCTATCGATGTTTCACTATCGATATATCGATATTTTTCATTATCGATGTTTTTCTGTTAATTTCTAGTAAATATTGCTTGTTTTTTTCATAATAATAAAGAATCTTACTTTTTGTTTGTATTTATAATCTCTTACAACAAGAATTTAACAAATTTTGAAAAAATATTCCATGTTTTGTATGGTAATTTGATACCAGCCCATTTTGCCCCAACATGGGGCAAAATGGGGTTTTTGCACCTTCTCAGAAAATGGGATATAAGTTCTTTCAAAAATTTTTTTCTCCGCTATTATCATAATTTCCTCAAACCTAAGAGTACAAAGAAGAATAATTCTGATGATTAGTTGAATCGATATATTCGTTTGGTTCTCTGTAAACAGCCAATTACAAAAAGGTACCCCATTTTGCCCCACTCTCCCCTATATTTCACAACTAGAACATGACAACTTGTAACTTTTAACGTCAACAAAAAAAGAAAAATTATCATATATCGGACCTATACTAACTTGTTCGTCTCAAAAACTGAAAAAATGCAATGTATTAAATTTCTCAACACCTTCAAAATTTGTCAAATTTGGTATGTCCAAGTTGTAAAATGTAAACAAACCAAGCACTAAAATCGCATTTCTTTAAACATCTTTTTCTCTCACAAAAATTAACATATTTTTACACTTTTTTGACCCCATATATATTTAATAAATTATTTAAGATAATGATTTTATAGAAACTTTTTAGCTATCTTTATATTTATAATTAACTAGTTGTTGTACCCGTCTTAGACGGGTTTTAGTTTCAATTTACCAATTTGGAGTACTTTAATCAATGTATTAAAAATTAATCCTAAATTTTCGCCAGTCTTTGGAGTTATGTAGTGTCTATTTCGAACCAAGTGTATTGCAAGTAAACCTTACGGTACGACTGCGAAAATCTAAAATAAGACCTATTTTGTCCTCTCTAAATTTGAATTATTGATAACATTTTTACTAATTTAAATTAGTGCCTGACATTTAGCTTTTGAATTAGTAAACTTTTTCAATTTCATAAGAAAATCCTGTTTAGCAAAAAATTTACAATTTTTCCTGCTCGAATTAAATTCCTATAGCTATATAGATTTTTCGGTTTTCCTTCGCGGTTGCGAAACTCTGTTTTTCATTCCCACACAGAAATGGCACATTTTCCAATATATTATTTCTTATGTGAAATCTTCTTTTATTTTTAGAAAAATATTTTCATATTAAATCTTACAACAAATCTCATGTGAGTCAGAATTCCTGAAAGGAGCCACCCAAAACCTTTTAATTTTTTTTCGTACTAATGTGGTTATTTTAATAGTATTTTATATAAGAAATCGTACTACCAAACGATTTTGCAAAAAAAAATTTTTTTGTTAATGTTATTAACTATTGAAAATTTTAAACGTATTTAAAATATTGAAAAATGAATTTCTCAAAAAATTATTAATGGATTTTAATTTTTCAAGTTGCATTTAATTTGTCTTGAAATAAAGTATAACTGACAATATTTTCAGATAAAAACATTTAATTTTAGTGCAAAATGCAATTGTTTATTTATAAACAATTAAAAATTAATAGTGTCCTGGATGATATTTTAAGTTGAAAAAATTACTAAAATGTTCTTAATAAACCACTATTAAACAATTAATTAAATGTTCCATTACAAAAAAATTAAATGCAAAAATTACGTTAAAATAAATTTATTTACAACATATATGTAGTGTTTGAGAAGCGCAGTCGTTTCAGCGATCAGAAACAATAACACGCGCGCGAACGCTCAATAAGTACCAGAGTCGCGCACTGCACCGCGGCACAAATGCTTAAAATTAAGCAATTTAAAACTTCGAGCCATTTTTTTCAACGGGATATTTTTTAGTGGTTTATTAAGAACATTTTAGTAATTTTTCCAATTTAAAATATCATCCAGAACACTATTTATTTTTAATTGTTTATAAATAAACAATTGCATTTTGCACTAAAATTAAATGTTTTTATCTAAAAATATTGTCAGTTATACTTCATTTCAAGACAAATAAAATGCAACTTGAAAAATTAAAATCGATCAATAAGTTTTTGAGAAATTAATTTTTCAATTAAATACGTTCAAAATTTTCAATAGTTAATAACATTAACAAACAATTTTTTTTGCAAAATCCTTTGGTAGTATGATTTCTTATATAAAATACTATTAAAATAACCACGTTAGTACGAAAAAAAATTAAAAGGTTTTGGGTGGCTCTTTCAGGAATTCTGACTCAGGTAAAATGTATTTTCATTTTTCAAGTATAATATTTTCCTATATCTTAACTTTCGTGATAGACGAGAACCGCCGCGCTGCAATGTAATACATTCGCTTCTTAACATTGAGCACTTACTTTCTGGTTAAATACCGTGCTCAAGATTTTTCTCGTGTATAAGGGAATTTATATTTAACTAGTCATTAATTAATTAATTAAAAGAATTTAATTTTTATATTAGAATTTAAAAAACGACAGGTTTAATAAACATATAAATATGTGTGGTTAAGTATTTCAATAAATTTAGCACCTGTCAATGTTTCAAATACATAGTGTACTTATTTTTATAGCATATGGGCAATTCCACATCAGATTTCAGTCTACATTTTAAATTTTGTCAGAACAATTTTTTTTTCATTCTTTCTTGAAAAAAAATGAATACGTATTTTTTTATTTTTTTTTTTTTTAGACAAATTTAAAGATAGATGTTGTAATCCTTTTTCCGAAATCAACAGTTTAAATCAACACAATTACGTCGCGTATCTAAAAAGTTACTGGAAAAATATAGTTTTTTAAAGTCAAGTGATGTATGTTTATATTGTACTTATTACTGTAAGTATAAATATTAAAACTTAAAAACTTTGTTTTTACAATTTTAATCTAAATCGAACAGCGAGTAATGCCAGCAGTGATGTTTTTTCAGAGAAGGATTCAGAATCTAATTCAAATGAAGATAGTGATGGTGAATTTTCACTTTTTGAGGATTCAGATGTAAATTTAAATGTCTATAGTGTAGTAGGTATAATTATATTTGATTTTAAGGTAATATATTTATTTTCGTTTTAAAGGGTAAATCGGAATTGAGTTCCCGATTAGTTTTCGAGCTGAAAGAAAAATTCCACAAACTTGATACCACTTATAAAGAAAAGATACAAGTTTTAACGTTATTGCCAAGCAACGTAACTGAATACAAAGTTGCAAAAATTATAAACACAACTGTATACATGATTAGAAAAACAAGAGATTCAAAAATTCGATATTTTTTTAATGTGAAAATAAAGTAATAGTAAAATTTTAAATAATAAAATCATGAAATAAATAAAAAAAATATTACAATAAGCATCTTTTCTTTTATCAAGCATCGACAAAATTCCAGCTCGAATTTTTGAATCTCTTGCTTTTCTAATCATGTATACAGTTGTGTTTATAATTTTTGCAACTTTTTATCCAGTTACGTTGCTTGGCAATAACGTTAAAATTTGTATCTTTTCTTTATAAGTGGTATCAAGCTTGTGGAATTTTTCTTTCAGTTCGAAAACTAATCGAGAACTCAATTCCGATTCACCCTTTAATGATAGAACGTCCAACGTCCTTCCGGCAGGACCAAAAAGACTCAGGCGAGTCCGTCCGAAATCGCTAAATAAAACTAACATGGATTGACATAAACAAAAAGTAATATACATCGTTGGAAAGGTGATGAAACAAGCTTTCAGCGCATGTAAATGTCGAGCTTGTAAGATCAAACCGAAGAGCAGGGTAGCTTAAAGAAGTTGAATTTTCCAAAAATTCGTATAATTTTTAGTCACAAAATGATGGAAACGGTCCTGCCGGCAGGACGCTTTTCGCTTTGTTTAAAAGGCTACCAAGCCTAGGCATATAAATTTAGAAACTTGATATTTACATCATTGGAAAGCTTGTTTCATTACCTTTCCAACGATATATTTGTTTTTGTTTTTATCTGCTTCCATATTCATTTTATAAAGAAAATTTGAAGAGAGTTTTTATTCAATTGGCCGCAATTTTGCTGATTAACATTAAAAATGAAATATTTTAAAATTAAACAAATAGGTTTCATTCTTTGAACGTTTCTGAAGTAAAAGAGACTAGACCGGCCAAAATATATTGATTTTTGTGGACATTACATTAAATTTACGAAAAAATGTTTTTTTTTACTTTTTAGAAACAGCAAGTTTGAGGGGTTTGAAAAATGGTTTAATATTATTATTTAAAAAAGTCAAATATACGGATTTTTTCGTCTTTTCGTCTACTTTAATCCCAAGGAGTTCCGGAAAAGAAAAATTGAATTCCCTTTTTATAAAAGCCTTATTTTCGGAACATCCTTCCGTCAGGACGGACGCTTACTCGCTGTTCGAATTAGATTAAAATTGTAAAATCAAAGTTTTTAAGATTTAATGTTTATACTTACAGTAATCAGTAGTATACATTTTTCTTCTACAATATAAACATACAACATCACTTGACTTTAAAAAACTATATTTTTCCAGTAACTTTTTAGATACGCGACGTAATTTGACAATTTCGCCATTTCAGAAATATTGAGAGGGGTCCGGTTTGCCTCACCCTCCCCTACTATTGAATTTTCAAACTTAAAACCTTTTAATATCAATATAGAAATTGTTTGTAATATCACGTTTATTAATTTTAAAAAATTTGTAATAACATCAAATTTATGACTCTAAACTTGTTATTATTTATATTATTGTATCGTCATTGTGAATTTTAATAAATTTTGTATTACTTTTTACATTCGATATGTTGTGAATATTACTCGTAGCAATTCTAATAATTAATACTACGGAAAATAAAGACTGCTTCTGCAAGAAGCAACTTTTACTATTGCAGAGCGAACTTTTTGCTCGTAAAAGTAGTAATCCGTACCACTACTATTACACACCTGTGTGTGGGATCACGTCACTACTGTCATTCGCAGCAACTGTAGCCTGACTTCAGAGTGATCCAACATTTCCAGGTTACAAGAAGAAATAAGCCATCTGATTTTAAAGAAACTCATTTTAAAAATCGAACATTTTCAATGTCAGAAAGTGAAATGATGTGTTTAATTCGAAATTTATCAATGATGATTGGTGATTTAGTACCGGAAGATTCGAAACATTGGCGACTTATAATTCTTTTGCAGCACATAACATTATGTGTGAGTTCAAAGTGTTGTCAATTCGGTTGCGTTGACCTCTTAGATTACACGATAAAAGAATATCTAACTCTATTGCAAGAATTATTTCCAAATTGCTCTAAACCAAAGCACCACTTTCTTATTCATTACCCGAGAGTAATGCGATTATTAGGCCCATTTTGGCATGTTGCTTGTATGAATTTGTATGAACTTCGCAAATAACTTGCGAATTGAAAAAATTTGTTAGTTACTTCTTGGATTTCTTTTAATGGAGAAGTAGTTAAGCCAAGAATGATTTTAGTTAATTTTAACGAAGATGAACCAGAGTTTTACTTTATTCATCACACATTAGTTAATTAAGTTTTAATGAACTACAAATTAATTAATAAAAAATGCATAAATAAATAGAATCATTAACATTATAATCTAATAAATAAAATGAGTAATTTTAAATTAATAATACTATTTATTATTATTATTACTATTATTGTTATTATTATAAATGTATATATTTTAATTCGGTAACTTATCTAAATCAATATAATTTATGATTCACTATTTCGAAAAATGATATATTCGAGTAACCGAAAATTTTTTCTATAGCGATTGCGTAGCCGAGAGGCTTAGTATTAATGCGTGCGATTTTCTAGGTTTCGTTAGATATAAGTTATAGGTAGGGTTCGAATCTGTATAGATGTTAATATTTTCCGATATGTTATGTTGTTAATTGTAAGAATGAATGTGATAAAAGAGTGAAACATATGAATAATGAATAATAATACACATGTAGAGTGTTAATTACTTGAAGAAATATCTTTTGGACGCACTGATTATTTTATTTTTATTTATAAAAAGAAAACGAGAAAATATATATAGCTCTCTACACCAGCATTATTTTGTCAAGGCGTGGATAGACGCGCAGGCGCGCTGTCATTTGTTTCGCCCGTCGATGTGAGGCGCGTCATTGTGTGGGTACGGATTACTACTTCTCCGAGTAAAAATCTCTACGAAATAGTAATAATTGCTCTGATTCGTAATAATATTTGCTTCGCCCAGAGTATTAATTGCTCTGGACATTTTAAATATTACTAGGCTTTTAATAAAATTTAGATTCCTTGAAGTAAATTATACTTTTTCAAAAAAGTAAAAAGTCTTTGAAAAAGAAGCAAAAGTTATACTGTTTCTCGAGTAGTTATTCTTATTACTGTTTATTTTTCTCCGTGTAACAACTATCTATGCTAATAAATAGCTTTTGCTTTCAATAAATTATTATAATTTACTTATTATTTATTTTCAACAAGCTCTAAAATTCTGTTTCCAGTTCAGTACAAATGTACTTATTTATTTTAAATAAGTAATGAATCCAAGGTGAAAAAGTTCTCGGGAATCAGAACAATAAATTCCCGGGAATATTTTCATGTAGGCAGATGTAAATCCCATAAGTCTTTCTATCTCGCACTGATTGACCATGACTGACATGAAGCTTTTTGTATTGTATAAGAAAGATAATTTTTCGAAAAATTACTCTCAAAAAGGATTTCTTTCATAGTCTTCGAATTTCGAATGTTAAAAATAATAAAGTGAAACTCCCAAAATTCGCCTTCGAAAATAAGACGATCTTTTTGTAAAGGAGGACTCTTAGTCAAATGCTTTTTGTTATTCAAGAATAAGATACACGCAATACAAGTCCAAAGTTAACCTTTAAATCTCAACTTCCTGAAAAGAAGCGTGACGGACCACATTCTAGCGGTCAAACTCGCACTTGTCACACAATGCGAATTATGTTTTGTGGTCAGAAGACAACGACAGGGTCTGCAATCCATAATTCCACAATGGTGTCCCCGATGTTATTATTGGGTTAGCCTGTATACCTGGACAGGTGACATGGCTCGACAGTTTCCGCTTGCTTAAACACCGAAATTCCAAATCGAAGGTAATACTTATTCAATCATTTACAAGTATTTCTTCCCGGATTCTTGATTATACACATCGAAGGAAAAGTTTTGATGTATAAAGACTAATTTCAGAGGAGATATCGAAAGGGGACTTCAATATCAGACAGACCCTTTTTTGACGACTTGAGGTGAAACGAATCCGAGTCACTGAAGGTCGAATCGAAAAGGCTGTGACATCATGTTACTGATTCAAAAGGGCGTAACAGGATTACTTCAAGTGGAGTTCTGTTCGCTCTAGTGAATGAAAATGCCCTACTGTAAGACTTTATCGTGTCAACGATTGCTAAGGAGGATTAGGCTTTGTTGATTACAATCTTGACTCTTTACACTTGTGGAATAAGCGGTTTTTACCAAATAAGACAGGTTCTTGGCAAGTGGTCTTTTGTCTTTTTACATCAGATATTGTACCTAAGTTAAGATTTTCGACTGTACCACTTGCTCCAACCACTCAAAAAATTAAGAGTTTTCACTTGAATTTTTCATTTGTTTTAATTAGCCCTCACTGCAAAAAATGGCGTCTAAAAATAAGACGTTTAGACGTTTATAAACGTCTTATGTAAATAAGCGTCTTATTTGAGCGTCTTAAATGAAAAACATAAACTCCAAATACATGAATTTTAGAAGGCAAATAAGACGCTTATACACGTCTAAGAAGTGACCACGTAAACTTCTTAAACCAAGACGCTCTTTTTTTACAGTGCTTAGAAAATCTGAAAGCTTTGTTCGATTGTAAATCAGTAGATAACTCGCATATTCAATCAGAAGAGTTAAAAAAGGCGATGACTTCCCATCCTCTAATTGAGAAATCTTGAAATCTGAATAGAGATAACAATTTGTCAGAATTTTCAAGTTTCCAATGCACACAGGGAGTATTAATTCTCTAATACGAATGTATATAGCAAAACGCTGCGTCGTTTTGCAGACATAATAATTCCCGCAGTGGGTGTACGAAGTCTCGTGACACACGAGTGACGGATAACTGTGTACATACATATTTAAATGTATTCGAAATTTTTTAGCCGTCAAAATTCTAGTGAATGTATAGTTAATTGCAGCTATATACAGGGGATTAAGTATATAGCGTAGGTATCCACGGAGATTTGCCGCAGACGTTTGGGTGGACGTTGATATCCAAGCGGGCGGTTACCGTTGAATTTCGATTTAGAAAGTTCGCAGGCTCCGGTCAATTTGCAAGCAGGCAAATTAGTTTTCTTAAACTGGTATACAATACAATTGTCAATTACTGTACAAATATCAAATGCTTTATTGATTGATTCTATTGATTTATTTACCGATTCATTATACGCTGCATCCATGACGCAGTGGAAATATTATAAAAGCCATGAGAAAATTGGATCACATTGTCTACAGACACTGAACTATATTCATTTCCCTTGGTATATCTGCAATCTTCAAAAAATCTTCTATAATGGCTAATAATTGATTTATTATCTTTCAAAACGATTTATATAGAAGGTGATGTTTAAATTCAATAATATAATGACTTTAACTTTTTTTAGCACACTATGCATACGTGCTAAGATAAATTATCGCAACTTCTATAAAGTAAAATTCATGTGCTAATGAATAGAGTCGTGTATTTAATTATTTATCTTTAATTTAATATACATCAAATTGAATGTAATCGATTGAGGGGCTGGATGCTATAATGTGTTACGCGCCATGTTAAGTAAATGGCGCGTAACACGTTATAGCATCCAGCCCCTAAAATAATGTACTTAGCAAATCAAAGTAGATTTTATTTTAAAAATGATTTAAAATTTTAATCATACTTTTAGCATAGTTGAGGGTTTGGTTATGTTTCTGCTTTTATAAAGCAAAAGAGCGTGTATATATAAGTGTGGACAAACGGTTCGTGTTTCCAAAGTTGGAGGGAAGATAATGGGTCGACATGACAGGATATGAAAGACAAAAAGTTGTCGGAAACGAGAGAGCTTGACAGTGATGAAATCTGTGGTTTTAGCGATTATAAGGTATAAGGTTCGTACTACAATTAACTGAAATGAACAAGGAGTGCCGTGACACCTATACTTTGTCGCGAAAGTTTTCTGCATAAGAGACAATAGCTTCTGAATTATTACAATGAAAACTTTTTCATATAGCTATATATATATAAATGAAATCGGTCTACCCACATAGCACAACAATTTTCAGCAAGTTTGCAGCAAATTTCAATGCCAAATTCAAAAATTTGCACTGTAAGTTTGCAGCAAACTTGCGTGGCAAAGAAAAAATTAAATGTATGCGCAGTAGCTTTCTATGACATCAAGAGCTATGCACTACATTTTAATCACCTTCCCCGTAAGGGGAATATGTAAAAAAAACACATAAAATTTTTACATTCTTTAATAAATTTGCTGCAAAATTTTCCTCAAGTTTGCTACAAAGTTATCTGCAAGTTTTTTTATGAAAACATGCAGAAAGTTTGCTTTACAAACTTAAAATGCAAATGTTTGAATTTGAAATTGAATATAAACAATATAAACTTTTAAAAATTCATCTAAATTGCTGGAAATTTGTTACTTGAAGACTTTTATGATCGTTGATCATACATTTGTCATTAAAATTAAACATTTCAAAAAAGCTTATATGCAATATGGCTACCAATATTTCCAAAAATTATATCTATAGCTCGCATGTTTTTCCAGTTTTTACATTTCAACACAAACTGTCATTGAAAAACATATGTCTATTCAAGAAATTGAAATGCGGAAATTATAGTTTTTCTCCACGAATTGTACACGATACTTTATCCAACAACTGCAAAACTTATTTTATTTATCTCAATTTTTATTTATAAGATTTTTGTGGTTATATAATGTTTATAATTAAACATAACTTACGTAATTCACGTAAGAACATAAACATAAATATTTTTATCTGAAAATATTGTCAGTTATACTTCATTTCAAGACAAATTAAATGCAACTTGAAAAATTAAAATCCATTAATAAGTTTTTGAGAAATTCAATTTTCAATTAAATACGTTAAAAATTTTCAATAGTTAATACCCCCTCAGCACCGAAACTTTCCTAAAAATTTATTAAATATTTACTTGCAATATTCGGAATATCTACACTGCAAAAAAAGGTGTCTTTTTTGATATCTTAAAATAAGATGTAAGATGGCAAAATGGTGTCTTACATCTTAAAATAAGATGTTTTCTAAAGCATCTTACTGATATTTAAGATGCTTTATACGTTTTAGTTGTAATAAAGATATTTCTTCCATCTTAGAAAAGTAAGATACTTTTGTAAGTTCTTTAAAGTATCTTAAATTAAGATGTTTCTGTTGCAATAAGATGTTTATGCGATAAGTTACATGAGAATCGTAAGATGCGCCATAAGTGTAAGTTACTAAAAATTAAGATACATAAAGTGTTTTCCATAAGAGCCCATAGTTAACCTCAAAACTTTTTGCCCCAAAAATACCACAGAAAATGTGTACGAAGATACTTTTAACATCTTAAATTAAGATGTTTCAAGTAACTGAAAAGTGTCTACCAAAACATCTTAAAAATGACTACCAAAACATCTTAAATTAAGATACTTCTTTTTGCAGTGTAATTGCAATGTTTAGTAAAAATTGTGTAAAGATTTATACACTGCAAAAAGAAGTATCTTAATTTAAGATGTTTTGGTAGTCATTTCTAAGATGTTTTGGTAGACACTTTTCAGTTACTTGAAACATCTTAATTTAAGATGTTAAAAGTATCTTCGTACACATTTTCTGTGGTATTTTTGGGGCAAAAAGTTTTGAGGTTAACTATGGGCTCTTATGGAAAACACTTTATGTATCTTAATTTTTAGTAACTTACACTTATGGCGCATCTTACGATTCTCAAGTAACTTATCGCTAAACATCTTATTGCAACAAAAACATCTTAATTTAAGATACTTTAAAGAACTTACAAAAGAATCTTACTTTTTTAAGATGGAAGAAATATCTTTATTACTACTAAAACGTATAAAGCATCTTAAATATCAGTAAGACGCTTTAGAAAACATCTTATTTTAAGATGTAAGACACCATTTTGCCATCTTACATCTTATTTTAAGATATCAAAAAAGACACCTATTTTTGCAGTGTATGTCCCGATTAAATAAAAGTTTTTATCATTGAAATGTTCAGGAAAGTTTCGCGCTAAACACTTTTTTAATCGGGACATATAAATCTTTACACAATTTTCACTAAACTTTTCAGTTAAATATGCCGAATATTGCAAGTAAATATTTAATAAATATTTAGGAAAATTTTGGTGCTGTGGGGGTAACATTAACAAAAAATTTATTTTTTGCAAAATCCTTTGGTTGTACGATTTCTTATATAAAATACTATTAAAATAACCACATTAGTACGAAAAAAAATTAAAAGGTTTTGGGTGGCTCTTTCAGGAATTCTGACTCAGGTAAAATGTATTTTCATTTTTCAAGTATAATATTTTCCTATATCTCTATTGAAAATCCCCAGATGGGAATTTTACATTGAGTTTTATATGAGATATATAATTTTTTAATTTTTTTAAATCTTAATATTTCCGAAAGTTTTCCATGAAATTTAATAAAATTTGGAAGGCTTATACATGAAATCATGTTTTTTCTCACTATCAAATAAAAAAAAAATTTTTTTTTGAAACCGTTTTGCCCGAGCGGGTCCGATTTTTTAGTTTTCTTCTCAATTAATAAAATATTCCTTATAATTTCACCTTTCATTTAAAAAAAAAATCGATGGAGACTCAAATAGTTTTCGAGATATTGCAGTTTTTGTGGAAGCGCGACCACGTTTCGGTGCCAGCGGTGTGTCAGTGCCCGGGACGCATCGCACAGTAGAATTCCTACACTTTAAAGTTCAAAATTGTCTAGAACCTACAAATTGTATCCGATTTTGATGTTCTTAGTCTAAATTTAAAGGAAATCAATTTTCTAAGAGTTTCGTCGAAACCGTTGTTTTAATTTTTAGTTGTTTATATATTTTTTTGAGACTCAAAGTTAACATGAGTAACATGAGTAACATAATCATGAGGAATAGAAAGATAAAAAATAAACACGATTTTTTTCAAAATTCTTGTAAATTGTTAACTTTGAGTAACAAAAAAATATATAAACAATTAAAAATTAAAACAACGGTTTCGACGAAACTCTTAGAAAATTTATCTCTTTTAAATTTAGATTTTAGCTGCTTCAAATATTAGGCTATGTTTAGAGTAGTTTTAGCTTCATTAAAAATGTATTATTGATTATTTAACATCAAAAGCATATTTTTCTGAAAATATTGTATATAATAAGGAACTAAATATTAATAGTTTGTAATGAAAATTAGTCATTTTTAATTTATTTGTACTTCCAATTTTAGTTGTGTCTAAAACAGCTAAGGTCCCTTTCACCGTGGAGCGTCACATATTATAATAAAAAACAGCCTTTTTTTACGCTATACGTAAAATTAAAAAAATATTATCGTATTCTGCATATATTTTTGAGTAAGAAACTATTGAGAAAAAATGGCCCGCTACTAGAAATAACAATATTAAATTATTTTTGTCGCCGTGTAAGCCGTTTTAATGTTCTTCGCTACCATCGCGGTGTTTTCGTGTTATACATCAGGTTTCAATTCAAAGTTCTTGTGTTTTTTAATGTTTTCTGACTGGGCTGATATTTTATATAAGAAAACGTCTGTTTCAATTAAAATATATATTATAGAGTCAGAATTCCTGAAAGAAGCCACTCAAAACCTTTTAATTTTTTTTTTGTACTAATGTGGTTATTTTAATAGTATTTTATATAAGAAATCATACTACCAAAGGATTTTGCAAATTTAATTGAAAAATGAATTTCTCAAAAACTTATTGATCAATTTTAATTTTTTAAGTTGCATTTCATTTGTCTTGAAATGAAGTATAACTGACAATATTTTCAAATAAAAACATTTAATTTTAGTGCAAAAAGCAATTGTTTATTTCAGGGACCGTCACGGAAATCAAATTTTGATTTCGTTACTATATTCCAAAACAAAACGAAATTATTAATGTATTTTGATTTTGATTCTGTAACGAAACAAAATTATTTACTTCCTATTTTGATTCTGATACTGTAACGAAACAAAATTTACTTTCCATTTTGATTTCGATACTGTAACGAAACTAAATCCACTTCCTATTTTGATTCTGATACTGTAACGAAACAAAATTTACTTTCTATTTTGATTCCGATACTGTAACGAAACAAAATTCACTTCCTATTTTGATTCTGATACTGTAACGAAACAAAATTTACTTCCTATTTTGATTCTGATACTGTAATACTGCAATTCGGTTTTCTTATAGAAACAGAAGTCGATTCGAATTCTACTTCAGATTTCGTATGTAAAAACGATATTATCTTCTGATATATTTGACATTTGCAACAAAATTTTGGTTCAATGACACTTCTACATGCGCAGTATTATTTTATCAAAATTAAAACAAGAAAGAATTTTGATTTTGATATTTGAACCAAAACGTAATAGAGTGGAATTTTGATATTGGAACCAAAACAAAACACAGTTGAATTTTGATTTTGATATTAGAATCAGAACTAAATAGAGTGGAATTTGATTCTGATACCCATATCCGAATCAAAACAAAAGTATTTTTTATATTTGTTTTGATTCCGTGACGGTCCCTGGTTTATTTATAAACAATTAAAAATAAATAGTGTTCTGACCTACAGTTTGTTCCAAAAAAAGTGCTCGTTCAAAAATTGGCAACTGCTAGCACAAGTTACGAACGATATTTTTCATAACAAGGTGCAAAAAAGTGCCCTTTTTGCACCGAGTTATGAAAATGATCTTAATAAATCACTAAAAAATATCCCGTTGAAAAAAATGGCACGAAGTTTTAAATTGCTTAATTTTAAGCAAATGTGCCGCGGTGCTGTGCGCAACTCTGCCGTCCTGATGAAGAAAGTCGGTACTTGCATTCAGCCCTGAATGCAAGTACCGACTTTCTTTATCAGGACGGCAGAACTCTGGTCCTTATTGAGCGTACGCGCGCGTGTTATTGTTTCTGATCGCTAAAACAACTATTTTATCAGTTGAAAGTTCGCGTAAAAAAATTCTATAATTGTTTATGATTATAGTAAATGCGAATAGGATATTTTGATTATTGGCTTTAAAAAAATTATAGAATAATCTCCTTTTATTAATTAGACTTTTATATAAAATCACATTATATTCAATGTTCTTTAGATTATTTTAACATTTATAACTTTAAATTAAATCAAATGACTATTGGAGCATTTGCATAAACGGGGATAAACAGGCGTCTTTTATTTTACTCATTTTGAGTCACTTGAAGTTGTCGATTACTCATTTTGAGACCGACTTCCAAATGAGTTGCAACAAAAATGAGTCGGGTTTTTTTCTGTGGAGGCACTGTATTTTGTATGTCTGAAGATTACAAAAGTGTTCCTCTAAAAAATGTGATTAAAATTTTTTTAATTTTTGATTCATTGGACAATAATTTTTGCTTAAAAATGTTGTAATCGCTTCTTTGATCTGGACTTTCCATTTTAGATTTTATAACAAATCTATCAAATCTATTAAAAAATATTAACTATACGTCAATGAAAAAAACTTACATATAAAAATATCAAAGAATTTATAACCTACACTGAGAAAAAAATGCTATTGAATCTATAGCACGCATATTCACATACGTTCAAAAGCAGATGTTATTAACTTGATGTGATATGTAGTTTATTTTATAGCACTGCTTTTAAATCAAAAAATGACTTCTTTAATTCAATAGCGATGCTATAAAATGAACTACATTTCGCATTCAGTTGATCACATCTGCTTTTGAACGTATATGAATATGTGTGCTATAGATTCAATAGCCTTTTTTTATCAGTGTACAGTTTCGTGTCTTTTTCTTTTTTACAATATTATAATACAAAAGATATTTCTGTGTGCGTGATTATGTCCGGTAGGACGTGATTGTCGACAAATCGAAAAATAAATAACGCTATCGAAGTGTATATAGTGGAGGACTATCATTCCAGCTCAGAAGGTAAAAAGAAAAGTCACTAATGTCGCAACTCATACTATGAACATTATCCGATGGGATCGATTCGATCAGGCTGTTCGTCCTTCGATCAAGGTCGAGTTGTAACCATCTACTGTCGATGTTCGTTCCAGCTGCATTTACACTTAGAAGCATTTTCTTCTTGCACAGCTAGACATAACTTCACGTTTCAGTGGCCCTTGTAGCTCTTGAGACTAAATTGTTGCATTGAAATTATTCTATTTAGCAGAAACTATTTCACGAAGAGAAAGTAAATTTAAAGTATATACAATACATTGTAGTTTATTATACTCTCTTCTTATACAAATAATATTATTTCAAAAATTTAATCGAGAAAGTTTTAACAAAATTCTCTTTTTTTGTTGTTTCTAATTAATTAAATTATTATAGTTACTTTGATATGGGGCTGAATTCAATGTTGTAAGTGTCTAAAATCAATTTAAATCATTATACCATATGTATGTACACATATGCTGATGTGTACACGAGAATGTTGAAATAATTTTTTAATTTACAAAAAAGTATTAATTTTTTTATCAAGCAACACGTTACAAAGTGAACAATCATTTGTCATGTATTATCTCAACGTATATAAAAGCAGAACATAAATTGCTTATGAAAAAACAACAACATACAAATGATGTAACAAGTACACTTAATCGACGACTGGCCGCGATCATATGTATATGAGGGATATTAATGGACAATCATGACGTTGCATTAATCAGAATCAATTCTCATTGAAAAGACGCAGGTGATGATAAAAGCGGACCATTAAACGTGTCTTTTGAGGCAAAGTGTCGCCGACCATTTAGACAAAGTGTGATCGTACGCATTCCAAGATGGCGTTTAACGATATATATTCGATCGAAATCAATACCAGTTGGGGTCCTCTTTTAGCGGCAGATACGTCGTTTAGATAAATGTCCCGAGATTTTAGTGGTGCTGAGGTCGGCGATCGCTTGAAGAAAATCCAAAAAGGTATCGATGCCTGCTTATATGTAAGTGTATATGCAAAATGGGTGGGGAAGATACTTGATCTTTTGGGCTTTCGTCTTTTTCGCCATCTCTCCTTCTTCCTTCGAGAAATGTGTTAATCTGATAATGTAAACGGACTGAAACTGGCGTGGCAGCATTAAACATAGATTTCAATAATGACAGTTCCTGGCTACTAGCCTCGAGGCTTACTGTATCATCAGTGTGAACTTAAAGACGTCAACCGTTTGAATATTTTCGAAAAATTAGTTCCATGAAAGAAAAGAACGCACTTTTAGTGGTGGCTTGTAATTAAATTAAATCGTGAATACTCTATAGAGCGTGCTACCAGTTTAATTAACCATTATAAACCTAATGTCTAAAACTTTAAAAACTTTTTAAAGACGCATGAATATATTAAACATATGGAGAATGAAAATGTTAACGTCCCATCATTTTACATTTACTGTCAGTGAAAGCAAAAGCGCTTTCATTGACAGTAGAATAACTCATCTTCATATACAATTATCCCTTTCGTTAAAATACTTAAAATAAATTTTTATCAAATTGATTTCCCTCTGCTTAAAAAAAGATTTCAGACTAAATGGATAAATGGATTGTGTTTTTCTTGAGATTTCTTATCCCTCCAGTTGATAAAAGGGAGGGTTCTGGAATGTCCATGGGAGAATTTTAATGCGTTCTAAATTGCGGGTGAGAGCTCCATTAATTGATTGACAAAAACGTTGAGAGAAAAGGGGGATAGAGGTTTCCTTTGCCTTGACGTTTGATACATCCCAAAGCCTCACACTATAATACAAAGGTCTCACTCACTACCTGCGCCTTTGCGACATCGTGACAAATCGAATTTTAATGCGAGAGCGCCGGCGTATTACAAAAATCATCGCGATAACGTGTGTTACCACGAAGAAAACAATTTTTTGTCCCGATTCGATTCTTCGCTCTACCATTTTCAATTGGATAGTGTTATACGCAAATCAATTTAGTTACACTTAAAAAATTACTGTAATTGAATGCATCATTTTTCAACGTCGCTTGATTATGCAATTTTGTTCTATTTGTAGAGATTGCTATTCTTATTTCATTATTCTCAATTGTTTAATACAAAATATGTAATTAATAAGGAAAGCCAAAGAAGGTAATTACTTTAAAAGAAGAGTCAATAATTACGGTTGGTAAAAATTGATTGGTTTGAGGATTATTACACCATTAAGTTGGAACCAATTAAGTTTTTTGATCAGTCGATATATCGAACGTCGGGAATGATGTAAAATGACTTAACCTCTATTCTTCGGTTTATATGAAAATCAATATTCTGAATCGGCTTTTCAAATGCGAATTACTACCCGTGTAGAAATTTCAATGTGGTACTGTTAGGGGCCGTAGAATTTTACTCTTTTAATATTATGGCCCAAATAGGTCAAATTGCTAGGGACCCCACCAGTTTCGTTACGCAAAATATGTGACCCGAAGCAGGAACCCTTTTTAATGCCATGCTAATTACAATGGCCCCCATTAGGGCCCTATTAGCGCCCTATTTACCTCTTAAAACTGGAAATTCGGGGCAAATCGGAACAGCAGAAATTTCAATAATATTTCTGATAATATAAATAAAAAAATTATTTTTATTAAACTACAACACTATTTTCAGCATTATAAGAATGCATTAAAAATAGTATTCATGTATAATCGCATCGGTACATAGTATTTAACAACATAATTGTATAATGTGTTAGAATTTTTGGTATGGAATACTTTTAAACTTATATAATGCATTATTATTTGTTATTTTGAATTATTTTATGACTAACACCATTTTTTGTCTAATTCTTTATATTTCTTAACATTTCTAGACTTGAAATTGATATTTCTAAAATTTCGTAAGAAATAATCAACTGTTCCTATTTACCCCTAAATTTTAGCAAAGTTGAAAAACTTAGGGGTAAATAGGAAGAGTTGATTATTACGATTCAATGATAACCATATTTTTTACTACTTCATAAAATTGTTCCACGGAAGTAAAATAACAACTCAAAACACAAAAAAACCGAAAGTATTCCGATTTAAAAGAAAAAACTTATGTTTTTGGTGAAACATAGCAAATCTGTTCCGATTTACCCCAACTGACCCTACCTAAAATTTATTTCTGTAAAATAAAAAATAATAATAAAAATATAAAATAATAATAAAAATATTAAACATTGCGTTGAACATTGCGTTCTCGTCTTCGCTCGCAAGTACTCGCCTTCGG
This sequence comes from Leptopilina myrica (nomen nudum), assembly GCA_032872475.1. Lineage (NCBI taxonomy): Eukaryota > Metazoa > Arthropoda > Insecta > Hymenoptera > Figitidae > Leptopilina > Leptopilina myrica (nomen nudum). The sequence goes on from CM065464.1 coordinate 29,262,847, forward strand.
CTCGACGCTCGCTACACCTCGAACTGCAAACTTCACACTCGGGAAAACCATTACTTTCCTCCCTAGGTGCACAATATACTATTTTTCAATGTTTAAACATTCTAGTCCCACTTTATCGTTTATATGTCCTTTTAGGAAAAAACCTCAGCTTTCGTTTAAAAAAAAAAAAAATCGGGTCTTTTTCCCCAAAAATTGAAATTTATTTTTAATTTTGATTCTTTTTTATCAAAATTTTTTTTTTTAAAATGCTTATTTCCAATCGAAAGAGCATGAAAACACTTTTCCAAAATGTACTTTGTCAAATTTGTATGTTCAATTGTTTAACCCCTTCACTGAAAAAACCTAGTCTCAAAATGAGTATCATACGCTACTCATTTTGAGTTGCAACAAAAATGAGACTCTTAGGTGGCGCCACGTTCTATGGCATTTAACATAGTCTCATTTTGAGATGCAACAAAAAAGAGACTGGGATTTTTGTGTGTTCGCAGTCCAGCTAAAAATCGCTTGTGGTCCAAAAACGGTCCAAGAAAAAAAAGTTTCTAAAAAATGTGATTTCATTGTAATTAAGGTTTTTAGAGTCGCAAAATTAGAATTTGAAGTCAGTTTTTCAAAATTTTAAATGGCGGACCCAAATAAAATATTCTTATTATTTGAAATAAATGAAGATGAATAGGAAAAGAAAAAATTATTTTTAGAGATGTTAAATGGTTTTATAAAGGTTTTAATGTAGCCAATTTTTAATACTTTTTACGAATGGCGTTCTAATATTCAGCCAAAATAGTTCACAATTTTGAATCCGCCTATTTGGATTTTTGAAAATCCATTTAAGATTCATAATCTCAAATAATAAATAACATTTGGTTTGGTAAACTTAATTTGTTTACAGAGTTTAGAAATCAAGTTTAAATAGGAACGCCATTTTCGCATTTTTTTGCCGCTTCTGTCACCTACTCATGCGACGCCAATTGGAACGCCATGCCGCTGAAGTGGTTAAATCTCATTATATTGGACTGCAGTTTGCGGTTTTGATACAGTGGTTCTCATGATTGGTTCTCAGTATACAATTCCACATAAGAAAATAAGAAGAGTCAAATAAGAGAAAAAATAACAGAACGTTATTCGTCCAAACACATGCGAAAAAAAATATTTATTTTACTTACAGAAAAAAATAGGCATTCATCTGTATGACGTTGGTTCAAGAAGAATGAGGCCTGGTTTTTTCTTTTTTATAAAGAATAACTTATAGTTCCGCACGTAAGTTTCGATATGTTTTCCATAATTAAAACAATTTCTCAGAATGAAAAATGGAAATGAAAACCGCGAATGACTCGTTAGATTGTTTAATCTTGCGCGACGATATAACGCATTTGATTTTTATTCCCGAGTAAAAAAAGGGAAACAAGAATTTATAGGAATTGTATTTGATCGCGTCAACGACGACGACTCACTCGATCGAACACTATTAAACAATGACTTCCTTTAGAATGTAACGCTCAGTAAACTGCGCGGTTTGAAATTTTCAGGGATTTCCTTCTTCAATGATCCTTGACTACAGAAAACACATTTTCCTCTTTACTTTTTCTATCATCAATATTCAAATTAATTATTCTCTATAGGATCTTACAAAAATTTCCATCTTCTTAAATATATTTTATGCTATTAACTCAATTTAATACCGAAATTATAATGATGTACCAAACAAAAAAAGTGCAGGTTTTTGTGATAGGAATCTTGTAAAGTAAACAGTTATTGGGATAGGATTCATCTGAAAATTTCAATTTGGATAATGATGGTACATAATTAAGGAATCGCGCATTTAAATTGATGGTGCACTTGGTTTGCGTGGAGATGAGACGCGCTGTGAATTGGACAAAGTGTTTAACTTGACGTTATTGGCAATCAAGCACAAGATACACGCGTGTAACGACAAAATGAATTACGGTGCTTCTTGCTCGTGAGTGTATTACACATATGAAAATAACTCCTCTTGGTTCCTATTCGTGAAAGAAAAATTGTAAAGAAGAAAGAAACGTGGGAGATCTTCTCGCGTAATCCACCAAATAATTGGACGCCCCTCTTTTACACACAAAAAAGGAGTAATAGTATTACACGTTTAATCATCCAACGAAAATTGACCCTTAGATCCATAATTTACGTATTATCATAAAAATTCCCCAAATTGGTTAAAATCCTTTTTTCCATTGAAATATGAAAATTGTGAACGAATTTTTACTCGTTCATCCTGATAGTAAAGTGATATTATGTTACGCTTACGATAATAGGTTCTTTTTCAATAGAATTTATATCAGGGGGTATTAAATTACAGGGCGTAAGCGAATGAAAGTACTCTTCATAGAAGTGTCCGACAAGCTTATTTTTTTCCACCATACCACTATATATAGAACAAGAATTCGATCAGGACGCGATGAGCAACAAGTGGCTCTATGGTAGTAATGCGGTGAGATCGGCGCGTATGTCAAGTTGAGGGAAATAAAAAGTCACCCTCATATTCCTCGAGGGGTTCCGGTCTAATAAAGGTTCGTGCGACAAGAATCGAGAGAGGATGATATCCTCGACGAGGTGAGCGAAAATATTAGAGAAACCAGAAACGCGGTTAAACCAGAAGGAGGCTTTAAACGATCTTCAAGCGACACATACAAAAGAATTGAGGGCGCTTTTATCTGCATTTTTTACTAAGCTGATACGCGAGATCAATGGGAGTAAACAAGAGCGTTTAAGCTGATTTAAATAAGTTTATATGTCATACTTTCAATACCAATTTGTTTCTTTTTCTTTCAAAGATAAAATTCGAATAACAAAATACCTCATTCTTACTAACCCACCCGTGTGGAAATGTGAGGTGGGCCCACAATGGGCTGGTAACGGTGAATCCAGCCACAGCCCACATAGGGAAAACCCAGCTGGTGGGCTAGCAGGTGGGCTACAAAAAAAACTGACGGTTGCCGAGGTTTCTGATTGTCATTAATGAAAGATCTAAAGAAAAAGCGAAAATTTACGTTTTTAACTTTCTCAAAATGGGTGGTCCAAAACCGACCCCCATTCTTTTGGGGGGAAATCTCAAGAAAAATTAAGATATCAAATTCTGATAGTAATTAAAATAAAATTCAACAGTCTGTAATGAACTGTTAAATTATTTTGACTCAATTTAAATACATTTTTGGACCCTTTTTCTGAACAAAAAGGTAAATTAATGAATCATTACTAACTTTACTCTGAAATTATTTATGTTCATAAGTTATGTTAACATAGTTAAACTTGAATTAATACATATCAAAAAAGTAGGTGAAATTTTCGTTGACTCGGTACTTGACTTTTGGATACGACACAAAATACTAGAAACAGTCTAGTACTTTTGCATGAGAGTTTCAAAAGCAGTTAATGAAAATTTCTAGTACCTTGCTTGAGAATTTCATTGACTTTCAAAAAAATTGTATATTTCTGTAAAATAAAAAATATAATTTCCACTTGTTCACAGTTTTTCTGAAATTCACTCATTCATTCACATATTTGGAATTGTATCGAATTGTTCTTATATACCACATCACAGAAAAAACCCGACTCATTTTTGTTGCAACTCATTTGGAAGTCGGTCTCGAAATGAGTAATCGACAACTTCATGTGACTCAAAATGAGTAAAATTACAATATTCTAGTTACTTTCTTTTGTGTTTCGCATGTTTCGTGTTCCATGGTTGCCCATCCCTGTCTGTCAATTGACAAATGTCTAACCTAAAAAATTGTTTCCATTTCTCATAAAAACAATAAATCGACTGCAAGTATTAATGTTTTGACAAGTGCAACGTGTTTATTAGTTATAAACAATTATTTTAATTCATATTTTTATAAATTATTCTTAGCTTTTCCAATGTGATTGTAATTTTATCGTAAAGAAAAAATGATACCCCTTAAGACTCATTTTGAGTCTTTTCCCTAGAAACTCAGAATGAGTCGAAGGGGTATCATTTTTGTTGCAGTTCAAAATGAGTCTCATATGCGACTCATTTTGAGTCCGGTTTTTTTCTGTGATGGTGAAATTTTTCACGACCTGTGAGACATGCTGTTTCACTGAAAACTGAGACTTGCATAACATTCTGTTTTGTGAGAAACACAAAATAAAAAATATTTTTTTGAAAGTTAATTCTTGAAGACAAATATTAACACTATTTGTTTTTCATAAAAAAATGTATATTCACATTTGAAATAACCACAAATGGAAACAGTCGATCAGCTGTCATTTACCTTGGACACAAACGCGCAACGCACACTGCGCATGCTCTACCGAATTTTCAAGCGCAGTCAACTAATCTTTCACGTACACTGAAAAAACCTATAGTCTTATAATGAGTAGCGTACGCTACTCATTTTGAGTTGCAACAAAAATGAGACTCTTAGGTGGCGCCACGTTCTATGGCGTTTAACATAGTCTCATTTTGAGATGCAACAAAAATGAGACTGGGTTTTTTGTGTGTACTTTATAAAACTAAACAAATGATTTTTTGTTTAAATTTAAAAAAACACTGTGGCCCATACTAGTACTAGAATAATTCTAGGACTTTCTTATACTTTCTAATAAAAAGTATATGATACCGCCTTGTATTTTGTGTCCTATCCAAAAGTCAAGCACTTTCAAGGAATGATTCACGTACTTTTTTTCCGTCTATTATCACTTTATTTAAATAAATTTTAAGGCCTTTTTTGAAATGATAATAAATATAAATTGTTAAACAGTGTCTAAATTTCCAATATAATAGCAGCAATGGTTTTGCATATTTTAATTTTCGGCCTATTTTTAGTAAAATATACACGAAATTTGTTATTAATCTTTTTTCGTTTCTGTACTTAACTGCTTCCAAAGATGTCGAAAAGTACAACGTTTCTTAATTCATATCGCCTTGTCAAAAACATTTTACAACTGACAATGAATAAAATATTTAACCAAAAGAGAATTAAAGTTAAGTATAATATGTGCTAGTAAAATATTTTATAAATTCCTAAAAAATAAAAGTAAATATGCAAAACCCATCCTCACTTCATGTGAACAATAAGAAAGAAGAGAATAAACAATTACAATGTAAAAATATAGGGGTCGGGTTGGGACCACCCTCCCCTATCCTTTAATTTATAAATGGAAAATTTGTATTAAAAAATTAGACTTTTGTTAATTTAAATTATTTAATGGCATATATAATTATTGAAGTTCATACTTATACATATACAATGCAGAAAAATCGGAATAGTCGCAAACCTACGAAACAAATAAAATCTAACGCACGCGGGATTCGAACCTACGACCTACAGATTACCAGACTAACACCCTAACTACTATCATGCTACGAAATCTAACTGAACACCAACGTTTTATTGTCAGTGACTTCTTGATTTGCTTTGATTCAATAAAGCACTTATTGACACCACTACACCGTAACAAATAAATAAATAGTCTAATAATAATAATAACAATAATAGTAATGTAGTTAATATTTATATTCTTATTAAAAAAATGGCAATATATTTTTATTAAAAATGCGGGTTTTAAAGTTTACAATCATTATAAACATTAATTTGTTGGCCTAAAAAAATGTTCTTAGTTATTTAGACTTAGAAATTTTTGCTAATTAATTATGAGGACGTTACATTTTTAAAAAAAAGTGTTAATACATTTTTGTTCAAAACACGTTTTTTCTTAATCTAAGTCATTATAAACATTAATTTGTTGGCCTAAAAAAATTTTAGGTTTGTACTTAGAAATTATTGATGTGGGTCCCTAAAAACTGAGAAGCCCAGTTAGAGCCCAGCTCACGCCCACTTATAATATTATTTCGCTTGATCGGATCCCACCGTGGGTGGGTCAATAGACAAAATCTAAAATGCTTTCGAAAAATGTTAACAATTATTTTTTTTATTGTTTATTGTTTATTTATAACAATTTTCAATTCATGTACGAAGATGACCACGGTTATATATAAGTTTTATTATAAAATATTAAAGAAAAATTAAGCTAATGAATCATTTTCATTGTAAGTGATTTTTGTTATTGATAAATTTTACTAATGTTATATTGCAGTCTTTATTTGTATAAATGAATAATTGTTCTTAATTAATAACTCGCGACACAAAATACCTAGAAAGTTGCAGTTTTTTTTACTAATTTTCCAATTAACTAGTACGAACCGCATGAAATAAAAATAATTTATGGTTTTAACAATTCAAAAATTGCTATGTGCACCAATTATTTGTCTAAATAATTTTCAAAATGTATTAAAAACCGTTATACCTTGATAAGATAATTAAATAAATAAATTCAGCTGGATAACCTTTAAAATTTCGGTAAAACTAAATGTCTGTTGGTGTACTACAATAAAAGTTTATAATTGTTAACAACAACAAATTGTTTAAACAAATAATGATTATTATCGTTATGAATTAATTGTAGAATGATTTATTGTCAATAATTATATTTAATTTTAAGACTTTTTTATTATAATATTAATATTTTTTTAAAAAATGGGAAGCCTAGGTGGGGCCCACCTGGCCCCCACTTTTAACTGGGCTAACTTGGGCAGATTTTCACACGGGCACTTGGTAAGATTTTCGACGTCTTCTGAATTTAACCCTCAGAGCACATACTATATACTATATTCAGGGCTGCACACGAGAAAATAAGACTATAAGTCCATATCTAACAAAGAAATAAAGAACTCATAGAGGTTTCTCCTATAATTCTCTAACTCCCTGCTAGATGGCTAGGTGTGCTTCTCTCATGCACGACATGTCTCTCACAGGGTATAAGTGTCTGTCCCTTGTTAAGAAACTTTACACTATTATCTTAATTGATAATATTAATAGGCATCGTCTTTTACGACGTTAACAATTTTCTTTTTATCCATTGCATGATCACAGATAATAATCTATAAAGTCCATTTTTTTGTGAAATTAATAAAGACATTTATTATAACACATTGTTATAAATTTATAATTACTTTAAAACAACATTTGTTGAATAAGACTCATTATTGTCATTGATTGTCATTTTTCAATAAGTTTTATTTTATGACTGTAATTTTTGAGTATATCGTATAGCGACATAACCATACTCAAAATACGACACTTATGAATGTCATTTTTCCCATGTCATTTTTTTCGTAAGAGCGGTTTCATATATATTAATTGAATTAGTAACAGTTTTAACTATTTATTTATTAGTTTTCTACTATTTGATGTTAGAAAATTACTAATTCATTAGTAAGAGGGTAGCTCTATGCCTAAAAAATCAAAGTTGTACACCAGTTCTTCGATTTTGTTAAAACTTCGAAATTTTGAAGTGGAATACATGCCAGTAAAAAGCCTCAATTCGATTTTGAAAATTTTTGAAAAATTTTGGATTTACGAGGTTTTAAAATTTTTTTTTTAATTTTGAAAATGGTATATCTCTAAGGAAAATCAATGAAATTTAATGAAATTTTCAGGGAATGCTTATTAATTACAGACAATTTAAGAAAAATTTAAAAAAAAAAATTTTAACAAATTATAAAAAAAATAATTTTTAAATAAACAATTTTTTGAAAAGTGCCATTTTTATTTTTTTTTAATAATAATGATTCGATTCTCACTTATTTCATGAGTATTTTCCAAATGAAAAATCGATGGAGGGTCTGAAACTTTAGGAGATATATAAATTTAAAAAATGCAAAGTATTCTTACAAATTTATAGCCTGACATTCTCCAAAAAGAAAAATTGAATTCGGTTAAAATTTGCGACTTATAGGTGACTTTGAACGTTAGTTTGTGTGTAGAGTATAGCCGGAAAATGCGCTTTTTATGGTGTCGCGCAAGGACAAAAAATTCAATATCTCCTAAAGTTTCAGACCCTCCATCGATTTTTTCTTTTGGAAAATACTCGTGAAATAAGTGAGAATCGAATCATTACACAGGCCGACAAATTTTAATCAACTGCATGTTGCCTAAAATATTACTGCCGATTCTTACAGGATTTTGTCCGTAGAATACGAATCTGACCTTGAAAATATTGGATTGGCTCTAGTTTTTAATCAATTTACGTTTCAATATACAAAATATGCATTTTTAGCATTTTTTGAATGAATGTACAACAATACACCGAATCAGTAAATCTGTCCGCATAGCACAAAATGAAAGTTTAAACACTGCTCTTCAATATCCAAAAACAAAAAATGTAATTTATGTACACTTTAACCTGTAATGTCAAAAGAGACATTCGCTGTTCCACAAGCATATTGAAAACAACAGTACTTTTGACCATGTAAGGTAATTTAAATAACAATTAGTCTCTCTAGGGGTTTTTATGGTCGCTGCTTACTGATCTGTATTTAGATTTTAATATTCAAAATGGCGAATCCAATATGGCAGAATTTTTTAAAAATTTTAAATTTTTATCATAAAAGGCGTAAATTATCTTTAAAAATTTGGTCCGCCACTTGTAATTTTTATATTTCATAGCAGATTTGTAACTAGCGATTATAAAAACGCCAGAGACACTAATTTTTACTTGAATTACCTTACATGGTCAAAAGTAATATTAATTTTAATACGTTTATGGAACAGCGTATGTTTTTTTGGACATTATAGGTTAAAGTGTACATAAATTACATTTTTTGTTTTTGGATATTCAAGAGCAGTGTTTAAGCTTTCAATTGATGTTATGCGGACAAATTTATTGTTTCTGTGTATTGTTGTACAATCATTCAAAAAATGCCAAAAATGCATATTTTGTATAATGAAACGTAAATTGATTAAAAACTAGAGCCAATCCAATATTTTCAAGGTCAAATTCGTATTCTATGTACAAAATCCTATAAAAATCAGCTTCTATTGGTTAGGCCACAAAATTTTGTTGGCCTGTGTTATTATTAAAAAAAAAATAAAAATGGCACTTTTCAAAAAATTGTTTATTTAAAAATTATTTTTTTAATAATTTGTTAAAATTTTTTTTTTTTTTCTAAAAATTTTTCTTAAATTGTCTGTAATTAATAAGCATTCCCTGAAAATTTCATTAAATTTCATTGATTTTCCTTAGAGATATACCATTTTCAAAATTAAAAAAAAAAATTTTTAAACCTCGTAAATCCAAAATTTTTCAAAATCGAATTGAGGCTTTTTACTGGCATGTATTCCACTTTAAAATTTCGAAGTTTCAACAAAATCGAAGAGCTAGTGTACAACTTTGATTTTTTAGGCATGGAGCTACCCAAGACGCAGTTTGCTGCTTTAAAATAGTAAAAAATACTAGTTACTAATTAAATTAGTAATTTTCTACTAGCAAATAGTAGTTTTTTTAATAAAAAATAGTACATACTATTACTAATTAAAATTTGTAAACGAATCTGTACTATATTTCATTAGTAGGCAACTACTAATTTAATTTTAAAGAGTAGGGACCTGAATCTATCAAATATGAATTATTTTCTTCTTTGAAAATTTTTGTCGAGACTTTAACGAGACCGAGAAAAGACGAGACTAAGACTGAGATTACAAATTTTTAAGTTTAACGAAACAGAGAGGAGACTCTTAAAAATATCGTCTTGTCTCGTCAAAGTGAGCAGTCCTACCTGTCTTTTAGTTTAAACTTCATTTTCTTTAACAAATTATAACAAGTAGAGATCCTATAATCTAAAAGTAATTGCATTAAGTTCTAAAAACACGTTCTAATGCCTCCCGAGTATATTGCTCTATAGCCATAGTTGTCGTCTAGATTTCGTCAAGAAATAAAAATCACCTTCATCAACTTGCAAAAAATCCTTTTTTTTACAAACTACAGTACAGAAAATATTTTTATTTTATTGTACCACTATTCAAGAGTATATAAATGTAAAATATTGGTTAAAAATATCAAAAATTACAAGAACTACAATTTAAAAAAAATCTCATTTTTGTCATTTTTCTGAAGAATTGTCTACTTTTAGTATTTTTTTCTATAATAAAATATTTATAAAAAATCTTTTCAATTATAGAAACTTATTCTTTAATGTTTAAAGAATATTAAAAAATGTTTTGGTATAAATTTATTAAATAGTTTGTAAATGGTATACGCTTTGTAATTGCAAAATTTCGGGTCGCTCAACTCTAACAACCCCTCATGGCTCAACGCTGATTCATGCGTGACACACACACGGTAATGCACATATAACTTTACAAATTTTCATATATCAACTAAATGAACAATTTTTGTGAACTTATTTTGTTTTTGGTATATTTCTTCTACATTTACCTCTCTTCTTTAGACATCACAAAAAAGTTTTTTCTAAGTCTATATCACTAAGTCTATGTCACAATGAGTGACACAATACTCAAGTATACGTTCATATACACTTCACTGTGCCTTGTGTAAAATATTTGCAAGTGAATTTTATAATATTCATATGAATAATAATTTAAACTTAATGTAAGTACAACAAAAATTTAAAAAAAATCTAAATAACATTGAATTAATAAATAAAAAATTTTAATATTCAATTATTTTTAACAAAATATTTGTCAATATTGCCTTTGCCTCACATTAGAAACATTTTATTTAAAATTTCAAATATTTAGATACAAAATTAAACTAATACACCACTTACATGTTATGTTTTTAAAAACTAAATGATTAAACTTATATGTTTCAAAAAATAAGAGCTTGTTCAGTAAAATTATTTATTTCAACTTTGCAAAAATTATTTTTTGTCATATTTCTTAAAATATTTTATATTTTTAAGTTTTTATATTTTAAACAGTTGATATGATTGCATTGAAACTAAATTTTTAACGCCAATTGAAATAGAAAATAATAAAGGGGATATTTTAAAACACGTCAGTCGTTGCCCCACTCTCCCCTATATATATATATATATATATATATATATATATATATATATTGTATTTCTGGATTTGTATACTTGTAACAGAAATTCATTTTTTGACTTAAAGAGGTGTTAAAAACTTTATTTCCATTGGAAAGAGAAGAACAACATTTTTTCAATTTAGGATTTCGTTCATGATGAATAAAATATCTAGTTATGTGAAAATGCATAATATGGGATTTTATTTTAATTTCGTCGTTCCGTTCCTGATTTCCAAGTATCATTATATCATTTGAAGGCCACTTTTAAACATTTACCTAGATATTTAATGGATTTTCACAGTGGCTCAACTCTGACAACCATGTTCAAGCCTGACAACTTTCTTTTTAAATTGCTTATAACTCCGAAATTATTGGACAAATTTTTTTAACAATGTCAAGCAAAAAAAACTATGACCAACCCTGGCAACTTTCCCCTATATTAAAAATTATTTTTAATTAATTATTAATTAATAAATATTAATTTTTTAAGGCTTATAAATGCTTTCTTTTAGAAATATAAGTGTATAAAAAACTGGTAAGGAAAAATTATGAAAATTGCTAGTTTAAATTTTTATCGTTTAAAAACTTTGATATTTATTTAAAAAATTAAATTTTTTTAAACTTGTTCGAAACATTTAATCATTTTAAATACCAAAATTTGTCAAAAAAAACTTTGACCATTCATAAACAACAAACATTAAGATGAGTTAAATTTTTACCGATCCCTCATCTCGTTTAGCCTTCATAGTTTGGATAAAGCATGTATACTAAACTTGTGACGTTATAAGACTTCAAATGCCCTTATAAATAGCTATAATTAGTTTTGTGGCTTGAAATTGAATATTTTGTCTGCACATTTAAGAGAAATGTAAAAAGGAGAATTCTTATAAAAGAAGCATAAAATATTTATCTTGTAATTTGTCTGTTACTTTTGACTGTTTAATATTGATTGATTGATTGTTGTTTAATATTTCCACGATAAGCTAATAACATTTTTGCAAGGATTATTTGAATAGCTTATACTACTTTCTTGGTTCCTTTTGCGCAAAGCATATGTGCGGCTGATCGTACATTTAATTCTCTCGAGACGTTGTGTGCTTTGATCTATTGGAATATCGCAAACTCACCCTGTTGGAAAACAAAAATAGGGACTCGATTTGTGATTTTGTGTTTAACATTACGTAAAAAGCAATTAAGCTGGAATGCCCGAGTCGATCGCGATAAAGTATACGCCAGAAGACGCCGGGGGCTGTTATTCTATCGAAATGTATCCAATGTCACGAGGGTGAGGTCACGTGTCACTTTGTAGCGAACGACATGTCCCAGATGTAGAATTTTTTCCAACAAATCTCGTTAAGTTTTCATTTTCAAATGGTCCTGTGTCCATCTCGAAAATATGACACATTTTAGTTTGATCAAAAGATTGTGGCGCAGAAGAAATTTTAGCAGATGATGTTGAAAAGGAAGTGAGAGATAAAGGGAATTCAACCTGTCTTGTGCAGTAATTTAAAAATTAGTTTTCGAAATGCATTTAGTTAATAAAAGTAGCTCGAGGCTGGGCAGACATTCGGACGAAAACTGTCCACTGTAGATGCGCGTATTATACTCGAATGCACTGCGTTGTAGTTGGCGTAATGCCGAAGGGAGTCTCGACGACCTCTGTGATCGGTGAACTGTGTAATCGCAAGTATGCAGATGATTAAATTTGCAACATCATCGCGGCATCCCTAAAGCAATACGCAAGATAAAGGGCCTAAAGCCAACGCAGAGCTTTCCCACTATATAGTTATAAATACTCTCACTAGGATTTGACTCGCGGTCAGGCAAAGCATATTCCACCAAGTTTGTTTCGATTCTACAAACACAGAGATGTTTGCAAATTGCAGCAGTTGAAATCTTCCAGTAAAATTATCCGAAACTCTACTTATTTGCTCTGCTTTCGTCTTAATTAATGAAAAGATCAATAAGTTTAAGAAATCCGAATCTCATCGTGGTATGGTGCATTCCCAGAATATGAGGAAAAAGCATCTGTCATATTTATTATGTTTCTAGACTTAATTTCCTTTCAATCAGAGGATCTCCATCCAATACAATGCCTATCCTTAACGTAAACAAAAATGCAGAATAATATTTCCTGAACGGTTTCTCTTTGATTCATAATTTGTCGTTATTGTTGTGGGTCGCTCCTCATCCAAGAAGAAAAAAATATGAAATATCTCTCCCAGTGTCTCGAATCTCCTATTCTTGTCTACAGGTAACGTCATATTCTTTACGGACCAATCACAATATTTTTGACGAGTTATGTCAGCATATAATGGCGGATGAGTGTATGGCATAAATGTGCATTCAGCTGCGTCGAAACACATGCTCGAATCTTTTTGGTGATTCGTGGGACACAATGGACTGCGCGAGGTCCTTGAGCCCTTAAAAGCTCAAAGACATTCGCATCCTGCTTATCCCGGTGGCGTGTATATATCCCTCGGGAGAAACCGTGGAGCGTGCGTAACGTGCTCAGCCGCCCGTGAGTTATGAGGGACGCAATATTAATATTTTGTATCATCCTTCCTTCGGGCAGGATGTACGCAGAAGGAGACCCTTGTCGCATCTTCTCTCTCAGGAGCTTCTGTCTTTTGTCGTTTCCAAAGTCCGTACACTCAGTAGCGGCACGTCCTTTGAGCACGTATAAATATATATATTCGATCTCCACCCTTGGATTCATTTTGATTTCTTCGTCCGAATCCAACACCCCCTTGCGCACTTTCTATCACAAATCCCCTTAAAATCCCATCAGCCAAAAGCTGCTTGGTTACCTTTCAACATCAAGGATCTTACTTTTAAAGTATTTTCGAATCCTCTATTCACATTAGTATATGCAATAAACATTTTTCAACTTGGAATATCTGCAATAACACATTATCTTTCAAAAATTTACCAAATCGAAACTGCAAGAGAATAACGTATTATATGTGACTTTCTCAAGACCCGTTTTTTCATATTATATATTCGAAAATTATTTTCAAATGTTTTAAGCGTCAGCTGTCGTATAGGTATATAAGAGGAAAAGTAAAACGGCGAGTGACAAAAATATTCTACTTATTGAATTTATTCTGCATATTAGTCAGCGAAGAGGACAATAAATTAAACAATATTTAGCAATAATTTTATTATTATTATTATTATTATTACTAAATAACACAGGCACCCAGAAAAATAAAAGTCAGAATTGCCCCATCACCCTCTGATTTTTTTAAATCGGAAAAACAACATATTGTGTTGCAAAAGTGAACAATAAAATTATGTACTTCCGTTATAGCACTACAGAAATAATGTCAGAATTTGAAAATCAGTCTCTTTTTTTTTAATCGAAAAAACAACCTTTAATAAATGTGAAAGTTTAAAGTTACAACGACTTAGAAACCATGTTAGAATTTCTTCATCACCCATTAGTTTTTTAATAAAAAAAGGATAATTTTTTTATATAGGTAACATATACTTTTTTCCAAATCAGCGTTAAAATTAAAACGTCATGATTAATTTTTATTGAAATTTGAAAAAAACCTTTAAAGGGGTAAATTCAGATTTTTCAGCCGGAAATTAAAAAAAGAAATTTCTCAACTTCATTTTTTTTAAAGAGGGATACAAATACAGATAAAGAAAAAGGAATCAAAATCCACTTTACCACTCCTTTGAAAATAAAATACAAAAATATATTGTTTTTAATGGTTCTTTTAAAAAATTAATTTACAAATTTTATCTTTTAAAGTATATGAGTTTATCCATAAGCAAGACTAGTTTTCATGATTTACGAAAAATTAGAGGGGGTGATTTCATTTTGTCTCTGCTTTTTAGTTGTGAGAAGAAAAATCCAGAAATGAATGGTTTTGTTTAAAAAAAATAGTTATTTTATATTTTTCACTAATATGTAGATTCTTCCTTTTATGGGTAGTTTAAGGAGAGGGTAATAGAGCAATTTTGACATTGTTTCTGTGTTGTATTTTGAGCAAAAATTTCGGTTGCTTATAATTATCAAGAATCCTAACTTTAGGCTGAAAAATGTTCTATCTAAAATTTAAAAACAAAGTAAAAATTTAAACAAAAATTTAAAAAATTCTACATGAAGTCGGCAAGTAGGTATTTCATAGCAGAGAAAATTGATTAAAATAAAGCAAAGAGAAAAAATTGAGTGTTGTACAAATTGACTCTTTCAGTGTTAAAGTCTCATTCGTCCTAATTACATTCCAGCTTAAAATCATGTATTTGATCTTATCGACGCTTACTAATAAATACCATCTGCATCGACAGGTAATTCGTCGAGATAAATAAAAAACTCAGGAGGCCTTTTAAGATTCTTGTCACGCACAGACAATTTTTCACAATGTTAAGTGACAGCTATTAATTTGATACAGAAAAGATAGAACAATAGAGCGGGCCTTGAAATATTCATATGTAGCCCCATACGAATCTGGGCCAGCTGCCTATAATAAAAACTATGGCTTCCAAAAACTAAGATCAACATATTTTAACTCCTTATTGAAAATAAAAGTGAATGTACACCTTTATAGCTCTTATGTAACAAGTAATTTTCTTTTTCCCATTCTTGTTCTTCTTATTATTAATTTCTTTTTAATTCACAATTACCACATTCAAAAATAGTTGATTAGAAAAAATTTTTTCCACCCATAAAGTATAGAGTTATTGAGAAATAATCTAATGTTCATTATTTATGTAGTTAATTATTATTGGTTATTGATACAAAAAATATGAAGATAATAGTTTTTAACCAAAGACATATCAGTGAAAAAAAACATGAGAAATGCTGATCCTCAATACTGAAATGACTTTACATTAATTATAAGTGATAAAATCTGATAATTTACTCTGCGTAAAACATAAACACGCTTTTAATTTGACCGTAAATTCACTTTCCAATTACACAAATGACATTTATGACACGTTTGCAAAACATAATGTAAACAACGTCAGACCTTAATTTAACCTTCAAAGGGGAGTTTGGAGGGGAGGGTGTCATTTGAAGGTGAGAAAATTGCAGGTTTCGGGGACAAATTACGAGACAGTTTTCTCTGGAGAAATTAATTTGAAAAGTGAAAATATAAATACGGAAGCGTTTTCCTTGGGGAGTCTGATTTGGCACTCATTTCGCACCGTTCAGTTCTTCACGCTATGTGGGATGTAATTAGAGAACGACCGGTTTATTACAAGAACAAAGGGAAATGGGAAATAAGAGAGGGATTCCGATTTTCGAAACGATTCCAGCTTTCTGAGAATACCTGCCTCTTCAGGTGGCATTGATACCGAAGCATCATCCAAACTAATTGTTGACAGCGGGACAATGGCAACCTGGTAATAATAACTTGCCTGCTGCTGGGCGGCATTATGTCCCAGAAAGAAACAGAGCGGGGCTCGGCGTCTATACCTGAACTCTATATATGTATATGACAAATTCGCCGCATCGCATCCCTGATCCTCCAGGGCGGCGTTTTCAACGCATCGCCGGACAAACGATATATCGACCAACGATTCCCCCAAAATGAGTTTTGATTTTTACAACGACTCTGAACAAATGTCGGCATGAAATAAAAAATAAATTATCGAAAAATCTTTTTCTATAGTCACTCCCTTCAAACATTTGGCTAGAATGATTTATTCTCAAACAAAGTTATTTACCAAAGACTACCTATCAATATTGTCTCGGACTCTTTGCTCCAACATGTTATTCTTTATACTTTCATCTTCTTAAAAAAATAATGAGAATATTCAATAAATTAATATTTTATAAAATACATTCAAGCCAAATGATCACATTAAATTAATTTTATTAATTGATAGAGTTAAACTCTTATTAAAATTATTGTCCGACATTTCGAATTCGCCATATTGGTTTTTCCTATTTTTCTTAAGCTCTGTGATTACGATTTTCATTTCCCAGAAAATTATTATTAACAATTTTGCTGGGTTGCAAAATTGGTTGCAAGGCCAATGTAGAAAGTTTGCAGAATATTTGCTTTGGAAAGTAAAACTTCAATCGGAGCAAATTTTTCTCAAAAATAGTAAAAAAATGCCATAAATGGGCAGAAGTTTCTGTCAATGTAAGTTTGAATTGCTACATGCTTGCATGTAAGCTTCCAGTATTTAGGTAAGATTTACACCAGCTTAAGGGCAAGTCCAAGTTGTAAAATGTAAACAAACCGAACACTACACTGAGAGAAATTCCTGGTTCACACAACCAGATTCTCGTGGTGTAAAACATCTTTGACTACGATTGAAGTTGTTCGAACATGACTGCCCAGCTTAAAATCCCCGTACAGGATCCTTAAAGAATCCTCTCGGGAGCCTGTACAGGTCCTGTGCAGGATCCCATACAGGATCATATACGGGATTTTGGGACGGGGTTCCTGTGCAGGTTCCGATGCAGGAACCTTATAGTTATCAAAGATTTCTGTAAAGGTTCCTGTACAGGAACACTTGCAGGATCCAGTACAGGAAACTTTGTAAAGGTTCCTATACAGGAACCTTTGCAGTTTTGTAAACTGCAGGTACTTAAGTGTAAAGGATCCTGTAGGGAAGCCGTAAAGGATCCTACACGGTTTCCTCAATTAATTTATTTATATTTTTAACTCCTGCGCAGTAGTTTTCTATGAGTTTCTCGAATGCGCAATACATTTTTCTGTCCAACATTGATATACGAGCCTAACATATTAAAATGTGAAGTCTATGTATGTCAAATGTTGCTTAACATATAAAAACTTTAAAAAATTAAAAAGTTTCCTGTACAGGATCCTGCACGTGTTCCTGTACAGGAACCTTCACAGGAACATTTGATAGCTAAGGTTCCTGCATCGGAACCAGCACACACTGAGAGAAGTCCGGGAACTAATACGTCCCGTGCAAGGCTTGAGTGATCATTTTGAATGTTCTTATGTGAACCTTTGATCGGGACGTCTCAAGCCCCGATAAAAAACGTGGAACGTCCCGAAGCGGGATTACTTACAACTTTTAGTGTCGGCCGTGAGTTGTCTCTCACATGCGGGAACAATGTTTGACCGATTCGGGGTGTCTGAGCCCTAGATTCGAGACATCTCAAACGCGACAAGCAGAGTAGCTTATAGCGACGTCTAGCGGGAACTATTAAGCCCTGGACTTCTCTCAGTGCAGGAACCCTGTCCCAAAATCCCGTATATGATCCTGTACAGGACCCGTGCAGAAATTAAAATGTGGGCCTGATAGGGTACTGGACAGTTTTCCCGATCTCTGGTGTGGCTCTGGGTAGAGAAACTATCCAGTGCCCGACTAGTGTGTGACGCTGTTCCCGACCAATGCCCTACTTAGGGAAAAACTGGTCAGGGCCTCGTCAGTTTTTCTTAAAATTGCCCTATTTCGTGAGGTTAATTTTATTCAAAAGAAATTACAATAAAATTACGGTACTTAAAAATATTATTATATTAGAAACATAATGAACATATTCATTATATATACAACATATTTATACATAACATAATAAGGTATTATAGCCATTTTGACTAATTTAAAAGTGAAAATGATAAAAATAATATAATTTCAAGAATAGAAAAACTTAAAAATTTTTGAAAAATATAATTTTTGGTTTTATGATTAATTCATTTTTCTTGTGGAGGTTGTCGCTCCTTTCTGCTTCCTTAATTTTATACTATTAATAAAGGTTATAATTTTTGTTTCCAAATGTATAAGTAATAATTAATATTTATTTAATAAATATTTTATTCAAATTTATTAATTATGTTTAAAAAATAGTTATTTAATATTGAAGGTGTTAAGTTTAACAATCTCTTCGAATCATTTTCTCACATTAAGCTAATATTATATAAAATAATTATATATATTAAAATAATATAATATATATACAAAGCAAATCATAAATTCATCCTATAAATTAATAATTATTAAAATTCATTAAGTATAATTTATTAATAATTGTTTATTAATTATTATTTTTCAAATTCATAATTTTTATTTTAAATAAATGTATAATAATTAATTATTTAATAACTATTATTATTCGTTATTTATAATTTAGCTGTTATTATTAATAAATAAACTTTATTATAATATTGTACTTAAAAAAAAAAATTATATGTATTTTCGTTTTTTAAATATATTACCATCATTATTTTATAAAGTGTTTTAAAAGAAAACGTTTTTTTAACTTTAATAACTATTTTAAAAAAGTTAATTTTAAAAAATTAAATTTATTTACATGTCTTTAAAACGAGGAAAACTGTCGAGGCCCTGATCAGTATAATTACTGCGTTTAATTGATTTTTTCAATTGTTTATAATTTTATTATGGGAACTAATTTAAAAAACTTAATTCATTTAAATTTTATTTAAACGAGGAAAACTGTCGAGGCCCTGATCAGTACCCTATCTAAAACCTAATGAACACCCTACCTGGGGTTCTGGCTAGGAATTCTAGTCAAACCCCTAAAATAAAAAAAATTTTAAATAACTAAAATAATGATTGCCTTTCATTGTTAATAGCTTCTACAACAAAAAGGAATTCTAGAAACTTTATTAAAAAAAAATTTTTTAATAGGGAAAACTGACAAGGCCCCGACCAGAACCCTGTTTTAAATAGGGCAAAGTGGAGCATTTTTTGCACGGGGACCAGTACGGGATCCTGTATGGGATCCTGCACAGGACCTGTACAGGATCCCGAGAGGATTCTTTAATGATCCTGTACGGGGATTTTAAGCTGGGTGAACATAGTTGCGTTGACGATAAAACCTGGTTAATATAAATTTAATTCACTTTTATTTTATCCACTTTTGGTAATAAGAGAAAAGATGAAAAAACATAAGATACTTTAAAATAAAAACTTGACGAGAGCATTCTACGTTGTGTTAAAAGTGAAACTATATGGCAGAAAGTATAAAGACGTAATCTGTAAGCAGATTTTCCAAAAGTCCCTAAGCAAAAAAAAAAAAAAATGTCATGTTCGAGGCGTCTCGAAAAATAAACTGTTCGAATATATCAACCGCACTGACGATGAAGAAGTCTCATATCAGCGATTGGACTATCAACATATGTAGAAGGGGAAAATTTCCCCTTTCCTCCTTGAAATTACAAGACAAAGGGTAAAAACTTCTTCATCGTCCGTGCGGTTGATATAGTCAAACACTTTAATTTTTCGCGACCTGAGACTCTACTTCTCTCTGCGCATGCGCATACTTTACTAAGAATGCATTGACAGCACCATGTAAAAGTGCACATTTTGTTTTAAATAAAACTTGGTTATGTTTTCTCATTTTCGTACATAAATCTAAATTCACAATTTCTTCATAAAAATGGTGAACTGACGTATTAAATTTGGTAACTATGCCTTGAATAGCTGAAAAAATAAGAAAACAACCAACTTTTATTAAAAACAAAATGTGCACTTCCACATGGTGCTGTCAATGCATTCTTAGTAAGGTATGCGCATGCGCAGAGAGCAGCAGAGTCTCAGGTCACGAAAAATTAAAGTGTTTGACTATATATCAACCGCACCCGCGTGTAGAAATTGGAAATAGGCTTAAATAAGGATCTGGATAGATGCCCTTTCGCAAGTGAGGCGCAAACTAGGAAAATTCGTCAGGACCTGCTTAATTTCGTCACGCTTAGAATATCAGGTGATGATGCGGAAAAATAGAGAGGTTCTAACTAGATCGCCTTGTCAGCGCCTGAGTAGAATATCAGAATGTAATGAAAGGGAAATTTTTCCCCTTCTACATATGTTGAAGGTCCAATTGCTAATATGAGACTTCTTCATCGTCAGTGCGGTTGATATACTCAAACAGTTTATTTTTCGAGACGTGTCGAAAATGCTATTTCACAGGTGATTTTAATTTGTTATTTTACTAATTACTTTTGATTGCTTATAATGAAATATGATATAATTGGAAACTTTGACAAACTAATTTATAATTTTTATAAAAAAAGCGTTCCAATGTTAATTTTTGTGGGAGAAAATGCTGTTCGAATAATGTGATTTTAGTGCTTTGTTTGTTTACATTTTGGTTTGTTTACATTTCACAACTTGGACTTGCCCTTAAGATTAACTATAAATGGCCATAAAAATTATTTTTCTTTAAAAATGTACACTGAGATGATTATTTTATTTTATCAATTGAGAAGCTAAATTCTATAACCGGCCCTTCGCTCGGACGTCAAGCGTTATAATACCATTCTGGTGGCAGTGAGTGGCTTAGAGGTTATAAATAAACAGGCAAAACTTCAAGCGTGCAAGCGCGCGTAAAATCTGCATTCCAATTGTTACTTTAAAAAATTTGCATTTTGAAATTTAATCAAAATCCTTCATTTTTTGAAAGATACAATTTTTCTAACAGTTTTTCTTAATTTAAAAATTTGAACAATTTTAAGGAATTTAATTTCAGAACCTTCTACAACAATCGACTCTATTACATATTCTTTTTTAAATTCTGCAATAAAAAGTAGATTATTATAATAATATAATACCTAAGATTATAACTATAAAATTTTTATTCCAGAATTTTAAATAGAATATGTAATATAGCCAATTTTTCTATGCTATTAAAATGTGATAAAAAATGAGATAAATTCTCTTACCACGCGTGGCTTTATTACATATTCTTATAGATAATTTTGAAAGATAAAAATAAAATTTTACAAAATTTTCAATTGTTTCAAAAAATGTTAATTATTTTTTATCTATAATCTAATTTTTTAACAATTTTTAAATTAAATCTTTCAAATTTAAATTATTTTGGTAAAATAAATATTTAAATACTTATTAACATTAATTTGTTTAAAAATTCGAAATACTTTCAATATAAAACCATTGAAAATTTTTTTTATGTAAATTTGAACTGCAAGTCTTCAAAAATTCAATCATTTTTCCAGAATTTTTTAGTAATATTATTAAAAACTTTCAATTTTTAAGAAAACTAACAGATTAATAATTTTGTATATTTAAATATTATAGTATATTTACAGTAATTAGAATTTCAAAAATTGTAATTTAAAAACTTCTTAAAATTTAATTATTTCTAAAGAATCCTATTTTAACACTTTTAATTATTTTCTAAAGTTTAACTGATATTCTTTTTTAAATCAATTTTTATCGGAATTTAATTATTTATATGCAACAATGAATAATTCCTAATAAAATAGTTAATTATTTTTAAAAATTACAACTGTACCTCTTTATTACTGAATTTTTAAAATTGGGGTTAAATTTTCATACTGCACTTATTTTATTATTTACTCTCCAAATCTAATTTTAAGTGCATATTCATGTTTCAAAATTCTTGCACGTAAAAAATAAGTGCATATACACTTATGGATAAGTTGAATTTCACTTATTTCAAGTGTAGGGTAAGTCCGGGGTAGATGGCCATAGTTTTTTCAAAGTACTGTAAAAATTATGAAAAAGCGTTTTTTATCTAAACTTTTATTGGTAATTGAATATTGAACACTTCACTTTAAAAAAACGAAACATAAAATAAAATATTTTCATAGCTACAATCTTAAAATTTACATTTTCGAAAAAGTGCATTCGGCTATCTCTCCCGGAATGTCCGGGTGAGATGGCCACATGTGTGCGGGAGAGATGGCCACTATCTATAATTTTTTAATTTTAACTTAAATTTAATTTCTAATCAAATATTTTACAGAATTTCTAAAGAAATATCACTTATTATGGGGTATTCTTCAACCTTCTGTGATTCATATTAAATCTAAACAATAAATTGATGAAAAATAATGAAACTGTAAGTGTAATCCTTATTTATTTTTTTTGCATGGGTCTAAAATAAGTTGAAAATTTCGGATTTCTTGTCACCATATTGTTGTTTTTTAATATAATTTTTAATTTTAAATTTTAATGCGTAGTGCATAACCCACGCTTTGATGTAAACAAAAAATGAAAGGGAAAATTATTTTATTTATTTAATATTTTTATGTTTACTTTTATCATTAATTATTGGGTAAGATGGCCACTGATGACTGTTATTAAAAAATTTTGATGCTAATGTTATATACTAAAGAAATATTAATGAAAAACAAATTAAAAATATCTGAGAATAAAATAATTGATCCAATTGACACCAGAAATGGAGATTTATTTGTAGGTTGACGCAAAAGTTACAATCAAACAACGTTAATTGAAGATTGGATTAAGTGCAATATTTGAAATTTTTGGGTACATAAGAACTGTACTGAATGTCATGAAAAATGTTCAAAATACGACCAGAAAAAGAGGAAAGTAATGTGGACGATTAGAAATTAAATTTAAGTTAAAATTAAAAAATTGTAGATAGTGGCCATCTCACCCGGACATTCCGGGAGAGATGGCCAAATGCACTTTTTCGAAAATGTAAATTTTAAGATTGTAGCTATGAAAATATTTTATTTTATGTTTCGTTATTTTCAAGTGAAGTGTTCAATATTCAATTACCAATAAAAGTTTAGACAAAAAACGCTTTTTTATAATTTTTACAGTACTTTAAAAAAACTATGGCCATCTACCCCGGACTTACCCTAAAATATTTGAACTGGCCAACTCTCCCGTATGGCCATCTCCCCCGGACTTACCCTATATGCACTTATTTTTTTACGTGCAAGAGATTTAACTTATTCAAATTTAGAGAGTACAAACATTAAAAATATATGTGTAGAAAAATGTGTAATATGTATTGTTTTTGGTGTTGCCAATTGTCAGGGGAAATAAAGATTATCTTTAAAGAGAAATGAATAATCAAAAGGTATTGAATATTCCTATAATGTAAATTCGTGTTTGTAAACAAACATATCCAACCCTAGATGGTCATACTTTCTAAAAGTTGTATGACTGTCTCACGGGGTATTTAACATCCCAGATTTAAAAAAATAATATATCATTTGAATATCATTGCATTGTTTAAAAAAGTCAATAAAATTGCTAGATACTCTAAAGTATCACAAAAGATAACTCAATAGTGTTTGCAATTAAACATAAATTTCTAGTTATTGAAAAAAATTCATGAACTTGAGTATACGAAAAAAATACTTTTCTTGTTTTGCAACAAACTCTTGAAACTCATTAAATTAAATTTCTAAAATGTGCCATTAAAATTAAACGCAGATAGCTTTACAAACATCAATTCGTACATATATATTATGATATTTTACAGAGAGTTATACAAATTTTTGGGGTATTTGACACCCCAGATGACCATGTAGGGTTAATATTTCTATATTGCAAAAAATTTTGTAAGTCACTTTGGACGATCTAATTTTTATACTGCGTCCAATATTGTTAAATACATTTACAAACCTTCTTGCAATTCTGAAAAAACATTTTTTTCCAGTGTGGTATAGCTTAAGCTAGCCAGGTTATACACGGAAAAACTTTTTTCAAGAGTGATTACCAAATTTATTCAAGAACTCAGGATATGGGAAAAATTTAGAACTTGTTTTAGAAAAGTTCAATATTCATTAAAGAATTTTCAGGTGTTTTTCTAATGGCTTGGAAATTATTGTTCTTGACGCTGCGACTGAGTTCTTCAGTCACTGCGCCCTGAAAAAGTCTCGAACTATTTAAGAAAGAAGACGTAGCGTAACCAATAGTTATACATCGCCACTTGGCTTTAAACGCTTTAAAACGATCTAAAACTAAAGTATCGTAACGCGTCCCTGCAGCCGAGTGGCATAAGGCGCTCCGTTCGACTACTCGCGCGGGCAAATTTTTTTAGCTAATTTTACATTTTTCTATTCTTAAACCAGTTCAGGACTTTTTCAAGAAAATTCAACAAGTAGTCCAGAAATTTACGACAGTTATCCCCGAACAGCTTAAAATAATGTTTCAATCTATGGTTTTGTAGCATTTCTTGTATTATTTCCATATCCTGAATTCTTGAATAAGTTTAGTAATCCCGTGTGGAAATTTGTCACGTATCTATAGCGTAACGATATAGTTTTACTATTTACTGTATAGTTCCAGTATTGTGAAATGTTATAGAAACTGTCTAGAAATGTAACGTTACGAACATCAAGTTTCTAGATAGTTTTACTATATCAGAACAATCCTGTGAATCTGTATTAAAACTATATTGTCGATCTAGAACAATTTATGTACATCTAAGGCAAATGCCGGAATTTCCAAGCCTTGGTTGTTTATTTACAACAAATATTGAACCA
Organism: Leptopilina myrica (nomen nudum); assembly: GCA_032872475.1. NCBI lineage: Eukaryota > Metazoa > Arthropoda > Insecta > Hymenoptera > Figitidae > Leptopilina > Leptopilina myrica (nomen nudum). The sequence goes on from CM065464.1 coordinate 29,287,914, forward strand.
ATATTAATTATTTACCAGCGTTTTAAAATTAAATTTATGAATGGTTATTTCTTGGTTACCAATATTGAACCAATGTCTGAAATTAATATTTTATTAATACAACACATAGCAAAAATTGTTCAAAAAAATAAATGAAAACATAAAGTACTAGTCTCATACAGGAAAATGAATTAATTTAATTAAAACACTCTATTAAAAACTGAGTGTGATAAAAACCAGACAAAAATAATATTTGTCTTTTTAAGTTGAAGAATGAAATCGTCTCTTCTTATATAGAACTGGTAAAAGAACTTGTTAACGAGAAAAGAAACTTGCGCGCCCTGGTGACAACTTATCCTAAGTAATTTTAAACATAACCCGTGTAGAAATTTCGCTGGGGACCTGTTCAGGGCCTGATAGGGCCGACCTATTAGGGAATGAAACGCCGCGCCCGATGTGGCCCTGATCAGGAAAGCCACACTTTCATGTCGCCCCGATCTGGCCCTGATCAGGCGTGGCGTTTCATCCCATACTACGGCCCTAGTAGGGTAATTTCTGCATGGGAAGCAGCGCGGGACTGCTTTCAATGGCGAACAATTTCCCATTGGGTAGAAATACTTGACGAAAAGTGTATATTGTTTTTATGCAAAACAATTACTGATTCTGATTATTTAAATATTTTATTTTATATAATAAATATAAGTTTTTCATATTATTTATTATCTAGTTTTGCTAGACAGAATTTATATAGTTGAACAACGTAAAGTAGTTAATGTAGTGAAACTATACAGATCCTAGAATGTTTAACAATATAAATCACTTAATGAAGTGAAACTGTATAGTAGCTAGACCGTTTCGATATAGATTTACGTGAATAGTTTCACAAGTTATTTACGATATAGTTTTTATCTTGCATATAATTCAACAAGAAATTTTTCTACACGGGCACATTATTTATTTTGTACACACAGCCTAAAAATGAAATGTCAAACTTTTGACATAACAATTCGAACTAAAAAAACAAAACATTGGAATAAAACAACGTTAACTTCAGGTGAGGGCAGATTACGTCGATTATTATTATAATAATATAATTTCAAATATTTTTTTTTATTCGAAGTCTGTAACATTTTTTCACTAAAAAATATCTAAATGAAAGCTTGAGATGCACTTAAAAACCCAGAAATTTTCAGAAAGGTGTTTGGCAGCGTCTGCCAGTTGCTAAGTTTTGCTGTAAAAGAGTCTTGAAATATGCAGGATGACAAGTTTAGATGGATATATTTATATTTGCATCCTTGTCTTTTATTAATTTCAATTTATTACAACATTTTTTACTAAATTCCGCATCACCCAGTTTAAGGCGCGTTTTTTTAATGTTTCAAAAATGTTAATTCTTTATAGGGCTAATATATATATATATATGTTACGGTAAAAGTACGAAGTCCGGTAAATGTGCACAGTTACCGGTAAATGTGCACATTTACCAGGCTATTTGGTAAAAGTGAAAAATCTTGCATTTAACACAGGTTATTCGTACATTTACCAAGGAAATTGGTAAATGTGCACATTGACCAGCGCGAGTTGGGAAATGTAGATAGTTTGTTTTGTTTTTAATTCAGTTATAGATATGAGTCAAATTTCTATAGAGGAAACAACTATGAAAGTAAAATATTTATATTGTTAACCTCAGTATTTCGTTTAGTTTGCTTTCGACACTTGTATCGTGAGTATAAGTAATTTTCTGAAACTGAAAATGAGCGAAGAAAATTTAAACCACGAAATGAAACAAAAATTTTACGCGAGTGCAATGAATATTATTGAGGCGAAAAATAAAAATAACGTGTACCTTTCGGAGGAACAGTATGTGAATATGTTACAAAATGTGTGTGATGCGAAAATGAAAGAAAGAAACAAAAGTGTTTCCGATTATCGTCGTTTACAAAGATATGACGTAATAAATATCGGTAAAGAACAGAACCACCTTCTGTCGTTATACATCTGAGCAAAATAAAAACAAACTATCTACATTTCCCAACTCGCGCTAGTCAATGTGCACATTTACCAACTTTCTTGGTAAATGTATGCAATTTTTTGAGATTATTCACTTTTACCAGCTAGATACCAGCCATATTGGTAAATGTGCACAGTTACCGGTAAATGTGCACATTTACCAATATCGTACTTTTACCGTAACATATATATCCCCGACAAAACCTGCCTTTCTGATTGGTGGAGACTTTCAATTGCAATTCAGCCCCACCACGCACTACACACTGACAGTCATTCGTGTAACGCGAAGTGTGCGAATCGTACGTATATAACCAACCCCAGTAGCAAAAAATGTTCCAGCAACATTGACAACTTTGAGGCAAACATTGGTAATGTTGATACAATGTTCTTAATATTGCTGTAACATAACGTGCTACTGGGGTTAATGTAGTAGTAGTGGAAAGTGGTGGGGCTGCTTTTTTTATAAATGGAAGTAAACTCGCATCACGTTCAAATTATGCTCAGGTTTGAACATTAATAACAAAAAATCTATAATCACTTTTGCACGTGAAAGAGGAACTCAAAATCTATAGAGTAGTGCTATTAATAACTCGATATTAATTTTTTTTGAGCCAAGGCACATTTTATAGATTATTGTAATTAAATAATACATGAGTCTTTCCATTATATTTCTACTATAGTTGTCAGCAACTAATTTCAAATAATTATAATATTTTGCAGTAATGATTTTGAAGGTAGGTATTAGGATGACTAAACAAAAATAAGTTTTTCAATATTTCTAGCGTTCATTTGAATATTTATTGGAAAAACAATTTTACGGACTTCGTGTAAACAAAATGTTTAAAAATTATTGTTTAAACAAATTGATGGAAAAAATTTATTTTTTATTTTTTAATAAAACATTATTAAAATTCAATAGTTTCTCTACAATTTTCATATGAATAATTGTTTTGGAACTATCATTATGGATTTCGAAATAAAAAATGTTAAAAAAAGTAACTTAAAAGTTTAAATAACAATATCTTGCAAAATAATCGAAATTTTGCAAAACTGTTTCTACAATTTATGTGTGTCCCCTAAAACAACAAAATTTCAAATTGTGAAGAATATTTGAGATTCATATAGTTTGCACTGTGCATGGAACGCCCCTTAAGTTACTTTATATCCAATTTTAAGAGTTTATACATTATCTGACTATATTTTTCACCATGCAGGGGTCAAAATTCTGAATATTGTAAAATTTGAAAAATTCTTTTTTTTCCGTGTAGTGAATAAAATAGGTTTTAGTGAATTTTTCATTATTTTTAAAGTCCCAAAATTAGAGAAATCTATCTTGTCTTAGTCAATTGTGAGAATTGTCTTTTAATTTACCAGTCGATTTTGAAAATGTCCATAAAGTCACTTGGAGAGTGAGAAAGCGAAATTAGTGATTCTTTTATGGAATAACGCCGAAAATTCAGTTGAAAGACAAAGTAGAATTCACACTGCACAGATCGGTTTGATTTTTCTCGGATCCCTCTTGGCGCACGTTTATCTTGATGAGGTTCTTCTTTCTTTTCTTTTCCACTGCCGACATATATATATATATATATATATATATATATATATATATATATATATATATATATATATATATATATATATATATATATATATATACGATGACACGGAGGTTTTTCTTGCAAAAACAAAGCACGTAGAATGACTGTCAGTCATGGTAGGTATAATATATTGGAAATCGCGCGCCCCTCTTGTGAAAGGTGTGACCATGCCCTGCCCCTGTGGAATTCTTAGGGGGTGCCGTGTCAAGAAAAATTAACAACCAAAACTGTAAAATCAGGCTTTCTTTCTTTATACGAAATCTCACACCCTTGGAACATAATTGTTTCGCCTCCTAATGACTAATTTTCAACTTCCATCATTAGAATTTTTCACAAACCACAAGATATTTTTCTTGAACAGGAAAATAAATCATTTCAAACAAAGGACTTTTTCTGAAGTATATATAGTGACATTATTATGTTGTGCACATAAGTTTTCTGGATACATATACAACATATACACATATTAAGAATTAGATTACTTTCTGCAAGATTATTTTTTGACAAACGCTGAGATTAAAAGATTTGCAATTTTTTTACCAGCTTAGAAATGATGATGAAGAGTTTTATAAAAAGTAAATAAAGCATATAAATAGGTAGTCCAGAGTGAAGTACATAACAGCTTGTACTCCGTTTGTTCACCATAAACTTTTTGTTGACTCAAAGAAATCCGCAAAATCATTGTTCATTTATCAGCAGCTGACCTGCTAAACAATATTTCATCATCGCTTGGCATTTATTAGCAGCTTTTCACTCTTCATGTTGAGTGCCGATATTCATTTCGTATAATTATTCTTATTTTCTGTCTAATATTTTCTACTCTTGTTCACCTTGTTTCTATATGCTCTGTTATTAATTTTCAGGTTTTACAAACTCGAAATTTTTTAGTGTACAAAATTTAGTAGTAAAGGGAAAAATTAGGTTTAGCTAATAAATTTAAATTAAAAGTAAGATATTAAATCCCAGCATTAAAAAAATAATTTTACAGCTGTAGAAATCGATTGAATAATTACAATTCTACTATACATATAAATTTAACGATGGCCACGATATATGCTGTGGTTATTAATATTATTTCAACAATCGCCCTGAAAATGTGCTATTGTTTCCTGCATCCACACAATGATATCACGGGTAAGCGGATCCTAATGATCCCACAGCGTCGAAAATCGGCAAAACGAGCCAATAATTGCGGCTGTCATTATCTCATGAAAAGCACATCGTCATCATATACTGTATACCAGCTCGTATCGATTGAATTTTTTGTTTGCTACTAGCGCTCTGAATGTAAATCGTGCGGTATATGCGACTCTCAATAATAGAAATTTTCGTTTACAAGAAAAAGTATACATTTATTTATATAGAAATTCCTCTAAAATAAAATATATATCTGTTTAGATATTCTATCCTGAATTTGTTTAATCCTCATAATTGAAGATATGAGAAAAGTTGGAAAATGTTTTCAGAAAAATTCAATAATTGTTAAGAATTTTTCAGGTGTTCTTGTAGTGGCTGCGATCTAATTGTTCTTGACGCAACGTGACTGAAGGGTTCAATGAACAATTTGTCAATTCGTCAATTTTAACACGAACATAAATATTAAAAGATGATCGCAAATAACGATCTTTTGAGAATCTGCATTGTATAAAATGAGATTTAAAACAAAACAATGGGATATATATTTTCTCATTCTTCGTATATCTCGCTTAAGGGTATGTCCAAGTTGTGAAATGTAAATAAACCAAAATGTAAACAAACGAAGCACTAAAATCACATTTTGGAAACAGCCTTTTCTCTCACAAAAATTAACATTGGAACGCTTTTTTTATAAAAATTATAATTTAGAGTGTCAAAGTTTTTAATGAAATAATTTTTGACTATATGAGCAATAAAAAGTAATTAGTAAAATAACAAATTAAAATCACCTGTAAACTATCATTTTCGACGCGTCTCGAAAAATAAACTGTTTGAGTATATCAACTGCACTATAACGATAAAGAAGTTGATGAAGGGAAATTTTTCCCTTTCTCCTTGTAATTTCAAGGAGGAAAGGGAAAAATTTCTCCTTCCACATGTTGAACGTCCAATCGCTGATATGAGACTTCTTCATCGTCAATGCGGTTGATATACTCAAACAGTTTATTTTTCGCGACGTGTCGAAAATGCTATTTTACAGGTGATTTTAATTTGTTATTTTACTAATTACTTTTGATTGCTCATAGTCAAAAATTATTTCATTGGAAACTTTGACACTCTAAATTATAATTTTTATTAAAAAAATCGTTCCAATGTTAATTTTTGTGGGAGAAAAGGCTGTTTCCAAATGTAATTTTAGTGCTTCGTATGTTTACATTTCTCAACTTAGACATGTTCTTAATTACTTTTTTTAGTTTATCTAAATTTGTTCGTATAAAGCAACTACAAAATCTGTTAATTTTTTAAAATTACTTTTTGATAGTTAATACAAATTTTTTAATTTGATAAAGTATAAAATTTTTAATTAATAATATATGAGCAATTCTCTAGAATCGGGCGATTTTGTTAAGTAAAAACTTTTTCTACATTAAAATTAATATAATTCCTTCAGCATCAAAGCTTCGATTTAGAAATAAATTATAAAAATTTTTAAATTGTTATTCATAATTATTAATAGAACAATAATTTAAATTAAGTAAATAATCTTTAACGTTCAAGATATTTCATAAATAAGTCAAATCGATTTGAATTCGAAACGTTGGAGTAAATAAAGTTTGTTACTTTGTCCGAATGTTTTCGTTTTCATCTATTTGACTTATTTATGAAACATTTTGGACGTTAAAGATTATTTAATTAATTATTCATACGCATCGATTGAAACTGCGTTGCAACCATGTTTCTACAAGAAATAAAATCACTCTATGGCTCTAAGGCATTCGACTTAGCAAAGACATGACTCCAAATAAGGAATGAAATAGATATAAGCAACTAAAGGAATGATTTTCTGATTAATTGCAGACGTGGCGATCTTTTTCCAAAATACATAGATAACCTAACAAAAAATATTTCAAAATTAATTTTACATAGCAATTCTGTCAAGAAAAAACTTCATTCTATTACATACAATATAAGGTATCAAATAAGAAATATTGAAATTCTTAACATTTATAATCACTTAAATTATTTAAACAAAGTTAAAGAAAAAATTCTTAATAAACTAAGTAACTACATTCCTTTTAAAAAATTCAAGAAATTGTAAAATATAATAAACAACATAATATAAAACAGAATCGTTATAATAGAAAGTTTGAAAAATTGAGAAAAAATCCTAATAATAATAATGAACAATTTTTAATTAAATTTACATTATACATTATACCAGACGAGATAAATGACATTTTAAGATTATGTGATAAATTTAGTTCTACTTTTATGACTTCAAAAAATTCACATGTTTTTAATATTGTTAAAGATCTAGAGAATGGCTTAATGAGTATTCCAAAAGAAAATAGAGAGGAGATTAGACATAAGGTTTTAACTCTTAGTTCTTGTTACATAAAAAACCTTAAATTCATTTCAAATTATGACAGAATCATAGCAAAAAATATTAAATTAACCACAAGTTTTCTGAAAAACAATAAAAAAAACTTTTCATTACTAAGGCCGATAAGGGTAACAAGAATATTTTGATAAGGTAAATTCCATGCTATGTGACAAAAATACATATGATTTAATTACTAAAAATCCATTAGTAAATTTACAAAACAGAGTTTTTAATAAATTGAATAAATAAAGAAATAATGGTTATTTGGATGAAAATATAAAAAGAAAAAATTTAATAACAACAAACACAAATTTAGCAAGATTTTGTGGTTTACTAAAGATACATAAAATAATTGTTTGCTTAGACCTGTTATTTCAACTATTAATTCTCCTATTTATTTTATGTCTAAATTTTTTACATATATTTTTAGCAAGACATTACCTAAATCTTTTTCTTACATAAAAAATTCGTTCAATTTTAAAGAATTTATTCACAATTTAAAAATACCACGGGATTATGTTATGTTGTCTCTTGATATTTCGTTCTTATTCACTTATATACCTATTGAACTTATTGTGAAGGGTATTAAGGACAGATGGTCGCATATATTGAAAAATGTACCAAGATTCCTAAAGACGAATTCAAAAATTGCATCGTATTCATTATGAACAATATGTTCCTTCAATTTAATAATAAATATTATAGACAAAAATTTGGGACGCCCATGGGTGCTTTAATTTCTCCAATTGTTGCTGACATAGTTATGCAAGACTGGGAAGAAAATATTATCAATAATTTAGATTTCCCAATTATTTCATACAAAAGATATGTGGATGACACTTTTTTATGGTTCCAATTAATGAAGTAACTTAGGTTGTTGGTACCTTCAATTCCTTTCACGATAAATTACAATTCACTCATGAAATAGAATGCAATAACGAAATTAATTTTCTAAATTTAAAGATCATAAGATCGAAAAACAACAATATTATTACTGATTGGTACAGAAAGGATACTTATTCAGGAAGACTATTAAACAATTACTCGAATCATCCAATACAACACAAAATTGCAATGGTTAAGAATCAAGTTGATACTGTTTTGATACTTTCCGAGAAGAAATATCATAATAAAAAGATTAATTTAGTAAAACTAGACTTAAAACTTAATAATTATCCGGATGAATTTGTTAACAAACATGTGAATAAACGAATTATTGAAATTAATAATAGAAAATTTTCAAATAACATTAGTAATAACAACAATAATAATACACTAGTTAAGAAAATAGTTCTTCCTTATTATGGATCAATATCGGAAAATATCAAAAGATTACTTAAAACTTTTAATATTCAAATGTTTTTAGCGTTAATTCAAAATTTAATAAATTTATCAAACTTTGTAAGGATAGGCTCGAGAGACAGAATCAATGTAATTGTGTTTATAGACTCAAATGTAACTGTGGTAAATCATAATATATAGGACAGACAAAAAGACCGCTACATATTTGAAAAAAGGAACATATGAGTAATTCTAATTTAAATGACAAATATCATAATGCCATTACTAACCATTTTACAAATTCTAATAGCGACACTTCTCCACATTTTTTAAAATGGGATGATTTTGATATTTTGGATATTGAACCAAGTCTTAAACGATTATTGTCAGAAATGTTTTTTATAAAGAAAGAAGGAGAAAATAGTTTAAATAAAATGACCGATTTAGATAATTTTGATGAATCTTACGAAATTATTCTCAATTTTATTTCCAGTAATTAACGTGATAATACTCATTGTGTTTCATTCTCTGTTCTTATTGTTTTCATTTGTCTCTCTTCAATTAATGTTCATTGTAAAGTGTCGTTAGAGTTTGGAGATCAGTTTAAAAATTGACTTTGCAGTTTACAATACATTTTATTTTATTATTTTGTTATTATATTATTTTGTGATTTTTATTTTTTGTATTGTGAATTATTATTATTTATTTCTTTATTATTATTTATGTGTTTTCTAAAAAGGATTATTTATTTATGGTATGTTAATTTTATTTATTTTATTTTTTATTTCTTTTCACTTATTCTTTATATAAAAATTTGTATTGATTTTTCAAAAATTTATTTATTTATATATTGTTTCTGCATTGAATCTTATTTATTATTCTTTATATAAGAAATTTTCATTGATTTTTCGAAATTTATTTATTTATATATTGTTTCTTCATTGAGTTTTATTTATTATTTACTCATTTTATTTCTAATTTTTTCTAAATTCTATTTATTTCTATTTTTTCTTAATCAATTTTTATAATTTTCTGACTCCAGACTCTACTCCATCGTCAGGGTTTGAATTTTAAGTCTTCGTTTATTTAATTATTATTTTTTGGTAAGATAATTTTTTGAATTTGTACTTTATTTATTTTTATTTATTGTTAAAATAGTTATTATTTTTGAATTTTGTATATATTTTTTGAATAGACTTCCTGAAGAGGAAATCGATTTGATTTCGAAACGTCGTCGGAGTAAATAAAATTTGTTACTTTGTCCGAATGTTTTCGTTTTCATCTATTTGACTTATTTGTTCAATAATTTAAAGTTCGAATGAAGTTAGAAAAGGATTATTGTGTGTTGAGGGTTTCGATAAACAGTTAATGGAAATGAAGAACAAATTATTAAACGAGAAATCTCAATTACTTTTTGTACAATGCGTTGCGAGAATAAAAATTCTTAAAAAGTACAAATGTATGAAAAGTATAAAACACTTAGCTTCAATAAAATGTCAACGGAAATAATATAACCTAGAAGAATTAAAATGTGAAAAGTCTGGTGCGAAAAATAGTTGGACCAAAAATGAAATGACAGAACAAGTTGGAAAATCTTTAGAAAAGATAAAAATTGTGCAATTGCTACAGACGTAAAGGATAAAATTAAACAAGGTAAAGTGACTAAAAGAAAAAGATTCTTATTGGATACAATAAAAAATTTGTTTGACAAATTCTGCTTACAAGAAAATATTACTAAAATATTTATAAAATATTACTTGTTGTGAGACTTCCTTATGTAAAATTCACAGCAATATACATTTTTTTATTTGAAGATTGCTTCCATCTGATATACTTTTTAAAAAATCTTCGCAATTATTTATAAACTCACTTGTTCGTGATGTCGAGAACAAAAGTTGCTTTTATAGAGAATGCTAAAAATGTCCTACTTGGTACTTCAAATGGCAAACAGAAAATGTTAGCAGAATCGAAGCAAAGGGCCTAACAATGTAAATTAAATAATATTAAATGTGATAACGATACTAATCCTATACTTGGTACTTCAAATAGCAAACAAAAAATGTTAGTAGAATAGGAGCAAAGGGCCTAACTTATAATGTTAAAATTACATCTAAAAAAAAGGTTGCTTGTAATGTAATTGATTATTGTAAGCAACTGAATTTAAAATATAGGACTTGGAATTTCACTTCACCTGGTCATGGAAGGGATTATGCGACAGAGCAGTTTTACAGGGTAAAGACATTATAAGTGCCGGATCCATAATAGATTTAATCAACTCCTCTTATTAAAAGATTCGTTTCTTTTTAATTCTTGAAACTGATATTGTACAAATGGATAATTTGGTCACAAAAAATAGTAAAGTGCTTTACTTAAATTATTTAAGATGCTCCTATTAAGTTTTTAATGGTCTTCATTCGTGCAGTCATTTTTCATTACATCCTAATAAATTGACTCTGAAAGCAGCTGAAAATAATAATTCTTCTACTAAAGAAAAAACAAAAAATAAAATAACATCTGAGACTAAAAAAGGAACAACTCAGATTAAAAGAAATACTAACACTTCTATTATAAAGATAACAGAAAATATAACTAAAAGAAAAAATTCAAAGCAAGAAAATACGATTAAAAGCAGAAGTAAGTGAGTAAAATGCACCAAAATCTCAAAGTACATAAAAATACATGTGAAAATGACTTTTATCATTATTGCAAATAATTAATAAATTCACTTTTAAAAATTAATTTCACGATAACAAATAATTTGTCCTTTATTTGGCCTTTCAACTCTTTCAGCATTTGAAGAAAATGAATCACGCTAAAATTTATTATTTTTTGATACACGGAAAAACTTTTTTCAAGAGTCATTACTAAATTTATTCAAGAACTCAGGATATGGGAAAAATTTAGAACTTCTTTTAGAAAAGTTAAATATTCATTAAAGAATTTTCAGGAGTTTTTCTAATGGCTTGGAAATAATTGTTCTTGACGCTGCGACTGAGTTCTTCAGTCACTGCGCCCTGAAAAAGTCTCGAACTATTTAAGAAAGAAGACGAAGCGTAACCAATAGGTATACAGCGCCACTTGGCTTTAAACGCTTTAAAACGATCTAAAACTAAAGTATCGTAACGCGTCCCTGCAGCCGAGTGGCATAAGGCGCTCCGATGTTGAGTCTCGAGGTCTCAAGTTCGACTACTCAGGCGGGCAAATTTTTTTCGCTAATTTTAAATTTTTCTATTCTTAAACCAGTTCAGGACTTTTTCAAAAAAATTCAATAAGTAGTCCAGTAATGTACTACAGTTATCCCCGAACAGCTTAAAATAATGTTTCAATCTATGGTTTTGTAGCATTTCTTGTTTTATTTCCATATCCTGAGTTCTTGAATAAGTTTAGTAATGACTCTTGAAAAAAGTTTTTCCGTGTAGGATTCTGAAAAATTTTATATCTAATTTTTTGTTGTGCCATCCATTTCAAAAGTTTTATGTTTATAAAGTTAAATAATCCGGTTCCGCAGATTTGCCCATATATTTAGTTAATTTTATAGTATAACTTTTACAGTGCGTGATAAGAGAGCAAAGAGAAACAATTGTCCTGAGAATAACTTGTTCTGAATATTACAGTAAAACATTGTGCTAAATTGTTGAGAAATTAGTAACTTTTTTTCCCTATTTGAAAGGCAGATCATACTTCAAAGTGCTCACGAGTTTCTTTTCTACAGGGAGTTCATCCCCTGTCACAATTCTATTTTTTCTTCTTTCCACATGGCCCGCTTCTTTCTTCGATTACGTCGTATGTTTCTCCCGAAAATAAGTATCTCTTCGATAACACCTACTTATATATAAAGCATCTCAGAAGCCAGATCCCAGCTATTTTATCTCCTCTTTTACGTAGCTGCCTTTTATATTTCCTATTATTATTATTACTGTTATTATGCAAAAGCAGTTCTTTTTCCCCGCGACTGACGAAAATGGAACGTTCTTTTGTTGGTATGGTATGGAATGATCAAGGCCGTCACACGATTTCAATTCAAGTATTTTATTTACCTGATACAGCGGATGTTGGATCTTACAACGTTTAAAAGAATTTAAATGTTAAACGCTTTTACCGAAGATTATAATACAGTGACCGCAATTTTAAAAAACCATTGTACCAAGTGTCGGTGCCAAGTATAGCATATGGACATTCGAGTTGAACTATATAACTTCACATAGCGTGTCTATGAAACATTTACTTAAGCAGGGAAACATTAATAGCGTCCGTTTTTATCGTATATATATCGGATGCCATCTGCACGGAAATTGGTACAAGGATGTTGACTGTTCTTCAGTATCGACGTATAATAATCTTTTGTTTATTCTTGCAAGTAACCGAAAATTCGGAACTGTTGTTCTTTGATCTGGATCAATTAATACCAAACAAACATACAAATATTGATTCGGAAAAAGGGTTCCATTTCCAACTTATTCAACAAACAAAGCACTCTATTGTACTTCCTAGTTTCATTCTTCTTCTTCTGTGGTTTAAAATTTGAACCTTTGTGAATGATACAGGGAATCAGTTTTTTAGGAGGCATGACCGGATCAGAGAGTATGTGTAAAAAAGTGGAACGAAATAATTTGAGACGTCTAACCGCGAAGTCACGCTGCTCCCAATGAAAATGGCACTGTTCTGCTTCCTTGTCTCGATAAGACACAGAACAAGTCAACTTTCGTCGAAATTACCCACCTTGGGTGACACCAGCTGGATAATGATTGGTTCCTTCGTGGCATTCTCACACGCAAGCCCGCCAGGCGACACTTTAGGTAAGTACTGGGTATGAACCCGGACTTGAACGCAGGTTTTTATTATCCTCCCGAATGGCATTTCAGACACGCACAGATTTTTAAAATTCAAAATTTTAATCTATTAAAATGTCAGACGTCCAATTTCAATTTCTTTTGAGGCACTGAACAAACTTTGTAGGAAACTGAATAAAATTAGTATACAAATTATGAATTCTTTTTACCATTTTGAATTTTTTATTTATCTGCTTAAGGTGGAAATTGATCAGGAGACTTTCAACCGGGATCTTTTATTGCAACGTGTTAAAAAATGTAAAAAGAAATTGAGAAGATTTCCCCAGTCGATTTTTGATGTACTTCTCTAATTACTAATGTCAGTGGAGGGCCTTGTTCTTTGTGTTAAAATACTGGACTACAGATGCCAGATATATTCTCGGCCTACGCCTGTCGCTCCTCCAATTTACAACGGCACCTACATTTCTCCGAACCTCTAAAGATTATCGACATTATGCTATTCTCGTCATACGTCTGCGCGACGTGACTTTCGATGCCACAAGCCTGCAAGACATTCGTCTTAACATCGTCTAACGTGTATATATTGGGGCGAAGCAATAGACCAAAGTGTATCCGAGAAAATGCCGTTCGTAAAGAAAGCTCATAAGTCGATGAAAAAGTCTCTTTGAGAAAGGGTGAAACACAGCCAGGAAGTTACAAACTTGTCAAGAAAATGGGACACACAGTCATTAAAATTCTTCCTAATAATTCGCAAACCCTTTTATAGTTTTACATTCACCGACATTTTCTATTTTTGTTTTTCTCTGAGTGGGAAAATTATTTTTCTGTCAGTCTTTTGAGTACATCAAAGTCGGCATGCTGCAATTTCTGATTATAGGGCTAATATAAAAATTAACCCCAATAGAGTTTTTCCGCCTAGTAGCATTGTATATCACTTTGCAGAAGCTAATAACTCCCAGAAGAACAGTGTGGGTTGAAGAAACGAATCTTGTGCCTGGAATAATGGACTGCTATGGACTAAAAGTATAGGCATGACCTTATTCGTTCTGCACGTAAATAGAAGTTTTAAAATTGCGTCACCAGGATGGGGATTCATGCACACCACTGTCGAGTAACGGGGTGCCAGTATATTGTATAAAGATTGCTTTAGCTTCGCTGTTGGCGATAGATCTCGCGAAGAAACCATCCAATACGTAGAAAACCACCAGCGTATCGAAGAATCGTCTCGGACTTTCCGAGAATCAACCCATTCTAGACATTGTTCGCAAGCTTCCTCTAATTGGGTGGTCCCCATTAGTGGAAGCTATTATCGACTGCTTCGCTGATTTTCTCGTGCACGCTGCTCTGAAGAGCAGAGGAACTATTACAGGTGCAACAAGGTGTACCAATCATTCCTCAGCCTCCAAAGCGCCCCCGGAGTTTCCTTCCAGCTATTACGGCCAGAGATCAATTTCAAAGACAATTAGCTACTCAAACTAGAAAACAATTTACCGCATATAATATTTAGACTTATATACTTTGTCACAGACCGCATAATTCAATGTCACTAATCCCCTGTTCGGATTCCAAACATAATCAACTTTGAAATAGAAGTATTAGATTTATGAAAAATAGTTGATGTATTTTGGCAAAGGTTTCCATTGAGCGGAGCTGACATGAAAAATATTATTGGTAGCAGGCGTATGAGAAGGGTTCTGAGCTCAAAGTCTGGAAGTAAATAACGAAAGGCGATGAAGGCATGGGTGGTCGAGTTTTGCTGTGAGCGCGACTTCAAGGAAACGTTTCTGTTAGTAGTCAAGTTCGTTACCTAAGAAAGTCTTCCAAGAAGGCAGTAGTGGTGCTTTTAGATGTTGTCACTAGACTGGACTCTATACAACTATACATTCATGTGTAATTCAACCACGAATCGAAAATAGTATTCGGGAATAGGAATCGTGGCGCTTTCTACGACAGATGGCTCGCGTCAAAATCTCACAGCGACACTTGTATTTCTGTCCAAAGCAGTATAAACAAACGCCAAGTGACGATCTTCAGTCCAGGAATAACATTCCTTTCTTTAGGATCAGAAATTCAATATCGAATTTTTCTCCAAACTAAATTATCAGAGATTTTTGTCTAGTGCTTGGAATAATGTCGTTCGATTTTTTAATAGATTGGGACTTTTTTACAGTCACATACACTGACTTTCTTTCTGAATAATAATAATAATAATTCGCAGTAAATGTTTTGCAAATTTTTTTTGAAAAATCGGAAAACGGGCCTGCCCACGAGGTCGACTGCAGATGCGGAGTCAGTTACGGACGGTTGTAATTAACAAGGCTGGCTTTGTAAGGTTTTGTCGCTGGCCGCGACATGCCATGACGAGCGGGAGAAATTCTACCACCGGGAGACCAGACTATAAAACAGTCTTTGTGTTTGACCCCGTCGAACAAGCCACATCAAGCTGCCAGAGGAGACAAATGTAAACACTTCGTTGGCATTCCAAGGAGTCCTCAAGAGATCTCGCGCTTTAAAGATTATATGTGTGTAAACTATATAGATCTCCATTTTCCACGAGGCAATAGTCACTTCCGGTGGCACTTCATGCTCTATGATTATATTATACGTACAATTTTTGATGTCAGACACTTTTCAAATGCAAGAGACAAGTTGAAAGCCTCTCGATTCTATATTCTTTATATTTTTAAAGCAAAGAGTCATAGTACGAATTTAAAGTTATATCGTTCGGTTCGAGGCCAAAACAGCTGATGTCGATATCTCGATATTTCACTGCATTTCCTTGGTTTATGCGTTTTGTTGCAAGGTTGTTAGAAATAAATTAATTCCTACTTAATGCACGAAACCACTATTTTAAAAACTAACATTTATTTTTAAAAAACACTTATCACTGCACTGAGAAATTATATTTTTTCACGACACTTTACTTTAGAACCAAGGACTTCAAACGAAAACGAGATACTGCGAAATAACAGAAAATTTGAATGATTCACACTGGTTGAATTGATTAATATTGCTATTTCATGAAAAACGATCTCTGGCGTGGCTCTGGGTAGAGAAAAGTGTCCAGTTCCCGACTAGTGTGTGACGCTGTTCCCGACCAATGCCCTACTTAGGGAAAAACTGGTCAGGGCCTCGTCAGTTTTTCTTAAAATTGCCCTATTTTGTGAGGTTAATTATATTCAAAAGAAATTACAATAAAATTATTTATTTTTAAATAAATGTATAATAATTAATTATTTAATAACTATTATTATTCGTTATTTATAATTTAGCTGTTATTATTAATAAATAAACTTTATTATAATATTGTACTTAAAGAAAAAAAAGTTATGTATTTTCGTTTTTTAAATATATTACCATAATTATTTTATAGTGTTTTAAAAGAAAACGTTTTTTTAACTTTAATAACTGTTTTAAAAAAGTTAATTTTAAAAAATTAAATTTATTTACATGCCTTTAAAACGAGGAACACTGTCGAGGCCCTGATCAGTACCCTATCTAAAACCTAATGAACACCCTATCTGGAGTTCTGGCTAGGAATTCTAGTCAAACCCCTAAAATCTATCATCAACCATATTCAGCTTGGTTATCGGAAACTAATCATTTTTTCCGTGAATATATCCCACACTGAGAGAAGTCCGGGAACTAATACGTCCCGTGCAAGGCTTGAGTGATCATTTTGAATGTTCTTATGTGAACCTTCGATCGGGACGTCTCAAGCCCCGATAAAAAACGTGGAACGTCCCGAAGCGGGATTACTTACAACTTTTAGTATCGGCCATGAGTTGTCTCTCACATGCGGGAACAATGTTTGACCGATTCGGGGTGTCTGAGCCCTAGATTCGAGACATCTCAAACGCGACAAGCAGAGTAACTTATAGCGACGTCTAGCGGGAACTATTAAGCCCTGGACTTTTCTCAGTGCATATGAAACATCTAATTTTGAGGTTTATATTTTTGTCAGGGAAAGTCGTGCACGTTCATCCTTCACTGAAAAAACCTAGTCTCAGAATGAGTAGCGTACGCTACTCATTTTGAGTTGCAACAAAAATGAGACTCTTAGGTGGCGCCACGTTCTATGGCGTTTAACATAGTCTCATTTTGAGATGCAACAAAAATGAGACTGGGTTTTTTGTGTGTTAAGAAGTAACAGAAAATGTGTAAAATTAAGTAAAACTAGTTTTCTATTTAAAAAAAACCAGAAAATAAAGTAGATTCAATGGCTTTTCCATGATCATTATTAATTAATAGTAATTTAGCAACAAAAGAGTAAATAATATGAATAAATGTAGTTTCCTTTTTATATTATTGTTATTCCTCTTTTTAATTAAACTGTAATAAAGATGATGACAAACAATGAACAATGGATTTAGTAAACAAAGTAAAAAAAATGTTTATGTAATTTAAAATTTGATTAATATGCAATGACAGTAAAAAAACAAAAAACAAAACTCCCCAGGTGAGAACTGACGGCTAGTTCAGGCTTTACGAAGCTTGATTCAGGCCTGGTCAGGATTGATTGAGGCTGGGTAAGACGGCCGATGCAAGGCTGCTTGAGTCTATAAATGTAACACCGATTTCAGCCTGACGCGCAGTCTTTGATGAAGATTGGCGTTCAATCTTCAATCAATGCTGCGGAAGCCTAATTCAGGAACGAAACGAGACTGCTTCCACTGTTCCCAAATTTACGCGTTTCTCGCGCTCATTCAATATAATATGAAAATATCAATTGATCAATTGATAATAATAATAATAATAATAATAATAATAAATATTATTGTTATTATTTTTATTCATATTATACACGTGTATAAATTTAATTGCAATATACTATTAGAACAATTATATTATTTTCATGTAAATAATATATTACTAAAAATAAATGTCATTTGAAATAGTAACATTAAAAAAATAATTTTAGTAAAAAAAGACAATTTTTCTGTTAATTAGTACATTTTTTTCTTGATTTTTTAACAGACTTTTAATATTATTTACAAACATGTTCACATTTTGTATTCACAACACAACACACAATTTGATGATTTTATATATCGCTAAGAAACGAAAACGGAAAAATATTCGCTCGCATGTGGGATCGAAACCCAGACGCATACCCGACACCCCTATAAACGCACCTATTTATACCGCACGGCCAACGAAGGTTGGAAGGGATCCTGCTTAATCAAGTATATGAATGCCAGAGCATGGTAACTCAACATTGATTCAGCATGGGACACCAATGTTCGTCCCATGCTCGATTCAAGACTCGGTCAATCTTCGTGAGCGAAAATACAATATAATAATATGTTTAACTTTATTATATATTATTTCTTTCTTGCACAATGTCAAATTATTATTTTTATAGATCAAGAGTTTCGTTTGTCTGAAAAATATTCTGTGATCAAAAACTTACAGTGTAAAAAATGTTCATTAAGGTGCTATAAATATTTATGCCAAATATTTTTACACTAGGATTAACCGTTTATGCTGCGTCTACAACAGAAAAAATATTGTGTAGAAAATTGTGTAATATACAGTGTAATTGCCCCTGACAGTTGTCAATGCCAAAAACAATACACATTACACTTCAAATTACACATTATTTTTTTCTATTGTAGACGCAGCCTTAGTAAATATTATCAAAATACTATTTTTTGTCAAACGCGTGTGACCTTGCAACTCAGCGTTGCCAACTCAAGAGTTTAACGTATGTGTTGAGTTGGCTACGCTGAGTCGCAAGGTCACACGCGTTTGACAAAAAATAGTATTTTGATAATATTTACTAAACGGTTAATTCTAGTGTAAAAATACTTGGCATAAATATTTATTTCACCCTAATGAACATTTTTTACACTGTAATTTTTGATCACCGAACATTTTTCTATAATTAACATAAATATTATACACTAAGACTAAATAAATATTTATATTTATTTATTCATTAATATCTTAATGTTAATTAAATTATTATGGTTTTAAATAATAATTAATAATAATTAATAAATAAATTAATATAAAAAATTACAAAAAAATGATCGTAGAATATATTATAGTATTAAATAATTTATAAACATTTATATTTAATATTAAGAGCACTCGGTAATAAATAATCTGAATATTTTCTCATGATTGATTCAAGCTTGAATTAAGATTAGATTTTCAAGCTTCACTCACGAAGGTTGACCGAGTCTTGAATCGAGCATGGGATGAACATTGGTGTCCCATGCTGAAACAATATTAATGTGACAATGGTATAAAGACTGCTTCAACTCTTGGTTACCCACGCTGTGCGTTCAGGGCTCAATCAAGCTTCAACTCATCGTCAACATTGGTCTTTCTCACCTGGGTCCCCACGAGGGAAATCAAACCTACAACCTAATACGGACTTATACACTGTAAAAAAAAGGTCTGAATTTTGCTATTCGAACAGTATAATTACACGAGTCTGTAAAAATTATTTTACAAGATCATGTGATTTCTGTGCACTCAGCATGACAATATTAATGGTGTCTAATTAAATTTACATTTTGAAAATGAAATATCATGAATTTTGTGAATTTACTAAATAAAACGTAAAAAAAGCTATTTTTCATATGTAAAACTAAAATCACATACTAAAGTAAACAAATAGCTGAATAATTAAATTTCTTTAATATTATAATTCTAGAATTTTTAATTGACTGGTTTCGTTTTACACTTATTAATACTATAATTTATATGAATATATATTAATTCGTTTCGTATGTCGTCTTGTTAACAAAGTGACTCGATTAGTTGAATTTATGGCATTGTGATATTTCCACCAACATTTTGACTGGACATTCTAGTATGTGTTAAAAAATTAAAAATTCCAAGTTCGTGAATAGTGAAGTGGTCAGTGTTGTGGATTTATAATTTAGAATATGCTTTAGGTGTTAGGTTTCGCATCCCCTCGTCGTCAAATATTTTATTTATCAGAAGTTATAACTACATTTTTATGTGAATTCACTTATTTCTTTGTAAATTTACACATTTTTTGTGCTTTCACATTCTTCTGTAATTTTACAATTCGCTTGTAAATTCACATAACCTCAATGTCAAGTTACTGTATCATGTAAAAAAGACATGCACAGCAGAGGTTTTTTTCCTCGCATACGCAGCCAGTAAAATTACAGAAATTTTTTTTACAGTGTAGTATAGTTCTAACCACTATATGCTAACGACACGATCAGGCTGAAGTCTACAACGTTTTTGAAAGCGAAAACAAAAAATAATGATACGGTATTTTTATTTTTGATTCTAAATCATGTTCTTTTTAAATAATTGTATCCTTAGTGACAATTCATTTCTTAAAAATTATGGCACATGAAAATTAGAGATGAATTTTATTTTTAGAAAATTCTTTTCCGATTCTTCGTTTTTAAAAACGTTGTGGACTTCAGCTTCAAAACGACACGTGTGTGTAGTAAAGTTTTAATTTACTAGTATCATTTAAACATATAATTACTTGGGGTCGCTGATTATGAATCTGACATCAGATTTTCAAAATTCAATATGGCGGACAATTTTTGTAAATTCCTCGCATTTACTTGAAACTCGTTACTCGGGAGTTTTCGGGCTCGCTGATTACGAATATGATGTTAGTTTATAAAAATTCTATATGGCGGATCTAATATGGCGGACAAAATATATTTAAATGAATGAAATCAATTGAAACTTGCTATACTCCGTGGGGATTTTCGAGGTCGCCGAATACGAATCTGATGTTGGATATTAGAAATTCAAAATGGCGGATCCAATACGACTTACGATAAAAACTTTTTGACATTGTAGTATCACAGAAATGCGATTAAATTTTAGTAAAATATTTACAGTAAACCATTTCTGGATTATGAAAAGTTAATATTTAAAATTAACGACTAATAGAGGTAACACCTAAGTACTATAAGTATCAAGAAAATCTGAGAACAATTTCATCGTAAGTATATAAATAAAAATATGAAATAAATTATTGAGAATGGGTTCGGAGTGGGAAACACCAAACTCAAAACACGACTATAAGTTATAATCATAATTAGCTTAGTTTTATAAATTTATATTTAATTAATTTATCCACGAAACACATTATTTATAAATAGGGGAGAGTGGGGCAAAATGGGGTAGGCGGGTCAAATGGGGTACCTCTGTTTCTCCATGATGGGTACATTTAATTTTTTTATCCTCGATATATATCATTCATTTTGATAAAAAAATGTTATTAATTATGAGGGCAATATGAAAAAATTTTTTTTTTTGAAAGTTATACAACTTTAAAGTTTTGAGCGAAAAAAATATCGATTTTTTTCGAAATTAAAGTGCTTATAAAACTTTTTGGGATAATTTATTAAATTTGGCAAGTGTGGAATCGTTTTCAGCACTTATTCTAGAGTAATTTCCAATAGGATAGATTGTTAAATTGTTTACAACAATTTGTAAACATTACATTTTGTTGTAATATGCAGTGCGGGGCAAAATGGGGTACCTATGTGTTGGGCCATGCCGGGTGGTATTTAATATTCATTGAACTACTTAAAAACGTTATATTATGCATATTTAACAACTTTCCGCAGAAAAGTCCAATTTTTCTTTCGAGGTATTATGCTCTCGATGTTTCACTATCGATATATCGATATTTTTCATTATCGATGTTTTTCTGTTAATTTCTAGTAAATATTGCTTGTTTTTTCATAATAATAAAGAATCTTACATTTTGTTTGTATTTATAATCTCTTACAACAAGAATTTAACAAATTTTAAAAAAATATTCCATGTTTTGTATGGTAATTTGGTACCACCCCATTTTGCCCCACCCATGGGGCAAAAAGGGGTTTTTGCACCTTCTCAGAAAATGGGATATAAGTTCTTTCAAAAATTTTTTTCTCCGCTATTATCATAATTTCCTCAAACCTAAGAGTACAAAGAAGAATTCTGATGATTAGTTGAATCGATTTATTCGTTTGGTTCTCTGTAAACAGCCAATTACAAAAAGGTACCCCATTTTGCCCCACTCTCCCCTACTGATATAATCAACTAAAGTTTTCAATTTTCTTATTTTTTCTTAAATAGGAACCCAAACTGTTGGGTTGACCCAAACTTTGTCCAAGTAAACTATAGAAAAAATTTATTTGAATCTTTTTTCAGTTGCGCTGTTTTATTTATTTGTCTAGCATATCATTTTAATAGTAATTTTATTAATGAAATTATTTTGTTATCTCGTTTTTCAAACTTTGGGTAGCCCAGTTGGGCCCACATTGGCGCTCAATCTTAGTTTGGGCGACTTTGGGTAGATTTCCACACGGGTCCTGAAAAGTATATCTAATTAATATCATTCCCTCAACATTATCCTGAAATATTCCTTATATATTACCGGGAACATTTTCATAATGTTATCTTGGAATATTTCTTTGAGGAGGACATTTTAATATTACTTTAAGACCCCTGGAATACTCCACTGGCAAAATCTGAAAAATCCGAAATGCCTTCATTTGAAAATTTATTTTGGGCTGGTTCGAAATTAATTTTTTTAGGTTTGAAATTTTTTTAAATAACGTGTATTATGCAAATATTTTTTTATTTATTTTATATTTTTTTTATTTTATTTATTTATTGTTTTTTTAATTTTTTAGTGACTTTTGAGACGCATCTTTTGATTTCTTGTTAAACATTTTTTGGCAAAATATAGCCAAAGTTATTAAAAATGTTTTAAATTGAAATTTTAAAAAAAGTTATTTTTAAGGTTTTTTGGATATAAATTAACATTTAATTGTTTGTCTTTTCTTTAAGTTTCAAATAATTTTTGAGTAAAGTTTATAATCTGTGTCCCAAATTTTAGAAAAAAATTATTTTTTTTATAAATACCTATAATATTTTCTAATATCTGACACATTACCTATCAGTGGAATTAATTAATTCTAATGCACGAGAAAAATAGTTAGGTGATTACTGGGGAACTTTGTTCAATACTCTTGGATACGACGAGTTGTGCACAGAAAAGTAAAGGCACACAAGTCTTACTGGCTGTGAGACTTGTTGAGAAAGGTGCGCATCAAGATTCCTTGACTATACAGTACCCTACTTTTTCAGAAACAGTTGCTGCCAGTGCAGTGACATGAACTTTACATATAAGAAAGTAATGAAAAAAAGACTGTCGGACTATTTATAGCTTTTTCTAATACAGTTCCTGAATTTCTTTTAAACATTCATTGATTACTATTGAATATTCTACACTATTTCAGAGTTGTTACGCCATATCCAAGAG
Organism: Leptopilina myrica (nomen nudum); assembly: GCA_032872475.1. NCBI lineage: Eukaryota > Metazoa > Arthropoda > Insecta > Hymenoptera > Figitidae > Leptopilina > Leptopilina myrica (nomen nudum). The sequence goes on from CM065464.1 coordinate 29,311,371, forward strand.
TTAAGAAATAATTCCTGAAATATCTGGGAACTTTTTTGTCCCTTGCACTATTCACTTCTAACACTATTCTGTATACTTACACGGGAAAAGAATCTACCTATTAAGAATAAATTACACTGGTCGACACGAAAAATGATTCAAAGATCGGACAATGATATTCTTATAGGATTTTCATCGCTGAACACAAATATGACCTCCAATTTTTGCAAAAAAACGTAAAAATACTAGGCATATAACTTTATTAAGACGAATGGACTACTTTGAGCGAAGAATTGATGAAGATTTAGAAAACTATAATATGTTGTTATTTGTTTACGGCTATAAGACCTGATTAGAGACATTTATTAAAGTGAGAACACGTTTCTTCGATAAAGAGGGGTGAGCCGCCTTGGGCGGTAATTATCGGACTCTTCGAAGAGCAACTTGCCCCCTGGCGGGCAGGACACGATTTCCGTAAGGTGATCCGCATACGTCTCTGTGAACCGCGCGGCAGATCCAAAAAGTCGAAGGTGAACGGCGTCGGCGGCTTTTACCTGGTACAGAGACAATACCCACCTGCGGAGCCACCGTATAAATTGTTTTATAGGTGGCCATACGCTGCCACGTGGTCGTGCCGTTCTTCGTTTTCAAACTATCCGCGCGCAATAACCGCACTATCAATCAACAAGCAACATCGATCACCTTTTCAAACTTTACTTTCTGTCCGACGAATTGTCCTCGTGATTGATTCCTCGTCAAGGCCACAAATGTACTGCAAAAAAATACATCCCACGTTTCCCATTAACATTGCTCAATCCAAAGTGAGAATTAAAAGATTGGGGTCTCTCGCAAATCGCACTTGACCTCTTGATGATTGCTTTCGTCATACAAAAGAATTATACTCTATAGTCAGTCAAAATAATTCGTTTACCTTGAAGACATTTCTTCTCTTTCCTCTGTTCGAGAAGTTGTTTCTTTCTCGCTAGAGTGTCTCCTTTAGTAGCCGAATTTTTTTCCGGTTTGTATTACTCGTTACTCCTGCACACTTCAAAATTTTGTTCTTGCCCAATGGGAAAGAACCATTGGCGCATTAATGGTCCAATAATGGGAGCCACTATTCCATTATTGTCCCATTATTTGCACCCAATAGTGGACCACTAATGGTAAAATCGTGGGATGTCCACGCCGATGCCAATAATTGGCAACCACTATTGGCACAATATTGGCTGCCATTAAAAAACCAATAATAAAAAAAATATTTTTTACTAAATTTTATTAAATAATAAATGTATTTATTTATTAATTATTTCATTTATTATTATTATTTATTATTAAAAATATTAATTTTTTTAATTAATTATTTTATAGAAATGGTTATTGTTTTCTATCACATCGAAATGTGAATAACCCTTTCGTCCAGAGTGTAAAAATTATTTACCTCACATCCATCAGTGCAACAATAGGAGAGGACGGGCAGAATATAATTCCACAAATATTCGTGAGAATATTTGTATTAGTCGCGAGAGAGTTTGAAACAACACCTTCTACGGAGCGTTGAGCGAACTATGTTCTTACCTGCGCTGCAGAAATTATCATGAGGTAAGTATGTAGTTCGCTCAACGCCCCATAGGAGGAGTTGCTTAAAACTCTCTTGCAACTAACATGAAACTCGAATAGTATATAAGGAGGCAGCATTCTCACGAATATTTGTGGAATTTTATTCTGCCCGTCCTCTCCTATTTTTTGCACTAAAGGATGTGAGGTAAATAATTTTTAGACTCTGAACGAAAGGCTTATTCACATTTCGATGTGATAGAAAATAGTAACGATTTCTATAAAATAATTAATTTAAAAAATTAATATTTTTAATAATAAATAATAATCCCAAGTGCGAAATGCCAAGACTGCAAAAACGGACCATCATTGGTCCAGTAATGTCTGCCGAGAATTGGCAGTAGTTACTGGGCCATTACTGGTGTTAAAAACGTCCCATTGCTGGGCCAATGATGGCGGCGATGGTCAGATTTTTGAAATTTTTAATACTGGGCCAGCTCTCGGCCCTATAACGGCACATTCCCGGCAAAGTTGATCAATCTTTAATGGCAAAAGACATTTGCCAGTGATGTGCCGACTATCGGTCCATTAATGGCTTATTATTGGCACATTAATGGCAAAGATTTTGTATCTTTGATGGCAAATTATAATTGCCAGTATTAAGGCGTAGCTTGGCCCAATAACGGTACATTATTAGTAAAGTTGATAAATCTTTAATGGAAAAATTCAATTACCAATGCTGTGACGAAGATCGGCCCATTAAAGGCACAGTAGTGGCACTTTAATGGCAAACATTTTCTATCTTTGAAGGCAAATTATAATTGGGGCGTAGCTTGGCTCATTAATGGCACATTCATGGCAAAGTTGATCAATTTTTAATGGCAAAAGACAATTGCCAGTGATGTGCCGACCATCGGTCCAGTAATGGCTCATTATTGGCACATTAATGGCAAACATTTTGTATCTTTGATGTCAAATTATAATTGCCAGTATTGAGGCGTAGCTTGGCCCAAAAACGGCACGTTATTGTCACAGTTGATCAATCTTTAATGGCAAAATTCAATTGCCAGTAAAGTAATGACGATCGGCCCATTAAAGGTACATTAATGGCATTTTAATTTGATAAATTTTATTTTGAGAATTCAATTTTAAGAAACATTCAGTTATTCAATAAGTTATTTATTTTGTATTTAAATAATTGAATAAGTTTAAAAAGAATTCAAATTAAAATATTTGAAAATTTGTATTTTATATATTTTCAACTGGCAATTTTAGCGAATTAATTTTTTTTTAAAAAGTTTAATTAAATAGTTATTTAAAAAAGAAGTTATTGATGTTTTTAAATAATTTTACAATTGAATTCGTAAATAAATGTAACAGAACATTTTATTCAATAAAATCTTTTCCTTTATTTTCTAAAAATTGATAAATTTTCAGTTTCATTTTCAATTAAATTTTCTAATTGACAAATAGAATTTTAAAAAAATTTTCCTTTATTCTTAAAAATCTTTGAATTTTTCTTAAAGCAATTGTATTTAAGAAATAGTAATGATGCCAAATTATTACTTACGAAAATTGAGAATATTCTACAAAAATATTAAGAAAACTTATTGAAAAAATGAATGTTATTTTTAAAATTTAATTCTCATAATTAAATTTTAAGAAACATTTAGTTATTCTATAAATTATTTACTTTTGTATTAAAATAATTGAATTCTCGTAGAATTTTCTAATGAAAATTAATTTCAAAATGGACTCTAGTTAAATTTTTTGAAAAGAATTAAATAATAAAAACATAGCACGAATTTTCATATTAAAATTTTTTAAAGTTCAATTATATTGCCAATGATGTGAGGAAGATCGGCCCATTAAAGGCACATTAGTGGCACTTTAATGGCAAAAATTTTGTATCCTTGAAGGAAAATTATAATTTGCACTATTGGGGCGTAGCTTGGCCCAATAACGGCACATTATTAGTAAAGTTGATAAATCTTTAATGGAAAAATTAAATTACCAGTTATGTGAGGAAGATCGGCCCATTAATGGCACGTTAGTGGCACTTTAATGGCAAAAATTTTGTATATTTGATGGCAAATTATAATTGCCAGAATTGGGGCGTAGCTTGGCCCAGAAATGGCACATTAATGTCTAACATTTTGTATCTATGATGGCAAATTATAATTGCCAATATAGGGACGTAGCTCGTCCCAATAATGGAACAGTATCGGCCAGTGTAGTGTAACTTATCAAAACACTTTTGCTTCCTCGATTTCACGTGAGAGTAGCCGAATGGTCAGAGTGTTAGGCTGTGGTGCATCAGGTTCAGGTATCGATCCCCGCGAGCGGTAAGAATTTTTCAAATATTTGTAAGTTTGCGTTTAACTTAGGGAAATAAGCCGTATAAATATTATAAATTAATTAGTTAATTAAATAAAAAAGAATTTTTTTATTTTGTCAACACTGGGGGAGTATTGGCAGCCAATAATGGGCCATTAATGTCTACCGCGATCTGGCTGCCAATATTCTGCCGTCCTGATGAAGAAAGTCGGTACTTGCATTCAGCCCTGAATGCAAGTACCGACTTTCTTTATCAGGACGGCAGTATTGGGCCATTAATGTCTGCCGAGATCTGGCTGCCGACGTCCAACCGTGGTAAACACCACAAGAGTCGGCGCAAAGTCGGACCAATATTGTCTGCCAAGTCTCGATGCCAGCTTTGCCAATACTGGGCCAATGTTGGGCCGCGTTGGTTTTCGCACTTGGGAATAAATGAAATAATTATTAAATAAATAAATTTATTATTTAATAAAATTTAGCAAAAAATTTTTTTTTATTATTGGTTTTTTAATGGCAGCCAATAATGTGCCAATAGTGGTTGCCAATTATTGGCATCGGCGTGGACATCCCACGATTTTACCATTAGTGGTCCACTATTGGGTGCCAATAATAAGCCTAGAGAAAACCAATGGCTCCCAATATTGGACCATGAATGCACCAATGGTAGACTAATGGCCATTTCCCATTGGGTGTATTCTAATAATGTGTATACAGTATAGATTGAGAATAAAAATGAAATTGAAAATTATATTAATGAACTAATTTTCATTATAAGAATATTTTTTATTCTTGGTCTGTAATTAAAATATAAAGCTACATAGAAAACAGGTCTCAACAGTTTAGTGTGAAAACAGAGAAATGAAGTTCAGCAGAAACAATAAGGGGTGATGACAGAAAGACAAAAGGACTGGCCTTTTAGTGGAAGACTCGTTTGCCATTGTGAATGGCGGAAAATTGTTTGGGTATTCTTATGAGGCCGTTTTGTGTTAGGCGACACACAATGGCTTATATAACGCTCTGCATTTCCACCTGACGTTTCAGTATAGTGTTTCAAATAAATACTCCCACACACGTGGTTTGGAGAAAAGAGAGAAGCACTCTCTAATATACGAATGAATCAGTTTGTACATTTTAGTATTTGCTCAAAACGCGAGATGAGTACCCACGTCCGGCTTTTGTGGCTCTCTAACATTTACTCAATGGTCCCCTAGCCGGACTCGGTATAGTGCGTGTAACGTTAACCTTCTGGCGTCAGTGCATGCATAATATGCGAGAATGGCCTTTTTGTACAACGCGGGAATATTATTCCTCATATGAACTGTCTTCAACGCAGAGACTTTTACAACGCCCGCCAAGTCAGACCTCGCGGGCTGATTATGGTAATGCGCTAGGGACACGGACCTGAAAGTGGAGGATACACGCTGGGGATAAGCGTTCCAGAAGATGGCATGGCGCCTCTGGCATTTGAGTGTGGTCAATCCTAAAACATCTTTAAGGCGAGAAACAGGTATAAAGAGTCGCACAATTTGTGCCCTGCAAAAAATTTTTGGATCCACCCATTCCCCAACATTTTCAACTTGGACAATTCTCTTATCACATGCTGATAAAAATAACTTTCCGTAACGTGGAGTCTTATAAACATAACACAGGCACACAAAAAAATTGTCTGTTTTTTGAACCAGACATACATATCTTAACGTATTTTTGCCCACTGAAAACGAATCTGAAGTCAGAATTGGTCCACCACCCTCTCTTTTTTTAAATCGAGAAAACTAGCCTTAACTTCAAATTTTAAAGTAAAAAAAATTTAATAACACATTTCTCTTTAAAAACAAGAAAATAGATTTATCTACTTCTGCTACAACAGCTCAGAAACAATGTCAACATTGCTTAAACACCCTTTGTTTTTTATTAAATCGAAAAAACTACCCCTAAAATGTAAAAATTCAAAATTATAATATTAAAAGTAAAAACCCACATTGGTTATCAAAACAACAAAATAAATTTATGTACTTCTCTTTCAACATTTCAAAAGCAATATCATCTTACTTTATCATCCACTGTGTTTTTATATTGAAAAAACTACCCCTAATATATAAAAATTCAAAATGTATAATAAGAAAATGAAAAACCACATTGTTTTTCAAAATAGAACAGAATTAAAACATCATAATTTGTTTTTGTTAAATTTAAATTAAAAATTTTTAATAATTTAATTTAATTTAAATTTAACAAAAACAAATTATGATGATTTAATTCTCAATATAATTTAAACCAATTTGTTGTGGTTTTTTACTTTTTTATTATACATTTTGATTTTTACATATTAGGGGTAGTAATTTCAATTTGAAAAAACAAAGGGTGATGCAGCAATTGAGAGTTCACGTACAATAAGAGGACGCGCAGGCTATTCGTTGTCCTCTCGCGCAACCGCAGAATCTCTATACGCGGGGACTTTCACTTCCATGCTTATCCCCTTATTGCACGTGAACCCTCAATTTTGCTAATGCTTTTGAGTTGTTGAAAAAGAAAGACATAAATTTCTTGTTCTGTTTTGAAAATCAATGTGGTTTTTCATTTTTTTACTTGAAACTTTTATTTTGTAAATTTAAGGGTGGGTTTTTCAAAAAAAAGAAAAACAGACGGGGATGGAGTAATTTTGACATTGCTTTTAAGTTGTTGAAAGAGAAGTACAGAAATTTATTGTTCTATTTTGAAAAACAATGTGGTTTTTCATTTTTTTATTCTACATTTTGAATTTTTATATATTAGGGGTAGTTTATTCAATATAAACAGTGTGAGTATACACTGTAAAAAAAATTTCTGTAATTTTACTGGCTGCGTATGCGAGGAAAAAAACCTATGCTGTGCATGTCTTTTTTACATGATACAGTAACTTGACATTGAGGTTATGTGAATTTACAAGCGAATTGTAAAATTACAGAAGAATGTGAAAGCACAAAAAATGTGTAAATTTACAAAGAAATAAGTGAATTCACATAAAAATGTAGTTATAACTTCTGATAAATAAAATATTTGACGACGAGGGGATGCGAAACCTAACACCTAAAGCATATTCTAAATTATAAATCCACAACACTGACCACTACACTATTCACGAACTTGGAATTTTTAATTTTTTAACACATACTAGAATGTCCAGTCAAAATGTTGGTGGAAATATCACAATGCCATAAATTCAACTAATCGAGTCACTTTGTTAACAAGACGACATACGAAACGAATTAATATATATTCATATAAATTATAGTATTAATAAGTGTAAAACGAAACCAGTCAATTAAAAATTCTAGAATTATAATATTAAAGAAATTTAATTATTCAGCTATTTGTTTACTTCAGTATGTGATTTTAGTTTTAGGGGAGACCGGGGCGTAATGGCTAAGGGGCGTAATGAATAATTGTAATTTGTTTAAAAACCGTAAATTGTAATAATTTTGCACAATAGACAAGTTATTGTACTTGGTATACTGCAAGTTTGTCGGAAGTTTCATTAATATTTATTCATTATTGTAAGAAATATAGTAGAAAAACTATTTTTGACATACGAAAGTAACTTTTCAAAATTTTCGTTTTTTCGTTCTATTTTTTTGAAAAATAGCTTTAAAAAAGAAACTGAAATGAGGTTTCGATCTTGACACGTTTGTTTTTAAGGGACAATTCGAGATTTTTGATTCACACTTCCGGTATTGTTAAAAAAAAGGCAAATATTTGCCGAACACCCCCGGGGCGTAATGGCTACTTTTTCCCGGGGCGTGTTGGCTAATGCAATACGCTATGTATAAAAAGCAACGTACCATATCAGCGAAGTGTAGGTTTGTTTTCGCGGTTACTTGTCACTTAGTTTAAGTATGTTTAGGTGTTTTTAACAAAATTTTTAAGTTTTGGTCTAAAATTTACAAACAGTAGATTTCAAGCTACGATTTTAATGAGAAATTACAAAAAAATTGAAAGAGTGCCAATATCACAGAATATTATTGAAAAAGCGATAGGAGAAGTATTGCTGAATAAAAATAGCATTCACGGAATACCCAGGAACCTTAATTTACAATATATAATAAAATTGGAAACTGTAGATAATAATTAGCAATCATTATTCATTACGCCCCGGGAGTTATCCATTACGCCCCGGTTAGGGACGTATTTTGGAGCTCTGCATTGCTCCAGAAAAACTGCTGTAGAATAAAAAGCAAGAGTCATATCGGGACGTTCGTAGTCTTAAAAGTAAGCTGAGATACCAGAGTAACTTTTCTGAGAGATAAACATTCAATTAGGACAAAAGTGTCCGAGTAAAACAACAAAGAGTGAAAAGTTAGCCATTACGCCCCGGTCTCCCCTACATATGAAAAATAGCTTTTTTTACGTTGTATTTAGTAAATTCACAAAATTCATGATATTTACATTTTCAAAATGTAAATTTAATTAGAAATGTAATTTTACACACGTCCGTAACATATATAGCATACCCTGTATGCGAGGAAAAAAATCTGTGCTGTACACAGTGAATTTACATTCGAATTGTAATTTTGCAGCGCCATTTAAAATCGCTCTTCACAACACTGTAGATTTACGGAGTTTTGTATTTCTAACCTCAAACACCATTAATATTGTCATGCTGAGTGCAGTGAAATCAGATGATATTGTAAAATAATTTTTACAGACTCGTGTAATTATACTGTTCGAATAGCAAAATTCAGACCTTTTTTTTACAGTGTACCAAATAGTTCACTAAAGTGAAATTATCCTGTAATTATATATGTATTAGTTGAGTTTTTATTAAAAAATGTATTATTTGTATTATTTTAGTTTATGGTTTGCTCTGAGGATGTTTAGTGTTTGCTAAACGAAACGTAAGCAAGGAAAAACAAAAAAATAAATTATGATTCTCATGGACTTGAAGTGAAACTTTTTTATAAAAAAAACACCTACAATAAGATAAAAAAGATTATCGAAAAAATTTTTTTCCTCTTTTTTCGTTAGAAATGAAGTTTTTGACACCTCCTTAAGTCAAAAAATGAATTTCTGTTGCAAGTACGCTTCGTAATTGCAATATTTTGGGCGGGTCAACCCTTATAACACCGTCTGGCTCAACGCTAACTCACGCGTCGTTTTGCGACATACCACACAGAACAAAAAACGCGTCACACAAAACCCCAATTTTTTTTTCACATTTTCGTATAACTGTTTAGCGTATAACAATGACTCGCAAAAAAAAAATGTATACGTTCGTATACTTGACTGAAACTCATGTGAAAAGTTGACTGGCATTAGTAGCAAGAATTTAAGTACAAAAATAGATGGCGCTAGTGTGATAAAACAAAATAAACGCGATGGCTCAACCCTAACACCTGTCCAACCCTAACAGCACTCCCCTATATATATATATATATATATATATATATATATATATATATGAGCGATTCCATCTCAAGTGATCAAGGTGGAGAAAAATTTTTCTCCAATCGTAGCAAAACTTGGGGCTTTTGTAGTACTCATAGATAGTAATTTTTCGCCAAAATATTTTTTTACCTAGTCCAATATTTTTCGAGGGGGAGGGGGTTAAATTTTTGGGTTTTTCAGTACAATGCTTATTTCAATAATTTTTTACTCTTAAACAATTAAACATACAAATTTGACAAAGTACATTTTGGAAAGGTTTTTTCATGCATTGCACATTGCACCAAAAGACCCCTTGATCACTTGACGCGAAATCCCCCATATATTTATTCCATTTTCGAAAAAGCCAAAACAATTTTTTTTGGGTACATATTATATATGCGAGTATACATGTGTATGTGTTTAGTGTAGATATTTGAGTATACATGTGTATACTACTGTATTTATATATATGTCATGTAGAAATTTCCCTACGTGTCCCTATCAAATCTCGGATTCTTATAAGAATTACGCTAGAAAATCTAGTTTCGAAAAGTCTGACTAGAACTTGTTTAGATTCTTATGTGAAAATTCGGACTAGAAATATCTAGCTAGATTACGCATAAAATCTAGAGAGCTAATTCAGAATAGAAAATTGCTTGCTAAATTTTAGTCACAGATGCTCGGAGTCGGACTTAGATTATTTTTCAGTGTTTTTTAATTTTTTTGTTCTGATTCTTAAATAAATTATGGCATTTATTGTTAATTTAAAAATTGTACTTAAGTACACGGAAATAATAGGTAATAATTAAAAATAAAATTTTGTTAAACGATGTTTAATTAATATAGAATATTATTTTATAACCATTCTCACAAGCGCAGAAAAAAGTGAGAAGTTAGTATATAAGAGCGATTCGGTATATTTGTAGTATCACGTCGGTAATGCAGTGTGTCGACGGTGCGTGTTATAAGTTATAATATAATAGGACCGTTATGAAAGTAGTTGGATTCCATCTATTTTCCCTAATCAGTTACCCACTACAGATATGGACTTCTGACTATAGAACCCTATCAAACTCCAATCTTAATTTCTACATGGGTATATTTATATATATGTTGCCGATCGACGAACCGATGTATATCTATATATGTTGCCGAACGACGGAACGACAAAACGACTAGAAAACATTTTAATATTATAGAGATAATTTTGAATTTTTACATTTTATGGGTAGTTTTTTCGATTTAATAAAAAACAAAGGGTGTTTAAACAATGTTGACATTGTTTCTGAGCTGTTGTAGCAGAAGTAGATAAATTTATTGTCTTGTTTTAAATAGAAATGTGTTATTAAATTTTTTTTACTTTAAAATTTGAAGTTAAGGCTAGTTTTCTCGATTTAAAAAAAGAGAGGGTGGTGGACCAATTCTGATTTCAGATTCGTTTTCAGCGGGCAAAAATACGTTAAGATATGTATGTCTGGTTCAAAAAACAGACAACTTTTTTTTGTGTGCCTGTGTTAGCATACAATTTTATGAATTGATAAAATACACATCGTCAGAGTATAGATCTGGGTTTGATTACTGTTTTACTTTTCCAAGGAAATCTAATTGCTGATTGCTTCTTCTATGATCGAAGGGCTATAAGTACGTTTGAGTATTAAAGAGATTAAAAGAGTCGAACAATATCAATGCTCGAGTGCACTATTCAATCAGATTTCAATTTGCTTGGCAATTGCAGTTCAGACCTTTATTCCGGAATGTAAAAAGACAAATTGATGATTCGATTATAGACTCGAAATGTCACGGAAATTTCCTATCTATCTCTCTCCCTCTTGACGTAATGAAAATAAATTTGAAATACAAAACCGCAATCCGCATTTGAATCGAAATTTATTTCCCTAAACCAAGCAAATATGACTAAATCGATCAAGGAATGAGATAAACAATTTGGATAAGAATTAGAGGAATGGTTGAGATTGTTTTGTTACAATAAAGACATGTAAAAGGTTAGAGGGTGGTGGAATCGAATCACTCTTGCATGTGGCTGCAAGAAGGTGGACAAGTTGAGTCCTGGTCTCTGAAAGCGTGGGCGGGGCGGAGCACGCATAGCTCCCGGCCTCTTCTCTTCTTCCTCCTCCACCATCTACATCTTTACCTCAGCAACTCTTCTCCTATATCTCGTTTTCTTTTCGCTTTCTTCTCTTTCTGCCCTTTACCTTCGCAGGACTTGTTTTATTTTCACTTTTATGCATCGCGCGTTCCACTCCCGTTTTTCTTTCTTTGCGTTGTTAGTCTTGGCGCTCGTCCACTAAGATCAGAAAAGACGACGGGACCTTATAATGCTTCTAGGGCATACATGCAGTCGCGAACCATAGAGATTGCACGTTAAGCCCACCTCGTCGTCTGCTCGCCGCAGGTTGCCCAGGATGTTCTTCAACAAGAACGAAGAGGAAACCCTCGAGCTCGAATCATGAACCTATGACTAGATATTATAATACTTTCCCATTGGTCAAAATCTTTCTTCTCTTTGCACATCCGGAGGCTCATTTTTTTGACCATCTTATCCCATTGCGATGAATCTGAACCTGATGAAAGATATAATTATCATCTTGTCAAACTTAGTTTTTCACAAGTACGTCACAAAGATCTAAATTGCTCATGAACTATCTCTTACAACATTAATAGGTATTATATCTAACGGGACTGCACCAGAAAAAAGCTAATTTTATTCTCTTCTAACCCTTTTCCAAGGAACGATATCTTAAAACGGAGCAGCAGATATCTTTAAATTCTGTACAATCGTGAATTGAACATTTATTGTATTTTTCATCAAAAACCTTAAAGAGGTACAATATTTTTGATATCTTGAATCGTACTGTTTTATCATATTCTCGCAAACCCCAACGGGGTTAAATATTTTATAACTATCAGGCCACGGTTACACGTGTAAATCATTATCGTGTTTCGCCGATCGTAAAAGCAGACTGCAATACAATGGAGGAAAACAGCTGACGTCGTGGTTTTCTGTAACACACACAAATACAAAAGAGTTGGTTCGCGTGCGGTTCTCGCGATTATGCAATTAACATTTCATTTAATTACTAGCTTTTTCAAAGCCTCGAGACCGGTTTTGGCGTCGACAGGTATATATATATACACTGAAAAAAAATTGTAATTGAACCAAGTAAATGCATTTACTTGGCAGAGTTTACTTGAATCAATCCCATATTTATTTGAGGAGAGAAATTAATTTTCTTGTGCCAAGTAATTATTAGCATTGGACAGAGTTCTTGAATTAATAATTCAGTATTTGGTGGAAGTAAATATGTTATTGATCAAATCAAATATTTTACTTATCCGAAGTACCAAAAAGGATTGAATCAAGAATATTATGTTCTTAAGCGAAATAGTAAAGTATTGTCTAGAGAAATCGTTTTTCTTAAATCAAATCATTTCATTCATTTGATTTGAAACTTTTTTTTACTTAATACAATGCCGGTGTTCTTGACCCAAGAAAATATTTCGCTTCAAATGGATGTGCAACTTAAATAGCAGTTTTTGAAAACTGTCCATTGAGGCTTGGATGGCATAGTGGTAACGATACAGCTTCTGATGCGCGCAACCCGGGTTCAATTCCTCCGACCGTGGAAAATTTTATTTCAAGGTATATTTGTTGTATTTGTGTTAAGTATTAATTAAATGTAAATACATATGTAAAATAACAATTATTTAATTATTTAAATAAAAAGTTTAAATGTTAATTAATTAAATAATAAAAATGTTTGACCTAGGTATTAGAAATGATGGAATGGGGGTAAGGGGGGGGGGAGAGTTCAAGTAAATAATTTACTTGAATTGAGAAAATTTTTTTTTATTGAAATTTATAATTTTCTCAAATCAAGAAAATATTTTCTTGATTTGATACACAAATGTTCTTGAATTAATATAATCTGCATTTCTTTCGTGTAACTTAATTTCTTGACTGGATTCCATATTTTCTTGGATCAAGAACATATACTCTCCTACCAAGTATACTATGTCAAGAAAATCGTTTTCTTGAATCAATACTATAATACTCTTGGCCGTATTCAATCCCACCATTTGCTTCAACCAAGAAAAATTTTCTTGGTTCAATACTATTTTTTTCAGTGTATACAAGCACAAACTGTAGTAGGCATTCTAATTTTTAACGGAAAATTATTAGAGATGGTGATATGGACTCATTTGGGCATTAGATGACGATCATATCTACTAGTTAACCTTACTTTGAACCTATGTATTAAACATAATATTTTTAATAACAATTTAAAAAAAATGTTTTTTGAAAATATTTATTTTATTCTAAACTACATGTTTTTATAATAGTTACAAAATTTTTAAAAATCAATAAAAATTTTTTAGCACAGTTAAGTTGGGCTGGACCAAAAACTTAAAAAAAAAATTGACTTTCTATAAAAATGTTCTAGAGGAAAGTTGTTTGTATTAACCTAATCTAAAGTAATATAAAAATAAAAATTCTGAAATTTGAAAAAATTGAATTTTCAAAATTTTGAAACTACCGTAGTTTGCGTAGTTTTCGACGAAAATGGCTGGCTAACGAACTCGATCTGTATTTTAACACTATTTTTGTGCATGCAAAGTTGCAAGTTGATGCAATAAGTTTTTCAAGAGTTATCGTGTCAACACAACATACAGACAGACACTTTTTCTAGACCATGTTTTTCGGACTCAGGGGACCCCAAAACGTCGAGATTTCATGAAATTAGCGAAAGTCAATTTTCGACCAAAACTAATACTTTCTCATGTGATGAGAATGTAAAAATGATTCAACTAGAGAAACTACTTGAGCCCTGAACACGTTCATCACAGTCATGTGAAGTCTTCTTGGTCACAGTATATATTTAATGGTTACTTACACTGAGAAAAAAATGCTATTGAATCTATAGCACACATATTCACATACGTTCAAAAGCAGATGTGATCAACTTAATGCGAAATGTAGTTCATTTTATAGCATCACTATTGAATCAAAGAAGTCATTTTTTTGATTTAAAAGCAGTGCTATAAAATAAACTACATATCACATCAAGTTAATAACATCTGCTTTTGAACGTATGTGAATATGCGTGCTATAGATTTAATAGCATTTTTTCTCAGTGTGCTTTAATATCCAGAGAAAGATTTAATTTAAACCAAATATAATTCTATCATCCAAATAGAATCATCAGTGGCTCAAATGTATTACTTAATTAATCCAATGTTTGGAAACATGTCTTCGAATTCAGTAAAAAGAAAAAAAGGTTGTTCATTTCATGACCATTTAGCTTCCTCAATATATATTATTACATATAATTTTAAAAGTTAAATAATTATAATAGTTTATTAAATATAATTAATAAACCGGGTAAAGTACCCTGAATAAATATTAATTATTCAATTTTTTATTATAGAATAATTATTTTAAAGTGTTATGATAAAATGTCAAAAAATACAAAATTTTAATTTTTTGTGAAAAATTAAAATATTTATTAATTCTAAAAATTTTGATAAAATATATACTTTTATACATGAATCCATTCGTTTTCATGTCAGGAATGCAATTTTGACAAGAATTATTAAAAATTTTAATATAGAAAAAAGTTATTTCAAAAAACCAAAAAATTAATTTTTTCAAAAATTAAAAAAATGTTGAAAAACATTTTTTTAAATATATTTTTGAAAATCCTTCTGTGTGATTCTTGGTATTCATGACCGTAATATACCTACAAAATCTTATCAAAATCCATCAAGATGTGCAAGAGAAAATTTGTCCACAAGAATCGGTGACAAACACACACACATACACATACATACACATACCTCCGGACATTTGTTCCTCTCGACGAATTATATATACTACACTTGAAAATTTGTAAAAATAATTGATTTTAAAAAATTCGGAAACCGACATCACAATAAGGCTTCTTTTATGAGGAAGCAAAATAACACATTTGTCTCAGGTGGGGGGAAAAGTGGGGCAAAATGAGATAGGCGGGTCAAATGGGTACCCCTATGTTTTTCCATGATAGGTACACGGAAAGAAAAATCTAGCTTTTAAAGCATGAGATTACTTTATACTATTTTTGCAGTTGCGTTTGCTTACCTATAAACGCAAAAATATATGCATTATAAGCATTAAGTATCGCTATGGAAAATACGTATGATGAACTTACTTTCATACTAAGAACTTAATACTCTAATCGCAAAGACGTTATGCGCCCGGAGTAAGAGACATCGTTTTGCTATTATTGCAAAGAGTTTCACCGTTTTCGGCGGTGATTCTGCTGCAATAAGCGATTTGGCTCCTCCTACTTGCCCTCTCCAACCGTCTGACGTCAGTGTTTGCACTGCTGAAAGTAAATAAAATTAAATTACCGTTTGAATAAAGTTTAGAATTTAAAAATTGGTATGTTAATAAGGTTATGTCTGCATCAGCTGTTCAATTCTCGGATATCTTTTATTTCCATTACATTAATTGTGCATTATTACAACGAATAATTATTGTTTTCCGTGTAATAATTTTGTTTCAAAAGTATAATAAGATTAGCTTTAGTATTTTTTTGACATACTTACCAAAGAAAATCGATTGAAAACGAGAAAGATATAAAAACCATGTACACTGATCGAACTAACACCAAAACAACGCCGGCTTTTCTTACACATGCGACGTCAGACGGTTGGAGAGGGCAAGTAGGAGGAGCCAAATCGCTTGTTGCAGCAGAATCACCGCCGAAAACGGTGAAACTCTTTGCAATAATAGCAAAACGATGTCTCTTACTCCGGGCGCATAACGTCTTTGCGATTAGAGTATTAAGTTCTTAGTATGAAAGTAAGTTCATCATACGTATTTTCCATAGCGATACTTAATGCTTATAATGCATATATTTTTGCGTTTATAGGTAAGCAAACGCAACTGCAAAAATAGTATAAAGTAATCTCATGCTTTAAAAGCTCGATTTTTCTTTCCGTGTACTTTTAATTTTTTTATCTTTGACATATAGGGGAGACTGGGGCGAAAAGTTAAATTTTGCCTAAATGATTTTTTTTTTGCAATATAATCCGCTTAGATGCAAATATTTGTATATCAATATTGTAGGACAGCTTGTCCTCTACAACTTTCAATAAAAAAGTTCCTGATATTTTCGCATAAAATACATGTTTTGTCCTTTTTTGAAAATTTTGTTTTTTTAACTTTTCGCCCCATGCTGGGGCGAAAAGTTAAATTCTATTTTTAGCCTACTAAAACTATTTTCTGATAGGTGATAAGTATTAGATAAGTTAAAGTATACGTAAACAAGTAATTTAGTAGATAAAAGTTCTTTGTTTATTTAACAAAAGCTTCAGAATAGTTGTAAAGTTAAAAAACTAAAATTTCAAAAAAAAATTTTTTTTTTGGTTTATTTCATGTGAACGATCTTGTTTTTTGACAGAGTAGTTGCCCAATGTTAAATAAATAATTTTTAAACAAAGAAACCTAAAAAAATGAAAAATAAAAAGAAATTAAATACATGTAAAAATACATTTAACTTTTCGCCCCAGGGTGCGTTTTTGTCTTTCACAACAAATATAAAAAATCTAACTAAAGATATTTAGCAAATACCTTTAGGTATCTCTTCAGGGGACCCAAATAATGAAGTAAAAAAATCGTGGTGAGGAAAATGCAAAAAATATACTTAAAAGTTGATATTTTCTTTTTCGAAAAAATTGTCAAAAGTAGGTTGAAAAAAATCTTTCAATATAGACACCACAAAAATTAACAGAATTGCACACAACTCCGGACATTTATTTAGAGTGATAATACCCTTCTATAATTAAAATTACAATGCTCCAATTATTCCCGTTTGAAAGATAATGAATTTTAACGGTTTTGGCAGTTTAACTTTTCGCCCCAGTCTCCCCTATCATTCATTTTGATTTTACAAAACTAAACAATATCCATTCGCGAAAGTTATATATTTTAAGAATTTCCACGAAGAAGTGGACATTTGTATGCGTCACTATTGATTAAGTATAGGCTGCATCTTTTTTTTCATTATATTATTATTATTAGGGTCATTTGGGGTAAATGTAAACGGAATATCTATGTTTCACTAAAAACATTAGTTTTTTTTGTTAAAACGTAAAATGGACGGATTTTTTTTGCATGAACTTGTTACTTTACTTCCCTAGAAAAGTTTTATGGAGTACAACAAAATATTGATGCACCTGAATCGCCTTAAACTGACTGTTTACATTTACCCCGAGAATTTGAAATTTTTCTAAAATTCGGGGTAAATGTAAACACCACTGTAGTTAAGCGAAGTTTATGAAACAAGTTATTTCAAGTATACTACTGTTTTAACGGATGGAAAAACTGCTAAAAGTTCTTCGTAGATGTATAGAAAAATCAACCAGTTGACTGGCTAATGTATCTTAAAATAAACAATCAACCATTACAAAATTAGTAATGTAAAACTTGAATAACTTGAACAAATTTTAATAGATTTTCATTCAACTTGGTAAAAAAAGTTTTTAAGGTTGCTGAATAAGAATCTAAAATCGAATTTTTTAATTTCAAAATGGCAGATCCAATAATTTATTAAATTTTTTTAATGTAGTTGACGTTCTGTTTACATTTACCCCGAGTTTTCGAATTCTCGGGGTAAATGTAAACACTTAATTATTTATTAACTAAATTAACGAAAATCAAAAATCAAAGTCAATTTTTGTTAAGGCATTAATAAGGAAGAATTACAAATTTTTGTTTCATTTTTTAATTTATTTTTATGCAAATGCGAGACAAAATACTGAAACAGTAAAATTTTGATTTTCAATCTTTTTTGCATTAAAAAATAACTTGTACTATGGCATTGCCAATTGTCAAAATAAAATATTGGCAATACTCAGAACATCTTGTAGGTGAGCTGAGGTAAAAATATTGACGTTGTACTTATTTTTAAATTTCTAAATTTAGCTGAAACATCTACTGTATACATTTACCCCTTGTTTACATTTACCCCAAATGACCCTATTAAAGTAAAATAAACGTGCCAATTACTGAAATTGCTTCAATTACTGGAATTTTTAAAAAAATAACATTATGTACTATTACAGAATAACATTATATTTGAAAATGCTTAAAAAATTATTTTCGACCTTAATCAATACAATTGAGCGCATTTTCCTTTGAAATTTTTTTATAGGAGAATTAGTTTAACTAGGAAGTGCAAAAAACTAAAAAAAAATAATTTACATTTTTCATTCAATTTTAAAACATAAATCATAGTAGTTCACGGTGGTTTTGAATTAAGTTCAACCCAAAAAATGCTTGCGCCTCCGGTTTTGTTCTTAAACTTGTTTCTGGGACGCCTTCTGATAATTTTGAACCCAAAAAGAAAAAAATCGCTCCAGCCGTTTTTTAAAAAACTTATTTTTTATTTTTTTCCAAATATTAGTCAATTTATTTTTAAGAAAATAAAGCAATGTAAGTATTTTATTAGCTTGAGTTCTTTAAATCAGTAGTAGAAAAGAGGATATTAGTGCTCAATTTCATACAACAACTAAAAACCATAGAAATTAAGGAAACACCGTAAAAAACTGTATATAATTTACTTTTTTGTATATTTTTATTTTTCAATATATGTGAACTCAAATTTTTCCACACAAAAGTCAAAGCCTGTAAAATATTCTGTAAATTAAAAAAAGAATTAAATGCTACATCTTTAATATTTTAAAAATTTTGACCTTCTAAAATAATTTCTTTTCATATAATTTCTTAAATAGTAAATCATTTTTCAGGTTTTGTGAAATAAATAGATTCTAAATTAAAATTTTTTAATTTTAATACTATTTTTAATTATATTATTTATTTTTAATTTTTTAATTTTAAAGTTTATTTTTAAACTCTAAAGTTTTTTTTAGATTCTTCTAAAGTTACTACAATCAAAATATAAAGTCAAGTTAGTTAAATTTCAAGCAAATTAAAAAAAGAAAAGCTCTCAATTTCTATTAGAACTAAACGTATGTGTTTTTTAAAATGTCCATTTTTAATACTTTTAATAAATATATCGCATTTTTTATTAAAATTTGACTTTATCTTCTGATTACACAGGCCGACAAATTTTAATCAACTGCATGTTGCCTAAAATATTACTGCCGATTCTTACAGGATTTTGTCCGTAGAATACGAATCTGACCTTGAAAATATTGGATTGGCTCTAGTTTTTAATCAATTTACGTTTCAATATACAAAATATGCATTTTTAGCATTTTTTGAATGAATGTACAACAATACACCGAATCAGAATCCAAAAACAAAAAATGTAATTTGGGAACACTTTAACCTGTAATGTCAAAAGAGACATTCGCTGTTCCACAAGCATATTGAAAACCACAGTACTTTTGACCATGTAAGGTAATTTAAATAACAATTAGTCTCTCTAGGGGTTTTTATGGTCGCTGCTTACTGATCTGTATTTAGATTTTAATATTCAAAATGGCGAATCCAATATGGCAGAATTTTTTTAAAATTTTAAATTTTTTATCATAAAAGGCGTAAATTATCTTTAAAAATTTGGTCCGCCACTTGTAATTTTCATATTTCATAGCAGATTTGTAACTAGCGATTATAAAAACGCCAGAGACACTAATTTTTACTTGAATTACCTTAGATGGTCAAAAGTAATATTAATTTTAATACGTTTATGGAACAGCGTATGTTTTTTTGGACATTATAGGTTAAAGTGTACATAAATTACATTTTTTGTTTTTGGATATTCAAGAGCAGTGTTTAAGCTTTCAATTGGCGTTATGCGGACAAATTTACTGTTTCTGTGTATTGTTGTACAATCATTCAAAAAATGCCAAAAATGCATATTTTGTATAATGAAACGTAAATTGATTAAAAACTGGAGCCAATCCAATATTTTCAAGGTCAAATTCGTATTCTATGTACAAAATCCTATAAAAATCAGCTTCTATTGGTTAGGCCACAAAATTTTGTTGGCCTGTGTTATAGTTACTTTAGAAGCATTAAAATCTATTTAAGATATTACATGAAAAGAAATTATTTCAGAAGGTCGAAACTTTTAAAATATTAAAGATAAAGCATTTAGGGCTATGTCACGTCGCGAAAAGTTTAAGTGTTTGACTATATCAACTGCTCGGACGTTGCAGAAGTTTTTACCCTTTCTCCTTGTAATTTAAAGGAGGAAAGGCAAAAATTTCCCCTTCTACATGTTGAAGGTCCAATCGCTGATATGAGACTTCTTTATCGTCAGTGCGGTTGATATATACTCAAATAGTTTATTTTTCGCGACGCATCAAAAATACTATTTTAAAGGTCATTATAATTAGTTATTTTACTAATTACTTTTTATTGCTTATAGTCAAATATGATTTCATTGGAAACTTTGACACTCTAAATTATAATTTTTATAAAAAAAAAGATTTAATGTTAATTTTTGTGGGAGAAAATGCTGTTCGAATAATGGGATTTTAGTGCTTTGTTTGTTTACATTTTGGTTTGTTTGCATTTCACAACTTGGACATATCCTTAATTCTTTTATTATTTTACAGAAGATTTCATAGGCTTTGATTTTTGCGTAGAAAATTTTGAGTTTACACTTAGATAAATATACTAGATGCGGCGAGGGTCGATTAAAATAAAATATTTTTATTAAAAAATTTTTTTTATAATGAATTTTAATTAAAAAATTATATTTAATAGAATGAAAATGCGGGGAAGACTAAAAATACATAAAATAAGACTTTGATAAGTTTGAATAGTATTTGGGTCAGACCAGCTCAACTGTGTTAAAAAAAATTTATTGATTTTCTAAAATGTTAAAACTTTGATGAAAATCGGTAGTTCACAACAAAACAAAACAAACACTTTTAACCGTTTTTAAAAATTAAAAATTTTTGTTATTGTTTTTGCATTAACAAAATAATACAAAATTTAAAAAAATACAATAAATTAATGAAACTTACACTAATTACACAAAAATTGTTCACTCTTTTAAAGGAAAATATTATCAAGATTTTTTTAATAAAAATTTTATAAACAGTTTCAATTATTTATGTGTTCTACCTCTTCAATTGCAGTGAAACTCATAGGAAGTGTACTCAGTCTCGTATTGAAGCCAACAAAAAATTTGGTATTTTCAATTTGAAATGTAATGGAGACCGAGGCGTAATGGATCACTTTAATTTATTCAAAAGTGGTAAATCAGAGCACCGATCAGATCACATCTGATATCTTAACTTTAAAAAATATGAATGCTACACATTTGTTAACTAATATTTAGTAAATTTTTTTTCTCCTTGGTTCATACATATTGTTAAAAAATTTACTTTAATAGTTTTCAAAATTCTACCGCCTCATATCGGTGCTCAATTTTATAAATTCTTATTTTAAAAAAATATTAAAAACAAATAATATTTGTCACCTGTAGACTGAATTGTCCATGACAATCAACTTTCTTCCTCTGTGGAGTTGGTCCGCGTTTTTAATAAAAAAATTCGTTATGTACATTCCAAATTGAAAATACCAAATTTTTTTTTGGCTTCAAGACGAGACTGAGTACACTTCCTATGAGATTCACTGCAATTAAAGGGGTAGAACACATAAATAATTGAAATTGTTTATAAAATTGCTATTCAAAATATGGAATTTTTAAATTTACAATCTTGCAAATATTTTCTTTTAAAAGAGTGAACAATTTTATGTAATCAATTTAAGTTTAATTAATTTATTGTAAACGACTTTTGAGTTTTCAATTTTTTTTAGGTTTCTATTATTTTGTTAATGCAAAAACAATAACAAAAATTTTAAATTTCAAAAAACGGTTAAAAGTGTTTTTTTGTTTTGTTATGAACTACTGATTTTCATAAAAGTTTTCACATTTTAGAAAATTAACGAAAATTTTGTAACACAGTTAAGCTGGTCTGACCCATTTATTTTATTTTTATTTTTACAAAATTAATGCAACAATTACATTTAACGATTATTTGTAATTATTTAAAAAGATTTTGATTCAAATACTGAAATTATTGGCACAAATATTATTTAATTGTCTTCAATAAATATTCTTTGATTCAAGTAAAAGTTTAATTGATAATTGTCAATTATATGGATATTTGAATCAATTAAATTTTTTTTAAACCACATGCAATGTATTTTAATTATAGATAACTTTAGTCAATCAAAAAGTTGAAATGTTTTACAAAAAGGAAAATTTTAATTTTAGAATAAAAAGTAAAAAATAATTTTTTTTTAATAAAATCATATATACAAAATTAATTTAATGTATGTTTAAAAAATTACAATTTAATATTACATTTAGAAATTAAATTAAAAATTCATAATTATCGATAATCAATACAGAAAAAACCAAAATTTTTTTCAATAGTAACTACTAAAACAAGTTGTGAATTAAGATGTTCATTACACTGTAAAAAAAAGGAGTTAAATTTTAACTCCCCAGGGAGTCTATAAAAGTCGCACCCAATTTGGGAGTAAATGCCAGGGGAGTTAAATAAAAGGAGTTAAAATTTAACACCCAAATGCTAACTCCCCATGGAAAAAATAACTCCCGCGGGTGTTAAATGAAGGGAGTTAAAAATTAACTCTCTTTTGGAGTTAATTTTTAACTCTAAAAATTTAACTCCTAACTCCCGAGTCCGTTGACTCCCTAAATTTTTTACAGTGTACATGAACATTTTGCTTCCTCTTTACGATAAGCAAAAAATTTGCTTTAAAGTGAATTTTTTCATTTTATTTAATTCTATTAATGCTAGTAAAATATATTCTTTTTATACATCAATCGATTTGTCTTGATGAAATGTAGATTTTTAGTTTGTTTTTAAGTCTAGATTAACATTTTATTATAAAGCAACATAATTTTTAAGAAGGAAATAAATTTCTAATAAAAGTGCGAATTTTTGGTTTTAATTATGTTTGATTCTATAATATCTATAATATTCAGGGTCTTATATAACATAGTCCCATATAGAAGAAAATTTGTCAAAAGGATTTTTAAAAATTTTGTAAATTAAACGACTACAAAGCTTCCTCACGAGGAAGCAAAAGTTAAATTTTTCAAAACCACAAAAATCTAGTCATATTTCTAGTAATATTTTATTTGTCTTTTTCTAGTCGGAAAAATACTAAAAATTGTTAAAATAAAAAAAGTAAATTTTTAAAAAATACAAAAATTTTGAAAAATGACAAAAATATTTTGTATCAAAAGATAATAAAATTTCTATAATGTAAAAATTATTTAATTTTCAAACAAATATTTTCTGTCTTTTTTTAAATTTGAAAAGTTGAAAAAAGTCGTATATATATACACTGTAAAAAATTTAGGGAGTTAACGGACTCGGGAGTAGGGAGTTAAATTTTTAGAGTTAAAAATTAACTCCAAAAGAGAGTTAATTTTTAACTCCCTTCATTTAACACCCGCGGGAGTTATTTTTTCCATGGGGAGTTAGCATTTGGGTATTAAATTTTAACTCCTTTTATTTAACTCCCCTCGCATTAACTCCCAAATTGGGTGCGACTTTTATAGACTCCCTGGGGAGTTAAAATTTAACTCCTTTTTTTTACAGTGTATATATATCGTGTAAGTTAAAGTTGGCTTGTGAGTAGATTATTTGTCTAGAAATTTTGTGAATCAAAAAAATTTAATTTTTCTCAGCAGTCACTATAATAAAAAATATTAAGGATATATAATTTACACTGAAAAAAATTTATTTGATTCAAATAACCGATCAATAAACCATTATTAATTAAATATTTGATTGATAATAGTCAATTAATCGGTTATTTGAATTAAATAAGTTTCTTTTCTAAAATTTTTAAATTATAAATAGTAATAATTATTATGATATGTAATAATATTATTCATTATAAATTAATAATAATTATTATTAATATTATTATAGAAAAAAAATATTAATGAACGTTTAAATACTGAAATTTCCAATTTGTTTAAGATTGTTTTTTTAAAATTAAATTCAAAATTTTAAAAAAAAGTGAAAATTGTTGATCGAAAAATGTTTAAAAACATTTGTCTGGAAGAAGATTCTCGAATTTTTTCAAAAATAAAATGATTCATTTAAATATATATCAAAATAAAAGAATTTAATTTATTATATTTGTATACACTGAAAAAAATTTTATTGAATCAAGTAAATGCATTTTGTTGACCTAATTTACTTGAAACAAACTCATATTTTCTTATTATTTATTATTTTATTATTATTAATAAAACATTATTATTATTATTTTCTTATATTCTTACTGGAAGAAATCCCGTGTAGAAATTGCCCTACTACGGCCGTAGTAGGGATGAAACACACGGCCCGACCTGGGCCAGATAGGGGCGACACTCAAATGTGGATTTCCTGATCAGGGCCATATCGGGCCGTGTGTTTCATTCCCTAATAGGGAAGACCCGATCTGTCCCTGATCTGGGCTATAGCGAAATTTCTACACGGGATTTATTATCTTGTGTTACGTAATTTTGAGGATTGGGCAAATCATTTTTTTTTCT
Organism: Leptopilina myrica (nomen nudum); assembly: GCA_032872475.1. NCBI lineage: Eukaryota > Metazoa > Arthropoda > Insecta > Hymenoptera > Figitidae > Leptopilina > Leptopilina myrica (nomen nudum). Next base: position 29,336,213 of record CM065464.1, read on the forward strand.
TTAAATTACTATTTATTTTATCCAACACATTTTCTTGGATCAAGAATATATGTTCTTCTCCCAAATATACTATGTCAAGAAAATCGTTTTTTTGAATCAATACTACAATAGTCTTAGCCGTATTCAATCTCACGATTTGCTTCAACCAAGAAAAATTTTCTTGGTTCAATACTTTTTCTTCAGTGCATACAATTATAAGAAAAACAACAATTTTTTTATAAATTGTAAACAATTATAATCATAAAATTGGAATTGGTCCGATTATAAGAGGCACACAGAAAGCAGACGAAAAGCACATGATCTACACTAATGCCACCCTGGATTCATGTGCCAAAACTAACGCCTCGCCGCATCTAGTATATTTATCTAAGGTTTACATGTACTGAAAAATAAAAATATGCAAAAAAGTAAATTATGAACAGTTTTTTTATGGTTTTCCTTAATTTCTATGGTTTTTAGTTGTTTCATGAAATTTGGCACAAATATCCTCTTTTCTACTACTGACTTAAAGAACTCAAGCTAATAAAATACTTATACTGCTTTATTTTCTAAAAAATAAATTAACTAATATCAGAAGACATCCCAGAAACAAGTTTAAGAACAAAACCGGAGGTGCAAGCATTTTTTGGGTTGAACTTAATTCAAACCCACCGTGAGTTAAGACAAATATTGATAAAATTAATCGGTATTTAATATACAAACTCGTTAGGGTCTATAGAAGACGATAACATATCAAAAAACTTAAAAATTAATAATTGTTTAATAATATTTAATTGTTATTAATAATCTACCAGCAATCACATTTTCTTACCGTCACCGACAAAAAGTCAGTGGGGAAGTTTAGAATTAAAAGAACTTCCAGTAAGACATTTGTTCATCAATGTATAAAGATGTTTTCTGGAAAATTTCAAATTGATTTATTAAAAAGTTTAGAAAATATTGAAGTTTTAACAAATTGCGCGTGGCGTGCTAGCGAGTCGTAGTATATAGAGAATAACACTATGGGTAACAAAAAAATGGTCATGTGTTTATTTCAAAATTTTAGTGTTTATTGAAAGTTTGGGTGTTAGTAAACAAGAAAATAGCAAAAAAAAATTTTAATTTATTCAAACCCTTAAAATAGGAGGTTAAATTATTAAAAAACAGTGTTTTTGCACTTTTTGAAGTCCTGTAAATAGAAAATGGGAAGACATAAAAAGCTCTAATATTGCTTAAAAGAAAGCTCAAACCTTTATCTTTAAGAACCAAAGCTGAAAAGTAATGTAAAAATAGCAGGGGACATGTATTTACCGAGTACCCTCCTTAATGATTTGTGAAAGCTGACTTTTGATTCGTAATCAGCGACCCCAAAAACCCCCGAGTAACAAATTTTAAGCCAATCCGATGATGAAAAATTAATATGCACCAATGCTTAGATTTCCAGTCATTTTTACCAGGTTGTATGAATCATTAGGGAGGGTACTCGGTAAATACATGTCTCCTGCTATTTTTACATTACTTTTCAGCTTTGGTTCTTAAAGATAAAGGTTTGAGCTTTCTTTTAAGCAATATTAGAGCTTTTTATGTCTTCCCATTTTCTTTTTACAGGACTTCAAAAAGTGCAAAAAACACTGTTTTTTAAGAATTCAACCCCCTATTTTAAGGGTTTGAATAAATTAAAATTTTTTTTTGCTATTTTCTTGTTTACTAACACCCAAACTTTCAATAAACACTAAAGTTTTGAAATAAACACATGACCATTTTTTTGTTACCCATAGTGTTATTCTCTATATACTACGACTCGCTAGCACGCCACGCGCAATTTGTTAAAACTTCAATATTTTCTAAACTTTTTAATAAATCAATTTTAAATTTTCCAGAAAACATCTTTATACATTGAAGAACAAAGTCTCACTGGAAGTTCTCCTAATTCTAAACTTCCCCACTAACTGTATGTCGGCGAAGCCCGTGTAGAAATTAATAGTGGAAGTTTGGATCTATCCCGCTCCACGCCTGGAAATGTTATAGTCATCTAGCGCCATCCATGGAGCGAGTCGATTCCGCTAGATTGAAACATAACCTCCAATTTCTCCGGCATAAAGTGTCAAAACGTGAAAAATATGTTAAATCATATAATATGTTAAATATCGCATAAATCGTAGTTTATTCTATATTTTTTAAAATTAGATGTTAAAAGTTTCCATAAATAAATATATATTTTCTATATAAATATTGTTTTTTAATGCATCTTATTCGACTTTTTCTCAATTACATAATAAGCATATTTCATTCGTAAATTTGTTATATTATTTCCTAATTTCTAGGAATACCTATGAGGTAAAAAATCACAATTGTATGCATTTTTTCTTATCGTATTTGACCCAAAGAAAAATTCGGTTCAATAAATATAGTTAAGACGATTGAATGTTATATTTTTTAAAAATAAAAATTCAATCAAAGGATTATAATTCGGTTAGGTAAATATTCTGCATGACGAAAATTTGATTATATAAAAATTCAGGTTGGTAAAATTTTGAGCGAATGACAATTTTGTTAAATGAAAATTCGGGCTAGTAAAATTTCGATCGGACGCAAATTTGTCTTCATAAAAATTCAGCTAAAGAAAATTTTGGTTAAAAAATTTTTTCTGCTGCAACAACTAACCTTAAAAATTCTATTTTTTTTGTAAATTGTTAACTTTGAAATTACTTGAATTAATTGAATAATTAATAAACCAATAAATATGTTCTACATTTATAGTAGAAATATATTATTCTATTTTTGTATATACACATATATAAACAATTTAAACACACTTTTTGTAAAAAAAAAATTTTCTCCGATCAGCTGGTCGTATTTCTTTTTTGTTAATATTATGGAATAAATAAATAGAAATAAAATTGATAAATGCATAAACATCATTACGTTGATATTCGACGATTAATTTTTTAACTTCTCAAATCAAATAACATGGTTAATTTTTAAATTCGCGAAAGAAAAAGTTTTGACAAATGAAGTTATGTTTGCAATCTCGCACTGCGAGCCGATTGCGAGGACGGTGCGAGACGACAAAGGTGTTTGAAATGCTAGTAGCGCCATTACAGTGCAATGGAACACTAGCGTGATTCCTGCCTAGCTCCACGAAATTTTTCTACACGGGAGGTTAGAAAATGTGATTGCTGGTAGATTATTAATAACAATTAAATATTATTAAACAATTATTAATTTTTAAGTTTTTTGATATGTTTTAAAATTGAATGAAAAATGAAAATTATTTCTTTTTAGTTTTTTGCACTTCCTATTTAAACTAATACTCTTATAAAAAAATTTCAAATGACAAAAAGATGCGCCTCTTTATTTTTTATCTTTTTCAAAAAAGACCATTTCTAATAATTAATTTTTATAAAAATAACAATTTGTAAAAGTGAAGATTCCTAATTATCTTGTTTCGAACAATAGCCAATTTGTTAAAATGTCATTTTGTCATAAATACATAGTTCGTGTATATAACCAAAAAAAAAATTCTTAATTTTAGAATATATACTAAAATATGTGCCAAGAAAATTTGCCACTTAAATTAAGTGGAAAATATTCTTACTATAAGAATATATATTTTTATTGTAATAATATTTCTCATTTAATTGAAGTATGGAACATCCTTGGCACCTATTTTAGTATATATTCTAAAATTAAGAATATTTTTTTTCCAGTGATACGAAATTTCATTAAAATAATAGTTCGGTCGAATTATATCTGAAATAATCATGCGCCTCAAAATTTTTTCGTTCGCATTTATAACATTATTGTTGTTTCTAAGTTTTTAAATTTAATAATAACATTTTACTTAAAAATGATATTCCTCTCTATAGGTAATAAAACTGTATTAAAAAATAATGTCATAAAACTTTGAAAGATTTAATTGTGCAATTAATTAATATTAAAGAAAAGTAACATTTACAAAGACATATTATTTATTTTCTTTCAATTCTTCTAATTTAATGCATTATTAAACTTTAGAAAGCTCTATTAAATGACTAAATTTTTAAGTTTGTTTTCTAAGCTCTTTTATTATAAAATTTTTTAAAAACATTTTTTAACGATCTTAGTACATATTTGGAGAATAAAACAAATGATTTATTTTCAATTTGTATTTAATATCATAATATGCAGATAGTATAAAATTTGAAAATGTTAATAATTGTTCAATGGCGGACAGTTCATCTCATGATTGACAAATCCGAAACAAAAAATTGAAATTGCTTTTTAAAAAGGAAGGTTTCTAATATAGAAATATACCACCGTTAATGAAAAATCGATCAAAATAAAAAAAATAGCAGATGTTTCAATAATTTTTTTTCGAAATATACAATGTTTTTCATTATTTTTCTATAAGTAGTCTGCAAAACTATTTTCCATTCTTGTTTTTAAAATTACATTAACATAAAAGATCAATTCTCCTAAGTGAATTACCAAAAAAGAAGTTACTTTAAAAAATGGTTTTTGTTTTTTATTGTTAAAAGCATGAAAGTTGCACAGGGAATGACAAAATCGTCATGGTCAATCATATTTTTACAACAAATGAATAATTATTTATATTTTTTGTAAAATAAAGTTTAGTATTGTAAGATTAGTGAATAGATAAAAAGATTAAAGTAGCTAATATTTTGCTTAAAACAATAGTTTCGTTGTGCGTCATGCTGTTGTCAATTTTTCATAGTTGCTTATTTTCAAAAAGAAAATTTTAATTATTTCATCCGGCCTACCATTGACATTTCATTTGTTAATATTTAATTTTAAAATACTATACAGACTTTTACATACTTTGACAAACAAATTATAAACAAAATTATAAAAAATGCATATGTAAACAGTTATTAAAAATTAATACTTCTTTTACTATTCAAATGTATGAAAAATATCGTTCGATACTTGTGCGAGCAGTTGCCAATTTTTGACGCACTCGTTACGAAATATACTATTATGAATATTTTTTTGTTCAACTTTGATGTGTTAAATTTTTTAAAAAATTATGATTTTGTGAATAAAAATAATATACATAAAAACAACAAATTTAATTTTTCCTAAAGAAATTTTGAACACAATTTTGTAAAGTGGATGACAACTATAATTGTATAATAAAATGGAAATTCCAACGTAATAAAATATCACTTCAAACGAAAAATATAGTCCACATATACAATAATGATAAAACTGTCTCCGTGTTTTTTTTAAATTTTTACTCTTTTTTCGGCAAATAAATGTTTATTTACTATTAAAAACGTATGATATTTTATTTTTTGTTGTATTTTAGTCTGTCCAACAGAAATTTGTTTTCTTGCGGTTCAGTGTCTAAGTTAGTAAAGTTAGGGACATTTGTTTAAAAAGTGCATATATAACTTGCACTGTTGAGGTGATTTATATTTAAAATATTCTAAACAGTTTTTTCATATAAGTACGATTCCATGGGAGATCTTTTTATAGTAACTAAACCAATTACAATGAAATTCAGGAATTTTAATCTACACATAAAAAGAAATGTTTCCACCAAATATTACGTCAAAATATTCAGTAGTTTTCGAGATGTCCAAATTTTGGAAAAATTTTGAAATCGTTTTATCTCCTTTCCATTTTAACCAAATCACTTGATTCTTTTTGGAAAAAATTCAGCATAAAAAAACGAAAAATTTTATACCTTATGTTTACACACAATCTTTATAAACAAAAAAGTTAAGAAATAATAATTGAATAACTTTTGAAATGCATCACGTAATTGAATGAATCAAACACTAAAATAATTTTACCAGTGATTTATTTAAGATTCCGAAAGTAGAAGTTTCTGCTACTTGGCGTGCAAATGTTGGTGCGCACGCAGACCTCACTTTCTATAATCATCTGCGAATTTCCGATTTTGGAGAGAGAGAGATCTGCGCGCGCACCTAAATTTGCACGCCAAGTAGCAAAAACTTCTAATGTATACTCTCAAAAGTGAACAAAAATATTAATATATTACCTATACACTGTTAGAAAAGAATTGAAAATTCAACAACTTTTCAATTACATGAGTTATTGAATTTGAATTCAATTCAGGTTGAATTGAAAATTAAAGAGCTTGAAATGAATATTCATTAACTTGTAATTAAAAAATACAGACAGTTATTGAAAATTCACTACTGCTATTGAAAAAATGAATATCTATTGATTTGTAATTGAAAAATACAGTTGCAGTTATTGGAAATTCAACACTGTTATTATTAAATAATAAATATATATTTAAGTAGAAATAAATTTATTTGATATTTATTTGATAATTGGAAAATCATTGGTTAAATTTAACTACAAATAAGTAAAAATACACTGCAAAAATAGGTATCTTTTTTGATATCTTAAAATAAGATGTAAGATGGAAAACGGTGTCTTACATCTTAAATTAAGATATTTTCTAAAGCATCTTACTGATATTTAAGTTTTAAGCAGTGTTGAAGATATTTCTTCCATCTTAGAAAAGTAAGATACTTTTGTAAGTTCTTTAAAGTATCTTAAATTAAGATGTTTTTGTTGCAATAAGATGTTTAGCTATAAGTTACTTGAGACTCATAAGATGCGCCATAAGTGTAAGTTACTAAAAACTAAGATACATAAAGTGTTTAACATAAGAGCCCATAGTTAACCTTAAAACTTTTTATCCCAAAAATACACAGAAAATGTGTACGAAGATACTTTTTACATCTTAAATTAAGATACTTCAAGTAACTAAAAAGTGTCTACAAAAACATCTTAGAAATGACTACCAAAACATCTTAAATTAAGATACTTCTTTTGCAGTGTAAAATGACAATATTTAAAATAATTCAATCTTAATTTATGAACAAATATAAATGGTGAATAACAAATATTTCAAAACAAGTGTAGGGTCATTTGGGGTAAATGTAAACAGTAGATGTTTCAGATAAATTTACAAATTTAAAATCAAGTACGACATTAATATTTTTACCTCAGCTCACCTACAAAATGTTGTGAGGATTGACAATATTTTATTTTAACAATTGGCAATGCTATAGTGTAAGTTATCTTTTAACGCAAAGAAGATTGAAAATCAAAATTTTACTGTTTCAGTATTTTGACTCGCATTTGCATAAAAATAAATTAAAAAATCAAACCAAAATGTGTAATTCTTCCTTATTAATGGCTTAACAAAAATTGACTTTGATTTTTGATTTACGTCAATTTAGTTAATAAATAATAAAGTGTTTACATTTATCCCGAGAATTCGAAAACTCGGGGTAAATGTAAACAGAACTTCAACTACATTTTAAAGAAAATAGTTGAATAAATTTGCTTCTATTTCACAATTTCATTACTTTGGCAGTGTAAAACTACATTAAAAGGAAATTATGTCTTAGTTCATACCTCCTTCGTGCACGGAAAAAATGGTGTTGAGTTTCTAGTAAAAGTTCCTATGGAATAGTAACAATTCTACTTTCATATTAAAAATTACTATTCATTGTAAAATGTACTTTGCATGAAGTGAATATTACTATTTCTGGTAGTAAACATTACTACACGGAAAAACTTTTTTCAAGAGTCATTACTAAACTTATTCAAGAACTCAGGATATGGAAATAAAACAAGAAATGCTACAAAACCATAGATTGAAACATTATTTTAAGCTGTTCGGGGATAACTGTAGTACATTTCTGGACTACTTATTGAATTTTTTTGAAAAAGTCCTGAACTGGTTTAAGAATAGAAAAATTTAAAATTAGCGAAAAAAATTTGCCCGCCTGAGTAGTCGAACTTGAGACCTCGAGACTCAAGATCGCTCCGCCTTATGCCACTCGGCTGCAGGGACGCGTTACGATACTTTAGTTTTAGATCGTTTTAAAGCGTTTAAAGCCAAGTGGCGCTGTATACCTATTGGTTACGCTACGTCTTCTTTCTTAAATAGTTCGAGACTTTTTCAGCGCGCAGTGACTGAACAACTCAGTCGCAGCGTCAAGAACAATAATTTCCAAGCCATTAGAAAAACACCTGAAAATTCTTTAATGAAGATTGAACTTTTCTTAAACAAGTTCTAAATTTTTCCCATATCCTGAGTTCTTGAATAAATTTAGTAATGACTCTTGAAAAAAGTTTTTCCGTGTAATAGTAATTATTACAGTACACTGAGAAAACTGGAGAGTCAAATTCAGAGGTTCAAAAAGTGTATGTTTGCTTTGCTTATGAAGAGAGTTAAATAGTCCTTCTAAAATAAATTTTGAATTTATAATGGAAATCTATTTGTATATTCTCTCCCATTACACCTGAGGGTTAGAAGTTGCGCAGAAAATGTGTACGATCTGATGCGTGCGAAATTATTTTTCTGACATTTTATGTATTTAATTTAGGGGTTAGGTTGCTATATTTATTCATTTCGCGCCGGATAAGAAAGGGATTTCTCAAGATGGTTAATTTGTCCCTCTGTTATAAACTCATTTTCCCTCCAAGAGAAATGGCACGAATATCTGTCAATGGTATATTTAAATATTGAGATTGTTATCCAATAGCTAACTCTCAAATATTAACGATTTGTCCCTCCAGATGTTTAGTCCAATACTCCAGTTTTCTCAGTGTAGTCACTTTTAAAAATTGCTTTAAGAATTTTAATTTTTACTACGTCATTGTAAATTTTAATAAATTTTACATTCGATATGTTGTGATAGCAACATCGTAGCAATTCTAATAATTAATACTACGGAAAATAAAGACTGCTTCTGCAAGAAGCAACTTTTACTATTGCAGAGCGAACTTTTTGCTCGTAAAAGTAGGAATCCGTACCACTACTATTACACACCTGTGTGTGGGATCACGTCACTACTGTCATTCGCAGCAACTGTAGCCTGACTTCAGAGTGATCCAACATTTCCAGGTTACAAGAAGAAATAAGCCATCTGATTTTAAAGAAACTCATTTTAAAAATCGAACATTTTCAATGTCAGAAAGTGAAATGATGTGTTTAATTCGAAATTTATCAATGATGATTGGTGATTTAGTACCGGAAGATTCGAAACATTGGCGACTTATAATTCTTTTGCAGCACATAACATTATGTGTGAGTTCAAAGTGTTGTCAATTCGGTTGCGTTGACCTCTTAGATTACACGATAAAAGAATATCTAACTCTATTGCAAGAATTATTTCCAAATTGCTCTAAACCAAAGCACCACTTTCTTATTCATTACCCGAGAGTAATGCGATTATTAGGCCCATTTTGGCATGTTGCTTGTATGAATTTGTATGAACTTCGCAAATAACTTGCGAATTGAAAAAATTTGTTAGTTACTTCTTGGATTTCTTTTAATGGTGAATAAGCCGCTCTTTCCAACACAATAAACCGCAGCTTTCTAGCTGCATTAGTTTTCTCACAATTTCAATTTAAAGTTAGGTACTTATAGCGACTTAATTTATTGTATAAAATTTTGTTTACCTATTTACAGTTAAATAAAGATATAAGTCAATGATTACCACAATGGTTATGCTTTTTTAGTCTCGATTATCCAATCAGAAATTAAAAGGACCTGAACTGCTTCTGGTCGGAAACTATCTGGAACTCACTAGAAAATGGGGAAATTTCTACCCGCGGGATGAAATGAAAAATTTTTGTTATATTTTGTTGTTTGTGGAAAAGAAAGACCTTTGTTCAGGACAAGGAAAAATCCTCTTGCCAATATAGATTCCAAAGGCGTCTGTTTGGTCGGATGGCTGGTTCGTATGGAGTTTCTGCTCCAGTTTTACGAGTGCGAGCATTCCGTACGTGTCGTTGTTGTGCGAGAGCCTCATCTCTTTGTTGTACGTAAGTATACCCCTGTTTCTCTCGAAATTGTCGATGGACGAGTTTTAAAGTTTCTTCGCGGACTTGCAAATCGTCCTTAGCGACCAATCTTCAGTACACAAGAATCTTTTTGCCGCGCAGTCAAGTTTCCTTTGTCTCAACTACTCGCGTCCAACAACTAGATCAACTTCTTCTTTCAAATGGAGAAACGTCGAGAGGCTAATGGTCATGTGTAAAAACAAGCCACAGTTAAGAGAAGTAAAGAGGCAGAAAATTGTTTTGTTATTTAACACTGCAAAGAATCCAGGGTTGATACAAATTGCTCCTTACTCAACAGTGCATAAACTAGACTCCCCGATGAAATTGGGTCACTGAAAAACAAGTTCTCGGAGGTGAAAAAAACTTCATTTTCGGATGTATTCATATATAATTTCGTCATTTTGCGGTGGTACGACCGCACTCGACAAATTCTCCTCTCTTTTCTTTTTACGATTGATGGACACGAAAGTCCGTCCCGAGTATTATCGTGACTAATAATAATTCTCGGTTGTGCTCGACCAACTCTCATCGTCGTTGCTTGTTTGGGCAATACTGGAGATGAAATAATATTGTGAAAATCACGAGCAAAAGCGACGATCACTCGATTCTAGACACGGCAGCAGCAGCCTCAGAGCGCGGGGGGGTCTGACGTAATCGGACCCCGGGCACCGCCGCTCAGGCCTCGGGCAAACAGCAGATCACAGATTAAACAACACTCTCCGAGTCCTTCTCCTCGATAATTACCCCGGCCAGGTAATTGCCGCAATCCGGGAACGGCACGCAGTTACCACGATAATTCAGCGAACGGTGATTTCGAATCAGATTGCCGGGCAGAAGTTACGTTACGTAGGGCCAACCGCTCCGCCAAAGTTGGAATTGGTTGGAGGCAGAAATGAGCCTCCTATTGCACCCTGTTTGTTTCTCCGTCACTCGTCCCTCTCGCAAGATCATTTCAGTCAATTCTACTTGTTCGTCTATACGTGCTTGGGAGGTGTTTCCTCACGCATTCACACCCATCGACCTACAATAACATCGTGTAGCCGTGTAGCGAAACGATGAAATCAAACGATAATCTTTGCACGATAACGTGGAAAAGCGTTCGCGTCACGAAAACTTCAAATAATTCCTTCCATTGCACAAAGGAATTATCGCTTTGCAAAATATATTCAGTTTCATGATTTGACGTTCCTATTTAAAAACGTATCACTTTTCGAAAGAAATTTCCTGTCTTTCTTCATCCCAAATAAAGATCGCGGTTTTTAATTTTTTTTAATTTTTAAAACTGTAGTGTTATTTGACAATATTATTTGTCCAACGCCTGCGTGGAAATCGATTTTTCATTTTATATTAGAATTAGAACATTTTAGAAACAGAATTTTGAGGACACTCTGGGGACTCTTTGGGAGCACTTTCAAGACATTCATTTTTTAAAAAATTTTTTCCAAAATTTTTTTTAGCAAATAACCAGCAAATTTTAAATGAAGAAGTTGAAATTAATGAAAGAGGTTTAAAATTTAGTTTCGCTCATTGGTCTAACATTAATATTACTATCAATAAAAATTAGATTTCTTTTGACTCTCAGTTATTGCTATAACATCATTGTAATATTTTGATTTCGATAAAAAAGAGAAAATTCAACTTAAAATTTTGAAAAATAATTAATAGTTTAAATTTATTATTCATAAATTTAGATGTAAGGTGTTGTTTATGCAATTTTAGTAGATAAATTTTCGATCCTTTCTTTTCCGGAAAATATTGTAGTTTAAAAAATTTCGCCTTTAGGATCCATATGTATTGTTAATAATAATAATAATGAATGTCAGTTGGTATCAGAAAGAAATGATGACGTTTTTCCTTTCTAGCATCTTTATTATTATTATTATTATAATAGCCAACGTTTCGGCCTCTAATCTAATATTATTCCAAATCCATTGTGATCATCGAAGAGGCCTGCAAATAATCAACACTCATCAACTCTCTTTCTTTCTTTCTCACCCCCTTTTTTATTTTACTATTACTACTATTTATTGTTTTCTGCGTTTTCTTTTCAAAAAATTTCTTAAATATTCTTTATAAAGCCCTGATGATGGCCCTCGATCAGAGGCCGAAACGTTGGCTATTATAATAATAATAATAATAAAGATGCTAGAAAGGAAAAACGTCATCATTTCTGTCTGATACCAACTGACATTCATTATTATTATTATTATTAACAATACATATGGATCCTAAAGGCGAAATTTTTTATTCATAAATTTTTTTTTGCAGTTGTTGGATAAAATAGAAATCGCCCTTTTTTCCACTCGTTGCACTCGTTTTTTTACTATTGTTCAACGCCTTCGGGGAAATCGAGTCATTGTTTACTAACTAATTTACTAATTAATTTACTAACTAACTAATTTACGAACTTACTAACTGAGAGATTTTGATAAATGTATTTCATATGACAGAGATTTTGCAACTCTTAAAAACAAATTTTATAGTTTTTCAAATATTTATGTATCGCACGAAAAAATATTTTTTTAGAAAAATTTAATTTTCGTCATCTTTTGTATTTAGGGGAATTAGGATGAGTCTTATTACGCCCTAAAATCACTTATACTTTTTTTTCTAGAACAATGTTTTTGGAGAAATGCAAGATGAGCAAGTTCGCCTCAGGCCGGGGCGTAATGGATCACCAATGAAATTATAATTTTGATCATGAAATATTATTTAATATTGACAATTTTAGTTTCTATTGTACATTTCTAACAAAAATATTGAAAATGGAACATATTTAATTTAAACTTTAAACATTTTCATGCCATTTTTAAAAGTTGTAGCGAAATGCAAAATCCATTTCCTTAAAAAATCTATTCTCCAGTTATATTTTTTTTAAGTTATCATTGGTACTTATTAATATACAAATTACAAGAAATTACACTTGACAGGATTATTTAATTAATATTTTTAATTTAATTGCGGTTTTTCTTAATAGATAGGACTAAGTGATCCATTACGCTCCGGAGGTGTTTGATGAAAATTTTGTTATTTTTTATCAATACCGTAAGTATTAAACAAAAATTGGCAATTGTTCTTTAAGAATAAATGTTTAAAGCTCAAAATCTGATATACAAAATTTTTTTACAAGTAATTTTGAAAAAGATGTAACAAAAAAACAAAGACTTCAAAAATTTACTTTCAAGCGTCAAAATCACTTTTTCTACCATATTTTTAACAATACAGTCGGGCCGCAGAACTGCACGGTACCCCAGAAATAACCCCTCCACTTGATTTCAAACTGTACGCTGACGAATTCATCCACACTTTCTAATTTTCCGGACAGTACTTACATATTTATTCAGTGGGATTTTAATTGCGGTCATAGAAAAAATATATTTGGCGTTGATGACAGATGTTTTATTTAAACAATTTTTACTTTAATTTAAAACTTCATTAATCACTTCATATATTCCAGATTCAATTTAAAACTGTCACTGAAAGTTATTTGAATGATAGCACTTTCAATTAAACTTTGAAAGATAATTTTTGTAAACAAAACAATATTCCTCAGTAGCACGTAATATTACTAACATTACAACATTATTCTAGATCCATTGGTAACATTAAGGCAATATTGGTAATGTTACGGAAGTTGCCTCAATATTGCTGTAATATTACGTGCTACTGGGGTTCGCAGATGTTAATATTTTAATTATAAGTATTAATAATAGCAGTTTATAAATATAACTAGAAATTTTACACGAAAAACGTTGTATAATTTGAAATTATATTATAATTTACTAAAATTTTTAATTCTGAAAAATAATTTCAATTTCTAAATAATTTTACATTCAAAATTAATTGAAATCATAAAAATATATACTATTCTCAAATTGATACATTATAGAAAACAAGTTGTTCATTTCATTACCATTTAGCTTCCTCAATATATATTATTATATATAATTTTAAAAGTTAAATAATTATAATAGTTTATTAAATATAATTGATAAACCGGGTAAAGTACCCTGAATAAATATTAATTATTCAATTTTTTATTATAGAATAATTATTTTAAAGTGTTATGATAAAATGTCAAAAAATACAAAATTTTAATTTTTTGTGAAAAATTAAAATATTTATTAATTCTAAAAATTTTGATAAAATATATACTTTTATACATGAATCCATTCGTTTTCATGTCAGGAATGCAATTTTGACAAGAATTATTAAAAATTTTAATATAGAAAAAAGTTATTTCAAAAAATCAAAAAATTAATTTTTTCAAAAATTAAAAAAATGTTGAAAAAAATTTTTTTTTATATATTTTGAAAAATCCTTCTGTCTGATTCTTGGTATTCATGACCGTAATACACCTACAAAATCTTATCAAAATCCATCAAGATGTGCAAGAGAAAATTTGTCCACAAGAATCGGTGACATACACACACACACACACACATACACCCACACACACACATACACCCACACACACACACACACACACACACACACATACATACACACATCCATCCGGACATTTGTTCCTCTCGACGAATTATGTATACTACACTTGAAAATTTGTAAAAATAATTGATTTTAAAAAATTCGGAAATCGACATCACTATAAGGCTTCCTTTATGAGGAAGCAAAATTTACATTTTTTAATCAAAATATGTTGCCTCATAAAATTTAAAAAAATTCACTGATTTATCCAAATCATAGAAAAGAAAAATAATTTAAATATTAAATATTATATTATTAATATCCTTATCCATTACGCCCCGGTCTCCTCTATTCGATTTAATTCGAGATTATAAAAAGCAAGCGAATTCTTTTCAAACATTTTGGTTCTTTTAATAAAATTGCTTATGTAGTGTCTACAAACGTTTTATTTATTTTCATTGTAGGAGAGACCAGGGCATAATGGCTCAATTTTTACTTTTTGTATTTTCACTTCGTCATTTATTTATGCATTAATTAAAATTTTATAACATGGAAAACTTACCCTAACATCTCAGTTTTCAATTTAAGAAAAATACGTCCTTATAGGACTCATACTTATTTTCTAGAACAATGTTTTTGGAGAAATGCAAGGTGAGCAATTTCGCCTCGGGCCGGGGCGTAATGGATCACTACCCGGGGCGTATTGATTCAGGAATGAAATTACAATTTAGATCATAAAATATTATTTAATATTGACAATTTTGGTTACTAATGTAAATTTATAATAAAAAGTATTAAAAAAGGAACATATTTAATTTAAACTTTAAACATTTTTATGCAATTTTTAAATTTAAAAAGTTCTATTCACTTCATAATCTATTCACAAGTTAATTTTTTAATTAAGGGTACCAATTGGTAGCCTTAATTATTAGTAATTATTGGTAGCAATTAATATATAAATTGCAAGAAATTAAACTTGACTAAATTGTTTTATTAACATTTTAAGTGTAAAAACATGTAATTAAATTTCTTTCTTGATAAAATTTAACAGTTTACGAAATTTTTAGATAACAACATATTACGTTAATTAAAACTTTAACTTCTGCATTAATCTTTAATCAAAATAAAGATCCTTATTAGAGGTGTGCAAAATTCGAATCGACAGAAATTCGAATCGAGCTAGCTAATTCGAAACTTTGAATTCGAATTTCGAATTGACCGATTCGAATCGAAAGTAAATTCGAATCGAGCTAGCTAATTCGAAACTTCGAATTCGAATGTCGAATTGGCCGATTCGAATCGAAAGTAAATTCGAATCGAACTAGCTAATTCGAAACTCCGAGTTCGAATTTCGAATTGGCTGATTCGAATCGAAAGTAAATTCGAATCGAACTAGCTAATTCGAAACTCCGAGTTCGAATTTCGAATTGGCTGATTCGAATCGAAAATCGAGTCGAGTCGGCCAATTCGAAATTCGAATTCGGAGTTTCGAATTGCACAGCTTAACTCGGTTATTTAAGTAGCACAATTATTTTGACAGAAATCCTAACCTAAAATTAGTAGGCTGGTATTCATAATATAGCTATCTAGTACTTAGAAACTTGTTGAAAGTGAACGAAATATTTCGCTTATTGTTTCTATTACATAAGGAAAAAAAACTCATTTTGCAAATCTTTTGCACAATTTTTAATAAATAAATAAATTTAATGTTTCAAGAACAATTGAAGAATTTTTTGATAATTTAAAAAATCATTTTTTTGGGAAATTTTAATTTATAATTTTGAATCTTGTTTGTGTATGTATTTGAATTTTCGGAAATATTGAAAATATTAAATATCGAACATATTGGAAATATTCAAATTCTTTGCAAGAATTCAATTATTTTCCTAAATAATATCAATCTTCGTAAAATTAAATTATTTTTAAACAAAATTTTAATAACATTTTACGAATAAATACAATTATTTTCTAAAATTTTAATAAATACTTCAAAAAAATTGTATCACTCGTTTATTTTTAATTATTAGAGACACCTTATTTTAACACATTATTGGTATTTCTATGTTATTTATATATTAAAATTATAGAATTAATAAAAAATATATTGACATTTTTAAGAAAAAGTTTCTAAGTACTAGATAGATGCACTGTAAAAAATTTTTTTTGTAGATTTACAGTTTTATTTAGAATTTTGTAGAAACTTATAAAATAACGTCTTTAAAAGTAGTGAATTTAAAATTCCGTCTGTAAAATTAATACTTTTAATGTGTCAATTTTACAATTTTCTGTAAATTTACTACTCTGAAATTAGTAGGCTGGTATTATGAATACCAGCCTACTAATTTTAGGTTAGGATTTCTGTCAAAATGATTGTGCGAATTAAATAACCGAGTTAAGTTGTACAATTCGAAACTCCGATTTTCGAATTGGCTAGTTCGATTCGAATTATTCCCGACTCGAGTTTTCTGTTGTCGAGTCGAATAATTTTCGATTCGACTCGACTCGATTAAATGCACACCTCTAATCCTTATATTATATTGCTTCCTCATATAGAGGAAGTATTGTAATACCAAAATTTTTTGGTTTGATTTTTTAATATATCTTGATGTTATTTGACCTCAAGCTTGCGTGGCTGTGCGGTTAGTGTATTCGACTTGCGTCCTCAAGATATAGGGTTCGGTCCCCCGTGCGTGCGATATTTTTCCGTCTTAGTTTTAAGTGTTTTGTGTATAATTCTTAATAGTGTTACATAAAGTATAGGTTTGAATAATTATTAACAATATTAATAATAATTTAGTCATTAATTAAAATAAATAAAATTGTCTAAAATTATGAAAGAAAATAAGAAAAATATTTTTTTTAAACTTACTTCAATAAAAGCAATTCTAATAATTATTTACATTTTTAGTGATACAAAATATTTTATTTACTTCAAAAATATTAATAAGAATTATTAATAATGAAGAAATTACACCTCATGCTTTAATAATCAAATAACGATCTGTAATATAATAAATTCAGTCAGTATTAGATTTATACTTGGGTGCCGAAAAGATCGGGGGAAATCCCATGGCCCCGACCGGGTCCCGATAGGGCGGCCAGATCGGGCAAAGTGCCATGGCCCCGGTCGGTTTTAGTGTTTCAACCAGGCCGGGACCAGGTCGGGTTGCCAGATCGGGGCCCGGTTTATCCCGATCTGGCCCCGACCTGGGCCCGGTCAAAATTTCTGCACGGGAAGTTAAACTATTTATTATTTTGATTTTTAATTTTTCCAAAAAACGTTTTTTGCTCATTACTTGAAAAAAATGTTTGGAGACCTATAAATGTTTTTCTCTAATTTTGTAGAGTTTTCTTAGACGCATCTTTTGAGCCATCAATAATCATTTTTTGTCCATATTTACCGGAGTAGGTATGGGGAACGTAAAGGGATTACCCAAGCGTTAATGGCAATATAATCTGAGGTCATAGGTTCACACCGTCATTTCTTAATAATAATAGGAAAGTTTCGGTACTATTTTCTAATGAATATTAAAGTTTTGCCAATTTTCAAAAGAAATCAAAAATAGACCCCTGACCAACATTTGATATTTTTGAAAAAGTATACTGCACTAAATACACTAAAAATGGCTTTCGGTTAACATTTTTAAGATTTTCAAATTTTTTAGTTACAGGTTTTCTGTTAAAAAAATAATTGAGCGAAGGTCAGGAAATAAATAATCGAAAGCGATTTTTAGTGTGTTTAGTGCGAGGTCCTTTGACCCAGTTTTTTATACTAAAATTGGATATATGTCGACGTCCACATGAAAAGGGCCCATTTTGGCACTATTGGACTTATCTATATGGGCGAATTCCTTGCAAAATTACGAAAATTTTGAGTGCTCATACAACTTTTTTGGTTAAAAATTCGATGAGTTACAGAATTTCAAAGTTTATAGTGACAAATACCTCATTTCGAGAGAAACGGAATTAAAGATTGTGATACCTATTTATTCTGATATCTCCGGTTCTTCGGGGAAGTTATTCAGATAATAATTGTTTTCAGTCCAGGGCACCTTAAAGATGAAAAACCAATAAGTTTCAAATTTTTAAAACCACCCCCCCCTCCCTTAATTTTGAAAATACATAAAACCGACAAAATGGACCCTTTTCTAAAAAAGACGATTTTCTTATTAATAAACCATTTTTTTACAAGGTTTATGATTGGGAACAATTTTATTGTGTCATTTAAAGGTAAAGAATAAAAAATAAAATTATTTAAAATTTTTTAAAAGTCTCTATTATGAATAATTTGCCGAAATATCGAAATTTTCACTTCGACGACTACGTAATCAAAGACTCTAACATCAATATCTCTGGTTCTTCTGGGAAGTTATTCAGATAATAATTGTTGTCAGTCCAGGGCACCATAAAGATAAAAAACCAATAGGTTTTAAAATTTTAAACCCACCCCACCCCCCTTTCTGTTTGGAAATACGAAAAACCGACAAAATGGGCCCTCCCGTGTAGAAAAATTGTTGGGTTCTAGTGTGTTGCCAGAAAGACAGTCTATTCTCTAATCGGGCGCTGAAAAGACTGTCTGATCGTGAGCTAATCAGATAAGTGACGTTCGAACCACGCGTTGGTCCAGACTGGACGAGCTAATCAGGCGGCTAATGAGCAGTGCTAATATTAAAAATTTGAGATTCGATTTCAATATTTCAGTTTTTTAATTTTTAATAATTTACCTAAATTTACTCGTTTCTTATGTTTATTCAATGTAATGTGAATATATGAATTATTAAAAATAATAGTACATATTATTGTTATTCATGTAGATTTGTGTATATATTTAATGCCAATAACTTATTATTATTATAATCATAATATTTTGAAATAAATAATATATTACACTAGCATTAAATATCATTTAAAATAGTAATATTTAAAAATAATTTTAGTAAAAAAAACTATTTGCGTTAATTGGTATATTTTTTAAATCCATTCTTTAACAGGTTTTTGACATTGTTTACAAACATGTTTACAATTTTAATTTATAACACTTATACAGATTAAATATAGTAATTTTATTATTTTATATAATACTTTATATATTTTTATATTTATACAATACTTACAATGAAAAATATCCGCTCGCATGTGGGATCGAACTCACGTCCCCCACCCCCTTGACGACCGAACGCGTCGCATTTAAACCGCACGGCCACTGAAGTCTGGGTGATAATTCTCCTAATTATCTATATTTATGCCAGTGTCATATATTCTGTTGCTTATATAAAGACAAAGTGAAAACTATGAATAAAATTATTACACATAATAATCCTGAATTATTTAAATTATTAGAAATGAATATTTCAATAATTAATTCTTACTACAATAAATTATAATCATTCAACAATTTTTTAAAGTATATAATTCTTAAGTATAATTATACACTTTTTAAAGAATTCGATGAAAGTTGTATTAAAAATAATAAGAATTTTATTAGGTATGTATGAAAATAATTGAATTATTATAAGAAGAAACTTATAAAAGATTTGTAAATACTTATTGAAATTTTGTGAAAGGTTTTTTATTTATGAAAGTAATTAAATTTTTACTTACATTTTATGGAAATTTTCGTTTATAATAATTGAATTTTTTTTAAAATTTTATTAAAATAGTAGATATTGAAAATCATTGAATTAAAGAACATTTTAGAAAATAATTAGAATTTTGTCAAGAATTTTGGTAAAAGTTTGGAAAATAATTGAATTTCTACAATAATCTGTAACTTGTCCAACACTCAATTTTTTATAGTGCTTTTAACTAAAATTGTTCTACAGATAAATTATTTTTAATAATTAATCAAATACAATATGTTAAACAATTTATCTAATTTCAGGAAAACTTGAATTATTAGACATTATTCAGAAATCGAAGTTTTAAAAAATTTTTAATTAAATTAATTCCAAATTCAAACTTTATAAAATATCAAATTAAAGTTTAAAGTGATTAATGAAAATTTTAAACGTAACTCTAATAAAATTCAATTTTGTAATTTCTAAGTAAAATTGGTCATTAAATGTATAGATTGATGTATAGATTTAAATTTTATTTTTATTTATAATAATTCATATAAATCTACAATATTTATTTTTGAACGATTCTTGATTGTACTTAAAAAATTTGAATTCTAGTGATGCCAATGAAGTCCCATATAGCATACAGTTAGACAGTCTAGATTAGACCGTTCAAATAAATCCCATATAGCATACAGTTAGACAGTCTAGATTAGACCGTCCAGATGCGTCTAGTTGGGGCAATCACTGGACTCCAGACTGCCCCGAAATTTTTCTACACGGGCTTTTCTAAAAAGGCAATTTTCTTATTAATAAACCATTTTTGTACAAGATTAATGGTTAAGAACAATTTTATTGTGTCATTTGAAGGTAAAGAATAGAAATTAAACTTATTAATAAAATTTTACAGGTTTTATTATGAAATTTTGACGAAATATCGACATTTTTTACATCTACGACTACGTAATCAATGACTCTAACATTAATATCTCTGGTTCTTCTCGAAAGTTATTCAGATAATAATTGTTTTAAGTTCAGGGTACTTTAAAGATGACAAATCAAGAGGTTTTAATTTTTTTGACCCTCCATTTCAAAAATACGGAATATTTTTGCAAAGGACCGACAAAATGGGCCCTTTTCTTTTTCTAAAGAACCAATAAAGTTAAACACTTACATTAACGATAAATTAATGAAAACCTCATGATTTGACTTGTCAAAACATGTAGATTAATAATAAAAAATAAAAAAAAATAAGGTTTTTCTCAAAAAAGTATTAAATTGCAAATAACTCGAAAACTAGAACCGACAAAATGGGCCCTTTTCATGTGGAAGTCCACATATATTAAAATTTGTAATTTTTTGGATATAGAATTTTGATGTTATTACAAAGTGCATTCGAATTGACAGCATACAAAATTTGATTTGATTTGAATGATAATTACTCATTTCTACTTGACTCACAATATCCGCATTCGTTGTTTACATTTTGCATCTTTTGCTTCACAGAATTTGTAATTTTGTTTAAATCTTAATACCTTTTATCATTGAAAATTTCTGTTAAATTTTATATAACTGAGGTTCCGAATCTTAAGAACATACACAATTTTGCATGTGCCTTATTTATTTAAAAATTATGTTCTTTGGTGGTTATTATTCTGCAAATCGCAAAAATTTACAAATACTTTGGGGGAAAAATAGAAGATTGTAATGTAATGAGGATATAGATGAATTTTTTTAGAAATTTAAAGGATTTTTAATACAAATAGGAATTAACTATTAAGTATATTGAGAAGAAAACATTTTATACTGTATTCACATAAAAATAGTTCAAAAGAATAAAAATAATTTTGACATTTTTTATTTTAAAAATTGCATTCATTAACAACACTAAAAAAATTATCTTTCTATAATGCTGTGCTATTTGGTTATTTAAAAAATTTTTACTATTGCGATTTGCAGAATAATAATCACCAAAGAACATAATTTTTATATAAATAAGGCACATGCAAAATTGCACATTGCATTACAATCTTCTATTTTTCCCCTAAAGTATTTGTAAATTTTTGCAATTTTCCCCGATCGTAACTTTGGAAGAGAAAATTTGTTTTTTTTTCTACTGCAACTTCTTTTTTTGTTCTCGCTTCTTATCTTTTTTCTCGACAATTATTTTCTTTGCGGTTTTATAAATATATATATATATATATATATATATATATATAAACATTTCTGTGCAAATGTTAGCTGTACACTCTTATTTACATTTTCTTGTTATATGCATATCGTTATATAGCTACCTAAATACTGTTATTATGTATGATAACTTTATTATTAAGAGCACTTAACAATTATAGATATTATATTTAGACGCATTTCTGATTTCATCTTCACTACTTTTGCTAACATTACAATTTATGAACACTTGACGTCTTTAGGTCAGTTAGTTACTTGAAATAAAGGTAAAATTTATACATGGCGCATTATATACAAAATCATGTGCAGTTTAAAGTCATAAATTATGGTTATCATGAAAACTAACCATGACGAAACATCAACATATAGTGTATATGCATCAAAAGACACAATTAATCTTTCATTTTTTTTGTTAACACGAAGCCTTAAAAAGTCTAATGAGAATTTTTATATTTAAAAAAATGTTCTCAATATTCGAAAAAAACTGTTTTCTTTTTGTCTTAATCATTTTTTTTAAAGGAAAGCAATTTTGTAATTATAATATGTATTATAATTGTTTGCAAATTATAGGAAAATTCATAAAAAGTTTGAATAATAAATCTTGTAATAGCTGTTGGGGTAGATCAAGGTTAAATTGAAATTGTGCTAAAATTGATTTTGGGTTCAAAAATAAAAAAGTCGGAAGACAATATTTTTCGAATAGGTTCAAAAGTTATCAGCTTGTAATTAAAAGTTAGCTGCGATGGGACTGTGGCCTGGCCCTTGTCATTATTTTGAAAAGCAATGCGCCAGGACCTCATCCTTCTATATTGAACTAAAATACAGCATTATAGTTTTGCATACCGGGTCTTTAAAACTTGTCAACTTATTAAAATATAATACATTAAATAAAAAAGACAGTTTATTCTCTAACGGGGCACTGAAAATATTGTCTAATCGTGGGCTAATCAGAATCAGTGACGTTCGAACCACACGTTGGTCCAGACTGGACATTATTATTATTTACAAACATGTTTACAATTTTAATTTATAACATTTATACAGATTAAATATAGTAATTTTATTACACTGAAAAAAAAGTGCTGTTGAATCAAATAGCTCCATGCTATTGAATTTCCCGTTATTGATTCAATAACACATTTATTAATCGAACAGCATATTGCTTAAAACGAAAAAATGAAACTGTTTAAATTAAAAGTACGGTACTGTAAAATTAATGATATTCTACAAATTGTTTCTATAGTTCATCTATATATAGCAACAGAATAATTTATTGCTTCTTTGACATTATTCATTTGAAGCATCTAATAGATAAATTTGAAGAAAATGCGTGTAAATTTGAATCAAATGAAAAGTTGTTTGCTCCAAAGAAGCGCGCTTTTGAAAATGAAAGCATATGCTTTCGTTTCAATGAGTGGTGCTATAGCGGACTGCCTATAGCATATGCTATAAAAAAAAGGACACTATGCGTTTGAGACATTGACAGGTGCTAAATTTATTGAAATACTTATCCACACATATTTATATGTCGTTTTTGAAATTCTTATATAAAAAACTATTATTTAAATTGTTTTAAAGAATTAAGGACTAGTTAAATATAAATTCCCTATATAAATTCCCTTATTTACGAGAAAAATCTCACACACGGTATTTAACTACAAAGTAACTGCTCAATGTAAAAAGCGAATGTATTACATTGCAGCGCGGCGGTTCTCGTCTATCACGAAAGTTAAGCACGTTTGGTCGCGGTTACTACATGGATGGGTGACCGATTGGGAAACGCGTATTTTTCAGACTCAAAAAAATATAAAGTGTGTTTGAATGTGTATGTATGTGTGTTTGTCGTTGGAAAAAATGAAAAAAATAATAAAGATATGTATGTTAGTGTGTAAAATTGAAAAAAAGATGTATATAAGAAGTGTTCAAAACAACAGCATATACGTTTGGCAGCCCGTTATGACACTATTCAATGAATCAAACTCATATGTCATTGATTCAACAGCATTTTTTTCTCCGTGCGCCATATTGAATTCGCCATTTTGAATTTTGAAAATTTGATATCTAATTTGTGATCAGCAACACCAAATACATTTTTGTTTGTCTTTTTTGAAAAATGCAAATGAGAAAACATTTAAATCATTCGATTGCTTATCCGCATACAAAAACATTTTTGACATGGCGAAGAATAAAAATGTATAACTTTTGTTTTACTTCGAATTTTGCAATAATATTTTAGGAGAGTATTCTTGACACTATAAAAAATCTGAAAATAAGAACAAAAAAAATCAATTTTTTTTACATTTTGAACTGAAATGTCCCCTTCATTTTTTATTTAAAAAATTTCTTTAAACTTTAATTAAAAATTATGATAAAAATAACAATAAAGAAATCTGAATTAGGATCAGATGGGGTAGGTAAATAGAAACAAGGAGTAAATCGTAATAGTATATAGTTATTTCAGTTAACCACTTCACTGGCAGGGCGTTTCAAATGGCGTTCCACGCGCCGAGGCCCAGACTGGCAAAAACATATACGTATAATATTACCATTCATAATAATAAATAATAGTTATTTATATATGTTATATTTATATATATTATTAATAATTATATTATTATATTATAATATTGTAATATAAATATCTTTTTTTAATAAAAATACAAGTTTTATAGTGTAAAAATTGAAAAAAAGTGGAACGCCATTTGTTGAAAACTATTAAAAATAGCCGATTTGAACGTTCGGAAAAACGTTGAAAATCACAAAAACTAAAATTTTTGTTGTGATAATCTTGTTCCCTGATGTCTAAATTATAGAAATATTGCTTTACAATAGTTAAATGTGGTGTACACTCTTTAAAAAAAAGTGTTTTTTAGGAACGCCATTTCGGTGTTTTTGCCAGTCTGGGCCTCGGCGCATGGTACGCCATTTGGAACACCCTGCCAGTGAAGTGGTTAAATAAAAAATTTTTAATAATTATAAATACGGCCTTAAACCTTAGATCATCCCCAACAGCTTCTAAATATTTTCCTATTTTCCGTTTGTCAATTAGCAGCAGTATATACAAAAATATTTCGTATTCCATAAATAACTGAAAATCAAACATAAATATTACTCAAGTTTTATTTTTCTTCTTATTTTTATTTATAATTAAAACATCGTTTTTCTTTTTTAGTCACTCGTAGGATAAAATAACGCGTATTTTCGTTTTTGTTTCATTAAGAAATTCGTAAAATTGACTGAGTAATCGCGAGTTGAAGTGAAAAAAACAATAAAAATTTCGCTCTTTAAAAAAAACAGTTTTTTCCTTATATTTCGAAATCGGTAATATATACAATAAAAACTTAAGAGAAAAAAGATGGGCAATGAAATTTCTTATATAGATATATATTTTAAACATTAAATTCAGAAGTTGAATTTTGGATGTCCAGGGGACTTCGATTTCGGCCGAGAAAAATTTACGTGCCCTTATGGAATCCAGCCGCTCATTTTTGGGCTCGCCGAATGTTGCTGATTGAATGTCAGGTCGTTATTAAAAAATTCAAAATGGCGGTTTCAAATCCACCAATTTTCAAAATGTATATGTCTGACATTTTGAAACCGCCATTTTGAATTTTTTTAATAACGACCTTACATTCTATCAGTAACATTCAGCGAGCCCAAAAATGATAAATAATATTAAATAGCGCAAATAAAATTAATAAGTAAGAGTGCCATATATAGTGTAGCGCTCTATGAGTACAAGTACACTGAGAAAAAAATGCTATTGAATCTATAGCACGCATATTCACATACGTTCAAAAGTAGATGTCATTAACTTGATGTGATATGTAGTTTATTTTATAGCACTGCTTTTAAATTAAAAAATGACTTCTTTAATTCAATAGCGATGCTCTAAAATGAACTACATTTCGCATTAAGTTGATCACATCTGCTTTTGAACGTATGTGAATATGCGTGCTATAGATTAAATAGCATATTTTCTCAGTGTAGAGCGCGCGCGCACAAAAAAAAGTTGTGCTATAAAAATTTTTTGACTGATTCAGAACTTTTTCGATTTGATTCTTTTTGGTGACAGTTCAAGCTCTAATTTAAGCCTGACTAGAGATTTCTAGCACGTCGGCATCATTCTCTACACGTGATCAAAAAAGGCCAAAAAACAGGGTTTTTTGAGACTTTGATTCCATTTTTCTCAAAATCTCGACGTGATGGGTACTTTTAGAGGTCATATTCGTGTTCAGCGATGAAAATCCTATAAGAATATCATTGTCTTATCTTTGAATAAGATAAGAACAGAGAAAAAGTATCTTTTTGTCGGTCAGTGTTATCGCAATTTTTGTGTAAATTATTAAAATTTTCAGTTATGTAGGGGAGACTGGGGTAAACCCGCTCACTAGCGTTTTAACGCTATAAACTCAACTTAGGATGGAGATATTTGTACTGTGAATAGTACTTAACATACAACTAATGTTAACGAACTTTCGTTTAGTTTCATGAATTCGTCATAGAATCAGAGACGGTCAATTGTTTTAGAAGTGCAAAAATGAAAATATGATCTTCGGATTTTTAAGTTTTTCGATTATTATTTTTAAGACTTAATTTATTCGACAAATTTTTTTATGCTATTAGATGTCCTTTTTCGAAATATATATATGTAGATTTGTTTAATTTCAAAAAGATTTATTTAAATTTATTCTAAAATGTGAGAAATACATTCGGGGTAAAGTCGCTCACATGAAGTCAGGGTAAAGCCGCTCACTTATTAAATTTGTGTAGGAAGCAGAATCAGTATTAACAGTATTTCCGTTTTTTTGGCGATCTTACACTAAAAAAAATTTATTTGATTCAAATAACCGATTATTTGTCTATAATCAAATAACTATTTACTTGAATCAAATAATTTTTATTTGAATCAAATAAATTGTATTTGAATCAAATATTTCAGTATTTGAAGCAAATACTAATTAATTGATTCAAATAAAATTTATTTGAGTCAAGTAAATATTTATTTGATTATAGACAAATAATCGGTTATTTGAATCAAATAAATTTTTTTTTCAGTGTAAAATTTTCAATATTAAAAATATTTATTAAAAGAGAAATAATATTCATTTCCGAACAATATGTTATTGAATTATTGGGTAATTAGTTGAATATTTAACATTTTGAATATCCCGCATTTCGCGATTTGTGGCGATTTTTTTCGGTAGATGGCGCAGAACTATCAATATTTGTTGGCATTAATTAAAAATTTTCCCTAAGTAAAACTAAAACAGATAAATCAAAAATTCATGTTTATTTTGTTAGTAGAAATTATAAGCTTTCAAATTATATAAATTAACTTGGATTTAGAGAATAATTGAGCCTTCCAATTCTATAACTCGCCCGACGCTCGGAGACACGCGCTAATACCAGTCGGGTAGCAGTGATAGGCCCAGAGGCGCTCACTGCTACTCGACTGGCATTAGCGCGTGTCTCCGAGCGTCGGGCGAGTTATAGAATTGGAAGGCTCAATTTCCAAGGATTTTACCGTTCTGAAAAAAGTGAGCGGGTTTACCACAGTCTCCCCTCTATCATTAATCGAAGAATTTAATAATCTTTCGAATGGGAATATGGTTGTCAATTTTCTAACATTTGTTTTTGGGTGGTTCTACAAAAGAGGGAGGTTGTTTTTTTACATTAATATTGAAAAAAATAAAATTATTTCAATGGGAAATATAGTGCTTAATGGTTTCTATTATGCCACAAAACGTTACCATGTTTCAAAGAATATTTTTTGCAAAAAATAAGTATTTAAGACCTAAAGTCATAGTTTCCTGGTATGTCCCATTGTGAATATTATCTTAAATCTTGTCCCTCGAATTCATTCTCAGTTTACTGGCATCATAAAAAACGTTAAAAATATTAAGAATTTTCATTCCGATTAATTCACAATTTTTCACAATGCTTAGTAATGGTTTTCTAAATATAATATATATATATATATATATATATATCCCAGTGTGCAAAGTTACAGAATAATTCTGTAACTATTCCAGAACAAAAAAGAACAAGTTCTGTAACTAGTGAGGAACAGGCAGGTCAAAATGTCGTCCCACTGGAGGCACAAAATAGGAACAAAAGTCTGTAACAATTCTAGAACAAAACTAGAACATTGTTTTAGAACAAATATATAACAATTCTATAACAAAAACGATTTATTATAAATAATACCCAAGCAGAAATTTAATAGTTGCATAGAACAAATAAATGTTTATAAGTATAAATAAAAATATGAATAATTAATAGAATATCTTTTTTTGCAATAAGTTTTTAAAAAAAAATTTTTATTTTCTTTAATAATTTAAACAGACTATCTTATTTATTTAAATTAATGACTAAATTATTATTATAATTGTTAATAATTATTTGAACTTATACTTTATATAACAATATTCAGAATTATACACAGAACACTTAAAACTAAGAATGAAAAATTCCGCACGCACGGGGGATCGAAACCTAGACCTAGAGGACACAAGTCGAATACGCATACCGCATAGCCACGCAAGCTTGGAAGTGATTTTACTTCAACTTCCTTTTGAATTGAGGGACCGTTATGTGCAGCGCTAAAATTATAAATTAAAATGTAACATACTTATTAAAAAAATAACTATATATGAGGCACTCTAGGCCAAATCGGAAATTATTTTGCTTTTGCATCAAGAATTGATCAAATTGGACGTTTTTATAATGAAAAGTTTTGTTTTCACACGTAGTTTTTAATAAAAATATTTTTAAAAATTTTTAAAATAAAATTTCATTTTCAACAATGTATGTTTCAATGAATTTTTTTCAAATTTTTTGTAAGAATATTGCACTAAATTAACATGTTTTAAGCCTTGTCCGATCGTGGGCTCACAATCGGGCCCATATATATATATATTTTATTTTTTTTTTTATTTCAAAGAATAATATATAATTATGCTACAAATAATAACAAATTTTAATTAATTAGTTAATGTTAATAATTTATTATTGTATTTTTATGATATACCTATTAATTAATAATTGATAATAAATTAATTAAATATTTGATGTTATTCTTGGTGAATAATGTTTTTAAAAATTTTGAAAATTTATGCAAGCTGACAGTGAAAAATTATTTAATTTTTCACGAATTATCGATACGAGTCTTTCTAAGTATCTAAATTCAAAAGATTTTTTGTAATTCATGCAAAAACGCGGCTGCACTATACACGGAAAGAAAGTTATTATATTAGAAGTATTAAACTTTAGTAAAAATTATACTTTATTTAGTAAAGTTATATCAAATATCGAAAACTTTTAACAAATTTTAATATAACTTTACTAAATTTTATATAGGTACGTTTTGTTAAAATTTGACAGTAAAAAGAAAGTCTTATTTTAAAGCAGGAAAGCAGCCTTAAATTAAGATACAACATTTTTGTATCCTTTAACATTATAGCAGACAGTGCTGAATTTAAGACCGATCTTAAAATAAGATTTACTGTGTAAGTTTTGTTGATAACCAAATTTTCCTTTGTCGCATTTTGTCCTACACTTGTAAAATACTTTTATAAAATTTAATAATAACATTTTTCCGTGTAGTGAAAATAAACACGAGTTTATAGTGAAAGAACAGTTATATTAAATTTTTGTAACAGTGTTCTAGAACACTGTAGGAACAATGTTACATCAAAATTCTATAACTAATTTGGAACAAATGTTACATGTCTGTTATAGAACAAATACAGAACAATTGTTCCAGAACAAATTTAGAACAAAGCTCTAGAACTGTTCTATAATAAAATTGTAACACTTATTCTAGAACACTGTTCTTTTTTTGGTCTAGAACAGTTATAGTACGTGCACACTGGGATGTATCTGGAAGTTTACTCAACTTGTAGTTCAATTAACTGAAATTGTGTTTTTTGACTGGCCACTTTTAGGTAACTTTGATAATGCTTTTAACTTGAACTTAAGCTACTTTTTAAATCCAGAACGTTAATGATAGAACGTCCAAGCGCCCGTCCTGCCGGAAGGATGTTCCAAAAATAAGGCTTTTATAAAAAGGGAATTCAATTTTTCTTTTCCGGAACTCCTTGGGATTAAAGTAGACGAAAAGACGAAAAAATCCGTATATTTGACTTTTTTAAATAATAATATTAAACCATTTTTCAAACCCCTCAAACTTGCTGTTTCTAAAAAGTAAAAAAAAACATTTTTTCGTAAATTTAATGTAATGTCCACAAAAATCAATATATTTTGGCCGGTCTAGTCTCTTTTACTTCAGAAACGTTCAAAGAATGAAACCTATTTGTTTAATTTTAAAATATTTCATTTTTAATGTTAATCAGCAAAATTGCGGCCAATTGAATAAAAACTCTCTTCAAATTTTCTTTATAAAATGAATATGGAAGCAGATAAAAACAAAAACAAATATATCGTTGGAAAGGTAATGAAACAAGCTTTCCAATGATGTAAATATCAAGTTTCTAAATTTATATGCCTAGGCTTGGTAGCCTTTTAAACAAAGCGAAAAGCGTCCTGCCGGCAGGACCGGTTCCATCATTTTGTGACTAAAAATTATACGAATTTTTGGAAAATTCAACTTCTTTAAGCTACCCTGCTCTTCGGTTTGAACTTACAAGCTCGACATCTACATGCGCTGAAAGCTTGTTTCATCACCTTACCAACGATATATATTACTTTTTGTTTATGTCAATCCATGTTAGTTTTATTTAGCGATTTCGGACGGACTCACCTGAGTCTTTTTGGTCCTGCCGGAAGGACGTTGGACGTTCTATCATTAAAAAAATGTGCTAAAATTTTCTTCATTTTCTTCCTTCGTTTGTAGAACTACCCTTTTACAAAAAATTGTGATTTGCAGATTGGTATATGTTTTTGAGTCGTACACGAGCCGCCGTATAAACTCATTGGTTATGAAAACATTAAAATCTTTTATAGAGAATCAATTCGTTGACAAATTGAACCATGCATAACTCCGCCGCTTACCAATGGTTTAGATCCCAAGGACCTACTGTCGGCCATACCGTGCTTAAAACCCATTATACCAGACCTTATATATTCACCTAAGGAACTACCTATTGGCTTCAGACTTCGCAGATGAATGGTCGACTTAGTTGTTGGCGCAACTCTTTTGTGCCGCTTTTGTTCTGGCCTTATTTTCTGCGTGACCTGGACAAAGTCTTCTTTGCTACCTCTAAGGCAGTTCTGAAGACCTTGCAGCTTCCTGACTCTGCGACGTTGTTACTTTTCTCCTTCCCGTCGAACTTTTTTTGGCATAAGAAGCACCATGGGCTCTTCTTACATTTTGCCATCTTGTGGTTGGCTTTTCCGCACTTGAAGCACGCAGCCGACTTATCTACCAATTTACAATTTCTGCCTATATGGCCATAGTCGAGGCATCTGTAACACCTTGGGACCATAACTCATCTTCCTACTGGACAAGACAAAAAGCTAACCTTTATGTAGACAATATGCTCCAGCTTATCTGCACCTTTATGTGTCGTCACTACAATAGCGAGTTTAAGATTATGCTTTTTAGGTCCTGGGACCGTTACTTTTCTGGTTCCTATTGGCATAGCGGAAACTCTATCCAATGCCTTCTGGGCATTACTTGGTTATGTAAGACAATCCAGATCGCGAATCTCCAAAGTAGTTGGGCGGTCCACAATCTGTACCTTACCCAGGTCACCAATCACCCTAGTCACCTCATTGGTGAACGTCTCCTTATCTGAACAACCTCTAAGTTTGATAAAGAGATCTTCGTTTTTCGTCGGTACAGCTCCCACACAAGTGGTGTAACTTTTCTCTGGGTTTACTTCCCGGCGGATCTTTTCCAGAACTGCTGCGAACGTCGAGCCTTCGGACACCTTTCGGATCATTGACCTTTCCTGTGGCTTAACTTTCTTTTTCGAATGATTCTCCGTCTTTATTGGACGCACTTCCTCTTTCTTCTTTTTAAAGCCCTTTGGCAATTCAGAACTACTTCTCTTCCGCTTTTGAAACTCCAAGATTACGGTTTTAAGCACAGCTGGATTAAAACAGTCTCGTCTGACTCTTTGATTTTGTCTAGCTTCTTCGGACCAGGTTAATCCCGGATACAATTTTTCATCCTTCTTCTCCGCTGCTACGTGCTTCTCCTTAACCTTCTTTATGAACGATAATGATATGCTTGTGAGTCCGTTCTTGATTGTCATATTGACATTCTTCTCGAATTCGCAGGACTTTAGCATCTTGCTGACCTCTGCCTCTATTGATAGAATGCATTCCGACTCTTCATCCCGTAGCTTAATGCATTCATCTCGATCTTTGTTGCAGCTAGCGATGTCAATCGCAGAAGCATTACTGAAGACAGAAATGCAGCTGGCTTGACTTGTAACACTGCTCGTGTTTCCTTGCCTATCCATTCTATCTATCTATGAAAAGTTACGGTACTACGACAAGGTCTATACAGAACATATCCATCGCATCGAGACTTTCAAAAATATTTAGATTTAAAAAAATTATAACAAAAAAATTCAAAATGGCGTAACTTTAACCAATTTCAAAATTTTCAAAAAAATTTTGGCACACTAGTTTTTAGTATCCAATAAGGTAAAAGTCCCAATTATGGGACACTGTTTTAGCTAAACTAAATTTCTATGATAAATTTCTTGGAATCAAGAGTGTTAATATGAACAATTAGGGTATAGATTGAAAGATTTGTATGTTAGGAATAATATTTAGGCCCTAAAATGGTTATATTTTATAAAATAAATTTAATTAATTATGCGTTAATAAAATAAAATTAATTAAATTAAAAAATAAAATTTAATTATGAGAAACTTAACAAGTTTGTTTAATAATATACCTATAAAAAAATTTTATTTCATATTTATAATGTTCTCTTAATAGGTGTAAAAAGCTTTTATTTTCATCAATGAAAACAACCTATAAATTCAATTAATATTAAAATCATTTTTTATTTTTTATTTCAGATCATTTAATTTTTTCTTTAATCCTTTTTGAAAACTTATAAACTATGTCCAACGCTTAGATTATAAAATGTTTATAAAATGATTCATCCCTTGATGAGGAACTATATAGTTCGAAACTAGTTGGGATCTATATAATACAAATTTTATAACTTAAAGGGTGGTGTGAATAGAAATACATATATCTGCCTGTCCAAATAGCTTTTCGGAACCATTTTGTCCGAATACACAACCCAATCTTTCTGTCAAAACTCTCTAATCATAAAAGCACATTTTTAACAAAAAATGTGTTTCTACAAAATCTTTAAAATTAATTAAATTAAAAAATGAAATTTAATTATGAGAAACTTAAAAAGTTTATTTAATAATTTAAAAAAAATTTTATTTCATATTTATAAAGTTTTTTTAAAAGGTAAGAAGCTTTTATTTTCATAAATGAAAACTTAACCTATACATTTAATTGAAATTGAATCAATTTCTTATTTTCTCTATCAGATCATTTAATTTTTATTCAATCCTTTTTGAAATCTTATAAACTATGTCCTACGCTTGGATAATAAAATGTTTATAAAATTATTCATCCCCTAATGAGGAACTATATAGTTCGAAACTAGTTGGGATTTTGAGAATATTCTCTGGGTTGTTATTTAGAGATTTTCAGAGTCGCTATTTATGAATTAGGTCTCGATTTAAAAAATGTTAAAATGACACATTCAATATGGCCGCAAAATTTTTAAAAATTCAATGAATTTATTTGAAGCTTGAGTTTCTGGGAAGGTGTGATCTTAAAGTATTAATTATCCTAACTATAAAAGAAACGATTAATGTATATAGATAAAGAATAAAAAGAGTAAAATTTTTGTTGGACCTGACACCCGGTATAGAGAACACTTAAGCTGCGTGTCTAGAAGTTTAAAAATTTTTTTCTATAAAAAAGCGTACCCATATTGAGATGGGCGGAATGCCGGCCGCGTTTTATTTACGGCCACTGGGACAGTTTTTAATTTGTTCTCCCTCGAGCGAGGTTGAAGGCGAGAGAGGGATTTCTTGGAGATGAAGACTGAGGGATGCCAGAAGTGGTGGAAGGAGACGCTCTTGGTCCTTAAGGAGTCCTACCCCTGTTATAGTTGTTAGGGCCCCATAAGAGGCGTTTCTGTGGTCTTGAGACCGAGGGGCGGGCACGGCTACTAATAAATCCTTAATTATAATTACGTGGACGCGTGACGGGAATAACTCTCTGATTTAATTATCGATCGACGTCTGTTATTGGACAGTCGATTATTATCTTTCCCGAGTCCTTTTCGAATCATTCCATAACAGACTCTCACTTCCTACATGTGCAAGACATATTCATTTTCGTAAAAAGACATCGCATGGCTCATTTGTGCCAGAGTTTAAGTAATTTATTTATTTTTTATTATTATAAAGGTACATTAATATCATTATTCTTTTTTCGCTTCAACAGGAAAACAGATATGGAATTAAATGTGAATGAGCATTTCGAATAAATTCCTTAATGGCTTCCGTTTCGTTTCAAGTTAAGAGCCTTGGCATTTTGAAGAAGGCAATTACAGTTCTGATCAGGGGCAATTTCAATTTGGAATTGGGCGCCTTGTTATTCGAAAACGCAAATCGATCCAATTGAAAATGATGAATTCAAAAATGTAAATCAATAATTCAGGCGGTAGATTCAAAAACATAAATCGATCTAGTTACTGGTGTGGTTGAAAGAGTGATTCGGTATAACGAATGTAACGGGAGTTTTCTACCATACCTGGGAGAAAATCTCGGTTAGTTTTCATCAAACGGAATGAACCCCCGTTCGCGAATTACACTTCACCCTAATGGATGTAGTGCATCGATGGGAGGCTTAGAGTTTTGTAATCTGTCGTCTTCGCCGACCGGCTATTTTTTATCATTACGGAGAATTCGGATCTGTCAAGATGTCCTGGTGAGGCTGTGTTAATTACGGTTTGGGGGCCGCGGTCAAAAATAATTATAATAATTAGGGAGCACGCCTCTTTGCCGGGTGAGATGGATGGACGGGTAGATTTTTTGGTATTGGAGCTCTTCCAAGAGACGGAGATAAAAAGAAATAGTGAGAGGTAACGAGGGGAGGAAAGCGGATGCATTGAGACAAGAAAGAAAAATAACCAGAGCTTTTTAAACATCGCAATTTGACTTGTGCCAACTGATGTTGTATACTTAATGATGTCATATTTTCAGTCCGAACCGAAAATATCACGAAAGGATCAAGTCCTCAACTCCCTACCCAACTAGATAAATTATTTTTCCTCAAGTTTTCAGTATAATGAGTTTTTTTGAGGACACCTGCGTTTCTTTACAGCGTGACCGATTGTTCAATATTTCACGTTCATAAACGAAATTCTGAATTATGGTTGAAGTTATACGTCCTGTATTTTTATACAAAAATGATTGCAGTAATATATTTAATTATTGTCAACTCAACTCAAAGGTGATGAGTGTTGACTAAAATTATATTGACAGCATCAAGTGAAAATAAAAAATTCGTTTGACCCATAATGTGTTCCGCAAATTCAAATACAGAATTAATTGTGTTAATAATAATAGAAGAAAAAAATTGTAAGACAATTCTCGTCGTGTTTCACGGTCTTTTGTTCATCTGCGCTGGTTTTTCCTTCCACGAAGAGTAAGGCATGTTGGTCACGCTGATACGCCCTCAGTGAAATGATTTACGACGAGAAATCGATTTTCGAGACCGAGTCTCTTTTTTTCTTGCGGTGTAGATCGATCGATTGGCGCTAACAGCCCTGCATAAGGACCACTAATGAAAACCACTGTCCACGGCACCAATGTCATTAAATTCCCGGTGCTCTTTTAGATGGGTCTCTCGCTCTTTGTTTCATATTGGCCGAAGCGCGTTTCAAGAGAGAAAGGTTGGGGGTCCGAAATCGTCTGTCATCTCCCGGTCGCTTCACGCTGCTTCATTATATTTTTTAAATGTAAATTCGTACACGGAACTTGACCGCGTGTATATGTATTCAAAGCGCAGCCCCCTTTTTCTTCTTTATAAAACTCTGAACTTCGCATTACAAAAAAGCAGCCGCGGGCTAACGTCGCGCTCTCTTGATTGCAGGCGACAGTTTATGGTCCCGCTTATTCGTCCTCAACACCAATTAGCCCCTCAGCTTCCAGGAATCATTCAGAAACTTTTCGATTTTGCTTTTTTTCACACTAAATCTCACTTTTAGAGTTTTATCGTCTCATGACCTCTCTGATTTATAAAAGGTTTATTGTCTTCTGATCATGATTCATGGATCTTTAAAGTTCCACCCTTGTGGGTTTAACATAAACTGGACTAATAGGCGAATTATTGAAATTTGCTTTAGAGTAGCGTAGGTGCACCACTTTGATCAGACTGTATTCTTGAAAATTAGTATAAGTTTATTCTATTCTACTCATATTAAGAATTGCAATTACTTCGTTTTGAAAAATATTATATCTTTTTAAAGATGTACTAGATTAGTACATCTTTAAAAAGATAATACATTTTTTCAAATACGATTTTTTTGAATGTTTGTAGTACTTTTCCATTGGGATCAATCGTTGAAAAGATTATTTTGCATATTCTTAAAGAGGATTTCTTTATAATTATGAATACTTTGAAAACAAGGCAAAAACACTATGAAGACTTTGTCTTTATTAAAAAATTTTGTGAAGATTATATCTGATCCATCACTGGTATAAGTACCCTACGCTCATTAATTACAACATTTTTCAATTAGCCTTAATTACCTTCTATCTGATTGTCATATTAGACAAAGGTTTTGTAAGAATAGTAAAAAAAATTTCCAGTCTTTGGGAATATTATTTACCAACATGAGACGGTAGATAGTATAATATACGGCCATTATATTGGCCTCTGGTTTTTTAGTGAGGTGGATCCATTGGTGGACTATTGTCTCGAGAAGATTGCAACACGTCCAGGACTGCTTGTAATGTAGGAACTCGGAGCTGCCTATCATGCTGTGGGACTTGCACAGAGACATATGTGGAAGAGGGCGGGGACCCGAAGAAAAGAGGACCCGGTTAATGGGATCGGATCATTCTTCTCTTCACGTTAGAATGAGATGATGTTATACATGCGCCTCTCCAGAGAGGATTGGAAAAGAGAGAAAGATCCAGCGCCCGACGACAACACCCAATGAACGACCGCAGAAGAACTCAGGCAATTTGAGTCCCTACTGCTTATTACCAATCGCCTCGTCAGTCTTCAAATTGGTTTGGACCCAGCATATATGCGTTGCAGCAAGAGAGAGAAATAAATTTGCAAGTGAAATTAAAGTTGACGAAAAGTATCGTATTCAAAATAGATTGGCAACAATCAGGAATTCCTTCTTTTTTATGTATTTTGTTTCGGTTGCTCATGAACGAAGAGTTTCTCACATAATTTGACTCCTTGTGATCACTTACCACCTGGTTGAAAATGAATTTTTACACTGTTTATCAAGTCACGAGATTGCTAAGATAACAAACTAGCGATTGGGACGCTTATTATTAGTTACTGATCGGATATTTATTCAAATTAATGCAAATTACGGTGGCGAGGTTTCAATGCATCGCCAGTTAATATGTGCATTGAATAAATTGCTACCGGGCGTACGCCAGTATTCTCGACTCCTCTTGCTCAATGAATTTCGTCAATTAATAAAAAAAGGGAATATTTGAGTCAATTTTTAATTCATTTAATCTTGTTTCCGTATACTTACAGATTGATTAAACGCGAAAGACAACTCACCTGAAACAAAAAAAAGTTTGATGAATATAATAATAATAATAATAAGCAGAACAAAATGCTTTTATTAGTAAGCAATAGGGAAAGTTTCCACAACTATTTATCAAAATAATGTAAACCTATAATTAAGAAAAGAATCTTGTAAATAGCGTCTCTAGCATCATCGAAAATACTTTTCGAACCGCATCGTCGCTTATTAGAATCTAAAACCCTCCGGGTCTAGGTGTAATTTGAACGCCACTAAAGCGGTGCTGGGACAATGGCCCGTGTAATTTAAAAAACTAACTGCCACGGGACAGAAGAGAACCAGTATCGGATCATGCTAGAGTTTCAAAGTCTAAATCGTCTAGACATTAGATTGAATTCTAAAACTATATATACAGATAGCATATAGCGGTATACGGATTCAGGTATGAGACATGACAACCGGCAGACAAGCGAGGAAAGAGATCCTAACTTAGCCATAATTCTTTGTCGAAGGTAATATCTTAGACTCGACAATGCCGTGGTGATTGTGGTGGAAGCTGCTGCGTTCAAGTCACAACAGTGTTTGTTACCGGGTCGACGATGGCATTTCATAAACTAATGTTGCCTCATCAGGACCTGGACGAATGACGTGTCTGTTCAAAACAACACATTTGTTATGTGGAGTGAAGATGACCACAGTGTATCTTCCGTGTATATAGGATTATTACAAAGATCCAGAGATGAAGGGAGAAACAAAAGAAGAAGGAAGAGCGATGTTTGGGGATAAATCAAGACTAACCAGCCGCGCAGGCTTTAATTCAGACGCGTGGGACGCAAAGTACGATACGATGCTGCTTTCATTTCATATGTGTATATATAGTTATAGGCGGTAGAGAATGTTGTAGCCGAACGTGCAAGGTGAGGGATGGATCAGGGAAGGTGTTCGAAGCTTCGCGCCTTCGGGAATAAAGACGACGTCGAGCGTCCTGTGGAGACTGTTACCGCACCTTCTTTGATCTCCTGGTATGAATCGCGTGGGTGCAATTTACGTAGATGTGCACCTTGAACATGCACTCAAGACATCTGTGGAGGCAGTTTTCGTATTCTCAATTCGGAAAGTATATCTTTATCTTTCTTTTGTGAGACAGGAGCTGAGAATTTTTTATTATGGACGAAAAACGTTAATTTTGGATTTTCAAAATAGAAAACTAATACTTTCGGATAAACTATACTATTTTTATTTTTATAATCCTTCGATAAATTTAGTTGCATTTCTATCCAAAAGACAGACTCTGAAGAGAAAACTTGTCATTTTTATGGTTGAAAAAATAAAACTTCTTCCATCACTATTGTCTTATTTACAATTTCCTCACGTGTTATTTTACCTTCTCTAACTAACTAATGTACAAAAGTGTCAATTTCAGATAGCTGACGACAGGAAGTAAAAGTCATTCACTAATTCGACTTGCATGTGAAGAAAATAACCATTTTCATACGGTCGGACAAATAAATGACTATGTTTGAAAAGTTCGTGAATTTCTTTAGTGTAATGCAGGAGTAGACCTCAACTTCTTCTTATATCCACCGTTCAGGTGCATTCGGGAACTTTCTTTAAACCAATTTTTACCGCATATGACTCTCTACATCTAAATCAATTAAAAATCATAGTTTTAACTGACAATCAGTTATTTTTAACTAAATGATCGGTACAAATATTACTATTTGAATTAGTGACTGACAATTTGCTTCTAAATCAGTTATTTTTAACAAATTCAAATTTAGAGAATATATTTTTGAATAATTTTCTTACGATAATAAAATTTGTAAAATATATACGTATAAATAAAAAATTGTTGACTATTTGAAATTTAGTAAAATTTAATAGAAAATAACCTATTTTTAAAAATATTTCATTACAATTTTTAAAATTAACTTTTAAAGAATTTTAATTGGAAATTTGTATAATAATCGAATTCATCCTACTTTTCTAAGATTCAATTATTTTCAATATTACCTACATATTTCTGAAATTTTAAATTCGAAAAATAAATAACAACATTAAAGTTTTTTGAATAGTTTTCAACATTTTGGAGAAAAATAATCATGTTCAAAATTTTTAATTAAAAGAATTGAATTCTTGAAAAGCTTTTGTAAAATCATTAAAAATAATTAATTTAAAAATGAGGTTTAGTTAAAAATTATAGTAGATAATTGATTTTTAAAAGGAATATGTTGTAATTTTTAGAAACTATTAAATTTCAGAAGCATTTAAATTGAAATTAATTTTAATGAAGAAATTATGAGAAAGGGGGGGAGGATTGGCAAAAGACCATTATAGGATTAGGTGAGGTTAAAACGTTATAAAAAAAATGTTCACGTAATATATGAAGGACATCTAAGTCAAATTTTTGAATAAAAACAGAGGAAAGGGGGCAACGTATGAATTATATTTAAAAACAGTTCATAAAGCAGAAAATGTGTTTAAATGTATACAATACTTTTCTGCAAAGGAAGATAATACTAATTGGCCAGTCATAAATGATAAGTGTGACACGCGGTTGACGCGATGGCAGCACAAATGACATGCCGTTAGTTTTGTCTTCTTTGATAACCCCGAACGATGAACTGCAGAGATATATTTTTTCTTTTTGAGATCACTGATCATTCGAAAACAACGGCTTATATCACTGCTTCTTACAAAGATACGAATTTATTTTTTATTATCAAAAAATGTTCTATAGTTGACAATTTCTCTACGTCTACATATCATACAGACATACACTGAAAAAAATTTATATTTTGATTCAAAAATAAACGATTACGTGTCTCGTGTTAAATACACATTTATTTGCAGCAAATAATATTTATTAGTCATTTGAATGGTATTTGTTTCAAACACTAAAATTATTGGTTTAAAATTTAAATACAATTTATTAGAGTTATCAAAAATTACCT
The DNA here is from genome assembly GCA_032872475.1 of Leptopilina myrica (nomen nudum). Classification (NCBI taxonomy): domain Eukaryota; kingdom Metazoa; phylum Arthropoda; class Insecta; order Hymenoptera; family Figitidae; genus Leptopilina; species Leptopilina myrica (nomen nudum). The sequence continues at coordinate 29,376,913 of CM065464.1, forward strand.
ATTTGACTGAAGAAAATATTTATTCACTAACTTTAAAAATATGAATTTCGGCTTACTGCAATTATTGTAAAATGTATACTTATTTCAATTTCAATTTTCTTTTTTAAATTTGTTTAAATATTTTGTTGTTGTGGGTTATTAATTTTTCTACAAAATTTGTAATAAATTATTAGTTTGAGAAATTTTAAGTTTAATTATGTCAACATAAATAGTTTTTTCTATGAAGAATATTTGTTGGCTGGACTTTTGCAGTATATCAATACACTTATATCCTGTACATGAAATTAAATTTATTCTATAAATAATGTAATTCTTTAAAACGTTTCATAAAATTATTCGGTATTTATAAATTATTTGGCGAATAATTTTACGAAAAATTCAAATACTAATTAAATTTTGGAAAACCTGTAAAGACGCTTTATATAAATAATTAAATTCTAGGTTTTAAATGTAAAATTTTTAGAAATTCTTATACCCGTGGAATAATAATAATTACATGTATTTACTAAAAAGGAAATCTGTTGATGTTTCAAATAATTGAAAATATACTAAAATGAATTTCGACTATATAAATAGAAATATTTTCTAACAGTTATTTTGTGAATCAGTATATTCTTTGAGGGCAAGGAAAAATGTTAAAATTGTGTTTGCAAATCAGGGAAAAAGAAAATTTAATAATTGTGGCAACCCTGATGTATATGATGATTATTCTAAGAATACAAAGAGCTATAAAGAAATGTCTTATCTTGAAATATTTGATTGACAACTGAGGCGGTATCATCTTCGATTTGCGTAATTCATTCTCGATATAGTATTCAGATTTCACATTGAAATGTAAAAATCTTGAGGGCAGAAAAAAAATGAGGACACGGACTCGTCTTAAGTTGTCATCATCACATTTTCTATCTCCATGTGCTTCAACTGATATTGCGAGAAAGAATTTGACGATGCAAAATGGCAATATTATTTTTAATTTATAACTGCTGATAGATTTCTCACAATTGTTTTTCTTATTTCTAAATGACAGAATCATCATTTTCATCAACTGTGACATGCGTGCGCGATTAGATATATATATACATACTATTGTTCAAAGTCCATTTTTCATATATTGTATGTATTACTCGTACTTATATTTTCTACTTGAATTAATAGGATAAATGTCTTGTTTATTTGGCTTTGTTCAGGTCCTCATAGATATAGGATGTAAATGGAAAATTCTTTTTTCAATTATGTGAATCTAAGAAGAAAAATTAAATATTCTCGATTAAGGAATCGAGTATGCTTCTAATGTTTATGTAAGTGAAACAGCACTTCCAACGTGTGTGCTTCTTGTCTGTGAACGAATCTGGTCGCTGGGTCTTTGTGATGCAAATGGTGTGAAGAGCCGACAGTGTCCTGTTGTCTCCAAAAAAAAGAAATTCAATTCAATTATCAGTAAGAGGGCGTGTCGAGGGCCTCGAAAAGGCAAAGTACCTCTATACTCCAGGGTGACTCAGTGATTATTGAAATCTTTTCGATCGCTCGCGTCACTATAGATAGGCGCCGCAATTGTTTCTGTCCAAGCCGAGAGTTCGGAGTCTGGTAACTCATCAATATGGAGTAGCCCGATGTCCAATCCCGCGGCAGCCCTCGGGCAGCCCTTTTGAAGGTTACGAGGCGGTCTTTGGACTGTCATTCTTTGATTGGCTTTTAGAGTTTGGCCATCTCCTTTGTTTTTTATTATTTTTTTTCATTTTTAATCTTCCCGCGCCTCGGGTAGACGAGGGACTCTTGTTGCTCTTTCCCGTCGCCTCGTTTGCCGAAAGCATCTCGAATGGTTACCAGGAAATCCTTGATTGTAGTTTAGATGATGTTTTAGAAGGTATAAACTGTCAAGAAAAAGCTACAGTACTTTTTTGATATCCAAGATTTGTATTTGAGAGAAAAATGATAAATCTTTTCCGAGTGTGATTGTACAGAAGTGGATAAATAAAAAAACTTGTCTCCAAGGTATGTGAAAGAATAATGAAGTATCTACAAGATCGATAAATAATGCGTGATGAGAAAAAATGAAGATGATTTTATCATTTCAAACACTATGGGGATAATATTCATGTTCGATGTCGTTATCTTGGAAAGATCATCGCTTTCAATAAATTCGCTTTGGATTCTCGACCCCTTAGTCAGAATCGATTGTGCGGCGCGCTTGTTTACGATTCTGGGCGAGAAACCGCACCACAGCACGAGGTCCATAGTTTGGACTTTATTTGCTGGGGCGACAGTTTCTTTAGGCTTGTGTAGTCATTGACATGGCATGGCTTTTTACGATCGCAGGACCGATCGACGATGCCATTAGGGGAGGTGAAAACACGGGTACCTCCTCTTTCGGATAGAGAATCATTGTAATTGTTAACTTGGACGCGTGCTAAGAACCAGATAACAATCTAGACATAATCTTCTATTCTATCTTAAAAGACAGTTTTCTCCTTTTATTTATTCTATTCATTTATGGTATTTAAACTAAATGTTGACTTACGTTTTTATGAATTAAAAAATACTGAATGATTCTGAAAAAAGTTTTAGATAAAAATTTAACATCAATCTTCATGATTTTATTAAAATACATTTTTAATACCTGCTTAGTCTAAAAGTTATATTATTAAAAAACCTCGTATCACGCATCAAGTTGATACATCATTTCTTGTTTAATGGACAAGTGATATTGATGAAATGAAGTCGCGCGTGAATTGCAACATATAATTATACTTTTTTTTAAATATTTATGGCAAAAGAAGTTTAAAGAGAAATTATGAATGTTCCAGTCAAATCGAGATAAATTGTATGTAAATAATGTATAAAAAAGAAGTTAAAGAGAATAAAAGAATTTACGAACCCGCAGCTTGAAAAAATTTAGAATCAACAAAAGAAAAGTATGTTGTTTGCAGTACTAATGTATACTAATCCTATGGACAAAATAGTTTTCGCAGAGGATTTTATGCTGCAGAGAATTAGTAAGAAACAGACTTTTTAAAAATTTTATAAGAAATTCTTAAAACATAATTTTTGAAAAATTGCAGCTTTCCATTGGGAAATGCCAGTGTAGTGCCGATACTCACCACTGGCTAAATACTCAGACGATTGTTCAGCCGTGTTATTCCAGTGCTTTATGTCAGCGAAGCTGCCAGTGCTGGGGCAGTGCTCTACCAGTTGTAAATTTCCCATTGGGTTGAGATATATAATTACGCTACAATAACGAATCTAAAGTCATTTTTAAAAAATTCTATAGCTTCATGATGTTCTATAATGTAACTATACTTTATATTTTGTTTCATTCTTTAGTAATAAGTGAATTGAACAAAAGTAATAATTTTATGGGAAATAAGATTTGTTACTGATGGTGCCACTTTTTTAATTTTCATAACAACATCTGTTTTGTGCACTGACGATGAAGAGGTCTCATATCAGCGATTGGACTTTCACCATGTAGAAGGAGACATTTTTCCTTTTCCTTCTTGAAATTACAAGAGAAAGGGTAAAAACTTCTTCATCCTCCGTGCGGTTGATATAGTCAAACACCTTATTTTTTCACGACCTGAGAATGCATTGACAGCATCATGTGGAAGTGCACTTTTTGTTTTTAATGATACTCAGTGGTTCTCTCATTTTTTCAGCTATATGCAAGGCGTTGTAACCAAACTCAATACGTCAGCTCACCATTTTCATAATGAAAATGTGAATTAAGATTTATGTACGAAAATGAGACGTCGTGCAAAAATTCTTGACTTTTCGATATTGTGAAATGTCATTCCGTATGTGTGTAAACATCACATTTTCATAAATATCTCCAAATTTTAAAGAGCTTTTAGGCTGGATTTTTTTTTAAATTGTAGGTCTCACCTGCAGACATAAAATGAGAGTACTTTGAGATAGATTAAAAAAGCTTAACTATATATATTTTTTTATTTTTAATTATTCAAAAAAACGTTTTTTGCGCATAACTTTAAAAAAATGTTAGGACACCTATGAATGTTTTTCCCTAATTTTGTAGAGTTTCTTTAGACGCATCTTTTGAGCCTTCAATGAACATTTTTCGTTTATATTCACCGGAGGTATTAAACTTTTAAAAATCAAAAAGTTTGGAAAATAGGACTTTTTTGAAAATGTTGTTAAAAACGTAGAAATATCTTTAAAACTATAGTTACCAACTTGTAGAGCATTAAAAAACGCTTCGATTGACCTATTTTTTATGCTAATTTGATTAGAAATAAAGAAGTTATTGGTATTTTAAAAAACATAAATTGTTAAGAAAATTTTTTTTTATGTGGAAGTATTAAATCATAAAAAAAAATATTAAAGCAATTGAGAATAATTGTTCAAAATTTATACTTTATTGTTATTAACATCTCGATGAGGAAGCAAAGTGTTCATGAAATGAACACAACAAGTTTTGAAATAAGCACCAAAATTATAACGAAAATGTCTAACTTGGCAGCGGTTTTATTCCAAAGTTTTTGATTTTTAAAAGTTTAATATTTTCGGTGAATATAGACGAAAAATGTTCATTGAGGACTCAAAAGATGCGTCTAAAAAAATTAAAAAAAATTAAAAAATTAAAAATCAAAAAATATATAGGGTTATTTTGGGTAAATGTAAACGGAATATCGATGTTTCACCAAAAATATTAGTTATTTTTGTTAAAACGTAAAATGGATTGATTTTTTTTGGATGAACTTGTTACTTTACTTCCCTAGAAAAATTTTATGAAGTACAACAAAATATTGATGCATCTGAATCGCCTGAAACTGACTGTTTACATTTACCCCGGGATTTTGAAATTTAATATTTTCCTAAAATTCGGGGTAAATGTAAACACCACTGTAGTTAAGCGATGTTTAAGAAACAAGTTACTTCAAGTATACTACTGTTTTAAGGGATATATTTTAATAGATTTTCATTCAACTTAGTAAGAAGAAGTTTTTAAGGTCGCTGAATAAGACTCTAAAATCAAATTTGAAAATTTCAAAATAGCGGATCCAATAATTTATTCAATTATTTTCTATTAAAATACAGTTGAATTTCTGTTTACATTTACCCCGAGTTTTCACATTTATCGGGATAAATGTAAACACTTAATTACTTATTAACTAAATTGACGAAAATAAAAAATCAAAGTCAATTTTTGTTAAGGCATTAATAAGGAAGAATGAAAAATTTTAGTTTGATTTTTTAATTTATTTTTATGTAAATGCGAGACAAGATACTGAAACAGTAAAACTTTGATTTTCAATCTTTTTTGTATTTTTAAATTTGTTGAAACATCTACTGTTTACATTTACCCCAAATGACCCTATACTATAAGTAGTTGCATATTATAATTTTATTATTTATGTAAATTATTTCTATATATTACCAAATTGTCCATCAGTACACTTACGATTACTATTTAGTCCTCAAAAATAATCTCTAAACAATTAGACAATTTTTAATAAGTTATAATTTTTTATACAAGAATAAAAAATCAAAAACTATAGAAATATTTTAATAGAACTGCGCCATTATTCCGTCCTACTGCGTCTACACTGAAAGACTTTGTGTTTCGAAATTTAATATGATCATTTCAAACAGGAGAAAACGATGATTTCATGTTACTTAATCGTATGAACGTATTAACTTTTAATATGATTCATTCTGAAGATTGGTAAAGACCATACTAATTTTTTGTATTATTTTGTCAATAGCTGATACAGTATGATTAAATAACCTAAAAACATCGATTTCTTCTGTTTCAAACGAACCATATTAAAGTTTGAAATTACTTATATGAAATTTTAAAACAAAAAGTCTTTCAGCGTATATATATACCGGCATACAATTCAGTACGAGAATTGGAAAGCTATTACTGATTATTGTTATCATCACGGTATAACAGAAGTGTCGCGACACTACTGCGGTTTACGGTAAAGCACCAGCGCACTATCCAGTACTGCGGCGCTACTGGGCCAGTTGTTGATTTTTCATTGGGGATTAATTAGCCTAAAACGCTTCAAATAAGTTTGACCTACAATAACTTTTGCAAATATTCAAATTTCAGAAAACTATTTCTCACACAACATAAAAAATTTCCTGAAGGTTGAAATTATCTTGACTACAACTTTCGGAATCTTTAGTCGCGATGTTCATGAAACCTATGTAGTTGTTCTTTAAATGCTCGATGTTATTCAATGCTGTGTCAACTGTCGTGTTAAACATTGTTAAACAGTTGAAATTTAAAGAATTACTATAACTTTAATCAGCTTCATAATTAAAGATTTTTTAGATTACAGTCAAGCTAATTTCAAACCTTAGAAAACTTTCGATACTGTGTGGGTTTCAGATTTTTATTGTACAATAAAATGCTATCGAAACATATATAAGAATGAGAAAAACTCACCGACCCAAAAAAATTTAAAGATCCACTTCAAGAACTTATCCAAAATTATTACCCAATAAAATTGTTTTTAATTTTTCGAAGCATTTTATAATTTTAATTATCAAAATTTGTCAAAAAAAAAATTGACTATCCATAAACATTTAAATGAGTTGAATTTTCACCGGTCCTTCTCCTTAAAGGATTGCAAAGCCTCCTTCATGAAGAAACATAAAGAGATGATTTGCCTATAAAATTTCTTGAAATTTTATAAGATTTAGCGAGAAATGTGAGGAAAAGTCAAATGCAAGGTGAACTGAATGGAAGGAATCCCCTTGTTGTCCATGTGGAAAAGTCAAAAGAGGGAAGAAATGAGGAAAGTGAACTGAAAAGTGGCCTTTTGAGAAGCGACCACGACGAAGCATGGACTCCCGCGGGGGCGGCTGCTTTGACAGGGTAATGGCATACTGAGAAGAATGGGAAATGTCGCTAGGGGGCGACCACATCTACCAGTTCTAGTCAACCTTGATTCTTTTTCGTTCGAGCCGACGTAAAAACCGCATGGGGTTAGATCATTCTCTCGACGTCATTAGTCCACCTGTCGACGTAAGAGCATTCTTCATTCCCAATGGAAATGTTCTCCACAGAAAGAAAAATGCCTCTTGTCTTTTATGCCCCTCCCTCATCCATATATGATTTCAATCTCACGTAACAAGTGTAAAAAGAAAGATATTTATGTAACGTAATTTTGTCTTCTCACACATATTATTAGTTATCAGACAATAAGAAACGTTATCTTTTTTAAAACTATACACTCGGGTCGCAAAGTTTCAGTACATTTGGACTTTTACTTGTAAATGCTCGCTTTACTTCAAATTCAAATATTTCGGTAAAAATAGATGCTACAGCTATCAAACAAGGATCATTTTAAAGCTCAATAAATTTAGAGTCAAATAGGCAAAAAAAATAACCAATTTAATATTGTAAATTTGAAAATATAATTAATGAAAAAATTTCTTTAAGATTTGACAGTTTTACAATATAATGTACAAATTTCACTCTTTAATTCGAGACCAAAATATTTTATAATTATTCAGTATTTGCCTTAAATTCTGTAAAAATAATTACTCTTGCTTTCTAAAGTTTTCAAGGAATATAAATTGCAAATTCGTCATTTCTGTTCACTTGTTTTATCAATTAACCAAATTTTTGAAAAATGTGCATCTCTTTTTTATTGTAAAATTTAAAAAATTGCACCTTGAAATAAAATAAGTAATAATGCGAGTTAAAATTTGTAACATTATAAGAAGAGGGATAAATTTCATGTAAATAATTTAAATTTACTACAGTCAAGAGGTTCAATATTTTTCAAAAGTGTGGTTAATTGATAAAACAAATGAATAGAAACGACAAATTTGCAATTTATATTCTTCGAAAAATTTAGAGCAAGAGAAATTATTTTTATACAATTTGAAAAAAATACTTCATATTTGTAAATGATTTTTGTCTAGAATTAAAGAATGGAATTTGTACTTGTTATTGTACAACTGTCAAGTCTTAAAAATTTTGTTTCTTCAATTGGCGTTCGCTTGAACTCCAGATTCCGAAATCGCAATTTTCATAAAAAATCTCTAACTTTAAAGAATTATATTTTCAAATTTACAATATTAAATTGGTTATTTTTTTTGCCTATTTGACTCTAAATTTATTGAGCTTTAAAATGATCCTTGTTTGATAGCTGTTGCATCTATTTTTACAGAAATATTTGAATTTGAAGTAAAGCGAGCATTTACAAGTAAAAGTCCAAATGTACTGAAACTTTGCGACCCGAGTGTATTACTCTGTGAATCAGTTGTATATATATAAATTTTGCATCGAAAAAAAGGAATACCGAATGAGAAATATATACAACTGTCGGAGTACTGCGCCAGCACTGACATAACTTACACTGCGGAATTATAACGTTTCAATAAAGATTAAACAATAGTGAATTTTTTAATCTATACTTGTGTGTATCATCAGTTAATTTCGACGAATTTCTATATCTAGGGAAAAGTAATTTTATTGTTAGTGTGTGTTATAATTTAAACATTATTATTGTTATATATTCAAAATGGTTTATTATGGTTTGTGAAAAATATTTTGTTAAATAGTTTTGTAATTAAGGGTAAGTCCAAGGTGTGAAATGTAAACAAAGCAAAATAAAAAAAAACCAAGCACTAACATCACCTTTTTTATACATCTTTTTCTCTCACAGCAATTAATATTAGAACACTTTCTCTACAAAAATGGAAAATTAGAGTGTCAAAGTTTCCAAAAAAATCATTTTTGAGTGTGATAAATAAATAGAAATTAGTAAAATAACTAATTAAAATGACCTGTAAAATAGCATTTTTGACGCGTCTCGAAAAATAAACTGTTTGAGCATATCAACAGCACTGACGATGAAGAAGTCTCATATTAGCGATGGGACATTCAACATATGTGTAAGGGGAAAATTTTCTTTTTCCTCCTTGAAATTACAAGAGAAAGGTTAAAAACTTCTTCATCATCCGTGCGGTTGATAAATACTCAAACAGTTTATTTTTCGCGACGCGTCAAAAATGCTATTTTACTGGTGATTTTAATTTGTTATTTTACTAATTGCTTTTCATTGCTTATAGTCAAAAATTATTTCATTGGAAACTTTGACACTCTAATTTATAATTTTCATAAAAAAGTGTAATAATGTTAATTTTAGTGTGAGAAAAAAGATGTTTAAAATGTGATTTTAGTGCTTGGTTTGCTTACCTTTTGGTTTGTTTACATTTCACATCTTGGACTTGCCCTTAAAGACTTTAAAATAAAAAAAAATAAATTTTTGCTTGACTAGTATACAGTTTTATTGTCTTATAACAATGAAGTTAGTTGTAATAAAATATGATGGGTTATTCTTTCTTTTCGCATGGGTCTAAAATAATTTAAGAATTTAAGATTCCTTATTGCTTTATTATTGTTATTCTTCACCATATTGATTATTTTTAAGTCTTGTGGAATAGCAGGGGAGACCGGGGCGTAATCACTTGAATTTATTCAAAAGTGGTAAATCAGAGTAATTTCGGTTTTTGATCAAAATATTGTACTTGGCATACTGTAAGTTTGTACAAAGTTTCATTGTTATTCATTTATTATTGTTAAAAATATGGTAGAAAAAGTGATTTTGACGCTTGAAAGTATATAAATTTTTGAAGTCTCTGTTTTTTTGTTATATTTTTTTCAAAATTACTTGTAAAAAATTTTAGTTTTTTAGGTTTTGGGCTTTAAACATTTGTTCTTAAAGAACAATTGACAATTTTTGTTTAATACTTACGGTATTGATAAATAATAACAAAATTTTCAATAAACACCTCCAGGGCGTAATGGATCACTTTTTCCGGGGCGTATTGATTCGCTTACTCTATTAACCTATTAACCCCTGAAACCTCTAAAATTTTGTGTTTTATTTAAGATATAATTTTATATACTAAACATGCTCCCTGAAAATAACTGAAGCGTTTCTTTATGTTGTCGGGGTTGCTCTACAAGATTCCGTGCTCAGATTTTAAATTTATCGCAAAGAAAATTAAATACGGCAAATTTTGTGCATCAAATTGCGCGAAAAAATTTTTAAATAATTTTTTCCTTACTGAAGACATTTTTTTTAAATAAATACAAGTGTCACAATTTGACACAAACTTATGAAACTTTCTAAACATGATAAAGCGGAAATAGGTGGAGTTTAATGACGTAGAACGTGTCGCCATCTACAAGATTCGTTTTTGTTGCAAGTCCTAATGAATTACTTTTGTAACTCATTTTAAGTTTTCTCTTTTTATATTTAATCGTATGTCATTATTACTTTTAAAAAGTTTATAAAACACATAGTTTTACTTACAATGTAAGTCATTATAATTTTATATTCATAAAATCGCCATTTTTGAATCTGCTATTTCGATATGAACATTTAAGAAACCATTCAATTAATTCATACTTGTATACAAGAATTAAAAAACTTAAATCATCTTGAATCCTATCAAAAAAAAAGAAAAGAATTTTCGATTACTTACGCGCTTTTTTGTTTTTTTTTGACTCACTGCGAATTTCACTTTTTCAATCGCTTATAACAAAAAAACTGTCCATTTTTTTGAATTTTGGTATTAAGATTTTTTGTTCACAATACTATGAACTACAAAACTACAAAGTTTAGACAAATTCACCGAGAGCAATTTCTAATGTATTTGGTGCGGGGTCCTTTATCTATTAGATGCTTCAAATGAATAAAGTCAAAAAAAGCAATAAATTATTCTGTTGCTATATATAGATAAACTATAGAAACAATTTGTACAATATCATTCATTCTACAGTACCGTACTTTTAATTTAAACAGTTTCATTTTTTCGTTTTAAGCAATATGCTATTCAATTAATGAATGTGCCATTGAATTAATTTTGTCCGCCATATAAGATCCGCCATTTTGAAGTTTGAAAATATTCCTAAGGAAGAAAACCTATACCACATGGCAGTCCTGGCAATCTAAATTTTTTTTTGCGAGCCGGTAAAATTAATCAATTCTTTTTATGTTGCACCTTTTTAGACAATAGCTATGAAATGTAATAGAACTTAGTGTTAATATGTTTTTGAGGTCGCTCATCACGAATATGTACTCGGATTTTCTAAAATTAAAATGGCGGATTTAATATGGCAGACGAAAAAATTAAAAATTTCCTTGATTCGCTTGAATTTTGTTACTCAGGGGTTTTTAGTGTCGCTGATTATGAATCTGCAGTCGGATTTTCAAAATACAAAATGGCGGACCCAATATGACAGAAAGAAATTATTTAAATGTACCATATTTGCGCTTGAAACTTGTTACCCAGAGGTTTTTGGCGTCGCTGATTGTGAATCTATAAGTGAATTTTCAAAATGCAAAATGGTGGATCCAATATGTCCAACAAAAATTATTTAATCAATTCTAGTCGACTCAAAATTTATTAAATAAGGACTTTGCCGTCGAAATAAAGCAAAATACAAAAAATCCATCAGAAGTACAGAACAAAAAAATTGTTGGTCTAAATCTAATTGGCTTAGCTCTGATAATTTGTTAAACACTATCTTAGCATAAGACTTAATATTGCAAAACTTATATCCTGACATACTTGATGAAACAATTTGAGATGACAGATATTGAGCAGTTGACAAATATTATGGAATTTTAGCTTTAATATCATTAGAATAAATTTTTCACCCACGATCCAGTAATATTAATTATCATTTTCAAACTTACTTTGCTTATCTGTATAGTTTTTATACATAGGGGAGAGTGGGGCAAAATAGGGTACCTTTTTGTAATTGGCTGTTTACAGAGAACCAAACGAATAAATCGATTCAACTAATCATCAGAATTCTTCTTTGTACTCTTAGGTTTGAGGAAATTATGATAATAGCGGAGAAAAAAATTTTTGAAAGAACTTATATCCCATTTTCTGAGAAGGTGCAAAAAACCCCATTTTGCCCCATGGGTGGGGCAAAATGGGGTGGTATCAAATTACCATACAAAACATGGAATATTTTTTCAAAATTTGTTAAATTCTTGTTGTAAGAGATTATAAATACAAACAAAAAGTAAGATTCTTTATTATTATGAAAAAAACAAGCAATATTTACTAGAAATTAACAGACAAACATCGATAATGAAATATATCGATAGTGAAACATCGATAGCAGAATATCCCGAAACAAAAATTTGACTTTTCTGCGGAAAGTTGTTAAATATGCATAATATAACGTTTTTAAGTAGTTCAATGAATATTAAATTTCACCCGGCATGGCCCAACACATAGGTACCCCATTTTGCCCCGCACTGCATAGTACAACAAAATGTAATGTTTACAAATTGTTGTAAACAATTTAACAATCTATCCTATTGGAAATTACTCTTGAATAAGTGCCGAAAAAGATCCCACAATTTTCAAATTATATAAATTATCCCAAAAAGTTTTATAAGCACTTTAATTTCGAAAAAAATCGATATTTTTTTCGCTCAAAACTTTAAAGTTGTATAACTTTCAAAAAAAAAAATTTCATATTGCCCTCATAATTAATAACATTTTCTTATCAAAATGAATTATATATATCGAGGATAAAAAAATTAAATGTACCCATCATGGAGAAACAGAGGTACCCCATTTGACCCGCCTACCCCATTTTGCCCCACTCTCCCCTACCCAGCTGAAAAAAATCCGATTGCAGATTCATAATCAGCGACGCCAAAAAACCACTAAGTAACCAAATTCAAGCGGATTGTGTAAATTTTAAAAATTTTCGTCAGCTATAGAACATACGCTTCGATATAAACACAAAAATGAAAAATAAAATTATTTTATTTATTTAATATTTTTATGTTTACTTTTTATATTTGACTCCCCAATGGGTGCGACTTTTATACGCTGTAAAAAAGGGAGTTAAATTTTAACTCCCCAGGGGATTCTATAAAAGTCGCACCCATTGGGGAGTTAATGCCAGGGGAGTTAAATAAAGAGAGTTAAAATTTAACACCCAAATGCTAACTCCCCATGGAAAAATAACTCGCACGGGTGTTGATGAAGGGAGTTAGTAAATTAACTCTCTTTTGGAGTTGATTTTTAACTCGAAAAATTTCACTCCCAAGTCCCGAGTCCATTAACTCCCTTTTTACAGTGTGTTGTTATTATTATTATTATTATTATTATTATTATTATTATTATTATTATTATTATTATTATTATTAATATTATTATTATTATTATTATTATTACTATTATTATAGTAAACAATAAGAACAATAAGAAAAAAATATTCTTTAATATTTTTTTGTCGAAATCACGTAAAACAAAATATTACATATTATGACCAGGAAAATGGAGTGGATACTTTTTATAGTATCACATGTATTTTTTATAATATTGGAAACAGTATTTGCATACATAGAAATTAATGATAAAAAATTGTTTTAAAAATAATTATGAATATAAGCACATTTTTCAAAGTTAAAAAATAAAAAAAAATTGTTTGTGCCAGAGAAACGTCGCTTTCAGTGAAAAAGTTTGCTTTGACTGCGATTTTATGTCGCTGTAATAACGAATTTTTAGAGATCTTACAACAAACATTTGTGAAAATGATGCCAGAATTTTTTTTGCGATTATAAGTAATTTTGCTTACAAGGAATGAAAGTTGTATTTAATATAAAAAACGGATATTTGAATGATGACGACAATAGTAATTTTTGTTGTACCTCAAAATAAGCCAATTACGTTAAACGCGCCCTGAAACGTAGACGCCGCAAATGAGTTTCATATTTATTGCTGTTCGAATCGAGGTTTTTTCATTGCATGAAAAATCTCCATTAAAGCAGGAAAAAAGATTCTCGACTGAAATTAATTGTAAAAGAGGAAAAATGTTTGGCTCGTGCACTTGCAAGGTGGTCCGAATGAAAGAAGGCAAAAATAAAATCGAGATGCTGTGAAAAAAGGATGGGAAATAAAGAGCAAGGAAGAAGAATGGAGAATCTTGTATATTTGATGTGGTGGCAGCGCGAACCTGCGATAGAGCCATAAATAGCGCTATAGCTCATTGATCCGCATAATCGCATGTATTACCGACTCTTCTCCGGCGGCGTTCTTTCCTTTCTTGGATCTCGTTCAGTTCACGGTTTTCGCTTTTCGAGCCCCTGGCTGTGTGCCGTATGTGTATTATTACGCCGGCGAAGGAACTCGAGTGATGCCGTCGCCAGGACTGCGCTATCCCGCAACAATCCACCACGTGTATAGTGCGGAACAATAAGACATCGATTTCTATCAAATTTCATGTAGAATACATGAAATGTATTACATGTTACTAGGTTTAAACTTACACAGAAAAAAATTGGACTCATGTTTGTTGCAACTCATAATGAGTCTATATTAAATGACATAGAATGTGGTGCCATCTACGAGGTTCATTTTTGTTGCAGCTCATAATGAGTCACTTTTTTTACTCTTTTATTGAGTTTTATCTTTCTCCGTGTTATAACTGAATCCATCTAATATAGAATTGAACGAAACAAATAATAAAAAATAATTATCTTCAGGCTTAAAATGTTTGCAGCCTATTAACATTCTGCCATGCAATGTTTCTCCATTTTTAAGTCAATTTCCCATTCTTTTCTTTTTTTAAAATCATTTGGCACTGTATGTAAATAATTATCAGCACTTTTAATCTCGAGAGACGCACAGCAGTTATAGCGATCTCGCTATTTTATTTCGATTTTTTTTCATAACTGTGGTACTCTATTTACATTTTTTAATTAAAAAAATAATAATTTCGTTTACTTGATTGCTAAAATATAACTTATATTATATACCTTATATATCAAACAATTGAATTATTAATTTTATACAAAACATCATTTAAATGTTTAAGGAAACAAACATAAACATAGGTCACACACTGTGTACAGTAAAATGGTAATTTGCATCGGACCTATCCTAATTTGTCAGTCTTAAAAATCTAAAAAAATCCCTTAAGGGCATGTCCAAGTTGCAAAATGTAAACAAACCAAAATGTAAACAAACCAAGCACTAACATCACCATTTTTATACATCTTTTTCTCTTACAAAAATTAATATTAGAACACTTTCTCTACAAAAATTGAAAATTAGAGTGTCAAAGTTTCCAAAAAAACATTATTAAGTGTGATAAATAAATAGCAATTAGTAAAATAACTAATTAAAATGACCAGTAAAATAGCATTTTTGACGCGTCGCGAAAAATAAACTGTTTGAGTATATCAACCGCACTGACGATGAAGAAGTCACATATCAGCGATTGGACCTTCAACATGTGGAAAGGGAAATTTTTCCCTTTCCTTCATGAAATTACAAGGAGAAAGGGTAAAAACTTCTTCATCGTCCGTGCGGTTGATATAGTCAAACACTTAAATTTTTCGCGATGTCAGACGATCGCGACGCGTCAAAAATGCTATTTTACAGGTCAGTTTAATTAGTTATTTTACTAATTGCTTTTTATTGATTATACTCAAAAATTATGTTTTTGTAAACTTTGACACTCTAATTTATCATTTTTCTAAAAAAAGTATTATAATGGTAATTTTTGTGAGAGAAAAAGATGTATAAAAAATGTGATTTTAGTGCTTTGTTTGTTTACATTTTGCTTTGTTTACATTTCACAACTTGGACATACCCTTAAGCACCACCGACATTCAATTTAAGGAGCAAAAAACCGTTTTTTGTGTCTTTATTTTTAAAAAATTTCTTTTCTTTAAAAGTGTAAAAGCTCATCTTTTTAATCGTGTATTGCTCGTTTATAGTCAAAATAAAAATTGACAAAACCGCAGTTGAAAATATTTGCACGGAAAAACTTTTTTCAAGAGTCATTACTAAACTTATTCAAGAACTCAGGAGATGGAAATAATACAAAAACCCGTGTAGAAAAATCTTCTGGAACGTCTAGAGTCAAGCCTGGCGCAAACCAGAAAGCGTCTAGCCTCGCAAGTCTGGAAGATCTGGTTTGGCCCAGTTCTGGTGCTGCTCAGCTACAAGTCAGACCGCAGCTATTTTGTCTGTTCTGGATTGTCTAGCCAGACCCAGCTCTGATTCTAGTCAGAATTTCTAGATGACTAAAATTTTTTAGTTTGCCACTTCTGGGCTGCGGCGAGCGATGCTAGTCTGGAAGGTCTGGCCAAACCCAGCTCTGATTCTAGTCAGAATTTCTAGAGGACTAAACTTTTTTTTTGCAACTTCTAGGCTGCGGCGTGCGATGCTGGTTTGCAAGGTCTGACCAGACCCAGTTCTGATTCTAGTCAGAATTTCTAGATAACTAAAATGATTTATTATTTTGCAACTTCTATAGGCTGCAGAGAGCGGTACTGGTCTGAAGAGACTAGCCGATTTTAAGATATCAAAAGCCATCTAATTCTTTATCTAAAAAACTAGACAACAAGTCTCTAAAATTTAATATTTCTTCCACATAATATTTTCTACGGGAGAAGATTGTCCAAAATCACAACATTTTTCGACTTTTTAAGATCAATGTGTAGGTATAAAAAGTTGTAAAACATTCAAAAAATAGTTTTTGAAGAGAATTTTAAAAATTTTTATAAAAAGAATCCCGTTTAAATTTTTAATTTACGTTTACTAAGGGGACCAGAAGGTTCCTCGCAGAATTATTACTGAAAAATGAATTAAATTTGTTGTTAACAACTATAACAATTTTGCGGTAATTTATAGAAATTTTCGCAATAAATCATATAAATATGTTCCACATAAATTACAATGAAAAATTTTTATTTTAGCAATTTATGGAAATTTCTAGTAATTTTAGGGATAATTCATAAAGCAAAAAATTACCATTAAAATTTTGGATTTCAGCCATTTATGGAAATTTTTGAGGTAATTTATAAACATTTTGACGGTAATTTATGAAACTATGTTAAACTCAAAGGAGAACTAAAAAATTTGACGTCGGTAATTTATGGAAATTTATGGAAATTTTCGCGGTAATTTCTAAACGTTTTGACGATAATTTATAAAACTATGTAGGAGATAAACGAGAACTAAAAAATTGAACGTCGGTAATTTATGGTAATTTATGAAAATTTCCGCGGTAATTTATAAACGTTTTGACGATAATTTATAAAACTATGTAGGAAATAAACGAGAACTAAAAAATTGAACGTCGGTAATTTATGGTAATTTATGGAAATTTCCGCGGTAATTTATAAACGTTTTGACGGTAATTTATAAAACTATGTAAAACAAAAACGAGAACTAAAAAATTTAACGTCGGTAATCTATGGTAATTTATGGATATTTTAGCGGTAATTTATGGAAATTTATTAGGTAATTTACGGTAAATTTACTATGATGAGTTCAAATCAAGTTTTGTTATTTTTCTTTATTTACCATAACACGAAACTTGCAGTAGTTTCGTGATTACACAGTTAAACACTCTTTATTAATTGTAAGTGTAAAAGGTGTCGGAAATTAAAATTTATTTTCTTGTAGCTTCGATAGAGTAGTGGTTAGTGTGTTAGGCTAGAAGTCCGTAGGTCATAGGTTCGATTCCCCGCAATGTCAAATTTTATTTAGTTATAGGTTTGCGTTTATTCTGTGTCGTAAACATTAATTTGATTGAAAGTTAAAAGTTGATGATTATTACTTGTTTGCAAATACAAATTAATTTTTTTTTATTATATTAACATTTAATTTAAATAAAAATTTCTCATATGTTTCGTTTAATAAACGATGTTGGAGGGCTGCTTTATTATATTTAGAAATCAGTAAATATCTATCTTGCGGTTGGCTAGAGCCTGGCAAGACTATCTGAATAGCCTGTCTATTCAGCGGCTGACCGTTTCTAGCGTTACACTTTTGGCCAGCCACAGGCCAGATTTTTTTTTCCCATATCCTGAGTTCTTGAATAAATTCAGTAATGACTCTTGAAAAAAGTTTTTCTGTGTGCAATTTGTCATTAATTATTCAATTTTTTCAACTTTAACGAGGATTTTAAAACAGTATTTGAATTTAAAGATATTTTCATAATTATTTCTTACAAGTATACTTAATTCTGCGTAAAATGAGAGTTGTTTGGAGGTGTTTGGAAAATTTTTCATATAAAATTTTACTAGACCTACAACTTTGTAATACAATTCTCTATAAAAGTGCAGGCAACTTTTTTTATTTTGTTACATATTGCCATTTTTCCCGATTATATTATATAGTTCAACCTCTGGCCGGCAGTATAATAATGCTGTTTGTACGGTTTGCGAATCCAAAAATACCCGAATAACAAATTTTAAACAAATTGTTGTAAATTTTAAAAATTCGTCTCCCATATTGATGCTCTCTAAATCTGAATCAGTAACATTTGACTTAGAATTAGTGACTCTATGAATTGTGTGTACCTTAGAAAACTTTATAGAGCACATAAAAATAGTATAAATCTAGTATATAATTATATAAATTGTTTTCGATTTGAAATTGCCTTTGGCACATGTCGCGAGAGTAAAGGCTGTCGTTGGTGAGTGTATATTCACACATACGTGAAGCGGGATGTAAACTTGCGGTTCAATTAGCACCGGGTAATTAGCGCAGCGCCACTCGATTAGCAGGAGACAACGCAACGTCTCGGGATGCTGGCTCGGTCATTGTTGGCAACCGCCAATGATCTCGTATTTACGCCCGAGAGCCTACACACGTGCTAATCATGCCATTCACCTTCTTCATTTTCACGGAAAAAACAGATTGCCCGCAAATAAAGAGGGGTGACCACAAATTAACAGGCTCGTAATAAGGAGCTTGCGCTTTGTCTTCTACATGGTTTCAGAACTGTATGTAAGGCAACAAAAAGTTATAATATTGTAACTATAAAAAACTTTTCAATTTAATAATTCGCATAATTGAAAACGAGAAATAATTGGAGGATGGCCCATAAGGTTATTTTTTACCTTCTTGTGGAGTGAGGTACTAAGGAATTTAGTCAACTTGTCTCTCAATTAGCTTAGAACTATTTGTATCTCAGGGATTTTTTGGGTATAGCTCACGGTTAGATTTCCAAAATTCCAAATGGCGGATCCATACTCGAGGGTTTTAAGGTTTATATTAACGGAAAAAATTGAAACATTGTTTATTTTGACATACGAGTATATGGTTAGGATTTTAGTCAGAGCAGGAAATCCTCCATTTGGTTAAGATTTTTTTATTGAATTAAATAACATTTGTTCAACTTAGAAAATTAAAATACTGAATATAAAATATTGATTGAATTAAACTGTTTGGGAGAAATATGGCTTGTAGGAAGGGAATTTTCGGATAAGGATAAATTTTAGAGCTAGAGAGCGTGACAGCTGACAATATTCTCCGATATTCCGCCCACATATTTTGTTGGCCATTTATCGTATTAGTTTGTGCGTATCTTGTAAAGTGCTATCGTGCACTATAGGTCCTCGTCAGCGCTTATGCAAAAGTCTACCATTTTGGTCTCCTGGATTTTTGAATAATGCATGTGGCTTTTCTCCATCACAGACAAAATACACACGCAGTAGAAATGCACTGCCAAACTGCAGGTGGAACCGCTCGGTTATTAGAATGATTTATGTTACACGTAAACTCTGCAATATATATGCATCTGCAGAGCTGGATTTAGAAATATATATGTTTCCTGATTTGTAATTACTATTTATTCAATATGGTTTTAATTTTCCATAAACGAAATTGCATGTTTTTGTTTTTTATACTCCAATATATTCCTTTTGAAAATCAAGTACATTTAAGTCCTTTTTATGGATTTTTCTTATATTTTAGAAAATAATAATAATTAATAATATCTTCAAATGCTTATGCGAAATTTCAAAATTTCCGAGTTATGAATTTTCAAAATTTTGCACTTTTAATCGTAGACATATATATTCAGTAGCTTATAAGTCCTAAAATATTGAGTTTAGAAAAAAGTTTTTTTTACAATTTACTATTAAAAATTGTCTAGACCCTACAAATATTATTTGATTTTGATTATTATTTACTTTGCAGGCTCTACACAACTTTCAATAGTAAATTGTATCATTTACAAGTATGTTTTGAAAAAAGAAAATTAAAAATTTATCATACCCAAAGTTAAAAAAAATTAATTTGTTTATAAATTTTTTTTTATGTTTTTAATATAAATAAAAAAAAATTTTTTGTTTTCATTTCCTAAAAGTTGAAAGAGAACTAAATTCGTTCTTTGACAACTTTTTTCTAAACTCAATATTTTCGGACTTATAAGCTACTGAATATAGGTCTACGATTAAAAGTGCAAAATTTCGAAAATTCATAATTAGACAATTTTGACAATTAAACAAAAATAAAAAAATACGTATCTGTTTTATTTCGATACAGAATAGAAAAAAAAATATTTTTGGTCGATTTTAAGAGGTCGACTAAAATCTCACGTGGAATTGCCCATATATACACTAGGGTGACTTTTATTTACGAAGTTTTAAAGATAACTTTTGGGCCCCCCTCTGCATCAAATCTTTGGCCCAAATTATGAAAAAATTCGATAAAAAATTTATTTTAAGGTTGATTAACTCTCTCCCGTAAGCGCCTACTTTACTCATTTAAAATACTTTAGATTTTTTAGAAATTATTTTTCTACTTAAAAAAATTTTTTAAATCGGTTTTCAGATTCTTAAAGTGCGCACACTTTTACCTTTAGAATGACTTAAAATACAAGATTTTCAGTTCACAATTAAATTAGTTGTAAAGCTTTTAAAATAGTGATTAATAGATTCAGCCAAATTGTACTAGTTAGTCCAGGTAAAAATGATTTATTCGAACTTCATACGAATTTTATACGAAATTCTTGGGTTTAGAATGTAGTATGTGGAAAAATCGAGACTCGTGTGAAGTTTTCCGCAAGAGTCGAGATTCCCCTAGATGCGCACGCGTAACACACACTATTTTCTATATACACCTGAAGTCATAAACGAGACACACAAGCTAGTGTACCGATATACAATCAAACGTACGCAGCTGTTTGGTCGCGCGGGGGGGTTCGGGGGTAACCCCCCCTCCCCACCGACGGGGTCCAGGGGCGGAGCACCGGTTAAGGTTGTGTGCTTCGACATATTAATATAAAAAATATTATTAAGGGCATTTGAACCATTATGACGTCACATTTATAAAACACACATTGCCATAAATATAGCCAATTCTGACATATTATATTGGTAGATATGATACTGCCATACAGTATTGCTGTTTTAGCCATACGCAGTGTAGAACAGCAATATGTATTTGAGAGACAATAATATGTATGCGGAGAACACGAATACTGTATTTTAAGGACAGCAATACGGTATTGCTGTTTCAGCTATACATCCTAACCATATTTGTATGTCAAAATTAACATTATCATTTTTTTCAGTGCATTTATGTTAGGTTGGTAACAGTGCTTAAGGTCAAGTTATTCAGTGTGACTTTTTTCCATAGTAAAGCATATGGGGCACGTGACCATTGAATAACATAACCTTAAGTAGCGTGGAAGGTGGGAGGAACTATGCGAGAATCTGCTCCCTCACATCTATTCTCGCACTAGTGCGTCTAAAACGACACTTTAGTCGAGATTTTGACGTAAGGTGTTATAGAAAAATCACTTTTCTGACAAAAGTCAGATATTATTCCATAATTTTTTGTAAAGTTTCCAAAAATATTAGATTTCTTACCAGTATTATATTATCAAATATTTCTGAAGCGAAGGAAAAGTTTATTTTTACTGATTTAAATTTAAAAATTGTTAAATTACAAAAATAATTTTTCTATAAAAATGTGTCTGTGTATGCAGTAAATAGTTTTCAAATATTTTAACGCAACACTTCATCGCATTGGGCGAACAGTTCTGCCAACAGTTTTTCAGTGTAGGCGCGCTCCCAATGGTTGAGGCTTTATTAAAAAAAACCCTACACACAGACAGCACTTTAAGGTTTTGAGTTCAAATCGTGGTAGATATATTATATAAATACAGTAGAGACTCCATTATCCGGACCCCTATTATCCGGATATTCGATTATCCGGACGAATTTAAAATAAAATTTTTTTTTAATATAAAGTTTACAAGGTCTTAAGCCATTACCTTCTATTTTAAATTTAAAAACGTGAATTTTTACACGAAATGTTGCGTTTTAAAGAGTTTTAATTATTTTGAGAAAATGTTCATGTAAATATTTTGAAATATTACTATCTAAATATTTATTAATGTTGACTTTAAAATTTTTAGTTTGTTTCAGTCTTATTTTAATACATATGTAAATAAATACACAAAATTATGAACCAAAAATCTGTTTAATTCGTACTTTACTCGATTATCCATTAGTCCGGATAATAGAGTCTCTACTGTAGATACTTCCGCAAAAATGTTAATAATAATTTTTTTTAAAATTAATTTACATTTATTTTAATATATCAGAATATAATATAAACAGTTTAAATTTTTTACATAAATATTCAAATGATTTCAGTTACGAAAAATTACGAAACTGTAACAAAATTTTCAGAAAGTAGTAACGGAAATTTTATGCTGTTACCCATTACTGAAAATTACGAAACGGTAACAAAATTATTGGTGAATTGGACTGAATTTTTGTTCAGTTCTATGTATCTGAAAATAATAAAACGTTTCCAGTGTGTATGACAGAAATTTTTGTAGGATTTTTTTAGAAACAAGCAACGGACAATCACAGTGCGTATGACGTGTGGAAAGGTGTGAGTGTCGCGTATCAATTTTAACATATCGCAGTTTTAATAATATTTTAATGTGCGTATTGAAATAAAAAAATTAACTTAATTAAATACATATCTTTTAAATTTTAAATAATAAAAATATATTGTTTATTGTAATACCTTGTGTAAAAATTGTTATGCCTTTAGAACCTTCTCCAAACCATTCCAAAGCGTCACAACACTGTAAAAAAAGAGCATCTTGGTTTAAGACGTTTACGTGGTCACTTCTAAGACGTTTATAAGCGTCTTATTTGCCTTCTAAAATGCATGTATTTGGAGGTTATGTTTTTCATTTAAGACGCTCAAATAAGACACTTATTTAAATAAGACGTTTATGAACGTCTAAAGGTCTCGTTTTTAGACGCCATTTTTTGCAGTAAAAGCTTAAAATAAATTTTTTTATCAAATTTTTTCATAATTTGGGCTAAAGATTTGATATAGAGGGGGCCTAAAAGTTATCTTCAACTTGGTAAATAAGAGCCACCTTAATATACGCACTTATACACTGAACTCTTGCTGTAATGAACTCGAATGTGCTGTGGTCCCATTAATATACTTTAAAAATATATTAATTACCTACATAGCACAATATCTTGCTGTAAGTTTGTGGTGTGGATTACACGTATAGTTTGTAAGGATAAGATGTATACTTGTGGTAAACTTAAGGTAAACTTTAAATTTCCGCCATTACGGTAAGCTTACATGTAAAGGTTACTGTATAAGCTTACAAGTAAAGGTTACTGTAAGCTTACAAGTAAAGGTTATTGTAAGCTTACAAGTAAAGGTTATTGTAAGCTTACAAGTAAAGGTTATTGTAAGCTTACAAGCAAAGATTACTGTAAGCCTACAAATAAAGGTTATTGTAAGCTTAAATGGTAAGGTTGTCGTAAGGTTACTATAGAGTTGTAAGGTTGAAGTAAGGTTGTAGTAAGTTTACTAAATAAGGTAAATCTTTACAAAATAATTTATAATATAATTAAAAAATAAATAAAAAATATTTTTAAAAAATTTTTGGTCTTGCTCCATTTTGGAAATTTAACAAGCCCTTTAAAATCTTGAAAACAAATTTGGGATGACTGGGATTCGAACCCGGGATCGACGCGCATAAACCTAACATCCTAACTAACTGAGCTAAGTGGGGAACTGACAAAGAAAAAATAAATTTTGCTTTTAAAGAGTGAGTCATCTTCTTGATTCACCTTAAAAGCAAAATTGATTTTTTCCTTGTCAGTTCCCCACTTAGCTCAGTTAGTTAGTATGTTAGGTTTATGCGCGTCAATCCCCGGTTCGAATCCCAGTCCTCCTAAATTTGTTTTCAAGATTTTCAACTGCATGTTAGATTTCCAAAATGGAGCAGGACCAGAAATATTTTTTTAAATTTTTTATTTACTTCTTAATTATATTATAAATTATTTTGTTATTATTTACCTTATTTAGTAAACTTACTACAACCTTACCTCAACCTTACAACTTTATAATAACCTTACGACAACCTTACCATTTAAGCTTACATAACCTTTACTTGTAAGCTTACAATAACCTTTACTTGTAAGCTTACAGTAACCTTTACTTGTAAGCTTACAGTAACCTTTACTTGTAAGCTTACAATAACCTTTACATGTAAGCTTACCGTAATGGCGGAAATTTAAAGTTTACCTTAAGTTTACCACAAGTATACATCTTATCCTTACAAACTATACGTGTAATCCACACCACAAACTTACAGCAAGATATTGTGCTATGTGGGTATATAATATTTATTTTTTAAAGCGATACGAAATAAAAAATGCTTCATAAATTGCTTTTCATTCTCACTTTCGTTCCTTTTTATTCAAGGTCGATGTCATTATTCCTGACTGTAAAGCAGATTCGAAATAACAGCATAAGATAATACCAATGAGGGGTACCTATCGTGGTAATACTTGGTAATTATTATCTCTGCCGTTATATATCAAGTTTTAACGTCAACTCAATTTACATCGGGTCTGCTAATAATGTTCGGTCCTATACGGCGCGGCAGTCCATAAGAGCGCGCACGAAAGATTCTTGAAAAATATTGAAATATTAATAACGATAATTATTCACAATCAAAACTCGTATTTCATTACCTACGTCGTTTATTTATAAAATATTATTTTATAATCAAATGGTAGTTAACAGATGTTTATCAAAATTTATATTGATCTTTAAGGCCAATTCAAACATTCAATCTAGTTACGTTCTTTTTATTAAAAATTTATTTACTGTAATTTCATTTTATTCAAATTCAATTTGTCTTTATTTAATTTTTGTTATTTTTTTTTGTTTTTAATTTTAAACAGTAAGAACATTAAGTTCGGAGGGATTCAGTCTGAAAACAATTGTGGTGAGAAAAATTTGTATGATTTGGTCCAATCGCAAGTTAGGCATTTGGCTATCTATCGTTTAATAAATAAAAATTAAAAATTTTAAAATAAATAGATCCCATCGATTGCCTACAATCAGACAAAGATTTAAAAATTTTAATTTAGTGCTAGTTTACAAAAAAAAGAAAATATTGATAGATACAAATATTGTGAAAAATTAAATTTTATTTAAAAATTTAAAAATTTTATCGTAAATTTTTAGAAACAAATTTTTCATTTTTATTAAAACTACATGTGAAAACAAAAAATTTTGGTTATAAGATCGTCCAATATGATCAATTTTTGGCGTAGTTATGAGCATTTAAAAAAAAATTACGTAAAAAACGTGATATTTCAAAAAGATGTATCTCTTAAGTCGCTTTATAAACAAATTTTTTAAAAATCATGGTAGCTCATTTCAACGAGCACTAAAAGAAAAAAAATATTTGAAATAAATTTCAGATTGAAAAGCAAAATAATTTCCGATTCGGTGTGGAATGTACCATATATATATATATATATATATATATATATATATATATATATATATTTTATTATAATATTCTGAATCGAACATTTATATATAATTATATTGGTCTCTATAGTAAGATTGTGATCGAACAATTCAGATTTTTGTAAATATTTTTATAAATAATTAAAAACGATTTACGAATAAATTATTGGAATATTTGACAAGATTATGAAATTGGTTAGATAACGCAGAAAACTAATTTGGTTGAGCTAACAAGAACAACTGAAAGTACCCATGTTTTGCAGTATTGCTGTGTAAAACTAGTTCGATCCTGTATGGCATGTTTCTATAGTCGACTCATATGTTACTCCCTAAATAAAGTATCACAAATTCGTTTTTTTCAAAAAGGAAGACAATGGCGCTTTTTGTTTTTAGACGTCTTAAAAAATATGCTCATGAAATTAAAAATATTTAAAAGTACTCGAAATTTCTAAAACATGACTTGTTTGTTTGAATGTTCATTAAACTATGAGGTATCAAAATATCCTAACTAGGATGTCTCAGTCTTCCCTCTCTGAAACAATATGATCGTAAAATGACAAAAAAGTAAATAAAACATTTTCATAAAAATGTAATGTTTAATCGTTTCCATCTCTTGATTATCGGACTTCAAACCAGTGTCTTGAAATTGAAATTCAGTATAAAATTGAAAATAAGGAGATACACTAGAATTTCTATGTCAATTGTTGACATAATTAGAGAATTGTGGAAATATTTTGATATTTCATTATCCCCTTGGAAAAGGAAAAGAAGAGGGAAAAAAGTGGAAGAGGCTTGGCAATCGCTTGAAACTTCCGGTGATTTTCCAGACTGCGGAAAGGCATTCGTGGATAAGTTTTAACGGGCTCGCGAAGCTCTCTCTACTCTCCAGTATAAGTTTGGCGTTACCGCGATCCCTCTCTTCGTCTTGCACGTACGACGTCGGAGTGCATGCCAACTTCCGGGGAACAAAATCAATTATGGAACCCGTCCGTTTTTGCAGCCCGGACGAGTCTCCCTCGATTATCGGACGAACTTGGGAGAAGAAGCAAAGTAATTCCCCCTTCCCTTTGAAAGTGTTCAGGATTACTGAAGATTACGCCAAGATTCCCGCTCTCTTTGAAGTTAAGCACTGCATTTTGATCCATTAGGAAGTCTTACGGATTTTTTTCAGAAATTTCGACGAAATTAAATTTTAATAACTTCACAACTTAACTTTTCTTTTGAAAAAAAGTCAATTAAATATTCAACCACGAAAAATCCAAGTTTCTCCGATTAAAACTTTATATGTTAAACCAAAAAACGAAATTCCCTTTAAAACTAATTATACGTTAAAATATCGGATTTATTTACAGAAGTAAAAATTTAAAAATCATTTAATGATGAAAACTAAATTTTTACTAATTTCTAAAAGCAAAACATTGATTATTATTTGCATGCATGCAAAAAAGCTTTAACCAACTAAAAATTAGCAATTTTTGTTGAAAATCAAAAATTTGAAAATCAAGAATTTCATTCTAATGACTTTAAAGTGTATGATAATAATGCTATTGATAAGCTGAGATTTTCTTCTAATGTAGATTGACAAATAACTTTTTCACATTTAAATCAGGTTAAAATTTATACTTTTTGCTTCCTCGTGAGGAAGCTTTGTAGTCGTTTAATTTACAAAATTTTTAAAAATTCTTTTGACAAATTTTCTTCTATATGGGTCTATGTTATATAAGACCCTGAACAATTGTCCGGATGTATGTATGTGTGTGTGTATGTGTGTGTGTGTGTGTGTGTGTGGATCCCGATTTTTGTGAACACGATAACTCGAAGAGGTTTTAACGAATTCGGCTGAAAATTGCTAGGAATATTTATCATAAAAATATCTCGAAATGGATTGATGGACATTAAAAAATCTATTAAAAAAAATTTTTTTTTTACTTTTTCAAAAATTTTTTTTTAAATTGAATGTTAAAGTCAATATACAATAAAATCTTCTTCTTTGCATCAAGACGAATCGATTGGTATATATAAAGGATAAATTGTATGAGAGTTTATAGAGGTAATGACAATTAAAGCAAAAAAATTACCTTTTTTTATCAAAAATTTAGTTCTTTCATCAAAATTATATTCCAGTACATTAAGATTTTACTCATTTTTTTCAATAATCTTATCCGTTGCATTAAAACGGATCGATTGGTATATATAAAGTATATATTTTATTTGAATTTATAGAATTAAACATAATTAAAACGAAAAATTCGCACTTTTATTAGAAATTTATTTCCTTCTTAAAAATTATGTTGCTTTATAATAAAATGTTAATCTATACTTAAAAACAAACTAAAAATCTTCATTTCATCAAGACGAAACAAATTGATGTATAAAAAGAATATATTTTATTAGCATTAATAGAATTAAATAAAATGAAAAAATTCACTTTAAAGCAAATTTTTTGCTTATCGTAAAGAGGAAGCAAAATGTTCATGTAATGAACATCTTAATTCACAACTTGTTTTTCATTTGTAAAGGTGCTTATGCCCAAGTAGAAATGTTCGGAGCTATGACACAGCTTAATACCGGCATGGTACTAACTCAGTACTAACCGACGGTATTAACTCTCGGAACCCGATTAGCACTGGGACATTACTGACTCCAAAACCAAATCAGTACTACAAACTATTTTTAATTAATTATTTATACTATTTTTTAGTCCTGAGTCATATGATTAGTCCGTCGCTGCGTATATATATATATATATATACGGGCAATTCCACGTGAGATTTCAGTCGACCTCTTAAAAGTGGCCAAAACTATTTTTTTCTATTCTGTATTGAAAAAAGTACGTATTTTTTTATTTTTTTGTGGACAAATTTTTGAGTTGTGAATCGTCAAAATTTTCGTTTTTCAAATGTAGCGACCTGCATGAACAACTTAATTATTTATTTAAACCCATTAAACCTATCAGGCCCATTCTGAAACTTAGTGAAACTTAATAAGAAACCAACTTCAACTTAATAAAAAATACATTCATTAACCTTTAAAAATGCAATATTTTTAAACAATTTATAATTTCTAAACAGGGCCCGGGACCAAAGTAAAAATTATAGTGTTCGTTTAATTAGTGGATATTTTAACCCTCCTGCGTACCGTAACAACAAACAACAAAGCTACGAATTTAAGTATTTGTTAATAAAAAAAGTATTAAATATTTGTTATAAACAGTATAAGTTAGGTCACAAAATTAAAGTTGCAAATACATACATCACTTAAAAAAATTGTTTAATTTTAATGAAACTTGGTATCTTTGGGTTTCTGAGGTCGCTGATTACGAATCTAAGGTCAGATTTAAAAAATTCAAAATGGCGGATTCAATATGGCGGATGAGTTTTTCAAAAATTCATCCAAATTTCTAGAAAATTTGTAATCAGCCCCCACAGCACCGAAATTTTCCTAAATATTTATTAAATATTTACTTGCAATATTCGGCATATTTAGCTGAAAAGTTTAGTGAAAATTGTGTAAAGATTTATATGTCCCGATTAAATAAGTGTTTAGCGCGAAACTTTCCTGAACATTTCAATGAAATCTTCGCCTAATTATAATTATAATTATAATTAGGCGAAAATCTTCAGGAAATGTTCACACTAAACACTTATTTAATCGGGACATATAAATCTTTACACAATTTTCACTAAACATTGCAATTAGATATTCCGAATATTGCAAGTAAATATTTAATAAATTTTTAGAAAAGTTTCGGTGCTGTGGAGGGGGGGGGGGTTCTGAGGTCTGAAAAATTTGTGCATTTGGAAACAATTTTATGGGTGGAAAATGGTACACTAGAGGGTTAATTATTTCTGCAAATCCCATATTTTTCCGATTTTCTCCAAAGAAGTTAGAGGCACTTGAAAATCGTGAAAATGGACAAAGTGACAAATTTATTGTACTCATATTTTTAATTTTACGAGAAAATGGAAAAAAACTTTTTTCATAAACGTAATGTTCATAACAAATTCATAATGTTTCATAAGTTTTAACCTAATTTTATACTCCCTTTTCCCTATTATTTGTTAATAAAAATCCCAAACTTAGGTTACTTTGATGATGAATTTTGGGATAATATTTTATTTATTATTTTATATTTTTAGATGCTTATATTAATTCATAATAATAAATTTAGATATTCTGCACAAATGTCAATAATTTTTATTATAGTTTTGTAGGAAATTATATTTCTTTTAAATTACTTTCTCCTGAGAGAAAACTGCCAGTTTCTAGCATCTCTAATACATAAAATTCATATTTTACAAAAAATATAAAATTATTTTTAAAAAATGTTTTTATTTTGTGATATTAGTAACATCTAAATCATTCCCGTATAATATTACAATTTTTTTAAATTAGTCGGCGACCACTTTAGTTAAAATAAAATGGATTGACCCTTATAAATTTTTTTTATTTTTTTATTAAAAATTGGAAAAATAAATTTTTTAAAATATTTATTTAAAAGTAGAGAGAGAAATACGCCATTTTTATGATTGCGTTATGAAAAAAATTGTTTAAGTTTTAAAAACAAACCAGAGTTATCTCAATTTAAAAAAATAAGTATTACATTTTTAAATTTAAATATTTAACAAAAAATGTTTAAATATTCAAAATCGTCGATAAGTTTACGTGAAATTGTTCCCATGTGATACTCAAATCACTATAAGAAAGCACTGCGTTTCTATAATTTGATGATTATTTTGAAAAAAAAATTTACTTATTGTTTATAAAATTTTATTTTTTTCCAATATTTATTTTGTTCTAAATGTATTCAGTACCAAATATTATTAAATATTATTTCTCACTATTTTTTTCTTATTAATTAAAGTTTAAATTAATAAAACAAATCTTTGAAAATTAAGATTTTATTTCCATTTCTATAGAATTGTTTACTGTTTTGTTCTGAACAATCATCATTCTTGCTGTTAATGTATCAAAGATAATGGAAACACATTTAATTGCTCCAAATACCATCCATAACCAAAAATTTTTCATTTTCTACTTTTCTACACTTTTTTTATGTAAGGAAACTCTTAGTTACTAAATTACTCCTTATTAATATATTTTTTAATTTAATTATTATGAATAATTATCATAAACAATATATACTCACTGCATTTTGCAAAAGGATAATTTTTCTCTATATAGTTTCAGTCACTATAAGTATGCCGCCATTCCTGAAATAGACGTCGTCATGTTTTTAACGATAATTTTTCTTATCTACTGGTAGCACATGTTTGGTATTCGCGTGCCACGAATTGCACGCATCCGGCATAGGGTCGTCCGACTCTTAATTTAAGACTGTCAGTGATTCATAACCATTTATACAGCCATCATTGATTCCAAAAGCATAAACTGTAAGCAAACTTTGCAAATGTCCAGACCTAAATTGGCTGTTTACTTCTTAAAATTTTTCCAAACAAACAAATTGTTTTTCATTTTTAGGGTTTATGGCCAATCAATTTGAATAGATTCAAAAGTCTTCCACAATTGAACTTTTACTTCTATATTTTTATGTATTATCAGTTTATTGAATTTAAATTAAAAGTATTGTATTATTTATACATATGAGCGATTCCATGTCAAGTGGTCAAGGTCAGTGGGACTAGAATGTTTAAACATTGAAAAAAAGAATTTTCTCCTAAACGGAGCTAGAAACCGGGCTTAGAGCGCCCCGGTGAGTAGAAATCTCTTTTTTTCAATGTTTAAACATTCTAGTCCCACTTTTTCATATATGTGAACGTCCACATGAAAAGGGCCCATTTTGTCGGTTCTAGTTTTCGAGTTATTTGCAATTTAATACTTTTTTGAGAAAAACCTTAATTTTTTAATATTTTTTATTATCAATCTACATGTTTTGACAAGTCAAATCATAAGGTTTTCATTAATTTATCGTTAATTTGAGTGTTTAACTTTATTGGTTCTTTAGAAAAAGAAAAGGGCCCATTTTGTCGGTCATTTGCAAAAATATTCCGTATTTTTGAAATCGAGGGTCAAAAAAATTAAAATCTCTTGATTTGTCATCTTTAAAGTACCCTGAACTCAAAACAATTATTATCTGAATAACTTCCGAGAAGAACCAGAGATATTAATGTTAGAATCATTGATTACGTAGTCGTAGATGTAAAAAATGTCGATATTTCGTCAAAATTTCATAATAAAGGAATTCGCCCATATAGATAAGTCCAATAGTGCCAAAATGGGCCCTTTTCATGTGGACGTCGACATATATGTCCCTTTAGTAAAAAAGAAGGTTTTAAAAACAAAAAAAAATTTTCTTTTGAACTATTGAACAATTTATGAAATTATTTTTAAAATAATTTATTTAAAAAGTCCGTTTTTTTGTCCAAAATGTATGACCTTTCATTTACAAATTATGAAAAATTTTTATTTTTCAAAATTAAACATGGCGGCTTAAATATCTAAAATTTTGAATAGCCAGAAAGACAAATTGCAAACACATTTTCGTTTCACAAATATCTAAAATTAGAATAAAACTGACAACTATGACGAAATTTTATCAGTATGACTACTTTAACAATATTTTCTACAATTTTTATAAACAAATTGTTTTTTCGAATGTCATAAATATTGAAAAAAATTTCTTATTTTACATACAGCTCGTATTAGGATAGTTGCAACTATGATTGATTAAAAAAAAATTGCTTATATAGTTTATAGATTTTCTTATTTATCTTCTTTTTTATTTTTATCTGTTAATTTAAAAGTATTCTTTCATAAAAATTTGTAGATCTTAAGGTTTGTTAATGTACATGTATGCAAAACCTGCGTCAAGTATTAATTTTGCTATCGTAATTATTATAAAGTACATCCACTTCCATTTATTTTCCATTATTTATTTTGTACTAAATGTATTCTGTACGAAATTATTAAATATTATTTCTTACTATTTTCTTTCTTATTAATTAAAGTTGACACTAACAAAGTTTTTATCTATACACTGCAAAAATAGGTGTCTTTTTTGATATCTTAAAATACTATGCTTTATACGTTTTAGCAGTGATGAATATATTTTTTCCATTTTAAAGGAGTAAGATACTTCTGTAAGTTCTTTAAATTGTGATTTGTAGATCTAACCCTACTGAAAATCCCTGAACA
Organism: Leptopilina myrica (nomen nudum); assembly: GCA_032872475.1. Lineage (NCBI taxonomy): Eukaryota > Metazoa > Arthropoda > Insecta > Hymenoptera > Figitidae > Leptopilina > Leptopilina myrica (nomen nudum). The sequence continues at coordinate 29,409,664 of CM065464.1, forward strand.
ATATCTTGTATAAGAAATTATATAAGATCTTGTATAATTTCTATACATTTTTGTCAATGAACCTGTACCATTTCCGCATAAGAAATTAAAACAAGTTCTTGTACAAGATGTTGCACAAGATCTTATACAAGTACACATTCTTGTACAGGATCTCGTACAAGAAATCGCACATGGACCTTTATTCAAAATCGAAAAAAATTACTTGTGCAAGTTCTTGTACAAGATCTTGTGTAACATCTTGTACAAGAACTTGTTTCAATTTCTTATGCAGAAAATGGTACAGGTTCATTGACACAAAAGGTATAGTTTTCTGTACTAGATCTTGTACAATTTCCTGTACAAGATATTGTACGGGGATTTTCAGTAGGGAAGATATACTTCTTTTTGCATTGTTAAATTAGTTTATTAAATTTAAATTAAAGAAAAGTATTTTATTCAATTGTTCATTATGAAAAAAATATATAGTTTGATTACTGTAAACGTTTTTAATGAAATTATTTTGAAAAAGATTGGAAAAAATGAAAAAGTTGGACCTATTTCTTTGAATTTAAAAATCTTATCGCCGACGATGTCGATATCATATATTAACCCTGTGTTTTCTCTCGAAGCGTAGCACAATCCGGTTGCGCGTAATGATAATGTTAAATTTGCTCTTAGACAAACGAAGCACTGTGCACTTTCATCCGTCTGTCCATCCACATGTCTCTTGTTTTTGTCATTCACTTGCTGACGGGGTCGGTGAACACGTGAAAGGGCCCCTCTTAGAGTCCAACAAGAATCCGAGATACATGATTCTTCTGTAATCGGATACTACCCAATCACCGACAAAGATTCCCCTTTCTTTCAAATTTTCTCTTAAAAAAAGCTGACTGTTTAAAATTCGTCTTTTCTCCTTATAAATATTGCCATGTGTTCAAAGGAATTTAAATAAACTTTTTACGAGAAATATTACTGGGCATTATGTTTATTTTAAGTTATCACAGACAAAAGTTTGTCTCACTTTTGTTTCATTTTATTTTGAGTACTAATCAATTTGAATAGACGTGAAACTTTAAGTTGCTCAAAATGATCATTAGTGGTTGATACACTGTAAAAAATTTACGAGTTGACGGATTCGGGAGTTGGGAGTGAGATTTTGCGAGTAAAAAATCAACTCCAAAAGAGAGTTAATTTGCTAACTCCTTTCATCAACACCCACGCCAGTTGTTTCTTCCTTGGTGAGTTAGCGACATTTATATAATCCCCTGTATAGTTAAAATTTAGCTTTCTTTTTACAGTATAAAGCTTCCACGAGGATGCAATAATAACACTGGCACACAAAAAAAATTGATTCTCTGAGCTTTTGATCAGACTATGACTACTTTATGTTTTTGGGGTCGCTGAAACCGAAGTTGAAGTTTATTTAACCCCATCACGTCAAGGTTTTGAGATAACCTCAAAAAATAACTCAAAATTTGACCCAAAACTTTTTAATCAACAAAGTTTTGTATTTTTAAGTCTTACTAGCACTACTTTATGTTTTTGGGGTCGCTTAAACTAAAACTGAAATTCATTTAACCCCATCACGTCAGGGTTTTGAGATAACATGAAAAAAACCAACTGCTAGCACTAGTTACGAAATATTCGCTTCGCCTACAGTTTGTTAAAAAAAAGTGCTCGTTCAAAAATTTGCAACTGCTCGCACTCATTACGAAATATACTATTCTGTTGGTTAGTACATTGCACTATAGTTGATACTGAACTAAGTGCCTTACTTACCGTCATGGTGAGTCTTAAAAATTTTCCTTCATTTTAAAATTTTGGGGTTTTTGGGGGGTTCTGACAACAACTGAAGCTGATAGGATTGAACAGACTTTAGATTCAGCTTCAGCGACCCCAAAAACATTAGACACTTATAGTAAGACTAGAAAATAAATTATTTTTATTTTCATGTTATCTCAAAACCCTAACGTGATGGGGTTAAATAAACTTCAGTTTCGGTTTCAGCGACCCCAAAAACATAAAGTAGTCATAGTCTGATCAAAAGCTCAGAGAATCAATTTTTTTGTGTGCCAGTGTAATTGAAAACTAATTTAAACTATACTTTTGAATCTGATGCACAGTTTTAAGATTATGATGATTAAGGAATTACTACAATGTTACTATATGTTATACTATATATATAGTGCACTTAAATTGTTTCTATGGGTGCGCGTAAGTTACTGCACTCGTCAGTGAAACACCCCTGGGGCAGACAAGTGGTGCGTAACTATGCTTCACGCATTGATGTGACCGCACACTGCCTCCATTCATAACTCCTTTCACATGTACGCGTGCACGCACTCATACCTTCGATTCTTCTCATGAATCCTCTATATACATGTATTCCTATACACGTCACACAAACCCCACTCAATTGAAATCGCTAGAAAAATCACTGATTCAAACCGAACAGTCAATATTTCCTGAAAATGTTTTCAATATCCTACCCTTCTCACTGTAATTGGTGCCACAGATATTTTCAGTTACATCAAGATAAAATAGAGAGCAAAATGTTGAAAAAGATATCAGAGGTTCGAATGTTTTTTATATGTATTTTAGAAATGGTTTTTTTATATGTACTTGTTTTTAAAGTTTGCATCTTAATTATTTGTGATAAATTTCAGAAAACTTTTCAAATCGGAAAAATGCACCAAAACAGTAAAAAAAAAGGTCTTCAACTATTCACATCATAAATTAAGTCTGAAATGAAGACGATTTTAAGGGCTTATACGTCAAAAAATGTATTATAAAAATTTTTTTCAATTTTTCATTCTTTGCCTTTGTTGGTATATGGTTTAACAATCTATAAAACTAAGAAAACTTAAAAAAAGATTTTTGTTAAGAACGTGTTTGTTTGAATGAAAGTAGTGTTATATAATTTTCTTTATGCTGCGCTTCGAAAATTTAAAACTCGAAAATGAGTCGCAATTCTCGGGAAAAGACGCAAAATATGACATAACAAAAGTGGACGATTGGCTTATTTATTACGGGTGAGTTATCTTGGACGTAAATAACGTTTCCAGCTTGTATTTGAAAAGTGTCGAAGAGGCAATAATAATTAATGTTACGCGATATCGAGTTCACAAGAATGACACAGACTGATCGATGTCATAGGCCGGTTGTCTTTACGATAACCCCTTCTTCGTGACATCTTGACATTATCATTTCTCCATATATACCCTCATACACAATTTTTTTCTCTCCATTACACGATTATTTGTCTTTTTATTACCATTAAATATATTCGAAAAATCCACCTTTTTTATCCGTGTCAATTTCTATATGCTGATTCTTTTATTAATTATCTTATAAAACTTGAGAAAAACTAAGCTACCAAAAAAATTATTTCTCAATATTTCATTTGAACTCTGGAACATTTATTTCTGAACATTTTTTCCAAGGACGAACAGAAAAGTTTAATCGTCAGAGTTGGAGAATATTCTTACCATCAGAAAAGGAGGAGAAAATTAGAGTTTGAAAAAACGATTTTCGTTTTATTGAATTTTGGAGCAGAGTGTACATTCTTCATGTCATCTGGGTTTATCTTGGGTGACAGTAGACATGAAAAAAATGTGTCAAGACAAGTAATAATTGTTGCGAAGTCGACAGATATGTCATACATGAAAGATATAAAATGTGGAAAATATTTCAATACACTTTTAAACAGTTTACATATTTCAAAATTTTACACTACCGGTCAAAATTGAGAGACCACCCATTTTCAGGCGAATGAAAAACGTTTTAAAACATAAGATTTATTGAAACTAAAATTTTTCTCTGTTCATTTGTTGATAGATGATGAAATTTGGAAAGAACAAGATATTTCAGAAGTCGTTTGGCCAATATTTAATTTAGATATTTTTAAAAAATCGTCATTTTCAATGTTTTACAAAAATTTGAATATCTTCTAAAATAATGTACGCTTTTTAATGATCTTAGGCTTATTTTAAAGGTCATTTGTTACACTATAAGAATTACTTATAGGCATTAACGTGTAATTTTTTTCCTAGAAAATGCAGGCCGTCAAACTTGGACCAAAAAAATTCAAAAAATTTGGAACATTCTTATTAACAGAAATATAATTTTTTAAATTTTAACGTATTTTTTTTATTAAATTTTCTTTAAAAATCTACACCATAAGATGTTTTAAATATTTTTTAGAATAGTTTTTAGTACAGAAAAATTGTTCCAAATTTTTTGAATTTTTTTGGTCCAAGTTTGACGGCCTGCATTTTCTAGGAAAAAAATTACACGTTAATGCCTATAAGTAATTCTTATAGTGTAACAAATGACCTTTAAAATAAGCCTAAGATCATTAAAAAGCGTACATTATTTTAGAAGTTATTCAAATTTTTGTAAAACATTGAAAATGACGATTTTTTAAAAATATCTAAATTAAATATTGGCCAAATGACTTCTAAAACATCTTGTTCTCTTTAAAATTTTAACATCTTTAAAAAAATAAAAATAAAAAAATTTTAGGTTCCATACAATTTTTGTTTTAAAATGTTTTTCAGTCATCTGAAAATAGGTCGTCTCTCAATTTTGACCGGTAGTGTATCAGTAAATCTTACTCTCTAATAATTAGGAGAAAATGGAAAATTGTCTTTGGGGTATGACTCAGGAGTGAAAAAGTAAAGTTTGTTCTTTATTTCTACACGGAAAATTTTTGTTCAAGAAAGATTACAGAAATAGAAGTCTTCTTTCAGATCTTAATATTAAAATTAATGAACAATTTATCAAGACCTTCAAAATTTTTCTTTATTTTATCAGAAAAAAATCATTAGTAATAATTCAATAGCCACTTTAACTATTTTTCTAAATTTTTTTCCATATCCTCATTTCCTGAAGAAATTTTGTAATCTTTCTTGAACAAAAATTTTCCGTGTATAGATAAACAACGATATAATTTTGTTTAATTAAAATTGTTTGGGTTTTTACTACATTTGGCATAAAATCAAACAATCATATTAACTAAGAGTTTAAACAAAACATTTAAATATGTTTTAAAAATTTTAATTTAAAAAAATAATCCGAAACACTCGTAAAAAAATTACTATCCCAAAAGGGAGAGTTCCTAATAAAAGTATAGTAATAAAGGTTTGAGCTCGATGTTAATAAAGGAGGTAAAAGACGCTCGTTTAGAAGCTCAGTGGAAAGCAGTTACCGGAAGATGGCTTGTATTCTATTAAGCCAAAGGGCTAAGTAGTGTCGCGTCGACGCACACCTCCCGTGAGGATCAACCCTTTGCTCACCCTTGCATAATCCACGACCCCGTTGAGACCGACACAAAATTAGAGACGCCCCTTACCCCTGCATCCCACCTCCTTCTGCATCCACTCATGATTTAGGAGAGAATTATCAAGACTGAATCCAATAACGCGAACCGCGAAATTTGTCCCGCGGCAAATTAAGATCAAGGACCATATAGCATTTATATATACATGTATGCATACACTCGAGTCTCTTGAAATACTACCTATTATGTTATTTATTTCATCTCGAGAATGGCCATTATATTCACGACAAGAGTCATTTTTCAAGTGTAAATTAAAAAGGATCGAGTAAAAGACGTTTGTCATTTTTACGTCTGCTGTCGAAACTCAATTTTTAAATGATTTGAAAATAATTTAAATAAAATTAAATAATATACCAAAAACACAATTTGCATGTGAATTTTTAAGAAAATAAAAATTTATAAAGAGAATCGATTAATAGTTATGCTAATAAATGATGAATAAATGATGAAATTAAAAAAAATTATTGATTGAGAGAGAGAGAGAGAGAGAGAGAGAGAGAGAGAGAGAGAGAGAGAGAGAGAGAGAGAGAGAGAGAGAGAGAGAGTCACAATGGATGTGAAAATGAACAAAAACGATAAAAATATGAACTCTTTTGTTACACGAGAAGAGAACAGAGGAGTTACTTTTATTGTGAAGGGATTATTAATGGGAATAGATTTTTCGCCAATACGTCAGAATCAACGAATCTGAGACAGTGGTTTTTAGGGAGAAGAGAAGTTGTTATGACAGTCAGCAGCGAGCCATCCATCACTGAGATTTGGTCCCGATGGGTCGACTGCGGACCAACTTATCCAATATTTAAGGTTTTGTCCCTCGCGGGCCAGCTAATATATCACTCTCATTAATATATATTTGCGGGGGAGATAACTCCTCGGCGTGATATGGTCAAAGAAAATGGAATCGAGATGAGAGCTGGACTCACACCAAAATCGCCAACCTTTCAAGAACCTTAAATCAGAAACAACTATTCATTTCCTCATACATCATATGACACGACAATTTGGTTCACCAAATTTACGTTCTTCTTTATTTATTACTCACGTGGCACGTGAATTATTAAGAAAAATATATTATGGATTGTATGAGAAAAGATCCTGTATAATGTGAAACCATTTGCCATTTTTCAAATTCCTTCATTGGAATTAAATTTAATCAGTAAGAAATCAATTGTTCAAGTGTAAATTAGTGCGCTGCTTTAGATGAAACAATAAATTTTTAATAAAGCCAAAGTAAAATTTTAATGCAAGATTTTCTTGAAAAACCAAACATAATAAATAAGTATAATAAAAGACTCCAATTGCGTCTCTTTTTTGTTTAAAAATTGATCATGCATCTATAGTTTGACTAAACCAAAATACTAAAAAAAGATGCTTATCCTAATAAATAATACAGTAAGACCTGATGACGCTTTTCACGGAAATCCAATTAAATTATTTAAACACCAAAAAAACAAAACAACTTCTTCAAAAATTTCGAAGAAAACAAACCTAGGCAACAAAGATATCAAAACAATTGATCAAAGTATTGAAAAATACATTAAAGATTTAAATCAAACTCTTTTTCAAATAGACGAAATAAAATTATACCAAATCCCTGCAGTAAAGTTACCACAAATCATGGAAGAAACAATGTATCTATCGAAAAAAAAGATCAATACACGACTGATCCAAAGCATACTTTTAGAAAATAAAGATAAATACCCTAACTATATAAACATTTATACAGATGGATCTAAATCAGCAAATGGAACAGGCTGCGCAATAATTGTCGAAGAGGAAGAAGAAGAAATTATTACTAAACTTCCCACTGTATTCTCGGTATTCTCTTCTGAAGCTTACGCAATTCTAAAAGCTTTAAACTACATAGAGAACTCTACAAAAATCAAATTCATTATAAATACTGATTCAAAAAGTGTTATAAATGCAACACAAAATAAAAAGACTACAAATCCTTTCATAAGAAGTATCCTTGAAGTGGTAACAAAACTAAAAACAAAACATATACTATTACAATGGATACCTTCACATCTTGGAATACGGGGAAACGAACGAGCAGATGCTGCTGCAAAAAGAGCAGTGGAACTCAAAAATCCAATTACAATTCCAATTTTTAATAGAGATTTGAAATTTTTTAATAAGACAAATTTAAAATCACAAGTTTATAAAAAACAAAAAAATTTGAATAAGTTATACTGAAACTGAACAAATGAAAATCGACACTGAAAAAGATTACTAAGCGATTTGACAATGCTCCTATAGTTATGAGAGTTATCCATTAAGAATTTAGGTTACTTTAATTAGGAATCCTAATTACTACAGCAAGAAATTTATCAATATAACCAAGATTCCTAGTCTAGTTAAAGTAACCTTAATTTTTCAGTCGATACTTAAATCGCACAGGCATTTTTTCAGTGCACTTAATGTTATCTTATTTAGTGGTCACGTGCCCCATATACTTTACTATAGAAAAATTTCACACTGAATAACATGACCTTAAGGGCAAATCCGAGTTGTGGAATATAAACAAACAAAAAAGCAAACGAAACAAACACTAAAAGTCGTAATTGTTGGCAGCCTTTATTGACATAAACTTTTTAAGGACATTCCAAGCTTTAATAAAAATATTTTTTTATTAAATTTGGTTAATCCCTTCATGAAAAAAACAACTTAAAAAAATAATTATTTAAACAAATTTCTCGAAAAGTTTAAAAAATTATTTTTAATAAAATATTATTAAAATTCAATGCATTCTCTTCAATTTTTGTTTAAAACATTTTTTTCTAGGACCAATAGTTTTCGAGATAAAAATTTCTGAAAAAAAGGTGACGCCAGCCGTATGGCCCGAATCGAGCAATAAAAAATTCAAAAATTAATTTCTCGAAAATATCAAAAAACACATCTTTACAAACTAGGGTACTTTTTAAGGACATTCCAAGGTTTAATAAAAATATTTTTTTATAAAAATTGGTTATTCCCTTCATGAAAAAAAACAACTTTAAAAAATAATTGTTTAAACAAATTAGTCGAAAAATTAAAACAAATATTTTTTAATAAAATATTATTAAAATTCTATACATTCTCTTCAATTTTTGTCGAAAACATTTTTTTCTAGGACCAATAGTTTACAAGATAAAAATTTCTGAAAAAAGTGACCAAAAAGTTTAATTAACAATATCTTGCAAAATAATTAAAATTTTGCAAAATCCTTGAGTGTACTTTAAAAGCACCCTAAACACAACAAATTAACCAAGTATAAACAAAATCTGAGATTCAAAATTTCTTCCAGCTATGGAACGCCCCAAAAATAAAACTGAGTAGGGGAGACCGAGGTGAGTTGTAACAGAGGTGAGTTGTAACAAAGCCGATTTCTCGAAAACTATGACCTTTTAAAAATTTTGAAAAGCGTAAATGTATTACATTTTTGATTCACTATTTGATGCAAATTTACTTGACCACCTGAGAAAAGTTTTAGAGATGTATTTAATATGTGTGCAAAAAAATTGCTAAAAGTAAGTTTTTGGCCGAAATTTTGATACTTTATTATTCGACACATATTATATTTTTGTTATTCTAATATTTACCATAATAACTGTTGGATATCCTAGTTTTATGAAATGGTTTTGTTTTTTTGTGTCAGTCTCGAAATTTAAAATAAAAAATAATTATTCGAAGCGATGCACAGTTTTTCGCACATAGGCGAGTTGTAACAGGCTGTTTCAACTCACCTAGGTTTACGCAAATTTAAGCTTGATCGAATAGAGACTGTTTTGACTTTTGCTAAAGTATATTGTTTTATATTATGGTTTTAAAAGTATTTAGAACTTTACAAATTTTCGTGTAAATCACTTTCATATTTTCCAAAGGAAAACAAAATATTATTAAAAACATTTTTCGAGTTGCTCTTTCACATACAAAAGTCAAAATAATTTCTACTTATAGGTTTTTTTTGTTATTATTAAGCTTGTTGCTCATTTTTTATTTAGTTTTTGGTTTAATTTGATTTATATTGATCTCATAAATTTCCTTACTCTAATTTACTCCTTAATTATTTAAAAATTTGCAGAAAAAATTTTATTATTCTTAAATTTCTATAAAATATGTTATATAATATTATTTTTAGCTATTATACAGCTCAAATTGTTATTATAGATCGTAATTAAATACCAAAGATTGATTTAAAATATCTAATTAGTGTTAAAGAAAGCGAAATATGTGATAACCTAATTCTAAAAATAATTAAAGTATTAAAACGATTGTTTTATTCTTTTCTATTAATAAGATGTCTTTACTAACTAATTAAATTTACTTTACTAACTAAACTAAGCATTAAAAATTAATTTTTTTCATTAAAATCACAAAATTTGCAACTGTTACAACTAACGTCGACATGTGTTACAACTCACCTTGGTACTAGGTGAGTTGTAACACCGGGAACTGTTTTCGATTTTGCAATTTTTTCGTAAAACCTTACAACTTTTTACAATTTTGCTTCCTCGTGAGGAAGCTTTGTAGTCGTTTAATTTACAAAATTTTTAAAAATTCTTTTGACAAATTTTCTTCTATATGGGTCTATGTTATATAAGACCCTGAACAATTGTCCGGATGTATGTATGTGTGTGTGTATGTGTGTGTGTATGTGTGTGTGTGTGTGTGTGGATCCCGATTTTTGTGAACACGATAACTCGAAGAGGTTTTAACGAATTCGGCTGAAAATTGCTAGGAATATTTATCATAAAAATATCTCGAAATGGATTGATGGACATTAAAAAATCTATTAAAAAAAATTTTTTTTTTACTTTTTTCAAAAAAAAAATTTTTTTTTCAAAAAATTTTTTTTAATTGAATATTGAAGTTAATATACAATAAAATCTTCTTCTTTGCATCAAGACGAATCGATTGGTATATATAAAGGATAAATTGTATGAGAGTTTATAGAGGTAATGACAATTAAAGCAAAAAAATTACCTTTTTTTATCAAAAATTTAGTTCTTTCATCAAAATTATATTCCAGTACATTAAGATTTTACTCATTTTTTTCAATAATCTTATCCGTTGCATTAAAACGGATCGATTGGTATATATAAAGTATATATTTTATTTGAATTTATAGAATTAAACATAATTAAAACGAAAAATTCGCACTTTTATTAGAAATTTATTTCCTTCTTAAAAATTATGTTGCTTTATAATAAAATGTTAATCTAGACTTAAAAACAAACTAAAAATCTTCATTTCATCAAGACGAAACAAATTGATGTATAAAAAGAATATATTTTATTAGCATTAATAGAATTAAATAAAATGAAAAAATTCACTTTAAAGCAAATTTTTTGCTTATCGTAAAGAGGAAGCAAAATGTTCATGTAATGAACATCTTAATTCACAACTTGTTAATTTTTGGTTCACATACTACACAAAACTACCTATCCAAAAATACAAATTTCATAAAAATAGGACAATTTTTGGCTGAGTTATACTGGATAATGTAAAAATCGTTTCAACTCACCTCGGTCTCCCCTATATCAGATGCATCAACAGTGCGAAAGACACTGAGAGCGATTGGATAGTCACAAAGCGGTGAGGGAAAAATTTTTCTTTTCCATTTGTGACTGTCCTATCACTACCCGAGGGGAAAAATTTTATGGAAGTCTGGTGTCTACAAAGAGACTAGACAGTTATAGTGTAGCCCGTCTAATCCAGCCTGTCTTGCTATCGGCTAAGGAGCAGGTTAATAGACCTCGTTAAGTCCGTCTATCTAGACGGTCTTTTCAAAATCAGAGCAGTGACTTGCAAGACGCAATAAGTTATGGCAGTTTACAGTTGGCGTGCGTAACATTCAGTTGCTATTACACATGGTCGAATCTTAACCCAATTTTGTAATAATTATATTATATAAATTAAATTAAAGTTAGATAACATAATTTTTTTTTAAACTTCACAATCCAATTATGTTGTAAATTTCCTTGTTTTTAAATAGAGAAGGTAAGTATCGTATTGTAATTACAAAACATAACCTAAAAAAAATAATTGACAAAATGAAAAAGTAAAATTACCCGTGTGGAAAAATAAAGAATAAGAAACCTAAGTCATTATATGTTCATTTAGTACGGTGTTATTAAGACCGTCTAGATTTGGTCTAGCATGTTATATGCGCATGCGTCGATGTGTGCCCAGCTGTTAAGTAACATGGCGCCTAATGGCGTCGCGTTGTTTAGCGTCGTTAGATCAGTCAGTGTATGGTACATTTTCTTTGTGATTTTTAGTATTCGTTGTGGTTTCTGTTTTATGTAAATAATAATGTGCTATGTTGTTGTTGTTTTCTGTATAATTTAATGTTAAATGTGCACTAAAAAAAATAGATTTTAATGTGTTTCTATGAGTTTTGATTACTCGGCTGAAGCTACCCAGCTTAAAATCCCCATACAGGATCCTTAAAGGATCCTCTCGGGAGCCTATACAGGTCCTGTGCAGGATCCCATACAGGATCCCGTACTGGTCCTGTACAGGATCCTATACGGGATTTTGGGACAGGGTTCCTGTGCAGGTTCCGATGCAGGAACCTTAGTTATCAAAGATTTATGTAAAGGTTCCTGTACAGGAACACTTGCAGGATCCAGTACAGAAAACTTTGTAAACTTTTGTAAACTGCAGGTACTTAAGTGTAAAGGATCCTGTAAGGAAGCCGTAAAGGATCCTACACAGTTTCCTCAATTAATTTATTTATATTTTTAACTCCTGCGCAGTAGTTTTCTATGAGTTTCTCGAATGCGCAATACATTTTTCTGTCCAACATTGATATACGAGCCTAACATATTAAAATGTGAAGGCTATGTATGTCAAATGTTGCTTAACATATAAAAACTTTAAAAAATTAAAAAGTTTCCTGTACAGGATCCTGCACGTGCTCCTGTACAAGAACCTTTACAGGAACATTTGATAGCTAAGGTTCCTGCATCGGAACCTGCACAGGAACCCTGTCCCAAAATCCCGTACGGGATCCTGCACAGGACCTGTACAGGATCCCGAGAGGATCCTTTAAGGATCCTGTACGGGGATTTTAAGCTATTAATACTTAATAATATAAAAAACCATCGAGTACTGTTGTCTGAGAATCAATATCCACTAAATAGCAAATATAGTAAGTTTCTATTTATTAATTTCATTAATTAGTGATTGACGCCTAAAGATTGGTTCTGAATACAACTGCTAGGTTCATCCGGCTGTTTTGATTTGCAGAAAATTTTATTTTACAAAAAGACTACTATCTCCAATGCCAAAGATTGGGAGGGGCACAAAGACTTACGCTTAAAGAAAGTTGAAGTGAAAAATACAGAAAGTTAAAATATTTTTTAATACTTTTTATGTAAAAAAAGTCATTAAAATTATTTCAAATACAATTAAGTCTTATCATTCTAAGAATAGTTGTCATAACATACAATGAGAAATTTCAAAATTTAGATTAGAATTAGAATTTACTAGCACTGCTGATCAGACCAGAAACGCTGGTCTATTCTAGACGATAGCGTGGAAGTTTCGTTTCAATTCTGAACAGCCGCTCGACAAGACCGTCTGTCCTTGGTCTAGAAAGACGTTAGACAGTCTCTTAAGCGCTTGGTCAGCGCCCTAAAATTTTTCCACATGGGTAACTGGGACTTTCTTACCATCCGTGCTGTTAATATAGTCAAACAGTTAAACTTTTTAGTTTACAGTTAAACTGGCAGACTATTTTGACATTTGCTACTACATAAAAGATTATTTTTTTTACAGTTGCATTTTGCATATTTTTGTCGTACATTGACGTCCGGACGCTTTACAATTGCACTTAAAATGACCTTGCCCTCCTGTATTTTTTTGTACATACTTTCGGACTGTTATATTTTGATTATAGTCAACATCTTCCATATGGTTTTTTATTCGGTTTTTAACGGTAGTGTTGCTGCAATTTTTTGAGATAATCACTCTCATTTACTACCACGCGCGTCACAGATTCGTTTTCCATTTATTTAAAAATATAAATTAATTAATTAATCGGTTAAGGTGGGGAATCAGATTTTAATTTGAGATTATAACTTACCGTAGAAATAATACTAAGAAAGTTAATACAATTTCTTCATTATCGGCATTCAACGACTTGGGCATTTCATGAAATGCATTTTATATTTGGACGTATTGTGAAATTTTATTTAGTTTCACAAAATGCATAATTGGCTGTTGCACTTCATGAAATGTCCAACAATGTTGGACACATGGTGAAGTAAATATTTTTTTCACAATGTGCCTGCACTTCATGAAACATCTAGGCATTTCATGAAGTACGGTTTTTCAAAATATGGCTACGACATATCAACTGCACGGACCTCTTGTAATTGTCCAATCACTCTATGGGTCTCTGGCAGGGTTTGTGAGTCTGATATTTAATACCAAAACAGTTTAATTTTTGCAACGCGTCAAAAGTGCTATTTTAGTGGTTATTTTATTTTATTATTTAGCTTTTTATTACTCATAGTTAAATAATATTTCGTTGGAAACTCTGACACTCTAATTTATGATTTTCGTAAAGAAAGTATAGATATTTTAATTTTTATGGGAATGAAGGCTGCTAAAAAATCGGTTTTTTGGTTTATTTAGGGTCATTTGGGGTAAATGTAAACAGTAGATGTTTTAGCTAAATTTACAAACTTAAAATCACGTACGTCGTTAATATTTATACCTCAGCTCACCTACAAGATGTTCTGAGTATTGCCAATATTTTATTTTGACAATTGGCAATGCCATAGTACAAGTTATTTTTTAATGCAAAAAAGATTGAAAATCAAAATTTTACTGTTTCAGTATTTTGTCTCGCATTTGCATAAAAATAAATTAAAAAATGAAACAAAAATTTGTAATTCTTCCTTATTAATGCCTTAACAAAAATTGACTTTGATTTTTGATTTTCGTTAATTTAGTTAATAAATAATTAAGTGTTTACATTTACCCCGAGAATTCGAAAACTCGGGGTAAATGTAAACAGAACGTCAACTACATTAAAAAAAATTTAATAAATTATTGGATCTGCCATTTTGAAATTAAAAAATTCGATTTTAGATTCTTATTCAGCAACCTTAAAAACTTTTTTTACCAAGTTGAATGAAAATCTATTAAAATTTGTTCAAGTTATTCAAGTTTTACATTACTAATTTTGTAATGGTTGATTGTTTATTTTAAGATACATTAGCCAGTCAACTGGTTGATTTTTCTATACATCTACGAAGAACTTTTAGCAGTTTTTCCATCCGTTAAAACAGTAGTATACTTGAAATAACTTGTTTCATAAACTTCGCTTAACTACAGTGGTGTTTACATTTACCCCGAATTTTAGAAAAATTTCAAATTCTCGGGGTAAATGTAAACAGTCAGTTTAAGGCGATTCAGGTGCATCAATATTTTGTTGTACTCCATAAAACTTTTCTAGGGAAGTAAAGTAACAAGTTCATGCAAAAAAAATCCGTCCATTTTACGTTTTAACAAAAAAAACTAATGTTTTTAGTGAAACATAGATATTCCGTTTACATTTACCCCAAATGACCCTATACAATAATCAGTGTTTAATATTTATCAAATTAACTCACTTAGGGCCGATTTCACCATGGAGAATTAATATTGTGATTAAATAATTAGGATTATATTTTAAACGACGATTAACAGTTACTACTATTCCACCACCTTTATTTAATGTAATATTTCTTGATTAAACAATCTAAATTATAAGAATGCGTTCCACCATAATTCTAGTGGTGATTAAAGGAAAGTAATCACCGTTTAACTTAATTGCCTAAATTTGACCGTTTAATAAGTTAATGAGCGATTAATACAAAGATATTGACATGGAAATTATAACCTTCAAATCGAAATGGTTTGTAATCATTAGAAATGGCCGAATTTTACGATTAAATTTTGTCATCATTTTCGATGTAGATTTTGTTGTGCGCTTCCGTTTAACACAGCCCATAGGTTCTCTTGAGTTGAAAGTGTTGAATGTTGACTGAAAACTGAAGGGGCGCTGGATGTCATCTAGGCCAAAATTAAAAATAATGCATAGGAAATTTTTCAAAACATATTCTCCTGGATTGAAGGACTACTTGTATACATATATTCTGATTTTACGTTAGGCTGTAAAATTTGTAGCAATTTTTGAAACCATTATATTAATGAGAAGCATTGTATAATTCCACTTTTTTACAATAATAGAGTTTTTAACATAACCTCCAAATACATTACTGAACTCATTGCGCAGACTCGGGGTAGTCGATTCTTGACTTCGATATAATTTTCGAGTCTTAGCAGTGAGTTTTTTAATATATTTGTAGGTTATGTTTAAAAAATATTATTTTGAATTTCAGCCTAGAGCACATCCAGCGCCCCTACAGATTTTTATTTTTATATTTTTACAAAAACCACGCGATTTCACCAATGATACAACTTCTTCTAGCATGAATATTTTTAATAGCCAATCACAATTGGTCTCAGTAGAAATATATGGGTTCTTGAGAATTAAGTACATGGGATTATGTAAACAGTGATTAAAAATTTGTTATCAAATTTCGTGGAACGGAATGGAAATTACTTTTATTTTGATTGTCGATTAAAAGATAAACATAATTATTTAACCACAACTTTTTCCGAGTTTGTAAAATCTGATTGGATATTCAACACACTCTTGAATTTTTTTTCTCTCTCTCTCTCCTACTTTTACTTTTTGGGGCGTTCCATGGCTCGTGCACTGACAAAAATTTGATTTTACTTATATTTTATAATTTGATAGTGGTTAGGGTCCTAATAAGTGCCAAAATTATTATACGTGTAAAAACTTTTCTTCGTGTATTTACATGTGTCCAAATCTACATGTATAATTACTCGTGTTTATTTTCAATAGGTGTCAGTTAAAAATATTGCGTGTAATTTTAACACCACATATGGCGTTAAAATAATATTTTTTCTGTTAAATCGCTGTTTAAGTTCTTAAACGAGTCAAATTTGGATAATTAGGTTAATCGGTGATTACTTTCCATTAATCATCATTTCGATTATGGTGGAACGCATTCTGATGGTTAAGATACTTTAATCACGAATTATTACACTAAGTACAGGTGGTGAAATCGGCCCTTAGTACCATAGAATTACGAATAGAATGTAATAAATTCATTCTCACCTGGAAAAACAATCTTAAAAGTATGCTTATATATAGAAAAGTATAAATACAAGCTATAGTAACATATATAGGCACATAAGCCTATTAAATTCTACAGAGGAGTACTTAAATTTTAGAATTTCCATATATAAGACCCGAATTGTCAACTAGTTGAGAGTGGAATGTGATAATAGAATAAAAATATTTTTCCAAAATAATACTTATATTATTGATACCACACAGCTATGTACTTTATGTAATCTTAATATGATCTATCCTCTTAGCAAATTAAAGTTAACATTTTTTTCCTGTGGGAAGTTAAACTTTTAAACTAACTTTAAATACTGTTTTTTGACAAAAATTAAGGTCCCAAATACATACCAAAACTAACTTTAAGAAATTTCATATTTTATTCCGACACATTGAATCGACTATTTTTATACTCCTGTTAAATAAAGTACCAACACATAAAAAGCAATGTTTTTTGTAAATTTTTCTGATTTTTATAAATTATAAGAGTAGCTGGCTCATTTCATTTAAAAGATAAAATATGGTTTACAGGAAAGTTAAAATATGAATATTCGATTTTGTGTTTGTAGTCAAGTTCTCTATATTATTTAATGTTTTAAAAAATTGAAAGGGATAGTAGTTATAACATTACACGTAAATATTTTTAATGGCAGACAGTTTTTTGGCAGAATATAATCACTCTTCTTTTTACCTCTAATTTTTGTTCTAAACAAGTTGCTGTATTTGGAAATCATTTCAATTTTACTTTTTAAATATTTTAAAGTATTATAAAGAATACTATTTAACACATAAAAGCAATTTGTATACAAAAAATGAGAGAAGATTGGTTACGCTACTTCTGGACAGTAGGAGACATTTGAAACAGAAACAGTATATAAAAAAGAACAAATATTAATATATTACAAATATCTACACTATATTAATAAAAATAACTTCTTATCATATAAAATCAAGTTTTTTATACACTGGTAATACATTTTTACTTATAATGTATAGTCTTTATATTACATAATAAGAATAAAGCTATAATATGGGATAGTAGGGGAAATTTTGATCTTTTTTTTATTCCCAAAATAAATATGTTATCTAGAAAGCAATGCAAGCTGTCAAATTTCTTAAAGAATCGAAACTTTTTGATAATACAGTAGAACCCCGTTTATACGAGCTAATATGGATTAAGAGAATATACTCGGATAATACGGACTTTTCTATTTGCACTATATTTTAACATTTGCAGTTTTTAATAAGTCCTTTCTGTTAAGGGAAAATGGTTTAGTTTTAATTAGATAATAATTTAAATAATTTATTAAAATAACACAAATTTTTTTGAAAAAGTTTGTCAGCACAATAATTTTCGATAGAAATTTCTTTACCGATATATTGAATAAATTCATTGCCATAACTCGGATAACGCGGACTAGACTTAAGAGACAACTTGTCTGATTTTTAGACTTAAGTTAATAAAAATTGAGAGTATGTTAAATATTAATCAAATATACCAAACAATATTTATGCCATTATATCAATTGAAAAAATCTGGATAGAATGGTATCAAGAATTCAAATTAATTTTTTTGAACGTAAGGTCCCTTTCACCGCGTCAGGACACATATTTATTTTAATTTTTATTTTCAAATCATGTTCTCTTAATATGAATGCATGGTAATAAGTTCGAGTAAATTATATCAAGCGATACTAAAAGAAAGCACTTAAAAAGAATTTTACTTTACGGGCATGATTATGATCTTATGGTGCCCTTATAGATACTTCTTTATACCTAAAGGTAAAAAATTGACCTAAATTTTGATGGTAGCGGAAATTATTTGTCAAATTTTGACGTTTAGGTCAAAACTGCCCTCAAAATTGACCAAAATTTTGAGGGTAGCGGGAATTGTTTGTCATATTTTGACGTTTAGGTCAAAACTGCCCTCAAAATTGACCTACATTTTGAGGGTAGCGAGAAAAGGAAATGACTGAATCAGCGGCGGCGGCGAAATGATTTTATATTAATAGAGATAGACACACAAGAAAAGTCTTGGGAAAAGTTAGATACTATATAGTGATTGATGAAGTTGTACAGTTACATTGTAAGCTTATATGGACCAGTAATAATCAGGTTTAGTAATCTATTAATATCGTAGGGGAGTATTTCCGAATATGAAATGGATCTTTAGGCATGAATAAATTAGCAATTCAAATGTAGAGTGTAAAGTTAGTAAAATGTAAACGCATTTGACAGCAGGCTAGGGTTCACGATCTGTAGCTTTACTTACACAGACAGTTGAAACGGCAAAGATGTTACAGAATCTGAAAACAATATTGTTAACTATTTTTGTTTATTAAATATTTAGTAAACTGGATATTAAAATAGAATCCCGTTTTTATTTACAACATCAAGAACGATTCAATTGTTCTATACGATAATAACATTTTATATACGATTCACTTAAAAATATTGTTGCAAGTTTTGATAAGAAGTTTAAATGCGCATGCAAAGTAAATTGTTTTCATGCTGTGAAGATATTTTTAAAATTATTTTTGAATAACAACATTAGAAAATTACTATAGCCTATGAATAAGTTATCACGATGATAACGCGCTATTATTATCGTTATCGAGATGGTGGATGTAAGGACCGCAACACGGAAAGTAGCATGTGTATAGTCATATAGTGTTTGGTCTTCAGTGTTACCACCCACAGGTTAAAGTGAACCAACAATCCTTGCATATATATGTGCAACATATATGAATATATACGTCCTCGAGGCATCGAGTCGGATTTACAAGCGCATGAAAGAGATTTACCGTCATGGTTTAACTCGCGGGCAATTAAACCGTCTTGTCTTGTCCGCGGACTCTGGACATCGTCATTTCTGTCCAGAATCGTTTACCTAACAAAATTTAGTCCCAAGAACTTCAATTTCAATAAATGCAGTATCATATTTTACGTAATTTTTTTACGCTCTTTTGTGAAATGAGATCGCTCCCACAAAAAGTGTAATACGCAAAAGAAAAAGAGTAAAAATAATGACCAAACATTAAAGAACAAATACGTTGGCAAGGAAGACAATAGTTTTTTTATGGAGGCATCGAGCAAAGAATATAATTGAGAATATGTTAAAAAATAGAGAAGTGGATTAGATTATTATCTCCTTTTCCCGATGCGGATGTTAGCGAGATGAAGTCTGCAGTTTAATTTCATCTGTACTGGAAGGTACCACTTGCTTTTTGGCTTCGCATGCAGAGTGTCTATATAGCATGAGAGAGCCGAAGACCGTGCGGTTCACGGAAGTTAATATAATTATATGATAGGGTAATAACGACCAATTTAAATAATATCGTCGTATCCCTTTATTTGGGTGAGAGAAATGGAATAAAAGTCAGACAGGCGACCGAAAACGATATCTCCGGGCATCAAATTTCCGGCGCAGTAATGATCAGCGTGCCAATTATAGTTTAGTAGACACTAAAGTGCTAATTTTTTTGTCACTCTGCCTTCTTTTAAGTCATTGCTAAACTAATGCAATATAATAATTATTAAAATATTTCTCTAATTCCATTTAATTTTGAAATTAAATTTTTTCTCTAGAGGTGCCATAAAAGTATATTATTTTACTTTTAGATAAAAAAAGAAGTGAATAGGATAAACAAGGTATAGGTAAATATAAAAGACTTAAGAATACCACAAAGAAATTATCGCTGCTATATACTGAGGGATGGAAATATGAAATGGCAAGTCGAACAATAAATTTCAATAATAAATGAGCGATTAGGATGGTGAAAAAAACAAACCATTCGAGGAGAGCCATTTGGTTGCATTAAGAGAGCAGCCAACTCTTTTTCTTATTGCGCGTCTCGTTAAACTCGCTTTGCATTACGCACGACTAGCAAAGAAGGCGAGAGGAGCGTTGAAAGGGGCCCCGGATATAATCATAACGCGGCGCATACAAACGGGTGCTAATGGCGTGGATGGCTTTTGTTGTTTTTAATTAACCCTTTCTTTCGAGACGGCCGAAGGGAACGTTAAAACCGTACAAAGGGCCAAAAGGCCTTCCGCTTACCGGAGTCGCATCCACGGAATTCGTCCCTCACCATTCCCAAGGGGGATGTAAATACCCCAGAATTGCACCTCCGAGACGAAGACAGAATCATATTCTCTCTTCCTGTTACGCGGCTCATCTAATTATATCGCGACAGCCCGAATAATTATCACGACTTCAAAAGCAATCAACTTTTTTCAATATTCTTCTCTGCATTCAAATTTTTCACCTTTTTTGGAGCGAGTTTTTTCTAAATAATTCAATTTTCAATTTTACGAACTACATCTGCTTTTGGTTGAAAATCTTATTCCTAAGAAATTATTTTTCCCAAAAAAAATATTTTACTTGGAAATAAAAAAAATGTACTGGTCAGTTTTGAAATTGTCAAGAAGATTCATAATTTGAGTAGAAATCAAAAGCCTGTTTTTCATGGTATGAAAAATTGTGAACATTTCCATCGGTCCTTTTCTGACTCGTTTGACAATTTGTTAGGAGGCGCCCCGCAGAGGCATTTGAAGATCACTGTTCGCATAATCGCGTTTATAATCGCGATTATAAACGCGATTATGCGAACAGTGATCTCGAGAGAGAGGGCTCGAAGACAATGTTGACGTCGTAAAGAAAAGCTTACGTATAGTATTCCGAAGAAGTAGGGGTTAGACGTCGGTGCTTTGTCGTGGTCACGGCGGCTGTCAATCACCGGTGATAGGAGGCGACACATTAATCTCAGCAGAGACCTCGTGACCACATCGTCTCTTCTGCGGTTAAACGGACCTTACGACCTATCTCGCATGCCGACGTATATCCACTCTCCGTACCGATACTCTTATAAGGTATCTAGTAATATTTTATGGCGCTTAGAATGTCCGCGCCATTAATGGCCTTTCGTTGCAGCTTAGAAGAAAGAATTCAACAATGGTACAAATGTGTAACCGGTCCCGAAGAATTTTGTCGAACATGAATCTTGAACTATATGTCGTAAAGCTATCGATCATTATTATTTTGATTCTCAACGTAATTACTATTAATATCATTATCCCAGTACCTAAACATCATCACTTTCCTTCAATAGTTTTTAATTGCAGGTGCTTCTTTTAATACACTAATGCTGTCGAATACTGTGAGATACTATTGCGTGCATTGAGTGCAATAAATTTCGGTCAAAGATTTATCGAGACTGTCGCCGGATTGCAGCTCTCGGTAAAGATAGGCGCCGGCTCAGTTGCAGTCACCTCGGGGCCACCCAGTCGGTTTGCGATCTTGAAGCGATAAACGCATTATTTAATTACTCCAAGTAATTACCGATTATTACACGGCGGACCTGTCCCGATGCACCGTTCGCCATTAATTACAAGAAGGACCGGATGAAACACTCGTTACACAGCAAGTCTTTGCTCGCCTCACACCCAGCGACCATCACTCTGCTTTTAATTGTAAACAAAGATTATTGAATAACGAAATTTATTCATAATTTACACATTGTCAGCAATTATCAACTAAATACCAATTAGTAGCAAAAAATACAAGAGGCAGGAAAAATTCGATGCAGTTATTTTGAATTTGTAGTTACGCTTTTTTGCAAAGCCTCATTAAAAAGAAGCTTTATAAGTCGGATTCAAACGGCTATTGCGTTCAATCGATTAGTATCGATGAGCGATATTTCTAATCTCCCGAGCCAATTAAGCAACGATTGCCGATATCGAGCGAAGGATCAATCGGTCGGTGTGCGGATACAAAAGCATCAGGGAATAAAGAAGGAGAATCGATTGCCGCTTAATCAGAGTCTTTAATCAGTTTTGGAAAAAGCATCCGTGGAACTTGTATAATAGCCCTTAAACGGTACGTATAATTTCGCGAAATGAAGGCAAAGTGTAACAGCAACAAGCAAGAAATAGAAAAGACAACTTTAGAGCAGGTACTTATAATTGCAGGCAATGCAGAACGTTGATTCTCCAATTACGGGAACATTGAATTTTACAAAGATCAAAGATGGTAATTATGAAAATTGAGTATAAATAATGTTCAATTAAATGAGAGGAAAAGAAATAACTTGTTTTTATTATTTTTAGCTCAAGTGTAAATAAACTAGTATTCATTTGGGAGCGTTAACAGAATCCCCCAGGACTCTATCTCGACATAAATGCCTCCCTCCAGCGACACCGTTCATCATATCCAGTAAGCCAGTAGGTAATACATGAGAGGTGAAGTGAAGGGGAAGAAACAAAGAGAGGAGGAGAAGAAGAATATAAAGAGAGGAATGGAGAAGATAAGAGGACCGACAATCCTTACGTCCGAGGTGGTAATCAGAAATGTTTCTTCCTTCGCCCTTGCCCCCATCAACCCCGGTAACTCGCTGCTCATTCCTTTCCTTCGTAATTTTTTTCTATTTTCTCTTCTTTCAGTTCTGTCCTCCTCTATCAATGTTCCCCCTCGTCTTTCCTTCTTTAACTCCTTCTCCTCACATTTATCTTTCTATCTCCCTTGACTCGTCCTGAGAGACTGAGGGACCTACGACAAGAGACAAATAACGCTCCCACGAGTCAGAACGTAGATCGAGGAGGAAGTGAACGCACATTAATCTGTATCAACAGACGCTATCAATATTTAATCGTAATCCAGTGATTGCAGAGAGTCTGTGTACTCTTGTAATTCAGATAGCGGTACAAAGTTGAATTATCGCCTTAAAAAAGAGAGCTTTCAATAATCAAAGACATCAAACAGTTTTAGTTTAATCCGAATACACTGAGAAAATATTTTGTTTAAAATGTTGTCAAAGTTGGTTAAAACGGCTATACATGGGGATTTTGAGAAAGTTTAATATTTTCTTATGTGGTTGTTGAAATATTTTTTTAAAAGAGTTTTCAATAAATAATGAAAAGATCATTCAATCATTGATCATAAATTGATTTACTTTTTGTAAAAAAATGTAAAAAAATATTTCAACAACCACATAAGAAAATATTAAACTTTCTCAAAATGCCCATGTGTAGCCGTTTTAACCAACTTTGACAACATTTTAAACAAAATATTTTCTCAGTGTACTTAAAAGTTGAAAAATCATTTGAATTTTTGTATTTAATCAGTTAAATGGTTGGTTTTTTCATAAATTTTAACGATATTTAGTTTTGTGTCAACTATTATTCTCTTTGCACGATTCTATTTAGTCAAATAAATAAGCCTTATATTTACTAATTTTTGGATCAAACAAATAAAGATAATATAATTATAATTTCCTCGTTGAAAAGTAGTTTAATAAACTCTATACTCAATGCAATTAAAAACGAATTAAGTATATAATTCAATATTAATAAAGCTTATATTATATCTTTAACGACGAGGGAAAGTAACAAACTCACTTGGTTGTTGAAATCTTCAACATTATCAAAATAGTTCATTCATTAACATAAATGAAGGACAATTTTTATTACCCAATGAAAAATTAACAACTGGCGCAGTAGCACTGGAGCAGAATGAAGGACAGATACCCAAGTGCGAAAACCAACGCGGCCCAACATTGGCCCAGTATTGGCAAAGCTGGCATCGAGACTTGGCAGACAATATTGGTCCGACTTTGCGCCGACTCTTGTGGTGTTAACCACGGTTGGACGTCGGCAGCCAGATCTCGGCAGACATTAATGGTCCAATATTGGCTGCCATTACTCCCCCAGTGTTGACAAAATAAAAAAAAAAATTTTATTTAATTAACTTATTAATTTATAATATTTATACGGCTTATTTCTCTAAGTTAAACGCAAACTTACAAATATTTGAAAAAATTCTTACCGCTCGCGGGGATCGATACCTGAACCTGATGCACTACAGCCTAACACTCTGACCACTCTGCTACTCTGACGTGAAATCGAGGAAGGAAATGTGTTTTGATAAGTTACACTACACTGGCCGATACTGTGCCATTATTGGGCCGAGCTACGTCCCTATATTGACAATTATAATTTGCCATCATAGATACAAAATGTTAGACATTAAAGTGCCGTTTCTGGGCCACGCTACGCCCTAATTCTGGCAATTATAATTTGCCATCAAATATACAATTAATGAGCCAAGCTACGCCTTAATGGGCTGATCTTCGTCACATCATTGGCAATAAAATTGAACTTTAAAACATTTTAATATGAAAATTCGTGCTATGTTTTTAATATTTAATTATTTTCTAAAAATTTAACTAGACTCCATTTTGAAATCAATTTTTATTAGAAAATTCTACGAAAATTTAATTATTTTAATACAAAAGTAAATAATTTATTGAATAACTAAATGTTTCTTAAAATTTAATTATGAGAATTAAATTTTAAAAATAACATTCATATATTCAATAAGTTTTCTTAATATTTGTGTAGAATATTCTCAATTTTCGTAAGGAAATAATTTGGCATCATTACTATTTCTTAACTACAATTGCTTTAAGAAAAATTCCAAGATTTTTAAGAATAAAGGAAAAAAATGTTTATAAATTCTATTTGTCAAATAGAAAATTTAATTGAAAATGAAACTGAAAATTTTTGAATTTTTATAAAATAAAGGAAAAGATTTTATTGAATAAAATGTTCTGTTACATTTATTTACGAATTTAATTGTAAAATTATTTAAAAACATCAATAACTTCTTTTTTAAATAACTATTTAATTAAACTTTTTCAAAAAAATTAATTCTCTAAAATTGCCAGTTGAAAATATAGAAAATACAAATTTTCAAATATTTTAATTTGAGTCCTTTTTAAACTTATTGAATTATTTAAATACAAAATAAATAATTTATTGAATAACTGAATGTTTCTTAAAATTGAATTCTCAAAATAATATTTATCAAATTAAAATGCCATTAATGTGCCTTTAATGGGCCGATCGTCATTACTTCACTGGCAATTGAATTTTGCCCTTAAAGATTGATCAACTTCAATCAAAGATACAAAATGTTTGCCATTAATGTGCCAATAATGAGCCATTATGGGACGGATGGTCGGCACATCACTGGCAATAGTATTTTGCCATTAAAGATTGATCAACTTTGCCATGAATGTGCCATTAATGAGCCAAGCTACGCCCCAATTATAATTTGCCTTCAAAGATACAAAATGTTTGCCATTAAAGTGCCACTACTGTGCTTTTAATGGGCCGATCTTCGTCACATCATTGGTAGTTGAATTTTTCCATTAAAGATTTATCAACTTTGCTAATAATGTGCCGTTATTGGGCCAAGCTACGCCTTAATACTGGCAATTATAATTTGCCATCAAAGATACAAAATCTTTGGCATTAATGTGCCAATAATGAGCCATTAATGGACCGATAGTCGGCACATCACTGGCAAATGTCTTTTGCCATTAAAGATTGATCAACTTTGCCGGGAATGTGCCGTTATAGGGCCGAGAGCTGGCCCAGTATTAAAAATTTCGAAAATCTGACCATCGGCGCCACCATTGGCCCAGCAATGGGACGTTCTTAACACCAGTAATGGCCTAGTAACTACTAACAAGTCTCGGCAGACATTACTGGACCAATGATGGTCCGGTTTTGCTGTCGTGGCATTTCGCACTTGGGTACTGGTGTTAAATCTTATTTTTCTCTCCAACTGATTTTGCTTATGACAGGACACTTCCCCCACACGCTACCGCCCATACCTTGCCTACTCTATTTATATTATCTCTATGTGTAATACCGGAATGATAACAATAATAATCAGTACTATGGCTTTCCAACTCTGGTACGGTACTGACTGCCGGTATAGGCGCAGTAGGAAAATATTACTATAGTTTTTGATTTTTTATTCTAAAGTCTTTTTATTTTTTTATTCTAATATTTAGTTTCTAATATTAATTTTTTATTCTAATAATAACTAATTTATAACGCGAAATATGTCTGTAAATTATTGAAAATAATTTTTTGTTAAGATGTTAAGACATTTTTTTAGGACTAAATAGAGATCCCAAGTGTACTAATGGATAATTTGGTAATGAATAGAAATGAAAAATAATAATATGCAATTCCTTAGTATACTTGAAATTCAGTTTTTCGAATTCCGATTGAATTAATATTTAATACTTTAAAAAACGCAAATCTGGAACCAACACATGGGGAGAATCGAACCTACGACCTAGGGATTTGTAGACTAACGCTCTAACCACTACGGTAAGCACGCTTACGTACAGACAAGTTTTAACTTATTGGTAAAGTAGCGTTCAAACAAACAATAAAGTTCAAGTTATTACATGTAAGTATTTATTTCAAATTATTTAAAAAATTTATAGTAATATTTTAAATTTAAAATGTTATAAATTAAAAAATTAAATTAAAAAATCATAATAGAGGTGTGCAAAAAGCTCAAAGCCCACTCTTCGAATGATTATTCAAAATCTCTAGTTTTCTCAGTGATCCCAGAGTCTATTAGAACCAACTTTGGAATCGTTTTCATCAATGAAAATGAATAGTTCAAAACTTACATTGCTAAAATGTTGCTTTTTTTAAAACAAATATTTCAATTTTAAGCATATAAACCGTATATATAGACCGTTCAGATGCGTCTTGTTGGGGCAATCACTGCGGACTCAAGACTGCCCCGAAATTTTTCTACATGGGTGTTTCTTTATTTTCTTGGTTGCAGTTTTCCATCTTACACACGAATCACATTGGTTGTTTTCATACTTTTCAACTGCTACGTTAAACTGCGTATTAATCACTTCAGCGGCATGGCGTTCCAATAGGCGTCGCATGAATAGGTGACAGAAACGGCAAAAAATGCGAAAATGGCGTTCCTATTTAAACATTATTCCTAAACTCTGTAAACAAATTAAGTTTACCAAACCAAATGTTATTTATTATTTGAGATTATGAATCTTAAATGGATTTTCAAAAATTCAAATAGAAGGATTCAAAATTGTGAACTATTTTGGGTGAATATTGGAAC
Source organism: Leptopilina myrica (nomen nudum) (assembly GCA_032872475.1). Taxonomy (NCBI): domain Eukaryota; kingdom Metazoa; phylum Arthropoda; class Insecta; order Hymenoptera; family Figitidae; genus Leptopilina; species Leptopilina myrica (nomen nudum). The sequence goes on from CM065464.1 coordinate 29,437,144, forward strand.
GCCATTCGTAAAAAGTATTAAAAATTGGTTACATTAAAACCTTTATAAAACCATTTTACATCTCTAAAAAATAATTTATTATTTATCTCAAATAATAAGAATATTTTATTTTGGCAAGTTTAAGGTAGTAGTCTCCTTTAGAAGGCGAAAAAAGCATTTTTTCAGGAATTTGTTTGAAAGGGAAGTAAATGATTGCGGTAAACGAAATTTTTTGGTGATATTCTACTGTATTTGAGATTCAAAAATCTACTTAAAAAAAAAAAATTTTTAATCTTCTTAGTATAACAATGATTTTTATAGAGCGCTGTAGTCAGTATTTTTAAAACGGTGCCGGTGATAAAGGTAGTACGATTCATCTGAAGCAGTCAAACTAAACTTTTTTTTATTTTTTATAAGTGTCTTTTCTATTTGAACTAAAAAAATATCGAAGAAATTAAAAAATTCCAAATTTTTTCGAACTGTCCCATCCTCCTTGCTCGAAAATGACGAGCGCCGTTTTTTCATCGTTATGCACTCCGCATCGATATTATCGGCAAAATTTTTGCATTGTTGACCGATAAACAATATCGAGCAGCTGTATAGTGGTCAGCACAGATGCATAGGCCTTGTTAAAAATGCCTGCAACCAAATTTGCCGCTATGTCGACGATTTTAAAGCCGGAATTGACGTGTTTTGGGTTCAGGCGCCACACAAGCGAATTGAACGCTTCGTTCGAATTTTGAATGTATCTATACACCTTTTTAGGTGTATATAAGATGATAAAAGGTTAGGTAAATAATAAAACGCATAAAGGGGCAGAGCGCGCGCGTTGGGGTCTGCCCGAGCATTCACACGTGCTCGACTATCGGTCACAAAATCAGTTCTACCTTTAAAAATATGTCAAATTGGCCTCTAAAATTTTAAAGACCTATTCTTGGGTAGTTTTGGAATAGATTTAAAACAAAATAAAAAAGTCGATTATTCTCTAAACTGTCTATTTTGTCGATTGCAGAATGACTTTAGAGTGAACATATTAATTAAATAAAATTAATTTTCTTCCATTAAGTGACTTTAACTTCTATTGAGATTGTTGGTATCTCTTGTACCAGTTTTCACTTATTTATTTTCCAAAGAACACATTTCTATATTGGCAAATGAAAAATACAATTGGAACTATTAGTTGAGTGTAATTATGTTTTTGTACAATCGATCTCGTTTAGGAAGCAACATTCGATTAGATGAACCTGAGAGAAACAAAGTTTATTGCGGGACATACAGCGTTTTCCCATTTACGAGCGTCACCCATTAAAAAGAAAAGGAGTCTTAATAAGGCGAACCAAGATAAATTGATACATTAGCATCTCGGATATGATTCATAGTGACGCGGGTCACGGGTTCGAGCCGAGGGGGTGCGCGAGCTTATGAAGAACTCGTGATATATCGCCATTAACATTGGTTTCATATTAGAACAAATAGGCTCGTGTTTTAGGCTCTAAAAAGAAGGGAGAGTCGGCGGCGTCTTAATGGGGTGTAATGCTGGTGGTGGCACATCGTCACCCCAGTTGGTCTGAAAAGTCGCCCTGAAAAGTCGGCGACTTTTCGCAGATGATATGGGAGCTATTATAATCTCCAAGTCATTGGCCGCTTTCCTCGCGGCGTGTGGAGGGGTTTAGTAATGTACAATTTGAAAGCGGACGTTTATTAACGCGGTAACGTCAGGGCAAGTGTGTCACTTTCGACTACGCCTTTTGTGATTTACGCACACGTTGAAGCCGAAGGGGCAATAGTGTTCGACGTCTTCTTCGTCGGTCTTATTCTACAGCTGCTGCAGATGGAGGCGCAGATGGTACGCTTCAACCCTGTCACCCTGACTCCTTTCACTGCCAAAAAGACAATGCTCGCATCAAAGAGAAGAAACGCCATCGAGTGCTTTACTCGTCATCCTCGATAATGTGAGATCCACGCTCGTCAAAGTCACGCTTCATCGAAACATCATCTGCTCAACATTTACACAGACTTTTTGTTACTGCAGTGATAAAAAGACAAAGTGAAGATAGGTGCAAGAACACAAGATATTAAAGACACCTCTCTTGAACCTTCCGTCAAGTTTCATTTACATATGCACATTGTAAGGAAGATTTATTTAATGGAATTCTAAAATTAAGAGCGCACATTTTGTCCAACCTGCGAATGTTAAACACATCATTTTTTTGATTTGAAAAAAATACATTCCAGTTTCTCGCGCCTATTTTGATTCCCTTGTTAAATAAACAACAATGTGGATGAATTTCAAAGAGCTGGGTCGGGACATATCGTTGATTATTCTAAAGTCGAGCGTCGAAGGGTGATTCGTTTACGGAAGACAGTGCAACCGGTGTATACGTCAAGGAGACGACGTACACGCGATGTCGTTATATTGCAGAGTGAAAATTGCTATAGTGCCAGAAAGTCTCGAGATAAGTTAAACATGCCAGGAGGCGTCGTAAAGCGCCGCGGCGCCTTAGTGTTTACAACGCGACGTCGTGGCCCACCAACCACGTCACCCTTCTTTTATATACACTAAAGATATATTTCATCCCGGAGCTCTTGTTCTGTCGCTATGTTCGAATTTTCACATATTTCGCATCTATTTTTACGCATCGACACGCACTCTTTATAGGCACACAACCGACGAAAAACGTCTTCAACATGAGTTTTACATGATAAATGCTCTTGTTGAGATGATATTAACAGAAATGGGATTTCGTAATGGTAAACAACTTATTCTAAAGCAGTAAAAGAACATTATTTTTTTCACATTAAAAAAATTGTTCCTAAAAATATATATACAGTCGACACTCGATAATTAAACATTCGATAAATTGAATCTTTCGGTAAATTAAAACGTTCTTCAGGTCCCTTCAAAAACTCTTGATTAATTGAATAAATTCCATTGTTTTGGGTCCCTTGATAATTAAAAGTTTTTTTGACTGCAACTTGTCTCTTTTTCCTCTATAAATTGAATTCGTCTAGCCAACCCTCTATAATTCGAATTTTTCTCTATTATATATTGAAATGTTCTTTTTCTGATCACATTATAAATTGAATTCAGTTAAATTGTACTCTCTATAATTTGAATTTTTTCACATATAGAAATGTATACTTTTATTTGTCTTTAAAATAAAAGTTATTGTAAACATTGAATCATGTTTTGTATCATGATACAGATGATGACGATGTGATAAATTTGTTTGCATCTTTAAAAGAAGCAAGAACGTCATTAAATATGTTACGATCGTATGGTCTGTCCTAAGATGACCGCAGCTAAGGGGCAATTTATTAATTACGGAAAGTTTTTTAAAAACATTTTCACACCTTTCGTTACCTAAACTTTGCCAGAAATATTTGTTACCTTTTAAAAAATTGACTACACTGTAAAAAGTCTTAAAGGAATTTTACTAGACTTATAATAGGAATGTTTATTACCTAGTTTTAATATGTCACTTTTATATAAACTTGTGATTATGCCATATTAAAAACGACAATATTCATTTTTTCCAGGAAAAAAAGTCCCATAATTTGAAAAACTGACATGTAAAAATTAGTAAGGTTACCGTTCGTATTTGGGAATTTTCCTATCTGCTGTATTTTTACCGTCATTTGTCATTTCGCTACATCAAAAATTGGTATTATTACCTAGAGTAAAACTGTTAAATTTACCGGAGATTTGACAATCGCCATATTAAATATGGCAAAATTACAAGATTTCGTATTTTTCAGTTCAAATTCTGTATTTTTGACGCATTAAATGAAGATTTTTTTGCCAAGGATTTTGTAAAATAAAATTACCAACTTTAGGAAAATTTCATTCACTTTTTAAAGTGTACCATGAACCTGGAGGTTATGGTGCAGGAATAGGTTTGTCATGGGTTGTAGACGAAAGGTGAAGCTTTAATTTAAAACCAAGTAGAAGCTTCTACGACCTTTTGATTTGTCGCTAGAGGTGCCCAAATTTTGCCAAAAACGTGATTTTTTTACCATTCAATCGCGTTTTTCTAGAAAACAAGAGGCACAAAAATTTACTTATGACTTATTGCAATAGTGGGACAACCTTGACAAAAAGTACTATTGCTGAATTGTTCTAACCATAAAGAGATATGTTTTGGGATTTAATTTTTCACTTTGTTAGTTTTTCAATCATGAATCCCACAATCTGGGAGAAATGTTTAGCGCGAACTATATAGGATAGCCCCGGGATAAGAGATTGATTAAATACCTTGAGGAAATCGCCTCGGTGCGGTGGCCTTCGCATACTCGCATACATGGAAGAGTGTTTACTTAGACGTGCTGATTTGGCTTCAATGGATGTACTCATTATTTTGCATGGATAATAATGAAAGGCTACAGCATGCGGGCCACTATAAGACACGTTCCGCCTGATACTCTCCACATATTAAAAAGTGCTTAAGCAAACTAAATACTACAGATAGGCCCTTGTGACTGAAAACAAAAATTAAATCCCTAATTGCACTGAGCACGTAAAATATAGGAACATTGAGGCGAACTCTTTAAAATACTATTTTCCTCGTTATACTCGGGCGCACGCGCGCTATTTAACTGCTCGTATAAAACCACTTGTAATAAATAAAACGAAAAGAAAGGTCGCTCCGTCGTGCTTCATGGATTTCAATCGATCCAGGCAATATTGCTCGATTAAAGAGCACTTTGATAAAAGCAAATTGCAACTCGTTGCTTCACAGATAATGTTCATCAAAGTACTCGACAAATTTTCCACATCTCTGTAGTAATGTTGCTCCCTATCATTACACTACTTCTTTCACAAAGTATGACGTTCTTGCCTTTTCTTTTAGCAAATTGTTTCCAGTTCCATTTTCTTATTGCAATATATACTATACAGTTCGCATAGTATGTGTGCCCGTATGATGTTGATAATGATTTAATTCCAAAATATGTAATTACTTTAAAACATGCTGACGTCAAAAAAATGAGTGTACGAAATTCAGTTTACACGTTGGTGAATGCAATGAAATGAAGGGTTGTAAATGATAATATCAGATTTGATCGACGAGAGGACTTGAGAACTTGTGTCAGGCCTATCCTGAAGCGCCATATAAATAAAGAATATAGTATACATATCGAGGGTTATAGACATACTTCCATGGCTCTGACACCACGGCAAATGAAAAATGCCGAGACCGACGATCAATGTAAATATATTCATGACGTGGGGTGGCTAGGGGCCATGGCGATATATGGACTTTTATACAGGAGATGGAGTTTGGCGAGGACCCGATGGCACTCGGACGGCACATAATTCATTCTTTGGCAGCTCATTACAATTTAAAAAGGCCTTTGTCAGCGCATTACTCGTGTTTTTGCTCCGCGAACACTTTTTTATTCCCAACATCCAAAGACGACTTTCGTGCATACCGGAACGACATCCATGTCAATCGTTTCCCTCTTCGAAGACTTCTTCGAATATCGTATTGACCATTAATCATGCTCCGGAATCCTTCAAGTCTTAAAACTTTTATGAGTCTGCACTGAATTTCTAAAAATTACTCTTCTACCTCTCAAAAAACTATTAACTTTCTGATCTCATTTCTAAATAACTTTTTTTATTCACGTTAATGTTCTTTTCCAAAAAGAATCATTTTTTAAAAAAAACTTTTTTCAATGTTTCAACATTTAGGATAAAAAAATTCAATTTTTAGTGAAACCTATTTTTAATAATCAAACTTGTTTAACTGAAAAATAAGAAATACCGCATACGATAAATGACTAAAAAAAGGATTTATTTCATTCTTCTATTGTTAGTAAAGTGAGAAAATCGAAAAACCCCTAAATATAATTTTAAATATGATGGACACTCAAAAGTGAAAGAAAATACCATTCCGCTACCGAATCGGCATTCTACAATGCGCCATTGGCTACTGGTGGTTGTGCTCTGTCGAGTTTGAAAATCAACCAGGCGTACAGCAAACCACGAATATCAGATCCTAAACCTAAACATCAATATTTACTTATATATCTAAAAGAAGCTAAAAAGAATACAACAAAATTGAAAGTTCTTTTTATATATTATTCATGAGAATTCTCACAAACTTTTTCTGATTTTGTCAATGTTTAGAAATTTCATGAGGGAAAAAATTGGAACAATTATATGCAATAAGTTCCGAAAAAATGGTTATTGTACAATTTTGTATGTATCCTCATGTAGATCCCTCCCAAAAGATTTTATTCATTAAAAACCTCGCCTGCACAAATAGCCTCTGGGTGCACAGAATAACCCCAGTTGATGATAGAGTTAAAATAGTAATTTTTAACTGTTGTTTATTGTATGGATTATAAACATATTGTTTAGTAGAATTTATTGAGAACATTTAATTTGTGAAAATAACGTTCTTAAAATATTGTCAAAAAATATATATATATATATGGGGCATTTCATGTCAAGTGATCAAGGTGGAGAAAAATTTTTTTCCAATCGTAGCAAAACTTGGGCCTTTTGTAGTACTCATAGATAGTAATTTTTCGCCAAAATATTTTTTTACCTAGTCCAATATTTTTCGAGGGGAAGGGGGTTAAATTTTTGTGTTTTTCAGTACAATGTTTATTTCAATAATTTTTTACTCTTAAACAATTAAACATACAAATTTGACAAAGTACATTTTAGAAAGGTTTTTTCATGATCTTTCGATTGAAAATAAGCATTTTGAAAAAAAAATTTTTTTGACCCAAAAAAATCAAAATTAAAAATAAATTTCAATTTTTTGAGGGAGATGGATACGATTTTTTTTTTTTTTTTTTAAACGAAAGCTGAGGTTTTTTTCTAAAAGGACATATAAATGGTAAAGTGGGACTAGAATGTTTAAACATTGAAAAAAAGAATTTTCTCCTAAACGGAGCTTAAAACCGGGTTTTGAGCGCTCCGGCGAGTAGAAAACTCATTTTTTCAATGTTTAAACATTCTAGTCCCACTTTACCATTTATATGTCCTTTTAGAAAAAAACCTCAGCTTTCGTTAAAAAAAAAAAAAAAAAAAAAAAATCGTATCCATCTCCCTCAAAAATTGAAATTTATTTTTAATTTTGATTTTTTTGGGTCAAAAAATTTTTTTTTTAAAAATGCTTATTTTCAATCGAAAGATCATGAAAAAACCTTTCTAAAATGTACTTTGTCAAATTTGTATGTTTAATTGTTTAAGAGTAAAAAATTATTGAAATAAACATTGCACCAAAAGACCCCTTGATCACTTGACGCGAAATCCCCCATATATATATATATATATATATATATATTTTCGACGTCCACATGAAAAGGGCCCTTTTTAGCACTATTGGACTTATCTACATGGGTGTATTCCTTGCAAAATTTGGAAAATTTTGAGTGGTCTAACAACTTTTTTGATTAAAAATTCTCTGAATTACAAAATATCAACCATATTTTTACAAGATTAATGATTGGGAATAATTTTATTGTGTCACATGAAGACAAAGAATAGACAATAAACTTATTAAACATTTTTTAAGTCTCTATTATAAATAATTTGACAAAATATCGAAATTTTCCCTTCGAAGACTACGAAAGAAAATATTCTAACATTAATATCTCTGGTTTTTATGTGAAGTTATTCAGATGAGAATTGTTTTCAGTCCAAGGCACCCTAAAGATTATAAACCAATATAGATTTAACATTTTTTTCCCCTCCATTTTGAAAATACGGAATACTTTTGCAAAGAACCGATACCTTAAAGTGTCTAGTCAAAAAATACAAATTGTAAATTTTACAGCTTAAGGGTATGTCCACGTTGCAAAATGTAAACAAACCAAAATGTAAACAAACCAAGCACTAACATCACCATTTTTATACATCTTTTTCTCTTACAAAAATTAATATTAGAACACTTTCTCTACAAAAATTGAAAATTAGAGTGTCAAAGTTTCCAAAAAAACATTATTAAGTGTGATAAATAAATAGCAATTAGTAAAATAACTAATTAAAATGACCAGTAAAATAGCATTTTTGACGCGTCGCGAAAAATAAACTGTTTGAGTATATCAACCGCACTGACGATGAAGAAGTCTCATATCAGCGATTGGACCTTTAACATGTGGAAGGGGAAATTTTTCCCTTTCCTCCTTGAAATTACAAGGAGAAAGGGTAAAAACTTCTTCCATTTTCATAAAAAAAACTGTAAATTTCTATTCATTTACAAAAATGTGATGGTCGAAAAAAACCAGCAGTAGAAGACCGAATATTGAGGATCTTTTCGTAAATGAATAGAAATTTACAGTTTTTTTTATGAAAATGGTAAATTGAAGTGTTGAATTTGGTATCTATACCTAGTATACCAGAAAGTATGTGAAAATAAGTGAGTTTCAGTCTAAAACAAAATGTGTCTTTCTGCATAGTGTTGTCAATGCTATCTTGGCACGGTCTGCGCGTGCGCGGAAACCAATCGTCTGACATCGCGAAAAATTTAAGTGTTTTACTATATCAACCGCACGGACAATAAAGAAGTTTTTACCCTTTCTCTTGTAATTTCATGGAGGAAAGGGAAAAATTTCCCTTTCCACATGTTGAAGGTCCAATCGCTGATATGTGACTTCTTCATCGTCAGTGCTGTTGATATGCTCAAACACTTTATTTTTCGCGACGCGTCAAAAATGCTATTTTACAGGTCATTTTAATTAATTGTTTTACTAATTGATATTTATTGAACACACTCAAAAATGATTTTTTTGGAAACTTTGACACTCTAATTTATCATTTTTGTAATAAAAGTGTTCTAATATTAATTTTTGTGAGAGAAAAAGATGTATAAAAAAGGTGATGTTAGTGCTTGGTTTGTTTACATTTTGCTTTGTTTACATTTTGCAATTTGGACATGCCCTTAAGCACATGTGTTTTCTTTTAGAAAATGCCAGGAAACTGAGACTTCGGTCAATTTTTTGTCTAAAAAATTGAAAGACAAAGCTTAATAACAAAATTTGGCATACTGTCCAACAGGGAATAAGGTTCTACGACACCTCGAGTAACAAAAGTATAAAAACATAAAATATTTTTTTTTAATGCATACCAGGAAACTGAGAATTAGTCTGACCAAATAGCTATTTCGATCAGAAAGTTTACAATTTTAGTTAATTGAACTGCAAGTTAATTAAAATGCAAGTGATATCATATTTAGTAAACTTCTTTTGTAGAACTACCCATATATATAATACATTCGTAGGCAAATAGAAGAATACACGACCAAATCGTTTATAGTTGTTTATTTGCCTAGGCAGTAAGCTTAATAATATTTAATATTTATTGTATATTATAAATATATTAAATATGATAATAATACTTGTAATATACTCTGGAATATTGAACAAATTATTTTATTGATTTATAAATTGTACTTTTAGTATATTTATAATATGCAATAAATTAAATTTAAACTATTAAACAAATAAAAAATTTATTAAATTACGAATAATGTTTTGATTTTATAGTTTATATTTTATTTTAAAATAAAAAGTACATAACATACAAATAAATAAATATTTCTATTTGCATGTTGAATATTGTCTAATTGCCGACAGTAAGCTTACTGCCTAGGAATTAAGCTTCATGCCGGATTATTCTATTTGCCTGACATACTTATATATATATATATATATATATATATATATACTAGGGGGGCGTCGCCCCCCTGCGCGCCAACCCCCTAACTATTTCTTATATTTATTTTAATTTTTATTTTCAAATTATATTCTCCTAATATGAATGCATAGTAATAAGTTAGAGTAAATTAACTCGTAGGTCAAAACTGCCCTTAAAATTGACCTACATTTTGAGGGTAGCAGGAATTGTTTGTCAACTTTTGACGTTTAGGTCGAAACTGCCCTCAAAATTGATCTAAATTTTGAGGGTTGCGGAAATTTGTTTGTCAAATTTTGACGTTTAGGTCAAAACTGCCCTCAAAATCAAATATCGACCTGTAGGTCAATAAATCTTGAAACAGCGGCGGCGATATCTTTTTATAATACAGAAACGTCAGAAAGATATATATATATATATATATATATATATATATATATATATATATATATATATATATATATATATATATATATATATATATAAATATGGGCGATTCTACCGAAATACTCCTTTTTGTGAGATAAAACAGAAAAGAAAAAAAAAATATTATTTATGGATTAATGCAGTCAATTATATTGAGTTTACAATAATCTACCACCTCTATAGCATAATCATGCTAACATTTTGCTTTTAAAGTACAAATTTTAAATTAAAATTTACAAAAAAATTAAGAGGTTAAAATTTGGCGCCGGCGTTTTTTATTATATATATTTTTCCATTTATAAAAAATTATTTAATAATTATAATTTATTAATATTATCTATAAATTTGATAGATTTTGAAATACTTACAGTTATCAAAAATCTCTTTTAACAATGGTCAAAAATTATTTTTCATACATTTTAGGTTCACTTTTCACTGGCAGTTTGTAAACAATCGACAATCATATCAATTTTTAATTTTTATTCAAAAAAGTGAGAGGAATGACGGGGGAGAGGAATGACAATTTCAACATTTTTTAATTTTATTTAATTGACAAATAATTTTCCTCCAGCTGAGAATGCCCTATCATGTTTATAAAGGAGAACTTTATGTGAAAAAAATTTTCGATCAATTTATATATATTAATATTGTTTTTCTTAGGGGTGAGAGGAAAGACGCTTTAGGTTGTGAATCTCTGCTTATGTTTCAATTTTAATTTTTTTAACGCAAAATAATTACATTTTTTAAAAAGTAACTTAAGAAATTAATATATTAGAGATGTTAATTTAAATATTGATCACGATAATTAATCAATATCTCTACCCACAGCAAAAATATTGGATAATATTCAACGAGTGAGAGGAATGACGCGGTACTACATGACAAATTTCATTTTCTATATTTAAAAAAACTACACGACATATTTTATTCATATCTTAGAAAATTATTCTTAAATATCATAACTTTTAGAAAAAATTGATAAAGTACCTATTTTCATGTTTTAAATAATTGTTTTACGTATTGAAAAAATGAAAAGCACTTAGATGACAGGTTAGAAAATCGATTTTGAGGTGGTACAATATTTTAAAAATGTATTAAACAATAAAATTTTACAACTTTTTCTTGCAGAACATTTAGAAAAAGTGATAAAATGGGGAAATATGTCTTGGTATTTTTCGAAATGATTATAATTATTTAGAAAATCTTGACTTCAATGATAAAATACAAGAATAATATTGAGGCATATAAAATGTTGCATGCCGATCGTAATTAGAGTGATAGCTTACAATTTGACGTTGAACGAAATAATTGGCAATATATATTTAAAGTTCGTTTGGCTGGTGGCTATTGTAATAAACGCAAGAAAGAAGAAAATGGAGGTTAGAAAAGAGAAAAATGCAGCTAGAACAGAAAAGTTACTCCCAAGGGACATGACGGACGAAATTGATATGTATTCCACGCTGCCTCCAATCTATCGCGGGTCAAGCAGGCGGAATTTTAAACGCAATACGTTCATGGACGCTTTTACTCGATCCTGTATTTGATGTATATGCTTACATGCCGAACAGGGAATATTTTCTGCCTCCGAAAGTCAGGCTGTACAGGGTGACTCGATTAAATATAGTTTTTATTGTAAATGCCAATTATCTGATTTTATTTGCACATTATTTTTCTGGGGATTAATTACTTACACTGTCACTCTGACTATGCGATATATTCGCTTTCAATAAAATCATTTGTTTTAGTCACACTTTGAAGAAATAGGTGTCTTTTTAATATCTTAAAATAAAATGTAAGATGTTTTTTTAAAGTATCTTATTACTAATATTAAAGAAGTTTTATACGTTTCATTTTAGAAAAGTAAGTTACTCTGGCATGGCAAGTTTTTTAAAGTATCTTAAATTAAAATGCTTGTGGTGCTATAAGATGTTTAGCCATGAGTTACTTGTGAATTGTAAGATACGTTATAAGAATGGACAATACTAAAAACTAAGATGCATTAATTGTTTTACATAAGTGCTCGCAGTCAACCTCAAAACATTTTTCTCAAAAAATGCGATGAAAATGTGTACAAAGTTTTTTAAAGTATCTTAAATTAAAATGTTTGTTATAACATCTTAAATAAGATATTTCAAATAATCATTAAGGAGTAAAAAGACTCATAGTTTATGAAAATTTATAGTTAAGTTTTTGATTTAACTCTTTTATTTCTTCAAATGAATGTTATTATTTATGCCTAAATTATTGGTCGATAAAATATTATCAAATATTAGGTATAATATTCATTAGAAGAAGTATAAGTAAGAATAAATATTATTTTTAACACCCAGTATAGTTCGAGTGTCTATTGGAGTTTCGCGAGTGGAACGGCTGATCGCTTCTATACATTCTAAAACTTATGACCACATAAAGACCGTAGTCTTATAGCTTATACTACAGTATCGAAGGATGCGGTAAGACTATAGGGAATGGCACTGGTCATAGTTGGAAAATTGAATCCTGTCCCTCAGGACAGCTCTAAGTATTCCGGGATGAAGTATGCTGACACTTTGAAAATTTCTGCCCTCTGCAGAATATAGGCACATTTCTGGCTTTAGCATATTCAAACATAGAAAAGATATATAACTTATGCTGACTTTTTAGCTACTGTGATTAATAACCGTTAATTTGTTCTATTAACTATTTTTAATAAAGAAAGTAAACCGTACTCACCATGTAGAACCCATCCATGCTGGCACTTGTCACAGCAGCGCAAATGCTGCTTGCCTGGTACAAACGAGTCACAGGAACACCCTTTGGAAGTGCATCTGATGGACTGTAAACAAATTTTTATTCTAAAGTGGTAAATGTAGTTAACGACAAAAAATTTTTATAAATTCAAACTATAGTGCATTTTTTCATACGGGAATTTGCATTAAAAAATGATACAATTATTTACGTCTTTGTATCAAACGATAAAGGGAAACTGAATATGATATCCTGAGGCTAGCGGTGGAGTAATAGTTTGATATTTCGAGTGACCGCTTGGCATAACACTACCCTAGAGAGAAAGAAGCCTGGAAGGAAAGGGAGATCTACGGATTTTAAGGAACCGTGAATATTTCCACCCTTCGTCTCGAAATTAACCCCCTGGGAGGCGTCCAATTTTGCCGCCGAGTCGAACAAAGTGTGTTCTTTCTAAACTTTTGTCTGTGTACATTTCCATAGAATAAAATCTGACATAGCAAACAAATTACAATAGAATCAATGACATTGCTTTTTGTTCTCTTTTTCATTTTAAAACTGATAATTTTTCATAAAAACGTGGCTCTTTGAAATTTTCACAAAAAATATATCTAAAATATGAATCATCAGACTTTGAAATATTTTGTCACGAAATTTGTTCACATTTCTGTAACATATTGTTTAAAATATTAGGAAAGCCATAAAAAGAAATATAATTTTCTATAAATATAATTATATGGTCAAAAAATTGACGAAATCTTTTTTGGAAATAAAAATGATAAAATGAAAAGACTGAATATGTTTTGGTTATAAGTATACGCACATTATAGGTTAATATAAAGACAAATGAAGCATTCCCCATAGACATATGTCTTCATATATACGCTATACCATAAATAAACAAAGCAGTAAAAATTTTGTCTTGGTATCTTTTTAAAGTTTAGTGAAAAATTTGGACAAAAATTCGCAGTAGGTGAGTTTTATTATGATCCTACTGCCAGTTACATAGTCAAAATGATGACATCTTTAAAAATTGTACAAGGGGAAAATAAGTTTACTTTTTGAAGGGAGCGGATTTCGACTTTAGAAGAAATGAATTAAGCATTTAGACTAATAACCTCCTTCATCGTAAAAGAAATATTTTGAAAAAAATTCGCAATTAAAACAGCAGGGAGAAAGTAATTTAAAAACTGTTAATCAATTGCCAAGCCACGTGATTAAATATGGCGGTAAAGTTACAGCTGATCCATATTTCACACTTGGATTCAATTCAGAGCGGGAAGTATAAAGTTATATCATTGCAAATATGGAACGATAACTGAGAGATATAATTTTGCAAATTTATAACCACTTGACTTTTATTTTAATCGATAAATCGTCTAATGAACTTGAACAGGATCGCGGAGACATTGCTTTGGCTGTTTTTGTTCAAGTCCATATGTACATTATTCTGTCTCCGTGTGGCATTTCCATAAACTATCTATTTGGTATCAAGCCGCCCAAGAGGTAATAACATTTTTACGAGTCACGAAACATTTATTACCGGTTATGCCTCCCGGTCAGTTTATTATATATCGTGTGCAGTTTAAAGATGCACAGGTGCCCGAGAAGAGCGGCTTTTCGCGTCCCACCCAATCACTGCGCGCAAAGTGCCACGCGTTGCTTTAATCAGAGTACGGACACGAAGTATAACGGCAATTACTTTTTTGCAATGGATCAACAACGCGAATGAGCGTCCTTTCGCGATTCCAATGCAGCTGCACTCTTAACGAACTTTTTCACTTCCGGTCGAGATATTCCAATTCTCCACATACTTTCACCTTTCTCACGCTCTCGTTGACAGAAATTACAGGGCATTTAAGTTTTTATCGAATGTACAGTGTCAGTTAATGTGATAGGATTATTGCACACAGGTTCGTCCATACACTTTCAGAATCGACTTCAGTTTTAGATTGAAAAATTTTTATGTAAAAACAATTTCAGTGTGCTTTTTAAATTATTCTAAACTAGAAATACTTTTTACAAAAAGTTGAAGAGCAACTTTGTATAGAGTGAGTGCAAATTCATGCCAATTGAATCGAGCTTAAATTTTGTATAGTACTTTGCACTGAGCAAATGGGAACGTTCGTGTTTAATGAATGCGAGCTAATCTTCTGATTCGAAATGCAGCACTATTAGCGCCACTGCACCTACTCACACATCGTTTCGAATTAATTTGACCGGGTTGAATTAAACCTCAAGTATAAACCTAATCGCGTAAATACGCGAGGTCTAAAGCCCATTAATGAGATCGAGGACCGGGATCCGCAAAATGTGTTTTCTAGTCAAACATTAATTAACTAAGCTTTAACTTATCACTCTTTGCAAATGCTGCAAATTATAATTGTTATATAATAAAATATTATATTACTTAATTACTTAATAATTAATATTACTATATTTATTGATGAATGACTTTTTAAAAATGTTTTAAATGAAGTGACTCTTTAACTGTCTACTGTATATTCCCTTCAACAAATATAGAGTGCACATTGAAAAGCTTATTAAATTTTTAGAAGCATTAATTATATTTCACCTAAAGTCGTTGCGATCTATTTTTTAAAAATTTTAATATTTTACAGAAATAATCTTTAATGTTCTGAAAATATATATGCGACAAAGATTTTCTAAAAATTTTCGAGATTACTTTGTAAATTTCATTTTAAAGTTCAGATGCACCATAAAAATGTCATTTTGATAGGTGGAAAAATGTAATAAAAAAACACACAAATAATTTTAAAAAATGAATCATTTCTTTTCTGATAATTATTAATAAGTGTTGAATTTTCTAATTTCTTGTGTATTCTAGTTATTATTATTATTTAAAATGAAGTATTTTTAATTTACTTTCAAGTGATCTATTATTTTTTTTAATTAATAATCTGAAAATATGAAATATTTTACCTTTAATATTAAATATTTAGGAATTTTTGCAGGTTCCAAACGCTAATAACTCCTCCCCAGGAAAACAGAAAACTATCATCCTTGTTTTAAAATTCGAATAAGACCTTCCTTTTATTGACATGACAAATTTTGCGTTGGAGAACAAGATATACTTTTCAAGATTAACTGATTTTAAAATATTTATTTCTGAACGATTTTTCAGGTTACAAAACAAGTAGGTTATCAAAATGAAGTTAGCTCTCGATATCCTTATCGATTCCAAAAACTTATTTCAAATGAAACTAAACAATTAATTTTTGTAAATGAAATTTTATTAATTAAATATCAAGTTTTCAATAGTAATTAATGTGAATATTTATTTAATTCATTAATTTATTTTTATGTAAATATTCAATACTTACAATTACATGCGAACTTTTAAGTAAAGATTTTTCTTTCAAGAAATCAGTTTACCATAATTAAGTATTATAATTCTTATTCAAATGAATTTATTATATTCGTTGGATTTAATAAATAAATACTTTTTTATGGAAAGCTAATTTCTTGAAAGACGAATCTTTACTTAAAAGTCCGCATGTAATTGTAAGTATTAAATTTTTAAATAAAATAAATTGATGAATTAAATAAATATTCACATTAATTACTATTGAAAACTTGATTTTTAATTAATAAAATTTCATTTACAAAAATTAATTTTCAGTTTGATTTGAAATAAGTTTTTGAAATCGATAAGGATCTCGAGAGCTAACTTTATTTTAATAACCTACTTGTTTTGTAACCTGAAAAATCATTCAGAAAATCAATATTTCGTCGGCTTGGTGGAAAACTGTACCATTTCGATAAATGTTTTTAAAACATACCATTTCGAGAAAAAGCGTTTTTTGTTTTTTTTTAAGTTTGTCAACACTGTTGCTACACATAAAATAAGGTACGGAACCCACCATTGCAGTGCGAGTTCAACTCGCACTTGTCCAATTTTTTTTTTTTAATCATTTTAAAGCAATTATTGCAGATTTTGAAATTCTAGTAATAGAGTTGTAAATATAATATGTACTAAGGTGCAATGTTTTAATTTCAATCTGACTTTTACTTCCTCATTGCATTTTACATTTAACTGAAAGTCATGTACATAGTTTAAATAAAAATTGTATTTATGCCAAGAAAACTCATTTTTGATAAATAAAATTTTTATTTGAAATAAATATGGTTAGTGTGACAAACAACATTATTTTATTATATAGATATAGAGGACCAATAAAAACTTATTAAAAATAAGTATTTTTTATCTTACAAAATCAGCACTATTTTTATGGTTTTAAAGGATAAGTATAGGGCAATCGGGTGATATTATTTCATCAAGGCCCACGTTAGCATAAGCCGTGACTTAGTGCTCCTGTGGGTGTCGTCCGTCAACCCTCGAGATCCTTTCTTATTTCGCGATATTTTGTCGCCTCGCATAAATTTATAGCTGTATGTCCCCTTTTTCTTTTATCCTTTGCCCTCTCACTCTCTCCGTCATAGTTTTCCTTTTCCATTTTCGTACCGAAGAAACGTCTAGATATATAATCGTCCCGACCGCTTTTTTCCTCTTGCTCACGTATTGCACGGAACACTTAGGTCCTTTATCATCGGGAACAGGGTTTTCTGCTGGAAAGCAACCAGTTAATTCCACTACATTTGAACGTATAGCGATAATGGGTGAGAATATATCATACAAATTGCCATTGTGGCCGCGACAATATGCTAAACCGGTGGCTGTTAGCATTTCGTTATTTCTGCATAGTCGGCACTTATTGTTAGATGTTTTTGTATGTATGAAATTGCACAACTCTTCCGGCAGTTCAAATAAATTATCGCGCAAGGATGTGTTATAAATTTTACGTGCTTTGTAGAAAGTAAAAAAACCAATTGAAGACAGATTTTCAAAATATATATCTCTTCCTGTCATTTAATTCTTCTTAAGTGCGTCGTAAAAATTCAATAACCAATAACATTTATAAGCACTAATTTGTGGGAGCGGAAATCTTTAGACTACTTGCTTTAGTTGTGAGGAAAAATTATGTTTTAAATCATCACAATTAACTGTGACAAGATGCACGGTGGCTTCAAATGTCAAAAAGTGTGTCTCCTTCTTAACATGTACCTATAATAATCAATCCAAGGGGTACCTATTCTTATTATAATCCAATGCTCTGAATGATCTTCTGTGAATCTTTAATTCATTCTTCCATGAAATTGAACCCTTTCCTATAAATAATGGGGGTGTTATTTTACCAGCTAACCAACATTGACCGGATCTTCAAACTCTGGCGGCCAACCTTAATTCGCACTATCAGTAACGTAAACATGTTGTAGCTACTGATTAAAAGTTGTTTCAATATTGTGCGATTTGTTCGACTTGAGATATATAAGTGTTCAAAGCCAACTGACTTTATTTTTACACCGATAGTTGGTAGTGTAATAATTACTGTTTGTAGTAGGTATTCAATTACTTTTTTGGCTAATATTAGGAATAACATTGTACTTCAAGAGTCGATGTTGAGTACACCTAACATAATACAATAATTTTTATTATTAATAAAAAAACACTACAAGTATTGTTTGAGATACACTGAGTCAAACTTTTTCTCATGGAAAAATGATGAAAAATATCATTTCTCATTAAAATATATGTCCTAATTGAAAAATCAGATTTATTCGAAAGCCTAAGAATGGTGCAAGGGAAGAGATGAGAAATAAAAGCGAGCCAATTTAAAAAGAGGAAAAAGGGAGGAGGCGGAGTTAATCTAAAGGCTTAGCCTTTTCAAGCAAGTCCGATTGCCTTGTACCCTGACGTTGGGTTTCGGCGGGTCGGGCACGCGTTAGAGATTTTTTTTAAATGCCAAAAGAAGAACAATACGACCCCGTTAACACGTTAATACGCCGCTATGTCGACGGGGAAGACCTTTTCGGAATTTAATAAACGGCAAGGGGCATATGTTACTCGCATTCGAGCGATATCACCCTCACACATATATAAATATGTGTGTTGCGTGCATGCACCACATAACGTATGATATTTTAATTTACCGGAGCGCGGAACCAACTCCACTTTTCGCTTGCCATATTCACCTCTCCGAATATGTTTATTTTATCAAGCTTGTAACTTGTTATCCGACGTAATCAGATTATTCGAATTGCTGCCGTCAACAATGTTTTGCCAGAAATTATGCGAATCAGACGATTTGAGATTTTTCATTTCAATTAATTTCATGTCATGTTTCAGAGCATCAAATGTGCAAGACATTATATTATTACGGAATACGTGTATCTACATTGTTACGCTAAACAATTTCGGATTTTAATGTACACTCTTTATTTGATAAAGGTTAGTTATGATCCTAACAATAGAATTATTTTAATGGGGATTTCGAACAAGGATGTTCCCATGTCGATTGTAATTTTAGACAAAAGTTATTTTAAACAATGATGAACTCTATTCATAATGAATATCAATTCCTGAACAGAATCTTCTGTTTGTTTTGCAAAAGCCAATAATTGTTAACAGCAAAAACTGTTCTTTTTGTAATAATTGGCCCTTAACAATATTCTATTTTCTACTTCAATGAGAACATTTGGTAACATTTTTCGAATTTTAATGCAATGAAATTATTCATAATAATTTAAAATATTTCAATGAGAAATTGCTGTGATCAATTCCTATCGCTAACATTGACACACCCGTGTAGAAAAGTCAGTAGGGATCCAATGTGATCCGAACTGCAGGGGTTCCCAATCTCAAAAAAGTTCGTTTTGGCCAACCGAACTGGATGGTTGACTATATAGACTGACCAAACTCAGCGTTTGCTGTGAACAAACTAGTTTGGTTCCACGGAGTTCGGTTCACACAACCAAACTGTTCGTTTGGAAATACCATTTGATGTTAGGTTATCGTTATATGAAACAAATAATTTGGTTAAAACAATCCTACTTATAAATATTTTTTTGCTTGAAAAAAATAAAGAAAATGTAAAACTTAATTGTTTTTAGAAAAGTGTAAAAATTTTCTATACACTCATCCAGGGTTTTTGTGGGGGCAAGCACCCGTGCCCCCCCTGGATCTGTCACTGCTGAAGTCACATTCAAAAAATTCAAAATAGCAGATGTAAAATAGCGTACTCGTTTCTTAAAATTTACTCAGATTTGCTTGGCACAAAAAGTACAGAATTTGGTTCCCGGTCAAATTTGTTTTGGATTTTGGATTTAAGTTTGAGTTAAAGTAATTTGGAACTAATATAACCAATAAATATTAACAAATTTGACCGGAAACTAATTTATGTATACTTTTTGTGCGTTGTCTTTGTTACTCGGGGGTTTTTTGGCTCGCTGATTAAGAATCTGATGTCAAATTCCAAAAATCCAATACAGTATAGATCTATAATGTCAAAATTATTCAATTTTTTTAAATTAGTCCGCCGTATTGAATTTTTGAAATTTGACTTCATATTCGTAATCAGCGACTCCAAAAACACCTGAGTAACAAATTTCAATCAGATTTTAGCAATGTTTAAAAAATTTTCATCTTACGAAAAGTTAAGAAATTTTTTTGTCCTTAAAGCGCCATTTTAAATTAAGATCGAAAAAAATAAAAATTAGAAATAGATATTTTTCAAGTACAACTATCGGGAACACGCTTATTCTGATACTTTTTATTTTATTTTAAAAGCGTTATGACAGAGAAAAAAATTCTTTAAAAAAAAATTACATTGGAAAAACTTGACTTTTTTTTAGTATTTTCGAAAAAAGAAGGGTTAAATATTATTTTCTGAAAATTTTGACCACGCCATTCAAAAGAGCGACTCCAAAAATAGGAGGATATGGACTTTTAAAAACTTTTTTGTATTTGTTCTGGTAATTGTAAGAGATTGAAATTCATGTTGAAGAGCAGCACACATCTCGTCGTTAAAGGGTTACAATATATGCATTTTGTAGAAAATTCATATTAAGGTGCATGTACTACTTCCCACATAGCACAAAAACTTCCAAGAAACTTTCAGGATGTTTCCCGTGGGAACCTTCAAAAGTTAGCCTTGGTAACTTCCTGGAAATTTCCAGCAAATACAATAATGTCCGCAGGTTAGAAGGTTCCCATGGAAACTTCCTGGAAGTTTCCAAAAATTATTAAACATTTTTTAGTGAAATTATTATTTAAAAAAGGGACTCGAACCACCATAGGCCTCAAAAGTGTTCAAAAACATCCTGGAAGTTTTTGTGCTATGTGGGTTATATTATATATATATATATATATATATATATATATATATATATATATATATATATATAGTAACAGTAAAGATGCTATTAAATAAATAATAAAAATTAAAAAATTATAATAATATTGTGAGTAGTTGTAAGTAGAAATAAGTAAACTGTCATCTGAGCGAGCGTTAGCGAGTAAGGAATATAGCGCTAGTTATTAATTAATTTCGAAAATAATTCTCAGATTAAGCATACACTGAAAAAAATTCTGTGTCTCTACCTTATCTACGAATGTCGCTACCACACAGATCAGATGGTAAGTACTATACCGATTTCGGAAGGGAGATTAGCTCTCGAGGAACACTACCTGACCGCGAGAGAAGGCTACAACACTGGTACGAGGTTGCACCAATCTCGAGATATCGGTATGACAAGCCTTCCGTCTATTCGGGAAGGCTTGTCTCGAGATTTGTTGACGCACCCGAAAACCGAAGGGCAGAGCATTCGAGGCAAAATAATGTAGCGCCATCACCACATATGCGGCAGCCACACAAAATTTTTTTTTTGATCTGCCGATTTACATTTAAAATAAAATTATAATTTAAACAAAAATAAGAATAATAATTTATTTAAAAATTGTTTAAATAATAATTGTACTTTTAATTTTAACCCTCCTGCGCATAAAGACGACTATAGTCGTCCAAACAAAGTTGTTTCCGTATGCATAAGGACGACTATAGTCGTCCAAACATTTTGGTTAATAACTTTTAAACAAATTATTCTAAATACATCTACTAAGTCGCAACTTAAAGCTTAAGACTCACAGATTGTCATACAATTCTTCAGAAGTTCATATTTATAAAATATTTGTTAATAAATAATGAACAAAGTTAGTGTAAAAATTATAAAAAATGAGCTTAAATCATTAATTCTAAGAGCGGACAAATTAAAAAAAAACGATTGGAATTTTACATAAATAAGTATATAATGGTGTTTCGGATCGCTGATTACTTATATGAAGTTTGAATTATAAAATTCAAAATGGCGGATCCAGTATAGCGGACTAATTTTCAAAAAATTATTAAATTTTCTTGCATTTCGGTATATGGTAGGTTTTCAGGGTCGCTGATTACGAATCTGAAGTCTATTTTCAAAAATTTAAAATGGCGGATCCAATATGGCGGCAAAATTTTCAAAAAGTTATTGAAATTTCTTGCAATTTGGTATATGGGGGTTTTCGAAGTCGCTGATTACGAATCTGAAGTCCGTTTTTGAACATTCAAAATGACGGATCCAATATGGCGGCCAAATTTTCAAAAAAAAATTGTTTAATTTTTCTTTAAATTGGAATCTGCAGTTGCTAAATACCCACTGTAGTACCAGTAAAATTTTACTGATTAAAATTTAAAAGTGCATTTGGAGTTCTATCTAAAACTGCATGATTTAAATTCTATTGATTTTCGAGAACTTTCATTCCGTGAAAGTTTACTTTAATTCTGTAAAAGTTATTCAAATATGGATCATTTCAATATAATATTTAGATAAACTAGTTCGAAATATTATTAAAAAATTGTTAATATAAATTATTATTGTTATTTACTAGCTTTTTACATAATGCACATGGATGATACAGTTTTTTCCTAATTTTATAATTAGATGAGGTTTATAAGAACACCGATAGATAAGAGGAATAAAATTATTGATTAAACAATTTTTAAACAAATAACAAAAAGTAACTTGTTTAAGAAAATATTCAAATAAATTAATTTCTATTTGTTATCGGTATTTATAAAAATTTTAATAACTTT
This sequence comes from Leptopilina myrica (nomen nudum), assembly GCA_032872475.1. Taxonomy (NCBI): domain Eukaryota; kingdom Metazoa; phylum Arthropoda; class Insecta; order Hymenoptera; family Figitidae; genus Leptopilina; species Leptopilina myrica (nomen nudum). Next base: position 29,459,911 of record CM065464.1, read on the forward strand.
TAATATTTTGCACTCGCTGTAAACAAGTTTGGTAAATCATAAAAATTATTTGTCTAAAAATTGTTTGTACAATTTTATTCATATTTTTATATGAATAAAATTTTATATTTTATATATATAAAATAAAATAAATTGCAAAATTAAGAAAAAAATGTATTATTCTTGGCTTACTATAAACGAAGTTTGTAAATAACAATATAGTTAACCTTCTCGCTACCAATTATTTTTGTTTGTTTTTTACCAAAAACGATTGAAATTCATCAAGGTTTTTCCATATAATTATCTGTTAATAAAATTAATGTAATTTAATAATATTATTAAGCATATTGAATTTGTTTAAACAATTTAATATTGCAAAATCATATAATTTTCAAATAAACAGAGAGATTATAGCAAATATTTGACAACTTTTCATGGTTTCTTAGCTTTGTTTAGTATTAAATCAATAAATTAAAGAAAATATTTACTGAAACCAGTAATAAGTATTATTAAAAAATTGTAATATTTTAATCACATAAGAATTACAAAATTGCAAAATAAGGAAAAACTTGCAACTTTCAAGGTGCATTTTGCAAAGAGTTGGTAAATAACAAAAATTATTTGTTTATAATTGTTCTTTGTGAGTGTTTCTTGAGTCTTTCTTGTATTGTAGTCGTTTTAGCTTTTAGTTTTTAAAAACGGACTTCACATTCGTCATCAGCGACTTCGAAAACCCCCATCTTACCAAATTGCAAGAAAATTCAATAACTTTTTGCATTTTTTTATCGGCCATATTGGATCCGCCATTTTAAATTTTTAAAAATGGACTTCAGATTCGTAATCAGCGACCCAAAAGACCTCCGTATATTAAATTGCAGGAAAATCTATTGTTGTGAAAAATGTATGCATTTGGTAACTACTGTTCGGGTAAAAACTCATGCTCAGGAGGGTTAATGTGGGTAGCTCCATGCCAAAAAAATTTAAGTTGTTTCCTAGTTCTTCGATTGAGAAATTGTCACAGAACACATGCAAATGAAAATTGTGAAAACGACTTTATAATTATTTGTTAATCATTTTAGATCAATTTAGAAAGGAAAGTAACACAATTAATATTAAATTTAATTGTTGTTAACAATTATATAAACAATTTTTTAACTAAGTTTGTTCTTGTGAAAAATTTTTTTATCTTTCTAGAATTAGAAGTTTATTAGTATAACTCTGGAATAAAAGCTTAAAAACATAGTTCTTTAAAATAATTATTGTTATAAACAAGTAAGAATGTGAATTTCATAAAACATTATTTATTGAATTTCCAATATGTTGCTATCATCAGCATTTGACAACAAAACGCTGTATATTTTAATTAAATTGAATTTATTTTTTTAATTAAACAATTACACAATTAGATTAAAACTAATAATACTATCAATAAATAAAATTATTAGAGGAGAGTGGGGCAAACCGCCCGAATAAAATTTAAAGTCGTTTCTATATAGGGCCTATGTCAGCCAGCCTACCTGGCGACATAGGCCTGCGACTCAAATCCTACATTCTGCCTACGTAAGAATGTAACGCTGTTCGACATCTATTCTACATAGGCTCGATGTTGTAGAATCTACATAGGATTCATACTGTAGGTTATACATAGGCCAAACGATGTATTACCTACATAAGAATGTAACGCTCATCTACATCTGTTCTATGTATGGTAAAGAATGTTGGTCCTACGTAGAAGATGTACATACTCACTACGTCGTTCAGTCTATGTAGAACCTACATAGAATTCGTACGTTATATTTACATAGGGTAAATGATGTATGACCTACATTACGGTTATACATAATTCCTATGTAGACATGATAATATAGTTTCTATATAGGAATTTTAAGTCCACTCTATGTAGGCCAAATGTTGTAGGAACTATGTAGGTTTTGTAAGTAACATCTACATAGGCTGCATAACGTAGCATCTATATAGGATTTTTGTGGCCCCCCTACGTACGCCTGATAATGTAAGATGTACATAGGGTTTGTAAGTAATATCTACATAGGTCTAATAATATAGGATCTATAAAAGATTTTTGTTTCCACTTTATATAAGTAAAATGATGTGAGACCTACATAGAGTTTATATGTAACCCCTAGGTAGGCGTAATTATTTAGAATCACGAAAAAATGGTATTATGGTTGGAACAACAATATATATATTGATAAGTATGAGCCATCAATTTTTATATGCATATTACCAATCCAATTTATAGTTGAAACATCAATTTTTTTAGTTTTATCAATTTTTATGATTTTTACATCCACATTTGCGAAATATTTGAGTCAAATAGAAAATTGTATGTTTCAATTAAAAAATGGATTTAATATCACATAAACTGGATGCCCCGTATTTATAAACAATGTGGTTGTCCCAACCCCATTATATATTTTTTTCCTTGAAGCTATAATAAAAATTCTACCTACTGTTGTACACAAAAAATAGCAATACATATAAAAATAATTTATTTTTTTAATTATCTTGTCAAAAATAATTGAAAATTTCATTTTGTAACAATAAAAACATATATTATGATTCTTTTAAAAAATTTATTATTATATTATATTATATTGTACTTCAAAGACGAATTACACATTAAATTTAAAAAAAATTAATTTTAAAATATTACTATAGTTTAATTTAACAAAATTTTAATTTTTAAAGTTTATTTTTTGGCTGCAGCATTTTGTTTTTCTTTCCTTCTTTGACTTTTGCCGCCACCCCAATCATATGATCGGGTCAAAATATGTCCGATTTGTGACTGGATCTCTGGCTTGGAATATTTTTCTTCCCTCACGGCAGATTTGAAAGGAAGGAGACCTGGAAGTGAATGAAATTATTATATGCATTTTAATAACATTTAAAACAATGTTGATAAGAAGAAATATATCGACGTTGACATTGATATTTTAATTCAAATATTTTAATAAATTATATATTTATAGAGAACAGTTACCTTCGATAATCTTATACGCATTTGAATTGCAAAATAATCGTTTGTCAGGCATGGGTTTCATTGCGGTAAATTGCATTGCTACCTCACGGCTTAAAAGGCACGACAAAATTTGACGTAACATTTTTCTCAGTTCGCCCGTTAAATCTGTGGCGAATAAAAGGGTCGCCTTCTGTAATAATATACAAATGGTTAATTCGATATTTAAACTTTCAATTTACCAGATAATTAAATTAATATTTTTATTGTTTAACATACCAAAGAATGTTGCAACTCCTTGTCTTTCAACAGACCCTCTAGTTTGTCAAAATCTTCCATTGTTTCCAGTGGAAGCTTTACATCAAATTGTTCCAAATTGCCCGGCACTGTCCCCAGTGCTTTTTGGGCGTTGCTACGTTTAATTTCTACAACATCCTGCTTTACGCAATGAACATCTTCACTTACGCAATCGAGATAATCAGTCCAATTCACATATAATTGAAAAAGAATATCAATTTTTGATTCAACATTACCTATAAGAAATAAATAAATTTAAAATGATAACAACTATAAAATTATACACTAGAAAAAATAAGATATTCACTGGATATTCATTAGATATACATAAGATATTCGATGTTTATCTAAAGGATATCTCTGAGATATCCAGTTATAATTCCCAACACTTATGGTTTGAATATCCTAGTGACATTCCAAGATATCCCTAAAATCTGTGAAGAATATTCAACATAATATAGTACGGAGATTATCTAAATAAAATAATTTTTTTCTTAGTGGTTTAAGTAACTATATGATTATTAAAAAATCTTACCGTCACAATCTTTAAATTTCTTTTGTAAGAGTAACAAAAACTCCTGACGTTTCCTCTTTCTACTATTTATTGATGCTGTCCCTGAAGAATCACCAATTGATGATGGGCCAGCTATGGCTGGTAGTTGATTGGTGCTGGTTGATGATGCTTTATTGGATTCATTTACATCTAGGAAATGAAAATATGTAACATAATTTCGATAATCATTTCGGTATCCAGATGAAAAAGTTAATTTTAGTCTTTTCGGAATAAAATTCCAGAATATTGTGCAGGAATATAAATAAAAATATAGTTTCACAAGGAAAATCTGTTAATTTTTGTGAAAAATTTTTAAAAAATGCTCAATTTGACACCATCTTTTCAAAGATGTTTTTACTAGTGTTAGTCTAAGGTTTACTTAACGTTAGTAACATTAGTTAGCGTTAGCTAACGTTAACTTTTTCATCTGGGATACTTAAAATATGTAATATGTAGGTAAAAAGTTTGAATTAATTAGAACAGGAAATCATACTCAATTTGTCTTTAATGAGTTGCGGATTTAATTTCGGCACGCTGAAAAGATCTTGTAATTCTTCATCAGATTTCTCACTATCAATATGCGCCGTAACAGTTCTCTCTACAAGCTTTGTACTATCATCCTCGTTATCCGTAGTACAAATATACTCGCCCTTGTCTAAATCCTTCAGAATCGCTAAAGCTTCTTTGTACGTTTCTAAAAAAGATACATAAATTCTTATGGGTATCACAGAGATATCTTACAGATATCACCGGGATATCTTACAGATATCACCGGGATATCTTAATGATATCACAGGGATATCTTTTTGATGTCACATTGATATCCATAAATTATCATAAAGATATCTAAATGATGTCACAGAAAGATCTTTAGATATCACATGGATATCTTATTCACTGAGAAAATTTGATGGTAAAAATCTTAATATACTAGATATTAAGAAAAGATGGTATTTCATAACATCTAGATGTTATGGTTTAATATCTCAGATGCTAACTGGTATAATCTACAAACTTAAGGTTATGTGTGAACATGTCTTTTCCAGTATCTGTGGATATTAAATTAAAACATCTAAGATGTTTATGTATTAGACTGTCACATATATTGACCGTTAATATCTAGATATTAAAGCTCAATATCCATTTTTCTCAGTGTGAAATCTGAGTGATGTCTTATTTATGTCACAGGGATATCTTATGGATATCGCAGGTACATATCATGGACATCTCTAAAATATTTCATGGATGTATTTAGGATATCTTTGAGATAGTACACTGAGAAAACGATTTATTTGATTTAATCATATTTTGTTTCAATTAAACTTGAAATGTCTTTCCTATTGAAACATATTTTTTGGTTCATTTATAGAAATAATATATTTAATTCAAACATAATTTATAATTGATTAAAAATTTTTTATTATTAACTTTTATGTTTAAATTAAACATAAAATTTTTAAACATATTTTTTGTTTAAACTAAAACAGAAAATATGTTTAAATTAAACATAATGATTCAAGTAAAAATTATTTTTGAATCAAAGCAGTAAATATTTTCTATATATTGGAATTAAGCTTACAAACTAATTTCAATTATACGAAATTATTCAAAATTATTTTTTTACTTAAAACGAGTATAATGTTTTCTCAGTGTTCAAAGAATTTTATTATTTATGAAAACAATGGAACTCGCGAAGAAATATAAAAAAATTTGTTGAACACTAATTTAATTTTTTTGAAAAATTATTTTTTTTATTAGAGTAAGACTCCGTCAAAAAATATGCGATTTGCATGGGGTCTTTAGATTAGGCAGCAATTTGGTGAAATTGTAGTATTAAATAGTGGAAACTAGTGTGCCAAAATTTTTTTGAAAATTTTGAAATTTGTTGAAGTTACGCCATTTTGAATTTTTTGTTATAATTTTATTAAATCTTAATATTTCCGAAAGTTTTTGATAAAATTTAATAAAATTTGCAAGGCTTATACTTGAAATCATGTTTCTTCTGGCTATCACAGAACAAACAAAAAAATTCTTTTCTTGTCCAAAAAAAGTCAAAAAAAAATTGTTGAAACAGTTTTGCCCAAGGCCCCGAGCGGGACCGACCGATTTTTGAGTTTTCTTGTCAATTAATAAAATATTCATTATAATTTCACCTTTCAGTTAAAAAAAAGAAATCGATTGAGACTCAAATAGTTTTCGAGATATTGCAATTTTTGTGGAAGCGTGACCACGTTTCGGTGCCAGCGCTGTGGTAGTGCCCGGGACGCCTCGCACAGTAGAATTCTTACACTTTACTGTTCAAAATTGTCTAGAGCCTACAAATTTTATTCAATTTTGATGTTCTTGGTCTTAAATGAAAGGAGATAAATTTTCTAAAAGTTTCACCGCAACCCGTTGTTTCAAATTTTAATTGTGTCCATTTTCCCATTTTTCATGATCGAAAGCAATTTAAATTAGTCTAGTATAACGACCCGAAAAATAATAATGCAAAATTCAGTTTATTTAAATAATTTCGTTAATTAACAAATAGATAACTATGGTCTTTCCTTAAAAAAATTAAATTTTTTGCAGACAAATTTATGTTTATTTAAGTAATTTATGTCTATTTTGTTAAAAAATAATTTCAAAGTTAATAATTATCATTGTTATTAACAAATATTTTTATATAAAATATAAATTTAAAATTAATCAATCAATTTTTCATTACCTATTTATATCTTTATTTGTATAAGCATAAATTTGTCTCTAAAAAATACAATTTTTTAAAAATAATTGTTAATAACATTGATAATTATTTAAATAAACTGAATTATGCATTATTATTTTTCGGGTGGTTATACTAGACTAATTTAAATTGCTTTCGATCATGAAAAATGGAAAAATGAACACAATTTTTTTTTAAATTCTTGTAAATTGTTAACTTTGAGTAACAAAAAAATATAAAAACAATTAAAAATTGAAACAACGGGTTGCGGTGAAACTTTTAGAAAATTTATCTCCTTTCATTTAAGACCAAGAACATCAAAATTGAATAAAATTTGTAGGCTCTAGACAATTTTGAACAGTAAAGTGTAAGAATTCTACTGTGCGAGGCGTCCCGGGCACTACCACAGCGCTGGCACCGAAACGTGGTCACGCTTCCACAAAAATTGCAATATCTCGAAAACTATTTGAGTCTCAATCGATTTCTTTTTTTTAACTGAAAGGTGAAATTATAATGAATATTTTATTAATTGACAAGAAAACTCAAAAATCGGTCGGTCCCGCTCGGGGCCTTGGGCAAAACTGTTTCAACAATTTTTTTTTGACTTTTTTTGGACAAGAAAAGAATTTTTTTGTTTGTTCTGTGATAGCCAGAAGAAACATGATTTCAAAAAAATTTTGGCACACTAGTTTCCACTATTTAATACTACAATTTCACCAAATTGCAGCCTAATCTAAAGACCCCATGCAAATCGCATATTTTTTGACGGAGTCTTACCCATTAATTGAATTACTTTAATAATTTGAAATGAAAATTTTAATAATCATTGAATTAAACAACAAATTCTTTTTAACTTTTTAAAATCATCTTGTCTGGTAATACTAATAGTGCCATTCCAGGAGTAATTTTCTACTTTTCGGAGTACCCTCACCGATTTCTTTCAAACTTGGTAGTATTACATTTGTTGGTCTAAAGTTTCAGAAAATCAATTTTTTAAGAAAAATCAATTGTTTATTTAAAAGTTACAACAATTGCTCAAAATTGTTTATATGCCCATATCTTTTAAACGGTACAAGATAATTGAGTTTTCTTTTTTGCTAAACATTCATAAAGACGAGACGCTTCAAAAATGTTACTAACATTTTTTTCTTATTTTGTTAATTAAAAAAGTTATTTAAATAAATAATATTAACTTTTGATCAGGAATTCAAAATTTAATGACTTACGAACCAAAAAATTCCTTTTTTTCACACTTTTATATCCCGAAGAAAAAAAGTTGCTATAGTTTTTCAATAACTTATAATTTAAACAATTATTCGCTTGTTTACAATTATTTTCCATCTAAATGATCAGCTGGTGTCTCTTGCGCTTGACTACTGCTACGTCACGTCCGTCTACAAATATTTGACAACCGTCGAAAAATTGAGGTTATGTTTAATCGAAAAGAAGCATTTCAATCTTTTTTAAGTTTTTAGCACTAAATCAATTAATTTTTGATTAATCAAAACAAAGCATTTTAATCTTTTTAATGTTTTTAGCACTAAAAACTTAAAAAAGATTGAAATGCTTTGTTTTAATTAAACATAACCTCAATTTTTCCACGGTTGACAAATATTTATAGACGGACGTGACGTAGCAGTGACCGCGCGCAAGAGACAACAGCTGATCATTTAGCTGCAAAATAATTGTAAACAAGCGAATCATTGTTTAAATTATAAGTTATTGAAAAACTATAGCAACTTTTTTTCTTCGGAATATAAAAGTGTGAAAAAAAGGAATTTTTTGGTTCGTAAGTCATTGAATTTTGAATTCCTGATCAAAAGTTAATATTATTTATTTAAATAACTTTTTTAATTAACAAAATAAGAAAAAAATGTTAGTAACATTTTTGAAGCGTCTCGTCTTTATGAATGTTTAGCAAAAAAGAAAACTCAATTATCTTGTACCGTTTAAAAGATATGGGCATTTAAACAATTTTGAGCAATTGTTGTAACTTTTAAATAAACAATTGATTTTTCTTAAAAAATTGATTTTCTGAAACTTTAGACCAACAAATGTAATACTACCAAGTTTGAAAGAAATTGGTGAGGGTACTCCGAAAAGTAGAAAATTACTCCTGGAATGCCACAATAATAAAATATTTCATTATTTACACGTTCATTTAAAACTATATTGCAAATAATTCGATTCTATCGTAAAATTTTATTAAAAATTAAGAAATTTGAATTACTTATGAAAAAAGTTAAATTTTACTATTTATAAATATAATTGAATTGTTTCGAAGGATTTATTAAAATTTGAGCAAATAATTGAATTTTTTTGAAATATATATTTTTTTAATATATATAGTTCGAAATAACATCATGATTCACTATTTGCATAGGCAGGTCTACATAGGATGGCCTATTAAAAGGCTATGTAGAGTCTACATCGAATGACCTATGTCCTTTGTATATAGGATAGTCTATGTAGATGTTATATAGGTAACATATAAGGTAGACCTACATAGGCTGGCCTATTTGAGATCTACATACATCCTACATATAAAAGGCCTATGTAGGAAAGGCCTACATAGTATGTACCTCGTATGTATGTTAAATGGTCTACATAGGAGGACGACTTTAAACCTATCTAAATTGTATGTAGGCTATACATAGCCCACGCTACTTTTTTACTCGGGCGGACCCCTCTCAATATTTCCGAAATGGCGAAAACGGAAAAAGTGTTGTTTACAACTTTAAAACAACCATGTTTAGTATACCTTATTTTTTCAATTTGACATTTTTTACTTTTGTTTGTGCAACGCTGGGAACAAAAGTTTTTTTTAAAGTTTTTTTCTACACTTTTCCGAATTTTTTCTTAAGGATATTCTGAGGAAATCGTGTAATATTACCAAATATTAGGTCTTGGGTTTTGAAGGTACACACCTCAGGAATATTTACCACCAAAAACTTTGATGAATTTGCAAAGCCTTTCTTTTTGACAAACATTTATTCTCAAGATGGGCCTGTGGTGCAAACCAGCCATAGGACATTTCCATTAAATTAAAGTTTCATAAAAATTATGTTTTAATAAAATGTTTCTTTCATTAAAATATTTACTTACAATGAAAATAATTGTCTTCCAATAAGAATTGGACCCTTTAATATTGTTTCTCTGATAATGACAAACATAATAATTTATTTTTCTATTTAAAAAAAAATTTATTTAATTAAAAATCAATCCCGAATTATTATTTTCATTACTACAACCATTGTTTACATCATTCTTTATGTTTTTTATTATTGTAGATTACGTAAATGAAAAATTATAAATAAAAACCGAACGGTCCGGTTTGCTAAACTAAACAATAAAAGGTGAAGTATAGGTGTCTCTGGGAAAAAGTTGCGCAATTAAATGATCTTTCAAACAAGCCATCGAAAAATGAAATCGGTTGATTCGTTTAGTCACAAGAGTAAAAAAAGCGTTAGGGGGTCCGGTTTGCCCCACTCTCCCCTATATTTAATGACAGTAACTCATTATTATAATAATTATATTATTTATTCCAAAATAATATACTGCACTAGCAGTAAATATCATTTAAAATAGTAATATAGGAAAATAATTTTAGTAAAAAAACAATTTGCGTTAATTGGTACATTTTTTAAATTTATTCTTTATTATTTACAAACACGTTTACAATTTTAATTTATAACACTTATAAAGATTAAATATAGTAGTTTCATTATTTTATATAACACTTACAATGAAAAATATCCGCTCGCACGTGTAATCGAACTCACGTCCCCCATCCTTGACGACCCAATGCAACGCATTTAAACCGCACGGCCACTGAAGTCTGGGTGAGAACTCTCCTAATTAACTATATTAATGCCAGTGTCATATATTCTGTTGCTGATATAAAGCCAAAGGGGAAAACTATTACTAAAATTATTACACATAATAATCCAGAATTATTTGATTATTATAAATGAATATTTGAATAAATAATTCTTACTTCAATTACAATCATTAAACAATTTTTTAAAATATAAAATTCTTAAGTATAATTATACACTTTTCTAAGAATTCAATTAAAATTATATTAAAAATAATAAGAATTTTATTATTTATAAAAATAATTAAATTATTAAGAAGAAACTTATAAAAACTTTAATAATTGAATTCTTTTTAAAAATTTTATTAAAATAGATATTGAAAATCATTTAATTAAAGAACATTTTAGAAAATAATTGGAATTATCAAAATTCTCACAAACTTATAGCCGTCAGGCTATAAATTCTCCAAAAAGAAAAATTGAATTCGGTTAAAATTTACGACTTTTGGTGATTTTGAACATTAGTTTGTATGTAGAGTACAGCCAGAAAATGCGATTTTTTCGGTTGCGCGCAAGGAAAAAAGATTCAATATCTCATAAAGTTTCAAACCCTCTATCGATTTTTTTGAAAAATACTCGTGAAATAAGTGGGAATCAAATTATTATTATTAAAAAATAGCACCTTTCAAAAAATTGTTTTTTCAAAATTTTTTTTTTGATAATTTGTTTAAAAAAATTATTTTTTAAAAATATTTTCTTAAATTGTCTGTAAACAATAAGCATTCCATGAAAATTTCATTAAATTTTATTGATTTTCCTTACAATTAGAGATATACTATTCTATATCATTTAATAATTTGTTAAATACAAAATTAGAAAATCATCTTCAATTATCTATATTGCTTCCTCATATAGAGGAAGTATTGTAACCGTGTGGAAAAATTTTAGGGCGCTGACCATGCGCTTAAGGTCATGTTATTCAGTGGGAAGTTTTTCCATAGTAAAGTAAATGGGGCACGTGACCACTGAATAACATAACCTTAAGAGACTGTCTAACGTCTTTCTAGACCAAGGACAGACGGTCGTGTCGAGCGGCTGTTCAGAATTGAAACGAAACTTCCACGCTATCGTCTAGAATAGACCAGCGTTTCTGGTCTGATCAGCAGTGCTAGTAAATTCTAATTCTAATCTAAATTTTGAAATTTCTCATTGTATGTTATGACAACTATTCTTAGAATGATAAGACTTAATTGTATTTGAAATAATTTTAATGACTTTTTTTACATAAAAAGTATAAAAAAATATTTTAACTTTCTGTATTTTTCACATCAACTTTCTTTAAGCGTAAGTCTTTGTGCCTCTTCCAATCTTTGGCATTGGAGATAGTAGTCTTTTTGTAAAATAAAATTTACTGCAAATCAGAACAGCCAGATGAAACTAGCAGTTGTATTCAGAACCAATCCTTAGGCGTCAACCACTAATTAATGAAATAAATAAATAGAAACTTACTATATTTGCTATTTAGTGGATATTGATTCTCAAACAACAGTACTCGATGGTTTTTTAAATTATTAAGTATTACTAAATTTGAAGGAGAGGCATATTGATAGATGACGCCTAAACATTGATGCTGAGTACGACTGCTAGCTTCAGCCGAGTAATCAAAACTCATAGAAATACATTAAAATCTATTTTTTTCAGTGCACATTTAAAATTAAATTATACAGAAAACAACAACAACATAGCACATTATTATTCACATGAAACAGAAACCACAACGAATACTAAAAATCACAAAGAAAATGTACCATGCGCTGACTGATCTAACGACGCCAAACAACGCGACGCCATTAAGCGCCATGTTTCTTAACAGTTGGGCACACATCGACGCATGCGCATATAATATCCTAGACCAAATCTAGACGGTCTTAATAACACCGTACTAGACGGACATATTTGACTTAGGTTTCTTCTAATAAGCCTATCTGTTAATTAGATTGCCCCAAAATTTTTCCACACGGGTATTTTTACTTTTTCATTTTATCAATTATTTGTTTTTTAGGTTATGTTTTGTAATTACAATACGATACTTACCTCCACTATTTAAAAACAAGGAAATTTACAACATAATTGGATTGGGAAGTTTTAAAAATAATTATGTATTCTAACTTTAATTTAATTTATATAACCCATTAAAAAAAATGTATTTAGAATAGAAAAAAAGTATTGGTGGTGACGTTTGAATAAAAATGGCTATTGCGAGAAGGAAATAAGAAATTTTGAGTAAAAACGAAAAATTAAATGTAAAAAAAATGCCTTCAATGCATGACAGATTAAAGGGAACATGACGTTACCGGCAGAAAGTTACTAGGAAAGGAGGAAAATTTTGAAATTGAAAAGAAATCCAAGTGAATTCTTTTTAATTTCAAAATTTTCCGCCTTTCCTAGTAACTTTTTGCCGGTAACGTCATGCTCCCTTTAATCTGTCATGCATTGTAGGCATAGTAAAGCATATGGTAATCGATCAACATTTGACATTTTTTTTCACATTTAATTTTTCGTTTTTACTCAAAATTTATTTCCTTCTCGCAATAGCCATTTTTATACATCACGTTACTCACGCTCTTCATATATATTCTCAACTTTGCTTAGGAGTCTTTAAATCGAGAGTTTAAGGGTATGTCCAAGTTGCAAAATGTAAACAAACAAAGCACTAAAATCACATTTTTTATACATCTTTTTCTCTCACAAAAATTACCATTATAATACTTTTTTTAGAAAAATGATAAATTAGAGTGTCAAAGTTTACAAAAACATAATTTTTGAGTATAATCAATAAAAAGCAATTAGTAAAATAACTAATTAAACTGACCTGTAAAATAGCATTTTTGACGCGTCGCGAAAAATAAACTGTTTGAGTATATCAACCGCACTGACGATGAAGAAGTCACATATCAGCGATTGGACCTTCAACATGTGGAAAGAGAAATTTTTCCCTTTCCTCCATGAAATTACAAGGAGAAAGGGTAAAAACTTCTTCATCGTCAGTGCGGTTGATATACTCAAACAGTTTATTTTTCACGATGCGTCAAAAATGCTATTTTACAGGTCATTTTAATTAGTTATTTTACTAATTGCTATTTATTTATCACACTTAAAAATGTTTTTTTGGAAACTTTGACACTCTAATTTTCCATTTTTGTAGAGAAAGTGTTCTAATGGTAATTTTTGTGAGAGAAAAAGATGTATAAAAATGGTGATGTTAGTGCTTGGTTTGTTTACATTTTGCTTTGTTTACATTTCACACCTTGGACTTACCCTTAAAACAAAAAGTATTCACGGTGAGCAAAATGTATTCACCGTAACCTACCAATACGGTTTTGTCGCGAAAACGCATTCACCAAACGTCACCACCAATACTTTTTTTCTATTCTGAATACTTTTTTTTTACTAGGAATATAATTACAAAATTGGGTTAAGATTCGACCATGTGTAATAGCAACTGAATGTTACGCACGCCAACTGTAAACTGTCATAACTTATTGCGCCATGCAAGTCACTGCTCTGAGCTTGAAAAGACTGTCTAGATAGACGGACTCAACGAGGTCTATTAAGCTGCTCCTTAGCCGATAGCAAGACAGGCTGGATTAGACAGGCTACACAATAACTGTCTAGTCTCTTTGTAGACACCAGACTTACATAAAATTTTTCCACACGGGTTGTATATATAATATTGTAAACAATAATAAGTAGAGGAACTAATTGTGAAAATTTTGTTTCTCTACTTATTATTGTTTACAATATTAGATATACAATACTTTAAATTTTTAATTATTTTTTTTAATCAAATGATTTTAATATACTTTTTTAATTGTTTATTTTAATTCTACCATTTACCGATGAATGTTGCAAGTATTGTATTAATATTTGTGTACGGAACCCGCCATTGCAGTGCGAGTTCAACTCGCACTTGTCTAATTTTTTTACGTGGATATTCAAATTGTCGCTCGTCAAATATGTCGCTTGGTCAAATCAATCGTTTTCCAATCAATCTGAAGTTTCGCATTTATTTGTTCCATGTTATTTATCACAAAGTAACCAAAAATGTAATAAAAAGTGACAAAATGAAAGAAAATCAAAGAAAAGAAAATAAGAAACGAGAAAAAAGTTGTATTAGACGTTTATTATATTTATTTTCATGTTTAATTATGTTTTTGTGATAATGAAAAATAACTTACTTAAGTGTATAGGAGATAAAATGTATATGTATATCTTGTTACAGATTTAGATAACCTAACATTATTTTCTTTCCAAAAATGTATATTTTAAAATAGAAGGCAACCAAATAATGGTTGTACAGTAATAAAAATGAAATCTATTTTGGTGGAAGATGTAATACTAAAAATATCAAAATTGTGCACACAAAAAATTTTTTTTAAAAATTCAAATTCAAATGTTAAAGTTTCCAGAGATTTGCCCATATATTATATAAAATTATATAAGTAGGGGAGAGGGCCCTAAAGTGGTCACCCATCTTTTGAACGACTGTAGATTTCAAATGGAATTATATATAAAGGTCAATAATACGGCGTTTGAAACTCTATCTTATTACCTAACTTCCTATAATAAATTTTTTTTCATTTCATTAATAAAAAAAAGTTATGGCACTTTTTAAAAAAAGTTGAAAATTCGACTTTTAAAAAAGTGGCCCCAAGGTGGTCACCATACAAAAATGCACTAAAAAAGTTTTAAAAAAATGTAAAAAACGTATTATTAATTTGTTTTTCAGGGTCACAGAAACATATAACATATTTTTTTTACACTTTGTCCTTTCGTCAAAAATGATACTTTTTGTGTATGTATTAGACAGGTAAAATTTTGAAAATAATTCTTTTTCATTATTATTCATCATAAAACTTAAAAATTGATAAAATTCACATTCACAGCGATAAATGTTGATAAATATAGTGAATAAACACATTTTCATAAAAAATCAAAAGTGACCACCTTGGGGCTAAAAAAGTGTCCACCTTAGGGCTAAGACACAATTGAAGGGCTACATAAAATAAGGGGACGAACGCGAGACTTGGAAGGGATACTACCAGTCAGGTAGCAGTGACAAGCCTTGAGCCGGTCACTGCTACCTGACTGATATTATCCCTTCCAAGTCTCGCGTTCGTCCCCTTATTTTATGTAGCCCTTCAATTTTTTAAACGTTAATGAAAAAATTTTTTAAAGCACAATATTAATGATATTCATTTGGAATATTATTGTACGATATATAAAGATAATTATAACGATTTTTACTAATTTAAAATAGTTAATTTCGATGATTTTAACATCCTGAGAAAAAAATTTTTCGATCATTTAAAATCAGAAATTTTACGACGTTCACGTTACAAAGAGACTCATACGACTATTTACCTCAAAACTATACTAAAATCTTTGTCTTCTCAAATAATAACAATAACAAAAAACATTCGAAGATACTAACTAATATACAAAAATTTTCTTAGGGTGACCACCTTAGGGTCCTTTCCCCTATATAACTTGGCAGCGGTTTTATTAATAAATTGAATAAAAATAAGAAATAAATTATGCAGTTTTGGTTCGAAGTAGGAAACACCAAACTTGAAACACGACTATATGTTATAATTAAAATTAGCTCAGTTTTATAAATTATTATTAACTCAGAACTATACATTTAATTAATTTATCCATGTTGGGTTGTTGTTGTTGCCAAGTTGGCTTGACCCAAACTTTGTCCAAGTACACTAAAGAAAACATTTTTTTTGGAGCTTTTTACAGTTGCGCTGCTTTATTTATTTGTTCAGCATATCATTTAAATAGTAATTTAATTAACTAAATTATTTTACTATCTCGTTTTTCAAATTTTGGGTAACCCAGTTGGGCTCACATTGGCGCCCAATCTTATAGTTTGGGCTACTTTGGGTAGATTTCCATAAGGGTAAATGCATAGCTTCACCTATCAAATTATTATAAACAAAGTAATAAATGCATTCGGCTTTGGACAATTTTTCCCACTAATAATTTTTATGAGTTAATTGTTTATACTTAGCGCGAAATAAGGCTTTCTTTCTTACTAAGGTGTAATGAGAGGAAGAGAAAAAAACGAAAAATTTCCTAATGTATATATAGTCAGAAATGAGAAAATATGTTGTCGCTGATAATTTTTAAAGTGACGATGTGTAAAATTGAATTTCTAGAATTAGTCAATATACATTAAGCGTGTAAAAGCAGATTAAAGACAACAGAGTGTCACATTTTTGATTGGTAATTTCCGATTGGATAGTGGAGGGAGTCATCGATCGTTAATGTCTAGCCGAAGACTTTCGTACGCGACTGCCACACCTTGAAAAATCACAACATTGATTTATCCGTTGTTAAACTAAAATGAACTATAATGGCACATAATGGAAGGAAGGTCCTCTATTTGTTTCTCCATTGACGGTCGCTTTCCTTCTCGCTTCTTCTATTAAACCCTTTTTCATTACTCTTCCCTCGCTCAGAATTTCCTTCTTTTTCATTCTTCATTATTCGTTCTATTCTTTCTTCCGTGTCCATTTATTATTTCTCTAGTAATACATTTGGACTTGAATTTTTTTCAATTATTTAACTAACAATTATTTTACATTAAAAAATGTTCTTTTAAGCCAATGATGAACACTTACATATAAATGTCAATTGAAAACTTAAAAATGAAAATCTTTTTGCTTAATTGACGCGCCGCGAAAAATAAACTGTTTGAGTATATACCCGTGTGGAAATTTGTCACGTATCTGTAGCGTAACGGTATAGTTTTACTATTTACTATATAGTTCCAGTATTGTGAAATGTTATAGAAACTGTCTAGAAATGTAACGCTACGAACATCAAGTTTCTAGATAGTTTTACTATATCAGAATAATCCTGTGAATCTGTATTAAAACTATATTGTGGATCTAGAACAATTTATGTAAATCTAAGGCAAATGCCGGAATTCCCAAGCCTTGGTTGTTCATTTACAACAAATATTGAACCAATATTAATAACCAATATTAATTATTTACCAGCGTTTTAAAATTAAATTTATGAATGGTTATTTCTTGGTTACCAATATTGAACCAATGTCTGAAATTAATATTTTATTAATACAACACATAGCAAAAATTGTTCAAAAAAAAATAAATGATAAAATAAAGTACTAGTCTAATACAGGAAAAAGAATTAATTTAATTGAAACACTCTATTAAAACCTGAGTGTGATAAAAATCAGACAAAAATAATATTTGCCTTTAAGTTTAAGAATGAAATTGTCTCTTCTTATATATAACTGGTAAAACAACTTGTTAACGAGAAAAGAAACTTGCGCGCCCTGGTGACAACTTATCCTAAGTAATTTTAAACATAAGCAGCGAGGGACTGCTTTCGAAAGCGAACAATTTCCCATTTGGTGGAAATACTAGACGAAAAGTGTATATTGTTTTTATGCAAAACAATTACTGATTTTGATTATTTAAATATTTTATTTTATATGATAAATATAAGTTTTTCATATTATTTATTATCTAGTTTTGCTAGACAGAATTTATATAGTTGAACAACGTAAAGTAGTTAATGTAGTGAAACTATACAGATCCTAGAACGTTTAACAATATAAATCACTTAATGAAGTGAAACTGTACAGTAGCTAGACCGTTTCGATATAGATTTACGTGAATAGTTTCACGAGTTATTTACGATATAGTTTTTATCTTGCACATAGTTCAACAAGAAATTTTTCTACACGGGTATCAACCGCACTGACGATGAAGAAGTCTCATATCAGCGATTGGACCTTCAACATGTGGAAAGGGAAATTTTTCCCTTTCCTCCATGAAATTACAAGAGAAAGGGTAAAAACTTCTTTATTGTCCGTGCGGTTGATATAGTAAAACACTTAAATTTTTCGCGATGTCAGACGATTGCTCTCTGCGCACGCGCAGACCGTGCCAAGATAGCATTGACAACACTATGCAGAAAGACACATTTTGTTTTCAACTGAAACTCACTTATTTTCACATACTTTCAGGTATACTATAGGTATAGATACCAAATTAAACACTTCAATTTACCATTTACATAAAAAACTGTAAAGGACCCCGCACAAATTACATTGAAAAAAAGTCCCGGTCAAATTTGTTCAAACTTCGAAGTTTTGTAGCTTATAATCTCCTGAACAAAAAATGTTAATGGCAAAAATCCCGAAAATCAATAGTTTTTTAGCTACATCATGTTGAGCCTAAAAAAATGTGTAAAAAATAGTAAAGCTTGCTCATGGCTCAAGGCTCAAGACTTAATGCAAAGGGTGGAAGCTTGTTGATGGCTATAGGCTTGATCAAAGTTTGATCTTGGCTCAAGGCTTGATCTTGGCTTTAGGCTTGATCATGGCTCAAGGCTTGATCATGGCTCGAAACTCTAATATGGATCAAGGCTTGATTTTGGCTCAACAGTTAATCATGGTTAAAACTCGATTACGGATCAAGGCTTGATCATGGATTAAAGCTTGATTGTGGCTCTAAGCTCTAATGTGGATCAAGGCTTTATCATGGCTTAACAGTTAATCGTGGCTTGAAACTTGATTATGGATCAAGGCTTGATCATTGATTAAGGCTTTATTGTGGCTTGAAGCTCTAATGTTGATTAAGGCTTGATCATGGATCAAAGCTTGATTATGGCTTAACGATTAATCTTGGCTTGAAACTTGATTATGGATCAAGGCTTGATCAACATTAGAGCTTCGAGCCAAGATTAATCGTTAAGCCATAATCAAGCTTTGATCCATGATCAAGCCTTAATCCATAATCAAGGCTTGATCAACATTAGAGCTTCGAGCCAAGATTAATCGTTAAGCCATAATCAAGCCTTGATCCATAATCAAGCCTTAATCAACATTAGAGCTTCGAGCCACAATCAAGCCTTAATCAATGATCAAGCCTTGATCCGTAATCGAGTTTTAACCATGATTAACTGTTGAGCCAAAATCAAGCCTTGATCCATATTAGAGTTTCGAGCCATGATCAAGCCTTGAGCCATGATCAAGCCTTGAGCCATGATCAAGCCTAAAGCCAAGATCAAGCCTTGAGCCAAGATCAAACTTTGATCAAGCCTATAGCCATCAACAAGCTTCCACCCTTTGCATTAAGTCTTGAGCCTTGAGCCATGAGCAAGCTTTACTATTTTTTACACATTTTTTTAGGCTCAACATGATGTAGCTAAAAAACTATTGATTTTCGGGATTTTTGCCATTAACATTTTTTGTTCAGGAGATTATAAGCTACAAAACTTCGAAGTTTGAACAAATTTGACCGGGACTTTTTTTCAATGTAATTTGTGCGGGGTCCTTTACAGTTTTTTATGTAAATGGTAAATTGAAGTGTTTAATTTGGTATCTATACCTATAGTATACCTGAAAGTATGTGAAAATAAGTGAGTTTCAGTCTAAAACAAAATGTGTCTTTCTGCATAGTGTTGTCAATGCTTCCTTGGCATGGTCTGCGCGTGCGCAGAGAGCAATCGTCTGACATCGCGAAAAATTTAAGTGTTTTACTATATCAACCGCACGGACAATAAAGAAGTTTTTACCCTTTCTCTTGTAATTTCATGGAGGAAAGGGAAAAATTTCCCTTTCCACATGTTGAAGGTCCAATCGCTGATATGAGACTTCTTCATCGTCAGTGCGGTTGATATATACTCAAACAGTTTATTTTTCGCGGCGCGTCAAAAATGCTATTTTACAGGTCATTTGAATTAGTTATTTTACTAATTGCCATTTATTGATCACACTCAAAAATTATTTTTTTGGAAACTTTAACACTCTAAATTATAATTTTTATAAAAAAAGCGTTCCAATGTTGATTTTTGTAGGAGAAAAGGCTGTTTCCGAAATGTGACTTTAGTGCTTGGTTTGTTTACATTTCACAACTTGAACATATCCTTAATGAAAGAACATAAAACTGCGACACTCGGAGTCTACAAACGTGGAGTGACACACGCGATCGTTGGGGACCGCCCACGATTTGCATTCGTCCTAAAATTTCGGCAATCCCCTTAGGTGACCTGATGGCATTTTTACGCGGGACATCGTTTCTCCACTGTGGCTCCAATTCCGTTTATTCGTCGCTTTCGAAATTTTCTAGTTCATCAAATAAGGCCACGAATTAAATGATGATTTTCAAGCTTGTCTAATTTTTAACGATTCAAGAGAGGTGTTTGCGTAACAAATATATATATATCAAAAGTGAATACCCATCCTAACAGCGCTATAAACACGAGGACTAAAAGAATTAAACTGTTCGAACTGTTATTTAATTTTTGCGTAAAAAAAGAATTTTTCAATTTAGCACTTTCAGAATTTATGTTCTAGATATTTGATAAAAACCATCGTAATAAATCTATATATTTTTGTTGTGAATAGAACACGAGTTTTACTCATTTTCTCTTTCTTAATTAAGTTTGAACCTTCGTCTGTGAGTTTCTTTTATTTCGTTTGCAGCACAATGTAGGACGTGCCATACCTTTGTCTCGGAGGGGAGAGAAAAAAGTTTCACTATATACAGACAACAATAATTCATCGATGATTGTTCCTGTTTCGACTGTTCCTTTCGTGACAAAGTCGTGTGACCATTGATGGCAGGGACCCATAATAAATCCCACGAAAAGGGGCGTGATGTAACGATAGAAATATTTCGTGACAGAAGGTCATGATCCGGGCGGATGAATGTTCGAAAGAAGGCGTCAAGGTGTGGACGAGTTCAAGAGAAATAATTTTGTTGTTGACCACGAAAACGAAATAATCCCTAACGCATTTCACTATATATATTTTATATATATATATATACCTTAGAGAATATTACTATCAATTCACTTTTTGATACATCGTTCGGATAATTTCTACTTTACTTTCCTGCAGAAACAATTTTAATAACCAATTTCTTCATCTTTAGTTTAAAAATACAAAAAGTGCCTATACTTTCAAGTGAAAAGAAAAGGATAATAATATATAACAAGAGTTATGCTGAAGAGATAAAATGCTTTAAATGAAAAGTAGGGTAACTAGAGGCAATTTTAGTGGAATTTTGCAAACACAGTTTACACATACCCTTTAAACTAGGCGATTCATGATGATAGAAAACCGTCGAAACCAATTAGTCTAAAGTACAGGAGAATTGAAAAGGTTGGCGGATATTCCTTTGACGATGACTCGTTAAAAAGCCATGTATATCCAATAAGTTTCCCATAAGCTATATACGCGTGCGCCTCTGCACTATATTATATCTAAAAAGGGTGGTCGAGAGGGTGGAGAACAAGTTCCGAAAGTGAATTATGGAGGCAGCTCTTGCTTCGTGGCACTTTTGTGGTTACATACCCCAGAAAGCTCTGTCTGCGAAGAAAAAGAAATAAGGACACGCAAAATAAATAAAAAATGGTGAATATATCATGAAAAAAGAGAAAAAATAAAAGCCAGAAAATGATACTTCCTCACATAGGTCGCCTCATAAGAACATCCAAATTTTAATTATGTCTTTTTAAGGTCATGTTATTTCAAATAGCAATTCATGAAAATGAAAATTCAAATAAATGGAGATTCCATGAAATACAGATTCTGCCATTAGAAGTATAATATTAGATGATAATTCTTATGAATAGAAGAGCATTTAAATATAGAGTAAAGATTCCTGAAGTGGCCTCCCTATTTTTGCAAAGTAGCAAAATTTGAAATAAGTATTTGAATTTGAAAGTAATAGTATCTAGTAATATTTTCACAAAGTATTTTAAAAATATTTAAATTATTTATATTTTTTATTGTTAATTAAAGATTTTTAACCCTTATAAAAAAAGCAAGAACATACTTATTCAGAAAAGAGTCAAAAAGATCCTTATTCAGAATATAAAGTAAAAACATATGAATTCTAAAATTAACTTTTTTCTCTCAGATTTCAAATTATACATCTTTTTCTCTCACAAAAATTAATATTAGAAAACTTTCTATTACAAAAATGATAAATTAGAGTGTCAAAGTTTCCAAAAAAATCATTTTTGAGTGTGTTCAATAAATATCAATTAGTAAAACAATTAATTAAAATGACCTGTAAAATAGCATTTTTGACGCGTCGCGAAAAAAAAACTGTTTGACTATATCAACCGCACTGACGATGAAGAATCTCATATCAGCGATTGGACCTTCAACATGTGGAAAAGGAAAATTTTCCCTTTCCTTCTTGAAATTACAAGAGAAAGGGTAAAAACTTCTTTATTGTCCGTGCGGTTGATATAGTAACACTATGACAACACTATGCAGAAAGACACATTTTGTTTTAGACTGAAACTCACTTATTTTCACATACTTTCAGGTATACTAGGTATAGATACCAAATTCAACACTTCAATTTACCATTTTCATAAAAAAAAACTGTAAATTTCTATTCATTTACGAAAATGTGATGGTCCAAAAAAAGCAGCAGTAGAAGACCGAATATTGAGGATTTTTTCGACCATCACATTTTCGTAAATGAATAGAAATTTACAGTTTTTTATGAAAATGGTAAATTGAAGTGTTGAATTTGGTATCTATACCTAGTATACCTGAAAGTATGTGAAAATAAGTGCACTGAAAAAAATGATAATGTTAATTTTGACATACAAGTATGGTTAGGATGTATAGCTGAAACAGCAATACCGTATTGCTGTTTTTAAAATACAGTATTCGTGTTCTCCGCATACATATTATTGTCTCTCAAATACATATTGCTGTTCTACACTGCGTATGGCTAAAACAGCAATACTGTATGGCAGTATCATATCTACCAAGATAATATGTCATAACTGGCTATATTTATGGCAGTACCATAAATAAATTTTTTTCAGTGTGAGTTTCAGTCCAAAACATAATGTGTCTTTCTGCATAGTGTTGTCAATGCTATCTTGGCACGGTCTGCACGTGCGCGAAGAGCAATCGTCTGACATCGCGAAAAATTTAAGTGTTTGACTATATCAACCGCACGTACGATGAAGAAGTTTTTACCCTTTCTTCTTGTAAGTTCATGGAGGAAAGGGAAAAATTTCCGCTCCACAAGTTGAAGGTCCAATCGTTGATATGATACTTCTTCATCGTCAGTGCTGTTGATATACTCAAACAGTTTATTTTTCGCGACGCGTCAAAAATGTTATTTTACAGGTCATTTTAATTACTTATTTTACTAATTGCTATTCATTGATCACACTCAAAAATGTTTTTATGGAAACTTTGACACTCTAATTTATCATTTTTCTAAAAAAAGTTTTCTAATGGTAATTTTTGTGGGAGAAAAAGATGTATAAAAAATGTGATTTTAGTGCTTTATTTGTTTACATTTTGCTTTGTTTACATTTCACAACTTGGACATGCCCTTAATGATAGAACGTCCAACGTCCTTCCGGCAGGACCAAAAAGATTCAGGCGAGTCCGTCCGAAATCGCTAAATAAAACTAACATGGATTGACATAAACAAAAAGTAATATATATCGTTGGAAAGGTGGTGAAACAAGCTTTCAGCGCATGTAAATTTCGAGCTTGTAAGTTCAAACTGAAGAGCAGGGTAGCTTAAAGAAGTTGAATTTTCCAAAAATTCATATAATTTTTAGTCACAAAAGATGGAACCCGGTCCTGCCGGCAGGACGCTTTTCGCTTTGTTTAAAAGGAAACCAAGCCTTGGCATATAAATTTAGAAACTTGATATTTACATCATTGGAAAGCTTGTTTCATTACCTTTCCAACGATATATTTGTTTTTGTTTTTATCCGCTTCCATATTAATTTTATAAAGAAAATTTGAAGAGAGTTTTTATTCAATTGGCCGCAATTTTGCTGATTAACATTAAAAGTGAAATTTTTAAAAATTAAACAAATAGGTTTCATTCTTTAAACGTTTCTGAAGAAAAAAAGACTAGTCCGGCCAAAATATATTGATTTTTGTGGATTTTACATTAAATTTACGAAAAAATGTTTTTTTTTACTTTTTAGAAGCAGCAAGTTTGAGAGCTTTGAAAAATGGTTTAATATTATTATTTTAAAAAGTCAAATATATGAATTTTTTCGTCTTTTCGTCTACTTTAATCCCAAGGAGTTCCGGAAAAGAAAAATTGAATTCCCTTTTTTTAAAAGCCTTATTTTCGGAACATCCTTCCGGCAAGACGGGCGCTTGGACGTTCTATCATTAAAGAACAATTGCCAATTTTCGTTTAATACTTACGGTATTATTAAAAAATAACAAAATTTTCAACAAACACCTCCGGGGCGTAACGGATCACTATAAGGCCTATCTATTAAGAAAAACCTATTATATTTAAAATAATAATAAAATAATCCTGTCAGGTTTAATTTCTTGTAATTTATATATCAATAAGTACCAATGATAACCTTTTATAAAAAAAATAACTGGAGAATAGATTTTTTAAGGAAATGGATTTTCGATTTCGCTACAACTTTAAAAAATTTTTTAAATTACATAAATATAATTACAGTTTAAATTAACTGTGTTCCATTCTCAATATTCATTGTTATAAATATACAATAAAAACCAAAATTTTCAATACCGTAATAATATTTGATGAGCTAAATTATAATTTCATTGCTGATCCATTACGCCCCGCTTTTAAGATTTACAGGGATACATTGAAATTATATAGAGAGTTAACAAAATTTTGTGATTTACAAATAAAATTTTTAAGTTCCAGGTTAACGGTTTAGCTAAACCTGGCCCAAAAACTTATAAAAAAACAAAAAAAAATTTCCTTGTTTTTTGTTGTACAAAAAAGTGTTGAAACGAAAAGTTGTTTGTTTTTGCTCATATTTTAAGGAAAAAAATATAAAAAAATAATTTTTTGAAAATTGTAAAAAATACATAATTTTGAAAATTTTAAATTTTTGTTGTTTTTTGACGAAATGGACTGCCCAACGAACTCAGGCTTTATTTTTATGGACAAAGAAAGTGTGCCAAATTTCAAGTCGAATCATTAAAATTTATTCGAGTTATCGCGGAGGCAAATTTTTCTACAGACAGACTACAGTCAGACAGACAGATACTTTTCTAAAAACCATTTTTTTGGAATCAGGGGGTCATGAAACGTGAAGATTTAGTAAAATTAGACAATGCTCAAAATCGCACAAATCCAAGACTTTCTCATTTTTGATGAGAATGTAAAAATTCTAAAGCCATTTTGAAAAATGGGTTTTAGAGCTTAGCCATAGTACTATACGATGCAATTTTTGCAAATTGAAAAAAAAATCGCGAACTAGATATATTTATATGCAGTTTTACACTATTTTGGATATTTGCCTCCTGATTCAAGAACAACACTTAATGTTAAGAGAAATAATATCATGTAGAAGACATTCCTCTCGAATTAAAAGGACATCCTTTTGAACCACATTCCTGAAGAAAAGTTGCGTAGTAATAAGAGGACTCTTCTCAAACCAAGAATATTCCTTTGTCAGTGTTTCATTATGTTAGAGTGTTTTAGTGTTATAGGATTTTTGAAAAGCAAAAAAGAAAACAAATGAAGGTGATGAGGTAGAAAGGAGATCACACTCTAATCCTTTCGGCTTTTGGCACACCGGGCATATAATGCCAACCCCGTCGCATTTCTCTTGAGTCGATGTGTGATATATCGGCTCGTTAAAATCCTCGGGAATAAAATATCTCCGGAGGATCTTAGGGCGAAGGTCGTCATCGCCGAAAGGGCTCTCCTGCTAAAGGTATATAGAATCCGCGATACAGCCGAGAGTGCAGATATATAATATCCAATACGCGGCCTCTCACGCCGTTGAGAGGTGCGAACATTGTTAACAAGTCCCGTATTTTATACGCTTCTTGTTGTTTTTGAACGCTAACTTCCTTCAGTGGTGCCTCTTGCGAATCCTCTCCTTATAAAAAAATAGTCCATTTTATCATAATTAAACAATTTTCTCGATGTTTCTCACATTCATAAAAATTCCTCTACTTTACACTTTCATTTCATTAACTTTTATAAATTTTGTTCAATAAAAGTAATCGTTAGAAGAGGAAATAAAACAGTTTTAAAAGATTGAGAACCCTGACATTTTCGAAGCTTGTTACTCAAGCTTAGCTGCCATAATTTTCAATATAAACACTGTTTTGGCACAGACGCAAAGCAACTGATGCCATTCTCGCAACTCCCTGATGTAGAACAATGACGGTCGTTTACCGAGTGATTAACTTTTGTGCGGTATTTCGAAGGCCGCGATGCACCTAAACACGGTGATCAATCTTTAATTCTAGTAATAGACAATGATAAATTACTGGCATTTTGAAATGTACTTTTAAACGCAAAGAAAATTTGTTTGTATAATTATATGACCCGAAGGAAGTGCATCGCAGCAGGGAAATTAAGTTCACGTTATAGTACGCAAAACTATCCCTGTAATAATCGGTCACATATCATAAACAGCAATCTATACATAAAGACAATAATGAACTTTAATACTGTCGCTCTTGTTATTTTCTTAAACTGAATGTGAAATTGATTATCTCAATTGTTATTGATATTAAAACTATTTTTTGATAATGTATCTTCAAAAATCATAGGTATTTATCAATAAATGGATAAAAATGGAACAATCTTTGAGAATTGAAAGTAAAATCATCTTATTTAGTCGTTAAGAATTTTGAATAAAAAATATAAAAGCTTTCGTGCACAATATCCCATGCAGATCCGTACGAGGAAAAATGTTTGTGATCTGCTCCTATACGCAGGAACTTTGTCCCAATATCCGGTCGGGATTCATCCGTACAGGGCATGGATCCCTGACGGATCCTGTACTGTATTGTTGTACTGCACAGGATATGTTAGGGTCCCTTTGAGAATCCTGTACCGAAATTTTAAGCTGGATCGTCACTAGAGAACACGAAGGCTGACAAACTGAATAGAAAAACGCTATTAGTGCTACAATCAGACGCAGATTATGAATAAGTCTGTTAAAAAATAAAATAAAACCGCTGTTAAATTTTACTTTTTGTTGTAATTTTAGTGCTCATTTCATAAATTTACAATTAACATTTAAAAATGTTGACAGCCTAAAATTTTCAATCGATTCTATTCTTTATAATTACACGTGATTTATGAAAATTTTTGTAAAACTTATTAAACTCATCAGGCCCATTACGGGAGTTTTTGGAAAATCTTCTCTACATTATAAGGTATGAATAAATTTAAAAAAGAGAAGAAAATCTGGTCCAAAGTTTAAAAAAATTAATTTGTTTATAAAAAAAAATTTCTGTATCCGTTTGCCGAAAGTACTGCCTTCCTGGTCTGATTTGGCTCAGGGAATAGCGACTTTTGTGGCCGACTCGAATGACGCTTACAGAGCTCACGTTTTGACGTAAACTGACAGTAATAAAAATAATGCGTGGAATTCATTTTCTTGTATTATTTTTTAATTATTTAAAAATAATATAATTTAAATAGGAAGAATTATCATATTATAAATTTTGAGATTGAACGACATTTTATAGATGTCACTTGATCGGTAAAGTAGGTTACTATTCTCAATAGTTTTTATTTATTAAATATTTATTTGTAAAAGAAAATTTCTTACTGTTTACTATTTTTAAATTTTACTTCTAATTATTTTTTACTCATAATTTTTTTGCATGCTATTTTATTATTTAAACAATAATTATTTAACATACTTTCGCCTGGAGATACAGAAAAATTGTATACGACACATGGCCACATAAATTTCTGGCATAGTATCGTAATAGGGGAGAGTGGGGCAAGACGGGGTACTTAAGATTTAAAGCGCAAAAAAACGAGAATTATCGAATACATACTTTATTATTATTATTTTTAATTATCATCTTTGGGAATCAGTCTTTCGTAATAAAGGCGTACAAAGGCCATCTGTTTCCTAAAAAAGTACAAAATTAATAATATGTAAAAACTTGCAAATCTCTCCATCTTGCCCCACCGGCGAGTAAGATGGGGTACTCAAGAAAACAACCTATTTCTGTCGTCAAATTTCACAAGTAAAGGTTTCATCTTAGTCATCGACAACAGCACAACTAAATATTAACTATTACAATAGAGACAAGGTGAATTTTCCACGTTACCATCGCCAATTATTCATGATTTAACATTAGGTGCAAGCTTTCCTATTAATAAACTATTAATAAACTATTAATAAACAATGAAAAAAAATTCTTTTTGCTATTTCCTAAAAGATGAAAGAAAACTGAAACTTTCATTCTTTGACAACTTTTTTTCAAACACAATATTTTTAGACTTATAACCTATATTGAAAATAGACTGACTATTAAAAATCCAAAATTTCGAAAATTCATAACTCGAAAATTTGGGCAATTAAACAAAAATAAAAAATACGAATTTCATATTATTCTATAGAGATTAAGAAAAAATATGTTTAACCGAATTTTAATGATCATAGGTAAATCTCACGTGGAATTGCCCATATAGTTATAATAGTTAAAGAACTGCAAGTTGATAACGATATTTTTAAAGTCACTGCTACATTTTTCAACAAAATTTTTAAAGATATGAACGAAAAAAGTTTAATTAGGGATCAAAATATGCGTCTAAAAACACTTCAAAATTATAAAAAACATTTACAAGTGTCCTAACATTGTGTTTAAAGTTGTACTAATAATTTTTTATTTAGTACCTTTCCATCGGGATTAATCGTTGGAAATGTTATTTCGTATGGTTTATAAAAAGGGTGCAAATGATGAATAAATATTGATTTAGAAATATTAGTCAAACTTTTTAATAATCCAAATTTTTTATAATACATTTACGAACAATGTTTCAAGTGGTACTGAAGAGTTTTTACAAGAGTGTCGCAGAGGTTCCTTTGTTCAGAGTCTCTTTTTAGTAGGAAGGGATATAATAAACAAAAATCTTTCTCATCCAGTGTACAACTTTTCCGAGGGACAATTCGTTGAACGCACGTGTACAATGAAATTTGAAGCTTAATATCAATATTAATTCACTTTCACACAACTTTCACTTTACTTTCACTCAACTTTCACACAATTTTGATTTCACTGTTATTTTACATTCACTTCACTTTCACTCCACTTTCACTTCACTTTCACTAAACTTTTACTTCACTTTTACATCACATTCACTTCACATGCGAAGTGAAAGTAAAGTGAACATGAAGTGAATTTGAAGTGAATGTGATGTGAAAGTAGAGTGCAAGTAAAGTGAATGTGAAGTGAATGTGGAGTTAATGTGAAGTGAAAGTTGAGTGAAAGTGAAGTAAAAGTTGAGTGAAAGTAAAGTAAACATGACGTGAAAGTGGAGTGAAAGTGAAGTGAATGTAAAATAATAGTGAAGTAAAAATTGTGTGAATGTGAAGTGAAAGTTGAGTGAAAGTAAAGTGAAAGTTGTGTGAAAGTGAAGTGAAAGTGAAGCGCACATGAAGTTAATGTGGAGTGAATGTAAAGTGAAGTGAATGTGAAGTGAAGTTACAGAATAGCACCCCTGAGATCAAATAACATAAAGATGTGTCAAAAAATTGAAATCAAAATATTTTGGTATTACAATATTTCCCTATGAGGAAGCAATAGTACAAGTGAAAGTTTACTTTTAAAAATTTCATTTTGTAAATAAAAGTAAATTAAATAATTGAAGCAATGTAAATTTTGTAAATTAAATTTCAATAATAAGAAATTGAAAATTATTTTAAAAGTAGACAATAATGATTTCGTTAAAGAAAAATTGATAATTCTTGCAGTGAGTCTCCAATTAGAATCAATTCTTCTAAAACTGAACGTGCAGTTATTCATTGTGAAAGAGTAAAAGAAGGTTTCAGAAGGCAATAAAATTTCAACTATTGAATCTCTTCTGGAATGAAAGGACTCGATATCCGGTCGCCGGTTCACTTTATTTTTCACAAGTGCTTCCGGACATTCTCCTCACGCGGTGGCAGCGCTGTCAGAAGGTTAGGTTAAGTAACGGGGATGGTGGAGAGTGCATGAATGGTGGGTTGGGAGTCGGTGTATAGGTGCGGGGATGGGGGATGACAGTCAGACGGGCGAAAGGGTTTGGTTCTCGAACGAAGCAGAACGAGTTCGGTTCTATTCGGCGGATATATACGATTTCGGTGAGACGATGTAGGAGTCTGAGGGGCAGTGGGAGGAGAAGGGTGAGTTGTGGCCAAGAGAGAGAGAGAGAGAGAATGAGGTGGTTGAAAAGGTGGATGGGTGGGTGCTGCCTCCTGCACACTTGCCCCAGGGGCGGCGTATTGATCCGGAGGCGGCGGGGTCATCCGGCCGCTAATTAAATGCCAATCGCCAACCCCCTTCTACACTCGATTCACCCTCTACTTGCTGTGCACCGGGTCTTCGACGATCCGCCCCTTCGTACCCACACCAACGCCATCGTCATCGGCCCATTTCATATCCTCATACCAGTCGTTTCATCTTCGACTGGTATGCGACGAGTTTACCTTTATTACCATCCAACCGATATCGTCGTATTTCGCCTCTTCGCCCAGGGAATTAATTCATTTTTCCTCCATCGTTGATTCAATCATTCCTAGAGTTACCTTCATTTCGTCATTAATTTTGCAAATTTTCATTCCTCAATTTAACGAGATACCCGTCGCGGTCAACTTGAAATGCGCGCGCATCTGTTCCAGAAAATTAATTACAAATGTTTAGAAATCCAACAGATGGGGATTGAAAATTCTTACAGGAAAAGATTAGTTTAGACAATTTGTCTGTTGATGCATTATTTGGTTAGGCTGGTTAATCCTCTAAAAGGGTTAGTTAATAAGAAAGCTTGTCGTGTTGTCACAATGATCGAAGTGTCGGTAAACATTTGTGTTTTCCTTAGCAAGTAGGAACAATGAGGCTAAAATTGACCTATGGAACACGTGGCGTAAAGGGATAAATATCGATGTGTTCTGAACTCTGGCTATTGTCTAAAACAGATCGTCAAAAGCTCACAATCACCCCCTTCGTCGAGTGAAGCGAAGAAAGACTGGTTGATTGACTTCCCATGGGACTTTTGGAAGACCACAGCTGATCCCTCTTGGCTATCTTGGCATCCCGACCCCTCGAGTCCTGCAAACTCTATCGAACGTGACCAGCTTATTTCGTTTCAACATCTCCGTCCAAATCGACAGAAACTATACGAAAAAGGCTTGCTAATACCATGTGTAATTGAAATACTCCGGGATAAGATAAAAAAAAGTTCTAGTGAGTTTATTTTGTTCTCCTCTTTTTTCAACTTGTATTTATATTAATTAGATGAAAATATTTATTATAAATTTCGATCTTAATTAAAGCTTTGCGAATCACATTTTTTCAAGAGGTTTTCAAACTTTGTCTCGCAGCGAATTAATAATGAAGAGGATGTCGAAAATCATGGAAAACATATAAAACCGAGAAGTGGCTTTAGGGTCGATGAACATTTTTACGAAGCTCAGTCCGCGATTGGTAGTCGCATAATACCCCTTCCCGCAATCGAGGCGGTGTTAATTGGTGCGGAAGTAATTAAGAGATGGCCAACCGCCCCACAAAATTTCTGCTTCTCTCTCTCTCTCTCTCTCTCTCTCTCTCTCTCTCTCTCTCTTACACTATTCACCCCCAAAGCTAACGAGAAACGCTACTGTTATACTTTAGAAGATGGAAGCATCGTGATTAATAATGAAGTCTTGCGAAAATCACAGCACGATTTCAATTCAAGGTTGATCAAATTTCTCTCACTATACATAATTCTACGTGATCGATTTTAGAACAATCTCTGTCACGATGTTAATTCCACTTAATCCTCTGTCTTTCATATTTGACCTCTACTTTTTTCATTTTATTAATTTGAAGCTTTGGAAAAATTATAATTACCGATCAGTGCACAAAGATAAATAAGATGATACAGGATTAAAAAACATTTCTTGAGAAACGAAGTATTGTATTTTAACTTAGATGATTTTTTTTACTCAATTATTTCATATAAATTATC
The DNA here is from genome assembly GCA_032872475.1 of Leptopilina myrica (nomen nudum). Lineage (NCBI taxonomy): Eukaryota > Metazoa > Arthropoda > Insecta > Hymenoptera > Figitidae > Leptopilina > Leptopilina myrica (nomen nudum). The sequence continues at coordinate 29,492,263 of CM065464.1, forward strand.
AGACATCACAGTACTTTTTATCCTTAAAAAAGTTGAAGAGGGGAATCTTTTTTCCTGAAAAAGTGGACAAAATTTTTAATTATAACAATGTATTAATACTCAAATTTATTATAGTTTTGAATTCTTATTTGATTGAAAATAACTTTAACCACTTCGGCGACATGGCGTTCCAATTGGCGTTCCATGAGTAAGTGGCAGAAGCGGCAAAAAAATGCGAAAATGGCGTTCCTGTTTGAACTTGATTCCTAAACTCTGTAAACAAATTAAGTTTACCAAACCAAATGTTATTTATTATTTGAGATAAATGAAGATGAAAAGGACAAGAAAAAATTATTTTTTAGAGATCTTAAATGGTTTTAAAAAGGTTTTAATGTAGCCAATTTTTAATACTTTTTACGAATGGCGTTCCAATATTCACCCAAAATAGTTCACAATTTTTAATCCGCCTATTTGAATTTTTGAAAATCCATTTAAGATTTATAATCTAAATTAATAAATAACATTCGGTTTGGTAAACTTAATTTGTTTACAGAGTTTAGGAATCAAGTTTAAACAGAAACGCCATTTTCGCATTTTTTTTGCCGCTTCTGTCACCTACTCATGCGACGCCAATTGGAACGCCATGCCGCTGAAGTGGTTAATATTAAGGGGGGAAACCACAATAAAAGGCTCATTTTTATGGATTAAAAAAAAAAATTTTAAGGAAATGATTAATTAAAATTAAATAACATTTGGGCCCCTTTTTATTTGTGTTAAGCAATGTTTATAGATTTTGTTGAACTATTTTAACGAGAAATAAGGCATTTATGCAGTTGTATCCGCTGATGGTTCTAATATTTTTTTCTCGAATTGCGTGATGTGTAGCAGTTTTAATTTTTATCTGAAATCAAACTTTTTTTTTATTACATCTTTAACTTATTTTCAAAGAATATGAACCTCAATCCAGGTAAGAATAATGAAAATTAAAATTTTTGAAGGTGTTTGAATTAAATTTTAAAAAATGGTAAAAAATAAAAAAAAAATTCAAACATTTTTAAAATTTCTAATTTTCATTATTTTTACCTAGATTGAGGTTCATATTCTTTGAAAATAAGTTAAAGATATAACAAAAAAAAACATAATTTAATTTCAGATAAAAATTAAAATTGCTACACGTCACACAATTCGAGAAAAAAATATCATAACTATCAGCGGATACAACTGCATAAATGCCTTATTTCTCGTTAAAATTAAAATATTTCAACAAAATCTAAACATTGTTCAAAACACTCCCGTGTGGAAAATTTTTAGGGCACTGACCAAGCGCTTAAAGACCGTCTAACGTCTTTCTAGACCTAGGACAGACGGCCTTGTCGAGCGGCTGTTCAGAATTGAAACTAAACTTCCGCGCTATCGTCTAGAATAGACCAGCGTTTCTGGAACGGGACTCTGAGTTAGCGCCACTATAATAGCGCCACTATAATAGCGCTCACTATTATAGTGCCATAGCGCCACTACTTAAATATAGGTATATAATTTTATTATTATACATTATTATAATAATTTAATTTTCATTATTAATTTTATAAAATATTTTATTTATATTTTCTAGAAAAACATTTTTTTCTTTAAATTACTATTAAGATAAAAATTATTTCTTCAAAAACTATCATAATATTATAACCATGAATTATTTTATGACTAATTTAATAAACATTCAAATATATTAAAAAAAATTAACACATTTCTATTCCAACATTTAATTATTATTTTCATAAATAACAAACTTGAAGAATTTCAATTATTTTTAATTGATTAATAAAATTTCAATCAAATTCATCGAGAAATGTCATTATCCTTGAAATCTTTAATTAAATTTGTTGATAAAATTATCTATAATAATAAAATTTTTAAGACGCTATTATAGTGGCGCTATGGCACTATTATAGTGAGCGTTATTATAGTGGCGCTATGGCATTATTATAGTAAGCGTTATTATAGTGGCGCTATTATAGTGAGCACTATTATAGTGGCGCTATTATAGTGCGTGCTATTATAGTGGCGCTTACTCAGAGTCCCGCTCCTGGTCTGATCAGCAGTGCTAGTAAATTCTAATCTACGTCTATTCAAAATTTCTCATTGAATGTTATGACAACTATTCTTAGAATGATAAGACTTAATTGTATTTGAAATAATTTTAATGACCTTTTTTACATAAAAAGTATAAAAAAATGTTATAACTTTCTGTATTTTCCACTTCAACTTTCTTAAAGCGTAAGTCTTTGTGCCTCTCCCAATCTTTGGCATTGGAGATAGTAGTCTTTTTGTAAAATAAAATTTACTGCAAATCAAAACAACCGGATGAAACTAGCAGTTGTATTCAGCACCAATCTTTAGGCGTCAACCACTAATTAATGAAATTAATAAATAGAAACTTACTATATTTGCTATTTAGTGGATATTGATTCTCAAACAACAGTACTCGATGGTTTTTTAAATTATTAAGTATTACTAAATTTGGAGGAGAGGCATATTGATAGATTGATAGACGCCTAAACATTGATGCTGAGTATGACTGCTAGCTTCAGCCAACTAATCAAAACACACAGAAACACATTAAAATCTATTTTTTCAGTACAGATTTAAAATTAAATTATACAGAAAACAAGAACAATATATCACATTATTATTCAAATAAAACTGAAACCACAACGAATACTAAAATTCACAAAGAAAATATACCATACGCTGACAGATCTAAAGACGCCAACCCAGTGGACACAAAAATCGCCTTACGTTTTAACAACGTTCCTAAAACGTTTTTAGAACGTTTCATGTCCCTTGCTAGACATTAAACGTTTTAGAAACGTTCTTAAAACGTTCCTGATGTTCTGTGCCGAGAGGGAAACGACGCGACGCTATTAGGCGCCATGTTACTTAACAGCTGGGCATACATCGACGCATGCGCATATAATATCCTAGACCAAATCTAGACAGTCTTAATAACACCATACTAGACGGACATATTTGACTTAGGTTTTTTCTAATAAGCTTATCTGTTAAGTCACTGATGTGGGACTTGATTGACCGTCTAGAATAAGACGGACTTGATGATTGCTAATCGGGAAATCATTGGACTCTAGACTGACACAATATTTTTCCACACGGGAGTTGAAGCGTTTTTTACGTGTATTTAAATGTTAAAAAATTATTTTTCTAGAGACCTACATTCTGTTGGATCTTCAGTTCAAGCGGGCGCTAATTGTGAAAAAATTGTTTTTTGCTATTTGACAGTTTTTTCATATAAAGTACAAATTCTATTCTTTAGTTTTATACCAAAATCATTTAAAAATATTCAGTATTTGCTTTAAAATCTATAAAAATAACTTCTTTTGCTCTAAATTTATTAACTATAAATTGCAAATTAGGCGTTTTTATTCATTTATTTTATCAATTTACTATACTTTCTATATTTTTATATTATTAAATTGGTTATATCTAAGCCCTTTTGGCTCTAAATTTAATGAATCTCAAAATGAACCAGCGGTTGGCAGCTTTTGCATAAATTATTTTTAAAAAATGTAAATTTGAACTTGAAGTTAAGCAAGCATTTTAAAGCAATCAATCGAAATGTATTGAAATTTTGTGACCCGAGTATATTATTTAAATTAAAAACTGTAAAAAATATATCTATATTGAGTTGTGATGCTAGTAATATAAATCAAAAATAAAACGCACTGAATTCTAACATTGAGCCTAAATTTTATGATTTTATGATATACATAACGGTGCGTAATTATATACGGAAAACGAAGCTTATGACCAAGAAATTATTGGTCGTCTGAAAAAATTGGTTAAATCTCTGATTCTACTTCAGATGAATTTTAATACAATAATTGCAATTCAGAAAATGTTCCATACATATTTTTAGTACTTGAGGTATCAATATTGAATAGTCTAAATCAAGTAAAATAAAGAAAACAAAAATTTACTGATTTTCTTTAACATTTTTAGCATTCGAATTCTTTTAAATATCCTTGCCCCGGTACTGGCGCAAGGATAGTTAAAAATTTTTGTTTACTTTTTCATTTATATCTTGTAGGGATTTGAGTCTACAGTAAAATAATGTACAGCGAAATTGTAGCCAAATAACCAGGCTTTCCAGAAATACTTCTCATTTGCAGATACATATTCAAGATTGGCCGCTGGATCTAAAAAGGTTTTACCTAACTATCCTTGCCTTATCCTCCCCTACATTCAAAAAAACAAGTTGTATATTTTTGTTATAATTTTGGTGCTCAATGTCACGAACACTTTGCTTCCTTATAGAATTCTTGGTTTTTAAAATACCAATAATGTCAATATTTATGATCGAATTAGGTTCAAAAATTGGTTAATCAAAGGGGTTCAAATGCTCGACAAGTTGGTAACGATATTTATAAAGTTACTTCTACATTTTTCAACAAAATTTTCAAAAAAGTCTCACTGAGAGAAGTCCAGGGCTTAATAGTTCCCGCTAGACGTCGCTATAAGCTACTCTGCTTGTCGCGTTTGAGATGTCTCGAATCTAGGGCTCAGACACCCCGAATCGGTCAAACATTGTTCCCGCATGTGAGAGACAACTCATGGCCGATACTAAAAGTTGTAAGTAATCCCGCTTCGGGACGTTCCACGTTTTTTATCGGGGCTTGAGACGTCCCGATCGAAGGTTCACATAAGAACATTCAAAATGATCACTCAAGCCTTGCACGGGACGTATTAGTTCCCGGACTTCTCTCAGTGCATATTTTCCAAACTTTTTTAAGTTTAATAATACTTCCTTTACGAGAAAGCAATTCTTTATTTTTGATTAGAAAAAGGGGACAAATCACCAAAAAGAGGTAAAGGCGACAAAATTTAAAAAAGGAGTCAACTATTTGTGATGCCTGTGAATCTGAATATTGGAATCGGTATTTCACATTTCCAGGCATTACAGATAATCCCCTTCTGACACCTTTTTGAATTTTGTCACCTTTTACCCCTTTTCGTACATAAGTACTTGTCGTTGGGATAATCAGTGAAATTTCGCTAATTCAGATTTATAGAGTGGGAATGAAAAGTTACGGGTTGTAAGAATTGAGGAAAGTTGCGTAATCGACCACTCGGTGTTAGGGGACGGCGTTTTAATCGCCCTCCGTCAGTCGTAAACTATACTTTGTCTAGTTGTGTGAGAAGGGTGCGGGAAAAATCGCGCCCTCAGGGCTCAACATTTTTTCCATCATACTTGAGCAACGCGTATCAGGACGGTCTTTAACAAGGTGTATCAATCTCTCGGACAATATCCGACGGAATGATCGCAGGAAAGGCATAAAAAAGATGGATCTTGGGACGTCATTAGAGGATATATAACTCCAGGGAGGTCACACCTGGCGCTTCCAGCTATGACTCTCTGATATTGGCTCTCGATGCTAAATTGGTTAGGCAGATGCGGATCATTCCTCCAAATCTTCATAAATATCCAAATCGATATTGCTGTTGCCGTGCGATTGAAACGATACAACATAATAACTACATCCATTCTTCCTTTCCGATATACCACTTTCACGCATCTTGCACACTGCGAGTAATATATCCACGTATTCTCCCATGGCCGTTATTTTTTAACTTCTAAACGATTAATTATTTCTCGAATATCACCTCTTATTTAACATTCATTACACATTTCAAAATTTGCAGTCATATTAGTTCATCAAGGAATATCAGATAAAACTCTAATTTTTAGGACAAACTTAATAGTCCGGCAGGTGCAGCATGGTCATTTAAAAGGAAAAGTTTCTCTCTTATTCTCGACAGTTGTTTTCGTCAAAAGTAAAGGGGATTATCTGTTTTTTCTCTGCGTCGAGGAACGGCCGCAGATCGATTGATCGTTGGAGGAAAAGCTCTTTCGCACAATTACCCGCATCGCTCTTTGGGTGATGTTGAATATGTATATATCCAGAGAAGTGCATTGGCCTTGGAGTCCTGCCAATAGATTGATAGTCCCAGGGTGATGCTCGAACTTTTGCCACATATCGTATTACAGGAAATGACGTGACATTACAGGAATGACTTCGCGAAGACGCTTTTGGCTGTGGTTTCCCATTGTGGAGAGATAGCATAATCATCCTGTTTCGCGAAGCCCCTCCTGTCATCAAATCCTGGTTTCTTATTTACGTCGTAAAATCACGGATTCAATACTATACTTGAAACTAATATAAGGCGAAAAGATATATCACTTTATAAGAAATTAATGTTTAAGACACAAAAATCAGGGAATGGAGGTCAGTAAAAAAAATTTTACAAAAAGAGAATTATCCCGTTCTTCGGAATATCAGCGTAAAGGGAGACTCGGAACGCATATGTAATTATGAGTAATAAAATTAGTGACACTAAACACTAACGATAAAGTTGTACGAAGACAAGTCATTTACTGTCAGTTTATATATCCTAATCACTGCTTCCTTCTTTACTTTGTTATATGGAACGTCCCTATTTACCTTTCTCATTATACGGCATCCCTTATTTTTAAAAATAACATGGAAACTATCAAAGTATCACTTTCGCACAATTAGTCCCCGCTTTAAAAAGCAATCAAGTGTTTCGATAAAAAATGTTAATAAGCTCGTTTCATTCTGCGCGTAAATGAACTATTTACATATATATATATATATATATATATATATATATATATATATATACGCAACATAAAGAGTTAACGATGAATATAAAATACAATATAAAAAGAGGCAGAGTGAATTTTGGTTTAGTAAATGATTGAACAGTCACCCCAATATTTAGATTATATTGAATTACAATGACAGAATACATCGGATGTTAGAGCCTTTAGTCAAGCTTTTCAACTTCAGTTATATTGTCCATGTCATTGTCCTTCAACTTCCTTGCCGTAGACCGATTTGAGGGATGGTATTTACATTCTGTATGTATTCGACACCCTTGGAGAGGAGGATATGCTTACGTAACAGACGTCAAAACATTTGTGAAATATGAGGATGCGGACGACGGAAGATCAATTCCCGAGACTTGGGAGGCAGTGGTGGCGGAGCCGAAAGAGGTTCATCTTCACCGATGGTGGTTCGCTTTGTTAAAAGCCCGTAATAGATTATGCATTAAACGTGTAGCAGAATAGAGAGATAGCACAACAATGGATCAGCCACTTGAAACTCCCAGGGGTATTCCGTCGTCCGTCATCTCTCCCCAACTCTCAATGCTTTATTATCGCTGGTGGCTCGACTTCTTCTGTAATACGCAGTGCTTATTTCAGTCCTGTACATCAGAATCTTCGTGGAAACTTGATAATTAAATATTATTGTACTTTGATTTATCTAATGCAAATTTTAATTGGTTGAAAACATTCTTCTATCTTCATTATATATTAGCAACCTTTGATTTTTTGTTTTAATAATTCATCGATATCTTACTCCAAAAAAAAATTTGTTTAGTAAAAGTAAAAATAATTTTTTTCTATAGCTCCCAGTGTAGAAATTACCTTAAGTAAATTCTATTTGTGATTTGGCCCTGATCAGGATTGACTTATCACGGCCACATTACAGGCCCTGATCAGGTTCCAGGTTACTTCGAAAAAGGGGTTATTTAATTTAATGTCAACACATTAAGCCACATTCAATTATTTTAAATGCATTTTACGTCAGTTTTAACGAAGAAGAAAAAGTTCCTGTAAAACTAAATAATAATTCATTGAAATTAATTTAAGAAAAAGTTCAAAAAGAGTAAAAAAAAACATTCATTAAAGACTTCATTACTTTCTTTTGGATTTTTGAAATAACTATTCTAATAGTTATTTCAAAAATCCAAAAGAAAGTAAGTACATATTTGATATTGGCATTTTTTAAATATTTTATAAACAATATACTGGTCAATTTTTTGAAGCGGATTCTGATGAAACTCAAAAAAATGTTTTTTCTGAATTTGAAGGTACGGGTATAATATTCTAATTCTTAACAATAAATTTTTATAACTTTGCATTGTTTTAAAATTGTAATTAATTAAAAAATGAATTATTTCCTTTTTTAAAAAAACTCCAAATTTTTTATAAAATTATGATTTGAAAATAGAAATGAGGCAAATAATATTCTTTTTTTTGTTGCTAAAATATACTTAATTTTCTATATTTTTTAAGAAATATAACAAAATTTTAGTTTTTCATTGAATATTTTTCTTTTTTCTCAATGAAATAATAATAAATAAAAACAATACATTTCTAAAAATTAATAAACATTCTTTTATTTAATTAAAAAATAAAAAAATAGTTATTATATAATGCAATCTACAAAAACTTAACAAAAAAACTTTCTTTATTGAAAATTTAGATTCCGGTGATAGCGTCAGCGATTATGACTTTGAGGATGGAATACTAAATTCAAGTGATTAAAAAAATACATTTTTTTAATATTGAATAATTGCAAATATTATTTATTATTCCTTCCTTTTACATTTAAAAAATGAATAAAATATTATATTTAATTTTATTATGTTGTAAAAGTAAAGTACATTTTTTTCATATTGAAAAATTTAATAATATAACCATAAATAATTTTTTGTAGTTTAAACAAAAAAAAATATTTTCTCATGAGATAAACGGATCAACGATTTTCTTTAAAAGATATAATGTTAATTAGAAAACATTTAGTCCTTTAAAACTAATATTCTTGTTATTTCTTATAAATATTTTGTTAATATTGAATAATTGAAAATAAACTAATATAAAATGATACAAATAAATTTTAACTGCCGATAAAATTATCCAATTTTTTATAAGTAAGGCCCTGATCACAACCTTATTTGGCCCATTTTTTGAAAACACAATTTCAGGGCCTGATCAGAAAAAGTGTTTCATTTCTAAATCAGGGCCCTATTTAACCTGATCAGTGCAGGATGACTACCACGTTTCAATTTCTACATGGGTCCCTTCAAGTTAGAAGCAAGAAGAAGTTTCTTCGGTTGCCTTTTAAATGTGGTAAAAGTTTTAAAACCCTTTGCGATGCTAAATTTTGAGTTATTCAAGTTTAAACTTTCACTTTTACATGCGATTATATTAAAAATAAAAAATGTCAACCACAATATTTCCTTTTTTGACATGACAAAGAGTTTTTAAACTTTTTACCACATTTAAAGGCACCCGAGAGTGTCTAAAGTATCTTATGAAAGTTGACTTCCCGGACTTTAAAGAAAGGTTGTTGTACGACTTCAGCATAGGACCTGGGGCCGTATTCTCGAATCGATGACCCTAGATGTTGCAAGCGACAGACCATGCGAGATCGAAAAACCTATTCTTGAACGCGTGTCGCATGCGAGATTTCATATCGTGTACGACAATTTTCGAATGGTTATAGTCGTATACGAAATGCTAGTGAGAAATAAGGTTGTGTGTCATATTTATAATAAACGTTTATAATACAAAGTAGTATTATTATTTATTATTAATATTAGCTATCTGTAGACACTTTTAAGTTAGTTTTTTGCTTCCTCATAAAGGAAGTCTTATAGTGATGTCGATTTCCGAATTTTTTAAAATCAATTATTTTTACAAATTTTCAAGTGTAGTATATATAATTCGTCGAGAGGAACAAATGTCCGGATGTATGTGTGTGTGTGTCACCGATTCTTGTGGACAAATTTTCTCTTACACATCTTGATGGATTTTGATAAAATTTTGTAGGTGTATTACGGTCACGAATATCTTGAATCAGACAGAAGGATTTTCAAAAATATCTAAAAATAAAAATTTTTTAGCAATTTTTTAATTTTCGAAAAAAATGAATTTTTTTATTTTTTGAAATAACTTCTTTATTTATTAAAATTTTTATTAATTTTTCTCAGCATTATATTCCTGGCATGAAAACGAATCGATTCATGTATATAAAGTATATATTTCATGAAAATTTATGGAATTAATAAATATTATAATTTTTCACAAAAAATTAAAATTTTGTATTTTTTGACATTTTATCATAACACTTTAAAATAATTATTCTATAATAAAAAATTAAATAATTAATATTTATTCAGGGTAGTTTACCCGGTTTATTAATTATATTTAATAAACTATTATAATTATTTAACTTTTAAAATTATATATAATAATATATATTGAGGAAGCTAAATGGTCATGAAATGAACAACTTGTTTGTAAATGCTTTCGTTTATTTCAATATTGTTTGACAAATTGAAAATATGCAGGTATTTTCTTGATTGCATATTCCTGTTACTTAATATTTTTGCAGAAAATTCTTAATTTTCATAAGGAAATAATTTGCATTATTTCTATTTCTTAATATAGCAAGTGCTTTAATAAAAACCAAAATTTTTTAAAAATCCAGGGAAAAATGTTTATATAAAGTCCATTTGTCTGTCACAAATTTTAATTAAAAATGTAATTGAAATTTTTAGAAAACAAAGAAAAAAAAATTACTCAAGAAAATGTATAGTTACATTTATTTAGAAATTTATTTAATTCTAAAGTTATTCGAAAACATCAGTAACTTCTTTTTCAAACAAATAATTAAGGGGCTGGATGATATAACGTGTTACCCGCCATTTACTTAACATGGCGCGTAACACATTATAGCATCCAGCCTCTCAATTTTTAATTTTTCATAATGATTCATTATCATTGGAATTTCCTGTTTTTGTTTTTTTACAGGGTGCATTCTTCAACGGTGACACATAATTTCTTTGTTTTTTGCAAAATGGGGTTGATGACTCATTATCATTGGTATTTCCTGTTTTTGTTTTTTACAGGGGGTGCATTCTTTAACATTGATACATAATTTTTATTGTTTTTCGAAAAATAGGGGTTGATGACTCAGAGTTTTAGAATTTTTTTTATTGATGACTCATCATCATTGGTATTTCCTATTTTTGGATTTCCATATTATTTAAGTAAAAACAAATCAAAATGTTCCCTTTGTCGTGTATGCCGACACTGAAAGTCTCTTAGAACCTATAGCAAGTACACACACAAACACATCAACATACCAAAAACATATCCCGACAAGTTTTGCTTTCTATGTACATTGCAATTTCGACGAATCTCTTTCAGAATTTAAATCATATCGAGGTCCAGATTGTGTTCATTGGTTCATGACAGAATTAAAACAATATCCTATTAAAAATTTACACGTGTAATTACACGTGTATTTTATACTTAGTCATTTTTTCACAGTTTCCAGAATCGTTACACGTGTATTTAATACTTTGACTTTAAAAGTAGATTTTTTCACCAAATATCCACGTGCAATTACACGTGTATTTTATACTTTGTCATTTTTCCAAAATTTATTTGCATCATTACACGTGTAACGATTCTGGAACTGTGAAAAATGACAAAGTATAAAATACACGTGTATTGATGCTAAGAAATTTTGGAAAAATTACAAAGTATAAAATACACGTTTAATATTACACGTGTAACGATTCTGGAAACTGTGAAAAAATGACAAAGTATAAAATAAACGTGTAAATTTTTAATAGGGAATTAGCTGAAAAAGCTAACACTTATGTTACAAATATTATTTTAATGAAAAATTTAACTATTTGACAACAAATTCAATTTGACACAGCAACAGTTTGTCATATTTGTGAAAAACCTTTCGAAAATGATGACATTAAACACCGCGGTCATTGTCATTTTACGGAAAAATATCATGGTCCGGCACATCACGGTTGCAATGTAAATTATAAAGATTCACATGTTGTTCCCATAATTTTTCACAACTTATCAGGTTATGATGCACATTTTATTATTAAATCTTTAGCAACGTCTTTTGAGGGTGAAATGAAACTGTTACCAATAAACAAGGAAAAATACATTTCATTTTCAAAGTATGTCAAAGGCACATAAGTAGTTTTAAGATTTCTTGATTCATTTAGGTTTATGGCCAGCAGTTTAGACTAATTATCCTCCTATCTTGAAAATGATGAGAAAAAAATTACTAAAAAGTATTGTAAAAATGCGGACGTATTTAATTTATTAACACGAAATGGAATATTTCCTTGCGAATATGTTAGTAACTAAAAAAATTAGATGAAGGTCAATTGCCTGAAAAAGACTCTTTCTACTCTAAATTAAATGACGCTCATATTTCCGACGAAGACTATGAACATGCTTGTAATGTATGGAAAACGTTCAATTTAAAAACAATAGGAGAATACTCTGACTTGTACTTACAGACTGACGTTCTACTACTTGCCGACATTTTTGAAAATTTTAGAAAAACTTGTTTTACAACTTATAACTTGGACGCGTTACATTACTATACTGCATATGAGACTCATTTTGAACTGCAACAAAAATGATACCCCTTCGACTCATTTGTAGTTTCTAGGGAAAAGACTCAAAATGAGTCTTAAGGGGTATCATTTTTTCTTTACGATAAAATTACAATCACATTGGAAAAGCTATGAATAATTTATAAAAATATGAATTAAAATACTTGTTTATAACTAATAAACACATTGCACTTGTCAAAACATTAATACTTGCAGTCGATTTATTGTTTTTATGAGAAATGGAAACAATTTTTTAGGGTAGGCATTTGTCAATTGACAGACAGGGATGGGCAACCATGGAACACGAAACATGCGAAACACAAAAGAAAGTAACTAGAATATTGTTATTTTACTCATTTTGAGTCACTTGAAGTTGCCGATTACTCATTTCGAGTCACTTGAAGTTGTCGATTACACATTTCGAGACCGACTTCCAAATGAGTTGCAACAAAAATGAGTCGGGTTTTTTTCTGTGAGTACACAGACGCACCCATGAACGAACCAAAGATTTTCGGAAACTAGAGCTAAAAAAAGATAACCGTGTCTGGCCGTTTTTCGAGATCAAGTCGTTTACGGTTTTTAGGGGTAAAAACAACCCTTAAGGTACCGTCCCATGTCTGCGTGAAACGGGAAACGGAAAACGTTCAACCAATAAGAATTTTCTTTCCGAATGATTTCCATTGGATCGGAAGATGTTATTGGCTAAAGGTTTTACGTTTCCCGTTTTCACGCAGACATGGGTCGGTACCTTTAAATAGAAGGTAACTAATTGTATTGAAAAAAATGCTCAATTGTAATACCATTCTACAGCCTATCATTTTCAATTTTTCACTTCAACCCCTATCTCAAAATCTGCCCTTAAGCTAAATCAATATATTGAATACTGCCCTACAATTTTTTGAATTTTATAAAATTTCGTATTTAAGGGTTTTTGGGGTCGCTAATTACAAATCTCAAGTCGTTGTTTAAAAATTCAAAATGGCGCTTCCAAAATGTCGGACAAATTTAAAAATCATCTGATGTTTATAAAATTTAATAACCGTGGTATTTCTGAATTGTAGAACATAATAAATCATTTAACCGCAAACAAATGCGACCAAAATTTCCGAAAAATTAGAGTTATTTTAAAAAATTTTATATTGTTTTTCAATACATTGTTTCAGATATTTAAAAATTATTTTTTAATTAAATGATTACAACTCAAAAAAATAAAGAACACGTTTTTCATTTTTAATTTGTTTTGCAGTTTTTTAAAATACCACGGTTATTAAATTTTATAAAAATCGGATTAATTTTTTTTTTAATTGTCCGCCATTTTGGATACGCCATTTTGAATTTTTAAATAATTACTTTAGATTTGTAACTAGCGACCCTAAAAACCCTTTAATACGAAGTTTTATAAAATTCCAAAAATTATAGGGCAGTATTCAATATATTGATTTAGCTTAGGGGAAGATTTTGAGATAAGGGTTGGGGTAAAAAATTAAAAATGATAGGCTGTAGAATAATATTACAATTAACCAACGATTACTTTTAAAAAAATCAATTTTTTTAGTTTTGTTAGTATTTTTTAAAAATAAATCGAAATAGGTAATAATTATAATATAAAATGAATTACAGATTTCAGGCTTGTCTGTTTGTAGCAACTCGCTTGCGAATTCGAGTTTTAAAATAAATTCTTTATCTATTTATTTATAAAGTGGTTCTAAGCAAAGAATATAATATAAAATAGGTAATTAATATAAAATAAATTAAAGAATTCAAAGATTTGGTTGCTTTTAATCACGATGTCCGATTCAGCTCCACACCGTCATCTAATAAACCTGCAATATATTTTTTCTTCTTAATGTTTTCATTAAACTTTTTTTCTACTAAACTCAGTACACCTTGAGCTAAAAGAAAAATGGCCGTATGATATTTGAACTTTAATTTTAACGATAAAAACCCCAAAAAAAAGAAGAAAAAAATTTTTTACTTTTACCTCAAGAAATGACATTTTCACATATTAACGGCAACTATTATTACAAGATAATTGACACGTCCCTAAAACCTCATGCAGCATATGCATTACGAAATTGCGCGTTCATAGGTTATTTACACGATTTGAAATTCTTCACGGTTTCGGAAAATTTGACTTGTCCGGTTTAGCCCCGGTCTCCCCTATGTTTAATAGTCCCAATAACGTTTAAAGAATTTTTAAATAAAATTTTTCCATTTTTCTATATTTTTTGCAATACAATTGGTTACCTTCTATTTAAGGGTTGTTTTTACCCCTAAAAACCGTAAACGACTTAATCTCGAAAAACGGCCAGACACGGGTATCTTTTTTTTAGCTCTAGTTTCCGAAAATCTTTGGTTCGTTCATGGGTGCAAACTCGTGACGGCAGTGTTATATACCACTCGCCAACAAAAAAATCCTGGGTCTTATGAAAGACGAAAATAACGGTAAAATTGTAGACGAATTTATAGGTTTAAGATCAAAACTATATGCATTTAAGTTATGGGGTGATGAGAAAGCTAAAAAGAAAGCAAAAAGGGTAAGGTATTCAACTTTAAAAAGAATAGGATTCGATGATTTTAAGCATACTCTTAATGAAAATGAAAACCTGATCCGATCTCAGCACTTTATTCGCAGCAGACAACATGAAGTATTCACTGTCAAACAAAATAAAATTGCTCTCAGTTGGCAAGATGATAAAAGAGTTTTGATACCAGGGAAAACTGTCACTCTTCCTTGGGGTTACCAACAGCATGATCCAATGGAAATAGATGAAATTGGTGTATAAATTGTTAGTTTGTATTCCGTTTATACAATTGAGCTGCCGGATCAAAGAAGGGCACATAAACTCGCCGCGCTGAAAAACGTTGGCCCCTGGACACTTAAAATTAAACTTTTGATTTTAATTGTTTATTATGCATATCCTTATCGAAAATTTGATTGCGCATCTTTTTGTCTAATAAAATTTTTTTATATCTATTACCGTTTTCGAAATAATAAAGAAAAACCATTTTTTTGAAAACATGAAATTTAATTAAATTTTTCACTTCAACTCGCGATATTTCAGTCAATTTTGCATATTTTCTAATGTCACAAAAACTAAATTACTCGTTGAAATATCCTGAGAATAATGAAAGAAGAAAAAAATTGTTTTCATTAAAAATAAAGTTGTTATTAATTTTTTTCTGAACAATTGCAAAAATCGTGAAGTGCAATTTTCACGAGCTTCGTTTAACGGGCGAATTTTAAGCAGCAACAAACTTCCAGTGAGAAAGTTGTTTATTGCAGTCTAAAGAAGTTTTTTGGAAAGTTATATTACAATTGAACAATTTTTAACAAATTAGTGAGTGTTTAAAGTTGCGCGAGCTGCTGAACGGAAGATTTGTTTTGATTTACTTAACCTCTAAAGGCAAAACAACACTGTGACATATGCTGTTCAGCTTCTTTCAACAAACGGGCGTCACACGTTCAGCCGCGCGTGCAACTTTAAACATTCACTAATTTGTTATACTAATTATTCAATTGTCATATAACTTTCCAAAAAACTTTTTTTGATTGTAATAAACAACTTTCTCACTGAAAGTTTGTTGCTGCTTAAAATTCGTTCGTTAAACGAAGCTCGTGAAAATTGCACTTCACGATTTTTGCAATTGTTCGGAAAAAAATTAATAGCAATTTTATTTTTAATGAAAACAATTTTTTTCTTCTTTCATCATTCTCAGGATATTTCAACGAGTAGGGGAGACCGGGGCTAAACCGGACACGGGGCTAAGCCGGACAAGTCAAATATTTCCGAAACCGTGAAGAATTTCAAATCGTGTAAATAACCTATGAACGCGCAATTTCGTGATGCATATGCTGCATGAGGTTTTAGGGGCGTGTCAATTTTCTTGTAATAATAGTTGCCGTTAATATGTGAAAATGTCATTTCTTGAGGTAAAAGTAAAAAAATTTTTTCTTCTTTTTTTTTGGGTTTTTATCGTTAAAATTAAAGTGCAAATTACAAATAATATGTAAAATGACAAATCGTGCTTTTCAAGTCAAAGGAGAACCGCAGGAATTAAAAAATAATTTCAATATGATTTAGACCAAATACTATTGTTATTTTAATAATAATTACTATTTTCATAAAAAATATTTAATTAAATGTTATTAGGTACTAAATAAATCACTAAATAAAGTTATTAATAGATTTATAACGAATTTTGTTATCATTATTAGTATCTGCTTAAATATAAGAATATTTATTGTTAAATTTAAAAACCATTGTTTAAAACTAGTTTAATTTCACCCAACCGTTTTAAATCTCTACTAGTTAAACTTTTCGCGATATAAGGCACACGGTAACTAGACCATCCACGGTATTTGGCACACGGTATTCCGATCATGAAGCTTTGAGCACCACGGTAATACCTGCACTTGCATTACTTTAAAAAATATTTATTATTTAATAAAATATACGCTCTACGACATTCTCAATTTATATATTACATCAAATAAAGTCAAAGATCAATTTAAAAAAAAATTATACAAATATCTTGTGAGGTTTCTTCACAATCTAATGACTAAGTCTGCATTAGATTTCAAACCACGGTAATACACACATTTACCCTACGGCCATTTTTCTTTTAGCTCAAGGTGTACTGAGTTTAGTAGAAAAAAAGTTTAATGGAAAACATTAAGAAGAAAAAATATATTGCAGGTTAATTATTAGATGACGGTGTGGGGCTGAATCAGACATCGTGATTAAAAGCAACCAAATCTTTGAATTCTTTAATTTATTTTATATTAATTAACTATTTTATATCATATTCTTTGCTTAGAACCACTTTATAAATAAATAGATAAAGAATTTATTTTAAAACTCGAATTCGCAAGCGAGTTGCTACAAACAGACAATCCTGAAAACTGTAATTCATTTTATATTATATTAATTACCGATTTTACATATTATATTATATTCTTTGTATAGAACTATCTACAAATAAATAAAAGTAGAATTGATTTGACTTTTTACAAAAAAAAAGAAAATTTGTATCTCATTCTTTAATGAATTGGCCGTGTCCGATTTAGCCCCACCACTTTTCGGATTTTCGTTTTTGAGGTAGTCACCTTCGAAGCAATATATCTCTAAAGCTATTGTAATTTTTTTTAAATCGAACAAGTGCGATTTGTAGGTCAAAGTACAAACTTCAAAACGGTATATTACACTTTAGCAAAAAGTATGTTTTTGTATGAGTTTTTGGGTCAAAGACCAAATCCGTCCGGTTTAGCCCCGGTCTCCCCTAATTTAGTTTTTGTGACATTAGAAAATATGCAAAATTGACTGAAATATCGCGAGTTGAAGTGAAAAATTTAATTAAATTTCATGTTTTAAAAAAAATGGGTTTTCTTTATTATTTCGAAAACGGTAATAGATATATAAAAATTTTATTAGATAAAAAGATGCGCAATCAAATTTTCGATAAGGATATGCATAATAAACAATTAAAATCAAAAGTTTAATTTTAAGTGTCCAGGGGCCAACGTTTTTCAGCGCGGCGAGTTTATGTGCCCTTCTTTGATCCGGCAGCTCAATTTTTAAAATAAATTACACTTAAAAACTATTGTAATTTATTACAATAAATAAATGTGTAATCAAAATAAATGTTGTTGTTTCTTATACCTGAAAACAATAGGGTTCCCTACTGAAAATCCCAATGCAATATCTTGTACAGAAAATTGTACAAGATCTTGTACAGGAAACTATACCATTTGTGTCAATGAACCTGTACCATTTCAGCATAAGAAATTAAAACAAGTTATTGTACAAGATCTTGTACAAAAACTTGCACAAGTAATTTTTTTCGATTTCGAACAATAAGGTTCATGTACAATTTCTTGTACATGAACATACAATTTCTTTGTACAAGAATGTGTACTTGCACATCTAAATTTTTTCTCTTCTGAATAAAGGTCCATGTGCAATTTCTTGTACGAGATCCTGTACAAGAATGTGTACTTGTATAAGATCTTGTGCAACATGTTGTACATAAACCTGTATATGTAAATTTTTCGCTTTGGAATCAAGGTTCATGTACAATTTCTTGTACGAGATCCTGTAGAAGAATGTGTACATGCACAAGATCCTGTACAAGTTCTTGTGCAGATAATATTTTTTCTTATTTTTTATTAATTTTTTTATTTATACAAAATATAAGAAAATTTTTAACATTGTTGTTAGAGACTTTTTGCATTTATGATTTAAAAACAACTGCGCAGCTGTAGAAGCCATAGAAAACTACTGCGCAGCTATTAAAGTTTTTAATTAATTTTAACATGTACAGGATCTCGTACAAGAAATTGTACATGAACCTTATTGTTCGAAATCGAAAAAAATTACTTGTGCAAGTTTTTGTACAAGAATTTGTTTCAATTTCTTATGCTGAAATGGTACAGGTTCATTGACAAAAATGGTACAGTTTCCTGTACAAGATATTGTACAGTTTTCAGTACAAGATCTTGTACAATTTCCTGTACAAGATATTGCACGGGGATTTTCAGTAGGGTTAGATTAGGAATAATAATTACAGTCTAATTGATATTGCTTCCTCATACTGAGGAAGTATTATAATACCAAATTGTAATACCAAATACTAAGGCACAAATACAAATAAAAATAACCTTAAATCTTTTTTTACTCTTTTCCTCTTTTTACAATCTTTAGCCCAAGATTTTTCAGTAGTTGCAGGTTCTGAGGTGTTAATCTCTTCAAAATTCGCCGACGACTGATTTGATTCTAGCATGGTGTTTTAATTTTATAACCAAAACCAATCCTTTTTCTATTATTAAAAACAATACCCATTATTTAAGGGATTTAATATGAAGCCTTATTGTTATAGTTTCCCCTCGAATATTAACTAAATTTCCGTCTTGGTCCACAATTCCTAACTGAATATAGTCTATTGTCTTGACAGCGACTGGCAAGTAAAGACGTGATTTGGAACTTCCACTATTTTATATCCTGGTGGAACAATAGGAAAAAATTCATGGATGGTATGCACTTTTTTACCATTGATGTATGCTCCTGTTGTTATATTACATTCTACTCTTAATGAATTTATTTTAATGATTGATACTGGTTGATCAGACTCGTGGTATTCAAGAGCATAATTTTTAAAACTAGACATCTCTATTGGTGGGAAAAATTGAGATTCTCAGACGGAAGAATTTCCAGACAACGTTAAAATAAGTGAATCGTCCATGATGAAGTCAAATAATAACTGACATTGAAACTAAAAATATCATTTATTTATATGCAGAGTATACAAATCAAAAATATTCAATTGTTGTTTTCAATTGTTCAATTCTTTTTGTACGCACACCAGTGTGTACCAGGACCATCTTTATCATCTAGATTAATAATTGCAAATTCATTTACTCTAGGACCACCCTTAGGTAGTTTATTGCGCATAAAAACCCCTCGAAAATATAGAATTTTTGAAAGCTTTGCAAATTTTAATAAATCTAAGTCTGCCAGCGCACGGTGAGGTAGCTTCACTTCAAGTTTTTTGTCGTGCATCCTTGTCCTACATTGTAGGGTTTTAGATGAAGACCTAGTACTGCTTTATATGGTTTTAGAAAGAGACCTTTTCCTAAAGAAATAAATTCCAATGTTTTATTATGTCGTTTACTTTCCTCTAGTGTCAACTAGAGGAGCTTTTGCTATGCCAGCTGCTCCGCTTGCTAGAGCCCCTGTTGCACTTAAACGCGCAAACAAAGGAATAAGAAAAGGTAAAATTCCTCCCACTTTAGAAAGTATCGGTATAACTCGAGGTTTCTTAATTTTTCGTCTACCACCAGCATTTTTAACTGTCAAACGTGCATCTTGAAGTGCTGATTTAATAGTAGACTGTGCATTAGTATCTAATTTCATAGATTTTTTCGCTGCGGTTACAATCTTTATCAACGTTGATTTTTTATGTTCTCTTTTTTTCTTCATATTTTCTTTTAACTTGATTCCCATTCCAAATTTTGATTTGACCTTCATTGCATTTGTTATTGCGTAAGCTGTAGCTATTTCACCTCGAGCTAATCTTTTTACCAATTTTGTTCCTGGACCACAGTATTGATATCCAGGTATATGAAGTTCGAAAGGTAATTTGTTAATAATTTTATTCAAAATACCTCTACCTCGTCGTACTCTTTTTGAAGTTTTCTTTAAACTAATTTGTTTTTTATTTTCACATATTTATATTTTTTCGGTAAGAATCCTTTTTTAAGACTAAAGTGGAAATCTATATAACCAATGTATTTATAGTTTTTTGTCAATTGACTACAAGCAGTCGACCTTTAATGGTCTAACAAAAAATTATAACAGCAATAGTACATTATCTCAGTTGTCTTCTACAGTAGGGTCTAATGAAAGTCCACCGAAGTCAAAATCGAACATGGATTGTGCCCAAAGCATGAAGGAGCTAACCATCGACACCAAGTCACAAACCTTTCCCAATAAACTAGACCCAGCAATCAAATGTTATAAAGTACCATAGACGTCATTATTAGATTTGACTGCAAATGTTATAAGCGTCTAAAATGAACTGACATTCAAACGATTAAAAACCTTGTATTTATAGTTTTAACCTCAGTTATCATAAGAATGGAGTTTAAGAAACAATCGATTAAATTGGCAGTCTACAATTTTGACACTCTTGTTCGAGATTGTAATTTAAAAAAAGATAATCGTCATGGTAATTTATTGCCAAATAGTGTACGAGCAATATTTTGTGGACCGTTAAATTGTGGAAAGACAAATGCTTTACTTGCTCTTTCAATACATCCCAATAGATTAAGATTTGAAAATGTTTATGTGTACTTAAAATCGTTATATCAACCAAAATACAAATTTTTATAAAACATTTTGCAACCAGTAGAGGGTGTTGGCTACTTTCCATTTAATGATCATGTGAATGTTGTAGAACCAAACAATGCGTTACCAAACTCAAAATTTGTATTTGATAACGTAGCATGTGAAAAACAAGATAATATTAAGGCTTTTTTGCTATTGGACGACACAAAGCTGTTGATTGCTTTTATTTATGTCAAACTTATGCGCGCATTCCAAAACATTTAAGTAACATACACCTTTAAACCTATTGTGACACCAATTCAGAAATTAGTTGACGACGTTGAAATTGTTAAACAAATTCGAATAATAAAAATTGAAAGAGGGGGAGACAATACCTTAGAGTTTGAAGGAGAAGATCAAGAAGTTAAAAGAGAGATTGATTCATTTTTAAGAGATGACTTATCATTTGAAATAGCTGATGATGACGATAACGGTGATGATTATAATGGTAATGATGGAGATGATAATGAAGATGCAGATAAATCAGAGAAAGATGGTACTATTTCGAATCTTCAACTGTTGGATGAAAAGGGAAAAGAATTATATTTTTCCTATGGAGTTCGTAAATTATCTAAAGAGCAATTAATTATTGGTAATTCAGGAATAAATTTTGAACAAAATAATATTAGTGTAGGTAATAAAACATATCCTGCAACGAAAGGTTTACTTGAGCTTTTATTCAAGAAAGTTCCAGAAGAAGCTGTTTTAAATGTAGTTGATCGGGATAATTATAAAAATATTGTAATATCAACTAATGCTCATAAAAATTATTACAAAGCAGATGGCGCTGTTAGAGATAAAAAGAGTTTAAAATATCAAAACTATATAGCAGTACATTCTGGAGAAGGTTTAATTACATAATATATGACTCAACAAGAAAATACAAAAATTGATTATGTTTATTGGGATGATCCTAATGAATTGGTTAATCGTTTAAGATTTCTCTTGGCATCTCAAGCAGCTGGAAATCCTAGTCATAATAATGAGATTATATCAATTATTGAAGAGTAGATAGAAGCTGGAATGGTTTATTAATTAACAGTTGTTAAAATTTTTATTATTTGCATGATGAGTATCGACATATTCGGACGTCAGTTTACTTTAAATCGACGCCCACCAGAACTTGGCTTTAAGTTGACTGCTGAAGGAAATTTTAATATTAAATTAAGAAACTTTGCAACTTAGCTGATGCTGAGAGCAACAGTGATGCAGTAAACTTGAATACTGTAAACAAAGTTTTTGAATCTAAAGCGAACGCCATCTATGATGTAATCGGTTCTGTGAGAAATGATATAAATGAAAATGTTGTAAAGATTTTAGACTTAGAAGATTTGATAAGAAAATATTTTGAAAATCTAAGAATCACTATTGAAAGAAATATAGAGATGATGTCTACCAACAAAGACATTATTTTACAATTAGACAGCAGACCTCGCACACTTGAAGGTAATTAGCAATGGAGGATCAAAAACTACATTTGGTGAAAGAGTTATATAAAGTAGCAAGAAAAAATTATAAGCGAAGAAATGTTGCCATTCGAGGTATTGACGAGACTTGGCAAGCTGATCTTGTTGAAATGCAACCTTATGCAAGAGAAAATAAAGGTTACAAGTTGTTTAATGTATTTAAAAAAGTTGCAGTAAACAGGCAAAATAACAAATTTAAAGTTGCTGATAGAGCACGTATAAGTAAAGTGAAACATGTTTTTGAGAAAGGTTATACACCAAATTGGACTACAGAAATATTTACTATAGGCGATGTAAAAAATACTAATCCAATAACATATATCTTGAAGGATTATCAGGTAAATCCAATAAGTAGATGTTTTTACGAGCAAGAACTTTCTCAAGTGAAATATTCAGATGTATATTTAGTTAAAAAGTATTAAAAAACGAGAATCTAATGTATTTGTAAAATGGTTAGGTTTTCATAATTCTCAAAAGAGTTGGATAAACGAATCTGAATTATAATATGTTTAAGAAAGGTTAAAATAAAAATAAATTAAATTGTATGCATTTTTGTATTTATTTATTCTCTCTTCACAATAATTTACCATTCATACATTGAATATTTGAGAGTAGAGGAATAGCTTCATTTAATAATTGTTTGCAGTGAAATGTGACATATTCCTGCAATAATATCTCTAAATTTAAAACATTAGTTCTTCCTATCACTGTTTGAAGTATTCTACTGTAATATTTTTTAATAAAATCCGTGACATGTTTTGTAGACTTTACATTATTTTTAAAGATTAATTCTGCAATAGACTTTACAATTATATCTTTACTATACTGCAAATTAAATTTTAATAGTTCTACATATTTTTGTCCGACACAAGGAATAAGTTCATTAAAAATTTGCAAAAGACGTTTCACGACTCAGAGCAATCGATATCTTCATGTTTTATAACAATTTTTTATAAGTAGTTTAATTTAAAAAAGGTTTGAATTTGAAACTTTTGAAGAATTTTAAAAAACAAATAAATTATGTATCATCGTTAAAGAATGCACCCTGTAAAAAACAAAAACAGGAAATACCAATGATAATGAGTCATCAACCCCATTTTGCGAAAAACAAAGAAATTATGTTATACATTCCAAGAATCACATTTGCATCATGATCTCAAAATCATATGCAGCTCAGCATAACAGTCTGAATATCCCCCCATAGTTTGAGTCTTGGCTAAGTGGTTTGAGTCTGGGCTAAAAGTGTCGGTAACATGTCGGTGCAGGGATCTTGAGTTAGAACCCTCCCTGGATATCTACTCTCCTTCTCCCATTCGCTTCCTGCTTCCGCCTTTCTCTCTCACCCCCACTACACTTACGCCGAGTCGACCGCCGATTTTATTTTTATAATATAAACCAAAGCATTTACCCAAAAATCTTTTTAAAAAGTAATAAAACTTATAAATAAATTTTAATTCTTGTACTTCAAATGAATTATAAATAGATAATACTAAGAAGTATATTATATTATATCATGTTATATTATATTATGTTATAATATATTATTGTATGTTATATTATATTATATTATGTTATATTATATTATGTTATATGGTGTTTTATAATATTATGATATATTATGTGTAAAACGATGGTTTGGTTTCGTCTCCTATTTTCGCATCTTAGGACATAAAAAACTTACCCTTCCATCGTCCAGCCCATCGGGGTCAGTTTTTCGCCCAAGCCAAAGGGTACCTCCGAACAAGTATTATAAAGTGTTCCTCTGGAAATCTGTTTTCTCTGCTAATTATTCACCGAGAGTACCAACCACGTTTTTCACCACTATACGCTTTTACTCCCTTCCGTAACTTCTTCTCGGGCCCGCTGTTCTTACGTGGTCCAAACTTGCAACCTGGGCCATCGCAAGAACTCTCCGGAACCTGAAACCCGACCACGAGTCGTTATTAGACAGGAGACAACCCTCAGCCGTACCTCAGCCGTTGTTGGTCCCTCCATGCCAGATTATCGTTCATAAAAATTCTCTCAGGAACATCTATACGGCCGGCCCTGTTGTCCGGACCGTTGAGAGCTTACCCATCGCGAGGACCGAATTTTGCTTGACCTATTGCAACCTTGCAAAAGGGGATTTTCGGCTCCCACCTGGTCAGCATCGGATTCCTTGAAAAGGCCAAATATGAAGCTCCATCACCGCCCTTGATCCTGACACTTGTCAAACAACCCAGAGAGAAATTGGTTCTCCCACCTAGAGAGGCCCTTCCAGATTTATGCTGGACTCCTTCGTGATGTTTGCTTTTTCCGAACCATTGCTGAGCCCTATTAAGCGTCAGCATACTCCGACGCCTTGCACCGAGCCACCTACAGGAACCCATGTAAAAATTCCCCTACTATGGCCATATTAGGGAATGAAACACACGGCCCGACCTGGGACAGATAGGGGCGACACTCAAATGTGGATTTCCTGATCAGGGCCATATCGGGCGGTGTGTTTCATTCCCTAATAGGGAAGGCCCGATCTGTCCCTGATCTGGGCCATAGCGAAATTTCTACATGGGAACCCGAAACCTGGAGGAAGATTTGAAGCTTTCCGACATTGATACCGACATACTGGAACTCGGCCCAGGTTCCCCTATACGACGGTCGTCTTTGCCTAGCCGACACTCCGCAAACACTGAGCCAACCCTGGGACCTCGCCGTAAATTGAGGACGAGTTCCCACAGGAAGCTCCCTTGCCTATTGGACCTGCCTATTTTATGTCCCGACAGCGAACTTGTCGAGACCCCGGAAAGTAAAACCGCAGCGGTCCACGTGGGAAAAGTCGGACTGCTACACACAAATCCTCTCTCCAACCAAAAGATAACAGAAAGCGGTTACGGGACATCACCAACCGTTTTGAATCCCAACGAGCCTAATTGAATTTCTTTCCTTCTGCGAACAATTATGATTTTAATATAAATGTAAAGGGAAACTTTGGGGGTTGACAGAATATACACTCAGAGAAAAAGTTTATTTCACTTAACCAAACTGTTTAATTAACCTATTATATTTGTTACGATAAAACAATTTCTTTGATTTAAATAAAAATTTGGTTCATTTTAATAAATACGTAAAATTTATTTGGTTATCCGCAAGAAATTTTTTATTTGAAGGTGTTTGTTTGATTTAAAAAAATTAGTTATTTGAATAGAGAATATTGTTTAGTTAAATACAATTTGTTTGATACAACACACAAATTTGTTTGGTTCAACCAAATCATTTTATTTCAGTCAAACAAAAATATTTGCTTGTCTACAGTCCACGTTTACGTAAAATTCATTTGCTTAATCGTTAAATTTAAGAAACAAAAATGTAAGTGTCGGTTAAATAATTGCATTGTGTTCATTGTAAGACTTACTGCATGTTTCATTTGTATACCATAGTGAGAAGAAAATTTCCAATAAGTTCTTGTGAAGTTTTCAGTTGGTTGTTCTGATTAAACTCTTTTCAGAGTGCATGAATAAAAATCATATATAATATGTTTAATGTAAGATTTTAAATGTTTTTTATTATTAAGTAATTTTGCAAAAATATATATGAAGAAATAATTATGTATATAATATTCTATTTAATTACTATTTATTTTTCTCTAATAATATTTGAATTTCCTAATTTAATATTTTCTAGTATACATAGGGGAGGATGGGGTAAGGATAGTTAAGGGGCAAGGATAGTTAGTTGCTGTTATGCTTAAACTGCTTGCTTAAAAATCGCATAATTCATGGTATGTTCTCGTTGTAACACCAAAAGATGTTTGCAAAAATTGCAAGTCAATCTGTCACCATTTGCGAAGTTAGGAGATTATTTTTGAAAAAAGTCTGTTTTGCTAAAATGTCAAGGTAATGTTTATCATATTGTTTTCTACATTAGAATTTCCGAATATTTATTTACGTAAGTGTTTTCCGAAGTGAAATTTCCTGCTGAACGCGAATATATTATTTATTTTCAAATTAATTCACGTCGTTCTTTAAAATTTAGAAAAAACTAATTTTTTATTACATTCTCATCACATGAGAAAGTATTAGTTTTGGTGGAAAATTGACTTTCGCTAATTTCATGAAATCTCGACGTTTTTTGGTCCCCTGAGTCCGAAAAACATGGTCTAGAAAAAGTGTCTGTCTGTATGTCTGTCTTCGTGTCTGTCTGTAGACACAATGGTGTTACCACGATAACTCTTAAAAAACTTATTGCATCAACTTGCAACTTTGCATGCACAAAAATAGTGTTCAAATAAAAAAATTTTTTTTAAGTTTTTGGGCCAGGCCAGCTAAACCGTAAAAAATTTTATTCATTTTTTTAAATGTTATAACTTTTAATAAAAGCTTGTAGTTTTTACAATAAAAAAACACTTTTGATAATTTTTTTGATTTTTTTTGAAAATATTAAATTTTTAAATTTACAATCATGCAATTTTTTTTAAAGAGAGAATAATTTTGTGTAATCATTGTATGTTTTATTATTTTATTGGAATCGTCATACTAGTTATTAATTGTTTTATTTTTGTTGTAATATTTTGTTAATGGAGTTTGGACCATTATGACGTCACAATTTTAGACCCAATGCTTAGAATACGTTGTGACGTCATAATGGTTTAAATGCCCTTAATGCAAAAAATAGAAAAAATTTAAAATTTATAAAAATTTCCAACAACGTTATTGAATTTTTAATATCTCAAATAAATCTATAAGCTATAAGAAAGTAAGAAATAGTAAATAAAAATAAGTTTTTTTTAACAGGAAGATAAACTGAAATTAACGAACAGTCAAAGAATTTTAGTATTGTAATACCAAAATTTTTCGACATCCATTTTTGACATATCTTGATGTTATTTGACCTCAGGAGTTCAAAAATTACATTTTTAAAAAATGCCATTCCGTATGCGTGTGTGTAAACATCACATTTTCATAAATATCTCCAAATTAGGAAGAGCTTTAGGACTGAACTTTGTTTTTAAATTATAGGTCTCATCTGCGGACATAAAATAAGAGTACTTTAAGACAGATTAATAAAGTTTAACTATATATTTCTTTGATTTTTAATTTTTCAAAAAAACGTTTTTTGCCCATAACTTTAAAAAATGTTAGGACACCTATAAATGTTTTTCTCTAATTTTGTAGAGTTTTTTTAGACTCATCTTTTGAGTTTTCAATGAACATTTTTCGTCCATATGCACCGAAGATATTAAACTTTTAAAAATCAAAAATTTTGGAAAATAAGATTTTATTGAACATTTTGTTGAAAAATGTAGAAATAACTTCGAACCTATAGCTACCAACTTATAAAGCATTAAAAAACGCTTCGACTGACCTATTTTTGAAGCTAATTCGATTAGAAATAAAGGAGTTATTGATATTTAAAAAACAGAAATTGTAATGGAAATTTAAAAAAAAATTTGATGTGGAAGTAACTTTGAAAAGTTGAAAAATATAATTTTCTTTATACGTACATGCAAAACTCTCGTTTGGCAACCACTGGCAGCACTCCAAAATGGTCGATTCCATACAGTCCGATCAACCGATGCGCAAAACATTTCGCTCACAGTGTAGCGGTGGGCAAAATATTTTGCCCAGCGTTTGTTCGCACTGTAAGGCGATCGGACATTTTGAACTACTGCAAGTGCTTACCAAACGAGGTTATGCCTGCACTTATAAAGAAAAATATCCAATGAAATCATATTTGACAATAAGCAATTAAAAGCAATAAGTAGAATAACCAATTAAAACAACATGTAAAATAGCATTTTTGACGCGTCGCGAAACTTAAACGGTTGAGTCAAGAAGACTAGAGACAGGAGGACTAACTCGGCTGTTTTCTCACTCACAGCAGTGAGTCAGAATTAGTGGGATTATGAAGGCGTGGTTAGATTGCGCCAAATATCTTGTTTCGGTTCTGCACATCTCGCACACTCTTACGTTATATATTTAAATACGTGACACGCGCGTGTGAGGGGAAGTGCAGAATCAAAACACAATGTTTGGCGCAATCTAACCACGCCTTCGTAATCCCCCTATATTTGTCCTACCCTCACTACTGCAGCTGGCCCTCCTGTCTCTAGTCTTCTTGGGTTGAGTATATCAGACGCACGAACTCTGTGAAAGATCCAGAGAATGATTAGACGGTAAGGCTGCGGTTACACCACTGCAGGCAGCCTGCCTGCCTGCAGGTTGTCATGGTAACGTACAAGAGTAAGAGAGTCAGTGACTTCAAACTTCTCCCTTACCCTCGTTGCTCCTGCCTGCGCAGGCAGGCAGTCTGCAAAGGTGTAACCCCAGCTTCAGCATGTGGAAGAGAAAATTTTTCCCTTTCCTCCTTGTAATTATAAGGAGAAAGGGTAAAAATTTATGTAACGTCCGCGCGGTTTTATAGTTATAGTTGAGACCTTTTCTAACTCATTCTCTTTTCGAGACGTGAGACGATTGCTCTCCTCGCAAGCGCAGACCGTGCCAAGGACGCTTTGACAAGCACCATGCGGAAGTGCACATTTTGTTTTAGACTGAAACTCAGTTTCTCTAAAAATTTTATAGTCTCAGGACTACACTTGCCTAAAGCTACCAAATTCATTAAAATTTTTATTCCTTCTGATCAAAATCTATGTTTTTTATTTTATTATTATTTAAAATAATCTAACTTATGCTTTTTTCATGTACAGTTACTACAAAGTTACTTAAAAAACATGTACTACAAAGTTTTATTTATAAAATCATTAAGTTTTTAATTTTATAGTACTACCGAAGGCAAACTCCTCGAGACTCAGCTATTTTTTTAATCGACTTCGATTAAAACTTTTTTATTAGACCCTAAACTAAAAGAAAACTCCACCAACTTTTGCTCGAATTCTAATACAAAAGATCAAAATGAACCGTGACTTATCGGGTGTTTCAGAAAGTTATGAATATTTACAAGATATAGAATTATCAGCAGACGAAGATAACGATGATTAGTGTTTGAAAACTCAAAAACCATAATATAATTACTCAGCAAACATTACAAAAAATGAGAAGCAAGGGGACCCACACAGAAAGCACCCCAAAAGTGAGAGGCTAGGGGAACTCACGCAAAAACTTCTCGAAGATGGGAGGCAAGGGGATCCACATAGAAAGCACACCGCATGGGGTTTATAATACATTGGAACCACCAAAGAGCGGACGGCTATATTCTTGGACCGCTCTACGGAGATCGTCCTTGACGTCGAAAAGTGTATATTTAATATGAATACGCATAATATGCGTCGCAATAGGAACACTTAAAATAGACGCTACTGCCGCGACTTTCTATTTTCTATCCCCGCCCATCTCTTTTCTCTTACTCTTCCCTGTCCCTGCGCAGACAGTTCGTCCGCTCTTCGGAAGACCTTTACTTGTAAGCTTACCACAACTTTTACTTGTAAGCTTACCTCAACCTTTGCTTGTAAGCTTACGTCAACCTTTACTTGTAAGCTTACCTCAACCTTTACTTGTAAGCTTACATCAACTTTAACATGTAAGCCTACTATGAGTTTTTCGAGTTAGCTTACAATATAGGATTAGGTGTACTCCCACATCATCTTCTATTCATAAGCTTACGGAAATGCGGAAATTTTTAGACTTATTTAGGACTACACCAGCCTTACGCGGTAAGCCTTACAACCCCTATATAATATACAAAAATTACCATTAGAAAACTTTTTTTTAGAAAAATGATAAATTAGAGTGTCAAAGTTTCCAAAAAAATCATTTTTGAGTTTGATATATAAATAGCAATTAGTAAAATAACTAATTCAAATGACCAGTAAAATAGCATTTTTGACCCGTCGTGAAAAATAAACTGTTTGAGTAAATCAACCGCACTGACGATGAAGAAGTCTCATATCAGCCATTGGGCCTTCAACATGTGGAAAGAGAAATTTTTCCCTTTCCTCCATGAAATTACAAGGAGAAAGGGTAAAAACTTCTTCATCGTCCGTGCAGTTGATATAGTCAAACAATTAAACTTTTCGCGACGCGTCAAAAATGCTATTTTACTGGTCATTTTAATTACACTGAGAGAAGAAAAGCACAGATTCTGAAATGTAAAAGTTCAGAATCTGTACTCCAATTGAACGCAGCAACAGTGCCACTGTGTGATAGGTGTTGTGCTAAAATGTAAAACGTATTTTGACTTTGGCTTGAGGTACAGATGTTGTTCTTCAAATGCTACTGTTTAGAAGTACAGTATCTGCCGGTCGCTATAAAACAGATCCTGTACTAATTAGTTCGTACTGCCGCCGCGCTTCTTCAGTATAGTATCTGAACTATGAATGACACCAACTGAATAAAATTACGAACGGGAACTGACACGCATTTTACACAGCCGGTGTCTGTCACAGTACGGATTCTATGCTTTTCTTCTCTCAGTGTAGTTATTTTACTAATTGCTATAATTTTTATCACACTCAAAAATGATTTTTTTGGAAACTTTGACACTCTAATTTATCATTTTTCTAAAAAAAAGTTTTCTAATGGTAATTTCTGTGAGAGAAAAAAATGTATGAAAAAGGTGATTTTAGTGCTTGGTTTGTTTACATTTTGCAACTTGATATACCCTTAATGGTCCCTTTTCTACTGGAACTTATTCGAACTTTCGTCATTTGTGACTTTTTCATGTTTCTCACAGAAACTGTTCAGTATTAAAAAAATGACATAGCGAGTCGCCAGTACCGAAAGAGGTAGAAAATTTCTACCTCGATTGCTAATTTTAAATGACAAAATCAATAACAGTATTTTTCCTGAAAAAGTTAATTTAAAGATTTCAGCAGAGGTCGTAATTATATGCAAAAAGATGATTAGACGTTTGGAATTTGATTTCATTTAATAAAAGGAAGAGGCGAATTTGTATCAATTTTGATACAGAATATGAGGAGATTCTCTAAAATGTTGACTCGCTCGTATACAATATTCAGATCATCTGGCCATACCACGTCGGGGAATAAAGCTTAAAAATAATGCATGTAATCTGGCGCTTCAAGCCGTTTGACCTCTGGGTCTCGAGTCTATATATGTATATTATATCTAACCCTAGCATTACCAAAATCCCTGGGTGAGGTGGAATGACGAGGCGACCATTACGAGAATTAAGGCAAGTCGACTATACGTGACTTCACGTGTGGGATACAAACGTGTAATTTCACTATTACGGCTAATCTGTTGACATTAGACTGTGCCAGAGTCTTCTAAAATTGTTAGGGTCCTCGTGGTCCATTATGGTAAATAGTTTAAACCATTTCAAAACTGCATCAGTCAGTTAAACTCATCTTGAGAAGTGCACCGATTATTCTAATTTCTGTCTCTCTCTCTCTCTCTCTCTCTCTCTCTCTCTCTCTCTCTCTCTCTCAAGAGGGGCGTTTTTGGAAACCGTTTGCAGTCGTTAAAGACCTCGATTGGTTTCATGTAGCCTCCGGCAAAAAACAAAAATTGAGAGAAAAGAAAATGTACTTTTTAAAACTGTTGCTATAAATAGTCTCACATTCACCTGCAAAGGATTTTGTTATTTATTCAACTCAAAATCGTTGAGCCTTGGAGAAATGTATACGTGTCTTTAAATAAACATGACGATTCGAAATGTCAAATTGAAAGTATTGAATTTCTTTGATGAAGAGTACTTTTTTATATTGTCTGATTTTTTCATGTTACCAAAGGAAGAAATAAAATAATCAAGGACAAGTGTCAATTCTTAATAAACATTCTTTTTCTTTTAGTTTCGAAATATATTCTTGTGTCAAGTTTTTGTGATCACATGACTCGTTACGTAATTCTTGTCACTTGTACATTGAGTAGAATCATTGTCATTCATTTGATAGCGATCAACGACGGACGCACGAACTGATATGTGACCTTTGCGCAATTAAGACATTTGAACTTTAGAAGAACTGCGACAATGTCTATAGTTCGTGAATGTACAAAATAATATCTCTCTTAAGTACTACATGTATATGTCGACGTCCACATGAAAAGGGCCCATTTTGGCACTATTGGACTTATCTATATGGGCGAATTCCTTGCAAAATTACGAAAATTTTGAGTGGTTATACAACTTTTTTGGTCAAAAATTCGATGAGTTATAGAATTTCAAAGTTTATAGTAACAAATACCTCATTTCCAGAAAAACGGAATTAAAGATTGTGATACCTATTAATTATGATATCTCCGGTTCTTCTGGGAAGTTATACAGATAATAATTGTTTTCAGCCCAGGGCAACTTAAAGATGAAAA
This sequence comes from Leptopilina myrica (nomen nudum), assembly GCA_032872475.1. Lineage (NCBI taxonomy): Eukaryota > Metazoa > Arthropoda > Insecta > Hymenoptera > Figitidae > Leptopilina > Leptopilina myrica (nomen nudum). The sequence continues at coordinate 29,525,179 of CM065464.1, forward strand.
ACCAATAAGTTTCAAATTTTTAAAACCACCCCCCCCCCCTTAATTTTGAAAATACATAAAACCGACAAAATGGACCCTTTTCTAAAAAAGACGATTTTCTTATTAATAAACCATTTTTTTACAAGGTTTATGATTAAGAACAATTTTATTGTGTCATTTGAAGGTAAAGAATAAAAATTAAACTTATTTAAAATTTTGTAAAAGTCTCTATTATGAATAATTTTCCGAAATATCGAAATTTTCACTTCTACGACTACGTAATCAAAGACTCTAACATCAATATCTCTGGTTCTCCTGAAAAGTTATTCAGATAATAATTGTTGTCAGTCCAGGGCACCATTAAAGATGAAAAACCAATAGGTTTTAAATTTTTAAAACCACCCCACCCCCCCTTTCTGTTTGGAAATACGAAAAACCGACAAAATGGGCCCTTTTCTAAAAAGGCGATTTTCTAATTAATAAACCATTTTTGTACAAGATTAATGGTTAAGAACAATTTTATTGTTTCATTTGAAGGTAAAGAATAGAAATTAAACTTATTAAAAAAATTTTAACAGGTTTTATTATGAAATTTTGACGAAACATCGACATTTTTTACATCTACGACTACGTATAATCAATGACTCTAACATTAATATTTCTGGTCCTTCTCGGAAGTTATTCAGATATAATAATTGTTTTAAGTTCAGGGTACTTTAAAGATGACAAATCAAGAGGTTTTAATTTTTTTGACCCTCGATTTCAAAAATACGGAATATTTTTGCAAATGACCGACAAAATGGGCCCTTTTCTTTTTCTAAAGAACCAATAAAGTTAAACACTTAAATTAACGATAAATTAATGAAAACCTTATGATTTAAATTGTCAAAACATGTAGATTGATAATAAAAAATATAAAAAAAATTAAGGTTTTTCTCAAAAAAGTATTAAATTGCAAATAACTCGAAAACTAGAACCGACAAAATGGGCCCTTTTCATGTGGACGTCCACATATAGCTTCATAAGCTGTAAAAAAGGAGTTAACCCTTTAATGATAGAACGTCCAACGTCCTTCCGGCAGGACCAAAAAGACTCAGGTGAGTCCGTCCGAAATCGCTAAATAAAACTAACATGGATTGACATAAACAAAAAGTAATATATATATATATATATATATATCGTTGGAAAGGTGATGAAACAAGCTTTCAGCGCATGTAAATGTCGAGCTTGTAAGTTCAAACCGAAGAGCAGGGTAGCTTAAAGAAGTTGAATTTTCCAAAAATTCGTATAATTTTTAGTCACAAAATGATGGAACCGGTCCTGCCGGCAGGACGCTTTTCGCTTTGTTTAAAAGGCAACCAAGCCTAGGCAAATAAATTTCGAAACTTGTCTAACGATTTTTTTAATTTACGATCGCCATATTGGATACGCCATTTTAAATTTTGAAAAACTAATATCAGATTCGTAATCAGCGACGCCGAAAAGCCCTGAGTAAGAGGTTTCAAACATATTCTGTCAAATTAAAAAAAAATATTCCGCCATATTGGATCCGTCATTTAAAATTTTTAAAAACTAAAATCACATTCGTAATCAGCAATCTCAAAAACCCCTAAACCAAATTTTTAACTTACGAAATCGTTAAGAACGATGGCTCTAAAAGTTGAGTAAAAAATGTGTTCTTCCCGGCGTTAAAGAGTTAAATTTTAACACCCCAGGGGATTTTATAACAGTCGCACCCATTCGTGAGTAACTCCAAAAGGGAGTTAATTTAATAAGTAACTCCCTTTTGTAGTTGATTTTCAACTTAAAAAATTTCACTCCTAACTCCAGTGACAGTCAACACCCTAAATTTTTTACAGTGTAGACGAGACCGGGGCGTCTAGAACAATGTTTTTGGAGAAATGAAAGGTGAGGAATTTCGCCTCGGGCCGGAGCGTAATGGATCAGCAATGAAATTATAATTTAGATCACCAAATATTATTACGGTATTGACAATTTTGGTTTCTATTGTATATTTATAACAAAGAATATTGAAAATGGAGCATATTTAATTTAAAATTTTAACATTTTCATGCAATTTTCAAATTTTTAAATGTTGTAGCAAAATGCAAAATCCATTTCCTTCAAAAATCTATTCTCCAGTTATTTTTTTTTATAAAAGGTTATCATTAGTACTTATTAATATATAAATTTCAAGAAATTAAACTTCACAAGATTATTTAATTAATATTTGAAATATACTAGGTTTTTCTTAATAGATATAGAATAAGCAAGCCAATATGCCCCGGAGGTGTTTGTAGAAAATTTTGTTATTATTTATCAATACCGTAATTATTAAACAAAAATTGTCAATTGTTCTTTAAGAAGAAATGTTTAAAGCTCATAACCTTATACACAAAAAGTTTTTACAAGTAATTTTGAAAAAGATATAACAAAAAAACAAAGACTTTAAAAATTTACAATCAACCGTCAAAATCATTTTTTCTACCACATTTTTAACAATTATAAATGAAAGTCCACTTGAAAGAAATTGAAAAATTAACTTCTTTTTTCGTTTTTTAATAGATTAATTTGCAGATAAATTTTTTCTTAATTGCTTTTGGATCGGAAAGTATATCGCAAATCCGAAAGTTCTACGCCAGTGCTATAGAGCTACGAGAGTAGAGAATAGACAGAATGAATAACAGACTAAAGAAGTGTGAAGACGGTTAGGAACTCGTTAGGTGGAATGATAAGTCGGAGCAATTTCACAGCTTGAATGCCGACAAACCAAAAGACAGGCGCCTGAAAACCTGTCTCAATTTTTTTTCTTTTTGAAAATGTTACCTAATTCTCAAAGTGTCACGTTATATCCAATCAAACCTGTTCTTCTCCGAATTATTTAAATTTCAATTTCGGTAATAGTCCCATCATCAAAACGAAGAGCAATTTTTGGAGAAAGGCTCTCAAAGAGATAAGTGAATTAACGTCTGATTTAAAATAATTTGATTTTGCAGGTAATGTGGAAGTTATCAAATGATTAATTTGCAGAAGGAAGAGAGAACATGCACAGTGAGATAGGATGCGTAAACGGACTCTTATCTAAAGAATGAGATGAACGAGTTGATGTTCGCAAGTCAATGTCCGCGGGAGCTTATCGTTCACGCGAATGAACATGGAGGATTATCGCGGTCATACGGTAATGCAAGTTTGCAAAAAAAGAGCAGGAATGCTATTCGAGTCGTCAGGGTCGGTGAGCAACCATCTCGTAATCGTCCTGGTGGCGACACGAATTCCGGATTCCATCCTACGGGCATGGAATCCCATGCTTCAGGTTCGTATAAGAAAAGGGATTCTATCGCGATTTCGACTCAACCTCTTCCGGGATAGGAATGAAGCGGGGCAGATGCTTCTGAGAGTTGCGAGAAATCGGGTAAAGTGCTGAATCCCATACACACTCGTAGCGTCCGGTTGCCACGGCAACGCGCTAATTAGCTCACCCAGCTCTTTGGAGTGGATACTCGAGTGTACTCTCTCCTTCTGCCCTTTCAACGTCATAGTGACAACTTGCTATCCAGGATCGACACGATCGTTAGTGCCCTCTTATTTAGTGAACCACCAAATGGCGCATTTAACATTATAGTATAATTGGACACAACATTGCCACAATATAATTTCGAATATTTTGGTCTATTAATTTATATATATATATCCTTCCCTCTTAAAAAGTAAGTGATAATATTTCAGAAAGATGAAGAGAAAATATATTAATCAAAACAGAAAATTTGCATCGAGGAAGAAATAAACCGAGAAAAAACAAAGAAAGATGACTCTGGACGAAATAAAAGCCGAATGAGATGAGCAAAACGGAAAGTGTTATTGGAGCAACACTTGAATTCTTCTAGTCATGTTGAAGTCATACAATGGTCTCTCTCACTCTCTTTTGGTTATTCATCTCCAAAGAAAATTCCCATGTCGTCAAGCACATCCCACATCCTATAAAGCAATATCGTCGGTTTTTTTTCTCTTTCACTAAATTCAGTTCAATACACGCCAGGCTGATGCAGAATGTGGATCGAACGGTGGCGCAATCAAGACTCCAAATGGATCCATCTCATTGTCCTCGCGTCCTGGTCCGGCATCATCATCATCAGTCTTTTGATCCTCCTGCTGTAGCTTCCTTTTTGGTCTCGATCTTGAAGCGTCTCAATTACGTGCGAATGAGTGCTGCTTGAGACCATGTAAATACACGCATTACACACCTCAAAATGAATCGATACGTTCGTGTAATAAGTTTGAAAGTGACGAGAAATGAGACTCTTTGTCGGTACATAACTTTGGCAGTCAAGTGTGAGAAGAAGGCGTTACTTTGTGAATCGAGAATTCCCTTTCGTTATAATACTGATGCAAGACTTCACATATCCTTTACTCGTACACACATGAATAAGATCAATTTTGGAAATAAACTTATTATCCTCGAAAACCAGTTTTTAAGTATCGATGAAAAGGAAAGAAGAACTGGAAATGGTTTAAAATTAGAATTATTCTTAATTCGAATTCTCATATTCCTAATAGGGAAATCAAGATCTTTTTCCCTACGTCCTTCGCGGATTATATCACATTCCCCTCAGGAAAAATAAGGTTGTTGCCATTTAAGAGCAATTCTACTTTATTCTTAAGTCGTCAATTTCTCGACAAAGCAGGATTCATAAATAAATTTTGCATTTTATAAACAAGTGGATTAGTACGATGAAATTTGGAATTTCGCAAATGCTAGCGTGGTGTTTTCTCTACAAGAGGCAATTAATTTGTAAGTAAGTAATTGATATTTACCGATGCGTACGCAACAGTAGCTTTTAACATTAATTTTGAGAAAAGGAATTATTTTTATTAAATTTCAAATCGTTATGTAGACGCAATATTTAGTCAGTTGAGGATATTTTCGAAAATGATCAATTCGAGAAACTTTGTTGTTTAACTTAACACTGTCGCTATATTCAAGAACAATTTATCGCTGTTGATATGAACTTTATTCAATTATAAAAGAAATAAAGTAATTTTGGGAGCACTGTTCGCAATATGATCTCCATTCGATTGTCAATTTAATATAATCTCGCAAAAGTTTCCATGTAATAAAATATTGACTCAGAGTAATTTTTAATTCATGTAAAAAATATAATATTAATTTCTTTGTATTTGTTGTATTTTATGCATTATAATGATTAAACAATTATTAATAAAATAATATAATTAAATAATAAAATACCTATAGAAAAATAAATAAAGAAAATTATTAACATTATGAACTATTATAAAATATTCATTCGTTCGCAATATTATTTCATACTTTTTAATTACGCCCTAATATCACTTATACTTTTTTTCTAGAACAATGTTTTTGTAGAATTTCGTCTCAGGCCGGGGCGTAATGGATTAGCAATGAAATTATAATTTAGATCACCAAATATTATTACGGTATTGACAATTTTGGTTTCTATTGTATATTTATAACAAAGAATATTGAAAATGGAGCATATTTAATTTAAAATTTTAACATTTTCATGCAATTTTCAAATTTTTAAATGTTGTAGCAAAATGCAAAATCCATTTCCTTCAAAAATCTATTCTCCAGTTATTTTTTTTTATAAAAGGTTATCATTAGTACTTATTAATATATAAATTTCAAGAAATTAAACTTCACAAGATTATTTAATTAATATTTGAAATATACTAGGTTTTTCTTAATAGATATAGAATAAGCGAGCCAATATGCCCCGGAGGTGTTTGTAGAAAATTTTGTTATTATTTATCAATACCGTAATTATTAAACAAAAATTGTCAATTGTTCTTTGAGAACAATGTGACGCGACTCGAAGAAAGGTACCTAAGAATCCGTTAGCCGAGCGATGCCAACCGGCTTTTGAATAAATTCAAGTGATTCATTACCCCCCGGTCTCCTCTAATTTATTTTTCAAATAAAACTAAAATTAATAAAAATAAAAAAAATTTTAAATAAAATATAAATTTTTAGTATTGGACAATATTCGACAGACATTAATGGCCCAATATTGGCAAAATGCAAAAAATAATATTATTAATTAATTAACTAATTAATTTATAATATTTATATATTTTATTTGCTTGAATTAACCGCAATATTACAAACATTTGAGAAATTCTTACTGCTCTCGGGGTGGTATCGAATTTTTCGAACACTCGAGTGAATTCGAGTGCTCGATTAAATTCGAGCTTATAAAAAAATTAAAAAAAGGAGAAAATATCGAATTCCCCCTAAATAACTTACGTTGGTTAGTAAGTTAGTTATTTTAACCACTTCGGCGGCATGGCGTTCCAATTGGCGTTCCATGAGTTAGTTGCAGAAGCGGCAAAAAGTGCTAAAATGGCGTTCCTACTTGAACTCGATTTCAAAAGTCTGTAGTCAAGTTAAACTTGCCAAAATAAAATATTCTTATTATTTGAGATAAATGAAGAGAAATAGGACAAGAAAAAATAATTTTTTAGAGATGTTAAATGGTTTTATAAAGGTTTTAATGTAGCCAATTTGAATTTTTGAAAATCCATTTAAGATTCATAATCTCAAATTATAAATAACATTTGGTTTGGTAAACTTAATTTGTTTACAGAGTTTAGGAGTCAAGTTTCAATAGGAACGCCATTTTCGCACTTTTTGCCGCTTCTGCAACTAACTCATGGAACGCCATGCCGCCGAAGTGGTTAACACCTAACAATTTTCTACGATCAGTAAATCCCTTAATGATAGAACGTCCAAGCGCCCGTCCTGCCGGAAGGATGTTCCGAAAATAAGGCTTTTAAAAAAAGGGAATTCAATTTTTCTTTTTTGGAACTCCTTGGGATTAAAGTAGGCGAAAAGGCGAAAAAATCCATATATTTGACTTTTTAAAATAATAATATTAAACCATTTTACAAAGCCCTCAAAGTTGCTGTTTCTAATATAACATGAATAATTTTTAGTGTAAAATAACTAATTGAGCATCTGTATCGAATACGAGGCTACACACAAACTATGTAAGACATTAAAGGGGGAGGGGGGGTCAAGTTTAAACTGACGAACAGCAGAAAAAATAGCGCTAATATATATAGAAAATGTCTTACGGTGGGGGGAGGGTCAAAATTTCTCAAAATATGACTTACATAGTTTGTGTACGGCCCCTAATTCGCTCTACATGAGGTTATAAAGGATAATACTGCAGTCAGGTAGCAATGAGAGGTGCAATGAGGCTCACTGCTGCCTGACTAGTATTATCCCTTATAACCTCATGCTGAGCGAATTATTATTAGATCTAGCCGCTCAGTTATTAGTTTAAACATAAAAAATTAAAAAGACATATTTCAGTCATTTGACATAATTTAACTATAAAATCAAATTACTATAAGGTGTAACTTGCAGCTACATAGTTGTATTTAATATCAAAGTAAAAATGAAATAACTAAAATTAATTTTAACAAAATTATAAATTTATTTCCTGTAAAATTGAAAAATGTAAAACCGTAGGAGGGTTGAATATTGTAGAAATTTTAGATCGGTTTTGCAATTTAAAATATTTAAAAGTGAAAAATGTGCACATGAGATATGACTATAGCTTTATTTTTTAAAATTCCTCTTTTTGACACTTTCCTCAAAATTTGTAATACTAATTTTAATAACTATAATTTCCAATAGATAATGAAGAGGCATTTCTCAAAATGTCATACCTATACTCTTTGAGAAGAAAAATGGCACGGAAAGGAAGTCTCTCTTTATTTTCAAAAATAAATATTTTTTTCAGTTAGCCTATTAATAATGGGTCTTTTATTTTAACAATTTTCCTTTTCTGCTAACGAGTTTTTAGGAATGGGAACGAGAATCTCATTATAGAAACGAAAGGCCAAACGACAGTTTAATTTCCATCTGACAACTGTCAAATGACATGATTGCCAGAAAATCATGTAGCCCTGGACAATAATAATGTTTACGATACCTCAATTTCCAAAGTCATCATTCCCTTTAGTTTTTCTCTCAGTTCCCTTTATTCGCAGCTGCAGCATCACCACTATTCCATTGTACATCTGTCATGTTTTTCGCCTTTAAAATAACATCATCCTTATGACCGAAGACTACGAGAGGACCGCATAATAGGACTGACAAGTCGTCAAATGAGGTCCTCAGGCGTGTGACTTCTAGCTTATAGCTTGAAGCTTGAATATTGGTGTGATGGAGTGAAGAAGGTGAGGCAAGGGGACACTTTGAAAGAAAGAACCTCTTATTTATTTATTCTAGTGCTTCTAAAGGCTAACGGGTCTCCACTCGACTCGTTAAAAATGTATCTTTCCAACACCACGATATTTATCCTTCGAGCCCTAAATAAAGACTACGTTCATTCGAGAGATCTTCTACGGAAACAATCACAGGTCCAATATTGTCTGTTCTTCACATTAGCTTCCTTATTCTTCAAAGTCATTATTTATCTGCGTAATAAGTTTTGTCATGTAAAAAGTCTATTCGCACGCATTATTGGAGGAACAAACCAACTCTTTTTTCAAAAGTGTTGTGTTGCGCTACAGTAAAACTTGTGGAAAAAGGGACGGGGTTTGTTACGTTCGAGACGAAAATCTCTAAACAGTAGTATGGCGAGTAAAAGAAAGGGTTGTAAGTAGTACACGTCTTTAAATAATCCGTAGACTTTTGTTTATGGAGCAAACATGGAGAATTTTGAACAGTAAGGGTGGTCGAAAAATGTTCCTTTGTTTGCTTTTGGAGATGTGGGAAGAATATCCTTTCGTGATCCCCGCTCTCCCTTTTGCAATCGGCCTTTTGACAGTTGCTGACGAGTCCATCCCGCCTGTGCGAATATTTGCATCTTTACGAGCACGCCGCACCTGTACCCTATAGGTGTATATATGGTCCATACAAAGCTGCCTGCTTGTCTTCAGGCTACGGTGGATATGGTTTCTCCCCCTTCCGCATAGTCGGGATGCAACTTCTTGTAAGAAAGTAACACTGCGAAGATAATAGCGCTCCTCTGGCTGACATTGTTGCCAACCGGTTGAACCGCTATTACAATAAGTCAATGAGTAAATAAAAACCCCTACAGCACCTAAACTTGCTGCGATATTAGCAACATTGGCTATACACCGAAAAAAATAGTCTTGGTATATGAGAGAATTTCTCCTACTTTTATACAACTTTTCCTCTAGAAAATGGTTAAAAAGTATATGTCTTCTTATAATATGAGAGGAATGTATTTTACTTGACATTATTCCCCTTAATATGAGGAGATAATTTCAAATAAAGAGGATAGTTTCCTTAAAAAAAAACTTTTGTTTAGACGTTCCACAGTGAAAGGACGTTTAGCTGTTTTTGACAGAACTAAAATTAGAAGAGTGAATAAATAAAAGTGACTAATATTCTTTACAAACTATTAATATTTTATTCTTGATTAGATGCAATATTTTCAATAAAATATGCTTTTAAAGTTAAATAATCAATAATACATTTTTAATGAAGCTAACACTACTCTAAACATAACCTAAAATTTTAAGTATAGCTAAGGTCCCTTTCACCGTCCAGCTTAAAATCACCATATAGGATCCTCAAAGGAGCCCTAACGCATACTGTGCAGTTCGTGTACAGGGTCAGCCAGGGATTCTTGACTGATTCTGTACGGGATTTCGACTGGATCCCATACATAGGATAATGGGTCAAAGTTTCTGCTTAGAAACCTGCATAAGAACTCGTGGGAACCTTGATTGTTAGGGTTCCCTGCCGGTTCCTGTGTGAGATTTTTCGTATTATAATATAACTTTATCTTATATCCTTCACTCAGAGAAAAAGTTTATTTCACTTAACCAAACTGTTTAGTTAACCTATTTTATTTGTTACGATAAAACAATTTCATTGGTTTAAATAAAAATTTGGTTCATTTTAATAAATACGTAAAATTTGTTTGGTTATCCGAAAGATATTTCCTAATTGAAGGTGTTTATAAATTAAGGCAAATTAAACGAAAACATTCGGACAATGAAGGTGTTTATTTTATTTAATCAAATTAGTATTTTGAATAGAGAATACACTGAGAAAACTGGATAGTCAAACTTAGAGGGATAGGTTTTGCGTGTTAAGCTTGATTCTCTGGATAGTTAACTTTTCCCTCCGAGTGAGTCAAATTAATCATTGGAGTGTCTATTTATCCCTCCGAGATTGTTAAGAAAAACTTAACCTCAAATATAGTCTGTTTGTCCCTCCAGATAGTTAGTTGAATACTTCAGTTTTCTCCGTGTATTGTCCAGTTACATACAATTTGTTTAACACAATACACAAATTTGTTTGATTCAACTAAATCATTTTATTGGAATCAAACAAAAATATTTGCTTGTCTCAAAAGGTACATGTGTGAATTTAAAAATGTCGGTCTCACTTGTCTACAGTCCGCACGTTCACGTCAAATTCATTAGTTAAATCGGTAAATAGAAGAAACAAAATTATAAGTGTCGGTTAAATAATTGCATTGTGTTTATTGTAAGACTTACTGAATATTTAATTTGTATCAGTAGTGAGGAGAAAATTTCCAATAAGTTTTTGTGAAGTTTATATATAAAGATGGTAAACTGCGATTTTAGGATTTTGGCAAATCTGAAATTTTTAATTATCATATATAGTAACGATAACATCTTTTGAAATTTGGTTTTTTGCCAAATTCTTTAAAACTTTAATTATAAAATTAATTTTTTAATTCAAAAATACAGTTTTAATGAATTTGTTTCCAAGATGCATCGCGAGGAGGTATAATAAACTTTAAAATTGGTTAAAGTTTATTAGAAATACTAATTTAGCATCTCACCTAAACAAAAAAATATTTATTAAAATTATTTATCATGTAAATATATTATACAATTAATTAAAAATTTAAGTTATATTTTTGAAAATATTTCAAATGATTTATTCAAATACTTCGTTCAATACAATATTTTTTATTTCTGTAAATTATTCAGAATCAATTTCAACAAATAATTTATTTTAGTTTTTACATCTGAAAACTGGTACGTACAATTGGCCATGAGAAAACAAAGCAAAGGTCTGCGAAAATAAATGCCTACCTCTTCAAAACTTTGTCCCTGCGATTTATTAATAGTTATATAGCAAAAGCTAAAACTATTGGAAACTGTCTTCTGTATAAAATAAATGGTAATGAAGAAAATTCCTCTGTATCTAAAGTAATTCTGGGAATGAATGCTGCATTTCTTGCTTTTATTCTTGTAACTATCATAACTTTTATATTAAATTTATATAATTAAAAAATTTTAAGTCTTGTTCCATTACAAAGCCCGTCGTTAATACTTAAATTTCTCATAAGCATAACTATTTCTCCAATTTTTAAAATTAATTTATGAACCGGTAATCCTGGAAATTTCAAAGAATTTAAATATTTTACTTGAAAATTTAACTGTACGTCATCATCTGTCTGGTGTATTCCTTTATTTTTTGCATAATTATAATTATACCTCCTCGCTATGCATCTTGGAAACAAATTCATTAAAACTCTATTTTTTAATTTAAAAATTATTTTTTTAATTAAAGTTTTAAATAATTTAGCTGCAAACCAAATTTAAAAATATTTCCAATCGCATTTTGCTTCCTCGTGAGGAAGCTTTGTAGTCGTTTAATTCAAAAAAATTTTTTAATATCCTTCAAATAAATTTTCTTCTATATAGGACTATGTTATTTAAGACCCTGAACAATTGTCCGGATGTCTGTATGTGTGTGTGGATCCCGTTTTTTGTGAACACGATAACTCGAAGAGGTTTCAACGAATTCTGCTGAAAATTGCTAGGCATATTTATCATAAAAATATCTCGAAATGGATGGATTGACATTAAAAAAATTTTTTTAAAATTTTTTTCAAACAATTTTTTTTAAATTGAATATTGAAGTTAATATATAAAAAAATCTTATTCTATGCATCAAGACGAATCGATTGGTATATATAAAGTATAAATTGTATGAGAGTTTATATAGAGTTAATGGCAATTAAAGCAAAAAAATTACCTTTTTTTATCAAAAATTTAGATCTTTTATAAAAATTATATTCCAGTTCAATAAAATTTTACTCATTCTTTCAATAATCTTATCCATTGCATTAAAACGGATCGATTGGTTTATATAAAGTATATATTGTATTTGATTTTATTGAATTAAACATAATTAAAACCAAAAATTCGCACTTTTATTAGAAATTTATTTCATTCTTAAAAATCATGTTGCCTTATAATAAAATGTTACTCTTGACTTAAAAAGAAACTAAAAATTTTCATTTCATCAAGACGAATCGATTGATGTATATAAAAAGAATATATTAGATTGGCTAATATCATAAATATCAAAACAAGTTGTGAATTAAGATGTTCATTACATGAACATTTTGCTTCCTTTTTACGATAAGCAAACAATTTGCTTTCTCGTGGAGGAAGCAATAATCATTAAAATTTTAATAATAAAGTGAATTTTTTCAATTTATTTAATTCTATTAATGTTACACTGAGAAAACAGGAGTATTGGACTAAACATCTGGAGGGACAAATCGTTAATATTTAAGAGTTAGCTATTGGATAACAATCTCAATATTCAAATACACCATTGACAGATATTCGTGACATTTCTCTTGGAGAGAAAATGAGTTTATAACAGAGGGACAAATTAACCATCTTGAGAAATCCCTTCCTTATCCGGCGCGAAATGAATAAATGTGGCAACCTAACCCCAAAATTAAATACATAAAATGTCAGAAAAATAATTTCGCGCGCATCAGATCGTACACATTTTCTGCGCAACTTTTAACCCTCAGATGTAATGGGAGAAAATATACAAGTAGATTTTCATTATCAATTCAAAATTTATTTTAGAAGGACTATTTAACTCTCTTCATAAGCAAAGCAAACATACACTTTTTGAACCTCTGAATTTGACTCTCCAGTTTTCTCAGTGTAGTAAAATATATTATTTTTATACATCAATCGATTCGTCTTGATAAAATGAAAATTTTTAGTTTCTTTTTAAGTCAAGAGTAACATTTGATTATAAGGTAACATGATTTTTAAGAATGAAATAAATTTCTAATAAAAGTGCGAATTTTTGGTTTTAATTATGTTTAATTCAATAAAATCAAATACAATATATACTTTATATATACCAATCGATCCGTTTTAATGCAATGGATAAGATTATTGAAAGAATGAGTAAAATTTTATTGTACTGGAATATAATTTTTATGAAAGATCTAAATTTTTGATAAAAAAAGGTAATTTTTTTGCTTTAATTGCCATTAACTCTATATAAACTCTCATACAATTTATACTTTATATATACCAATCGATTCGTAATGGATCACTTTGTTTATTTTAGTGGGAAAAACCTATTATATATTTAAAATATTCATAAAATAATCCCGTCAAGTTTAATTTTTTTGGAATTTATATATTAATAAGTACTAATGGTTACCTTTTATAAAAAAAAATATAACTGGAGAATAGATTTTTTAAGAAAATGGATTTTGCATTTCGCTACAACTTTTCAAAATTTGAAAATTAAAGGAAAATGTTTAAAGTTTAAATCAAATATGTTCCATTTTCAATATTCTTTGTTATATAAATGTACAATAGAAATGAAAATTGTCAATATTAAATAATATTTCATGATAGAAAAAAGTACAAGTGATATTAGGGCGTACTTTTTTTAATTGAAAGCTGAGATGTTAGGCTAAGTTTTCCACAGGATGAAATTTTTATTAAAGCAAGAATGACGAAGTTAAGTAACAAAAATTATATCTGATTTAAATTTTCTGTTGTATAGTCGATTAATGTTCCGTTGGACTCGATTAAATGCACACCTCTAAATTTTATTTTTACTTTCACTTTGATAGAATGTCTTCCTTCGATAAAAGAAAATAAATATCAATCAAACTCAAAGCGAAAGTGGAAGCAAAAGTACAAATATATAAAAATTTATTAAAAGAAATATGAAAGTGAAAATAAAAATCTGTCAAAGTGAAACTTTCTGTCAAAATGGATGTGAAAATGAAGTTTTATCGAAGTAAACGTGAAAATAGAAATGTGTCGAAGTGAAAGTGAATATTAAAGTGATAATAAAAATCTATTAAAGCGAAAATGAAACTTAAAATAGAAATCTGTCAAGAAAAAGTAAAAATGAAAGTGAATACTGAAGTGTGTCAAAGTGAAAGTGAAAATAAAATTATGCTATGGACTCCTAGCAGTCCTCTTAATTAATTTCTCTTATATAGAAAGGGAAAACACTCTTCACTGAAATTTATTCAAAGGTATAATGGATTGTAGAAGAGATAGAAATGTTCTTGATTTGAAATAAAGAAAATTTGTCTTCTGTATATTTTGAAAAAATGTTATTAATTATTGAGGCAATATTGATGCGTGTCAATTTCTGAAAGTGTGAAGACAGAATTTAAAAATTCTCACACCATTTTGTGGGCCCATAAGGACCACACAACTCGCACGGTTATTACACTTTGGTTGTCGGACGAGTTTTTAGGGCGCCACAGCGGTGATGAAGTTGATTAATTATCATTACCATGTCATATACACACAAATACAAACATGATTTTCGTGCGTGTGCACGACATTGTACTCCCATCAGGTGAGGTTCATAAACCATGCGGCATGATGCGGTACCAAGAATTGCGTGTGCCTGCGCGCACCACGACTGAGTCGGTAATTGCTAATAGAATATTGAGAGGCGAAAGGAGACATGAGGAAGTGAAGGGCTCAGATGGAAGGTTAAAAAAACAAACAAAAAGAAAAGAAAAAAGAATTACATGTGAGGGAAGAAATAAAGCAGCGCGGAACACGCGGTCTCTGAACGATACACGCACGATTACGATTCGATCCCTTGTTCTACTAATCGATAGACTGAGAAAACAAGCAAACATTTTCTCCTCTTCGTGCGAGAGTGATAACATTTCATTCCGATTATCTTTCTTCTACAATCATTTCCTTTTGTTTAAATAATAAAACATATTGCTTTATGGTTCACTACTAGCAAAAATAAAGTAACAATAATTTTACTAAATGCTTTACAATCAATGATAATTTAAGAAAAACTTGGAGAATAATAAATAGTATTAACAAAAGTACGTTTCTAGACAATACGGAGAAAAATTTTCAGTTAAAATTAGTATTAAAAATAGAAGCTGAAACTATTTCACATAGTATTTTCGTGACACATCGAATTAATCGTAAAGTGTAATATCTTATTTAGTATTTTGTACTATGGCATCAAAGTATTACATATTATTAATTATATTAGTTCCAACTATGTAAACATTTTTTGGAATTTAGTCACATAGTAGAGGTAACTTTTCCGCCCAGAAAGTATAACAATTTCAAATACTTCAACCTACTGAGAAAGGCTAGCGCGCTATGCCTCATGGTAATCTTCACTATTTTAAATGAATGACTGCGCGATAAACCACATGGTAAACTCCACCATTTTCATAGTGTACGACGCTAGTACTAAATGACATTGAACATAATGTAAAATTGCCTTGAGATTATGTAACGTGGTGAATACCACTACATTTAATAATTATAAATGTAATGCAGAAATATTTAAAAAGGTTATGTTTAATAGGTGTCACATAATGATGATTCATGGAAGTTTTAACTACACGGAAAAAATAAGTTCATGAAAGATTGCTTGACAGTATTTGACTTTTGGATGGGACATTAATTCTGTAAATATTTCATAGACAGTCCTAGAATTTTTCATTAGCTTATGTTAAACAATCACAAGTAGTGCTGGAATATTAAAAGTAATCAATTGAATATTTTAAATATTCTAGCACTGTTCGTGATTATTTCACATAAGTAAATGAAAAATTCTAGGACTGTCTATAAAATATTTACAGAATTATTGTCCCATCAAAAAGGCAAGTACTGTCAAGTATAATCTCTCATGTACTTCTTTTTTCTGTGTATTTTAAGTAAGGATTGTAATTTTGTGGAATAATTGAAATTGATAGAAACAAAAGTTTTAATAAATTAAAAGTAAAATTCTAAATTTAAATCATCAATAATAATTTTTATTTATCTAGAAGAAATATATACATACATAATAAATACACTTAATTATAATAGTTTCAAGTCGTAGGCTTGCGGTGATCATTGCACAATTTAAAACTGCTCATTTTTTTTTACAAAAAACCTGACGTCGTCTTAAAAATTAAATTTTTTTCTTCTTCTGATTAACAGGATACACCTTGATTAGTTTTTCGCTTTTCGTTTGTTGATCCGTACATGTTTTATTAAATTTAAATAATAAAAATTGTAATTTAAAATAATTTGAAGAATAACGTCTTTAAGTTTGGAGTTTTCGGAGACGACTAAATATATACAGTACACGTTGGTATGCAGAAAGTCTATTTTTAAAACTAAAAACGATGAGAATGGACCTTTCTATTTCAGAAAAATGTACTGTGTTGTGAACACATGTAATTTCACAGTGTAAAATGGTAATGTACACCATGTAAAAAAAAAGAATTCCAGTTATTCAATGAATCAGTACGTTAACTTGCTTTAGTAGGTCTTAGACCCTTGCGCTATGAGTGGAGCGTACTATTTCACATAGTAAAAGATATTTTAATAAATATTCTATAAAAGTCGCACTCTTTGGGGAGTTAATGAAGGGAGTTAGAAATTAACTCTCTTTAGGAGTTAATTTTTAACTCGAAAAATTTAACTCCCGCCCGTGTAGAAAAATTTCGGGGCAGTCTGGAGTCCAGTGATTGCCCCAACTAGACGCATCTGGACGGTCTAATCTAGACTGTCTAACTGTATGCTATATGGGATTTATTTGAACGGTCTAATCTAGACTGTCTAACTGTATGCTATATGGGACTTCATTGGCATCACTAGAATTCAAATTTTTTAAGTACAATCAAGAATTTAGTTCCCGATTTGTAGGTCTTCTTTGAATTTATACATGCACAATGGGTTGTCACTTCAAAATTGAATAAAATAATTTAGTCAATCTAAAGAATCGTTCAAAAATAAATATTGTAGATTTATATGAATTATTATAAATAAAAATAAAATTTAAATCTATACATTTAATGACCAATTTTACTTAGAAATTACAAAATTGAATTTTATTAGAGTTACGTTTACAATTTTCATTAATCACTTTAAACTTTAATTTGATATTTTATAAAGTTTGAATTTGGAATTAATTTAATTAAAAATTTTTAAAAACTTCGATTTCTGAATAATGTCTAATAATTCAAGTTTTCCTGAAATTAGATAAATTTTTTAACATATTGTATTTGATTAATTATTAAAAATAATTTATCTGTAGAACAATTTTAGTTAAAAGCACTATAAAAAATTGAGTGTTGGACAAGTTACAGATTATTGTAGAAATTCAATTATTTTCCAAACTTTTACCAAAATTCTTGACAAAATTCTAATTATTTTCTAAAATGTTCTTTAATTCAATGATTTTCAATATCTACTATTTTAATAAAATTAAAAAAAAATTCAATTATTATAAACGAAAATTTCCATAAAATGTAAGTAAAAATTTAATTACTTTCATAAATAAAAAACCTTTCACAAAATTTCAATAAGTATTTACAAATCTTTTATAAGTTTCTTCTTATAATAATTCAATTATTTTCATACATACCTAATAAAATTCTTATTAATGTTAATACAACTTTCCTCGAATTCTTTAAAATGTGTATAATTGTACTTAAGAATTATATACTTTAAAAAATTGTTGAATGATTATAATTTATTGTAGTAAGAATTAATTATTGAAATATTCATTTCTAATAATTTAAATAATTCAGGATTATTATGTGTAATAATTTTATTCATAGTTTTCACTTTGTCTTTATATAAGCAACAGAATATATGACACTGGCATAAATATAGATAATTAGGAGAATTATCACCCAGACTTCAGTGGCCGTGCGGTTTAAATGCGACGCGTTCGGTCGTCAAGGGGGTGGGGGACGTGAGTTCGATCCCACATGCGAGCGGATATTTTTCATTGTAAGTATTGTATAAATATAAAAATATATAAAGTATTATATAAAATAATAAAATTACTATATTTAATCTGTATAAGTGTTATAAATTAAAATTGTAAACATGTTTGTAAACAATGTCAAAAACCTGTTAAAGAATGGATTTAAAAAATATACCAATTAACGCAAATAGTTTTTTTTACTAAAATTATTTTTCAATATTACTATTTTAAATGATATTTAATGCTAGTGTAATATATTATTTATTTCAAAATATTATGATTATAATAATAATAAGTTATTGGCATTAAATATATACACAAATCTACATGAATAACAATAATATGTACTATTATTTTTAATAACTCATATATTCACATTACATTGAATAAACATAAGAAACGAGTAAATTTAGGTAAATTATTAAAAATTAAAAAACTGAAATATTGAAATCGAATCTCAAATTTTTAATATTAGCACTGCTCATTAGCCGCCTGATTAGCTCGTCCAGTCTGGACCAACGCGTGGTTCGAACGTCACTTATCTGATTAGCTCACGATCAGACAGTCTTTTCAGCGCCCCATTAGAGAATAGACTGTCTTTCTGGCAACACACTAGAACCCAACAATTTTTCTACACGGGCGAGTCCGTTAACTCCCTAAATTTTTTACAGTGTAGAACATAATGCTATTATAAATACACATTTTTAGTTATTTCTAATGGCATATAATAATATGCTTTAATGTTATAAAACATTTTTTAAAGAAGAGTTTTTGTTATGTAAAATGTTATGTAAATTTTTTTTTCAAAATAGTATCCTATTTTGACTTACTAGCAACATAATTGTCGTATTGTAAATAATATTTTCTCTTTTTCTTAAATTATATTTGATGTATTTAAAAAAATATAATTCCATACTGTGTATACTTTATAGTAAAAGATATACTTTAAAGCATTAACTGAAATAACTACACACTTTGCAAAACATCTAACGCGATATAGTTAAAAAAAACTATGTAAAATAATTCAAGATACCATTTTTAAAAAATGGTTATTTCTATTATGTACAAATAGCACTATTTATTATGAATTATAGTACTTAATATTATAACTGGTAGTATTTCTATAATTATATCCCATAACGATTCGATATTTCACTATGTGAAATATAGCGTTTTTAACTTGATTTTCAAAAATCATTTCTCTGCGCGGATGTTACTTCAGGCATTTGCATGGTATAGTACCAAAAAACAGAAGGCAATAATAACACACTAGTCACCTTTGTTTCAGTGACGACAAAACAATTCTCAAGAACAAATTTATACAGGTGTTATTTGGAAAAATAAAGTATGTTCACCTGCAGCATTGTATAACGTGTGTGGTGTAATTTTTATAATTTAAAAAATGACTTTATAGTAAAGAGATTCTTCTTTCGAAATGGAGCGTTCCTTAATTTCTTATAGTATATTAACATGCCACACGTGTGATCACGCGAGCCAGTATCGCAGCTTAGAGTTTTGTTTTGTGCCCGAAGGACCGCGTGGGAGAATGCAGCTGCGTATTTCTGATAATACGATTTACTCTGAAGGTTCGCAAAGCATTGCATTGTGCGCATCTAGTCTTGTCACGTTACATCGATATCGCGACGTTTCCAAGTAAAGCGTCATCTTGTCATTTATTTACTTTCATTTTTAATTATTGTTTATTATACATTTAAAGAACTAGCTGTCATATCGTGCCCGTTCTTGACTGGTTTTTACCCAGCTTAAAACCCCATACAGGATCCTCAAAGGAACCCTAACGGACCTGTCCAGTTTCTCTTCAAGATCTGCACGAGATCCCGACCGGATCCCATACATGATATTGGGACAAAGTTCCTGCGTAGTAACCTTGATTGTTGGGACCCTTTGAGGGTTCCTGTGTGGGAACTTTAACATCAAATTCTTCACACAAAAATTCCCGTCGTAAGGACTTGCATGGGATCCTGCTTCTATTGACACCTTGTGAAGGATCTTATGTAGGATCCGAACAAGGGTGAAAACACGGGATCCTACAAAGGTTCCTTTAAGGATGTCAATAAAAGCTTTCCTGTGCAGGATCCCTTACAGGTTCCTACGACGGAAATTTTTTGTGAAGAATATGATGTTGAGTTTCCCACACAGGAACCGGCAAAGGACCCCAACAATCAATCCTACACGGACTCTTATGTATATTGTATTCTTATGATATTGTCCGAATATTCTGTATGGAATCCGGTCAGGCTCCCGTACAGGACAATTCAAGAATCCCGTGCGGATCTTGTACAGGAACTGCACAGGATCCGTTAGGGTTCCTCTAAGGATCCTGTATGGGGATTTTAAGCTAGGTATACTCCGTTCCACGAGAGAATGCTTTCTGACCCGCAGTTTTTTTTCTTAAAGGGTGGAGAAAATTTTTAAAATTCTGTTTTCCGAAAGTACTACCCGTGTAGAAATTTCGCTGGGGCCCTGATCAGGGCCTGATAGGGCCGACCTATTAGGGAATGAAACGCCGCGCCCGATGTGGCCCTGATCAGGAAATCCACACTTTCTTGTCGCCCCGATCTGGCCCTGATCAGGCGCGGCGTTTCATCCCATACTACGGCCCTAGTAGGGTAATTTCTGTATGGGTATAACCAATGAAAATGATGCTTGCTAACTGAACACTTACATTTTAAACCTCTGAAGACAAATTCTTTCCCGACACATGTTCTAGCATCCCATTTTTATGACGGTACTCATAAAAAATAGAGGTTATAAAATATTGAAAATATTCAAATAATTCAATTAATTAATTTTTATTAACAAATTTGGAATCTACAAATTTTGATGATTCTATTGATATTTAATTTTTTTTTCTAAACATGAAATTTAAAAAATTTTATTTTAAATTATATTACAAAACAACTTCAAATTTCTTTTATTTTTGGAAATTAAAATCATTAAAAATATATACACTTTTAAAACATTTACTTTTCACTTTTTATCTAATGTAATTAACAATAGAGAACAGTCAATTTTATAGTTGAAAAAGAAATTATATATCAACTGAATTGTCAGAATTAACAGTTTACTAATATATAACTGAAAATCTATTTATTCTTATATTTAAACATTTTTGATATTTTATTGTCTCTATTTTTTTCCTTATTACCACTGTCATAAACATGGGTCTTCAAGACACGTGTTGGTCGAGAGTTAAACTTAAGTCGAGAAATTTAAATTATAGAAAAAGGCTTGGTCACAATTTTTTTTTGAAAAATGGGCCGTCCAAATTCCAAAATTTAGCGAATGGTTCCCATTTCTCTAATATCTGCGCGAAGTGGACGAAAATTTGTCTTTTTACGGAAGCATTCTCTCGTGAAACAGGGTATAGTATGCTTATGCCTATATTTTATACCAAAAAATTGTGTATTTTAATTTTTGAAATTTTCTTTAAAAATTGTCTATATTCACCAAATTTAAATCAGTAAAATTCTACTAATAAATAGTATGATTTTACAAATTATTGGTCATTTTCATTGACGACTTTTCCAGATTTTTATTAGTAAAATTCACAAAAATATTCTTTAAACGAAATCACTAGCATCACCTATGCGCATATGCTTGACGAAGCTTGTCTTAGATAAACTTAACTTTTTGTTAATATACATTTTACGAGAATCTATAAAAATGTAAATAATTATTAGAAATGTTTTTATTGAAATAAAGTTTAAAAAATATATATTTTTCAAATTTTCTTTCATTAATTGAGACAAACTATCTTATTTATTTAAATTAATGACTAGATTATTATTTTTTTTAATAATTATTAAACTAATACTTTACGTAACACTATACTTATATACTTTAATTAACCAAATTCATTAAAAAAACTATAAACATAAGTAAGAAAGTGTAATTCACTTATATATTTACTCACTTTTTTTGCAAAATTACATGTTGTAGTCATCGAACTCACTAACTAAATTAACTAAAAATTAGTAAAACGGTTTTGTTAACAGATAGTCTATAAAACAGATCTACTAATTGTTAGTGAAATTCTTACAAACAATTAGAAAAATTTTACTGATTGCTAGTACAATTATTTTTCGATTATTTGGTAGAAAGACTTTTCGTCATTTCTTTAATAAAATATCTCATCTTCTTATTATGTTACATTTCAATCGTAGTTTTCGTTGTTTTGTCGTCTAACAAACTTCGTGTATCATCGTAGGTTTTTCGGCACATATTACACACAGTCTATATTACACATTTTTCAAAAAAATGAATAACTTTAACGACTTATTTGAGAAATCTTACTTTTTAAAATTCCGATTCTAGTTTAAAATTATCATATAATTTGTTTAAATAATAAAAAATTGTTATAAAAAAATTAAAATTTGAGCACGTTCTTAATGAGATAATTAACATTTCTTTATGCAACACAGCATTGTAATACGCACTTTACGCCACCTGTTTTGCAGGTTGTAAGTTACTTATTATAGCCCGGTGCGAAGAATATATAATGTAACTATACCCTGTTCCACGAGAAAATGCTGTCGTAAAACGACGAATTTTCGTGCACTTCGCGCAGATATTAGAGAAATTGTCACTATTCGCTGAATTCTGGAATTTGGACAGCCCATTTAAAAAAAAAAATTGTGGCCAAGCCTTTTTCTATAATTTAAACCCCTCGACTCAAGTTTAACTCTCGACGGACACATGTCTCGAAGTCCCATGTTTATGACAGTGGTAATAAATGAAAAAAATAGAAGCAATAAAATATTTAAATATTACAATTACTAAATTTTTAATTATATATTTGTAATCTATTAATTCTGCCGATTCAATCGATATATAATTTTTTTTTCTAACTATAAAATTAAATATGTTCTAATATAAATTATAAGATAAAAGTGATAATTAAATTTTTTAAGTGTAAACAAGAATTAAGAATTAATGATTCTAAAATAATTTGAGAAAGCATAGTTTAATAATTAAAAATTTTTATTTTTTAATACATTTTATTATATGTAAAATTATTTGTTTGCAGAATATTGGCCCAAATTTTATATTCTTTTAATCTTCCGAACTCGATTCATTAGAAAAATTAATTACAACCGGTGGAATTCTGGCTACTAACTCCTCAATGCACCCAAAATTTTTCTTCCTCTTTAATAACATGGTTAATATCATTTTCCCAATTCTGTTTTGTTACGAGACTTATTTCTTCTAAAATTAACTTTTTAACATCTTCAACTTTAAATGTAAAATTCTTCGATTTTACAAATCCTTTGACCTGCGACTATACTATTTCAATTGAATTTAATTCACAGTGGTATGGAGGAAGCCGTAAAATAGTCATGTTGTTATTGTTTGCTATTTGATCAATGAGATATTTATCGTATTGACTTCTAATTTTTTTCACCATATTTAGTAATTGTAATTTTAGCATTTCTACTCGACAATCATAACCCTTTTCCTGTATCCATTCTACAATTTCAGGTTAATTCCAAGCGGATGTTGGAATTTTTTCAAGTTTAACTGAATGGTAGGGAGCATTATCCATAACAATTATACTATTTTCATCTAACTTCGGTAAAATGCTCTCAAACCATTCTTTAAAAGTTTCTCCGTTCATTTCATCATGATAATCAATTGAATTTTTTTTTGACTCCATAAGCAATAATCCTCCTTCTACAAAACCATTATGACTGCCAATGTGAAGAATAATTAGTTGCTTCCCTTTTCCAGTTGGATTTGGTGGTCCTGTTGTTAAACCTCTTATAAAAGCTTGTCTTGCAGACGTAATAGTAAGGTCATTCCAGCATTTACTTGAGCAGTCACCTGTATTGTACCAAGTTTCATCCAAAAAGTATATAGTTCTTTTTTCCTCGCAATATCTTCTTATACTTTCTAAATAATTTCTTCGCCATAATACAATATCATTTCTTTCCATCAACATACTATTTCTCTGACGATTAGAAAATTTCAAATTCATTTCTTGATACAAAGTAGTACGGCTTATATGCTCAATACCAGGATCCTCTTCAATAGCGGCAGTTAGTTTATTTATAGTTGGCATTTCCTTATTAAGGTAAAAGGAATGCACTTTTCTCCTTACTAAGTTCTTGTCAAATTCATAAAATTTTTGTTCCAGTTTTAGTCGAGATTTTTTTCTATTTCGAGAAGTCACATTGCCAGTCCTTTCATATTCTAAAATAGCGTTTTGAATTGTTCTTCTTCCAATCCCAGTTTCTTCACTTATATGACACATTACATGTTCTTTTATGATTCCTGGATATTTTTTCTTCAAGATTTTAAATATATTTATTATCAACATTTTCGTTTTACTAACAACAACCTAAAATAAAATAAAGCAATTGTTAATCTAATAAGATTGACTAGTTCGATTTTACACTGTAAAAAAGGGAGTTAAATTTTAACTCCTCAGGGGATTCTATAAAAGTCCAACCCATTGGAAAGTTAATACCAGGGAGTTAAATAAAGAGAGTTAAAACTTCACACCCAAATGCTAACTCCCCAAGGAAAAAATAACTCGCGCGGGTGTTGATGAAGGATGTTAGTAAATTAACACTCCTTTGGAGTTGATTTTAACTCGAAAAATTTTAACTCTCGAGTCTGTTAACTCTCTAAATTTTCTGCAGTGTAATAGTAGAAAATACAAAAAGTTAGAGTTGTACACTTACCTGTCCACGTTTGTTTTTTGAAACAGGTGAAAAATTATTTTCGTCTTCTATTTTAGTACACTTTAATAGAAGAACCGCAAACTTGCAACAATTATGTTTAATAATGTTTCCAAATATTTTAAGTTTTCAAGCAACCGTACACTTTAAAGTCTGAAGAATTTTTAACTTTTAAATATATTTTCCAACATGTCTTAAAATCTTATTTTTCGTATACATATTATCTAGAAAACTTAATGTACTTTTAATGACTTTTTCGTTTCGGCCCAAATAGAAATCCATATTTGTAGATTTGCAAAGTAATAAAGAGCTAATGTTACTGTAAAAATTACATAGTTCAATCTATTATATTGTAAATAATTTATAAATTTTAAAAAATAATTTTTAAAAAATTTGCAGTATTTTTTGTAATAAGTATAATTTAAAATAAAAAAATTTAGTTTCATGTTTAGAAAAAAAAAATTAAATATCCATGAAATCAGCAAAATTTATAGGTTCCAAATTTGATAATGAAAATTCATTAATTGTAATATTTAAATATTTTGTCTATTTTATAGTCTCTATTTTATTATTTTATGAGTACCGTCATAAACATGGGTTGCTAGAACATGTGTTGAGAAAGAATTCGCCTTTAGAGGTAGCAAATGTAAGTGTTCAGTTAGCAAGGGTGATTTTCATTGGTTATAGAACTTTTGGAAATACCATTTTAAAAATTTTCTCCACCCTTTAAGCAAAAAAACTGCGCGTCAAAAAGCATTCTCTCGTGGAACGGAGTATAGATGCTGTCAGACGCACAGTTCCCAGGGACTCTTACCAAATGCATGCGCATGCGCGCTTGGTGAGGGTCCCTGGCGACAGGGCCGTGCCGACGTTCTTGGGGGCCCTAGTGCAAAAAAAACCCGGGGACACTCTTAAGGTGAGCCTTAACGGAAAAAACTATCTTTACTTCAATTTTTTATATACTTTTTAGGCTACATTTTTAATATTACATATACTTCCTGCAACTAATTGCAAGCGGATTGGACAAGGCGCACGCATGAGCGAGTGACGAGAAAAATTTGAATTTTTTTATCTCGCTTGCTCTTATGCGCGTCCCTTATGCTGCCTACGTCGTTACGGCCCTGTCTGGCGACCAACTCTACTGTCGACTAACCTAACCTAAGATTCTGTGTATATAGTGTACTATTCTGCCGTCCTAATGAAGAAAGTCGGTATTCGACATGTTTATGCAAAATGAGTTTTTTATATCACTGGATTCCTTGTGAAAAAAGCAATCTAGCTTTAGTAATATTATTCATAAATAATAATTAGTTTTATAAATAATTAGCTTTTAATTACTCTACTAACGTGAAATCATTTTGAAAAGGTCGGTACTTGCAGGCGAAATGTTCGGTAAGTGCTATTACTGCTTCAAAATAATGACGTATTTACGAACTTTCCTAGAAACACAGCCGTAATGGCTACTACTGCCAGAAAATGTGGTCAGACTTGGATCCAAATCCTAATGTCAATGGGCTATATTGCAAGTACCGAATCTTTCGTCCAGGATTGTCGTCGAAGACAGACCATGTTTCCTTGTTGGAAGAGTCGGTACTTGCCACAGTAAACAATTTGGGGAAATTTCCCTAAGGTTTCTTGTGGAATATTCCACAAATATATAAGGAAAAGTATTTTTACTACGATTTTGTGGAATTTTCCACAAATTAGTGAAATTTTCTACAAACTTGGGGAAAAGTGATAAAACCATACGGTTTTATCACTTTTCCACAAAGTGGCGGGGAAAAAAATTTTCCCTACAATTTTGTGCAATTTTTCACAGAATTGTAAAAATTTCAGCAATCTACTAAGGAAATTTTTATAAAATTTTAGGGAATTTTCCACATAATAGTAAGAAAATGTATTTTCATGGAATCTGTGTGGAATTTTCACAAAATTAGTGAAAATTTCCACAAAGTAGATGAAATTTTTTTAAATTTTATGAAATTTTACACAATATAAAAAGGAAAATAAATGTTATTACGATTTTGTGAAATTATTCTATAATAAGTTAATTTTGACTAAATTGCAAATGTACAAAATTATTAATAGTTTTTCTAAATGTATGTTTTAAAGACTAAAAACCCAACTAATGTTAATATTATCTTGGGACGGATATTTTAATATTACTGGAATGTTGCTGCAAAATTACATTGTAATGTTGCTAATATTACATGTAACATTACTTAAACATTGTCTAATTTAGATTTAAAAAAACATTTTTAACTATAAAAAAAACAATTAGTAGGAAGGAAATTAATTTTACTTTACAATTATTTTAATAAATAAATTATTTAAATTTTTTTTCTATTAATAATGGAAATTATTTTTTAAAAACACAATTAGTTCTTTGGTAAACAATTTTTTACTGAAACATGTTTACCAAATAATTATAAACTATTTTTTCATTTACAAAAAGCATTGCCATAAAATTTTTTTAGCTTAGACAAAAATATAAAATTTTGTGGAGAATTTTCTCGTTTTGAAACGTTTGGCATATCTGGTTTGTCTTAGGTCCTTAGGATGACCAAGATCAATGGTTTCTCGTTGCAAGAGGACTTTTTTTATGAGTTTCTCAGGTCCCTTTTTTTTGGACAACGCATAAAGTGTACAGAAATTGGCTTTCGGCCAAATTGGTTGAAACTTCAGGAAGATGTTTTTTGAGATGTTCTAAACAAATTATGTATTGGTCAATTTGCCCCTAAAAGAATATTTTTCGAGTTACAGAGGGTAAAAGTGAGGAAAATATAAAAACCAGCCCTCTGACACGGTAATGTAATTCCAATACAAAAAGTGTGGTGAGATGTGACTGGGACCACCAGGGGCGCTAGTAGAACATGAGTCTACATACATGAATGTGATTGGTTATTTAAGTTGTCCATAATCATATGCAATTTAAAACAACTAATCACATTCATTTATCTAGGCCTCATTTTCTACTAGCGCCCCTGGTGGTCGTCAGTCACGTTTAGCTTACTTTTTAACTGCTCGTGTCAGTGGGCTGATAAAAACGTAAAGTACTCACATTTTAGTCATTCTGAGGTGGTTTTGTGTTACTTTACTCATCTGATTAACTTTGAGTATCAGTGAAGTTTAGTCGAAGTAAAAATGACAGTAAAGAATGAGTAAGAGTAAAATAAATGCGATTTAAGAGTGAAGTAAAAGTCAGAATGACAGGATAGTAAGATAGTTTAGATTGATATGAATATTAAGTGAAGTTACAGTACTGAACTTCTGTTATTGACGAAGCATATTTTTAATAAATGTTTTCCAAGCATATCAATGTCTTCAGAAATATATTTTTTAAAAGATATTCTAAAGATATTTTAAAGGCAAACATAAATATGTCTTACTCAAATTCTATGTCTGTCCTGAAGACGTTCAATTGCATCATATGTATATTTTCAGGAAGTATTTGTGACATGCACGGGACATGTTAAGGGCATTTTAAGACATGATTTAGTCATTCTCACAGAAGTTTTACTCTGTAACTTCACTTCACATTAATATCAAACACTCTTACTTCTTAATTATATACTGTCACTAAAATATCATCTGATTTCTTATTTTGTAACTTCTATCCTAATCTTACATTACTATTCTGTCAATGTAACGTTTATTTCACTTTTAAATCGCATTTATTTTACTCTTACTCATTCTACACTGTCATTCTTACTTCGAGTAAACTTCACTGATACTCATAGTTAATCAGATGAGTAAAGTTACACAAAAGCACCTCAGAATGTCTAGAATGTGAGTAATTTACGTTTTTATATTTTCCTCACTTTTACCCACTGTAACTCAAAAAATCGTCGCTTGAGGGCAGCAACATGCCGACTCAGCTAAACGGTGAAAAAGATGCCGTTTCAAAAAGAAAAGTGTAAAACATGCCATTTCGCGAAAGCTCTGAGTTTGAAATATTCTTTCAGGGTCAAATTAAGCCATACATAATTTGTTTAGAACATCTCAAAGAACATCTTCCTGAAGTTTCAACCAATTTGTCCGAAAGCCAATTTCTGTACATTTTGTGCGTTGTCCTTTAGTTGGGTAGAAAGATTTGAAATTTTTTTTCTATTGAAATATAAGGAGGAATTGTACGGAAATTTTAGTCATTTTCTACGAAATTTTCTTGGAAAAGTCTTTTAAAATGGTTTTACACGTTAGTTGCTCTTCATCTTTCGTGAGAGTAAAACCACGAGTAAAAAAAATTAAAAGTTATTAAATATATAGTGATGGTTCTACATATAGTGAAGTAAACAATTCACAAATATATAATATTCTAGAACAACATTGAAGGATTATAAAAGAGGTAAATAAAATTTTGATATAATATAATATATATATATATATTATAATGGGTTAAATTTTCTCAAGTGGACCATAAATTTTTAAAAGGTGATATTTACCAATGTACAAAAAGATATTCAATTGTTTTTTTATAAACAATTAAAATTTTATGTATAACATTTTTAAAAAATGCATATCTTTAACAAAGATTGACGAAACTTGATGATTCTTTTTGCAAATTAATTATGAAATTCCAAATTTTATAAAAATAATTTTTACTCTACACTGAAAGAAATAATTCGCTGGTACAGCTAGAATTATGTCTAGTTTTCCCATAAGGAATAGGCAATAACCTGATACCGGCTACTGACATAAATTATAGGTAGTTCAGCTATACTGATCGGAGCGTTACACATTCATATGCCAACGTCAACACACCAATGTGTAACATAACCTATATGGATTGCTAGTTCGAACCAAAACCACCAAACATACACGTTTGTCTGTTCTTTCCAAAGCCTTTCTTTCAGTGTATAAAAACTTTTTATTTGTTATTAAAAACAATTATTTATTATAAAAAAATTAAAAGTCAAACGTTATAATTTTTAACTTAAAAAGAAATTCTATGATTGTTAATAATTTTTTGGAAATCGCTCTTATTTTAATAACCCTTTTGTCAAAAGGCATCTCATTAATCGTATGTTTCAGTTAAAATTAAATAAAATTTTTTAATAATTTTATGTTAATTGTTAAATATAAAAAATGCTTATTTTTGCAGTATGTTGTTGGACATCAATGCTCCTGAAAAAAATGAAAAAAAATCTAAGAATTATGCGAAGACTGTGTGTGATTCAAAAGCAAAAAAATTGATTGCTAATGTTGTAAATTTTAGTTGCAATACTTTTAATTAATACAATTCTAAATTTATTTTGCATTTGATATTTAGAAAATATTTTTGTTCGCTTATAATAAAATAATAAACAATATTTTAAAATTTTTACCTTAAGGGGAAAATTCATCAAAATTTTTAAGGAAAACATCCACAAGACTTTTAAAGAGGAAATTCCTAAGACTTAAAAGGGAAAATTCTACAAAATTTAAGGGAAAATTCCACAAATTTTAAAGGGAAAATTCCCCAAGGATTCAAGGGGGAAATTCCTTGAGATTTCTTGGTATTCGTAGTGAATATTTACCTTTTTTGGTTAAAATTGCGTCACCAAGATTTTGGGGAATGAAAATTTCTGAAATCTTTCAACTTTATTAAATAGAGCATACCAAAATTAGTTAATAACAATTGTCATTGTTTAATGAGTCTTAATTAATAGGCTACTGTAATAACAAACGCGTTTCTCTAAATATCTTGAAATCGCCCTGAATGCAAGTACCGACTTTCTTCATCAGGACGGCAGTATAGTCACGACTCACGACTCAGTGCAATTATTCTTTGAGACGCTCGTGTGAAAAATTCTGTTTTTGTTCTTTTATAATATTATTTTTATTAATATGTCGAAGCAAATGACTAGGTTTCGAGGGGCTTCGCCCCCCGACGCGTCCGCTGGCTTGAGGTATTATTGAATGCGATTCTTTGAAATTTCAAAAATTAATATTATTCTTTTCAGTTGGTTTTCTTGTAGTCAGGGGGGTTCCCGGTCAAGTAGCAACCCTTGCCTCATGAACAGTATTTTCGCTTGTTTAGGTATATAGGGTAACTGCTCCAGTCGTTGCTCTCTAAATCTGAATTAGTAGAATTCTACTAAGAATTAGTAAAATTTTACTAATTTTTAGTAGTTTTCATGAAAGACTTTTCACTTTTTTAATTAGTAGAATATCACTAATTTTTAGTAAAATTCTACTAATGTTTTGGTAGAATTCTACTAATTAAAAGTCACTTCTTTACTAAATGAATTAGTGAAACTGTTTTATCGACTATTAATAAAACAGTTCTACTAATTGTTAATAGAATTCTACTAATCAATTAGTAACGCTCTACTAACAATTAGTAAAATTTTACTAATTATTAGTAGAATTATTACTAAATCATTTAGTTGACGACTTTTCACCATTTCATTAGTAACTTTCTACTAATTCAGATTTAGAGAGTGGCACCCTTAAGGCCAAATTTTGACTTTAAGAATTATTTTCATAGTTAAAAACTAATATTATATAATACTTATGGTATAATATATGTATTCAGAATTTAATACAGAATACGATAAAATGATCAGTTTTTTATGAAAATAAACTGAAAGTTTTAAATTATTTAATAATGAATTAATGACACCAATTTCCAGTCGTTGGCACTGCAAGCATTAGTTGTTGGCACCCACCAGTTCCAGTGGTTGGCACCCCATACATAACCTTTAAATTTATTATGTGTTTCAAGCAAGTAAATTTGAAAATTCTTTATTTTTTTATTAATCAAGAGAAATTACTTACAATTTTAAGTAATAAACAAATAGAAGAAAATATATTCATATATAGTTCAATAATAAAGTTATATAATTTTTCAAAGAGACTGAAATATTTATTGAGTAAATACTACCTATATTAATCGATACTAAATTTAAAAAATCGAATATAACAAAATTATTTTAAAAATGGTGAAAATAATGAAGCAATGTTTTGGATAATTCTTTAAACTTTATTGAACAAAATAAATAGACATAGAATAGAAACTAATATTAATTGAAATTAATTAATTAATTGAAATAAATTCTTTACTGAA
Source organism: Leptopilina myrica (nomen nudum) (assembly GCA_032872475.1). Lineage (NCBI taxonomy): Eukaryota > Metazoa > Arthropoda > Insecta > Hymenoptera > Figitidae > Leptopilina > Leptopilina myrica (nomen nudum). Next base: position 29,556,962 of record CM065464.1, read on the forward strand.
AATCCTTGTACAATATCTTGTACAGGAAATTGTACAAGATCTTGAACAGGAAACTATACCATTTCTGTCAATGAACCTGTACCATTTCTCGCATACGAAATTGAAACAAGATCTTTATAAATATTTAAAAAATATATCAATTTTAATATATAGGTCTTAAAGTTATTTACTTTTCTTTTATCTCTCCGATACGTGCGATGTTATATATACACTCAGAGAAAAAGTTTATTTCACTTAACCAAACTGTTTAGTTAACCTATTTTATTTGTTACGATAAAACAATTTCGTTGATTTAAATAAAAATTTGGTTCATTCTAATAAATACGTAAAGTTTGTTTGGTTATCCAAAAGAAATTTTTTATTTGAAGGTGTTTGTTTCATTTTAAAAAATTAGTGTTTTGAATAGAGAATATTATTTAGTTGAATACAATTTGTTTGACACAACACACAAATTTGTTTGATTCAACCAAATCATTTTATTTGAGTCAAACAAAAATATTTGCTTGTCTAAAAAAGTACATGTGTGAATTTAAAAATGGCGATCTCACTTGTCTACAGTCCGCGTTCGCGTCAAAATTCTTTAGTTAAATCGGTAAATCAAAGAAACAAAATTAGAAGTGTCGGTTAAATAATGGCTATTGTAAGACTTATGGCATATTTAATTTGTACTAGTGAGAAGGAAATATCCAATAAGTTTTTGTCAAGTTTTCAGTTGGTTGTTTCGAGTAAACTTTTTTCAGAGTGCATGTATAAAAATCATATATAATATATTTAATGTAATATTTTTAATGTTTTTTATTATTAAGTAATTTTGTGTACATGAAGAAATAATTATATAATATTTTATTTAATTGTTATTTATTTCCCTCTAATAATAATGTTTGAATTTCCTAATTTAATATTTTCTAGTATACATATTATTGGTGAATTTATGATTTATTAAATATATATAATTTTAAAATATCAATAACTGTATAATAAATTATAAATTAACGAATAATATGTACTAGAAAATATTAAACTAGGAAATTCAAACATTATTACAGGAAAATAAATAACAAAATTAAGTAAACATAAATATTTATTTAAATGAACCAAATACGTTAACTAAAACTATTTATTTGAATCAAACAAATCATTTCTTTTAAAATAAACAAATTTTTTGGTTTTATAAAATAAAAATGTTTGGTTAAATGTAATAACCATTTGGTTAATACAAATAAACATATTGGAAGAAATTTTTTGGTTGAATCAAACAAACGTTTGGTTGACTGTATAGCAATGCATTTATTTGGTTGATTCAACCAAAATTTGGTTGTTTCGAACGAATTTTTTTCTGAGTGATATAGACAGAACGTAAACATACACTGTAAAAAAAAGGTCTGAATTTTGCTATTCGAACAGTATAATTACACGAGTCTGTAAAAATTATTTTACAAGATCATGTGATTTCACTGCACTCAGCATGACAATATTAATGGTGTTTGAGATTAGAAATACAAAATTCTGTAAATTTACAGTGTTGTGAAGAGCGATTTTAAATGGCGCTGCAAAATTACAATTCCAATGTAAATTCATTGTGTACAGCACAGGTTTTTTTCCTCGCATACAGGGTGTGCTATTTTACGGACGTGTGTAAAATTACATTTCTAATTAAATTTACATTTTGAAAATGTAAATATCATGAATTTTGTGAATTTACTAAATAAAACGTAAAAAAAGCTATTTTTCATATGTAAAACTAAAATCACATACTGAAGTAAACAAATAGCTGAATAATTAAATTTCTTTAATATTATAATTCTAGAATATTTAATTGACTGGTTTCGTTTTACACTTATTAATACTATAATTTATATGAATATATATTAATATATATTAATTCGTTTCGTATGTCGTCTTGTTAACAAAGTGACTCGATTAGTTGAATTTATGGCATTGTGATATTTCCACCAACATTTTGACATGACATTCTACACTGAGAAAAAAAATTATTTGATTCAAACAAATTTTGTTTAAAACAAACTTAAAATATCTTTGCTATACAGTCAAACATATTTAAGTTTATATAGTTCAAACATATTTTCTGGTTTAGTTTAAGAGATTATATATTGAAATCAAACATAAATTGTGATTGATTTTAAATTATCTGTAGTTAACTTTTAAGTTTGATTCAAACATAAAATTTTTAAACATAATTTTTGTTTAAACCGTAACAGAAAATATGTTTGAATTAAAAATAATTATTCAAACAAATAATAGTTTTGAATCAATGCAGTAGATATTTTCTATATATGGGGCATTTCATGTCAAGTGATCAAGATGGAGAAACATTTTTCTTTAATCGTAGCAAAACTTGGGGCTTTTGTAGTACTCATAGATAGTAATTTTTCGTGAAAATATTTTCTTACCTAGTCCAATATTTTCCGCAGGGGAGGGGGTTAAATTTTTGTGTTTTTCAGTACAATGCTTATTTCAATAATTTTTTACTCTTAAACAATTAAACATACAAATTTGACAAAGTAAATTTTGGAAAGGTTTTTTCATGCTCTTTCGATTGGAAATAAGCATTTTGAAAAAAAAATTTTTTTTGACCCAAAAAAATCAAAATTAAAAATAAATTTCAATTTTTGGGGGAGAAAGACCCAATTTTTTTTTTTTTTTTTTTTAACGAAAGCTGAGGTTTTTTCCTAAAAGGACATATAAATGGTAAAGTGGGACTAGAATGTTTAAACATTGAAAAAATGAGTTTTCTACTCGCCGGAGCGCTCTAAACCCGGTTTTATGCTCCGTTTAGGAGAAAATTATTTTTTTCAATATTTAAACATTCTAGTCCCACTTTACCATTTATATGTCCTTTTAGGAAAAAACCTCAGCTTTCGTTTAAAAAAAAAAATTGGGTCTTTCTCCCCCAAAAATTGAAATTTATTTTTAATTTTGATTTTTTTGGGTCAAAAAATTTTTTTTTTCAAAATGCTTATTTCCAATCGAAAGAGCATGAAAAAACCTTTCCAAAATGTACTTTGTCAAATTTGTATGTTTAATTGTTTAAGAGTAAAAAATTATTGAAATAAACATTGCACCAAAAGACCCCTTGATCACTTGACGCGAAATCCCCCATATTGAGATTAAACTTACAAACTAATTTCAATTAAACAAAATCGTCTAACATTATTTTTGTGATTCATTTAAGTATAATGTTTTCTCAGTGTAGTATGTGTTAAAAAATTAAAAATTCCAAGTTCGTGAATAGTGTAGTGGTCAGTGTTGCGGATTTATAATTTAGAATATGTTTTAGGTGTTAGGTTTCGCATCCCCTCGTCGTCAAATATTTTATTTATCATAAGTTATAACTACATTTTTATGTGAATTCACTTATTTCTTTGTAAATTTAAACATTTTTTGTGCTTTCACATTCTTCTGTAATTTTACAATTCGCTTGTAAATTCACATAACCTCAATGTCAAGTTACTGTATCATGTAAAAAAGACATGCACAGCATAGGTTTTTTCCTCGCATACGCAGCCTGTAAAATTACAGAAATTTTTTTTACAGTGTATAGTAAACATTGTTACCTAACCTCACTTTTCATTGCGAAATGAGGGGTGCCAACGACTGGAGCTTGGTTAAAAATTGCTTGTCCAGTCTTTGGCATGTGTATACCAACAACTGGAATAGATGCTGTTTTAAGGGTATGTCCAAGTTGTGAAATGTAAACAAAGCAGAATGTAAACAAACAAAGCACTAAAATCACATTTTTTATACATCTTTTTCTTTCACAAAAATTAATATTAGAACACTTTCTCTACAAAAATGGAAAATTAGAGTGTCAAAGATTCAAAAAAAATTATTTTTGGCTATGAGCAAAACAAAGCAATTAGTAAAATAACTAATTAAAATGAACAGTAAAATAGAATTTTTGACGCGTCGCGAAAAAAAAACTGTTTGAGTATATCAACAGCACTGACGATGAAGAAGTCACATATCAGCGATTGGACCTTCAACATGTGGAAAGGGAAATTTTTCCCTTTCCTCCACGAAATTACAAGGAGAAAGGGTAAAAACTTCTTCATCGTCCGTGCGGTTGATATAGTCAAACACTTAAATTTTTCGCGATGTCAGACGATTGCTCTCCGCGCACGCGCAGACCGTGCCAAGAAAGCATTGACAACACTATGCAGAAAGACACATCTTGTTTTACTTTGAAACTCACATATTTTCACATGCTTTCAGGTATACTAGGTATAGATACCAAATTCAACACTTCAATTTACCATTTTCATTAAAAAAACTGTAAATTTCTATTCATTTACGAAAATGTGATGGTCGAAAAAAAGCAGCAATAGAAGACCGAATATTGAGGATTTTTTCGACCATCACATTTTCGTAAATGAATAGAAATTTACAGTTTTTTTAATGAAAATGGTAAATTGAAGTGTTGAATTTGGTATCTATACCTAGTATACCTGAAAATATGTGAGTTTCAAAGTAAAACAAGATGTGTCTTTCTGCATAGTGTTGTCAATGCTTTCTTGGCACGGTCTGCGCGTGCGCGGAGAGCAATCGTCTGACATCGCGAAAAATTTAAGTGTTTGACTATATCAACCGCACGGACGATGAAGAAGTTTTTACCCTTTCTCCTTGTAATTTCGTGGAGGAAAGGGAAAAATTTCCCTTTCCACATGTTAAAGGTCCAATCGCTGATATGTGACTTCTTCATCGTCAGTGCTGTTGATATACTCAAACAGTTTTTTTTTCGCGACGCGTCAAAAATTCTATTTTACTGTTCATTTTAATTAGTTATTTTACTAATTGCTATTTATTGATCACACTCAAAGATGATTTTTTTTGGAATCTTTGATACTCTAATTTATCATTTTTGTAGAGAAAGTGTTCTAATATTAATTTTTGTGAAAGAAAAAGATGTATAAAAAATGTGATTTTAGTGCTTTGTTTGTTTACATTCTGCTTTGTTTACATTTCACAACTTGGACATGCCCTTAAATATTTTTGTTGGCACCCCATTCAAATAAATAAATTAATAATTTTTAAGAACAAGACGTGTTAAACTATCAATATTTAAATATTCTACTAACATGTCTGCAAAGGAAAAAGTAAATTTACTAATTTCTAATAATAGTAAATTAAGTTTGAAAATTTCAGTTTTCTTAAGATTTTCTTTAGAAAAATCGAAAATTTCCGAACACTTTGACAATGATATTAATTTTATTTTTTTTAATGCAATTATGTAATTACTTCTAATAAGTTATATACTAGATTTTTGTAAAAAATGTTGGAAAATTTAATAATCGTATGCAAAACATGCTAGATATTTTCTAATTCTTGTTATTTAAAGAAAACCTAAGAGGGGTGCCAACCACTACCCGTGCAGAAATTTCCACCCTTGCTCCCGATTTCCGACCTGGTCTGATTTTCTGGTCTGGCCCAGGGACAGTAAATTTTAATGGCCCCGGTCGTGGCCAGGCCGGGTTGCCCCAAGAAAAAGAGAAGTCAAAATAAACATTGTTTATTATCAACACTACTAAATTAATAATAAACGCATTTAAATTTTTGACATTTTAAACATTGTAAAAAGGTTATTTGCAAAAAATTGAATCCATTCCCAGCGGGCACAAAGACAAAAAACGTTCTTTGAACGTCTGTAGAACGTAAATTGGCAGACATTAAACGTTCTACAGACGTTTAAAGAACGTTTTATGTTTTTGTGCCCACTGGGTTGTTATTATTGTTAAATAAATTATTCAAAACATTCCAATTTGTAATATATTTTAAACAATTAAAATAATATTTAAAATAATAAGAATGGAATCCTCCTATTGACAAAACGGTTGTCAGATTGGAGGTTATGTCATCCAAATAATTTTTTGTTGAAGAAAAATAATAATTTTTATTCAAAATATGGGTAATTCCAGGTGAGATTTAAGTCGACCTTTTAAAATCGGTCAAAAATATTTTTTTTCTATTCTGTAAAGAAAAAAACCGATACGTATTTTTTTATTTTTTTTTAATTGTCCAAATTTTCGAGTTATGAATTTTGGAAGTTTTTGACTTTTATAATTGTAGACCTATATTCAGTAGCTTATAAGTCCGAAAATATTGAGTTGAGAAAAAAGTTATCAGAGAATGAAAGTTTTAGTTTTCTTTCGACTTTTAAGAAATGTAAACAAAAAAATTTTTTTTAAATTTTTTATTAACCACTTTAGCGGCATGGCGTTCCAATTGGCGTCGCATGAGTAGGTGACAGAAGCGGCAAAAAAATGCGAAAATGGCGTTTCTGTTTAAACTTGATTCCTAAACTCTGTAAACAAATTAAGTTTACCAAACCGAATGTTATTTATTAATTTAGATTATGAATCTTAAATGGATTTTCAAAAATTCAAATAGGCGGATTAAAAATTGTGAACTATTTTGGGTGAATATTGGAACGCCATTCGTAAAAAGTATTAAAAATTGGCTACATTAAAACCTTTTTAAAACCATTTAAGATCTCTAAAAAATAATTTTTTCTTGTCCTTTTCATCTTCATTTATCTCAAATAATAAATAACATTTGGTTTGGTAAACTTAATTTGTTTACAGAGTTTAGGAATCAAGTTCAAACAGGAACGCCATTTTCGCATTTTTTTGCCGCTTCTGCCACTTACTCATGGAACGCCAATTGGAACGCCATGCCGCCGAAGTGGTTAAAAAAAATTTCCTATGAATAAATTAATTTTTTTTAACTTAATATTTTTGGACTTATAAGCTACTACTGAATGTAGGTCTGCAATTAAAAGTGAAAAATTTCGAAAATTCATGACTGGAAAATATTTACAATTAAACAAAAATGAAAAATACTTATGTTTTTTTCCGATACAGAATATAAAAAAAAAATTTTTGGACGATTTTAAGATATCGACTTAAATCTCACGTGGAATTGCCCATATATTGTTCAAAAATTTTACCAAGATCCACTCTAAATTATTAGGCGGATGACTACTGTTAGGTGGCCGACTATATGGTTTACCCTATACCACAAAAATTTCAATAGCAGTCAAAGCGGGAAAAATTCCATGGCCCCGGTTGGGTCCCCAGCAGGGAACCAGATCTCGCCCGTGGCATGGCCCCGGTCGGTTTTATTGTTTCATCCAGGCCGGGGGCAGGTCAGATTTCCCGAAGTGGCCCCGGTCTTGCCCGGTCTGGCCCCAGCCAGGGCCAGGTCAAAATTTCTGCACGGGTAGCGCACTGCCAACGACTGGAGCAGTTACCCTAACTATATTAAATGCCGTAAATTATTTAAAAATTCACTACAGTTATCAGAACTGCCAATTCAGATTGCCTATCCTTATTTTTACGCAAGCTATAAGCTTAAATTAAATCCGGTGTTAGTTTGAAGACTTGTTTAATTTTAGCTCGTTCTTAAAATATAAGATTTACTTTTTACTGTGTTAAACAATTTTATTTGCTGAAGGAGGAAATTCAATGGAAAAAACTTTAGTTTTACGATATAGAGTCTCATCGGAGCATTAATTAGGATTTAAATATTCCTATTAGTTATCAAGTCAAATTTATTATTATTGAATATAAACTTTGTCATATTTTTAAAACTAATTCAAAATTCCATAAAGTTTCGAGACACTTGGGGGCAAGTAAGTGCCAAGAGAAATGATGAGGGTCAAGGAGAAAAATAAAGGACTGGAGAGAAGACAAGGCCTATGTTGTGGGAGGACGCAGATTACAAACCTGTCATTTCGAATGTTAGGCGTGAAAGGAACAAAGTCAAAAGAATAATAACGCTGTTCTGAAACTGTTTTTTAATTCGTCCCCTTGGTTTCGTAATTTAAAGAAAACGTTTAATTCCTGGAACATTTATTAATATTTTAAAATAAATTCTATTCCGCGCGTGCTAAAGAAGAAGAAGAAAAAAAGATAAAAAATGTCAGCAAGTGGAAAAAATGATAAAATGCAATGGGCATACTTCTGAGTGTATAACGTGTTAATCTGAATTTTTTTTCTACATGTGATAATAATTATCAAGAATGTTGAACTATTTCATATACACACATACATCCTGGGAATGAATGTAATAAAAGTAATGAAAATCGTCAAAGTTTATTTCTCATGCACGTGCAAGAAATTTATAATCTCCTGAAATGCAACGTAACTAATATCCTAGAAATTTCTGTTGTATCATATCTTGATTTTTTTCATAAATATATCCCTTTTGGCTCGTAGAATGTCTCGAATATTAATTGATTTTTGTAATGAGCAGGGAGATGTTTGAGCAATATCAGGTCATATGGAGCGATCAGCCACTATCATCTATTAATTAACGCGCGATTAATTCTCAAGAAAATCGTTGAGACTTTTTCGAGCGCACGATACACCTGTGCGAGTATTGCCTATACCTTGTCGAGCACACTTTTGCATTCACAAAGAGACCGCTTTCGAGTTAGTATGTTGTAATTAGTCGTAAATACGATTTTACGAGTGTCTCTCGACTCCGGCCACTCTTGCAAAAAATACAGGTCTTTGAATTAAGTGAATTTTACTTGGTTTCAGGTAGACAGCGAGATTAAGTGCTGATAAATCATTTGTGCTATCGGTTTCATGAAAATGGTAAATTAATTCAGTGAATTTTCTTTCTTTGCACGATGAGTCATTTTTCCAGCGAGTCACTGTTTATGCATTTATTTACAGTTACTTGATATTCAGTGTAATATCGTTAAAAAAACGAATATCTAGTCATAATTTGCATGAGATATGGGAAGAATGTCGGGAATGTTCACTTTGTATTTGTTAATTGATTTAAATGATGATTGCTCCTTGTGTGTCTTTGTGTAAAACAATTAACAAGCATTTTAATAGTTGCGAGAAGTATTTTTTATCATTATTAAATATAACTCGACGATATTGCCGGGTATAATATAATAATTGGACGGTATTGGCGGGTAGATTATAAAAATTTGCATTTTTGCGTGAGGTGCGCGTTATTCAAATTGGTCGTTCTACAAATTGAATTCTCGAGATGGCGCGAGACTCAGGGAAGACACGTGTCCGTGTGTTTAAGTACGAGGGTCCGTTGTCGTAAAGCTGGATATTTATTAGAGACCGTAATCGCCCGATCACCGTTTAATACCAATTACCGCGACATCCGCATCCGCGAGAGCGTCGAACCGTCGATTTACAGCGATCGCACCGGCGAACTGGATTTCCATACGTGAAGATTCCCATAGGTCCAATGCACAATGACCTGAACGATTACGTCATCAATTACTGCACCACTTATTCGCAATGCAACATTGCAACAAACCCTTTTTGAGGGTTTGTCCTTATTGCTTTACAGCTGTGAGAACATCAACTGGACTGATTTTCTCAGTGGAGGTAAATTATTATCATTCCAATTAGATCTGAATTTTAAATGAAAATTTTCATTCGTGACCGGATTGAACAACGGAATATTGAAACCAATAAATTTCTTTTGAAACAGACGGTTTGCGTGTGTCACAAAAGATGAAACGAGTCGAGGTCCAAAGTTTCGAGATTCGCCTCTTGAACAAATAAAAGATTCATTTGGCATTCTCGAGCCTGGCTACTGGACGCAAGACAAACATGAGACGAAGCATAATGACAATGAAACTCCTCGTGCGGCTGAACGAGAGAGGAGGCTCCAGAGACTGAAAATTGGAAAAAGCCAACCGAAAAGTCAAAGCCCGGGAGCCACTAGAACGCTAACCGTGGTATATAGGTGCTAATTGTCAACTCGACCTCGAAGCTTTCTTTTTTGGCGACGCTACGTTTCGATTCAACTAATGAGCTCGACAAATACGCTGATCGTCGACAAAAAAAATAATGAGGAATTTCAAGCAAGTATCCTAAAAAATTTCGTTATATTGTCCCGAAGTGTCAACAAACCATTTAAATTTTACCTTTTTCACTTCACCGCTCAATGATTTCTAATTTAAACAAAACGTATTTTTTATATATTTAATTAAAATTTTTTGTAATACACAATTCTTTTTGGCAAGTAAAATAAATTCTCACAAAAATTAAGTAATTTCAAATGAAAATATCTTATCCCTTGCCAAATGAGAATCAGGAAAGAAAAGTTTTCGCTTTGTCATTAGACTTTCAGGAGAATTTCCATAATCCGAGAGCGTGTCGCCTCATTAAGTAGATGATTAATTAATTTACTTTTCTTCATATATCGCTGGTTTTACTGCAATTTACTATAAAAATACATTATATGTTGGGAAAGTGTGTGTACATGGAAAAAGAGAAGAGGGCGATTACGTAATGTGAATATTTAAGAAAAAAGACGGAGTACAGAAAATAAAGTTGTTTTTTTAAGGACTGTGTCCGTTTGTGAAAAAGGGCACCTGTATATATCTCTATTGTAGGAAAGTTGAAGAGCAGGGCAACTTTCTTGGCTGAATATCGTTTAGAAGGGCTACCCGACGACAAAAGAAATCATCCAGCACCATCCATGAATATTCAGATACAAAAGTAAATTTGCATTTATTAAAACAACAAGGCGAACCCTTTACTCGGAGCAAGTGGCTCGCATAATTGCCACCTTGGCATCTGCTCGTGTCTCTATTTTTACGAGGCTAACTTAAATACCAGTCGAGGAAAATCTTTCCTAGATAAGTCACAATAAACACAAACGACTTGTGGTTTTGTGATCGTTAAAAGAAACTGTAACGTCTCGAGACAAAGTAAAGTGGAACGTTTACAAATTGACTCGTGAATAATATTAGTCCAGGTTCGCAAACAGAACTCATAAGTCTCTTTTGCATTTATTCAACTTGCAGGTATTTTTTAAAATTTTAATTTATATTTTAAATTAAATGAAATTTTATAGAAAAACTAACAAAAAAAATCAAGTTCATTATTAAATTTTATTTTTTCGCAATGCTACTAACGCACTATATCATTTTAAAAACTCAATATTGCAGTTTCCCTTCTAATTACATGTTATTTCATGGACTTGACCTTTATTGTAATTAAAAAATTAACGTTTTCTTGTTGAGTAATATATTTTGAGTAGACTGTCATTATTTCTCAGTTAATGAATTCTTTTACGAATATGCAAAAATATTTCTGAAAAGAATTATAATTTAGAGCCTATAAGAATAATAGGAAAAATATATTTTTCTTCCACGACGTTCATAAAAAGACATTTTATAGGGATTTCGGGAAAATTCTCAAAACGTTTGTCATGTCAAGAAAACAATAAATTTCAGAATTATTTTTTTTAAAGAGTCGAATGAACCTTCAATATTCTTAAAATCTATACAATAATATGTTTTAAATCGTTATTTAATAATTTTTTTTTTAGAAATTTGAGTTTCTTATCTGTAACTTGAATAAGGTTGCTACTAAAATTTAATTTTCTTTCTCAAATACTTTTTCCTGATTTCAAGACCCTAATTAAAAAATAACAAATTGTTAAAAATCCTTTTTCATTTTTTTTGCATAAGTCTAAAATAATTTGAGAATTTCAGATTTCTTATCACAGTAACAGGAAATAATTAAACAATTATCGCGCGGCAAATATTGTGGATAACTTATTTCCTGCTTTTTAGATTTTTGTAATATAGTTATTGAATTAAAATTTCATAACTGTGAAAACTTAAAAGTAATAATATTAGTTTTTAAAGATATAAATATTGCAATAATTTGAATTAAAACTATTATAATATTTACTAAAATTTTGAACTTTCAAATAAACGAAATTTTGGTTGTGTATAAATTTTTTAAACAGTTACTCTGCAAAATGGAAAAACAATGTAAATTCAGCATTTATTTAGTAGAAAATTATTATATATATATACAAAGTACTTTTAATAAGATATTAATTAAAACTATAGTAAAAATAATAAAGGCGTTAATTTAAACGTTGTAAACTTTAGTGACATACTACACTGAATAAAATATATTTATGGTACTGCCATAAATATATTATCATTTTTTTCAGTGTACTAACCTTACTTTCGAGGGTTGTGATACTATAGTCGCAAAAATACCACATTTTAAAAAAAAGATTTGTCTATTATCGTGTTATTATGAGCTTATTTAATAAAAATTATGGTATGACTTATACCATTATAGTATGACTAATCAACTAAAAAAATATTATAAAAAAAATACAAAATATTAATAATTAAAGGCTCAGGAATTTTTTGAAAAAAAAAATTATCTTTCCCCCCTTTTGACCTAGATCAAAATTTGCAGGAAAGAATAAGTAATCAAATGGCGTTTATGCCAAATTGTTAAAATAAAAATTGTTGATGTAGTGTTCATTTGTTTATAAGCCAAAAATCCCCCCCCCCCAAAAAAAACCAGTTTTCTTGTAAAAATTCAATTCGCTACAAATTGTGATTGATAGACTCCCAAGTGCGAAAACCAACGCGGCCCAACATTGGCCCAGTATTGGCAAAGCTGGCATCGAGACTTGGCAGACAATATTGGTCCGACTTTGCGCCGACTCTTGTGGTGTTAACCACGGTTGGACGTCGGCAGCCAGATCTCGGCAGACATTAATGGCCCAATATTGGCAGCCAGATCTCGGTAGACATTAATGGCCCATTATTGGCTGCCAGATCTCGGCAATTGTGTAATTGAATTTTTCCATTAAAGATTTATCAACTTTGCCATTAATGTGCCAATAATGAGCCATTAATGTACCATCGGCGCCATCATTTGCCCAGCAATGGGACGTTTTTAACACCAGTAATGGCCCAGTAACTACTAACAATTCTCGGCAGACATTACTGGACCAATGATGGTCCGTTTTTGCTGTCTTGGCATTTCGCACTTGGGTTAGCATTTCATGAAGAGAACCAAAAAAAAATTAATTTTCATCCTGCCTAATTTGATGGGAAAGAACGGTCATCAAAAAACTGTTTTTTGGCACCTTTAAAATTGTTTATAACGCGCAGCTGAAAAAATCTCGAGTGGGAAACACACTGAAAAAACCTAGTCTCAAAATGAGTATCATACGCTACTCATTTTGAGTTGCAACAAAAATGAGACTCTTAGGTGGCGCCACGTTCTATGGCGTTTAACATAGTCTCATTTTGAGATGCAACAAAAATGAGACTGGGTTTTTTGTGTGCATATACATCTTCATACTATCACCCCACACTATATGAATCAGATTCAGACTTCAGGTATCAATTTTCGCACGAAAAAAACACAGGGCGACTGTGTAATTTTATTTTGGTTTTTAGTTTTACAGGATGGTCATATTATTCGTTAATAGCTTTATTAAACATATTTTTTCTAACATGCACGACACGATACAAATTTTCGTGTCAAATCGTGTCGGTGGCGGTCCCTGTATCTAATTGAGGTTCATTTTTTACAAACGGCTTTAGAATCGGAAACGTTTAAGGAATATAATACAATTTTAATTTCTCGTTAAGACGTGAAGAACATATTTGTTTATTAACATTTTATAAACAAATAGTATAAAAAATTTTAAATATATATATATATATATATATATATATATATATATATATATATATATATATATATAAATTCAAATAGAGCAATTCAAGACGAAAAAAACCTATATTTTAATTTTAAAATTCGTTAACTGGAAATAGAGAAAAATAGTATATTGTGCATTTAGGGAGAAAAATTTGATTTTGAAAAATTTTCGTTGATTTCCACGAGTGTAAGATTGCAGTTCGAGGCAAGTACTTTCGAGCGAAGCCGAGAACTGTAAAACACGAGAGAAAATCATTTTTCTCCCGAGTTGCACATACTATTTTTTCTAACACACGTATACCGACAATAAGAAATGGTGTACTTTCGGTGCTTGTGTTAGAAAACATTTTTTAATTAAGCAGTACCAAAAATTTAAATTGTTAATTACTTTTACAAAAAAAAATTTTTTGCTACATATTTTCAGGGATTCTTTTTAACCACAGTGGGAGTCAAAAAAATATTTTGGTTCAAAAATAAATTTTTTTAGTTTTAGATGAGGGGGATTCCACGGGTAAATCACACAGTTGTACGTGAGAAGTTACCGATTTGTCTTAAAGTTTTTAGGCGTATTTTACCTTCAAATATAATGAACTAGCCAAAATTAAAATAATTTTTTGAAAGTTTAGCGAGAAAGTCAAGTAGAAAACCTTGTTTATATTATTCTAACCTTAAATTTACTGTGACAGACGTTTTCAATTTTGCGCCTGCGCGTCGTCTAGTTGAAATGAGTGTTCATTCACTGGAACATTGACATAAAAATTTACCAGTGATTGAATAGCTTAAAACTTTTAATTATATATCAATATTTATTTGTAAAAAATTTTTTAAATAAAACTTTAAAGGTTCAAAATTTTGTTGATACCATATTTTGGATGTTTTATTAAATAATTTTATCTAAAATATACGTTTCAATTTTTGATGCACTCTCTATCATGTAATTAAAATTCTCCCCTTAGATCACAAGAACAACAAGTTCTTTAAAATTTATTTTATTATAAAAAAATTGTAATATAACTTTTCATAATTTTTGCATAACTTGATAAAAGGAATCATTTAAATTATTAATTTCCAATTTTTATATTAGACAATAGTTTTTAACCTTATAGTTATTTATCTTTTTCGCCAAATGTTCATTCACTGGTGAGTGTTCATTCACTGGGGCATTCACCCTATTAAATTCAAAAACTTTAATTTTCACAAAAATATCATAGAATTTAATAAAAGTAATATTTAGTAAATTCTTCCATAACCGACCGGTATTAGCGTGTGCGTTCTCGCGCAAATCGAGTTTTTTGATCCGGGAGCTCAATTGTAAAAATTAAACTATTAACTTTATATTACAAAAAAAAGAAAAAATGTTGTTTTATAATTCGTTGTATAAAATATCCTTCCACAAAAATTAATAATAAAAAGATAAAAAAGCAAACACCAAAAATGCATTTAAAAAAAAATTCTCATATTTGCAATACTCTTCATTATAACATGTATTTGTTTTTGCTGTTAAAATTTGTCTAAAATAAAAAAAAAATAAGTTTCAATATAGAAAACTGATTGGAAATTTTTCGAGGATTGTGAATTTGGGCTCAGATTTTTTCTATATAGCTGCGTATGGGCACAAAAAGACAAAAACGGTAATAAAACGTTGAAAAAAGTCAAATTATTTCACTATTTTGAAAAGATATGGTCAAAAACTCAAAATACCCAGATTTTCGGAATAATCACATTAAAGTATGGCTTTTCAACTATATTTTCTGAAAATTTGAGCCAAATCGAAAAAGGTGTTTTTGAGTTATAAATTTTTTTGAAAAAAACAGTTTTTTTTAATCTAATCTAATCAAAATTTTTTTAGACCAAAATTGACACTTGTTCACGCAAAATTGGATTTTTCAATCTTAGTTTTGAAAAATTGCACTTTTCAGGAAATTGACGATTGTGAGCGTTCTTTATGACATAGGAACTTGAAATTTTTGCTAGTTCACTATATTTGAAGGTAGAATACGCCTAAAAACTTTAAGACAAATCGGTAACTTTTCACGTACAACTGTGTGATTTACTCGTGGAATCCCCCATGATCCATTTTGGGAATTTTGACTCGTGTAACAAAATAATTATTTCATTAACATTTAGTAAATAATTCTTAACAACACTTCGTTTTCTATATTTTTGGGGTCGCTGATTATGAATTGGGAATCAGACAAAAAAATTACATATTTATTACACTTATTCAGTATTATATAAGTTTACTTCACGAAGATTGAATGAAAAACGTTGTTAAACCTAAAAAATAGAATCCCTCCTACACACATGTCTTTTTAACAGGAGTGATTAAAATTTATTGTTCACATAGTGGCACAACAAACACAATCGTTTAATAACAGATTCTAACTCTTAAATCACGAAATTAATTGCTGATGCTAATTAATTCAGAACTCAAAAGCCACTCTGTATAGTATAATTATTACTTCCTCAAAGCTCTAAATCAATTTCACATAAAAGTTATTGAAGTATTAAGTAGGAATTAACTAGAACGAATTATGGCTTCTACCAGATGAGAGAAAATGAAGTGTTAAAACGATCGGAGATTTTCAGTATGCATATACATACAGATATCGTGAGAGAATTTCTTCTTTTGGATGTATCTCGTTGGAAAAGGCGGTGCTCGTATCAGTTGAGAACGCCAACATGCAGTGTATTTTCCAAGAGGGTGTATGAGAGGATGGCATATGATCTACGTGGCATGAAACGTATGACGGTCGAACACGATGTGGTAATTATCCCCGAGAGCAGGTCGTGCAAGTGAGCCAGGTTCGACAGCCTGCTCAGTTGCCCAGGTGCTCGAGTGCACCTAATTACGAACAAGAACACTAAACTGCAATTAACAAGCTTCTCCCGGCCGCGCCATCTTGCCTTATTATTGCTTTCCTTGTGGTCGACTCTTTTTCTTCCCAAGCAAGTAGGTGGTTATCGAGGAAGGCCCGAAGACTGACCTCCAAAGATGGATCACCACCTTCAGGAAATCAGGTTTCATAAGGTGTCCACGAGACGGACTACCGCCTCGAGAACTATATCTTTCTCGCGCAACTCCACTCTTAGAAAAATAATTACTTCTCTCTAATAGCAAAAAGTTTTAGACCACAACTTGAACCAAGTATTCACACAAAAGAATGTAGATAAATTTTTGCCATGGCCTGTGCACGAGAATTGAATAAAATTTTAATTAAAAACAGAAACCTAGCTTAAAATGACAGTACAGGATCCTCAAAGGAGCACTAACGGTTTCTGTGCAGTTCCTGCACAGGATACGCCAAGGATCTTTGACTTGTCCGAAATGCGAACCTTAACTCAGATTTATCACAAAAATGTTTTCTTTCAGTACAGGTGTCTAGCTAATTATGGTTTTCCAATTCTCGGAAAAATCCCGTATTTTCTGAAACTAAATTATTCACGAATTTATTTTTAAAACATTAATGACTATACTATTAAAATTTTAGGATTTTTAAAATAGAGTGGAACCTGGGTCTATATTCTATCGAATTCGCTATAAAATACTCTATATAGAATGCTCTATAGAATCATTCTATAGAACTTTTTTGACTGGGTTAGCAAAATTGGTAAAATTAGCCCCCCTCTACCCCTTTTAAATTTTCGAAAAAGTCAAAAATATTTTTTGGGGCAACTTAGGACATTAGACGTAAAATGCCTCATATGTGACAGCGTCCAAGAAAAAGGTCCTTATGACCAAACTGTACTTTTCAGGTAAAATGCATTTAAAGTTGTTTTTATTAAAATTATTGATTTTAAGCGAAAATAACTAAAATAATTTTTGTCAAAAAAGTATGTTTTCTTTAAAAAATTGTATTAAAGTGAACAAATTTTTTCACACGGGACTAATTGCATTGCATTTTAAAGTTAAAGTGTAAGAAACTATCTAAATCCAAAACCGAACAAAACTCGGTTCGGTGCGAAAAAATTCAAACAGTTCGGTTCAAATTATTTTGCACAGTTCTAATTTTAATGAATTAGCGAAGCTTTCCAAAATTTAACGGATATTTTTTTTTAATTCCCGGCAATTTCCCGGTCAAACAAAATTCCTGGCAAATTCCCGGTTTTCCCGTACGCTAGATACCCTGTAACAGGGAGCTGCACGGGATCCTGCTTTTATTGCCATCCTGTGAAGGAACCTATGTAGGAACCAAATAAGGATAAGAAATTAATATTATTATTGTAAGAAAAATACAATTCTTTTTACATGGAGTCGTACATTGAAGAAATGCTAATCTGTCTACTTATTAATCATTTTTTGGCGGTCAAAAAAAGAATGACTTTACGTCCTGTCATAACCTAGGTTTCTATATTTTTCAAAACAATTTCCTAAGTACAGCATTAAACGCCATTAAGAAACTATTAGATCTATTTATATTTTTATTAATTTATTAAAATATTTAATTTTAAAGTGATTGACTTTATGTTTTTGATCGTGTATTACTAACAATTGGCGCCATTATTGGCCCAGTAATCAGCCGAGACACGTCACGTGATTGACAATAAAAATTCACCATTACTGCTTCGTTACTTGGGCCGTTAATATGCCATTATTGATCCAAAATTCGGGATAGTTTCGTCAAATTAGAAATTCTGAGCATCGGTGTCAATGTTGGGCCGATATGTCGGCAAATTTGAAAAATTGAGGATCGCTGACAATGCTGAGACAATAATCGGACGATTTGAATGCCAGTGATGGCACAGTAACCCGTGTAGAAAAATTGTTGGGTTCTAGTGTTGTGCCAGAAAGACAGTTTATTCTCTAACGGGGCACTGAAAAGCGAGTGTCTGATCCTGGGCTAATCAGATCAGTGACGTTCGAACCACGCGTTAGTCCAGACTGAACGAGCTATTCAGTGCTAATGAGCAGTGCTAATATTAAAAATTTTAGGTTCGATTTCAATATTTCAATTTTTTAATTTTAATAATAATAATAATAATAATAATAATATATATATATATATATATATGTTTATATTTAATGACAATAATTTATTATTATAATAATTATATTACTTTGAAATAAATAATATACTGCACTAGCAGTAAATATCATTTAAAATAGTGATATTGAAAAATAATTTTAGTAAAAATACAATTTGCGTTAATTGGTACATTTTTTAAATTAATTATTTACAAACATGTTTACAAATTTAATTTATAACACTTATGCAGATTAAATATAGCAATTTTATTATTTTATACATCACTTACAATGACGTCTCCCCACACTTGATGACCCGACACACTGTGAGGAAAAAGTGAAAAAAAGTTTCACAGGTCGTAATTTTCATCCGATTCACAATTATTTTTTTTAATTGAACTTTAATAAATTCCCAAGAACTTTGTCAAGACCGATTTTTAAAACAATAATTTGTTTATTTATTATTTTAGTTAAAAGTTGATAAAAAATGATAATTTTTCATATTTATTGATCTACATGTTCATTATATGACAAAATTTTCTAAAGATCATGTGGAATGAGTTACATTCTGTCCCCAAGTGATAATTATAAACATCTAATGAAATCACATTATTTACCTAATTGTCATTAACAAAATAATAAACAAATTACCAAACAGCTTGAAAAAGTGAATTAAATTTCACCAAAATCACTACTCAGGGATTTTCGGGGTCGCTGATTACGAATCCGATGTTAGTTTTTTAAAATACAAAATGGTGGATCCAATATGGCTGACAAAAATACCAAAAGTAGACTTAATCTCACATTATCAAATTAAAAAAAACATCAAAGCTACTCACTAAAAACATTTCTGTTCAACATTAATTTGTTTCTATCATTGCTTGTTTCTAGACATTGCATAAAAATGTTAAATTTTTGTATAAATTTCATCATTTCATATAATATTTGTATTTCGCGCTTCACTCCTCCTTGGACAGATGCTGTCCTCTATAACAAGTGTGCTCGTGTGTAGTCGCCTTGCCATCGTTAGTCGCCTCATGTAAGCCGATTCGGCATTCTATTCTCACGAGCTCTCTTAAATATAAGTTTTACTTTGAACATATTTTTCTCTTTTTATTCCGATATACCTGGATAACTATTTTAATATCGAATAAAAAACATTACTTTTTGAAGCACATAAGTTTCAATCTTCGTCTATTTTAGACTTTTGGTTAATCACAATATATGTTTTGGACTTCATGCGCTACAATGTTTACTTGTATCAGTTCACTGTGTCGTAAAACCTTTTGTTTTAAAGCTCATTTGTTTTACTCATAAAACCTATATTGAGCTCTAGACTAGTCCCTTATAAATGGTATTTTAGGGAATTGAATAATTGCTTTGTTTCATTTCAGTAATACATGTAAATTACAGGTTTGTATAATCTTCGTTTACTTATTAATTTTTAAAAAATGTTCTTTTATGTTCTGAAACATACGCTTACTTTCGACAAGTTTAGTTTTTATGTAGTAAGTTTTTTTATAAGTTTCGTTTCTTAGGTTTAAGTTTTGATCTGCTTTTATGTTTATGAATAGTTGATAATTTTAGGTTTTTAATTTCTATTTCATTTCTGATTTATAATGGAAGAATTAAAGATCTCGAAACAAATTCTTTGCGATATATTAATCTCAAGTGATGTGAGAAATGCAAGTGTATTAATGAATTACATTCAAACCAGTCATTACCTGGAAAATAATTGCATGAGTCAAGTGTAGAATAAAGTTAACTTATTCATGCCGACTTCTAATAAAAAGTTGAAAGATGTGTTCTATGATATGACCAAGTTTCAAACAAAGAATAAAAACTGATTGGATTCTGATTTTATTGTAAAATTTAATAATGTTCCTCTTGGAAGAAGATCTTCCAATGACTTTGAGAGTAGCTCCATATCAATCAAGCGACGAAAAATTCAGAAGATTCATAACTTGTATTCTGAAATCGAAATTCAGAATGCATTCTTCAGCAATCTCAAATCTACTGGTAAAGCTCACATCGTTTTGTTGGCAATAGAGACTTTGTTGTTACACAACGTTCTACTGTCCAAGGTTCTAGACAATCACAGGGTAGCCTTCGTGTAATCTCTGAGATGTTACCAGAGTTCACTGGGGCTAGCGATGATTTCTGGAGGTACGGGAAAAGCAGCTTGAATTGTTGAGAACGTCTTACAGCCTTGATGAGGACTCTTCACGATTGCTGATTTGTTTGAGATTGAGCTCCGTTTTGGAGAAAATTCTTTTTTTCAATGTTAAAACATTCTAGTCCCACTTTATCATTTATATGTCCTTTTAGGAAAAAACCTCAGCTTTCGTTAAAAAGAAAAAAAAATCGGGTCTTTCTTCCCCAAAAATTGAAATTTATTTTTAATTAATTAAGTTAAGTCTAAATTTATTTTAATCAGTACACGGAGAAAAATTCTTTTTTAATGATTACAATAGTCTACAGTACAGCTCGGATATGTGACCACTTTTTGCAATGATTACGAAAACTATGTAATATGTTAAGAATTGAGTAGGAACGATTACTACAGCTGTTGTAAGGGATACCTTTTAATTTGTACTCCTTACAACAGCTATAGAAATCATCACAAAAAGTGGTCACATATCCGAGCTGTACTGTAGACTATTGTAATCATTAAAAAAGATTTTTTCTCCGTGTATTACCCCCTACAACTCTCCATAGTGTTCAAGAGCATTTACGGTTAGGTTGATAATAAAAATATTTTAAATTAATAATAGTCTTAAAATGATATAATATTAATCATATTCTATAATGTTACTTTTCTCCTACGTGCTGTTATTTTCCTACTCGAGGGTTAGGAGGAAAGTAACAAATGCAGAGGTTGTGAAAAATGCATGTTGGGAACTGGTTATTTAATCTAAATGTCTTATTCAAGTTTTATTTAACAGGTGAAAGTCTAAGCTTTCAATTAACGTATTAACAAAAATTATTCGTTAAATAGTTTAAACGCTAAAATAAAAAAACTGAATTTTGTTAATAAAATTAAATTGACATTAATAGATTCGCAGCCATTTAATTGTCAACCTCGTAGATTGTCGTACGCGGAGAAACGTCGAGTCGAAGAAATTATTAAAGAATGGATATGGAAGGGGGTTATTAGGCTGAGTAGTTCTGAATTCGCTTCGGCAATCGTGCTCGTGCGAAAGAAAAATGGGGAGATTAAAATATGTGCAGACTACCGCATTCTGAATAAAGTCACGCTGCGAGAAAATTTTCCCCTCCCTCTCATCGAGGATCAGCTTAAAGTTCTAAACAGTAAGAAATAAAACATACCTCGTTCGTTCTTCCAACTAGGCAATACGAATTTCTAAAAATGCCTTTTGGGTTAAAAGGAGCCCCATCCGCTTTTCAACTTTGGATAACGGAAGTCTTAAAAGAGTTTATGGCGACTCCAAATGCGCTTAGACTAATGTAAATTCTTGTGTACAGAAATTCAATACCTGGGGTACAGATCGCAGGTTTCACCCTGTTTTCTATTTTTCGAAGCGGACCACCGATGCAGAGTCGAGTTATCATAGTTTCGAACTTGAAACTTTGTCAATTATTTATGAATTGCGTCGTTTCAGAATTTATATGCAAAGAATAAAATTTCGAATTATTACCGATTGTAACTCGTTGAAACTTTCATTGAATAAGAGAGAGATAAATCAGAGAATAGCGCGTTGGGCATTAGAATTACAAAATTACGATTTTGATAGGTTAAACATAGAGCGGGTACACGAATGCAACATGTGCGAAATTACTTGCTGTATCGTAAGGAAGAGAGAGAATTCCTTTTTATATGCCTCAGACTATGATTGTGCATGTGCTCCGAAAATACCACAATGACATGGGACATTTATCTGTAGAAACAACACCTACTGGCGATTAAGGTTACATATTGGTTTCCGAAAATGAAAATGTCGAATTCGAAAATTTTATCAGATTTGCTTGAAACTTGTTACTCGGGTGTTTTTGGGGTCTCTGATTACGAACCTAATGTCAGATTTTCAAAATTCAAAATAACGGATCCAATATGGCGTTCGAGAAAATAAAAAATCCAACGGATTTGTTTAAAACTTGTTACTCGGGGGTTTTCGGGGGCGCTGATTACAAATCCGATGTCAGATTTTGAAATCCAAAATGTCGGACCTAAAATTCGATCAAATTGCAAGAATCTTGAAATTATCCGCCATATTGGATTCACCATTTTAATTTTGTAAATCTGACATCATATTCGTAATCAGCGACCCCGAAAACCCCCAAGTAACGAGTTTCAAGCGTATTTGATAAATTTTAAAATCTTCATAGTCGCCATTTTAGGTCCACCATTTTGAATTTTGAAAATCTGATTTGAAATTCGGATTCAGCGACCCCAAGAACCTTAGTATGCACTTGGTCATGTAAATCGAATTATGTTTAGTATTTTATTTTTGAGATGGACATATATTTATGGCCACAGACGTAAAGGTGGCACGACTTTTTGTGGCCACATATGGGCCATGGACTGTCAAGGGGTTAAGTCTGAGACAGACTTGATTCTGTGTAGAATTTTGTTACTTTTAAAAATAATTAAATTTCTACAATAATCTGTAACTTCTCCAACACTCAATTGTATATAGTGTTTTTAACTAAAATTCTTCTACAGATAAGTTATTTTTAATAATTAATTAAATACAATATGTTAAAAAATTTATCTAATTTCAAAAGAATTTGAATTATTAGACATTTTTCAAAAATCTGAGTTCTTTAAAATCATCTATTATATTAAGTTATAGAACGACCGACCGACCAACCCTAACAGTATTTTAGAATATTCATATATATATATATATATATATATATGGGGCATTTCATGTCAAGTGATCAAGGTGGAGAAAAATTTTTCTCCAATCGTAGCAAAACTTTGGGCTTTTGTAGTACTCATAGATAGTAATTTTTCGTGAAAATATTTTTTTACCTAGTCCAATATTTTCCGAGGGGGAGGGGGTTAAATTTTTGTGTATTTCAGTACAATTTTTTTAACGAAAGCTGAGGTTTTTTCCTAAAAGGACATATAAATGGTAAAGTGGGACTAGAATGTTTAAATATTGAAAAAAATAATTTTCTCCTAAACGGAGCTTAAAACCGGGATTTGAGCGCTCCGGCGAGGAGAAAACTCTTTTTTTCAATGTTTAAACATTCTAGTCCCACTTTACCATTTATATGTCCTTTTAGGAAAAAACCTCAGCTTTCGTTTAAAAAAAAAAATTAAGTCTTTCTGCCCCAAAAATTGAAATTTATTATTAATTTTGATTTTTTTGGGTCAAAAATTTTTTTTTTCAAAATGCTTATTTCCAATCGAAAGAGCATGAAAAAACCTTTCCAAAATGTACTTTGCCAAATTCGTATGTTTAATTGTTGAGGAGTAAAAAATTATTGAAATAAACATTGCACCAAAAGACCCCTTGATCACTTGACGCGGAATCCCCCATATATATATATATATATATATATATATATATATATATATATATATACATACATACACATATACACTCAATACATAAACATGTACAGTCACAAATAAACACACAACACTTATCTCAATACATATTGGCAATTCCAAGTGAAAATTTTCTATGACATTTTAGAATCGGTTAAACATATTTTTTTCTCGTTCCTTATAGAAAAATATTAAATACGTATTTTTTTATTTTTCCATAATTGCCAAAATTTTCGAGATATGAATTTTCGAAATTTTGGATTTTTAAAAGCAGACTTATTTTCAATAGCTTATAACTTTGAAAGTATTGAGTTTCGAAAAAAGTTGTCAAAAAAAGAAAGTTTTGGTTTTTCTTCAAATTTTTAAAGATTAAAAAAAAATTTTTTTTTATAAACAAATTAATTTATTTTTAACCACTTCACTGGCAGGGCGTTCCAAATGGCGTTCCACACACCGAGGCCCAGACTGGCAAAAACATATACGTACATATAATAATACCATTCATAATAATAAATAATAGTTATATTTATATATATATATATATTATTAATAATTATATTATTATATTATAATATTGTAATATAAATATCTTTTTTTAATAAAAATACAAGTTTTATAGTGTAAAATTTGAAAAAAAGTGGAACGCCATTTGTTGAAAATTATTAAAAATAGCCGATTTGAACGTTCGAAAAAACGTTGAAAATCACAAAAACTAAAATTTTTGTTGTGTTAATCTTGTTCCCTAATGTCTAAATTATAGAAATATTGCTTTACAATAGTTAAATGTGGTGTACACTCTTTAAAAAAAAGAGTTTTTTAGGAACGCCATTTCGGTGTTTTTGCCAGTCTGGGCCTCGGCGCGTGGAACGCCAT
Source organism: Leptopilina myrica (nomen nudum) (assembly GCA_032872475.1). Taxonomy (NCBI): domain Eukaryota; kingdom Metazoa; phylum Arthropoda; class Insecta; order Hymenoptera; family Figitidae; genus Leptopilina; species Leptopilina myrica (nomen nudum). The sequence continues at coordinate 29,581,821 of CM065464.1, forward strand.
TTGGAACGCCCTGCCAGTGAAGTGGTTAATTTGGGCGCGATTAATTATTATTTTTTTCTTATTTATTGATACCTGACAATATACAGAAGATTTTTTAAAAAGATCCGAGATGTGCCGACTCATAGTTTTCCATTCTATAAATTTTTTAATTAATTTGTTTATAAAAAAATATTTTTTTTTAAATCTTTTAAAAGTTGAAGAAAAACTAAAACTTTCTTACTTCGACAACTTTTTTCTAAACTCGTAATTTTAAAAATTATAAACTATTAGGTTTACTAATTCATAGTTTTTGTTCTAAAAAAAATTATAGAACGAAAACTATGAGTCGGCCCATACACATGTTTACTCAATACATTCCAATATATGTACACTCAATACATACACATGTTTTCTCAATGCATTCACATGGATACTCCCACATATACACTCAATACATAGTGATTTATACTCACACATATACACATACTCACGCACTACAAAATCAAGTGTCTGATTTTGAGACGTTTTGTTCCCTTTTTTAAAACACATAGATGTCTTGTGTTCACATATTTGAAACAGATATGTGTCTCATTTAAAGACGTTACAAAATGTTTCACACATTTAGCACTGCATTTTGAGACACGTTATGCGTTTAGAGGGTTTAGAGTAGCCGTCTCACGGTAAAAATACTTTTTATTTGTCTTATAGGCACACTGAGAAAACTGGAGTATTGGACTAAACATGTGGAGGGACAAATCGTTAATATTTAAGAGTTAGCTATTGGATAACAATCTCAATATTCAAATACACCATTGACAGATATTCGTGACATTTCTCTTGGAGGGAAAATGAGTGAAACTGAAAATTCAATAACATGAAATTGAAAGTTCAATAACGTGGAATTGAAAGTTCAGTAACGTGGAATTGGAAATTCAATAACATAGAATTGAAAATTCAATACCATTGAAATGAAAATTAAATAAGTTTGACCAGTATTGTGTGTACATACACTGCAAAAATTTTTTTGGGGAAAACTACTACTAATAATTTAAGAATTTTTTTTTTTTATATATTTTACATTTAATGATGCATATTTACCAAGATTGAAGAAAATAATTGTAGCTTATAGAGATTCTTTTTATTTCACATTATATGTTTGATTACAAAACTATTTCACAAAATATTTTTCACAAACCATAATAAATCATTATGAAGAACAATAATAAAATAGTGTCAATATTATATAAATTATAACACACACTAACAATAAAATTACTTATTCCTAGATATTACAATTCGTCAAAATTAACTGATAATACACACAAGTAGATTGAAAAATTCACTATTGCTGTTCACTATTGTTCAATAATTAAAAAATAATATTATTATATATTATAATATTTATTTTATTTTGAATTAATTTTTAAACACTTATTTATATTTAAAACACTGTAAAAACAAGAAGACTCACGCGCGGATGTAGTTCCTCTGGAAAATGCTGTAAAGCAACTGACGCTAAAAGGACCTTTTTGAATTCAAATTCAATAACTCATGTAATTGAAAAGTTGTTGAATTTTCAATTCTTTTCTAACAGTGTAATATTGACAATAGTGCTGCAAGTTTAGTTCTTCTAGTGTTGCAAAAAATGTTGTATTACAACTGTTTGGGGGTTATCAAAATGTGAAATGAAAGAAATCAAACACCAAGAATTAAACTTTAAACATGTATAAAACACTATTTATTATAAAGAATTGAGATCTTACACTTATTGTTACATAAGAAAAGTTTGTATAAAAGTTCAGGATTTGTTGCGGTATTCAACAATATATGAAGGATATTTGTCACGTCAGTTTGGATAATGGGTATTTGTCACGCTTCGTCACGTCTTGACAATTCGGTGTCTAATTTTGCACTGCGTTCTATGCCCCCCCGCAGTCGTGGTGTTGTCTGTACCTGCGTCTTTTCGGTAAATCTTCTTGTTTGTACGTAGGTACTGTAAGAGCCAAAAACGGTGTAGTTGAGTCTAGGTGGGCACAGTAATGTAAAAAATGTCAGTCGATTCTAGTCATTTGTGTAATCAAAGTATTTTATGTAAGAATTAGTCGTAATTAATAATTAATCTCTATTATTTTAAAGTGCGTCCGTCACATTCCCCCTCTTGTATATCTAGTGCAGATATACATCAATCAATTTCAAGGACGCATAATCTGGCTGCTGATCTCTTCAAAGTCCCAGTTGACGTTCGGAGATCAGCGACCCGAATTCTACCATCTCGTCCAGGGTAGACAGTCGTCACTCGTCCTCTCTTCCATTGGTTGCGGGGTGCGTTTTCGTCCCAAACGACTACTAAGTCGCCTACTTTCAATTCGGGACGCTCACGGTGCCACTTAGCACGTCGGTTGATAGAAGGTAGGTACTCTTTTATCCACCTCCTCCAGAATTGATTCGCGAGCCACTGTGAGTACCTCCACTGTCTGCGAAGTTTGTCAGCATCTGAAAACAGAGATATTATACCCGGTGTCCCATGGGCCTCACGTACTGTCCCAGGGGTAAGCCCAAGAAAGTCGTTAGGAGTGAGGCTTCTTTCATCGTTCGGATCGTCCGAAACATGTGTCAACGGTCGACTGTTAATCGAGTATTCAGCTTCTGCGAACAGAGTTTGTAGAACTTCTTCTCTAGGGGCTCGTTCTTTTAGAGTAACATTCATCGCTCGTTTGACCGAGCCTATGAGTCGTTCCCAGCATCCTCCCATGTGTGGAGTTCCTGGTGGGATGAAGGTCCAGTCTATTTTTTCGTTCGAGGTTTGTCTGAGGATTTCGTCTTTGTTGAGAGTCGAAACAGCTTTTTTCAATTCTTCACTAGCGCCTCGAAGATTCGTTCCGTTGTCCGAGTATATCCTCGCTGGTTTTCCTCGTCTGGCCATCATGCGTCGTAGAGCCATTATCATGGAGTTGGTGTCCAGCGTGGCGGCTATTTCCAAATGAATTGCTCGTATGGTCAGGCATGTGAAGAGAACTCCATACCTTTTTTCTCTTCTCCTTCCAATTGTCACTTGGATGGGTCCGAAATAGTCGATTCCTGTGTCAGTGAATGCTATCACGTTATCTTGCAAACGTAATGGGGGTAGTGGTGCCATCCTGGGTACTAGTGGTTTTGCTCTACGATGCTTACATTCTAAACAGTCATTCCAGGAACGCCGCACCGCTGTCCGGATATTCGTTATCCAGAAACGTTGACGAAGGTCGTTGACGACCTTTTCTCGTCCCTGATGTCCAGCCTTCTTGTGATGGTGGGCGATTAAAAGTCTCACAATATAATTTTTTCCGTCTAGGATTATGGGTTGAAATGTTGAGCCATCTTTGACTACCCTACCGTCCATTTTGATGAGTTCTTCTTTGTAGATTGGTGAGAGTGGAAAAATCTTTGATATGGATGTAACTGGTGTATTCCGTTGCAACATCCGTTGTTCCTCCGGGAAGGCCTCCTGTTGTGAAAGTCGTATCACGTGATCTTCTGCTCTTTGGATTTCCGTTCCGGTTAATTCCCCACTCTTCGAGATTTGCCCTTTGCCTTTGCATCGGTCGATGAATCGTAGCACCCAAGCTACCACGCGCGTTATTTTAGTCCATGAAGAAAATCGGCTGCTATCTATCGTCGGCGGTTCAATGTTTATCATTAAACAGTGTTCTTTCTTCATTTCCGATGTTATTTCCGACGAATTTTCGGCAGGTAGTTTTTGTGAAGGCCACTCAGCCTCCGGTTGGCATAAGAACTCTGGTCCGTGAAACCAGCGGCTTGAGTTTTCCAGGTCGTCGAGTCTTCTACTTCTTGTCGCTTCGTCAGCAACATTTTGCTGTGTTGGTACCCACCTCCAATCCGTGGGTGAGGTGCTGTCCAGTATCTCGGCGATTCGATGGGCAACAAATGGTTGGTACTTTCGTGCATCTGATTTTATCCATCCCAAAGCGGTTTGAGAGTCAGACCAAAAAACAATTTTCTCAAAATGCAAGCTGTGTTCTTGCTGGATGAATATTGCCAATCTTGTACCCATTACTGCACTCTGAAGTTCCAGTCTAGGAACAGTCAATAATTTAATTGGGGCGACTCTAGTCTTGGCCATGACTAGGCATGTTTGCACATTATTTTCTCCTTGCAGTCGAAGATAAGCGGCGGCTGCGAAAGCTTGGATACTCGCATCGCAGAATACGTGTAACTGCACATTTTTCAATTTTCCAATAGATCCTGAGTAGTGACGCGGTATTCTCAGCTGTTCGGTGCATCGCAGGTCCTGTAGCCATACACCCCAGAGTCTTGCTGTTTCTTGGGTCACTTCTTCATCCCATTTTGTGCCTTCTCTCCAGATATCTTGCAAAAGGATTTTTGCACGAATTGTCAGAGGAGCGAGTAATCCAAGGGGGTCGAATAAAGACATTAATATTTTCAAAATGTTTCTTTTCGTGGGTGTCTTCTTGTTTGGTGTGTCCTCTGTCGGTTCGAGAAACTTGGTTGAGAAGAAGAAACTGTCTGTTTCTGGTGCCCAATTTACACCCAACACCCTAGTGTAATTTTCTCCAAGAATCGTGAGTTCTTTTCCTATTGGTGCTAAAAGGTCAGAATTTAGAGTTGCTCGAACTTCTTCGGAATTTGTCAGAAGGTTGCGAAGTTCAAACCCTCCTTTTTTATGAACGTATATTACTTCTCGTAATTTTCTTATGGCATCTTGAACGGTGTCTAAACTATCGAGAAAATCATCGACATAGTGGTTGTTTACAATCGCATCACATGCTTCCGGATATGTTTCTTTAAATTCTTCCGCATTTCGGTTCCTGACTTCATGAGCGACGAAAGGGGAAGATATTGCTCCGAATATCATCACTGTCATCTCCAGAGTCTGCATCTTCTTACTTGCTTTGTCTCTCCACAGAAAACGTTGACTCGAGTGATCTTCCTCTCGGATACGAATTTGATGGAACATCTCGCGAAGATCGCCACAAATTGCAATTTTTCTTTCCCGGAATCTAAAAAGTACGCCGGGTAAAGGTTTCAACAGGTCTGGTCCCTTTAGTAGTCTGTCATTCAGGCTGAGTCCACGGCTCTTCGCAGCTCCGTCCAGGACCATGCGCAGCTTATCGGGTTTTTGCGGATTATAAACCGCAAAATGTGGTAAATACCAAGTTTTGTCATTTCGTTTCTTCGCTTCTTCGTCGCTGAGTTTGCGCGCATATCCTTTATCTAAATAGGCCTGAATATTTTCGCCGTATTTTTTCTCAAACGCGGGGTCGCGTGCCATTTTATTTTCTATAGAGATAAGTCTTTTCTTCGCGTTGTCGTAACTTTCCGGCAAAACTTCCTTATCACTTTTCCAGAGCAGGCCTACTTCCCAGCGGTCTCCTACACGTTTCATAGTCTTTTTTAACAACTCTCTTGCTCTCTGATCTTCATTAGAGCCTATACTTTTTTCCGATGGTTTTACTCCGAATGATTCCGTTGTCCAAAATTCACGGACTAGGTCGTTAAGTTCCTCTTCTTTATCACTATGTCGTATATGAAAGGCGAACTCCTTTTCGGGTCTTTCATTATAATCTGGTCCGTGTACCATCCAACCCAGCGGTGTCAGTGTTGCAAAAGGTGTCCCTATCTTTCCACTAACTTGGTGAATAACCTTCTTGACGTGTAGGTTATCCTCTCCAATCATAATAGTCGGAATGGCATCGTCTAAATTCGGAATATCCAGATCTTTTAAATATGTCCATTTTTCTAAGTCAACTGCCATCGTTTGACCTGGCATTCTCATTTTTGTCGTGCGCGCGTTTTTAATCGTGTACGTCTTTCCTGTGATTCCTCGGATTCCCAAGCTAACTTGTCGAGACTCTCGATCTTCGGTGGTACTGTCGTTATACCATGATGTGACCAAGGGTCGTGTTGGCCCGTTTAAACCTAGTTGGTCGGCGATGTCCTCGGATATTAGTGATACAGTTGCACCGCCGTCGAGTAGTGCGTATGTATCGATTTCACGGTCAGGCCCTTTTAATGTGACTGGTAGAATTCGAAGATACACGCGCTTTGCATCTTTACGCGTACAGTTAACGCGTTCCGCTTCCTTTTGATCTTCATTGTCGCTAATCTGTTTATGCTTTTCTTCCGACTTTGACTTCTCATGACGGTTCTTTAAATACTCGTTATGTAGTGTTGGATGGTGTTTGAGCGAGCAATCTTGTTTATCGCAACCCTTCCCTTTACAGTCGCGGATTGTGTGTGTCGTCGACAGACACCCGAAACATACTCGCTTTTTTCTCACCCATGTCCATCTGTCGTCAACGGATAATTTTAAAAATCCATAACACGCATCTGTCCGATGCGTCTTTTTCCCACAGTAAAGACACTTGTCTTCCTTTTCCGCAGTCTTCGGAGTTTCTCCTTCGCGACAATTCAACACGCGTTTCTCATTCTTCTCTCTTTCAGGTTGGTATATCGCGCTTGCAGCTTCGGCTTCCTCCTCAATCCATTCTGCAAATTCGCGTAAGCAGGTCCCGTCTCGCTCTTTCACGGTTCTTTTTCCCCAGGCCATTTTTACTGACGCGGGTAATTTGTTTAGCAATTGCTTAATTAACAACGGATTAGTCAAGTAAGACAATTGTTTTAACGACTCAATTGTAGCAACAAGGTTTACTACGCTTTCCGCGAAACGGATCATTGTAATCGGACGATCTTCTTTGACATTTGGCGCGTTTGTGACTCTTTGCATTAATTCTTCGATAATGTATTCTGCGCGCCCGAAACGTCTTTTCAATACGCTCATTACACGGTCAACGTTAGTGGTCATTAACAACGCTCTCACGGATTCTAGGGCCTCACCTTGCAAGCACTTTTGCAAGCGGAGCATATTTTCGGTCGGAGAAAAACCGCACGCTTCTGTCGTTTGAGTAAACATTTTCTCAAACAAAATCCAATCTGTCGTTGATCCTTTGAAAATAGGAAGATCCTTTCCCATAGCTTGTCGAGCCATATAAGTACTATTTAATTGAGGTTTTCCAACTTTCGCGATCTCTTCTTTTTCGTGTAGTCGCGTTTCGGGAAATCCTATTTTTCGCTCTACGCGTCCGTTTTCAGGTATTCTATTATTCGTCGCGTTTCCTTGCTGCAACCAGTGTGCAACCTTCGTGTGACTCGTCCCGATTGTTTTTACCGAACGTTCGCTCGCGTTACTCGCTTTAGATTGTCCGTTGTAGCTTTCGTTTTCTATCAACTTTGCTTCTTCTAAACGCGCGCGTAATTCTATAATTTGTCGTTCGCGATCTGCTTGTTGTCTCTCTATCTCCGCTAATTCCTCTTGGCGTCTTAACTCGATTTCCAGTTGTCTGCTGGCCTTAACAGTCGAGTTAAGAGAGTCTTGCGAAACTATTGACGGTGTTCTCGCGGACCGCGGCGTTAGTTTACCGGAGAACGAGAATGACGAACTTCGGGATGTCGCGGTGTGTTTTCCACCTAATTGTTTTTGCAGAGATTCATCATACCTTTGAGGTGCTACCCCTTTATTTACTCTGTCGCTCCGCCTGAGCGATGGGTCTGGTACACTTGCGGGTGCTTCCTTCGCCCCCTCTTCTGTGGTACCATTCCTCACCCCCTTAGAGCTGTGAGCCGGAGTACGTATCATTTTTACGCGCACTCTATTCCTTGTATATTACAGTTTCTGTCCTTACTCACTGTATTACTGTCCGTAGGCCGTTTATACTCTAATGCGTACTCGTGTGAGTATGGCATTACCCTGTACGTCCCTGCACTACCACTAACACTGGTCACTGTCTCTCTCGCACTACTGTCTCTAGCGTGTTAGTTCTGTGGTTGTGTTTGTCCCAGGTATACACTGTCCGTACCCACCACTACTACCGTCACGGCACTATTCACTGTCCTTGTTACTCTCACTGTCACTTACCGACGCGACGCTCGGCTTGGCTTGGGTAGGACGCTACGTCACGAGCGTCCTTTTCTTTCACACACAAAAAAAAACCCACGTCTATTCGCGTTATGCACACGGTTACACATGTGATGTCCTCACTGTAAACGCGGACACAATACACGAAGGATCCATCGCGTTAGGATCCGGCTCGAAGGACCAATGTTTGGGTGTTATCAAAATGTGAAATGAAAGAAATCAAACACCAAGAATTAAACTTTAAACATGTATAAAACACTATTTATTATAAAGAATTGAGATCTTACACTTATTGTTACATAAGAAAAGTTTGTATAAAAGTTCAGGATTTGTTGCGGTATTCAACAATATATGAAGGATATTTGTCGCGTCAGTTTGGATAATGGGTATTTGTCACGCTTCGTCACGTCTTGACAATTCGGTGTCTAATTTTGCACTGCGTTCTATGCCCCCCCGCAGTCGTGGTGTTGTCTGTACCTGCGTCTTTTCGGTAAATCTTCTTGTTTGTACGTAGGTACTGTAAGAGCCAAAAACGGTGTAGTTGAGTCTAGGTGGGCACAGTAATGTAAAAAATGTCAGTCGATTCTAGTCATTTGTGTAATCAAAGTATTTTATGTAAGAATTAGTCGTAATTAATAATTAATCTCTATTATTTTAAAGTGCGTCCGTCACAACAACATTCGCTTTCAAAAAAAAAAAATATTTAATTAAACAACAACATGATTGTAGTACATTTTTCCCAAAATCAAATTTCCCAAACAATAGTGGTTTCCAAAGAACATTCTTCCCAAAATCAGATTTTCCCAAATTAATACATATTTGTGCAAGTATTTAGTTCCATTGATAAATTTTAATAAAATTTTTAAGAATAATTTCCGTTTTTGGAGAAATTAAAAAAAATTGTACGTGTATTTAAAGTAATTGAAATTCTGACTAGAATTGTATTAAAAGTTTTGAAAATAAATTAATTTCGGAGAAAAATATTTTATTATTATTTATAAAGATAATTGAAATTTTGACGCCAATTTTTGTAAATTTTTTTAAAAATAATTATGGACTTTTGCTAAGAATTTATATTACTTTTGAAAATAATTAAATTCTTAAGACAAATTAAAAAAATAAATTTTTTAATTGAATTGTTTTGTGAAATTTTCTTAAAATAGAAATGATATGACTAGATTTTTGCAAATTATTGGTTACAACATACAATTCTAAATTCTTCGTATATTCACAATTTTATATTATTTTAATGAAATTGTATTTATTCGTTATTATTTTATAATTGTTTTATTTATATTTATACACTAGACATAATAAAGAAAATAATTTACATTATAACTAATGAACAATTTTATTTTGGGAAAAATCTACTTTGGGAAAAGTGACCCCCTACCAACAACATAATTATAAAAAAGGAAATCATTTTTAATAAAAGTTAAATTTAAAAAAAATTTTTTTTTTTGAGATTAATTTTATAAATTCAAATGCATTGTAAAGTTACTGCACTGAAAAAAAATTATTTGATTCAAATAATTCAAATTATTTGAGAAATATTTAATTGATTCAAATACTTTTTAGTTGGATCAAAAAGTTATGTATTTGATTCAAATAACTTGAATTATTTAAATCACGCTTATTTGAACAAAATAAATCGTATTTGATTCAATTAAATAATTAATTGAATTGAATAAATGAATTTATTTAATACAAATAATGAGTTACTTGAAACTAATCTTTTATTTATTTCATTCAAATACTTCGTATATTTGATGCAAATAAAATTTATTTGACACAATAAATTTATTTTATTGATTGATTCTAATAAACTTAATTATTTAATCCGAATAATTCATTATTTAAAGCAAATACACTATATTTTATCAAGACAAATAAAAAAATATTTCAATCAATTAAATAATTATTTGAAACGATAATAATGAATTACTTGAAGTGTAGATTAGACCGTTCAAATAAATCCCATATAGCATACAGTTAGACAATCTATATTAGGCTGCCCAGATGCGTCTAGTTGGAGCAATCACTGGACTCCAGACTGCATCGAAATTTTTCTACATGGGAATGTCTGCCATATTTCGGCAGACATCATTGGACCAATCTTGGGCCGTATTGATAATCCTGCCATTTCAGATTTGGGATATTATGCAATATTCAAAAGAGTTTTTTAAACACTTTCAATTCAATAAAACTTTAAAGGAATAATAAATTGTTTATTAGCGTTCTGATAATAATTAGTTTTATGTTTTTAAAGAAAAATATGTATATATGGGCAATTCCACTTGAAATTTCAGTTCACCTTTTAAAAACGGCCAAAAATATATTGTTTTTTTCTATATTGAAAAAGCAGACAGTAGGAGAGACCGGGGCTAAACCGGACGGATTTGGTCTTTGACCCAAAAACTCATACAAAAACATACTTTTTGCTAAAGTGTAATGTACCGTTTTGAAGCTTGTACTTTCACCTACAAATCGCACTTGTTCGATTTAAAAAAAGTACAATAGCTTTAGAGATATATTGCTTCGAAGGTGACTACCTTTAAAAAACGAAAATCCGAAAATTGGTGGGGCTAAATCGGACACGGCCAATTAATTAAAGAATGAGATACAAATTTTCTTTTTTTTGGTAAAAAAGTCTAATCAATTCTTCTTTTATTTATTTGTAGATAGTTCTATACAAAGAATATAATATAATATGTAAAATCGGTAATTAATATAATATAAAATGAATTACAGTTTTCAGGATTGTCTGTTTGTAGCAACTCGCTTGCGAATTCGAGTTTTAAAATAAATTCTTTATCTATTTATTTATAAAGTGGTTCTAAGCAAAGAATATAATATAAAATAGGTAATTAATATAAAATAAATTAAAGAATTCAAAGATTTGGTTGCTTTTAATCACGATGTCCGATTCAGCCCCACACCGTCATCTAATAATTAACCTGCAATATATTTTTTCTTCTTAATGTTTTCATTAAACTTTTTTTCTACACGGAAAAAATTAGTTGCTGAAATTTTCCTCGACTTTGTAGAAGACTTTCGGATGTAGTCGAAAGTATTTAAATTTTTAAATCACTCTGTTTTAAAAATTATATTGAAAGATCGAAGAAAAAATGTACTACATTCGAAGAGAATTTAGAAAAAGGATTTGAAACTTTCAGCGACAGTCGAGGAAAATGAAAACACAGCCAGCGCGAACGATTCAGCGACAGTCGAGGAAAATGAAATCACAGCCAGCGCGAACGATTCAGCGACAGTCGAGGAAAATGAAAACACAGCCAGTGCGAATGATTCGGCGACAGTCGAGGAAAAAAGACGTGTCCAAATTTTCTTCTACAGTATTCTAAACTTTCAACGATAGTCGCGGAAAATGAAAAATTCTGCGGACCAGTAAAAAAAATTCTTTCAGTTCTTATTTATTTCATTCCTTTTATGCCTTATTTTTAATTACAATCCTACATTTATACATAATCACGACACTCATCACATGTAATTTGACACTATTTAATCACTAATAACCTGCCTAAAACTAAATAGCTAACACCAATACGCATATTATCCTACACTTTCGTTGTTTCGCACGCTATATGAATCTACTTTTTCATCGTCCTTATATACTAAATGGAACCTTTCTTTACCGCTTGTGAGAAAAAGTGCAATATTTTGAAAATTAAAAATCTCAAATATTTCTCTTCAACATATTTTAGAATTTTAAAGAGTATTTCAGAATACGTTAAGGACTATTTTACAATTATTTTTAATTTATTAAATGAATAGAAAAATGATAATATTTAATTAAATATTAATAATTATAATTATATATACATATAAAAAGATTTTAATCCTCCAATATATAATTCACAAACACTGTAGACAAGAATTTGTAAATGAACGGTATTAAATTGACTGCAGATCGCGTTTATCGCCTGAGAGTATGCGCATCTTTTCTGCGCACCGTTTTCCTCGACTCGTCGACGAAACTTTGTATCAAAGTGTTACAATAATTCCACGACTTTTTTCCGCTACTAGGTTTATAAAAAGTCCTCGACTTTTTTAGAGAATTTCTGCTAAAATCATAGAGTATTTCTATAAGTTTATAAAGTATTTTTTCATATCCGAGAGTCTTCAAGTAGTAGCTGAAAACTTCAGCGACTAATTTTTTCCGTGTACTAAACTCAGTACACCTTGAGCTAAAAGAAAAATGGCCGTATGATATTTGAACTTTAATTTTAACGATAAAAACCCCAAAAAAAAGAAGAAAAAATTTTTTACTTTTACCTCAAGAAATGACATTTTCACATATTAACGGCAACTATTATTACAAGAAAAATGACACGTTCCTAAAACCTCATGCAGCATATGCATCACGAAATTGCGCGTTCATAGGTTATTTACACGATTTGAAATTCTTCACGGTTTCGGAAATATTTGACTTGTCCGGTTTAGCCCCTACCTATTTTTTTATTTTTTATTTACCAAATTTTTTAAGTAAGAATTTTCTAAACCGTTATTTGTTTTTGTAGATACATTTTCAATGTTAGAAAACTAAAAAAATATTGTTTCTTTTCATTTATTGACAAGCGAAAAAAATTTGGTTTTTGTCTCTACTTTTGATAATAGTAAATGAAAATATTTTTTTTATTGTTTAATGGAAAAAAAATTTTAAACAAATTAAATTCTTTTTAACTTAATGATAATTTTTTTTATACATAAATGCTAAGAAGATTTTGCAAAAAGAGAACTTTAGTCCTTTCATAAAAAAAATTTTTTATTTAGACAAACTTAAATTTATGTTTATATATATATATTTATGTAATTTATAACAATTTTGGTAAAAATGATTTTAGAGTTAATAGTTACGAATATTTTTAACAGTGTAACTAACCAATTTGGTCCCAAAATTTAGATTTTTTAACCTATACTTAAACTTTATGTGTAGCTTAAGTAAAGGATTTATCGTTCATTGTCCAAATATAGTAAATTATATTGTCTAACCGCATTGATCAGATAAGTTTACCTCTTAAAAGTTTAGAAATCTAAAAAAATGTTATATTGTGTAGAACTAAGCTGACAAAAGAATGTTTGTTAGATTGATCCTTACCTAACCTTGTTGTCAATATTATCCTGATAGTTTTTTAATCTTTTTTGTGATAACTTGAATCATATTTGTCGCAAGAGTGGTTTATAGCAGCTGGAATTAAAACTAGTTATAAAAACAAAAAGAGTTGAAATACGAAGGTTAAAGTTCTCATTAAAAAAATTCATCTCGTTAATCATAATTTTAATCGATCAATCAGCAACAGAGTAGCCTATTTCTCACGGAAGCTATTAGTCCGAACGCACTTTAACAGTCAATTTGTTGGATTTTTTTCCCGATTGAGTATATCAATCGACCAAGTATCTTGTAATATCGTTTTGCGACCGACTGTCTGATCATAATCTTCTCTCTCCTGACTTTTGACAAGACGGACGGACAGACACAAACGGATGGTCTTCAGCGGCAGTACAAGGTGTGGCGTCTACAGGGGCTTTCTACAACAGCTTTTTTTCATCGACACGAGCAAAATGCACCATGCAAAATAGTTGCGCGCGCATCGTTTTCACACTGATTTCGATGAAAAAAAGCTGTTGTAGAAAGCCCCACAAAGTGACACATGTACTGCCACACATGGGCGGAATCAAATGTATGTAGTTTTTAAAGTTTGCGTCACATCAAGTAAAAGAAGAGAGAGTGCTTTGTGGACGTCGCTTAAATCAACTGGTGACTCTGCAGCAAAATATTAAAGGCTGACATCGAATAGAATCATTGTTCATGGTAACTGTTGCTAAAGGTGCTATTGTTCTGGTGCCCATAACTTCCTTCTTGTTTTTCATCTCTCCTGTCCAAGCAACATCACGAGCTCGATAAAAGTTGTAACTTTAGATGAAACTAGTGGCATCACTCGCAATGGCATGACTCGATTTCTTACAATTATATTTTCCATTGTTCGCGATAGTTAGAAAATCAATATTTATAATCGAGCTCGGAAAATAATATAGTAAGAGTTTTACTGTCCTTTAGAAATGATGCTGTTTATTCACAGTGTGTGTCTGTTGAAGAACGATGGCATCATAGCATTTTGTGTCAAATGTTTGATCTGAAAAATATTTTCTCCTAAAATAGTGTGAAAATATGCTCTCGCTACGACTTCTGATGATGGTTCCGGGACGCGTGAAATTTTTATGGACGACTGGTGGCGTTCTAGTGTATATATATATATATGTATATATATATATATATATATATATATAAAAGTTCGGGATCTTATTTCCCACGGGGTTCAGCATCATTACTTGAGAAGACTACTAGCGATACGAATGCATCGCACAATAATAATTGCGTAATAAGTTAGTGCGGAGTAGGCGTAGTCGGATATCTGTAAGATTTGCTCCAAAGTGGATACCGTTCTCTCTCGCACCGAGCGATTTCTCCCGATCGTAATGCGATTGCGTTTTGAAAAGGTCTCCCTGCGTATGTGTATATGCATCGAGGTACGATCCTTTGGTAACAACGAATATGTCTGCTCTAGCGAATAGATGGACCACACCCTATTAAGAATACACCTGCATCTTTCTAGTTAAGACAAACGTGAAATTGCCTCTAGGCTCTTCTGAAGAACTGAATAACGTAGGTGTGTATGGTGTTTTGCTGCAGATTGGCGCGCCTCTCGAATCTGTTTAATTGTGCCAACTCGAAATGGACGTTGTTAATATATAATCGGTTATTGTTTATCGTATTTTTTTGACCTTTCGGAAGTGAGAGAGGGACTTCATCTCACAGCAAGAACGAGGGCGAGAATTAAGGGTTATTGTTATTTCAGATGCACTATCGATCATCTCATGTTAACCCCTTGAGGCGTATACTTTTTCTTAAAAAGTATATCAAATTTAATATTCTCCACTCATAGAATATTGGTTCTTTCAATAATTCTTCTGCTGTTTGCAGCAAGTTTTAAGGTGCAGCAGTCCCACAACTGTCCAAAAACTAGCAGTCAAAAGCGAAAACCGTGTGAACGAAAAGATGAAGAGACAATTATAGTAATTTGTTTTTTCAGTTGTCATATATCAGTGTTAACAGACGAAAATGTAAACAATAAAACGTAGCTCATCTTATTCGTTGTAATTTTGATTAAAAACTGTTAAAGTATATAATATAATGGTTTCAGATATTTAATATAATATATTTAATATAATATATAATAATATAATATAATAATACATATAATATTGTGAAACAGAGAGAGTGGTGTGTTTATATAGGTAAATGAACAGTAAATCTGCAAGGTGTCAGAAATTATTGTCTTATTGTAAAAAATAAGCATTCAATTGCTAAATTCTTATTTTTTGTAAGCATTTACAAAAAATATTTTATGTCTTTATACTTTTGTTGTTCTAAGTGTCGTAGAACCTTATTTCCTGTTGACCAGTGCGCTGAATTTTCTTATTAAACGTTATTTATCAATTTTTTAGAAGAAAAATTACCAAATTCTTAATTTCCTGGTTCTCAGTTTCTTCGCAGTAGTGTTGCATGTCGAGCGAGACTCGATTGACAAATTCTCGTAAAAATCGAGAAAATCGTCAAAATAACAATTAAAACAAGTGAATCACAATTGAATTTTATAAAAACATTGACATCTATTTACTCGACACCCTTCACTACCTGTCACTTTCTGACAGAATACACATATATGTATGCTTATGTTCAGAATAGCGTAGAGTCAACAAATTTCAGTTGTTTCAAAAAAATTTTGTTAATAATCCTCATTATATTTGTAAAAGATTGCTGAAATCTAATATTTAATTTTGACTTTGCATAAACATTAGATTGTTATAAAAAAATTAAAGAAACCACTTTTCCACGTAAAATGTTTATTCCAATGACATTTATTCTTGACATTTCATGGCCCATATATTTAAAATCAGATTTAAAAAATTCATGATAGAGGATCTAAAATAGCGTCTACAAAAATTAAAAAATTTACCAGATTCGCTTGAAACTCATATAATCGGGTGTTTTCGGGGTCGCTGATTACAAATATGATGTCAGATTTAAAATTCCAAAATAGTGGATCCAATATGACGGATAATTTTAAGATTGATGCAATTAGATCAAAATTTAATTCTCGGGGGTTTTTCGAGTCACTGAATTCCAATTTGAAATCCGATTTTCAAAATTTAAAATGGCGGATCCAATATGACTCACAATTTTCGTAATCAGCTTTCTCGAAAACCGAGAAGTAACAAGTTCCTTGTAAATTACATGCCATTTTTAGAAAATTTGTCAGTTAGTATAACTTTCTACTAATTCAGATTTAGATAGTAAAAAAAAGCAAAAACGAAAATTATTAAATATTTACAAATTTAAATAGTAAATAAATAAATATTGTTCCTTTGAACTTTCAGAACTTTGAGTATACATAATTTTGTTGAGAAATGTTAAACAGTGATAATAATACTTTTAACGACTTTCAAAAAGATTTATGAAAAAACACAATCAGAAAGGATGTAGAATTTTTTCTCAAAAGTTCTTTACATTTAAAATTTATTAATTAAAGGTATACGAATGTTTGATCAAAATTGATAATTTTTCTCTGTGTCTATAATTTTATTCTAGCCCTTAAACTAATAATTAAATCAATTACGCAGGAGACGCTAAAACAAATTTTAAAAAACTTTAGAGAATGAATGTAGATTTTAACCTTTTAATCTGTCACATAAAGTAATGGCATTTAAAAAGGCGCTTTTACAAAAGTGGTCAATTATCATTATACGACATGTAATTATAGCTTTCCTATATAATCGATTAAACATTACTGATAAACTAAATGCATTTTAACATTGGAAAATTGATAGGAAAGAGTGCCAATCAGTAGGTCAGATTATCTGAGGTATAATTAGAAGAAAATTTTAAGTAATACAGGTAATTAATTACACTTACATGCATTTACAAATACAGTATAAGCATTTTTACACACTCACACACTCTTTCGGTGGAAACGCTTATATTTTGAAGCAAATAAAACAAATAACGTATAATTGTAAAATATGTTTAGATTGTTAAATAAAATGTAATTTCATTTTTAATTGGAACGCATCTATATATGGGGCATTCCATGTCAAGTGATCAAGGTGGAAAACAATTTTTCTCCAATCGTAGCAAAACTTGGGGCTTTTGTAGTACTAATAGATAGTAATTTTTCGTGAAAATATTTTTTTACCTTGTCCAATATTATATATAAGATGAGACTTTTGTCTGTACATTGCTCAAAACATAAAATTTTACAGATAATTATTCGTTTTGAGCATCCAGGATTCCAAAAATGCCAATAAAAAATTTCGTGTAGGGGAGACCGGGGCTAAACCGGACGGATTTGGTCTTTGACCCAAAAACTCATACAAAAACATACTTTTTGCTAAAGTGTAATGTACCGTTTTGAAGCTTGTACTTTCACCTACAAATCGCACTTGTTCGATTTAAAAAAGTACAATAGCTTTAGAGATATATTGCTTCGAAGGTGACTACCTCAAAAACGAAAATCCGAAAATTGGTGGGGCTAAACCGGACACCCCATGGGGCTAAATCGGACACGGCCAATTAATTAAAGAATGAGATACAAATTTTCTTTTTTTTGGTAAAAAAGTCAAATCAATTCTTCTTTTATTTATTTGTAGATAGTTCTATACAAAGAATATAATATAATATGTAAAATCGGTAATTAATATAATATAAAATGAATTACAGTTTTCAGGATTGTCTGTTTGTAGCAACTCGCTTGCGAATTCGAGTTTTAAAATAAATTCTTTATCTATTTATTTATAAAGTGGTTTGAAGCAAAGAATATAATATAAAATAGGTAATTAATATAAAATAAATTAAAGAATTCAAAGATTTGGTTCTTTTTAATCACGATGTCCGATTCAGCCCCACACCGTCATCTAATAATTAACCTGCAATATATTTCTTCTTCTTAATGTTTTCCATTAAACTTTTTTCTACTAAACTCAGTACACC
Organism: Leptopilina myrica (nomen nudum); assembly: GCA_032872475.1. NCBI lineage: Eukaryota > Metazoa > Arthropoda > Insecta > Hymenoptera > Figitidae > Leptopilina > Leptopilina myrica (nomen nudum). The sequence continues at coordinate 29,599,799 of CM065464.1, forward strand.
TTGAGCTAAAAAAATGGCCGTATGATATTTGCACTTTAATTTTAACGATAAAAACCCAAAAAAATGAAGAAAAAAATTTTTTACTTTTACCTCAAGAAATGACATTTTTACATATTAACGGCAACTATTATTACAAGAAAAATGACACGTTCCTAAAACCTCATGCAGCATATGCATCACGAAATTGCGCGTTCATAGGTTATTTACACGATTTGAAATTCTTCACGGTTTCGGAAATATTTGACTTGTCCGGTTTAGCCCCGGTCTCTCCTATGTATCCCGTGCAGAAATTTCCACCCTTGCTCCCGATTTCCGACCTGGCCCCGGTCGGATTTTCTGGTCTGGCCCAGGGGCAATAAATTTTAATGGCCCCGGTCGTGGCCAGGCCGGGTTGCCCCAAGAAAAAGAGAAGTAAAAATAAACTTTGTTTATTATCAACACTACTAAATTGATTACTAAACTTTTTAAATTTTTGACATTTTAAACATTGTAAAAAAGTTATTTGCAAAAAATTGAATCCATTCCCAGCGGGCACAAAGACAAAAAACGTTCTTTGAACGTCTGTAGAACGTTTTATGTTTTTGTGCCCACTGGGTTGTTATTATTGTTAAATAAATTATTCAAAACATTCCAATTTTTAATATATTTTAAACAATTAAAATAATATTTAAAATAATAAGAATGGAATCCTCCTATTGATAAAAACGGTTGTCAGATTGGAGGTTATGTCATCCAAATAATTTTATGTTGAAGAAAAATAATAATTTTTATTCAAAATATGGACAATTCCACGTGAGATTTAAGTCGACCTTTTAAAATCGGTCAAAAATATTTTTTTTCTATTTTGTATTAAAAAAAACAGATACGTATTTTTTTATTTTTGTTTAATTGTCCAAATTTTCGAGTTATGAATTTTGGAAGTTTTTGACTTTTATAATTGTAGACCTATATTCAGTTGCTTATAAGTCCGAAAATATTGAGTTGAATTAAAAAAAATTTCCTATGAATAAATTAATTTTTTTTAACTTTAGGCCGGATTTTTGAAAATGTTTTAAAACTTATTTAACACATCAGGCCCATTTCAGGACTTTTTGGTAAATTTCTCTATATTATAAGGTATAAATAAATTTTAAAAAAATATAAAAAAATACGTCTCAAAATTAAAAAAAAAATTTTTTATTTACGTTTCTTAAAAGTCGAAAGAAAAGTAAAACTTTAATTTTTTGACAACTTTTTCCTAAACTTAATATTTTCGGACTTATAAGCTACTACTGAATGTAGGTCTGCAATTAAAAGTCAAAAATTTCGAAAATTCATGACTAGAAAATATTTACAATTAAACAAAAATGAAAAATACTTATGTTTTTTTCCGATACAGAATATAAAAAAAAAATTTTTGGACGATTTTAAGATATCGACTTAAATCTCACGTGGAAATGGCGCTTAAAAACTCAAAAATTTATGAAAATTTAAAATTTATTGTCCGATCACGGTGGTCTTGAATCAACTTTGAATATAAAGTCTTTGCACATCCCTTTTTTTTTGCTCATTTGGGTTATTTGCATTCTAAATAATGTGTAAAAAATTTATAGCCCATAACTTGTTGAGCCGTTTTTGAGAAAACTCATTTTGAAAAAAAATCATCAGTTTTTTATTTAAAATGTTACATATTTGTATCAAATTATGGATTTAAGCATAATATTAATTAAAATAGGGTCAGTTGGGGTAAATCCGGACAAAATACCTATTTTTCACAAATAACGTAAGTTTTTTTATAATAAAAGAAAATTCTTTCGTTTTATGCTGCATTAATTTCTGTCTTGAGTTCCCTAGATTTATTGTTCAGATTTACCCCAAGATTTAGAAAATTTCTTTAAATTTGGTGTAAATCCTGACAGCTTAGTTTCTAAGAAAGGTTTAAAATAAAGTTATCTTAAGTATACTACTCTATTAAGGGATAGAACAACTTGAAAAAAATTCATACTAGATGTACAAAAGTTGAATCAGTTAAGTGTTGTAGTATCATAAAAGTTAATCAATTAACGATTCAAAAAGTAATAATCAAAAACATATATAGCTTTAACAAATTTTAATGGATTTTAACAAACCTTGATAAAGAAAAGTTTTTGGGATCATTGAATACGAATACAAAGTCAGATTTTGAAAATTCAAAATGCCGGATCCAATATGCCGGACTTTTTTAAAGATTAATCGAATTACACTACTTACACCACTTTTTAAAATGTAATAGAAGCTCTGTCGAGATTTACCCTAAGTTTTCAAATTATCCTGTTGACAATTGTCGAGATAAAATCATGGAAGTAGTCAGAATCTCTTTTAAAGGATCTGAGCTTAAAATATTGACGTCGAACTAAATTTTTAATTTGTAAATTAAGATCCAACACCTTTTGTCCGGATTTACCCCAACTGACCCTAATACTTTTCTTTAATTTTAAATAATATAATATAACAATTTAAATAATATTTCTGACACAATAAGTAGTTTTGTTTAAATATTACAATACATGTTAAGGCACATATTTTTGCCAATTTACGGAAATTATACCAGTTACTGTACAGAAAAAAAATTAACGAAAAGGTTATATATAATAAATATAAAAACGGCTCGACAAGTTATGGGCTATAAATTTTTTACACATTATTTAGAGTGCAAATAACACAAATCAGCAAAAAAAAATGATGTGCTAAGACATTTCATTCAAAGTTGATTCAAGACCACCGTGCGATGTACATTTTTTTTAAATTTGGCTTGAAAATGCTTACTCGCGGGTTTTTGGGGTCGCTGATTACGAACCTGAAATTACTTTTTTAAAATTCAAAATGGCGAATCAAATATGTCGGACAAAATTTTCAAAAATCAGTCGGATTCTTTTCAAAATCCTTACTCGGGGGTTTTCGGGGTCGTTGATTACGAACCTGATTTTTTTGGGGAAAAATCAATATTAATAAATAAAATAAAATATTTTAACACTATAAAGTAAAATGTTTATTTGACATATGTAAAAATTTGAAAAAATTTTATTTTTATAATGGTTTAATAACTATTTCTAATTATTTTAATAATAATTATTATTATATTTTATTATATTTATGAGGGATTCCAAACGATAGAGAATGAAAAAACCTTTCCAAAATGTACTTTGTCAAATTTGTATGTTTAATTGTTTAAGAGTAAAAAATTATTGAAATAAACATTACACCAAAAGACCCCTTAATCACTTAACGCGGAATCTTTCATAAATATAATAAAATATAATAATTAATATTATCAAAATAATTAGGAATAATTATTGAACCATTATAAAAATAAATTTTTTTCAAATTTTTACATATTTCAAAAAAACATTTTACTTTATAGTGCTAAAATATGTTATTTTATTTATTAATATTGATTTTTCCCCCAAAAAATCAGATTCGTAATCAACGACTCCGAAAACCCCCGAGTAAGAATTTTGAAGAGAATCCGACTGATATTTTAAAATTTTGTCTGCCATATTTGATCCGCCATTTTGAATTTTGAAAAAGTAATTTCAGATTCGTAATCAGCGACCCCGAAAACCCCCAAGTAAGGATTTTGAAAAGAATCCGACTGATTTTTGAAAATTTTGTCCGCCATATTGGATCCGCCATTTTGAATTTTGTAAAAGTAATTTCAGATTCGTAATCAGCGACCCCAAAAACCCGCGAGTAAGCATTTTCAAGCCAAATTTTTAAAAAATGTACATCGGACAATAAATTTTAAATTTTCATAAATTTTTGAGATTTTAGGCGCCATTTTGTAGAAGACACTCCAATACATAAAAAAAAATTTTTCCGGAAAGAAAATAGTATGTTTACTAAGAAATACTTAAGTTTGAAGTCAGACTAAAAATTCAGTGCATTCAGGCGTTAATGGGTTAAGCAATTATGCTACAATTAGTTCGAATTTGACTTTACTATAACTTCAAAAATTGGTGAAAATTTTGAATTAACTTATATTACTATAATTAAATTTCTACAAATAATTGACAAACATTGTTTTCTGCATCTTAATTAATAAAAAATAAATTATTTGATGATAAAAAGTCAATCACTGTTTTAAAATAGTAATATTTTTATAATGAAATAGTTAATGGTAGCTAATTATTATTTCTCCAGTCAAATTAAATTTCACATTATTTCCTATTTTTCGAGACTGGTAGACACACTATTGAATGTATCTGTAGAAACTAAAACCCGTCGAAGACGGGTACGACAGCTAGCTTTATATAGTATTTAATTTGATACATATACATGTGCTGATTATTATTATTGTTACAGAAATAATTATTTTAATGCCTTAATTTTCTCATATTCTCACCAAAATATGCTTTCTTCAAATGGTAACTTGCTACGTTTATTTATTTAACTCTATAATATCGTAAATTTTCGACTGGTGTGTATTATTTAATTATGTAACTTGTTTAAATATGAATAAAGTTGAAATTCAAGAAGTTAATATTATAAACGATCTTTAGAAGTGCAAATATTTCGATAGTCCAATAAAAGTGTACAAATCTCCTTCTCGTCATTCAACTCAAGTGCCATCGATATTCAATGGAAATCCTTTTAAATTCTTTGTACAAGCCAAGAGGGTGCTCAGCATCCCTGCCAAAATATATGCACAAAGGAAGAAGAAGATCAATCCTGAAATAATGTTTTAAACGAATAGCAAAAGAAAAACCGTATTTTTTCCGAAATTCAAAATATGTTTTATTTAAAATCTATAAATTAACAGTTTAAAAAAAAAATTTACATAAAAATTTATTGAATAGTTGTAAAAATGTTTCATTAAGAAAAAGTCGACATTCATTTTTACAAAAAAATATTTTCCAATAAAACAAACTGTAGGTAGGTATGTAGACTACTCTGACCACGGAGCTACATGCTCCCTTTTTCTGAGTTCTTTGATAATTTAGAAATTATTAATTGTTTTCAAAAATTATTAAAAATTATTTTTTATCAAAAATAATAATTATTAAAGGATTCAAAATTTTTTCTTAAATTGCAGAAGTAAATTTGTGTTAATTATCCTTAATTTATTTATATGCATGTCAAATCATCAATTTGCAATAAACAGTAACTATTTTTTAAGCAGAAAAATAATATTTCTGCTCATGCATATTGAGTAATCAAATTAACGTCATTTGAAATAATCGTTACGTAACCAACCAACAATTTTGATATTAAACACAGTAATTGTCACGCAGCTTTTGCGATTTATCACATGTCGCCTTGTAACTATTAGATTAATGACCCCTAACGACCCACGGTGCTTTATTCGTGCTTTTTTCACGCGACTATGACCGCATCGTTGTTGATTGTCGCATGCAATTTTATGTAAATGCCGTGTAATCGAGGACACGAACCAGCAATAACTTCATTACTCGCACTAATTATGGGAAATTAGCGTTGTTAATTGCATTGTCCGACTCTCGATCGAGATCTAATCGATAAAACCTGCGCACTCTCATTTGAGCTTCATTATAAACACTCCTCAATCTTTTAATGTTGATAAAGAAAGAAAAGAAAAAAAATAAAATTGAAAAATTCTTGAGTAAGAGGCAATATGGCTTTCTCTCTTTGGTATTTATTTGCGATATTTTACGCAGGTCAACGTCGTCGTTTTGTAAAACAGTATATATGTACGTGCGTTCTCGAATTGTTAGACCGTAACTTAATCCACATTGATGGGTTGCAATAATCTCAAGATTAAAACGACTTATAAACATTGCTATTAAAATTTACATTCTTGTGCCGAGTTAATGGAATAAAACCTAATAACCCATTAATGCCTCCTCTTTCTGTCTCACTTCAAGATGATGGTTTTTATTATTTCAAACTTAACAGTAATCACATGACTTTTCCGGTCTTCTTGATTAACTAGACTCTGGATGTTGCTCAAGAAAAGGTAATTTTCTACTTGCTTTATGGTTATCATTGCTGAATTAAATTCGTGTAACCGTTGAATTCGATCGATGGCGTCTTTCTCAATAAAGGATTTTACTTCAGAAATTTTTCACGTAAAATAACTTACAAGAAAATTTTATTTATGAATAGAAATTATAAGCAATATGTTTTCACGTCGCTAGTGCAACACTTAATTAGAAACTTCATTCAAAAAATAGAAGCCATTGCCAAGTGATATTATCTTAACGTATTCATTTTGAGTGTGTATTACATTTTCGAGTTTTTTCATGAACACATTACTTCCTCATAGGAATCATAAAATTGTATAATTTAGAAAATTTTTCGGAGAAAAAAGTTGAATGCAGAGTGTTGAATGAAAGAGAGAGAGAGAGAGAAATTCTCTTGAATCGATGGGTAAAAAATTATCGGTTCGTTATTTTATTCTAGCAAGTAAATCCTTCAACTTTTACTGGTTGGTATGAGCCGTCGGATATTCAGCACTACTACAAACTTCACTTCCACGGCATCTCCGAGTCACGACCTACTAATGAATGATTATGCTACAATTTGCCCCGGGACGGCAGCAGCTATCGCAATTTATTAAATTACAGTGATTCCTAGCTCGACGCGCCATCAACCCTGACATCCGGTAGTCGCGTGTCGTTTTACCAAGATTTTCCCCTTGGATATTCTATCGATTTTCATTTTTAAGACAATATCAAATAACATTCTCCCATCTAGGCTCTTCATTAGCATTCAATTCCGTTACATTGCCGCTTATAGTTTTATTTATTCATAAATACATGATTACTTCCTGCGGCGCGGCGAGTCCAAGGACAGAGGTTCCAATATGATTCAGTGATTGAATTGGAAGAAGAGACGATGGATGTACGAAAGAGCATTTATGGGAATGCGCGACGGAATTGTTGCGTGTCCAGTGCGAGGTTGCTCATAAAGAACGTGCTATTAATTTAACACGAAGAATGCCCAATATCCTTCGAAGGATTCGCACAACCGTTGCAACCGATAGACAGCTAACGCGAGGATAAAATAAGTTTAAGGGCGTGAAATTGGTAGTAATTTTACAAGCCATAACGATCTACTAAATCTGTAAAATAATTAAGGGCGCAGATGTTTCTTACCAAGTTCTCATCCCCCACTATACATCCGTTCAAAATTTCTACCTTAAAATCTTACCTCATCCCTTTTCACCATATCTATGCAGCTCAGCTCAAGTTCAGAGTCACATTATGTTATGATGAAATGTAAAAGATTTCTTTCTCATGTTCTACAAAGTTTAAGAAAGTTTTACAAAATGCTGGTTAATTTTATTAATTAGAAAATGGTCAATACTTTTACTCAATTAATATGATTATTGCTTTCGAAAGATGAAGCGAAATAATTTAAAATTCCTATTGCGGGAAAAAAAGGAATTGAAATATATATATTTTATTATGAGTTTGTCAGGAAAATAAATTTTTCCTAGAGACAAACTGACGTATTGTTCTTTAAATAAAAAGTGCAAATTGTAGAGATTTGAGCAAAATCAGATAGAAATTGATTATGTGTTAACAACGAGAAAAATGTTATTGATTTTGAAGTTTGATCGCACGTCTCACAGATGCATTGAAGCGTGATGTGAGTATATATATATATGTGTGTGTGTGTGGGTGAAATGCTCAACAATGCAAGACGATGTAAACTCGATTAACGACAAGGTGTAATAGCTTATTGTTATAGAGTGAGCATTATTTTAAAATAATACGCGGCACATGTTATTCATTCTGTCTCTAATTGATCCGAACGGAAAACGTACAGCCTTTACAGATATGCACAGATACAGACTATTCCCACGATTTCTCTATCCATTAACGTGATTGATTAATCGACTGTGCATGATTAAATGTGGATTGCAAATTCAGAATTTTTTTTTTCAAAAAACTGCGGAAATTTTCATCACCTTTGGTACAGTTTTCAAATGTGTTGTTTTAAAAAAGTTTCAAGTATTGGTATCATTTCTTGGAAATAATTAACGAAGATGATGAAAAATCTTAGGTTAATGAAACGTCGTGCAATGTCGCAACAAAGGAACCCTTATGCCAGGCGGCGACATCCAACGCGCGGCAAATGACTTATTAGTAAACTCACTCGGAGAGACCAGACCCTAATAAAGGAAGCAACAAAATTATCTGTCCGATTGCCTGTCTCGAATCTTTAATTGTCCACGGTACTTGAGTGTACACCTCAAATTTGATATTCTGACACAAAAAATCCATTGTTACAAAAAAAACCAATTTTTATTAATGAATTACTAGAACTACGTTTTCTCTTTACTTTTTGACTAGTCACCAATGGATCTAAACTCATCTCGCTTTATATAGTTAATACCCACTTTTATTTAAGATGGACTCTCAAAGAAAATTGCTTATTAGTAAGGTGGCAGAGTTATGAAATAAGAAAGACCACTGAGAATGACAATTTGATAGATCGAGTTTTTTGTTCTCAAGAGCGTCGTTAAAGAAGCGGAGAATTGAGTTTTTTGCTGCCTAACCAAATAAGTAACACCAATGCCTTTTCTGCGTTCACAAAACTCTTTTGTCGTTCCATATAATTACAAAAATTATTCTATAAAAAAGAATATTGCAAAAAATTAAGGATTTTTCACTTCCTATAAGATAATGTGAAATCTATTTTTAGAATGAACGGTAGAATCATATCTGAAACCAACTTGTGAACAAAATTTTCAAGTATTTTCAATTTATCTTGAATGATTATAATCACCAATCACAATTATTTGTAATTTTGTCATTAGATGAAAAAGGCTGTTTATTTTTTCATCGATGGCAAAACTTGTTAAATTTAAAATTGACGGAGAAACTTGAGAAGAATTACAGGAGTTATATACTTGAGCACCTGCATTAAATGAACATCGTTGAGTGGACATTAGATGGCTCATTTCTCGGTATGAAATTTTTCAGTGACAAAAGTGCGATTCCGTTATGACGACCCGCTGCTCATAATTTCCACTCATATAACATACCGTACCAACTGTATATTCATCAGACGACAAAAAGTGAACCGTTCGTATAGTCAATAGGCCTCTTGGTCACCAATCATCACTGATGGTGATCATTTGCTTTTCTACCTTTCTGCTCCACCCAAAAGCCCCCTTCAGGTAGTAAAACGAGCATCTCGAGTGTAAATATAATGTTACGTAATTTCAGCGTATAAATACATTTTTCATGTCAAGGCGCAGCATACAAAAACAAAAATAAAAAATTATATAGTTTTCAAATATATTAAAATATTAAATTGAAAACATAAATAGATTAACATGAAATACTGAAAATTTGTTTGGATATTCAAAGCAATGCTCGCTTAAAACTTGATGCAAAAAATAATTAAATTTTGATTTATAAGAAAATGAAAATTGTTAATAGTCATTATTATTCAATTATTGTGGACATTAGAATGAAAAACTACAGAGGATCGATTCTCTAGCTATCCCACTTCTCATTATCCACTTCCCACTTTCTACTTTATTATTTCTTATTTATCACAATTCAATTTCCATTTCCCACTTCTCATTTCACACTTTTAACTAATACTCACATCTTACTTTTCACTTTCCATTTACTACTTTTTTATTGCCCAATTCTCATTCATTGTTAGGGCCTTCTCCAATCAGGCAGGTGCAAAATAACAAAAAATGTCCCTAATTGAAAAAATTTCTTAAAAATTGTTACTCAGAAAAAAACTAGCACTGATATGTAAAAATATTTGCCTGATTTATTTGCAAAGCGGAGGGGTTTGAGCTATGGGAGCAGGCTAAAGAAACTAATTCTTCATCAGATAAGATAATTTGTCCTTTATTTATTCTTTACAATATGAAATTGTCTGGTAAATATTCTTCTTTTGGTTTGGATTAACTCGACTGAAAACAGAATTATCCTTAGTTTATGTATGAGAGATATGAGAAAATAAGAAATAATCTTACTTACCAGATTTAATTTACCAAGATGATTTCCCCAGAAATGATCTGAATAATTAGGCTAGGATTCGCGGAAGACTGTCAAAACAGTAGTGAAATATCTTGGCCCAACTTTGGCAGAAAGCAGACAACTCGTTGGATAGTGATAAAGATTGATAAATCCAGTTCCCAGGTGCGAATTGTCGGTCGGCCCGTAGTCGGGCCAACCATGTTCATGGCCGGCCCAACTTGGTCAGCCAAAGGTCGGGCCACCATGCGGATTGATCACGCCGGCCTTCCAGTGGTTGACACAGTTGGACCAACTGTTGGCACCAAAGTTGGGCCGTCTATGGATGCCAAAGTTGTGTCGACCGTGGGATCGAATGGTTGGGCATCCTTCGGTAACCACGGTTGGCCCAACTTTGGTAAAGGTAGTCTTGCCAACCAATGACAAATGTTAATAAAAAAAATGTTTATTGAAGTTGACAATTACCTTACATTGATCACACATTTATCGCACACACAGTATATTAGTTATATACATATTAAAATATTTAACGCTCACGGGGATCGAACACAGTCACACACGCTACCACTATGCTACGCTCACATGCCTGAAGAAGGAGCGTGATAACTTTATAAACTACAACCGTACCCGACCGTCGGCCCCACTGTGGCTGATGGTCGGCCCGACTATAAAAAAGTTGATTTTCTCAACTGTGGCGGCCACAGTTTACCCGACCGCGGCCCTACTGTGGCTGATGGTCGGGCCAACCACCAGTTCTCCCGGTCGGCATTCATGGTTGGCCCGACTTTGGGAGAAACATTGAACCAAAGTCGGGCTACCTTTTGGTGCCGAAACTTAGGCTGCCACAGTTGGTCCGACTTTGGCCCGACGTTCCAACTGTGGCGGCTGACCGAAATTCGCACCTGGGTTCTGGAAGTTTTTGTGCTATGCGGGTTATTGAATATTCTTGAAACTTAATATGTTAGGAGTTTTAAGGACGTTGATTATAAATCTGATGTGAGAGTTAAAAATTAGGAATAGATACCTATATGTTTCATATCATATAGCTTTTTTCTATAAGTGCATTGGACCCTTTAAAATTAGGAATGTTGTGAAAGGAAATTTTAGGATAGGAATTGTGAAAGATTACGAAACAATATTGAAAACAAAAAATTTGCAGAAATATTAAATTATAGTTAAGCAAACTTTTTAAATGACAATTTAGGCTTATAGTTAAACTATACTTAGAATGAAACTCCTAACTGTTCTTCAAATAATAAAGTATACACGGAAAAAAAGTTCCTAGATATTTCAGGAATTATTTCCTAATTCTTGAATGTAACAACACTGAATTAGCAACGAACATTCAATGGTAATTAATCAATGAATGTTTGACAGAAATTCGGGAACTGTATTAGAAAATGCTAATTTAATTCGCCTGTTTAGCTCAGTTGGGTAAGACGCCGGACTTTTCTATCCTTGAGTACGAGAGTTCTGTTCCAGCCACTGTAGATTTTTCTCTAAAATGGTTTTTTCTATTTCAGAAATTTAATATAAATTGTATGTCACCTTTAAGGATAAAAGTGTATGTGTATTAAACAAAAAAATGATAAATTTTTTTCAATTCAATGTTAATATAATAAAAAAAAATTAATTTGTATTTGCAAACATGAAATAATAATTAACTTTTAACTTTCAATCAAATTAATGTTTACGACACAAATTAAACACAAACCTATAACTAAATAAAATTTGATATTGCGGGGAATCGAACCTACGACCTACAGACTTCTAGCCTAACACTCTAACCACTACTCTATCGAAGCTACAAGAAAATAAATTCTAATTTTCGTCACCTTTTGCACTTACAATTAATAAAGAGTGTTTAACTGTGTAATCAAGAAACTACTACAAGTTTCGTGTTATGGTACATAAAGAAAAATAACAAAACTTGTTATGAAATACATACTGGTAAATTTACCGTAAATTACCTAGAAAATTTCCATAAATTACCTCTGAAATTTCCATAAATTACCGACGTTAAATTTTTAAGTTCTCCTTTGAGTTTTACATAGTTTTATAAATTATCGCATAAATTTCCATAAATTACCGACGTTTAATTTTATAGTTCTCCTTTGAGTTTTACATAGTTTTGTAAATTATCGCATAAATTTTCATAAATTACCTCAAAAATTTCCGTAAATGACTGAAATCTAAAGTCTTAATGGTAATTTTTGCTTTACATATTTTTATAAATTATCCCGAAATTTACCAAAATTTTATGATTTATTGCGAAAATTTCTATGAATTACTGCAAAATTGTTATAGTTTTTTTACAACAAATTTAATTCATTTTTCAATTATGATTATGATAAAAAAAACATTTAGTTAAATATAGAAAGTAATTTTAATTTAATAATTATGAATAAACTTATTGTACACCGAAAAAAAACTATTTTCAAATTTAGAGAATTCCTCTTCTTTTGCAGCATTTTTTCCTCTTATATACCGGCACTAAAATTTTCTTTTCTAATTGAGAGGATTTTCCTTTATTATATTTGTTATTAAATGTCACTTTTTAGACAGGTTAAAGTTGCATTCAAAAAAACAAAAAGCAACTTAAAAATCTTCTTTTTAGTATAAATTTGTTTCATTTTTAGAGGAATAATTTCAATCAAAGAAGAAATATTAAAATTAATCTTTTAGTTAAAAAACTGTCAAATATAAACAAAAATTCCTCTTTTTTACAGATGAATATTCGTATATTGAAAATAAAATGTGAAAATAATTGTTGATCGGAATTTTCTTCTCACTCTGAGATTTTATTTTTTTCGGTGTAATAGTATAGAAGAATTGAAAACTAATATAGCTTCAAACAGCATGGGTCTCCTTATTATTACTCCGTGCTATACTATTTCGAATATATAGTATTATGCTTATAACTAGGTATTATAAAATTGATCCAAGTAAGAATTTTATGCTAAATTAACTCTCTATTGGACAGAAAATGATTTATTAGCATTATGCAAGATTAATCTAAAAATATTATCGGATACAGCTTTGTTAAAAAAGTAGATAAAATAAAAATGACTAAAGTCTAACCTGACTTGGTTTATTTAAAGAAAGACTAAAGTTCCTCAAGTCCTTTGTCGCGGCTTTGCGAACTCGTGTGGAATCCACGTTGCATTTAAAAGGAAAAAGGGGATATATTTTTTATAAAGTGCCAAACCATTTCGAAATCTTTTTTCACGGTTGTTTAAACAGCTTCCAGTTGGTCTTGTCGCGCACGATGAGCGCGAAATAAAAAGCTCATTATGTTCAGGGGGCCTTCGGAGTAAACCGCCCTCGTATATTACACCATTCACAGGGACGCATAAAGCCGCAAAGTACCCGTAACGAATTCAATATTAAGGCATAAAGCACTCATACATCTTATTTTTATGAACTCAGCAAATAGAATTTTTGAAATCAATATATTAGGTCAAAACCATTTTTCAAGGCAAATTTGCGCTGCGTAATCGTAATAAATGATGTTCGGGTAAAATGAAATATCTTAATTAAATGATGACACATGAGAAAACATGCTTCCACATTAAAAAAAGTATTGTGCCAAATTGATACTTCTAATATTTCTAAGTTATGCAGTTTGTCAAATTATGAGAGAAACTGTTCTAAATCGATTACTGCTAATTGGCACTATTCATAGAAAAGTCTATAAAAATATAAACATTCGAATTAACAACAGATCTTAATAGACAAAGCTTATTAACCACTTCACTGGCAGGGCGTTCCAAATGGCGTTCCACGCGCCGAGGCCCAGACTGGCAAAAACACCGAAATGGCGTTCTTAAAAAACTCTTTTTTTTAAAGAGTGTACACCACATTTAACTATTGTAAAGCAATATTTCTATAATTTAGACATCAGGGAACAAGATTATCACAACAAAAATTTTAGTTTTTGTGATTTTCAACGTTTTTCCGAACGTTCAAATCGGCTATTTTTAATAATTTTCAACAAATGGCGTTCCACTTTTTTTCAATTTTTACACTATAAAACTTGTATTTTTATTAAAAAAAGATATTTATATTACAATATTATAATATAATAATATAATTATTAATAATATATATAAATATAACATATATAAATAACTATTATTTATTATTATGAATGGTAATATTATACGTATATGTTTTTGCCAGTCTGGGCCTCGGCGCGTGGAACGCCATTTGGAACGCCCTGCCAGTGAAGTGGTTAAAACTTGTAGAAATATTTAATTATTATTAAAAAAATTGGAATAACGAGTAATATAAACTTTTTAATATATGCTTAAAATTGATTTACCATACCTAATGAATCATTTATTGCAATTGAAATTTATAATATATTCCTTAACAGTATCCGTATAATTTTAATATCCTACAGACATTCTGAAGATATCTGAAAGTTATTACCCAGATAGCACGTCTTCTTGCTGTAAGACCACTGTAAGGATATATCTGTAGGGGTTGTAAGGCTTACTGCGTAAGGCTGTTGTAGTCCTACATAAGTCTAAAAATTTCCGCATTATCCGTAAGCTTATGAATAAAAGCTGATGTGGGATTACACCTAATCCTATATTGTGAGCTTACTCGAAAAACTCATAGTAGGCTTACATGTAAAAGTTGATGTAAGCTTACAAGTAAAGGTTGAGGTAAGCTTACAAGTAAAGGTTGTAGTAAGGTTACAAGTAAAGGTTGATGTAAGCTTACATGTAAAAGTTGAGGTAAGCTTACAAGTAATGGTTGAGGTAAGTTTACATGTATAGGTTAAGGTAAGGCTGTTAGAAGTTTATTATCATGGTGTAAGGTTCTTGTAAGGTTGTAGTGAGTTTACCTATTATGGTCAATATTAACAAAATAATTTGTATCATAATTAATTAATAAATATTAAATAAAAAAATTAAGTTTATTGCCCTTCTCTTTATTGGAAACCAAGCATTCTGTAGAAAATTTTAAAAACAAATTTGGGGAGACTAGGATTCGAACCCGAGAACGACGCGCATTAACCTAACTTCCTAACTAACTGAGCTAAGTTGGGAACTGACATAGAAAAAATCAATTTTGCTTTTAAAGCAACCTTTACTTGTAAGCTTACCTCAACCTTTACTTGTAAGCTTACATCAACTTTTACATGTAAGCCTACTATGAGTTTTTCGAGTAAGCTCACAATATAGGATTAGGTGTAATCCCACATCAGCTTTTATTCATAAGCTTACGGTAATGCGGAAATTTTTAGACTTATGTAGGACTACAACAGCCTTACGCAGTAAGCCTTACAACCCCTACAGATATCCTTACAGTGGTCGCTTACAGCAAGAAGACGTGCTATCTGGGTAATAACTTTCAGATATCTTCAGAATGTCTTGCGATATCTTGAGGACATACTAGAGACATCCTAATTTCTAAATTCGTTGCTATTAGAGTAATATTTATATATTTAATTTGAAGAAAAATAAATAAAATAATTATATTATAAAATTAATTCACTGTTAATTGCATTTATTAAGTATTAAATTAATTTTGTGCGTCTTACCGAGCAAATAATTGGAGTCTGTCCATGCACTTTGCTGCTATTCAGAGATGACGCTTTAGATAATTTCGTAGGGTCTTGATGATTCCTCGACAATGTTGAACTCGTTAACGTGTAGTTGGAATTTGACACTTGATTTGAGAGAGGAACGCTCACCGGGATTTCCGGTCGTAAAAACCAATTTGGCCACTGAAACACAAAAGCAGAAATATTATCTAGTAGAGATAAATAATTCACTTTTTCTAACTAAGTTAATGTTTGTTTGATATGGCGGAAAAGTAACTTTATGAAATTAAAAGCCGCCGACATTTGATAATCATTGCAAATTAGGAATTAACTTCACACAACCGGTGATCCGCTTATAGTAACGGAAAATAATATTTGCCTGGTATTCATGACTTGAACGACTGTCCTCTTATCAAATATATACGTATATTTATGTATGGTATAACTAAAAGAAAATCCACCAAATTCCAGAAACCTATTGAGATGTGTAGGATGCGAATCGGTTTATTATTGTGGCGAGACGTTAATTTCAGCAAGTGACAAGAGACACTCGCCAGACCACCTTCGACATTTTCTCCGTATGGTCTGTATGTATTAAATTTTCACTTATTTTTCTTCAATCGCAAGATATTTCCAATTTACAAAAACAGGAAATCGATCTAATTTATGCTTTTTAGTCAAGCAAATATTTATACCTGAATTGAGTGTTTCTGCAATTCAGGTATAAATAGAATTTTTCAGATTTGCAAATTATTTAAGAAGTCTGTGAGGATTTAGGTGAAAAGTTTGTATGAAACCATTACATATAAATTTTTCTTCATGTTTTGAAATGAAAATGAAAACATATTATAAATTGTATTTAATGGTTGTTATTTAATACTGATCAGCTCACTGTAGAAAAATCATTTGTACATATAATAATTTATTGCAAACATAATTAGTACCTGTGTCATCAATGTCCCG
Organism: Leptopilina myrica (nomen nudum); assembly: GCA_032872475.1. Taxonomy (NCBI): domain Eukaryota; kingdom Metazoa; phylum Arthropoda; class Insecta; order Hymenoptera; family Figitidae; genus Leptopilina; species Leptopilina myrica (nomen nudum). Next base: position 29,616,266 of record CM065464.1, read on the forward strand.
GTATCTGTGCACGACCTAGAGATGAACATTTTTACAATTTTTTGTGTAATTAATTAATTTTTGTAAATTAAAATTAAATAAATCTAAAATAAACAGAGTTGAAGCCAATAATGTTTTGTAATTGTTAAATAAATTAATAATAATAAAAAATAATAATAAGATTTAAGGAAAACTGGGACATCGATATGAGACTAATATAAAAATTTATGTAATGATTCTAAGAAAATAATTTGAACAATGTCCAAATGAAAAACTCATCATTATGTTTCGTCGTGAAGGTTAATTTGGACTCTTTTTTTTGCTATTACGAAACGGTGACAATAGACCACACACATGGCACTACAGCTTCTCTCCTCTTAGGGTCAAGACTTGATCATCTATCTTACGTTAAAGCGAGACTTATATTCAAGCCATGACACTTATGTTTCACTCTTTCTTGTCGCCAGTTTTTATCTCTGTACTCTCTCCATAAGAGTGTGATCCAACAGTTTCAAACATGAATTATTGTGACGTAAGTAATGTGTAGTATTCAAAACAGGAACAATAATTAAAAAATCATTTAATCATTTACGATTATTCACGTTATATATGAGCGATTCCATCTCAAGTGATCAAGGTGGAGAAAAATTTTTCTCCAATCGTAGCAAAACTTGGGGCTTTTGTAGTACTCATAGATAGTAATTTTTCGTGAAAATATTTTTTTACCTAGTCCAATATTTTCCGAGGGGGAGGGGGTTAAATTTTTGTGTTTTTCAGTACAATGCTTATTTCAATAATTTTTTACTCTTAAACAATTAAACATACAAATTTGACAAAGTACATTTTGGAAAGATTTTTTCATCCTCTTTCGATTGAAAATAAGCATTTTGAAAAAAAAAAATTTTTTGACTCAAAAAAATCAAAATTAAAAATAAATTTCAATTTTTGAGGGAGATGGATACGATTTTTTTTTTTTTTTTTTTTTTTTTAACGAAAGCTGAGGTTTTTTCCTAAAAGGACATATAAATGATAAAGTGGGACTAGAACGTTTAAACATTGAAAAAAAGAGTTTTCTACTCGCCGGAGCGCTCAAAACCCGGTTTTTAGCTCCGTTTTGGAGAAAACTCTTTTTTTCAATGTTTAAACGTTCTAGTCCCACTTTACCATTTATATGTCCCTTTAGGAAAAAACCTCAGCTTTCGTTTAAAAAAAAAAAAAAAAAAAAAAATCGTATCCATCTCCCTCAAAAATTGAAATTTATTTTTAATTTTGATTTTTTTTGGTCAAAAAATTTTTTTTTTCAAAATGCTTATTTTTAATCGAAAGAGGATGAAAAAACCTTTCCAAAATGTACTTTGTCAAATTTGTATGTTTAATTGTTTAAGAGTAAAAAATTATTGAAATAAGCATTGTACTGAAAAACACAAAAATTTAACCCCCTCCCCCTCGGAAAATATTGGACTAGGTAAAAAAATATTTTCACGAAAAATTACTATCTATGAGTACTACAAAAGCCCTAAGTTTTGCTACGATTGGAGAAAAATTTTTCTCCACCTTGATCACTTGAGATGGAATCGCTCATATTACTTTTTAATTTTATAATAATTTCTCATAGAAAAAGTAGTTTTTGTGAAAGAGAAAGAAGACAGCATCTTGTATAAAAAAGGAAAATAAAACGCTACAAAGGGATAATTAAAATTTTATAGTTACATGTAAGTAAAATTGAATCCTAGTATCTCAGAAGTAAAGTCTGCAAGTTTAATCTAAATTTTATTCACAAGGTAAAAACAGAAGTAGGATTTTTTTCAGCAAGTTTGCGTTAAATAACGTAATGTCTTGGTGACAAGTTTACTGAATAAACTTACTATAAAATTCTGCAGAAAACTTACAAAAAGTTTTTTAGTAAACTTTCTAAAAAATCTTTACAAACTGTTAATGTATGTGTTTTGAAAAACGGCGCCTTACCTCAAAGAGGAAGTACGTTTAATTTATCATTTGTTAATTAGAATAATTATAATTAAAGGAAGTGAATTTATCATTTGTAAATTATTACTAATATTAAAGTGAAAGAATTTATCAAACATCCGAATCAATCTCAAAATAATTCTTATTAAGCTCTTGAGTTTCATATGTATCGATAGCACAGCCATCCTGAATACAGAAACCTGCTTTTTCAGAAAATATATTTTTTTAAATTAATTAATAATTTAAAATTATCAAAGAACTAATAAAAATTGGTTAGCATGGTGGGATACGAGCCTACGACCTTTTTATTGCCGGTAGACTGCTATGACCACTGAGCTATATGCACCCCAAGATTCTCCGAGTTCCTTGACATATACTATACCTCTCTACACTATTTCATGATAATGCAGGGAGTTTCTTGAAGATGATAAGCCTAATTTTGCAAATTATAATTTTTTCAATTACAGTTGCGTGATTAAAGTATGTCTATAGACACTCGATCGGATGATACTCTCTAAATCTAAATATGTGATATTTCACTTATTCTACGTTAAAAGTCGTCTTCTCGTATTGATCAAGAAGACGACTTATATTTATCGAAATTTTAGCTATTTCCCACAATAAAGAAATACAACTAATTTTATAAAGCGTATATGTGTTAATCAATCAGTAAAGTTTCGCCGATGATTAAGTAAAATTGACAAATTGGAATTACGTATATATTTTTCAGAGTTTAGAGGATAGAGCTAAAATATTAAAGCAAAAGCTTGAATGTAGTATAGTCCTCTAATAGAAATGAAAAGTGCACTGAATGCCAGGAGGTGATGCAATGGGAAATTATTTCCAAGTTTTAAAAATTAAACAAGAGTATTATTGTACAAATGGCTTTGCACCGCGATATTCACATGAAATGGTAATAATAATTTTTCAATACAAACGATAACAATCACTGCTTATGGCTTGTTTGACAAAAGGCCCCTTGGCAGTAAGTTAAGCTCAGATCGTGCGTAAGATGTATAATTAACATTAATTACATACTGATAAATGGGAGGTGGGGCGCGATACGAAAACCACTCACCCCCAGCGTACAATTAGAGTTTTTTTTCTCTTCACCGATTGATCGATAGATCGCTGTCGTTCGCACCTCTGACCTTTTCATTACCTTTGCAATTAGTGTAATCGTAACCGCGATGCGTGCCACGCAGGATATAAATTCTTCTTAAGTGAAAGTACATCGCTGGAGCTTATTTTTAAAATACTCATATTGCTCGTTATTTCATTTTTAAATAGTCAGTCGTCAGTTTACTTGATTTCAAAGATTATTTTCATCGTGTCTTTATTCTTAGGTTATATCTAGAATGAAAATCTAGAATAAAAGGAAACAATTCCTTAGGAAACTGGACTTTTTAATACAAAAAAAAATAAAGATGAAAAAAATAAGACTCTTCGGTTTGATCACCTCCATTTCTGATGATTTGAGACTGGTTTTATTACAATTACAGCCACAGAACGTCAGGCTTGAGTCATGTTCAATCAGAAAGCTTCAAAAGTAGTCAAGTTTTTTTATACAAAGTCGACACCCTCTTTTACCTGGAAAAAGGTCAACTGACCGTCATAAAATTAAAGGGGAATCTTTTTATTTGTTTACGTTCATATTTATTTAAACATTATACTTTTTTTATCAACTTAGAATTCATCTAACAATATGTTCGTATTATTTATACACTCGGGTCGCAAAGTTTCAGTACATTTGGACTTTTACTTGTAAATGCTCGCTTTACTTCAAATTCAAATATTTCGGTAAAAATAGATGCTACAGCTATCAAACAAGGATCATTTTAAAGCTCAATAAATTTAGAGTCAAATAGGCAAAAAAAATAACCAATTTAATATTGTAAATTTGAAAATATAATTAATGAAAAAATTTCTTTAAGATTTGACAGTTTTACAATATAATGTACAAATTTCACTCTTTAATTCGAGACCAAAATATTTTATAATTATTCAGTATTTGCCTTAAATTCTGTAAAAATAATTACTCTTGCTTTCTAAAGTTTTCAAGGAATATAAATTGCAAATTCGTCATTTCTGTTCACTTGTTTTATCAATTAACCAAATTTTTGAAAAATGTGCATCTCTTTTTTATTGTAAAATTTAAAAAATTGCACCTTGAAATAAAATAAGTAATAATGCGAGTTAAAATTTGTAACATTATAAGAAGAGGGATAAATTTCATGTAAATAATTTAAATTTACTACAGTCAAGAGGTTCAATATTTTTCAAAAGTGTGGTTAATTGATAAAACAAATGAATAGAAACGACAAATTTGCAATTTATATTCTTCAAAAAATTTAGAGCAAGAGAAATTATTTTTATACAATTTGAAAAAAATACTTCATATTTGTAAATGATTTTTGTCTAGAATTAAAGAATGGAATTTGTACTTGTTATTGTACAACTGTCAAGTCTTAAAAATTTTTTTTCTTCAATTGGCGTTCGCTTGAACTCCAGATTCCGAAATCGCAATTTTCATAAAAAATCTCTAACTTTAAAGAATTATATTTTCAAATTTACAATATTAAATTGGTTATTTTTTTTGCCTATTTGACTCTAAATTTATTGAGCTTTAAAATGATCCTTGTTTGATAGCTGTTGCATCTATTTTTACAGAAATATTTGAATTTGAAGTGGAGCGAGCATTTACAAGTAAACAGTCAAAATGTACTGAAACTTTGCGACCCGAGTGTACCTACAATAATATATCCTTTATAACTTTAATTCAAAAATGATATCAGTTTTTATTTATCAATTACGGTTTTCGAGATATGTTACAAAAATGTTTTTTAAAATAAAATTTAGATCTTTGTAATCGTGGAGATTTCTAAATTCTGAATTTATATTCATTTCACTTGAAATTTTCAAATTGCCAAACTTTTGAAAAATATAAATCAAGCTAGAGACCCGAAGCTCCTAACAATAGGCCCAAAATTCTATATTTGTGAAAAAACTGCTACGCAGAAATTTAAAGTTATAACGGTACTTTACATTTACCCACTATACTTCGGTGGGGGGCTGTAAAGAAAAAAGATGAATTCAATGAGAAATAATCTCAAACCATAAACATCAGCATTCAACAGGAGCATAAAAAACCCTGTAGACAGAACTAACCAAAAGCTTCAGAAAACGTTAAAGTAGTCACAAAACATCAAAATTTCTTACGTTTTTTATTATTCCTTATTTTATTTTTAGCAGGGAACATAAAAATCTTCCAACATAAATCTTATCATAATTTTCTTTCGAGTTGGGAATTACCCGCGCTACTTAAAAAGTAGCAAAATAAACAATTTAAAAAACTACGTTGTCATGGCTTCAACGCCCCCCCTCCACGTAGTTTGCTGTAGACTTTCGCTGAACCCTCTAAGTTGTCTACGTAGTTTATGGATGATCCCTAACATACAATATTAAATTTGCTCAGAGTAAAAATTTTCTAGCGGAACAACAAAGATTTTTCAAAAAACCGTCCTCCATTTTAGATCCGCCATTTTAAATTTACAAAAAGTGACATTGGCTTCGTCATCAGCGACTCCGGAAACCCCCGATTGACAAGGTTTAAGGGAATCCAAGAAATTTTTTTTAAAAATGGCCGCCATTTTGAATATTGAAAAACTGACTGGGATTCGTGATCAGCGACCCCAAAAACCCCCGAGTATACATTTTGAATCGAATTTTCATACTTTTTGTATATTGATTACCCAGCTTAAAATCCTCGTACAGGATCCTGTACAGGATTCCATACAGGATCCCGTACTGGTCCTGTACAGGATCCCTTACGGGATTTTAGAACAGGGTTCCTGTGCAGGTTCCGATGCAGGAACCTTAGCTATCAAATGTTCCTGTGAAGGTTCCTGTACAGGAACACGTGCAGGATCCTGTACAGGAAACTTTTTAATTTTTTAAAGTTTTTATATGTTAAGCAACATTTGACATACATAGACTTCACATTTTAATATGTTAGGCTCGTATATCAATGTTGGACAGAAAAATGTATTGCGCATTCGAGAAACTCATAGAAAACTACTGCGCAGGAGTTAAAAATATAAATAAATTAATTGAGGAAACCGTGTAGGATCCTTTACGGGTTCCCTACAGGATCCTTTACACTTAAGTACCTGCAGTTTACAAAACTGCAAAGGTTCCTGTATAGGAACCTTTACAAAGTTTCCTGTACTGGATCCTGCAAGTGTTCCTGTACAGGAACCTTTACAGAAATCTTTGATAACTATAAGGTTCCTCCATCGGAACCTGCACAGGAACCCTGTCCTAAAATCCCGTATAGGATCCTGTACAGGACCAGTACGAGATCCTGTATGGGATCCTGCACAGGACCTGTACAGGCTCCCGAGAGGATCCTTTAAGGATCCTGTACGGGGATTTTAAGCTGGGTACATTTTTCAAACAGCCTTTTTCCTCACAAAAATTAACATTTTTACACATTCTTTACAAAAATGGTAAATTTTTATTGAAAAAATGAAATAATTTTTTCTATGAGCAATCAAAAGTAATTAGTAAAATAACAAATTAAAATCACCTGTAAAATAGAATTTTCGACGCGTCTCGAAAAAAACTGTTTGAGTATATCAACCGCACTGCGACGATGAAGAAGTCTCATATCAGCGATTGGAACTTCAACATGTAGAAGGGGAAATTTTTCCCTTTCCTCCTTGAAATTACAAGAGAAAGTTTTAAAACTTCTTCATCGTCCGTGCGGTTAATATAGTCAAACCCTTTAATTTTTCGCGACTTGAGACTCTGTTGCTCTCTGCGCATGCGCATACCTTACTAAGAATGCATTGACAACACCATGTGGAACTGCACATTTGGTTTTGAATAAAACTTGGTTGTTTACTCATTTTTTTCAACTATGCAAGGCTAATCCATATTTCTTATTTTTATTCTTATTCTCATTTTTATTACAATGTTATATAGAAAATGTTTCCCTCAACTAAGAAAAAGTACCAAGTTAGTATTTCTAGACAACTCCAAGGTATAATCTAACTTTATTTATATTAAGTTTTACAAGATATATAAACAACATATTTTATTTTTGGACTTTTGACCATCTTTTTCAAGTCTTGAACCACTGTGCATTGCATTGGCAAGGTCTCTCAGTCTTTACTAAACACTTATACACGGAAAAAATTAGTCGATGAAGTTTTCAGCTACTACTCGAAGACTCTCGGATATGAAAAAATACTTTATAAACTTATAGAAATACTCTATGATTTTAGCAGAAATTCTCTAAAAAAGTCGAGGACTTTTTATAAACCTAGTAGCGGAAAAAAGTCGTGGAATTATTGTAACACTTTGATACAAAGTTTCGTCGACGAGTCGAGGAAAACGGTGCGCAGAAAAGATGCGCATACTCTCAGGCGATAAACGCGATCTGCAGTCAATTTAATACCGTTCATTTACAAATTCTTGTCTACAGTGTTTGTGAATTATATATTGGAGGATTAAAATCTTTTTATATGTATATATAAAATATAATTATTAATCGTTAAATAAGTTTTTAGAATAATGAACAGAAAATAATTTTATTGCCTTAGTTATTATTTTAATTAAATATTATCATTTTTCTATTCATTTAATAAATTAAAAATAATTGTAAAATAGTTCTTAACGTATACTGAAATACTCTTTAAAATTCTAAAATATGTTGAAGAGAAATATTTGAGATTTTTAATTTTCAAAATATTGCACTTTTTCTCACAAGCGGTAAAGAAAGGTACCATTTAGTATATAAGGACGATGAAAAAGTAGATTCATATAGCGTGCGAAACAACGAAAGTGTAGGATAATATGCGTATTGGTGTTAGCTATTTAGTTTTAGGCAGGTTATTAGTGATTAAATAGTGTCAAATTACATGTGATGAGTGTCGTGATTATGTATAAATGTAGGATTGTAATTAAATGTAAGGCATAAAAGGAATGAAATAAATAAGAACTGAAAGAATTTTTTTTACTGGTCCGCAGAATTTTTCATTTTCCGCGACTATCGTTGAAAGTTTAGAATACTGTAGAAGAAAATTTGGACACGTCTTTTTTCCTCGACTGTCGCCGAATCGTTCGCACTGGCTGTGTTTTCATTTTCCTCGACTGTCGCTGAATCGTTCGCGCTGGCTGTGATTTCATTTTCCTCGACTGTCGCTGAATCGTTCGCGCTGGCTGTGTTTTCATTTTCCTCGACTGTCGCTGAAAGTTTCAAATCCTTTTTCTAAATTCTCTTCGAATGTAGTACATTTTTTCTTCGATCTTTCAATATAATTTTTAAAACAGAGTGATTTAAAAATTTAAATACTTTCGACTACATCCGAAAGTCTTCTACAAAGTCGAGGAAAATTTCAGCAACTAATTTTTTCCGTGTATAAATATTTCAAATTGCAAGAAAGAATTTTTCTAAAGGATTATATTTTAATACGTTTTTTCTGTTGTGGGCATTACTGAAATTTAAGAATGAATTTTAAGCTAAATTTCTGGTAATATCAAAGGAGTTTCAAATATTTTGATGATAAAAAATAACAATCTTTGAAATAAAACTGTGTCAATTGCATGAGCTCGATTATGCAGAAACAATGTGAAAAATAAATGAGCTATTATCACGTTTTTTTAATAGTCCTTGCCCTGGACTTCCGTGGGAACATGGGAAAATAGTTTCTTGGTTGGTGGGACACGTATATGCATACATTGGATTCGCGCCATGACGTGCCATTCCCTGTTTCAAGCGCGCGATCAAAGCAGAGAGTGATAATTATGCATTTTACCAAACATCACACTTACATCGAGCAATTTTGCGACAGGCATCAATTTTGCCGGCGACACGCTACCACAGGTATTCCTTTTCCTATACGACCGAATCAGACTTGTGTTCGATCTCAGTAAATTCCCCATCGCATATTCTCGACCTCTGTGACATATTCAGTATAGCATGAGGATTTAAATAGGTTCATAAATATATTTCACATACTTTCAGCATTTTACACAGTTAATTACACAGAGAAGAATTTTTACAAATTTTGTTGCAGTAAGATAAATATAACAAATATTAATATTTAATATTAATAAATAATATTTAATTAACTAATAATAATAATTAATCATGTTAAGTAATTACAAATTATTATAAATATGAAAAATTATTAAAGACATTGATTTTGTTAACATATTAAAAATTCGTCAATATCAAATACAACAACCAGTTCAACTTAAACATAACCTCTGAGTTGAAATATTGACAAGAAGGGAAACAGCTGCTTGCTGCTTGCGACCCGAGGATAAACCGAGTTTAGTCGTTCGGCTCTATCTCGACTGACTTTTTGATGGAAGAACTTATGTAATTGCAAGCGTTGCAGATGCAAAGTTTTTATTTCAAATCCAACGCTCGGACTCGACTACTTATTTGGTACAAAAAACACACAAATGCCTTTAACTAAGTTTTTCCGAGCTCGTAGCCTCGTTTGTTTTTTAGACTCATTTTTCACCAAAATGTCAGTTAACTAAGTTTTTATATCACACGGCAGAATATTACTCTTAATCGACGAGTATTTTCCTCTTATTATAAGAGGAATATCCTTAAGTAGAGAATAATCCTCTTAAAATATGAGGATTATTTTTGAGCCATATTGTAGAGGAAAATATGCATTGAAATAAGAGGAATCCGCTTAAAACAAGAATTTTTTTTCGGTGTAGGAAAATGGACTCTCGTATAGAAAAGTACAAAGTCGTCATACTAAGACGCGTGTAACCTGTCATTTAGCGGCACTTGGTGCTTTCGAAGAGTGTCTTTTGCAAAATGAAGAAACGCCTGCTTCCGGTGAGAACTCTACATCCATTTATAAGAAGCACTTAAACTGAAAGTAGAGGAAAGTAACTGGTCACGATGATCGAGTGATTTATAATTAGACGCTTTGGATGTTCATTCTTCACGGAGTTGCTTTACAATGTTTTCCTTTATGATAGAATGGGTGTTTCGAACGTACCCCATGATATTAATTTTCCCGTGAGTTTTTTAAAATATATAACACAATGTCGAAAATAGAAATTAGAAATATACGAAGAAAAATATGATTTCGAAAATAAGCCCTCAAAGGTATATTTAAGGGAGAGCAAAAGCAATCCAATTAAAATTCATACTCAAATAAATAATTATCAATCTGAAATAAATCTTCGCGGGATGAAAAAATAGCGGTCGACTCTGGGGTCAGTTTGCAGAGTGGGGAGGCGTGCGTAACCCCTCGGAGGCACGTGAGCGTGTAGCTACATCGTTATTTACCATTTTATTCATTATCTTTTCCACGGGGTTGCCGGACCATTCGTGCACACATGCAAGAGGGTTCCGCACCGTTGTGCCTTTGACGTATGTGTACCGAATACGCAATTACACGATGAACATCGTGGAACTTTAATGACGGCGAGGCGAGGTCGCAGAAAACTGAGACTTGGTGTATATGTATAAAGTCAGCAGCGCAAGGTTGCAATATAACGAAATCGATATTTTCAAGGCTCTATTCATCCTTAAAATTGACGAAGATAATAATCGCACCGCGTTCGTCGACGGTATTAATTAACATTGTGTGTAATAAAAGACAAGTTTTACAGTAATGATACATCTTTTAGGAAATAAGTTTCATATTTTTAATTCAGTTGTAGAAAATTACACCCAACACGGTGGTCTTGAATCAACTTTGAATATAAAGTCTTTGCACATCCCTTTTTTTTGCTGATTTGGGTTATTTGCATTCTAAATAATGTGTAAAAAATTTATAGCCTATAACTTGTCGAGCCGTTTTTGAGAAAACTCATTTTGAAAAAAAATCATCAGTTTTTTATTTAAAATGTTACATATTTGTATCAAATTATGGATTTAAGCATAATATTAATTAAAATAGGGTCAGTTTTATACTGCATTAATTTCTTTCTTGAGTTCCCAAGATTTATTTTTTATTTTTTATAAAATTTTATATTTAATTTTTTACATTTTATTGTTCAGATTTACCCCAAGATTTAGAAAATTTCTTTAAATTTGGGGTAAATCCTGACAGCTTAGTTTCTATGAAAGGTTTAAAATAAAGTTATCTTAAGTATACTACTCTATTAAGGGATAGAACAACTTGAAAAAAATTCATACTAGATGTACAAAAGTTGAATCAGTTAAGTGTTGTAGTATCATAAAAGTTAATCAATTAACGATTCAAAAAGTAATAATCAAAAACATATATAGCTTTAACAAATTTTAATGGATTTTAATAAAACTTGATAAAGAAAAGTTTTTGGGATCATTGAATACGAATAAAAAGTCAGATTTTGAAAATTCAAAATGCCGGATCCAATATGCCGGACTTTTTTAAAGATTAATCGAATTACACTACTTACACCACTTTTTAAAATGTAATAGAAGCTCTGTCCAGATTTACCCTAAGTTTTCAAATTATCCTGTTGACAATTGTCGAGATAAAATCATGGAAGTAGTCAGAATCTCTTTTAAAGGATCTGAGCTTAAAATATTGACGTCGAACTGAATTTTTAATTTGTAAATTAAGATCCAACACCTTTTGTCCGTATTTGCCCTCTATCCGGATTTACCACAACTGGCCCTAATACTTTTCTTTAATTTTAAATAATATAATATAACAATTTAAATAATATTTCTGACACAATAAGTCAGTTTTGTTTAAATATTACAATACATGTTAAGGCACATATTTTTGCCAATTTACGGAAATTATACCAGTTACTGTACAGAAAAAAAATTAACGAAAAGGTTATATATATATATATATAAAAACGGCTCGGCAAGTTATGGGCTATACATTTTTTACACATTATTTAGAGTGCAAATAACCCAAATCAGCAAAAAAAAATGATGTGCGAAGACATTTCATTCAAAGTTGATTCAAGACCACCGTGCCAATATAATGAATCAATATAGTTTACCCTTATTAGCAACATACTCAAAACCATTAGAGTCTACATGAATATGTACTTGGAAAATTCAAAGTCATTTCTCCCTAAGGAAATCACTGAAAATAATAATCCCATTTAAAGAAAAATAAAAAAATTATAAACTTTATTTGGTTATATCAATATTTATAAATAATATGTTTCATGGATAAATAAATTAAATGTAAAGTTCTTAGTTAATAACAATTTATAAAACTAAGCTAATTATAATAATAACTTATAGTCCTGTTTCACTCTTTTGTTGATAAATTTTTAACAATTAATAATTAGGAACTATAAAAAAAAATTGATAATTATATTCATGCCATGGTAATTTTTTGTTTCTTTATAAGAAATAAAATACAAATAAATGGAACACCATTATAAATTTTAAATGTGGACAGATAGTCCAGATGTCAGTAAAACTTGAAAAATGTCAGGGCAAAGATAGGCACGTTGTTCGGCAAATTAATTGCGAGTAGTAATTGTATGCGAACAATACTATCAGTAATCTGGCGATGCCCCTCGGGGGAGTTCAGAGGACCACACACAATACGCATTAATTCTCCTATTACGGGCATTGTATGCCAAGTTTTGCGGGACATCGCGTTGTGGCATGTATTGGCATTGTGCGCGGTGACGCCCACGTAATGCACGTTATCGAGTATCACGGCGTCGCGACGCCATTGTAAGCCGGGATGGCGCTAACGAGCTGTCGTCAACCCTATCTTCTCACAATTCCGCTACAGGGGTCCAATATTTGCCTTCCTCCTTCGATAATGCCCCACTTGCTTCCTATCGATCAGCATTTTCCCGCAGCTTGTAATTTCATATATTCTCACGTTCGACGCTTCAGCAGGCTGAAAAATAGATGTTTTCTCTTTAGACTCTGAATATGTTGGCCGTGCCTGCATGCGCTTTGTTATGAGTTACAAAACATGAGACACTCGATACGAAGAGCTAATGTCTAAGATGTAACTATTTGTAATGTCTGAGATAATACCATTCAGTGTTTAGTATCTGATATATTATGATTCATTGTTTATAGTATTCCATTAATTAATTGTTTACTAGGTACAGAAAGTCATTTATTAAGGCAATATATGTCGATAAATTTTTCCAAATTGTTTCTGTTAAAAATTAATATTTCTATATGTTTTTCGAGTGTTGTACGTGTTCTGTGAAGTTTTCACTGTTTACCCTTGCCACCCTCAAGATTCAGGTTTGATTTTTCTGTAAGTCTTAATTGCTTGTAAGAAGACGTCTTGTTAATCTTATGTATAACTTACTAATTGTCACGAAGACTTTTATATTGAAATAAACGTATTTGTTGTACAAATTTCAGTGTGTTTTATTCTGTAGAAAGTTAGAAACTAGAAACTAATAACCCAACAGTACAAGCGTATAAAGTATTCGATAATTTATATATATATATATATACGAATTAAAACATGCCTGTAATGTCTCTGTAATATAAATATTGGACTAATGTCCCAAGTAGCACGTAACATTACTGGAATGTTGCAGCAATGTTACATGTAATATTAGTAACATTGCAGTGCAACATTGCAGTAACATTCCAGTAATATTAAAATGTCCGCCCCAAGACAATATTACAGTGAAATTGCGGTAACATTACTGTAACAGTACATGTACATTGCTGCAACATTCCAGTAATGTTACGTGCTACTTGGGGTATATATTCAGTGAATAACAAAGGGAAATTATCGAATTATGCGTATTGACTGACCCAGCCAATTAAAGTGCCAAACACGTCCTAATTAACTCCTCAATTACTCAGTTCCCCTCTGATTTCGGACAAACAAAGAAGCAGGGTCACAGAGCGAGACACTCTCAGAGTTACTTGGCGTGGTCTGGGTACACATTATAATTGCGCATATTAAAATGGCGTCATGGTTCTGGGAGTCAGCCATCCAACCAGCCATCTTTAATCAATAATGGAGCATCAGGGACCATGACAACAGATACCCTTTCCCGGGTTGCCGTCTCACGGACCCCCGGGCAAGGGTTGTCCGCTTACTTGCCAGGTTTGAATACCCCCCTTTACCCCCTTCTCCATTGGCTCCTGTTACATCCGCAACGACTCAACTCTATCCCCCGAATCTACCTAACGAAATCCCATCTCGTTCCAGATTCCTGGACCTTACTGCTGGCAGAGATATTTCTCTCATCTTGACAGAGGAGAATGGAAATAGAGACGGATGAGATTTAACAGATGGACACAAACTGAATGTTACATTACCTGATTTAAGATAATACTTGACTGTTTTAAACATAAATGGATGAATTCTAATTTATCCTTTTCTAGAAGAAGTATTAGTTTTCAGACTAAAGAGTTACACGATTCAGCGGTTTATTTTTTCTAATGTAATCAATGCAATCAATCGAGGAGTTGCAAAATTATCAACTATTTCAAGTGTTTTTAGCTCGAGAACCACAGGAACTTTTCTCTAAATCAAGTTTGGATAACTGCTACAATAATTTTAACTCAAAGTACTGTAGACAATGCTACTAACCCTCCAACAAAAAGCGATTCAGCACGTGCGATTATCGCACGCGTATTCCTGCACGCGATCAGTGAAAGATAAACACAGACTAGTGATATAACGAAAGAAGCAAATTATATTCTGTGATTGCCTTAAGAAGCTTTCCAAGTAATGTTAATATGCCTTGAGAAGCCGCGTTAAATTCTGCGACTAAACACATACACAAGCGAGATAATTACTTACACTAAATTTAGAGATTTCCATGAATTTTGAGTGTGAATTTAACCTCTCACTTTAACAGCGGATGTTAGTTATAGTCAATCATTCAATGAAAAAGAATATTTTTGATTTACTGTTTTCGCTTACCATATCTAGGGGAGACCGAGGAAAAAGTAACAGCGCTAATATCTTTTAAATAAAAATTAGCGAAAATAGAGAGTCTAAATTTTTTTTAGTCAGTAGTACCCCCTACAACTTCTCCATAGTGTGCAAGAGCGTTTCCGGTTAGGAGAAGTCCGCTAGTGACGTGATGTTACAAAAATACGTCAAAAGTAAGTTTTCGTTTCAATTTTCAAAAACTCATATTTTTGTAATTACTGAGCTTTATAAAATTACGTGTAATATTTTTGTGTAATTTTAACTTTTTTGTTTAAAATGAGTCAAGGAAATCATATTTATAGTTACAGGTTCAATTGAGCTCCCGGATCAAAAAACTCGATTTGCGCGAGAACGCACACGCTAATACCGGTCGGGTGGAAGTGAGTGCCTCTAGGCCTCTCACTGCTACCCGACCGGTATTAGCGCGTGCGTTCTCGCGCAAATCGAGTTTTTTGATCCGGGAGCTCAATTTTCTTCGTTAAATGTAATGAATTATTTATAAGTAAATTGACTTTCGTTTTGACATATTAACGTAACCTAAAAATGGTTTATTGAACCAGGCAACCCAAGTAGCACGCTTTATCACCTGAATGCGTCATGGCGATATCTATCGAGAATATTCCTGTGATATTGAGGAAGTATCATAATGTCCGTTTTTGTTAATATCCCTGTGACATTCATGCGATATTGAGGGGATATTACTGTGACATCGAGAAGATACTGCTGCGATATTGAGGTGGGATATTGCTGCGATAATGAGAGGATATTTCACATAATTTTTTCTATAAGTACAAATTTGATATTATAGCGAAAATTATGTGGAATATTCCCTCAATAGCGCAGCAATATTCCCTTAATATCGCCACAGTATCTTCTCGATGTCACAGCAATATCCCCTCAATATCGCAGGAATGTCACAGGGATATTAAAAAAAGCTTCCTCAATATCACAGGAATATTCCCGATAGATATCGCCATGACATTCAGGTGATACAGCGTGCTACTTGGGAAGTTTTAATTCTGTGTTCTTATTTGATTTTATTCTATGTTTGCAATAATTGTTAATTTTTGCTTTTAAACATTAGACAAAGTTATTTTCATGTTTTAAAAGATTAGTGTTTTATTTTTAATTTTTTATATGCCAAAAATATGAAGCATCCCAGATGCGAATTTTGGTCAGCAGCCAGGGTCGGGAGGTCGGGCCCAGGTCGGCCCATCTATGGCTGCCAACCTTTTGGCAATCATAGATGGGCCCGACCTCCTGACTCTGGCTGCCGACCAAAAAAAAGCAAACTATGGCAGCCAGAGTGCAAAAAACCGAATTTCACTTGGTCGGGCCGACTCTGGCCTGAGTCGGCCCGATGGTCGGCAAGACTATGGCAGCCAGAGTGTAAAAAACCCAATTTCAGTTGGTCGGCAAAACTATGGCAGCAAGAGTGCAAAAAACTTAAATTTAGTTGGTCTTAAAAAACATTTCTATACTGCCATAGTAAAAATTAAATTTTTTTGTGTTAATTATTTTATTTATAATAGATTAATCAAAATTTAATAAACATTATTTTATTTATTGATCGTTATATGAATTACAAATTTCTTTTTGTTTCAGTTGCAGCTTATAACATCATTTTTGTTCTTAGCATTTCATGCAAGCGTATAGCGTAATGGTTAGCGTATTAGACATCGGTGCGTTAGGTTGCGAGTTCGATGCCTGCGAGCGTTAGAAATTTTAATTTGTATTTATGTGTAAGATTGCGTTTAGTGTTAAGATGTATGCAATAAATAAATACTTAAAATTTTCCCAGAATTTTTCACTGCAGCTCAGTGGAAGAGCAATCAACCGGCAATTGATAGGTCCTGGGTTTCGAGCCCCAGCAGAGTTAGTCCCCCATTTTTTCATAGCTTTAATTTTGTTTTTCAATAAATAATTAATTTACGATATCACCTAATATCTGTTAATTGTAAGGTTAATAATTTTTTTGCAAACGGACGGCCGACCTTTAGCTGCCAATCACTGCAAAAAGAGGTGTCTTGGGTGAAGACGTTTTTGGTGTCTTAGACACCAAAAATGTCTTTTTGGTGTCTAAGACACCAAAAACGTCTTCACCCAAGACACCTCTTTTTACAGTGTAAGGTCGGCACAACTATCCACTAGGTCGGCGCGACCGCATGGCCCGACCAACTTTTCGCACCTGGGATATGAAAAATTTGGCAATTTTTCTTAAGTAGCGAAAGCTAATACGTTATTATTATAATTATTAATTTACCTTAAAATATAGAATTAGTACTTTTGTTTTACATTTTAATAATTTAATATTGCATATACGATAAGTTTTAAAATTAAATGTATCTGTGATATAGATAAGAAGATAATATCGATGACACATTAATGTACCAAAATGTATTGAATATATATTAAATAAGTATGAAATATGCATAATTTGTACTTTGAGTATTTTTTTATTTTTCTAAGATGATAATAAAAATATTTTGAATTAATAATAGTCTTAAAATGATATAATATTAACCATATTCTATAATGTTACTTTTCTCCTAGGTGCTGTTACTTTCCTCCTCGGGGGTTAGGAGGAAAGTAACAAATGCAGAGGTCGTGAAAAATTCATGCTGCGAACTGGTTATTTAATCTAAATGTCTAATTCAAATTTTATTTAACAGGTGAAAGTCCAAGCTTTTAATTAACGTATTTAGAAAAATTATTCGTTAAATAGTTTGAACGCGAAAATAAAAAAACTGAGTTTTGTTACTTCCCTCCTCGGTCTCTCCTATGTGTATTTATAATTCAACTAATTATAAATGTATTGCGAACGGTTTTATCAGATGGCCCTGATCGCTCAGGTAAAAAACATTAGTACGGTTTAGATTTTAAACTATTTGAACTTAATATGATATGATATGATTATGAAACAAATCAATTCGGTTTAATCCGCTTCTTGTAAATAATAAATAAAGAAGAGTACTAATGTCAATGTGCAAAAGACGAACGCTGCATTATAGTGACTCGTTTAGGCATTGCGAGCGTGTAAATTCATGATACAGAGCCGCGGCGATGCGGTAAGTTTCAAAGCAACGATCAACTATAGCATGGACATGCCAGGGGCGCTTGAACAGCCCCATGCGAGAACCCCTGTGTTGTCCCCTCGGATCGACTGCGATCTTCTCTCTTTCTCGCTCTCGCATTGCCAGCTGAAAACAGACCTATCCTAAACCTCACGGAAACATGGTGCTTTAATACGATCTCACGATCAACGGCATCATACATGTTGTAAAGTTCCGTTTACGCGAGTGGACCTTCGCGCCTACGTGTGCTTGACCCTATCCTTAACTTGTTTCAACTAAACTACAAGTTTCATAAAAATATGAATGCCTTAAAAGATAAATTTTCTCAAGATTCCACTGTCAACAATTACCTTTAAATCTATACGAATCAATATCTACCTTAATTTTGATCATGTTAACGGATTACTAGTCTACTATGAAATAAATATTTACTTGCATTAGATATTTTTTATTAAAATCATTGTTTTCGATTTTTTGGCAAATACAACTTTTTTTATTCATCAATAAATTGTAGCACCACTGTATAACCTAATTTCAAAGATACGATCCCTTATTTAATTTTTATTCGTGGAAAATGATTTATAAATTACAAACAGTCAATTAGAAAATCAATTTCACCTATCAAATAAATTAACATTCTTCGAACAATATTTTCACGTTCATGCCTTGTTGCGACATATCAATAAATATCAATGTACACATGAGAACATCAGGAGTTATGCGTCTTTTTAAAGCGTCCCAGCTATCTTTATGCGGAATAGAATTATTCTCATGTTTCTTGCGCTAAAAAAGCTTAGTACATGTATCAATTGACTGAAAACCATCGATAGATCTGATCACTTGATTTACTCGCATTAGTATAAGCGAATGTAAAATACATCATCATATTCTGTTTCTACTTTTAATAAAAAATACTAAATTCTTTCCCATTAAACATTTTAATGTATACCTTACAATGAGAGTATAATAGAAATTTAATAGAAAGGAATTTTAAAAAAATCTTAAATTTTACAAGTGTCAAATTCGTGTTTGGTATCACAATGGAAGTTTTCTTGTTATCAAAGTTTACGCTTAAGTGACTCTAAGTCTCGAACTTTGAGACGAGATACTCGATCAGGGAGGACAAGTGGGCGGATGGTAGGAGAATGCAGGGAAGATTTTGGAGGTGGTATCTTCTCAATATCTTGATAGGATCAGAGATGTTTGCCGATAACTACAGTTTACATTCTCGAGGGGTTACTGAATCTGGAGAAAAGTACTCAAACATAATTCGCATCAAAATCTGATTATACAGAGAATTCATTCCTTCCTGTGTACCCATTTTTTCCTTAAAAGCAATTTCATTTGACAGTTTTTTATTCAGCTAATTTGCCTCAGGCCTTATTATCCAGCTGCAGTCACATTTACTATTAAAGAGAGTTCATCGAAATATGTCAGTTAAATAAAATGTTGAATTTTCTTGAGTTAGAGGTGTTCTTTTCATGCAATTCAAAGTGTGTTTCATCGAAAGTCATCAACTTTGCTAAACTTTCGTCATAAGCGAACAGAAGCTATATGAAGTGAATTCCTAACCGTGACAAAAGCAAGTATTCCGAACATACGAGACAGGTGTCTTCGGAGATTCCTCGATAATATTGATGAGCGGCGCGCGAGTCGCACTTTAGCGGATAAACGTTGTGCAGGGACATCGCGAATTCTGTAGAGGAGATAGTTGCCCGTTTACTGGCGGCATCAATTATTTTAATATTCGCGGTCGTAATATCCTCTCCGCGTACCTGGGTCAGCAAGGTGTCAGCAATCGTAAAAGTGCTGACAAAAGTCGTTTCGTGCTTTCTAACGTAATCATATACGTTCAGCGAACACTGGTCGGATTATAATAATGTTTGCTATGCACGTCTATGAGTTGTTCGTTTAATGGCCCCATAAAGAATCACCAGGTCACGTTTGCCAGCAAGCACCATTTGCTCGTGCTTGGTGCAGGCACAGAAGTCACTGACGATATACGCACATTGTAGTCTGTAAACGGGGACGAGTGAGGCGATTAACGAGTCAATTCGTCAGAAAATCGAGGAGATAGCAGATAAGAAATTACAGCTTGGTGATATGCACCGGATAGTAAACACATTACACTGACGTGCAACGAGGCCAACCGCGTTGTAGAAACCGTGTGATTTATAGAACACTGCTCAGCGTCTTATTTCGCTACAAAGTATAATTACGGAGCTGCAAACCTAATCATTATTTAACCAGCAAGACACGTCCATCGGAAAAATAAAAGAATTGTGATGAGGTACCTGCTATTTTTACATAAGGGATGATCATCAAAGACCTTGTGAAAAGAGTTCATAAAACCCATTCAGACTATTACCGACAATACCGAAAAGAATCGCGAATGGAAAATAATAAAAATAATTTCGACTGTAATAATCCGGAAAAGCGGCTTGTTTCCCTTTGTCACCGAGAAGCCATTCACTTGGAATTTTTGAAATGAAATATTATTGTTTCTGCTGAATGATAATAATGAAATGTCGATATATTTAATGCATTAAATGGTGTTCTTCAAACTGGACTCCCGATTCAACTGAATGGGCGTCAGTCAGTGACGACGCGTCGACAATCGTCACGCCACATCAAAAACCGAAACGAGGGCAAAACGAAGAATAAATAATTAGCTTGTGGTTTCGGTCTGCGGTTTCGGCGCGCACGCGCCCTGTCGAGTGCCTGTCAACGACTGACATCCTTCCTTTAATAACCTGAAGCCCGCTTTTTATTTACCGCCGCGGAATTGAAGGGTTACTCAACAATTACAATTTCCGGAAGCCAAGAAGACTAACATGTTAGTCTCTACTGCTAATTCACTAATACTTCAGACCAAATTTTTCTTAAATTAAAAACTATGAAAATTAGTCTCGATCATATAACCAATATTTAAGTACTTTGTATTTTTTTATTCGACACTGAAAAGGTAAATAAGTTAATATGAAATTTAAATAATTTTCAACTATTGACATTGGTCTCGAAATAATTGGAAAATTAAAGACTTATTGTCAGAAATATTGTCTTGCGATAAGAGCGTGACATTTTTTGTAGTCACAAATAGAGGGTCAAATATATAAGAAACTGGACGAATTTGTTCTGCCTCACGCCACAGTAACATGTGTTGTCTTTATTGTGTACTGCCCTCAGCTACAAAGAGGCACCAAATTTCCACACCACGCATCTGGCGAGCGGTAACATTCTCAGTAGATACGTCGTATGATTTAAAAATTAACTGTCATTCAGTCCATAGCAAACAAGTAGACCAATTATTAGTTTTCTGAAACTGTATCACATTCACTGACAGCCAAGAGAAATAATTTTTCTGTTAATTCCTAATAATTCCTATACCACCAGCAATCTATTTCTAAAATTTAGATATTACATAATTTCTGAACCATATTAATCTAGTTAGAAATGGCTGTGACTAAATATTAAACAAAATTTCTCTTTATTTAAAAATCTATTATTTTAGATTATTTTAGCAATCAATACTTTGTTTGATAACAGTATGTCCTTATTTACTCATACCTATACTTAACAAGGTTTTTCGAAAGTTTTTGATGTGCTGAATCCGAATTTAACTTCATCTTTAATCCATCACTTTAGGTTTATGAGATATTTTGACCCAACAAACGTAAAAAGTACGATTCTTTAGTCATTTTTAAAATAATGTAACTCAAGGTCTTATATACCTACGTTTATCTATTTCTGCATTGTCATCCGGTTTCAGGCGAGGATATTTTGAATTTAAAATATCTAATATCAGATCAGAGATCCCAATAAGACCTTCAAGTAATAAGTTTTAAGCGAATCCGTCTAGTTTTTAAAATTACTATTCCTCTTATTTATAAGAGTAATATTTCTGATTCAAAAGCATTTTGTCAAGTGGAATTTCCCTTTCAAAACAAGAATATTTTTTTAAGTTTATATTTTTTAATATTTTTGAAGTTATTAAAAATTTCAAATAAAGATATCTCAGAACCAATAATAACATTTTTCTTAAATTTGAGAATAAGCTTTTTAACGAACTTTTAGAAAAAATGCCTCTTTTTGTTCTTTTCTAACAGTGCAGTTTGGACGTCAGTCTTTATGTGTATACAGTAAATTTAAAATTAATTAATGTAACATTTATCAAATAAAAGTACATAAGAATTTAACAAGCATGCAAATCATGCTGTATTACTAAATATTTTATAAATAATTGAAACATTGGGTACAAAAAGTAGGATTCATTTTAATAATATTTTTTTAATACTTTTATTTTCTTATGCAAATAAAATTATTTTTATGTGCTATTTTATTTACCAAGATATATGGGGCATTCCATGTCAAGTGATCAAGGTGGAGAAAAATTTTTCTCCAATCGTAGCAAAACTTGGGGCTTTTGTAGTACTCATAGATATTTTTAATTTTGATTTTTTTGGGTCAAAAATTTTTTTTTCAAAATGCTTATTTCCAATCGAAAGAGCATGAAAAAAGCTTTCCAAAATGTACTTTGTCAAATTTGTATGTTTAATTGTTTAAGAGTAAAAAATTATTGAAATAAACATTACACCAAAAGACCCCTTGATCACTTGACGTGGAATGCCCCATATGTATACATATATCATGTATATATGTATATAGTATCTAATTGTCTCTAATGGATTAAAAAATGTGGATCAAAACTTGATTCAAATTCTGGCATCTGTTAGATATATTGGGAATTGACATAAGCCAGGCGCCAACTGGTGGCGGATTATTATCAAACTATTTAAATACCCCGATTCGATCAAAGTAAACAGTGTCAAATGTAAATATATTTAATTTTCGAAAATAGAAGGTGTAAAGTTATCAAATCGTTCAAAAACTTCTTATCGGGATAATTGTTCAGTTCCTGGGTATCAAAATAATGCAAAAAAGGACTTATTAGTATCTTTACATAGATTTCCAAAATAAAATTACTGCATAGTAGAAGTTGAACATTTTTTTGGAAAAGTGGAAAATCATATCTAAAGATAAAATAAAATTAAGTTAATCAATAAAAATAAATCTATAATATTCAAAATAAATATTTATATATGTATGTAAATTATATATTATATGTTTGTAATGTAAACAACTAGACAAATTTTAGGTTTTAGAACTTACTTTGAACAATATAAGAGAACAGCAAGAACAGCACGAACAGCTGACAAACTCACGTTGTCACTCTCATTATTTTTAATTTTTCTAATCTTAATTATATGATTGGAATTAAGAACTCGATTTCCTTCAATCATAATTCTGTGGGAAGAAGTTGGGCTCGTCCAAGCACAGATATATTTTCTACTTTAAGTAGCATTTTGGAAAAAGCTTTATCATTTCACGTGTATTTTGCACTATTTTGAGGTATATGTATATGCCGCCATATTGAATTAAGCCACGCCCCTATGCCAATTCCCAATACTTTAGTATTAATTTGATACTGTCAAGAAAACTGTCCCACTCTAAATTTGAATGTGTGAAAATTTCACTGATTTCAATTTAGCTGCCCAGTTTTCATTAATTCATCAGAGGAATTTCCTGAGAATCAATAAAAATCACTGATTGTCAGTGAAATTCCACTGATTCATCAAAGAAAACTGGGGCACTGAATTTAAATCAGTGAAATTTGTACAGCTTCTGATTTAGAATGAAATATTAGTTATTATTACATAAATTTTGTATTCATATAATTAGTTAATTCATAAGTTTTTGAAAATATTCTTATTTAAAGAAGTAAAAAAATGTACTGGATTCTATTTTGAAAAAATCTATTTACTTATTATGAAAATTGATGTTTGGAAATAAGTCCTTTTTCGAAATTGCAAATCACTATACCAACTCTGATCTCTATAATAGTAGCCTCTAATAGTGACAAGGAAGTCACGATTCTTATATATTTGAAATATTGTCCTGTGGACTTGATTTCTTCCCAATGAAAAAAGCAACGTTCCTTGATGAAAATGTGAAAAGTTGCATTTATTATACAAAAGAATGTAAACGAGACGCAGGGAGATTATTATAGAAATTTGAATACATTATCGAGGGATTCAACATTAAGATGCGCTCTTCTCTTGCATGTTGGCGAATGATGGACGTGCCCTGATGAGAAATAATATCCGGCACATATACCTTCACATATGACGTAGAACCGTTGACGCGCTCACAGTGGGGGACTCCTTGATGGCGCCCCATACGGCAAAGAATAGAATTATTAAGCACATACATTGACCCTCATAAAGCGGCGTAAAAAATGCCACAAGCACTTTTTCATCGACCGGTGATCGATCGTCTACTGTTTGCTCATTCGTATATATATATTTAAATGACGAACCCGATAAATACAAAAATAAGACACTGTAAGTCCAAAAAAGGCCTCTCAACATCCGTAGATGATGGGTCAAATCTATTTGACAAGGTGAAAGTGACAGATTTTACAAAGACTCGCATCATCTTCGTCACAGTACACAGCAGAATGGACTTCAACAAAAGAATCATCTAGAGACAATTTAGAATCGATCTTCTGTGTTCAAAAATTTCTAATATGTATTTAAAATTTTCTATGAATCAATATTGAAAGTTCGTATTTCTATGGTATCAAATGTGCTCGATAAATTCTGTTTGAAATTTTTCAAAAAAAGAAAAAACGTGAGTGTACCAAAATAGTAAAATATAAGTATCGGCTTAGAATTCAGAATCGAGAAATCTAAATCGGATTGAACGAAAAAGGCAGTGTCTGCAGGTGCAGAGAGATTTTGCATATGGGAAATCCATCTTTCTTCTTTAATGATTCGCACCTAAGGGACTCTAAATTTCTCTTACAAATATAAATCTGTACTTTGAGATTGGCTACAAATCGGGAGAGTGCGGCATTTCTGGTAAGAAGCAGGATGAAATGCAGAGGAACTCGAATCGGCATCGATTCCATGCCCTTATTTGTGGCGAGTATACGTTACACTAATGTCACTGCAATCGCGATACAGGTGTGTACTGTAACCATGGAAAATAAACAGTTTCTAAAGGAGGCGAAGATGCGCATAAGCAGTTCGAACATTTCAACTGACGAAAACTTGATTCAAAAAATCAAGAAAAACAAAGAAATAGAACATTAAAAAAAACATTTATTTGAAAGCAGGAACAATGTTTCTCTTGAAATTTAATAGTTCAGCCACTTTAAGAAATGGAAAAGGATGAGTCAAAAGAGAATGGAAGCATGCTTATACATCTTTATGCTTCAGAAAATGATAATCGTTGAACAAACCGTGCACCATTTTCATTTCCCTTGTGTTATGAGACCATGGACGTGTTTCCAATGAGAGAATATAGGTCTATATCGCAAGACCTTAAAGTCGAGGTGCCAGGAGTTCCTCTCAGTAGACGCGAAGAAATAATGGAGAAGAAAGGGCAGTAATCACTGTAATTTTGATCCAAGAGTGTAACATAATTTTGACCCCTCGGTTTATGCGACACGTTCTCGCGCCCACATATTTTATCCCAAAGTTATAAACTATTTATTTCACATTATATCCACTTCATGAGTTGGGAAGAAAATTCAAAAAATCCATGCATTCTTTCATCAAATTTACGTATTTAGGACTTTGTTATTCTGTAATTAAAAAAACAAACAAACATATAAGAATGAAAGAAAATATGTATCATTTCTAAAGAAGTCTAAAAATATTTTTTAAAAACAACTATATATACATGTATATTCGTTGAATATCAATTTTGCTGATTCAGATTCAATAAGAAGAAAATCAGAAAAAATATAGATCAAACGACCAACATAAGCGGTATTGTAACATGTCATTCCTTAGATTGATTACTTTAATGGTTCTAGATTTCTTAACGAAGTAATCAATTATTCATATTTCTTATTTCATTGTACAATGATTGAACACATTCTATGAAAATATGGTTATTATATGTTTCCTTTCTTGAGACACTTTATTTTTATGCGACCGCCATCTATGAGCGGTAATAAGCACTTTAAAGGTGTTTGCGATGACAGCAACCTTCATTTTTAGGATATTGCTATTCTAAATCATAATATTTCATTCATTCATACAGAGCTATAACGAGCTTACTGCCTTGATATAATTTGTGCCGCGATCACCGATTATCTATAGCAATAGGAGTAGAAAAACTCAGTTATCGCGATTAGCTGTCAGTCTAAGTCTACCGGTTTTTATATGTTCCTAACGATTCATGCAGAAAAACTACTCTGACATTATTTAGTCAAGTAGATTAATAATTAGTTAATAAATGTAGATATTTTCTTCCTTCGAAATATTTATATAAAACAATTTATAAATTAATAGGATAATAATTAACAACTTTAATTTAATTAAAAGCTTCTCGTTTGATTACAGAATATTATATATCTCTATTGTAAAAATAAATTTTAAAAATACTACTTTTTATACTGGCAACTATACAGCAGAATTGTCACATTTATAAATAATTCGGAGGTCTCTTATTACAAATCTACACTAAAAAAAATTCTTAGTAAATTTGACTACTTTTTAACTGCCCAGATGAGAAAGACCACACTGAAAAAACCTAGTCTCAAAATGAGTATCATACGCTACTCATTTTGAGTTGCAACAAAAATGAGACTCTTAGGTGGCGCCACGTTCTATGGCGTTTAACATAGTCTCATTTTGAGATGCAACAAAAATGAGACTGGGTTTTTTGTGTGCAATGCTGACGATGAGTTGAAGCTTGATTGAGCCCTGAACGATTCAAGACTCGGTCAAGCTATTAATAATTTATTATATTAATTTATTATTAATTATTACTTAAAACCATAATAATTTAATTAACATTAAGATATCAATATAGATAAATCAATATTTATTTAGTTTCGTTTATCCGAAAAATTTTCAATGATAAAAAACTTACAGTGAAAAAAATGTTCATTAGGGTGTAATAAATATTTATGAAAATACTATTTTTTGACAAACGCGTGTGACCTCATAAATATTTATATATATTGAATGAATTTATATTGAATATTGTTCAGTGCACAAGGTAATAAAGAAACTGAATATTGACCGAGTTTTGAATCGAGCATGGTCTGGCATTCATATACTTGATTAAGCAGGATCCCTTCCAACCTTCGGGTATGCGTCGGGGTTTCGATCCCACATGCGAGCGAATATTTTTCCGTTTTCGTTTCTAAGCGATATATAAAATCATCAAATTGTGTGTTGTGTTGTGAATACAAAATGTGAACATGTTTGTAAATAATATTAAAAGTCTGTTAAAAAATCAAGAAAAAAATGTATCGATTAACAGCAAAATTATCTTTTTTTACTAAACTTATTATTTTAATGTTACTATTTCAAATGACATTTATTTTTAATAATATATTATTTACATGAAAATAATATAATTGTTCTAATAGTATATTGCAATTAAATTTACACACACATATAATATGAATAAAAATAATAATAATATTTATTATTATTATTATTATTATTATTATAATCAATTGATCAATTGATATTTTCATATTATATTGAATGAGCGCGAGAAACGCGTAAATTTGGGAACAGTGAAAGCAGTCTCGTTTCATTCCTGAATTATAGAATTTTTTTTATATATTCCCCTATCTATTTTTGTTTACATATGCCTTATATATTTAATTTCTATATATCTAACGGAGAAAAATCTTTAAACGTCGGGAGTTGAACGCTCGACCCTAATATTATCTTAAACCGATAACCTAACACGGAGAAAAATGAAAAAATGATTTATGCAGTCAGTGTGTTATACTCCTTTATAGAATAATATGTGACAGGTACACACTATCCCGCGTGGAAAAATATTTGGACGCTGACCATGCGATTAAGAATGATAAGACTTAATTGTATTTAAAATAATATTAATGACTCTTTTTACATAAAAAGTATAAAAAAATATTTTAACTTTCTGTATTTTTCACTTCAACTTTCTTTAAGCGTAAGTCTTTGTGCCCCTCCCAATCTTTGGCATTGGAGATAGTAGTCTTTTTGTAAAATAAAATTTACTGCAAATCAAAACAGCCGGATGAAACTACACGGAAAAAAGAATAGCACAAGAGATGCGCCAAACAGTAGAACAAGTCGTGTGCTTTAATTCAGCGCGTTTGGTGTGCCTTTTTGGAACAACAGACAGTTACGTTATTAAGCTGGTTATGTAATTATAGTATTTTCCTTTAATTATGTAAGTTACTATAGTTACGAAATTTACTCTGGTTGCGTAACTTACATTAATTACTTAAGTTGCTCTAGTTACGTAAGTCAGGGAAAACAATTTTTTGTGTTTGACACTAGATAGATTATTTTAATCTTTTTTGATAAAAATTTGGAAATAATAAGAATTTTAATAAACTATTGTTTTATTACATAACATACAAATTTAAACATTTTTCTTTATACCAATAAAAACATAATTTGAAACTATTTCATAAATTAACCTTAAATATAGTTAGAAATTATTCAGTAACATGGATTAAATATGGATGATTCTTTTATTTTATACAACTATTGTTTACTAATTTGAATCTTTCTCACAAGCGGTGAAATAAAATTCAGATTCATATATGTGACGTGCCGCGATAAAAGGGACCTTAGCTGCTTAGAATTTTAGGTTATGTTTAGAGTGCTTTTAACTTCATTAAAAATGTATTATTGATTATTTAACATCAAAAGCATATTTTTCTGAAAATATTGCACATAATAATGAATTAAATATTAATAGTTTGTAAAAAAAATTAGTCATTTTTATTTATTTATACTTTTAATTTCAGTTCTGTCAAAAACAGCTAAGGTCCCTTTTGTCGCGGCACGTCACATATAAGGACAGTTGAAACTTTCTGAAGCAATAATGTAAAGCGTGCGATGTATGTATTAATGTATGCGTTTAGAATGTACTGTAGGCAGATGTAATGAATAAGTATTTGTTCGTGAATAATTGTAGGGGGTTTAGGTAGTGATTAAAGTAGGTAAAATGAGATTTACGGCAGTATAACTGTAGAACTACTGCAATAACATTATTTTTTATTCCTTAATTTTTACCGAACTATTTAGTAATTCAATGAATATAAATTTTATCGAACAATGTACCTTAAGTTTTACCGAACTTTCAATAAAAATAAGTATAGTGTACACATACCCTACATTTTACTGAACTGTAAGAGAAGGGCTAATACATGTACTATAAGATTTATTCTTTTTACATTATTTTTCAATGTAATTCCTTTTACAGTCCTGTTCCTTAAAACTTACAGTTTTGACACTTCATCCCAGTTTTACCGAACAAAGTTCAGTAAATTTTCAGGAATAAATTTTCTCCGTGTATGAATATATGAAGAGTGTATTTAACATATTTTTCTTTTTTTAATGATTGGTTATTGTTTTTTTATATAAAATTGACGAAGTGAATACAAGGAAACACTCGTTTCATGTCGCGTCGGCCATTTATTTTGACAGGTTCCGCGCCTGCGTTCCTTTATTGTGAAAATTTCGAAGTGGAGGACTGAGTCCAGTTTCTCTACTATGCACACTGCAGCGCGCCTTATAATCTTCGCTTGAGTTTCAATGTTCTTTACAGTGACATTTGGAATTATGGCCCTCTATACACTATACGCAATACCCTAAGATGCTTGATGGAAATGAATTAATGTACTTTTACTAGACTGAGTCCAGTTTTGTCAATATTGACTCCCAGTTTTTCAAACTCTATTTTTCTCAGTGTTAACCACGCTCGCCCTCAAGTATTAATACTTGAGTGCTTTCCTGCCACAGTTCAACTGATAACTGTAGTTAATTTTACTACTTAAAGTAGTTGCATTTATAACTTTTCACAGTTGATACTTTTCTATAAGAGTCTATAACAAAAAATACATGAAAAAGTATTCAACTGCTAAAAGAAGGAAAATCTACTGCAAAATTACACTGTAAAAAATTTCAGAATAATTTCCTATGAAAATGAAGGAAATTATTCCAAATTTTATGGAAAAATCAGTTTTCCTTGCAAACCGTTAGAATTATTTCCGAAGTTTTGGAAAAAATAATTATTTCTAAATAAAATTGGAACAATTTCCTAAAAAAAGTGGATTTTTATCTTAAAGTTCGGAAATAAATCCAAATGTAGGTGGGAATAATTCCAAAATTTTTGAAAATACCAATATTTCTTAACCAAATTGGAATTTAATCTACTGAAATTGATAAATTTTCTAACGCAGTGCATAAATATCTGGAGTACTATATTTCTGAACTTTTTTAGAAAGTTTATACACAAATAATACCTTATATTTACTTTATTCTATTTGTTAAGTAACTTGTTACTTTTTAGTTTTCAATTACGTAGTTGTTATAAAAAGGCTCTTCTATTAATTATGAGATAGAAATTGTTTATAATAAGTAATTTGTTTAAATAAGCGGTTAAAAACGACTGCGTATTAAATATATCCATATATTCTAGGTTTAAAAAAAATAGTTTTAAAAATGTATGTTTTCACCAAGTGCTGTAAAATATATCTATTTCAAACTGAAGATATAAATCGTTTAAAATATTATCTCTTTTTGAAAGGTTTTGTCACATCTGGTTTGCCTTAGAATAGAGCTAGCTAAGGGTTTCGTATGGCAAGAGGTCCTGTTTTACGACTTTACATACCCACTTTTTTTATCATAGACCTATGTTGACGGAAAATTTGTGAAATTTTTCGAATAGAAAGAAATTGAGGAAATAAATTGAAATAATTTTTCTTTGAAATTTTCATTAAAAGATCCTCTAAGCGTCAGTTGCTCTCCAGCATTTGCCAGAGAAACTAATTCTGCGCATAAAAATCTTCTAGCATTATTCAATTCTTTTGAACAAAAAGGGTATTTTATTATTCAAAGTGAATAGATTTGAACTCTTTTTTATATTAATAGTGAGTGTTTGTAGAACACTTTGCTTTTTCATAGAGATGTTAATATCAATAAAGTATAAATTTTGAACAATTATTCTTAAGTGCTGTAATATTTTTTTCTCTTTATTTAATGCTTTCACATGAAAATTTTTTTTTCACAATTTCTGTTTTTTAAAATATCAATAACTTCTTTATTTCTAAATAAAATAGCTTAAAAAATAGGTCAATCGAAGGGTTTTTTAATGCTCTACAAGTTGGTAACTATGGTTTTAATGTTATTTCTACATTTTTCAACAAAATTCTCAAAAAAGTCTTATTTTCCAAAATTTTTTATTTTTAAAATTTTAATATCTCCGGTGAATATTAACGAAAAATGTTCATTCTGTGCTCAAAAGATGCGTCTAAAAAACTCTAAAAAATTAGAGAAAACCATTTATAGGTGCCCTAACATTATTTTAAAGTTATGGGCAAAAAACGTTTTTTTTTTAAATTAAAAATCAAAAAAATAAATAGTTAAACTTTATTAATCTACCTGTGCAGAAAATACCCCACTTTGCCCTATTTAAAACAGGGTTCTGGTCGGGGCCTTGTCAGTTTTCCCTATTAAAAATTTGTTTTTAAATAAAGTTTTTAGAATTCCTTTTTGTTGTAGAAGCTATTAACAATGAAAGGCAATCATTATTTTAGTTATTTAAAAATTTTTTTATTTTAGGGGTTTGACTAGAATTCCTAGCCAGAACCCCAGGTAGGGTGTTCATTAGGTTTTAGATAGGGTACTGATCAGGGCCTCGACAGTTTTCCTCGTTTGAATAAAATGTAAATGAATTAAGTTTTTTAAATTAGTTCCCATAATAAAATTATAAACAATTGAAAAAATTAATTAAACGCAGTAATTATACTGATCAGGGCCTCGACAGTTTTCCTCGTTTTAAAGGCATGTAAATAAATTTAATTTTTTAAAATTTACTTTTTTAAAACAGTTATTAAAGTTAAAAAAGCGTTTCCTTTTAAAACACTTTATAAAATAATTATGGTAATATATTTAAAAAACGAAAATACATATAATTTTTTTTCTTTAAGTACAATATTATAATAAAGTTTATTTATTAATAATAACAGCTTAATTATAAATAACGAATAATAATAGTTATTAAATAATTAATTATTATACATTTATTTAAAAATAAAAATTATGAATTTGAAAAATAATAATTAATAAACAATTATTAATAAATTATACTTAATGAATTTTAATAATTATTAATTTATAGGATGAATTTATCATTTGCTTTGTATATATATTATATTATTTTAATATATATAATTATTTTATATTATATTCGCTTAAAGTGAGAAAATGATTCGAAGAGATTGTTAAACTTAACACCTACAATATTTAATAACAATTTTTTAAACATAATTAATAAATTTGAATAAAATATTTATTAAATAAATATTAATTATTACTTATACATTTGGAAATAAAAATTATAACCTTTATTAATAGTATAAAATTAAGGAAGCAGAAAGGAGCGACAACCTCCACAAGAAAAATGAATTAATCATAAAACCAAAAATTATATTTTTCAAAAATTTTTAAGTTTTTCTATTCTTGAAATTATATTATTTTTATCATTTTCACTTTTAAATTAGTCAAAATGACTATAATACCTCATTATGTTATGTATAAATATGTTGTACACTGAAAAAAAAGTGCTGTTGAATCAAATAGCTCCATGCTATTGAATTTCCCGTTATTGATTCAATGACACATTTATTAATCGAACAGCATATTGCTTAAAACGAAAAAATGAAACTGTTTAAATTAAAAGTACGGTACTGTTAAATTAATGATATTCTACAAATTGTTTCTATAGTTCATCTATATATAGCAACAGAATAATTTATTGCTTCTTTGACATTATTCATTTGAAGCATCTAATAGATAAATTTTAAGAAAATGCGTGTAAATTTGAATCAAATGAAAAGTTGTTTGCTCCAAATAAGCGCGCTTTTGAAAATGAAAGCATATGCTTTCGTTTCAATGAGTGGTGCTATAGCGGACTGCCTATAGCATATGCTATAAAAATAAGGACACTATGTATTTGAGACATTGACAGGTGCTAAATTTATTGAAATACTTATCCACACTTATTTATATGTTTATTAAACCTGTCGTTTTTGAGATTCTTATATAAAAAACTATTATTTAAATTGTTTTAAAGAATTAAGGACTATAGTTAAATATAAATTCCCTTATTCACGAGAAAAATCTCGCGCACTGTATTTAACTACAAAGTAACTGCTCAATGTAAGAAGCGAACGTATTACATTGCAGCGCGGCAGTTCTCGTCTATCACGACAGTTAAGCACGTTTGGTCGCGGTTACTACATGGATGGGTGACCGATTGGGAAACGCGTATTTTTCAGACTCAAAAAAATATAAAGTGTGTTTGAATGTGTATGTATGTGTGTTTGTCGTTGGAAAAAATAAAAAAAGTAATGAAGATATGTATGTTAGTGTGTAAAATTGAAAAAAAGATGTATATAAGAAGTGTTCTGTTAAAGGTGTGAGAATTAATTATAGTATATAAAAAATATGTGAACAAAAATTTCATTTTTTCAATTTATCGTTCGTATATCTTTAACCACATAAAAGAATTGACTTAACAGTATGGTGTTATTCAATCGATAGCAACAACTAAAAAAATTAAAAGTACAAATTTTTGAATCATAAAAATGATGCTTTTAAATTGAAAAACTATAGTCATTGACTCAAAAGCATATACTGTTAAATTAAAAAATTTTGATCGTTGATTGAAAAGGAATACCTTCCAATTAACATAGTATGCTGTCAATTTAAGAAATATGCTTTTGTTTCAATGAAAGTGATACTATCGAATCATTAGAATCGGTGCTTTCAAAACAACAGCATATACGTTTGGCAGTCCGTTATGACACTATTCAATGAATCAAACTCATATGTCAATGATTCAACAGCATTTTTTCTCCGTGTACGCAAAGTACTTTCCTTAACTTTTTATCTAAATATTCTTTCATTTTCTGCAATTTCTAAAATTTTTAATATTAATTTTTCACAAACAATAATTTGTAAAAAAAATTGAAACTATAACATTAGACGCAGCTTTTTTTTACGAGTTCATTGATACCAAAAAACTCATTTTTCACCAAAATGTCAGTTAACTAAGTTTTTATATCACACGGCAGTTGTAGTAAGAGTAAGTGAAACGGTAAAATAAGTCAACGACCATTAGTGTGAGAGAGAGAATAACTTGTGGTTTTTGAGTAGGTATCTACTTTATGTGCACGGCGTTCATTTTTCGAAAGAACTGGACTGAGTACTATTTGTTCAATATTCGCTTCCCAATGGGAAACTGCCAAGAGTCACCATTGGCGCATTAATGGCCCAATATTGGGAGCCATTGATTTTCTATTGGTATATTATTGGCACCCATTAATGGACCAATAGTGGTAAAGTCATGGGCTGACTACGTCGTTGCCAATAATTGGCAGCCGGCCATCAATGGCACATTAATGGCTGCCAATAAAACGCCAATAATAAAAAAATTTTTTAATTAACAAAAATTATGAATTAAAAATATATTTATTTAATTACAATATTTAAAAATTGTTTATTAATATTTTTTTTTTAATTAATATTTGTAATAGAAAAAAGTCATCACAGTAATTAGCGAGATCTTTTCTCTTTCAAAAAAAATTGCCTCACATCCTGTGCAAAAAAGGAGAGGCAGGGGGCAGAAATATATTCTACGAATGAACCTGAGGACTGCAGCCTTTATATGTACGGGCTGGAGTAACTTCGATGCGAGTGGAAGTGATGTTTGCTCGCCCTATTCGGCACAGTTGGAACTAGGTTCCAAGCACAAAGCGTACACGTGCTCACGCGCGTTCACGTTAATTCCAATCGCGTCGCATAGGGCGAGCAAACATCACTTCCACTCGCATCGAAGTTACTCCTGCCCGTACATATAAAGGCTGCAGTCCTCAGGTTCATTCGTAGAATATATTTCTGCCCCCTGCCTCTCCTTTTTTGCACAGGATGTGAGGCAATTTTTTTTGAAAGAGAAAAGATCTCGCTAATTACTGTGATGACTTTTTTCTGTTACAAATATTAATTAAAAAAAAATATTAATAAACAATTTTTAAATATTGTAATTAAATAAATATATTTTTAATTCATAATTTTTGTTAATTAAAAAATTTTTTTATTATTGGTGTTTTATTGGCAGCCATTAATGTGCCATTGATGGCCGGCTGCCAATTATTGGCAACGACGAAGTCAGCCCATGACTTTACCACTATTGGTCCATTAATGGGTGCCAATAATGGGACAATAGTGGCATGCCTGGCTCCCATTATTGGGCCATTAATGCGCCAATGGTTTTTTTCCCATTGGGTTCTATTATTGACTTGTGTTTTGTACACTGCCGCGTTCTTTTAACAATTACATGAGAAAGTAATTTCTCTTTCCAATTTTTTATACTCTTATTCCCTCTTAGACTATATAAACAGGCTTGTTTAAGCTGATGAATGGGATAAATAATTGAGCTGCCGGATCAAAGAAGGGCACATAAACTCGCCGCGCTGAAAAACGTTGGCCCCTGGACACTTAAAATTAAACTTTTGATTTTAATTGTTTATTATGCATATCCTTATCGAAAATTTGATTGCGCATCTTTTTATCTAATAACATTTTTTTATATCTATTACCGTTTTCGAAATAATAAAGAAAAACCATTTTTTTGAAAACATGAAATTTAATTAAATTTTTCACTTCAACTCGCGATATTTCAGTCAATTTTGCATATTTTCTAATGTCACAAAAACTAAAATACTCGTTGAAATATCCCGAGAATGATGAAAGAAGAAAAAAATTGTTTTCATTAAAAATAAAATTGTTATTAATTTTTTTCTGAACAATTGCAAAAATCGTGAAGTGCAATTTTCACGAGCTTCGTTTAACGGGCGAATTTTAAGCAGCAACAAACTTCAAGTGAGAAAGTTGTTTATTGCAGTCTAAAGAAGTTTTTTGGAAAGTTATATGACAATTGAATAATTAGTAACAAATTAGTGAATGTTTAAAGTTGCACGCGCGGCTGAACGTGTGACGCCCGTTTGTTGAAAGAAGCTGAACAGCATATGTCACAGTGTTGTTTCGCCTTTAGAGGTTAAGTAAATCAAAACAAACCTTCCGTTCAGCAGCTCGCGCAACTTTAAACACTCACTAATTTGTTAAAAATTGTTCAATTGTAATATAACTTTCCAAAAAACTTCTTTAGACTGCAATAAACAACTTTCTCACTGGAAGTTTGTTGCTGCTTAAAATTCGCCCGTTAAACGAAGCTCGTGAAAATTGCACTTCACGATTTTTGCAATTGTTCAGAAAAAAATTAATAACAATTTTATTTTTAATGAAAACAATTTTTTTCTTCTTTCATCATTCTCGGGATATTTCAACGAGTATTTTAGTTTTTGTGACATTAGAAAATATGCAAAATTGACTGAAATATCGCGAGTTGAAGTGAAAAATTTAATTAAATTTCATGTTTTCAAAAAAATGGTTTTTCTTTATTATTTCGAAAACGGTAATAGATATAAAAAAATGTTATTAGATAAAAAGATGCGCAATCAAATTTTCGATAAGGATATGCATAATAAACAATTAAAATCAAAAGTTTAATTTTAAGTGTCCAGGGGCCAACGTTTTTCAGCGCGGCGAGTTTATGTGCCCTTCTTTGATCCGGCAGCTCAATTGTGTTGAGTCCCAAACTTTTCAGCTATGAAACTTTTAATACTATAGTGTGTACCTGTCACATATTATTCTATAAAGGAGTACTACACTGACTGCATAAATCATTTTTCCATTTTTCTTCGTGAAGGTGAGCAATTTCGGCTCGGGCCGGGGTATAATGGATTACTACCTGGGGCGTATTGGATCAGCAAAGAAATTATAATTTTGATCATGAAATATTATTTAATATTTACAATATTGGTTTCTATTGTACATTTATAATAAAGAATATTGAAAATAGGACATATTTAATTTTAACTTTAAACATTTTCATGCAATTTTTAAATTTTTAAAAGTTGTAGAGAAATGCAAAATCCATTTCCTTAAAAAATCTATTCTCCAGTTATTTTTTTTATAAAAGGTTATCATTGGTACTTATTAATATATAAATTACAAAAAATTTAACTTGACAGGATTATTTTATTAATATTTTAAATATAATAGGTTTTTCTTAATAGATATAGAATAAGCGAGCCAATATGCCCCGGAGGTGTTTGTTGAAAATTTTGTTATTTTTCATCAATACCGTAAGTATTAAACAAAAATTGTTAATTGTTCTGTAAGAACAAATGTTTAAAGCTCAAAACCTGATATACAAAATTTTTTTTCAAGTAATTTAGAAAAAGATATAATAACAAAAAAAACAAAGATTTCAAAAATTTACTTTCGAGCGTCAAAGTCACTTTTTCTACCATATTTTTAACACACTGAAAAAAAATATTCTTAATTTAAGAATATATACTAAAAAAAGGTGCTAAGGATATTTCCCACTTACATTAAGTGGGAAATATTCTTACTTTCAGAATATATTCTTATTGTAAGAATATTTCTACTTAATTGAAGTGGGAAAAATCCTTGGCACCAATTTTGTAGTATATATATTCTTAAATTAAGAATTTTTTTTCAGTGCAATAAGAAATGAATAACAATGAAGCTTGGTAGAAACTCTTACAGTATGCCAAGAACAATATTCTGATCAAAAATCGAAATTAATCTGATTTACCACTTTTTAATAAATTGAAGTGATCCATTACGCCCCAGTCTCCCATACAGAATTGATAAAAAAATAACAACATTTTCAACAAACACCGCCGGGGCGTAATGGATTACTTTGGCCGGGACGTATTAAGAAAAACCTATTATATTAAAAATATTAATAAAATGATAACCAATGGTAAAAAATAAAAAAATTTTATAAAAATCTTTATAAAAAAATAACTAGAGAATATATTTTTTAAGTTAATGGATTTTGCATTTCGCTACAACTTTTAAAAATTTGAAAATTGCATGAAAATGTTTAAAATTTAAATAAAATATGTTCCATTTTCAATATTCTTTGTTATAAATGTACAATAGAAACGAAAATTGTCAATGTTAAATAATATTTCATGATCGAAATTAAAATTTTATTTATGATTCAATACGCCCCGGCCCGAGGCGAAATTGTTCACCTTGCATTTCTCCAAAAACATTGTTCTAAGAAAAAAGTATAAGTGATATTAGGGCGTCCTTTTTTTAATTGAAAGCTAAGATGTTGGGGTAAGTTTTCCACATGATGAAATATTTATTAAAGCAAGAATATCGAAGTTAGGCAACAAAAAGTGAAAAGTGATCCATTACGCCCCTCTCTCCCCTACTTTATTATTTCGCTTAAAAACATAATATTCTTGAATCAATCCTTTTTGGTACTTTAGATGAGTAAAATATTTGGTTAAAATAATACACGAAAAAAAATCTTCACCTGGAACAACTACAAATTTCACTATATTAGCGACATGTTTAGATATTGCAACGAATTCGTTCGCTATTTCAACGAATACTTTCGCTATTTTAGCGAAAGTTATCGCTGTTTCAGTTAAAGATTTTTATTCGTGTATCATATTTAGCTTTAAGGAGGGAGGGATGGGTCAAGTTAAATCTTACGAACAGCAGAAAAAATGGCGATAATAATGTATAGAAAATGTCTTACGGCCGGGGGAGGGGGATATAATTTCTAAAAGATTTCCCCTACGTAGTTTGTGTATGGCCCGTAAAAACATTATTTTATTCTACTTATTTGATCATTCTAATACATGTATTATAATTTTATTGAACTGTCGGATTAAACACAGAAAAAAAGAAATTAGCTCTAGCAGTAAACAGATGTTTGCTTTGAAATTTCTGAAAATTAGCTACCACAGCTAAGAAGTTTGCAGTGGCAGCGAACATGTTAGTTTTGGCAGCAATCATTAGTAAAAATTTATGCGAGTTTGCTGTCATAGCGAACTTGTTTGATCTCACAGCGAACTTTTTCGCTGTCCCTATTTCAACGAACAAGGTTTGCTGTGGCAGCAAAATGTTCGCTGCCACAGCAAACCCTTTCTATGCGTGAAGAAGGGCAAAACATTTTTGAGACCATTATTCTCGAATGGTATTACTAAAACAGCAACAACAATTTTAAAGGATCAACACTTTGTGAATAAAAAATGAGTGCGGAGTTATTACCATAAAACCCGAAGCACATACATATATTGGTTGAACTTGAAGACCAATTTCAAGTAGTGTCCCATTAAGAAAATAACACGCCATAACGCGACATTTCCGAGAATAAGAAACGCATTTCACGATCATTCGCACGATTGTAACGACATAACGGGGACCCTCAAGCAGTTTCACGGTAACTGCAACCGAATGGCCTTGACTCACGAGAACGTCGCGTTAAGAAATACAGGCGACTTTTCGTACATATACATATATAAAAAAAGCCTTGCAGTTATTTCGGCAAAATTTTAAAGGGCTTTCTATAAACATTCAAATGTGCTGTTTATAATATTCCATTTCCTTTGGGTGCAGCTTTGTCTCGTTTGACACACAATATATAAACACACCACTTCATGAACAAAATCTAATTTTAAAAGTGAAAATCTAATATTTGGAGAAAAAGAATATATTATTTAAAGTTGAGAGAAATTGAGTTAGAAAAAATTACATAATTATTTGAAAACAGTTATATCTTTTATAATTCAACTCAATATTTCTAAAGAGGATATATACCTGTTTGACTATACTTGGTTCTGTTATTAAGTTCTAGCTATTCTTCTATTATTACAGGAAGTTCCTTTATGCTGATGATCTTGAAACGTTTTCTTTGAGACAGAGTTTTTTGTGGTCATAAAACGATGCAGGAAAATTGGTGGGCGTTTCTTTGAATATTTACTATCAGAGCACCTTTGACAGTTTGCAATATTTTCTTGTTTATTACCATTCATAAGTGCAGACAATATCCGGGTTTTTGCGCAAAAATCTTTCTGAATCTTGGAAGAATGTTAATGTTGCTAGTTTTTTTTATAATTAAGAAACTCATGTCCTTCAGGTAGGAAAATTTTTTTCGCATAGTAACGTTAAAATATGCTATACCATGGTTAAAACAAAAAATATTTTGTTTCGTTTTTATTCAACAATAAAACTTTTATTTTCCCTGTGTATTGAACACTTTTGCATATATATATATATATATATATATATATATATATATGCTAGCTGTTCCTTCTATAATACATATATAACAGTTTGTCTACCAATCTGGAAAACCGGAAAATAATAGGTATTTTATATTGACAGGAAAAAATAATAATTAGTTATAATTAACTGTTTCAGTAGGAAAATACTACTATTTGAATCAGGGACTGACATTTTATTATCAAATCAGTTATTTTTAACTAATTCAAATGCAGAGAACAATATTTGTTAATTTGTGCGAATTACCTAATATACACGGAGAAAAAATATTCCTGAAAATTTACTGAATTTTGTTCAGTAAAACTGGGATGAAGTGTCAAAACTGTAAGTTTTAAGGAACAGGACTGTAAAAGGAATTACATTGAAAAATAATGTAAAAAGAATAAATCTTATAGTACATGTATTAGCCCTTCTCTTACAGTTCAGTAAAATGTAGGGTATGTGTACACTATACTTATTTTTATTGAAAGTTCGGTAAAACTTAAGGTACATTGTTCGATAAAATTTATATTCATTGAATTACTAAATAGTTCGGTAAAAATTAAGGAATAAAAAATAATGTTATTGCAGTAGTTCTACAGTTATACTGCCGTAAATCTCATTTTACCTACTTTAATCACTACCTAAACCCCCCACAATTATTCACGAACAAATACTTATTCATTACATCTGCCTACAGTACATTCTAAACATCGCACGCTTTACATAATTACTTCAGAAAGTTTCAACTGTCCTTATATATGAATCTGAATTTTATTTCACCGCTTGTGAGAAAGATTCAAATTAGTAAACAATAGTTGTATAAAATAAAAGAATCATCCATATTTAATCCATGTTACTGAATAATTTCTAACTATATTTAAGGTTAATTTATGAAATAGTTTCAAATTATGTTTTTATTGGTATAAAGAAAAATGTTTAAATTTGTATGTTATGTAATAAAACAATAGTTTATTAAAATTCTTATTATTTCCAAATTTTTATCAAAAAAGATTAAAATAATCTATCTAGTGTCAAACACAAAAACTTGTTTTCCCTGACTTACGTAACTAGAGCAACTTAAGTAATTAATGTAAGTTACGCAACCAGAGTAAATTTCGTAACTATAGTAACTTACATAATTAAAGGAAAATACTATAATTACATAACCAGCTTAATAACGTAACTACAGTAAATTATGTAAATGGTCAAACTTACGTAAGTTTTTTTAGTTGCATAAGGTGTTATAGTTACGTAAGTTATGCATCTTTGATCGTTTGTATAAGTTACATAAGTTTCATCATTTACGTAACTTGCGTAAGTTATTCTAGTTACGTGACTTATGTAAGTTTGATCTTTTACGTAAATTACATTCGTAAGTTACGTAAAATTGATTATTTACGAAAGTTATTGTAATTACGTAACTTACGTAAGTTGTACACTTTACGTAAGTTATTGTAGTTACGTTACTTATGTAAGTTGGGTCCTTGACGTAAGTTACTGTAGTTACGTTATTTACTCTGGTTACATAACATACGAAACTTACTGTAATTATGTAAATAACTATAGCTACGTAATTTACTCTGGTCACGTAAGTTACATTAATTACTTACGTTGCTCTTGTTAGACAAGTATGCGGAAACAATTTTTCTGTAAATGTCACTAAATTATTATGTTTTTCAATCATTTGTTTCGAGTTGACATGAAACTTAATAGTTTCAAATACTTTTGTTTATGGATTATTTAAGAACTAAAACGAAAGTAATTTTCTATTTAATTTCGTTTCAGAAGCGGTTTCTGCTATAAATGAAATTATTAATTATTAGTTAATGAATACAAATAGGTTAGAAACAACTAACTATTAACGTCAAAGTTTTTTTCACTACGGGGCATTTAAAAAAGTATTTCAATCCTGAAAATTAACAATTCAGGCAAGTCAAGGAAGTTTTACCGAACTATTCCTGAAAAGTAATACTCAAGTCAAGTCATCAAGGAGGTATTCAAAAGAAACGTTAAAATTTTATTTTATTTTTATTAAACGTTCAGTTTCAATTTTGTTTGAACTTTTACAGTACTAGTTTGTAAGGAATAAAGATATATGACATTAAATTTTGAATATTATTCCTGAAAAAATAATTTTTAAATTATTAAAAATTACTGTTTTGCCACTATATCCCAACTTTACTGAAGAATTCGGTAAAATATAAGGAACAAATTTTCTCCGTGTAATAAAATTTTTTTTATAAGAAAATTACTGGTTTAGCTTATTCCTAGTTTTTGTCGGTCAAATTAAATTCCTGAATATTTACCTTTTTTCCCTGCTGGTAGACACCCTGTTATTATAACTTTTGTCTTTAAATTGCTCAAAACATCTTTAAA
Source organism: Leptopilina myrica (nomen nudum) (assembly GCA_032872475.1). Lineage (NCBI taxonomy): Eukaryota > Metazoa > Arthropoda > Insecta > Hymenoptera > Figitidae > Leptopilina > Leptopilina myrica (nomen nudum). The sequence goes on from CM065464.1 coordinate 29,658,800, forward strand.
AGTAAAATCTAGAATTAAAATAAAAAACTTTTTAACATCTAAGTTTTTACTCAGTATAGCATAGTGCCATGGTCGCGCCGACCTAGTGGATAGTCGTACCGACCTTGGCAGCCAAATGTCGGCCGATCGTTTGCAAAAACATACATCTTAACACTAAACGCAATCTTACACATTAATACAAATTAAAATTTCTAACTTCATAACGACCAATAAATAAGATGTTTATTAATTTTTGGTTAATCCATTATAAATAAAATAATTAACACTAAGGCCAGAGTCGGCCCGACCAACTGAAATTAGGATTTTTGCACTCTGGCTGCCATAGTCTTGCCGACCATCGGGCCGACTCAGGCCAGAGTCGGCCTGACCAACTGAAATTAGTTTTTGTACACTCTGGCAGCCATAGTCGGGCCAACTGTGGGTGGAAACAGTAACCACCCACATAGCACAATAATTTTCTGCAAATTTGCTCTGCAAAGTAAATCCTTAATGTCAATAACAACTATTTATGCTAAAATTTTGAAGTTTGGAGCTATGTACAGATAGGCGTCTAATTTTATTAATAAGGATTAAATAGAAATATTAATTGGAACTAATAATTATAATTTTTTCTTTTTTTTGAATTTATTGAAAACATTTTTATACTTACATCTTGGATATGGAACAGTATTTTTTTCAAAATTATGCTAGAGAGTGACAAAATAACGTGTAAAACTCAATTATAGAGCGTTTAAAAGCAATACATAAAAAAATGTAAAATTTAAAAAATTTCGATATTTTGAAAACATTTTTATATTTACATCTATACGTTGTAGGACACAATTTTTTGAAAAATTATACTAAAATTTGACCAAATAACATATGTAACAATCGCAATTATAGATCATTTCAAAGCAATTCATTAAAAATATAAAATTTGAAAAATTTCGATTTAAAAAATTTTTTTAAAACATTTTTATACTTACATCTTGGTTATAAGACATTATTTTTGGCAAAATTATTCTGAAATATGACTAAATAACATATTACACTCAATTATAAAAAGTTTAAAAGCATTTTAAAAAAAATTTTCAAAGGACCCCGCACAAATTACATTGAAAAAAAGTCCCGGTCAAATTTGTTCAAACTTCGAAGTTTTGTAGCTTATAATCTCCTGAACAAAAAATGTTAATGGCAAAAATCCCGAAAATCAATAGTTTTTTAGCTACATCATGTTGAGCCTAAAAAAATGTGTAAAAAATAGTAAAGCTTGCTCATGGCTCAAGGCTCAAGACTTAATGCAAAGGGTTGAAGCTTGTTGATGGCTATAGGCTTGATCAAAGTTTGATCTTGACTCAAGGGTTTATTTTGGCTTTAGGCTTGATCATGGCTCAAGGCTTGACCATGGCTCGAAACTCTAATATGGATCAAGGCTTGATTTTGGCTCAACAGTTAATCATGGTTAAAACTCGATTATGGATCAAGGCTTGATCATGGATTAAGGCTTGATTGTGGCTCTAAGCTCTAATGTGGATCAAGGCTTTATCATGGCTTAACAGTTAATCGTGGCTTGAAACTTGATTATGGATCAAGGCTTGATCATTGATTAAGGCTTGATTGTGGCTCGAAGCTCTAATGTTGATCAAGGCTTGATTATGGATCAAGGCTTGATTATGGCTTAACGATTAATCTTGGCTCGAAGCTCTAATGTTGATCAAGCCTTGATCCATAATCAAGTTTCAAGCCACGATTAACTGTTAAGCCATGATAAAGCCTTGATCCACATTAGAGCTTAGAGCCACAATCAAGCCTTAATCCATGATCAAGCCTTGATCCGTAATCGAGTTTTAACCATGATTAACTGTTGAGCCAAAATCAAGCCTTGATCCATATTAGAGTTTCGAGCCATGATCAAGCCTTGAGCCATGATCAAGCCTAAAGCCAAGATCAAGCCTTGAGCCAAGATCAAACTTTGATCAAGCCTATAGCCATCAACAAGCTTCCACCCTTTGCATTAAGTCTTGAGCCTTGAGCCATGAGCAAGCTTTACTATTTTTTACACATTTTTTTAGGCTCAACATGATGTAGCTAAAAAACTATTGATTTTCGGGATTTTTGCCATTAACATTTTTTGTTCAGGAGATTATAAGCTACAAAACTTCGAAGTTTGAACAAATTTGACCGGGACTTTTTTTCAATGTAATTTGTGCGGGGTCCTTTGAAAATTTTTGATTTTTTGAAAAAATTGAACATCTCCAGTTCTAATTAGTATTTTTCAAATCTGAAAATTTATAAACCTTCCTTGGCCCAAGGTCTAACATTCTGCCAAATTTGTTTCAAATCGGTGAACGCTTTTTTGTGTGATTGGGGTACAAAGATTTTGTGACAGACAGACATACATATACATACATACACCCGTGTAGAAATTTTAACAGGACCCTGGCCGGATCCAGACCGGGCTTCTCCAAACCGGGGTGAAACAATAAAACCGACCTGGGTCATGGCGAAAAGCCCGATTTACCGAGCTCCCAGACCGGGGCCCAGTCGGGTTCCTTGTTTCATGCGGGGTCAGATATAAATGAAGATACAAATATGTCACAATAAAATAAAAATTATAACCTATACAGTAAAACGTTTTACTGAAAATATAATTAAACAGATTTTTATTTTAGCCTTAAATTAAGGCAGGGACTAAAAATAATTTACATTACTGCAGAAAGTAAGTATCCTATATCTTGAAGTAGTTTAAAGCAAAATTATCCACTGAAAGGCCTAAGCACAATTAAGTCGTGTACGGGATATATAACATTTACAATCATTTTGAGGTTAGGAAGCCCATGGTTTTCCGTACCCTACACAGTTGTGCTTAGGCCTTAAAACAGATAACGTCGAACTAATATTTTATTGACACTAGCTAAGTTTCAGTCACTATAAACACGGAACTTATTTTAAGGTTCTTGACTTGAAAATGACTTACTGCATCACAACTTAAATTCCGCAAGAGTGTGCTACTGCATTTAAGTAAATCGTTTTTCTGTGTTCTTATTATAGTTTTTTCTGCAACATTACTTTTAAAAAACAAATTTATTAAGCAATTTTATTATTTCTAATAATTACGAGTTCAAGGCAGATTTTTACAGGTGCATGCGAAAAACTCGAATTGCCAAGCCCGAGCCGCGGCTTAATGTATCGAGTCCTCGATTAACTTCGAACACTTGAAATCGAGTAAGGAAGACCGGAGCGTAATGGAAAATGGAACACATTTAATTTAAACTTTAAACATTTTCATGCAATTTTTAAATTTTTAAAAGTTGTAGCGAAATGCAAAATCTATTTCCTTAAAAAATCTGTTCTCCAGTTATTTTTTTTATAAAAGGTTATCATTGGTACTTATTAATATATAAATTACAAGAAATTTAACTTGACAGGATTATTTTATTAATATTTTAAATATAATAGGTTTTTCTTATTAGGATAAGCAAAGTGATCCATTACGCCCCGGAGGTGTTTGTTGAAAATTTTGTTATTTTTTATCTATACCGTAAGTATTAAACAGAAATTGTTAATTGTTCTTTAATTACAAATGTTTAAAGCTCAAAACCGCTGATATACAAAATTTTTTTAAAAGTTGGGGAGACTGGGGTAAACCCGCTCACTTTTTTTCAGAACGGTAAAAACCTAGAAAATTATTCTCTAAATCCATGTTTATTTATATAATTTGAAAGCTTATGATATCTACTAACAAAATAACGAAGAATTTTTTATTTATCTGTTTTAGTTTTACTTAGGGAAAATTGTTAATACACCCCGTGCAGAAATTAAAATGTGGGCCTGATAGGGTACTGGACAGTTTTCCCGATCTCTGGTGTGGCTCTGGGTAGAGAAACTATCCAGTGCCCGACTAGTGTGTGACGCTGTTCCCGACCAATGCCCTACTTAGGGAAAAACTGGTCAGGGCCTCGTCAGTTTTTCTTAAAATTGCCCTATTTTGTGAGGTTAATTTTATTCAAAAGAAATTACAATAAAATTACGGTACTTAAAAATATTATTATATTAGAAACATAATGAACATATTCATTATATATACAACATATTTATACATAACATAATGAAGTATTATAGTCATTTTGACTAATTTAAAAGTGAAAATGATAAAAATAATATAATTTCAAGAACAGAAAAACTTAAAAATTTTTGAAAAATATAATTTTTGGTTTAATGATTAATTCAATTTTCTTGTGGAGGTTGTCGCTCCTTTCTGCTTCCTTAATTTTATACTATTAATAAAGGTTATAATTTTTGTTTCCAAATGTATAAGTAATAATTAATATTTATTTAATAAATATTTTATTCAAATTTATTAATTATGTTTAAAAAATTGTTATTAAATATTGAAGGTGTTAAGTTTAACAATCTCTTCGAATCATGTTCTCACTTGAAGCTAATATAATATAAAATAATTATATATATTAAAATAATATAATATATATACGAAGCAAATGATAAATTCATTCTATAAATTAATAATTATTAAAATTCATTAAGTATAATTTATTAATAATTGTTTATTAATTATTATTTTTTAAATACATAATTTTTATTTTTAAATATATGTATAATAATTAATTATTTAATAACTATTATTATTCGTTATTTATAATTTAGCTGTTATTATTAATAAATAAACTTTATTATAATATTGTACTTAAAGAAAAAAAATTATATGTATTTTCGTTTTTTAAATATATTACCATAATTATTTTATAAAGTGTTTTAAAAGAAAACGTTTTTTTAACTTTAATAACTGTTTTAAAAAATTTAATTTTAAAAAATTTAATTTATTTACATGCCTTTAAAACGAGGAAAACTGTCGAGGCCCTGATCAGAGCCCTATTTCGTATCTAGTGAACACCCCACTTAGGGTTTTGGCCAGAATTTCTAGTCAAACCCCTAAAATAAAAAAATTTTTAAATAACTAAAATAATGATTGCCTTTCATTGTTAATAGCTTTTACAACAAAAAGGAATTCTAAAAACTTTATTAAAAAAAATTTTTTAATAGGGAAAACTGACAAGGCCCCAACCAGAACCCTGTTTTAAATAGGGCAAAGTGGGGCATTTTCTGCACGGGACATATACCAAATTTCAAAATCACAATTTTCCAGGGTAAATCCGCTCACCCCTCGGGGTAAACCCGATCACTAGACTTTTTTAAGAATTTAAGGTAATCCCGACAGTTTTATTTTGTACATATTAAATTTCTCCTTATTTCCGTCTTCAGTATGACTTATTAATGATAAATTATGAGTTCTATAAACAATAAATATTGGTTTATTAAATGATAAGTGTAGGTTTCATGAATTGCAACTGTGAATTTAAATAATATTTTATTCAGAGAAAATTAAAATGTAGATACATTTCTGGATGTAACAAGTTATAGATTTTATTATTGATATAATATAACAAATGAAATTTTTAATATAAAAATAAACAATGATAAAACGTGAACTGAACGAAGACAACAAACTAGATTTATGTCTTTTTTTTAACCGAAAAAGTCAGGGACAAATTTTGATTATTTGTTTGCGTTGTTTGTTATAACCGTTATAACCTAATAATCACTAATAATGACAAGAAATATTGATAGTTCGGCGCCATTTATTAAAAAAAATCGCCACAAATCGCTAAATGCGGGACATTCAAAATGTTAAATATTCAACTAATTACCCAATAATTCAATTACATTCTTAGGAAATGAATATTATTTATCTTTTAATAAATATTTTTAATATTCAAAATTTCAAGATCGCCAAAAAAAACGCAAATACTGTTAATACTGATTCGGCTTCCTATACACAAATTTAATAAGTGAGCGGCTTTACACCGAATGTGTTTCTCACATTTCAGAATAAATTTAAATATATCTTTTTGAAATCAAACAAAACGACATATATATTTCGAAAAAGGACATCCAATAGCATAAAAAAAATTGTCGAACAAATTAAGTCTCAAAAATCTAATAATCGAAAAACTTAAAAATCTGAAGATCATTTTTTCTTTTTTGCACTTCTAAAAACAATTGACCGTCTCTGATTCTATGACGAATTCATGAAACTAAACGAAAGTTTGTTAACATTAGTTGTATGTTAAGTACTATTCGCACAGTACAAATATCTCCATCTAAAGTTGAGTTTATAGCGTCAAATCGCTAGTGAGCGGGTTTACCCTGTGCGCGGGTTTACCCCAGTCTCCCCTAATTTTGAAAAAGATACAATAAAAAAATAAAGACTTCAAAAATTTACTATCAACCGTCAAAATCACTTTTTCAACCATATTTTTAACAATAATGAATGAATAACAATGAAACTTGGTACAAACTTACAGTGTATCAAGTACATTATTTTGTTCGAAACCCGAAATTAATCTGATTTACCGCTTTTGAAAAAATTCAAGTGATCCATTATACGCCCCGGTCTCCCCTACTCGCATATGGATACTTATAAATTCACTCGAGTAATCAAAATTATTCAAGCTTTTTACACAGCTCGGTTTGGCTCGAAAAAGCTCGATCGAGCTTTTTGCACACCTCTACAGATTTTCCAATTTTTTTAAATCATCACATTTACTAAAATTCAAGAACCAAAAAACCTTATTTCTTTCAAACAAAAGCAGGAAATTTAAATTAGCAAAGTTTCTTTGTTTATTTCTTAAAATTAAATTGAATTATAATGAATGATAATGAATTGAATAATAATACGTCACATTAGAAAAAATTTAGAAAGTAAGTTTACAAAAAGTGTTTATATCATTTTAAGGTAAATTAATAATTAATAATAACGTAATAGCTTTCGCCACTTCAGAAAAATTGCCAAATTTTTCATATGTTTCATATTTTTGGCATATAAAAAATTAAAAATAAAACATTAGTCTTTTAAAACATGAAAATAGCTTTGACTAATGTTTAAAAGCAAAAATTAACAATTATGGCAAACATAGAATAAAACAAAATAAGAACACAGAATTAAAACTGGCCTGGTTCAATAAACCATTTTCAGCTTATGTTAATATGTCAAAACGAAAGTCAATTTACTTATTAATAATTCATTACATTTAACGAACAAAAGTTAACCTGTAACTATAAATATGATTTCCTTGACTCATTTCATAAAGTATGCACAATATATTGAAACGAGGAGGAAAGTATAACGACGTGTTACTTTCCTCCTAACTCTCCTTCTAAACAAATAAGTTAAAATTACCCAAAGTATTACACGTAATTTAGAAATACATTATTGCAACTTAAAGACAGATAATTAAGCTACAAAACCCCGAAAAGCACATTTTATAAAACTGTGTAATTACAAAAATATGAGGTTTTGAAAGTAAAAAATTGCAAATCTTTCCATCTTACCCCATCGGCGGGTAAGATGGGGTACTTAAGAAAGCAACCCATTTATGTCGACTTTCACAAGTAAAGGTTGAATCTTCATCTTCGTCATCGACAACAGCACAACTGCAAAGAAATCCATTGGCTGCAGACAGAACAAGCAGCCCAGCCTATTCATTTGAGTTTAAATAATAACTATTACAATAGAGACAATGTGAATTTTCCACTTTACGATCGCTAATTCATTATTTAACCTTACAAGCATTTTTCTTTTTGGTCTCTCTTATCTTATTCATCCCTGATTTAAGTAGTTTTCTTAACTTCTCTTATTTCTCTTTTCTTTTGATTAATTTGTGAACCCCACTGAAAAAACCTAGTCTCAAAATGAGTATCATACGCTACTCATTTTGAGTTGCAACAAAAATGAGACTCTTAGGTGGCGCCACGTTCTATGGCATTTAACATAGTCTCATTTTGAGATGCAACAAAAATGAGACTGGGTTTTTTGTGTGCCCGTCTTGTCCCACTCTCTCCTACCCTATCTTGCCCGCACCTACGGAATTTGATGAAATGATTAATTAATACAATTTACGATTCAGCAAAGAAAAAAAACATATGCTTCCCTTCTCCTTTAACCCTTGCCAGTTAAACAAAATTTTATATAGTTCATTGACTGTTATTATTAAATAATAAACACCTCCTAAAAAAGTGAAAATATCAAAGAAAATCGTCGAAAACAGTTTTTTTAGTAAAACAGATAAAAGATTTGTTCTCATAGTTTTTAGGTTTTGTAAACAAGAAACTATCGTCTCGGTGCAGTATTATGTAAAATATAATCGCGATTGGTTAATTCGTTTGTTAAATAAGGCCGGTACCCCGTCTTGCACCACTCTCCCCTATAATGTTATATTATAAAATTTATGACAGATTTCATCTATTTTTTGACCTGAAGGTGAAAAAGATTTGAAAAAATATCAAGTTATATATTTTTAAAAATTTTGTAATATTTAATATAAATTTTAAATTAAAAAAGCTTTGCAGTCTTGCAATAATTTTCTCAGTGTATGCAAAAATTGGTTTTTATAAAATTTGAATATGAATTTAAATTTTATTATACCTCGCCGGGGTGCTTTTTGGACACAAATTACTTTGAAACTATATATATATGAAATAACGTAAATATTTCTCATTAAATTCTTAATGAAAATAAGACAATATCTATCAATTGCGCTCAAAGAATTTGACTAAAAACTAATAATTATAATTTTTAAATATTACAAAATATTATTTATTATATACGCGGAGAAAAAAATGCTGTTGAATCAATGACATATGAGTTTGATTCATTGAATAGTGTCATAAAGGGCTGCCAAACGTATATGCTGTTGTTTTGAAAGCACCGATTCTAATGATTCGATAGTATCACTTTCATTGAAACAAAAGCATATTTCTCAAATTGACAGCATACTATGTTAATTTAAAGGTATTCCTTTTGAATCAACGATCAAAATTTTTTAATTTAACAGTATATGCTTTTGAGTCAATGACTATAGTTTTTAAATTTAAAAGCATCATTTTTATGAATCAAAAATTTGTACTTTTAATTTTTTCAGTTGTTGCTATCGATTGAATAACACCATACTGTTGAGTCAATTCTTTTATGTGGTTAAAGATATACGAACGATAAATTGAAAAAATGAAATTTTTGTTCACATATTTTTATATACTATAATTAATTCTCACACCTTTAACACAACACTTCTTATATACATCTTTTTTTCAATTTTACACACTAACATACATATCTTTATTACTTTTTTTACTTTTTCCAACGACAAACACACATACATACACATTCAAACACACTTTATATTTTTTTGAGTCTGAAAAATACGCTGTTCCCAATCGGTCACCCATCCATGTAGTAACCGCGACCAAACGTGCTTAACTTTCGTGATAGACGAGAACTGCCGCGCTGCAATGTAATACATTCGCTACTTACATTGAGCAGTTACTTTGTAGTTAAATACCGTGCGCGAGATTTTTCTCGTGAATAAGGGAATTTATATTTAACTAGTCCTTAATTCTTTAAAACAATTTAAATAATAGTTTTTTATATAAGAATTTCAAAAACGACAGGTTTAATAAACATATAAATATGTGTGATTAGGTATTTCAATAAATTTAGCACCTGTCAATGTCCTAAATACATAGTGTCCTTATTTTTATAGCATTTGTTATAGGCAGTCTGCAATAGCACAACTCATTGAAACGAAAGCATATGCTTTCATTTTCAAAAGCGCGCTTCTTTGGAGCAAACAACTTTTCATTTGATTCAAATTTACACGCATTTTCTTCAAATTTATCTATTAGATGCTTCAAATGAATAATGTCAAAGAAGCAATAAATTATTCTGTTGCTATATATAGATGAACTATAGAAACAATTTGTAGAATATCATTAATTTTACAGTACCGTACTTTTAATTTAAACAGTTTCATTTTTTCGTTTTAAGCAATATGCTGTTCGATTAATAAAATAATATGTTATTGAATCAATAACGGGAAATTCAATACCATGGAGCTATTTGATTCAACAGCACTTTTTTTCAGTGTATAATTGTAAATTTTAATTATTTAAAAAGAAAAAGATGAAAAAGAAGAGAAATAATAGGAGGTTGTCAAAAATGACATTTTCACGAACTGGTCCAATATTTGAAATGCTATCAACATTGCTGCAAGTAATTGTTCGACATTATATCTCAAGTTTGGAGCATCTATCAATATAATATATCGAGGTATTTTCTTAAAAAGTAAAACTCCACTGTAGATATCGTCTGAATTGCGAACTTTTATCTTTAAAAAAACAAAATGGCCTCTATTGTTTTAACTTTTTAACTCTTTTTACAACTTGCATTTTTAAAAAATAATGTTTAATCTTATTGAATATTTATATTCTTTTACTCTATTAGAATAAAAGTACTTTTACATTATATATTATTATTTCAGTTCCTTTTAAAGATATATATTTTTAGTAATCATTATTCTGTATATTTTGAATTTTTAGGATCTATTATACTATTATATATGAATGTATGTACTATATGCAAAAATAATGAGGTGTTATACATTGATGTAAAATCGAATTATAGCGTATTTTTTATTATTCGTGTGATAAGATTCCTTTTTTACAGTCGTGATGCAGATAAATCAATTATTGAATAATTTCTATATCCAATATATCCCAATCCACTTCAAAGACTTATAAATAACAATAATTAAATTATTAGCGCCGAAGAAAGTGAATTATGATCTTTATTAAACATATATATTATACATATATAAACGCAATGTTCTGTGTTCATCACTCGTATAAATTGGAGCAGTATTTATCTTAAAGAGACTAACCTGTGTCGGCGTAGATTGTAGGGATCTAAGTGCCGAACCACCCCACTTCCCTTGCCTGCTGGACTGTATATTACCTCTGTGCTCGGGATAAAAGCGTTTTGATGCCTGAGGTGTAGAAGAATAACGAAAGCCAGAATAAGAGTTCACTATTCTCTGTTGAAATTCCGGATCGTATCTAGCATCGAAAAAAGCATCATTTGCGCCTCCTGTACTGAAGGGTCCACCAACTATCCTATTCAGAGACCGATCATTTGGGAAGGGTCTATAAAATTGTGAAAACCCAAAACCCTGGGGAAACCCAGCACCGACGGAACTAAAAGCAGGATTGATTTGTGAAAATCCGGGAAACTTGGTATAATCAATAATTCCTCTTGTAGGTGGCACAGTAGATTTAATGTCTTGATAGTCGTTTCGTTGACGGTATTCTTCGCTCTTGGGATCGAAAACTTCCTCGTCGAAGACCTCCAGCTTAACCTTGACTTTTGTTTTGCGATCTTCATTTAAATCACCATCGATTTCACTCTTCACTGTTAGAAAGTGACGGGAAATATTTAAATCCTGCTCGGGAATGATTGACGAGTTCTTTTCAGAATTTCCTAAACTGGCAAGCTGCATTTTCCGGAATTTTTAAAATTCCCCCTAAAGACTGTGTGTCCACGAGCAGAATATCATCGATAAAAATCGAATGAAATTATCCAGAGTCTGTTTACCATTTGGAAAAAAGAGGTTTCTGGGCTGCAATGTCGATCCTCATTTCCTTCGTTTACTCAAGCGAGCTCGTAAAACGCGAGTGCATTTCGCAGAGTAAACACTTGTCTCACGAAACGGGGGAAAATCGAAGGTTGATGATTTTCTCTTCGGCGTGGGGTCGATAATCGGCCAAAATAAAAACCCGAGTCAATCACTAGAATATAAACAAAAAAAATTCTTCACTCGAGATATGACCGGAGATCCGAAGAGCCGCTTCGTACAGAATCGGCTCGGTATTCGGTCGATGGTGGGGATGGGAGGGGAGGCAAGGGCGGCGTGACAGTTTCCGTGTCACGTGTCTCCGACCTTAGGCCCCGCCTACGAATCCGTTTTTCCCTCTGGAGGATCGTTACCTGCTTAGCCACGATCCCTGCGGAACGTCATTCGTCGCAGGCTCGTGGAATTGGGAGGACGATTGATATTGAGTTCCTATATTTCACACACTCCTGATGCGCTCGATTCTTTCCAACACACTCAAAACGCGAACATTCTCCGGGACTCTAATTATATCGGAGTCGCACTAATAACATCTCTCGAACCGTATCTTTAAGCATTTTGGCAAGCACAACAAAACCTTTTATGCTTTTTGTTGGATTCGCGTCTTCACTGAGGGTAAATTCTCTCCGGACGTGGTCAGGGGGGTTAGGATTTCAATTCTTTCTGCCGTCAATCAGTTGATGGAAATTGTCGACTGTCAATTTGCAAAAGAAATCGAACGCGAATTGCTCATAACGTTTAAGAAGCAGCCGGGCCCGGTTAAGCTGATCGCGTACAAGTTTCGTTCCACGCAGCGTGAAACTCAGTCGGAGGTGCACAGCCAGCGCCAAATAGCGAGAAGCCACGAATCAAACCGAACGCACCCGACAGCATTACCTTCGAGGATCGCACTACGCCGCCACTGTCGACCTTCCTTCCCGCCTTCCGCGCGCATGCTATATTACACCAATATAAACCCTACTTCACAAATCTAGTCCTACAAATAAGGCGTTTTGTATGTTTACTATTTCTACGTTCCTGCGACACAATCAGCAAATTTATTTCTTTTAAGACATTAGTTATTATTGTAAATCATTGTTTTTAAAGAAATTGCGGAGAAAATTTATATTTATAATTGTGACAGTATAGTCTTGTTAGATGAAAGGGTGGATCACCCGAGCCAGGAGCCTAGCAGGATCCGAGCATTCAGGATATCCTACGGATTCCACGTACGCTTTGCCTTATTGAAAACAAGCGGCTATAGCATATTAAGTTAACATGAAGATAAAGTTTTTGAATTTTTAGAAATTTAGAATAAGTCAAAAAATGGTATGGTCTACATGTTTCTTACAACTAATTCTTAGCCAGAGATTTGCATATAGCCTCTCTTGGTCGAGTGCGTCTAGGTGCGCAGCTCCCAAGCTTGATGGCTCCATACAAAACTCACTATACACAGACAACACTATATAGAGTTAAAGGTTCTAATCGTGCACTGAGAGAACGTTTTGTTTAAAATTTTGTCAAAGTTGGTTAAAATGGCTACACATGGGCATTCTGAAAAAGTTTAATATTTTCTTATGCGGTTATTGAAATACATTTTTAAAAGAGTGTTCAATAAGTAATGTAAAGATCATTAGATCAATGATCATAAATTGATTTACTTTTTGCAACACTTTATGCTGTACTTGGTTACATAGTTGCCTGCGTGTGTCACAGTTTGCCCAAAAGTTGGGTAAAATGAAAGTATTGACCTCTTGACAGTATAATTACATGGTAGGACTTTCATTTTACCCAAATTTTGGGCAAACTGTGACACACGCAGGCAACTATGTAACCAAGTACAGCATAAAGTGTTGCAAAAAGTAAATCAATTTATGATCATTGATCTAATGATCTTTACATTACTTATTGAACACTCTTTTAAAAATGTATTTCAATAACCTAATAAGAAAATATTAAACTTTTTTAGAATGCCCATGTGTATAGCCATTTTAACCAACTTTGACAAAACTTTAAACAAAACGTTTTCTCAGTGTGGTGTCGCATTTACGTAATAATGCTAATGATACTTTTTTTACTTAATTTACATTTATTATAACACATCAGAACACATTATAAACAATTTTGATTTTTTTATATAAATATTTAAATGGTTTGGTTATTTCTAATAAAGTTATGTTTGAAATTTCATACAAAACTGTTTGGAAATTTCAAACAAAAATATTTAAAATTTCATTTAAACGCTTTGTATTAACTATTAATTTTCAAAAGAATAATTTGAAAATTTAAAAGAAATGTGTTTTAAAATTTAATAAAAAAATTTGCATTAAATTTAAAAATATTTGTTGTAGTTTTTCAAAATTGTATATGATAATTACTTTAAACATTTTTGTATAAAATTTTAAACAAACATTTTTAACTCTTTAAACTTTAAAATTCTTTTTTGAATCTAAAAACTGCAGAAATGTATTTTTCCACATTATTAGAGGTTGAAAAAAGGTTGAAAAGTGAAGTAAGGAGTATAGGCTTAAAAGAGGTCAGAAAAAAGATTTTCTTAAATATACTTTAAAAACAAAAATTACAATTTTTTTCATAAAAAATATATATATATATATATTTTTTTTTAATTGTGCTATTGAAGATGTAAATAATATAGTTTTTGAATGTCCGCATCGTTTTCAGAGGATCAAAAGAGGTTTAAAAAAGGGTGTCTAATTTTTTATTCTGAATTGTTTTAACAAAAAAATCATATTGCAACTAAAGAGACTTAAATTCATAATAAGCTATATATACTATAAATTCTTGTATTAGTTATTGTTATTTTATTAAAATATCTAATAAAACTTAAAATCTATACTGGAAAAAAAATTTATTTGATTCAAGTAAATATTTATTTGATAATAGTCAAATAATCGGTTATTTGAATCAAATAAATTTTCTTTTCTATATATATATATATAGTTACTGTTAATTTTGATACAAATGTCAAAATATGATATAAACAGCGGAAATAAGTCAAGGTTCTTCTGTGAAAGTGTTAAATAAAGTGTATATTGAATTATATTGATCTCTTGATATATTTAAATGAGTATAAAAAAGATATATTTTATGTGGCTATGAAAGTTAATTTTGACAGAATTATCATATGCATATGCTGAGTTGTGCGTGTATATTAGTTGAAAAATTCTACTCGGAGCTTATAAAAAGGAGCTTTAAGGACGCTCTTCTTTTCTCGTTAGACGCAGTTACACGGGTGATATATGGTTTGGTATACATATATTCTTTTATAGGGTATATTATTTTATACATCTATAGGTAGGGTATGTTGCGTCCTTTGTCTCGACAGAAGAAGCTATAGACAAGACAGAATAGGGTTCCAACTCTCGTGTCTTTTTTCTTTCTTATTTTCCTTTCTCCTCTCTTCTCGTGCAAGCTACGTCGATATCCTCTATTATATTACCGCGGAGGAGAGAATTGGCGCGATGCGTAGGTATATAGGTGCCTTACGTATGTACTTTCGCAGCGGGATGACTGGTGAGAGAATTCAATTTCCGTCGTCGTTATCCATGCCTCCATCTTCAGTTCGGTCGAAGATCACCCGTCGTTTCTTGTTTCTTCACACACCCCTCATACACTCATATATACGTCCAAAGAGAAAAGATAGAAGTCACACTCCACAAGCATAATTTATTATTATTGTTCCGGATTACATGGCGCTGCGTTTTTAATTATCGATTATTATAGAAAAAGACATTTCTTCCATTACCTCTACAATATTAGAAATAATCAAAACAACTATTAGTTCACATAATTCGCTTGCTTCAGTTCACATGCTCATCTCATTTTACATGCACTCCGAAAGTGTGTTGCATCAAAGTAATCAGATGAACAGTTATTTCAATAAACAGAGAGAAGGTATATATTAGAGAAAGAAATAAATAGGACTTCTTGGTCACCACAATCATAAAATGAGAGAGTGACACAATCTCACCAGCGCGGAAATTGAAGGCAAATAAGACACGTTTTTGATTTTGCTCCTTATAAGTGGAGGCAGTCGTCGATGTTGCGCGAATTGGCATGGAAAAAGAAACACATAAACAACTTGAGATTGCGATTACGTTATACTGTGAATTGTCGGTCACTGAAGATAGTGGAAGGCGGCAATCCTCGACCGATCAAAATTTGTTTTGACTTAACGCTCCGGCGAATATCAGCTTCATTACATAATCGACTTGTGCGCTGCCCAGCTGTCTACGCTTATAATAAACAGGGAGAACGCAAGATATATCCGGCGGATATTTAACGAAATAATTTTTAAACCCTCAAGATTTGCGAAACTAATACAATTTTAATTTACGGTAATGAAATGAAAATTTATAGCTTCTAATAGGATTGATAATTTTTATTTGCTTGATGGTTCTATAAGTAAAACCGATTAATTCGAATTGATGTCTGTTTCAGTTGACGTTGTGGTTGCAGAATGCCCGTTCTAATGTCGTTCTCCGGATAAGAGAAGCGCGACAATTGTCCAAGGACGAGGGGCGTGTGTCACCGAAGTTTGGGGACAGATAGAGCCAATGAGAATTGAGAAGGCGTGGATCGGAACGTGGAGACACTCCGATGTTTGTCCTTTCTCTGTCTCAGTTGCGGGGAGATCTCTCTGTCGCCGATCCAAGCGACGGAGGGGCAATGTGGGTGGGGAGCGAGCGAAGGGGTTGTAGGGGAAATGTCGCGAAGTGGGGAATGCAGGACACGCCTACCTGAGGCGTGGTGGGGGGAGTCCAGTGCTGACAGCGCACTGTGGCCTGGCATCTGGTACAGAGACGACATCCTACACAGTGACGTGGTGTGCAGTTCGTATTTACACTGGTCCGTGAATGTGTGGAGATAGCTCACCCGCGCTATGTGCGGGTGGACGGCCTTTCAAGTGTACTCGTGCGCACTTGCATGCTTCACTCTTGTATTTGTACCTATTCCTATACACCCAGCGGCTCCATCATAAATTTTCTTTCAGTGCTTCATTGGCAGGGACAGCGTACCTGGTGTTTGATGCAAAAAGCGTTAAAAGAACGTGCGATCCGGATGTCATTCGAGGAGCAAATTACTTGATTTGATATTCGGCACGTCACACACCAAGTGGTCGTTGAAAGACAAAAGGAGCTTCCATGTGCCAGATGTCGGCGCACAGGTTTCGCATACATGCGTGCAGGACACGTGTGTAATTAAGTCTACTTGGATATACTTGTGGGACAGGAACTCGCATAGATCAAACTAAAATAGGAGCGTTGCACGATTTCGGGAAACGAATAAGCTTATACGAGAGCCTTAGACTATGTTATTATCCGACTGAATTAGGGAGTCACTTGTCTTGAGCCTGTTTCTTACGATGTCTAAAATTAAGGCACCTACTTCAGTAAAAACTTTATGGTATAGATATATTACGGCGTGTCCTCTCATACAAATCGGTTATGTAATATGTAGCTAAATAAATAGAAAGCAGATGTTGTGAAGCTATTAAAAACGCTGTTTTGAGATTGAAGCTCGAGAAAAATTGAACACGGACAAGGGTTGATATATAGCTTTCTCTAAACAAGCAGCAAAAGATGAGCAACGATTACTTTGGTATTAGTCGATTGACGTCTCTTAATTGTGGGTTTCTTTCTTATCTGCTGTCACCTTTACCCTTAAAGTAAAAGTCTTAGGATTAGTCTCTCTATCACTGACGACCCACGTTCAACGTTTAATCTTTCCCTGGATAGTTTACTTTCTACTTTGTGTCTATCACCCTATTCGAGGGTGTGACGCGTTCCCCTCCGTATACGTTCACCGTTCAATGTGACACAATACGGTTGTCTTGGGCATTTATTTTCCTATTGTAATCAAGGATACACCGCACTAGGGAGTATAAAATTGTACAAGTATTACTTCTGGGAGCTTTGAAATAATGCGGGAGTTTGTATTGTATGAACGAATTCGATTTCAAGTGGAACGTCAAAGTCATTTAATAATTATCGTTTACAAAACAAGAAATATACACATATATATATATATAAGAGAAAAGAAAAAACAGTCCTGCCGATAAATTATAGAAGTCGTCCTTTCTCAGATGATGGATGTCACACACATCAACAACTCGCACCCCAATCGGAGAATCAAGGAAAGATCGCAAAACAGAAAATGATTTATGTTCTGTCTCGACGCATTCTTTTAGTAAATACGAAGGTCAAACCCATGACTGATGTTTCTTTGATTGTTTATCTCTGTTGCTTATTGCTTTTAGGTTATTGTTTTTGCCCAAATAGTTTCTGCATCAGCTGGTCAGAAAAATAAAGTTGTATTAAAAAAAATTGATAACGATTTTCTGCCAATTGTAATTAGGAGAAAGACATAATAACTAAAGTTTGAATATATTATCATTCGTCTTTTAACATTTATTTGACGATTACTCAAAAATAATAAGGGAGATTCCCAATCAGGTAGGACTTGTATCGGGTCCATTCTGCCATAAATTGATCTCGGTTTACTGGTTTCTTTTGACACTTGACACTTGACATTAAAAGTCACGGTTTCCGTGCAGCTACGTCTCCGTCACGTCAGGTTGACGGATCGTTGCGCGCACTCAGGAAATTAGGCAATTTCCGGTTTGTGCTTGCTCGTGTCTGCATTTAATAGCACCTACAGTTACTTACAGTTTGGTAAGTAAAGCTAGGACGACTATCGTTAAGGTACTCTTAGGGTAGACAGCCATTCTAAGGCGATCGATTGAGGTGAAACCTATATATATACGCAGTCGGTCTTGTATCGCTCTCCGATCGAGACAGAAACTCGAAAACCATTGGACTTTGTTTCTATACAGGGTCTTCTGTCAAAAGAATTACTACCTTTGCGGCACCCACTTCAGAGACCTTGTTTTCTTCAGAAAATTCGTACATGTTTTGCGAAATAAGTCCTCGCGTGTCACGTGATGGGGTAATTATTATTCCTTAAACATAGCTCCTCTACAATTTCGAGAGTTCTGTTTTATCTTCAAATGCGGCTCAAGGTAACCAAGAAAAAATTTTTAACACGCAACAATTACGTTTGCGAATTTTGGTGCCATCATACTTATTTTCTACAAGTGAGATACTTCCTGTTGCTATTTGAACTTTTTGCTTAGCAAAAAAAGTCTACCTTATATAGACACAGGATGCAAAAAATGTTCAACAACTTAAATTATTAATAAACATGTTTAGATTGGCTAAAATTCTTCCGGATATTTTGCAAGTTCCATCGATTTCTTTTTCTCTCGATAACTACCGACTTGCTTCTCGAAGATCCTAAGTTACATCGGTTTATCTGTTGGACGGTGTAACATTTTCACGGGAATACTTAAGGGGAGCATTTTTCTTATATATATATAAGCAATGATGGGAGCTTTTAAGAGGACGGCATTCCACGGAGTAGTTGACACCGCACGTGCAATGAAATCCCGGGTGTATACAGTGGTCGGTGTTGATAGTCCGTGTATATATGCGCATAGTGAGAGCGAATCCTGGGGTCACCTGTGGGGTCACTAATGACACACGCAGACACACCGGCTGCAGCCTCGGGATTGTACCTACATGCATCCTATACGAAAGCACAAACGTGAATTGGCCTCATCAAAGGGAACAAACAATGTTGGATGCCACCGAAGCCTCGACAAACGTGTGGTTAGCCAAATCATCGTACCGAAAATTGTGCTTACTCTGAGCACCAAATGTCGACAACATCAAATGAACTATAGTATTGGTTGCTCACATATAAATGCGATTCAAACTTATACACGCACATTTACGATGATATTGTTTATTTCAAATACACCTACCTATACTATAATTACAGAACTGAGACTTTAATAGGAAATCAATTAGTCCATTAATTAAGATGTGCAAAAATTTAGGCGTCAAAACGGCACTTAATTTATTACTAGCTTTTGTGTTTTTAGTCGAATTGAGTGAAGCTTATGTTCAAGTCTTCTTTCACACTGATGCATCTTATCTAACTATAACCATATTATATATCTACCTATATATTACAAAAAGATATCGCCGTCGCCAACACCGCGCTGTTTTCTTTACCCTCAAAATTTAAGGACAGTTTTCACACACAAGTCAAAATTTGACGAAAAAGTATCTGTGACCTGATCTCCCCTCAAAATTTAGGTCAATTTTAAGGTCAGTTTTGACTTTTATTTCAAAACTTGACAATATCATTCCACCTGACCTTCTCCATCCTCAAAATTTAGATCAACTCTAATGGCAGTTTTGACCTACACATCAAAACTTGCCTAAAAAATTTCTCACCCACTTTTCCCTTAAAATTTAGATCAATTTAAAGTGTAGTTTTGATCTGCAGTAGAAATCTTCACTTTTTAGGCTCTTTTTAATCTCCGTCTGACCTACTTTGCCCTTCAAATTTAGGTCAAATTAAAGGGCAATGGTGATTTATAGTTCAAGGTTGCACACAAATCCCCACTGTCAAAACTTGACAAAAAATCCCCTCTGCGCTGCACTTCCCTCAACATTTGGATCCTACATGTGAAAAAGAAGCCGCATAATTATGAGGACTCTCTAAAGCAATGTTATACTAAATATCAAAATTTAGGTCAAATTTGACAAATATTTTTTAACTACACGTCAACAGAGAAATTTTATTATGATTCTTCAAGGGATCGTTCCCTTATATAAAAAATTAGTTCAAATTTAACCAAATTTTTGACCTGTAGGTTAAAAAATAAGTCAAATTTTACCTAAAATTCAATATTAAGTTTTATAATAAATAAAGTTGTTATACACTGATATTATTATTTTAAAAAATTCCCTTAAAATTAATCATTTAAATAAATTCTAATTTTTAAATAACATTTAAAAAAATGTAAAAAAACAATTCAGATTTAGAGTAGAGTACTGTTTTATAAACAATCCATACATTCCTAAATTCCTAAACTTCCTTCTTTTATTACAATCTTTTTCCTCCATTAACTATGTACTAGCATATTGAGTCTTTTTAAACTTTCTTTCGATCGCCTGTACAATTTTCTTACTTTTCTTTATTCCTCTCTCATTTCCTAATTTTATCACTTGAATAAATTTTACCTCTTTTTCGCAAAAGTATGTAGATTAATTAGCCCATGTATTTGCAAATACATTTTCATGTAAAGAGATTAGAAAATAATTCAAGAAGTAAAGATATTTAATTTTAAAAACTTCATCACTATTATTTTTACTCATATGTGAAAAAACGCCTTAAAATTTAAAAAATACGGGAAGAGAGGCAGAATTTTTGAAAACCTTCAACCTGCAAAAAATTGTCTTATTAAAAATAATTAAGAAATATAAAATTTAAAAATATTACTTTTTTAAACATTAAATACTAAATGCTGATTTTAACATATACATATATACAAATTTTGCTTTCTCCTCATGAGGAAGCTTTGCATCCGTGACGATTTTCAATTTACCAAAAGAAGGTTATATGGACTCATTTTTGTTTAGCTTTTTCCATAATTAAAATCTATCGACTCCAGTTTAACTCTCGACCTACACATGTCTTGAAGACCCATGTTTATATGACAGTGGTAATAAAGGAAAAAAATAGAGGCAATAAAATATCAAAAATGTTCTAATATTACAATATTAATAAATTTTCAAAAATGAATAAAATTTAAAGTTGTTTTGTAGTATAATTTAAAGTAAAATTTTTTTAACTTTATGTTTAGAAAAATAATTAAATATCAATAGAATCAGCAAAACTGATAGATTCCAAATTTGTTAATTAAAATTAATTAATTGTATAATATTTAAATATTTTCAATACTTTATAGCCTCTATTTTTTTCTTTTATGAGTACCATCATAAACATGATATGCTAGAACATGTGTCGGGAAAGAATTCGTCTTTAGAGGATTAAAATATAAGTGTTCAGTTAGCAAGCATAATTTTAATTGGTTATAGGACTTTCGGAAAACACTAGAGGTGTGCAAAAAGCCCGAAAAGCCGGGTCGGGTCGGGTCGAATTTTTTTCGGGTCGGGCTCGGGTTTTCTCGATGTATCGGGTACCCGATATTTTCGGGTACCCGAATTCATTCGGGTTCTCGAAATTTTCGGGTAGCCCGAAATTTTCGAGTAACCCGGAATTCTCGGGTACCCGAATTCAGGGCGTAATGGATCGCTTTTCACTTTTTGTTGCTTAACTTCGTCATTTTTGCTTTAATAAAAATTTTATCATGTGGAAAACTTATAGCCTAACATCTCAGCTTTCAATTAAAAAAAAAGTTTTCCCTAATATCACTTATACTTTTTTTTAAAGAACAAGGTTTTAGGAGAAATGCAAGGTGAGCCATTTTACCTCGGGCCGGGGCATATTGGATCAGCAATGAAATTATAATTTTTATCATGAAATATTATTGAATGTTGACAATTTTCGTTTCTATTGTATATTTATAACAAAGAATATTGAAAATGGGATATATTTTATTTAAACTTTAAACATTTTTATGAAATTTTCAAATTTTTTAAAATTGTAGCGAAATGCAAAATCCATTTACTTAAAAAATCTATTCTCCAGTTATTTTTTTTATAAAGGGTTATCATTGGCACCTATTAATATATAAATTACAAGATATTAAACTTGTCAGGATTATTTTATTCATATTTTAAATATAATAGGTTTTTCTTATACTAAAATAAACAAAGTAAACCATTACTTTTGTTCTTTAAGAACAAATGTTTAAAGCTCAAAACCTGATATACAAAAATTTTTCACAAGTAATTTTGAAAAAGATATATAACAAAAAACCAAAGATTTCAAAAATATACTTTCGAGCGTCAAAATCCCTTTTTTTCGAGCGTCAAAATCACTTTTTTCTACCATATTTTTAACAATAATAAATGAATAACAATGAAACTTAGCACAAATTTACAGTGTACCAAGTAAATTATTTTGATCAAAATCCGAAATTACTCTGATTTACTACTTTTGAATAAATTCAAGAGATCCATTACGCTCCGGTCTCCCCTAAAGTATATATTTTATCAAAATGTACAAAATTAATGACAAGAAAAAAATATAAATTTTAATCTTATTTTGGGGTAAAAATTCTCTACAACAAAATTTCTCCTAAGTGATAATCCTGTCAAGTTTAATATCTTGTAATTTATATATTAATAGGTGCCAATGATAACCCTTTATAAAAAAAATAACTGGAGAATAGGGTAACTGCTCCTGTCGTTGGCACTGCGTTCCAGTGGTTGGCACCCTCCTAATAACAAGAAATAACTAAAAACTAGTATATTTATCATATGATTGTTAAAATTTGGAACATTTTTGACTAAAATCAAGTATATAATTTAGTATTTTTTGTTATTTAAAGAAAAAAACAGGGGTGCCAACTTTTTGCTACACTGCCAACGACTGGAACAATTCTAGATTTTTTAAGTAAATGGATTTTGCATTTCGCTACAATTTTTAAAAATTTGAAAATTTCATGAAAATGTTTAAAGTTTAAATAAAATATATTCCATTTTCAATATTTTTTGTTATAAATATACAATAAAAACGAAAATTGTCAACATTAAATAATATTTCATGATGAAAATTATAATTTCATTGCTGATCCTGATAAGATTTGATAAACTTGTTTTAAAAATTATAATTGCAATCAACGACTTCTAACGATCGAAAATCTCTATATATATTAAGGTGGCCGTTAAAAACGACATTTTGGAATTTTGTCCATTTCCGGGTCTCATTTTGTCATAAATTGCAAAAAAATTCGATACGTATTTAAAAATTTTTTTTTAAATTAATATTTAGTGGTGCCTGCGTTTAGGCTAGTATATTTCCTGTAAAATCGTTGAAAATTAATATTTTTTGACCGGACTACTCTGTTTCTCTTCATAAATGTTCAAAGAATGATATAAAATTTTTAACAAATGAAATTTGTTAAGTTAATTATTTTTTACAGGACCCAAAAGTTGACCAATAAAAACTAAAATAGGGTTTTATTAGCAAAAAATATTAATTAAAAAAAAACGAGAAATTTAAACTGCTAATCATGGTTTCTATTGTTTTTAAGGTCGCTGATTACAAAACTGAAGTCATATTTCAAAAATTCAAAATGGCGGATCCAATATGGCGACCATTAAAAATTTTAAATTAATCAATTACTAGGAAACTTCGTATCAAGGGGTTTTGAGGGGTCTCTGATTACAAATCTGAAGTCAGATTTCATAAAAATGTTAAAATTAATTAATTTTTATGAAACTTCGTATATCAAGATTCTTTTTGGGGTCCCTAGTTACAAATCTGAAACCTAAAATTTAAACAGTACCTCGCTGCTAATTAGAAAGTAGAAGGTTACCCTATTGAAAATACCCACATGGGATCCTACATGGGATCTTACGTGGATTCTTATACAAAAACCTGTATAAAATCCCAGATCCCACATAAGAATCCACATGGATTTCATAGAAATGAAAATTATATCAAATTCCCACATGAATTCCTACTCCAAATCGTGTCCCAAATATACATGTGCTTTAACATGGGATCCCATGTGGATTCTTATGTGGGATCTGGGATTTTATACAGGTTTTTGTATAAGAACCCACGTAAGATCCCATGTGGGTATTTTCAATAGGGTAGTATTTATTAGCTAGATAAGGTTCATTCACAAATTAGATGATACGATTTTATATATATATATATATAAATTTAAAATTTTTCATGGCCGCCATAATTGGATCCGCCATTTTGAATTTTTAAAATCTGACTTCAGTTTTGTAATCAGCGACCTCAAAAACAATTGAAACTATGATTGGCAGTTTATATTTCTCGTTTTTTTAAAATTAATATTTTTTGCTAATAATAACCTATTTTGGTTTTTATTGGTCAACTTTTAGATCCTGTAAAAAATAGTTAACTTAACAAATTTTATTTGTTAAAAATTTTATATTATTCTTTGAACATTTATGAAGAGAAACAGAGTAGTCCGGTCAAAAAATATTAATTTTCAACAATTTTACAGGAAATGTACGAAAAAAAGTTTTTTCCCATGCAAAATACATGAAAAATTTCACCAGCATACAGGCACCACTAAATATTAATTAAAAAAAAAAATTAAAAAATACGTATCTAATTTTTTTCAATTTGTGACAAAATGAGACCCGGAAATGGACAAAATTTCAAAATGTCGTTTTTAACGGCCACCCTAATATATATATTTCTGAAAGGTTTACATTTTGATATAAATTTTCTATCTATAATAAATTATCGTCTAATCTTCCATTCCACTTCCTTGTAGGTTTGAAAAAGACAAATACTTCTCGCGTATGAGAATTGGTGACCTAGGCGAATGCCAATCATAGTGGTAATTTCTGTTTGCTTTGTACGTTGTACATCGTATACAATTGAAAAACACGTAACACGTCTACCTTGCTATTGAACCTACACCAGATTGGCGATCATCACGCTGTGAGAATACTCCGTAAGATAATGACTAGAATCATCTTCACCTGAAAATAATCTCACTTATAGAGAAAAAAAAATGAAAACTTTAATCACGGGTATTGGTGGCAATAAAAGATTAATCTGCTTTCGAAAGTTGTTAACGTTCGACAAATATCCTGAACAAAGAGAACGTGTATAAAAGAAAAATGCAAGAATTATTGTTGAACTTGATTGATAAACTGCACTCTTAACGATTGCGTTTACCCCATAATTTTACAACTACAATCGGAAAATGCTAAAATCAATATCAGTGAAATCGAATAGGAATCCCGGAAATAAATTTTGTCATTAATAAGTAGAAAGGATTAAATAAGAAAGAAACCGTTTCTTAAAAATGTTAATTGCGCGGCTCGTTAGAAGACCCCCTGTGACGTTGGCTAGGAGGTCATTGAGGGTCGCCTTGCAGGGAGTCCTACAATATTTGCCTTTAGACGCTTTTTAATTTTTTTCTTCGATTATTTATCTCTCCAAGGCGCATTCGATAGATAATGGTCATGTAATGATCTAGATTATCACTAATTTCAAGAATTGACGCAATTTTTGGAGAAAAAGAAAAAGTTTTTTCTTTTTTGTCATTATCAACAGTTTTTTGATGTATACTTTCCTCGCAAATAATTTTTATCTCTGGGAATGAAATCCCATACCCCTTCAGGTTAATTCGGATAGGCGCATTCGTTGAAAGTCCTTTTGAACATATGAAGAAAAAGAAGTTACTCGTAAGGGATTAAAGTATCTCTATGTGGAGGTGCTTCAACACACGTCAACATAATACAACTCGTCGAATGCAACAGATTTTCTGTTTTTGGGCATTCAGTCGTGCGCTCACTCATACTTGGTAAACATACTATACTATATATATATATATATATATATATATATATATATAAACGTGGGACAAGAGGGAGGTGAGGGAACGGGAAACCTTACGGTAGCCCTCATTCAGTCCATTGAGGCAGTTGAACCCTCGGCACCGGGCAGCCGCAGTTGAACTGCCCTTTTCTTTTATACATGTTATATTCCCCGGGTTTTAGGCACAGAAAACTAAAAAGCTAATTTACTTTAAAAGTATCCGTGCGCACCGCGAGCGTTTCATCAAACGGACCCGTTTCAAAGGGGCCTGGATTCGGGGGACAGCGGGGGGGCTAATGTAACCAGCGACAGATTGGCGGTGGCAGATTCACTGCACCCCTCCATCGTTGCATCCCAAACATTCTATATGCTCTCTTTCTCTCTCTCCCTCTCTCTCTCTCTCTCTCTCTCTCTCTCTTGGTCCATCACACACTAGGTGGCTGTCTCTCTTTATGAATCGTCGAATGGTCATTTCGCTGATAGCTCCCGACCCGTATCGAAAATGTCCAAAAAGGCATACCTTGTTCACCAGCCATGTCCGTAATTAGTAGAGTGAGTGCGTGGTTCTAGAGACAGATGCACGCAGAAGGGGAGCAGGAATTCTCTAAATTAGAATTAGTCAAATGTCCTCTCTTTGAATTATTTCAGAGTATTTTTGAGAGTTTTACTTTTATCTCGAAACTCATTATTAATAAATAATAATGCCTTGCTCTTATATTTAATTATATAAGCTTTCAGGAAAAGCATCATTTCTATGATCGATCAGAATTAAAATGTCACCTAATTGACACTTGCCAGAATTATCATTCAATAGATCTGACATTTAACAGAACCAACATTTGCATGAATTGTCAGTTAACATAAGGGGCGTTCCATAGCTGGAAGAACTTTTGAATCTCAGATTTTGTTTATACTTGGTTAATTTGTTGTGTTTAGGGTGCTTTTAAAGTACACTCAAGGATTTTGCAAAATTTTAATTATTTTGCAAGATATTGTTAATTAAACTTTTTGGTCACTTTTTCAGGAATTTTTATCTTGTAAACTGTTGGTCCTAGAAAAAAATGTTTTAGACAAAAATTAAAGAGAATGTATTGAATTTTAATAATATTTTATTAAAAAATAATTTTTTTAATTTTTCGACTAATTTGTTTAAATAATTATTTTTTAAAGTTGTTTTTTTCATGAAGGGAATAACCAATTTTTATAAAAAAATATTTTTATTAAATCTTGGAATGTCGAAAATGCTATTTTACAGGTTATTTTAATTTGTTATTTTACTAATTGCTTTTTATTGCTCGTAGTAAAAAATTATTTCATTGCAAACTTTGACACTCTAATTTATCATTTTTATAAAAATAAAAAAAGTGTTGCAATGTTAATTTTTGGGGGACAAAAGACTATTTGAAAAATTTGATTTTAGTGCTTGGTTTGTTTACCTTTTTGTTTGTTTACATTTCACAACTTGGACATGCCTTTAATATCGCTTACTGTGATCATTTAAAAATCTTTGAATACTAATAAACATAATATACATAATCAATCGACTTTTAAGAAATTATTTTACATCTTTCTATTTAAAAGCAGTACTACAGATTTATTTGAAATCACGTATTGGTAAAATTCTTTATTCTTTCTATTTATTTTTTTTTCTTTCTTTTTATTGTTTAAATTCCATTATATTAGTATTAGCATTTATTAAACATTTATTATAATAAATTTTGTTATTATTATCGTTTTTTCATTAAAATATACTTATCATAATATACAACTATGTACTGTTCCTTGAAGGGCTTGTTAGCCCTAGGAACTTTAATCAAATAAATAAACATTTTTAAAAAGCAGAAAGGAGTCCAGCAAACTTAATATTTAAGAAACAGTTAATAATTTGAAAAAAAGAATCAATTCTCACTGCACGGTCACTGGACATGTACGTTACAGTTGAGGGGAGAAAACAATGGCATTTAATTGAAATGTAAAGTTTTTTTCTGTAACGTATTTAGACGTTTTATGTGTAATTTATGTTGATTGAGTTTGAATGTGGATTCTTAGGATGAAATTATCAACTTTTACTTTCATAAGGATGGATAAAAAGTGCCGGCAGTGTTTCCCTTGTGTTTTTTGTTATTCGTGGTACGCGACACGTACGTCTCTGGTTTCTCCTGCTTCTGCTACGCTTGTTACGTAGTCACCATTTAAGTACACTATTATACTTGTAAATTCCAAATAATTAGCCGTAATCAAGTACAGGAAACCATTGCGAGCGGGTGCGTCGCAATTATTTTTAAATAAGATTCCGCGGCGCGCTGGACTCTTTCGACGATCGCGATTATTAATCCTCGGCTCGATTCGTTAACCAGATTGCGCACACCGGACGTTACGGGCGTTATGTCTCCTTTCTTACTCAATAATGTATTCTTAGAAAATTGGCAATTCAGCTAAAAAAATTTAATTACATTACAATAAAAATTGTATAACTTTTAAATGCGTAATACACAAATGAAGCTCAACTTTATGGAAAAGTAAATCATAATTTTTCCGAGTATCTTCGATGTCTAGAAAAAAGGCTGGAAAAACGTGGTTCGTCTTAACGGAAATTCGTCATTCCTATTTGCCGGCGAAACCAATGATCCGAAGACGTCAGCTTAGAAAAGTTTTAATCGGTCGTCGTCCAGACGCCGGCGTCTAGTTTTTGTCGTCTATCACGATTTTTCGGTGTCTAATAGAATATATCTACTGCTTTTACAGACATAGTTCGTTGTTGGATTCACTATTCTTTTACTTTTTGCTAAACTTACGAGGACGTACGTTCATTATTGCGTGATTAAATAACAACACTTGTTACATCAGATTTCTTTAAAGTGAATTAATTGTTCATTTTTTCATACGATTTCAGAAAATATTTAGAACGTACTTCTGATACACTAACTTGCCTTTTAGAAAAGAGTCTTTCCTCTTTAATATTATGTGTTCTAAGCCGTGGACCGAAATATCGATTTGTAGAATGGTACCCTAACGTTGCGAATTACTCCGACATAGGGAAAGTCAGTGACGTCATAAAGCATCCCCTTACTAGGTCACTCGGTCTATTTACAAGATGCGTTGTTCCTACATTACAATAAATCTTCTGTAATTAAACAATTAAAAATATTTCTTTATCACTTTTCGAAAATACTAAACAGGATTCTTTTATTTTTCAGATTTCGTCAGAGAACCAATGATTGAAAAATTCTTTAGAAAAGTAAATATTTCAAAATGCTTTTCAATGAAATAACAAATTTTTTATAAAAGATAAAAGTAAATTTATAACTATAAGACAAATAAAATTTCCAGAAGATTACATTACCCGTTTTTATATAGTTGTGATGAACTTTTTTCTAAAAAAGAACAAAATAAACCTTCTGAACGAAGAATAATGGTACCAAGAATACACGAGAATAGAGACGATTTTACCCGCAATCGGATTAAGAAAGTCGTTCATTAGAGGATTGATTCACCGGGACGAAAAATGGGCGGAGGACAATTTTGTCGAGTCCATAGCAAAACGATCGATTCTAAGAATCCACAGATGATTCGATGGTAATGTTAAGTCTCGATTGAGTTACAAAAAAAAATTTGGCCATCAACCAGAACTGAAAAAATGCTGTTAGTTCATAATACACGTTGGAACCGAATAAGTAAATAGCCAGGTAAAAACGGTGACACGATACTTGACGGACAGAAGAGAACGATTCGCGGAATTTTCTTGGTTGCTAATACAGACTACGTGATACCCTCCTCTTTTCCCTTTCGATTACACAGTCTTTTTTCTTACATTTCTTAGAATAGCGATTGCAGAATTCTCATTAGGATGGCTAACCTCTCTTAAATTATATACAGAAATAAATGAGTGAAGAAAATTTTTAAAATCTTATTATGCTTTTGAAGTTATTCATTTACAAAATCCAGATTCGCGTAATTTGCAAAATATTTTGACCCTATTGGTGAGACTCTGACGTCCGTAGTCAAATTGTGTTCCCCCTAGTGGCTAAACTATTTGTCCTTGAAGAAGAGAACTCAAATTTGGTACAGATATGTATTTTCACAAGTAGATTGCTGGAAAAATATAGAGAATGTGATTGAATGTGATGATCATAGTGTTGTCAAGGAAACACTAAAAAAATTTTGAAAAAACGTTTTTTCCCCTAACTTCTAAATTATTTGATCTAATTAGCTAAAATTTGGTTTTGATAATTGGTTGTGATAAATAAAAAACGTTTCAAAACGTGTCATTTTCTACATCAGGAAAATTAATGTAATAGATGTAGATTTCAACTTTTTGTATTAAATAAGTTAGGTTTCATAACAAAAACATATATAACCCTAGTAGAAATTTGTCGTGGCATGACTAGATTTATTCAAGTTACTGTACAGTTTTAGTCATGGAAGTTTAATCTAGCTTAACTGGCGAATTACTAGACAGCTACTGCATAACACTGTTAAAGAAAATATAAAGTTGAACTTGATTATTACTGCATAGAAGTCCTGTACAGTTATTTTCATGGCACTATCGAGGCGTTCCGAGATATTATTTTCCAAAGTTTGTCGTGGCGTCAGCGCTACCGCCGGTTTCAGTAACTAAACAGTTGTGTATTGCCATTTTCGAAATATTTTCTATAAAATAAATCTTTTGGTTTTAAAGTTTATAGTTTTCATTTTTTCAATTTTGTTCTTTTATTTTACTGTTGACAACTTGAAAACTTTTTTAAAATTCGCTCTAATTAATTGAGTTAATTAAAATAACTAATTTTTAAATTCAGAAGACAATTTTTTTTCAAGATTACATAATCTTATTATATGTATAAATATTAATTTAACAAACCTGTTACATACAAAAAGTTAGAAATGGTCCAATAAAGTGAGGTTATGTTTTACATTGATGTATTGACGTTGACATATGTATAGCTCTCCGATCTATATAACAGAACTGTCTATAATTAATGACAGTAGCCAGTAACAATTTATTACTAATTCCTTACGGAATCTTGCCCCAAATGACACTAATTTTTAATTTGTTCGTAACTTAACCTACCTGGTTGTCCAAAGTAACAACCAGAACACTTAATTGAAGATATATTAAAGCTATCACTACAAGGAACTTTGAATTCCAGCTTTTACAACAAGAGTTACCTAAGTTCAAAGTTTAGCTTTCCTTAGATCAAAACTATATGAAATTTTAATTTTTTCCAATAAAATTTTTTTAATGACGTGTGTTATCATGACAGTTTGACTGATTCACAGGTATGTCATTAGCAACGTATTACCGTTTTTATCTGAACGGAAACGATAATAGACTCTCCAATGATCGAAAGAATCATCTTGCCCCAGAGGATCATCTCGTACACCTTTCCCCTATATTGACTGAAATCTGTCATATAACTTAGACTGTTAGTTGTGAGAGATTCGATTTTGTGACATAAGCACAAATTATAATGAAAGCAGGAGAACCAAATACTAAATTCGTGTATTCAATATACTTACATACTGGATTTTATCATCTTATAGAACAGAATTTTGATTTAATAGAATTGGTGATTTTCCACTATATAAATTTAAGATTCAAACTTAATTTGAATTTAAAATATAATAAAACTGTAGTGGAATTATAAATATCTGTCCTTAATGATAGAACGTCCAACGTCCTTCCGGCAGGACCAAAAAGACTCAGGCGAGTCCGTCCGAAATCGCTAAATAAAACTAACATGGATTGACATAAACAAAAAGTAATATACATCGTTGGAAAGGTGATGAAACAAGCTTTCAGCGCATGTAAATGTCGAGCTTGTAAGATCAAACCGAAGAGCAGGGTAGCTTAAAGAAGTTGAATTTTCCAAAAATTCGTATAATTTTTAGTCACAAAATGATGGAAACGGTCCTGCCGGCAGGACGCTTTTCGCTTTGTTTAAAAGGCTACCAAGCCTAGGCATATAAATTTAGAAACTTGATATTTACATCATTGGAAAGCTTGTTTCATTACCTTTCCAACGATATATTTGTTTTTGTTTTTATCTGCTTCCATATTCATTTTATAAAGAAAATTTGAAGAGAGTTTTTATTCAATTGGCCGCAATTTTGCTGATTAACATTAAGAATGAATTTTTTTTAAATTAAACAAATAGCTCAATGGGAAACTGCCAAAAGTCACCATTGGCGCATTAATGAACTAATATTGGGAGCCATTGATTTTCTATTGGTATATTATTGGCACCCATTAATGGACCAATAGTGGTAAAGTTATGGGCTGACTACGTCGATGCCAATAATAAAAAAATAAATAAATTAACAAATATTATTAATTAAAAATATATTTACCTACTTTAAAAAAATCAATAAACAATTTTTAAATATTGTAATTAAGTAAATTATATTTTTAATTAATAATTTTTTTTAATTTCAAAATTTTTTTATTATTGGCGTTTTATTGGCAGCCATTAATGTGCCAATGGTGGCTGCCAATTATTGGCATCGACGTAGTCAGCCCATGATTTTACCACTATTGGTCCATTAATGGGTGCCAATTATTGGCATGCCTGGCTCCCATTATTGGGCCATTAATGCGCCAATAGTTTTTTTCTCATTGGGAGGTTTCATTCTTTGAACGTTTCTGAAGAAAAAGAGACAAGACCGGACAAAATATATTGATTTTTGTAGATTTTATATTAAATTTACTAAAAAATGTTTTTTTTTACTTTTTAGAAAAAGCAAGTTTGAGGGCTTTGAAAAATGGTTTAATATTATTATTTTAAAAAGTCAAATATATGGATTTTTTCGTCTTTTCGTCTACTTTAATCCCAAGGAGTTCCGGAAAAGAAAAATTGAATTCCCTTTTTTTAAAAGCCTTATTTTCGGAACATCCTTCCGGCAGGA
The DNA here is from genome assembly GCA_032872475.1 of Leptopilina myrica (nomen nudum). Lineage (NCBI taxonomy): Eukaryota > Metazoa > Arthropoda > Insecta > Hymenoptera > Figitidae > Leptopilina > Leptopilina myrica (nomen nudum). Next base: position 29,691,580 of record CM065464.1, read on the forward strand.
CGGGCGCTTGGAAGATCTATCATTAACTTTTGTTATTCAGCGCACAAAGTAATTTTAACCAGGCAGCTGATAAGTTTTAATTTCACAAATTTTTGGAATTGTTATCAGTCAATATGATAAAAGAAGTAAATTCCTTTCTAGCTGAAGGCAAAAAAATAATATGTAGTTTTTTATAATATGTTTTCATGTCCTATATGTATAGTTTATGAGAATTGAAAATATCCACTTAACAACGAATTAAAAGTTTTAAGTAAAACATAACGAAATAAAGGTTTGAAAGAAAACAGAAAGAGTAATCAATGAAAGATAGATTTCCAAGATAGAGAATCGCGAGAGTGGCAAGTCTTAATAATTGTTCATCGATTTCGTTGGAACGTGAGAGGGAAGAGTTTGTGAAGTGGGGGCATTCCTCAGCCGGATATCGATTCCAGGCTTTTCCCTGACAGGATGGTGGCACTAAGAACTCGTTGGGGTGATACTGGCCGCCAGAGGATACTGTATATAGGGGTGAGGGTGTTCTTTGCCAAGGGGTAGTATCGACAAGCATTACTTTTATTCCGTGTCATTTGAGCTCACACTCGGTACCCTCCACACTCCGACGCAATAGATTTTCTCAAAGTGGTTTCCTCTCTCGTTTCTAGAACGCCATACACACGCGCACGGATCTCGCATTCGTGAAACGCGGTAAAGTCTAAAGTAGTCCGGCCTTCCAGCGAAAGACCCGTCGTAAATTCGCAAGCGCCGAAGGCCACAACTACTTGTTTACGAGTCGCAGAATCCCAGGGAGCCACAACAAAATATACATTTTAGGGCCAAACATCTGGAATACAAGCAATACGATATATTTTTTCATGCAGATGAAAATTTATCGCCAAGTTCAATACTCTCGCGATAAATATTTGGCAAACTTGTCTAAAATTATTATGCCATCCCAAGAGAAAAAGGTTTTTCCTCGAGAATGATCTTTAGGTTTTTTTCTTTGTACGAGCAATAATTATGGTGCAGTTTTGTGGGGTACTTGTCGGAGAATCATATGAGTGGAAATTGTATAAAAATGAAAAGTTAATGCGGATGGACTCGAAGGCGGCATCAAGGTGCCCTAACCTTCAATCACTGGGGCTCTTATGACCCCTGCCACGATCCACCAGGGAAAATTCCAGCGATCATGGAGCATGCGACATTAAATATGCAGCGCGGTCGAATCTACGGTTATGTTCTGTATGAACGGGAAACACCGGCACGTCGACCCCCTTCCTCCTATTATCTTTATGAGCTTGAGTTTGTCAAGGGATGATGTCTCTGCTTAATTTTTCTCGTGATAAAAAGTAATATTCCGACCATTTGCATCTGATTATTCTTTCATTTCACAGTCCAACAACATATAAGGTTGTAGAGAAAATTTAAAAATTTCAGTTTTTAAATAGTTAGTAGTATTTCTACACTAAATTCTCCTTGCATTTAATCATTCTGGTTTAAAATTCAAACTTACACAATTAAAATTCAATAACATTTTTTAATAACAATGTTAACCTGAATGTATCGAATTGCAACGAATTGATACACTGAGAAAACTGAGCGTCAAACTTAGAAAGTAAGGTTTTAAGTGTTAGCTTGATTCTTTGAGCAGTTCACTTTTTCCTCCGAGATAGTCAAATTGGTCATCGCAGAGTCTTAACCTTCTTATATTGTTGTGGAAAAGTTTAAACTGAAATATAGACATTTGTCCCTCCAGATAAATAGTTAAATATCCAATTTTCTCCGTGTACCAAAAATGTGGATCAAATTTAAAATTGAACCAAATTTTGGCATCAATTTGATCCACTTTGGTATTATTTGATAATTTCAAGACAACGAAAATAAGCCACTAATTAAAATTAGTAAATGTTTAAAATTTTTTAATAATTTTGATTAATGAAGTATACCTTTTGCTTATATGGCTGGTGATTCCCAGGTGAGAACTGACGGCTAGTTCAGGCTTTACGAAGCTTGATTCAGGCCTGGTCAGGATTGATTGAGGCTGGGTAAGACGGCCGATGCAAGGCTGCTTGAGTCTATAAATGTAACACCGATTTCAGCCTGACGCGCAGTCTTTGATGAAGATTGGCGTTCAATCTTCAATCAATGCTGCGGAAGCCTAATTCAGGAACGAAACGAGACTGCTTCCACTGTTCCCAAATTTACGCGTTTCTCGCGCTCATTCAATATAATATGAAAATATCAATTGATCAATTGATAATAATAATAATAATAATAATAATAATAATAAATATTATTGTTATTATTTTTATTCATATTATACACGTGTATAAATTTAATTGCAATATACTATTAGAACAATTATATTATTTTCATGTAAATAAAATATTACTAAAAATAAATGTCATTTGTAATAGTAACATTAAAAAAATAATTTTAGTAAAAAAAGACAATTTTTCTGTTAATTAGTACATTTTTTTCTTGATTTTTTAACAGACTTTTAATATTATTTACAAACATGTTCACATTTTGTATTCACAACACAACACACAATTTGATGATTTTATATATCGCTAAGAAACGAAAACGGAAAAATATTCGCTCGCATGTGGGATCGAAACCCAGACGCATACCCGACACCCCTATAAACGCACCTATTTATACCGCACGGCCAACGAAGGTTGGAAGGGATCCTGCTTAATCAAGTATATGAATGCCAGAGCATGGTAACTCAACATTGATTCAGCATGGGACACCAATGTTCGTCCCATGCTCGATTCAAGACTCGGTCAATCTTCGTGAGCGAAAATACAATATAATAATATGTTTAACTTTATTATATATTATTTCTTTCTTGCACAATGTCAAATTATTATTTTTATAGATCAAGAGTTTCGTTTGTCTGAAAAATATTCTGTGATCAAAAACTTACAGTGTAAAAAATGTTCATTAAGGTGCTATAAATATTTATGCCAAATATTTTTACACTAGGATTAACCGTTTATGCTGCGTCTACAACAGAAAAAATATTGTGTAGAAAATTGTGTAATATACAGTGTAATTGCCCCTGACAGTTGTCAATGCCAAAAACAATACACATTACACTTCAAATTACACATTATTTTTTTCTATTGTAGACGCAGCCTTAGTATATTATCAAAATACTATTTTTTGTCAAACGCGTGTGACCTTGCAACTCAGCGTTGCCAACTCAAGAGTTTAACGTATGAGTTGAGTTGGCTACGCTGAGTCGCAAGGTCACACGCGTTTGACAAAAAATAGTATTTTGATAATATTTACTAAACGGTTAATTCTAGTGTAAAAATACTTGGCATAAATATTTATTTCACCCTAATGAACATTTTTTACACTGTAATTTTTGATCACCGAACATTTTTCAGACAAACGAAACTCTTGAACTTTAAAAATAATAATTTGACACTGTGTAAGAAAAAATAATATATAATTTAACTTTATTTATATGAATCTTCTATAATTAACATAAATATTATACACTAAGACTAAATAAATATTTATTTATTCATTAATATCTTAATGTTAATTAAATTATTATGGTTTTAAATAATAATTAATAATAATTATTAAATAAATTAATATAAAAAATTACAAAAAAAATGATCGTAGAATATATTATAGTATTAAATAATTTATAAACATTTATATTTAATATTAAGAGCACTCGGTAATAAATAATCTGAATATTTTCTCATGTTTGATTCAAGCTTGAATTAAGATTAGATTTTCAAGCTTCACTCACGAAGGTTGACCGAGTCTTGAATCGAGCATGGGATGAACATTGGTGTCCCATGCTGAAACAATATTAATGTGACAATGGTATAAAGACTGCTTCAACTCTTGGTTACCCACGCTGTGCGTTCAGGGCTCAATCAAGCTTCAACTCATCGTCAACATTGGTCTTTCTCACCTGGGTTGCATTATTGCCATATGTTATTCCATTTTTATAATCCAAAAATACATTTTTGAAATCTACCATCATATTCGTAATCAGCCACACCGAGTAACCAATTTTAAGTTAATCATATTAAGTTTTCAAAAAATGTGCATTTGCTGTGCTTTAGTTTCATTGAATTTCTTGCACTCTCTTTTAAATTTAGGAGCATGGATTTTGAGAAATTTTAATTTTATCAAAAAATTCATAAAAAGGGTTTAATTAATATTTTTAAACCCTTTAAAAAAAATCGGACAAGTGCGAGTTGCACTCGAAATAAGATCGAGGGTTCCGTACACCAAAACAAAACTCATTTTTTATAAATATATATGAAATATTATGATTTATAAAAATATGATATGATTTATTAAAATTAACATGTATAAACATATTGAGCTGAAATTCGGTATACATACGTATTTTTATTACATGTAGATTGAAAAAAAACTATAAAAATCCATATTAGATTCTTATGTTTTATTTACAAATAACAAGAAATATATATTTTACCTGATTAGAGATAATATTTAAAATAAAGTATTGGATATAAAGTAACAAAAGCTATTTATATTATTAATTATAATAAATTTTTAATGATTATTATTTTGCCAATTTCATTGAAATTTATTTTAATGTAAAATTTGTTTAATATATTTTATTTTTATTATTAATTTATTATTTACTAATTATTTATCTATTAATAATAATTAAATTGTTTTTATTATTTTATTTTATTAATTTTTTCTATTTTTCTCTTATTGTACTTATGTTCACCAATCAGGTTCGCTATAATTTTCCTGTAATCTGCACTTAAAACTGAAGATCCCTACTGAATTTCAGCTCACTAGGTTGATATTTGTCGAAATTAAGAGGGGGGGGGGGGCAGCCCATTTTGCGTGGCTGGGACGGACACACGAGTGATTTCATAAGGGTTTCGTCAGTACACCTATGTTGTACGGAACCCTAAAAAACTACAAAATATATATTTTGTATTTGAATTTGGTTTAATTCTTTATATATTGTTAGGTTTGGAAGAATAATTTTATTAATTCTACTAATTTATGAAAATTCATAAAAAAAGTGTTTAAATAATATTTTGTAGTTTAATTTGGTCTAATTCTTTATATTTTGTTAGGTTTGGAATTAAAATTTATTTAATGAAAGCCACTATTTATGTTCGTTGTTGACCTTACTATTTTAAGGACAGTTGATCTATAATATTTACGATATTATTTATTTACAGGTCCTATGTTACAAAATATAATTGAAGAAATGGTTTTAACAAGAAGCAAATAATTATTTTTCTTGTTTTTAAAATAAAATGTTCGACATTTTGTGAATCTTTACATATATATCTGTCATTGACAAGTTAGTAAGTTTTGCATTAAAGTCGGCGCGTCCATTTGCTCAAACGTTTAATGCGACGCGTGATGGCCTCCGCGCATTAACTCCCAAGTACCTAACTACGACGTAACCTATTACAGTTGTGAATAATGAATGCACGCGGGACAGAGACGGTCACGCTACCTAGGAATACTGCCATGTCACTCGAAATGTCAGTAAAACGACGCCCAGGGCCGATGACTGTGTAATAAATTAATTAATAAATAAATAAAGTGTCAGCTTCACTCTCAAGGTCAATCTCGAAATATATTTCCAACGCAACTCATAATTAACTATTCTTACGGAAATTATTTCTTAGAATCAAATTTGCAGGGTATTTTTGAATAAGATAAAACGATACATTTTTACAGAAAACATTTTCGATAAGTGAAAATTCCGAAGACATTGAGACAAGAAAAATGTATTTGTCCCTGCATCCGGTTATGTATGTGATGGGATCGAGAGTAACACCGAGGCTAGAGTTGTTTCCACGATCCATAGGAAGCAAATTCAGTCTATTCGAGAAGACCTTGGGATCGGTGAGCTTCCGTGAGAAAACGACAGAGCGTACCCGCTGAGGAGAGAAGTCAGCATAATGTATGCAGATTGCCATTTCCATTATGTCTCTTTCGCGGCAACTTTATGCATTTCCTTCATTCTTCATATCCTATATACTTGGTGTCCATCTTCAGTGGACATCTATTTCAAAATATTCAACAGTTCTAAAAAAAATTATACATTTCCCACGATTACTCTCATTGTTGTTGTAATCTCATTGTTCCGATTCATATCCACCGTAAACATTTCCTTCAATTGTTAGTCATCAATTCATTGTCTATGCTTCATACACAGAAGACCTGTGATTTTACGTAACATATGAACTCATATCAATTTGTTTTACTGTCATGTTGTAAAAACCAGATGTCTGCAATCAACTACTTCAATTTGTTTAAGTGTGATTTTATAAAAAAAATTCAACTCATTAATTTTGAACAGTTTGCAAAACATTCTCCATTCGAATTTCAATAATTTTTGGTTCATTTTGTAATAATTACCGACTGCTACATTTCTTTTTAAACTATATGAAGTGGTGGTGACCCTGGAATGTAACCGACAGGACTTTTCCATCCTTATTCTTGCGCGCATATTCAATTTCCTTTCCGAGAGAAACGGGGTTTAGATTTCCCTGTGACAGAAATTTGTATGTGGTCGAGGACGTTCTTCAAATTCTTTGCCTTCTTTCAAAAGTGCTTTGTTCTTTGCAAAGGGGATCCAACCTTTCATCAACATTGTTTTAGTGACATCTTTCATAAAAAGATACTTCCACATTTTTTTTAATAGGAATATTTCAGAAGAAGTTGTAGAGAAATGGATAATCTTAATGTAAGCGGAAAATAAAAATATACAAGAGTTTTTAAAATGTTTACCACCGCAATAAGTAAGGGGAAAGTACCTAACATGACGGTGATTAAAAATAATAATAAACTCTTCACTAATTAGATCCAAAAATCGACATCTATTAATAAAGTGATCAATTACTTTTCAGACTATCCAATTCAATAAAACAAATAAATTTTTAATTATTTTCGGATGGGGAATTGAATTAAAGCTATTATTAGAAGTTAGAAATATAATATTTAAATCCTACATGGAAAAAAATAATATGGTTGGGACATCCATATACACGCAGAAATGGTCGATTTATGAAATTCGTAGTAAATGGGGCACACTTATATAGTAATACACACAATCACTCTAATAGAACTAAATTTATTTTTATTTCTTCAATCTTACATTACTTTTAAAATAAAAATAATATAAGACTATTATCAGTCTAATTAGCATTAACAAATTAAAAATTTTATTTTCTAATTTAATCGCTAAATTGCAAAAAGCGCTACATAGCACTAGTGCTAAACAAAATCCCTATACTGTAATATTAGCGTTACACTGAGAAAACATTATACTTAAATGAAACATAAAAATAATGTTAGACGATTATGTTTAATTGAAATTAGTATGTAAGTTTAATCTCAATATATCGAAAATATCTACTGCATTGATTCAAAACGATTATTTTTTTGAATAATTATATTTAATTCAAACATTATTTCTGTTACGGTTTAATAAAAAATTATGTTTAAAAATTTTATGTTTCAATCGAACTTAAAAGTTAACTACAGATAATTTAAAATCAACCACAATTTATGTTTGATTTCAATATATAATCTCTTAAACAGAACCAGAAACTATATGTTTGAATGAAACTTAATTATATTTGTAGTGTTGCATGTCGAGCGAGTCTTGATCGACAACTTCTCGTTAAAGTCGAGAAAATCGTTAAAATAACAATTAAAACAATTGAATTTTATAGTTTTATCTCACTTCCTTTATGAAAGGAGACAAAAAAACAAATGACATCTATCTGCTCGACATGCATCACTATATATTTCCCTTACGAAAAAGTATGACATGTAATTTACAACATGAATGAGTGTTGTAATTTACGTGGCGTTTTTTCGCGACGCCAAGAAAAAAAACACAATCGAGAATGTCAAATTGTTTTTAACTTCTCAGGTTACCCTTACGAAAAAATATGACATGTAATGTACGACATGAACAGTTGCAGTAATTTGCGTGACGTTATTTCGCGACGCCACAAACAAAACATTATCCTGTACAAACTTCAAGGCACAAAAACCTTTAACAGGATTATGTATATAGTTTAATTGATATTTGCTGTCAAATCTTTAATAATTATCTATCACAACTAAGAAGTATGCGATGACAGCGGACCACTTCGTTTTGTCAACCATCATCAGTATTTTGAGTCAGTTTGCTGTCATATCAAATAGGTTCGAACCTATTTGATATGACAGCAAACTTGTTAGCTATGTTCCTATTTGAACTAACCAATCTTTCTATGCGTGTAAGATTACTTTAAAATTCGAAAAACTATGCAAATTTTTTGTTGAGAGGCGGTTTAAGGGGTTAAAGGACACAAAATAAAACTATAGGGGAGAGTGGGGCAAAATGGGGTAGGCGGGTCAAATGGGGTACCTCTGTTTCTCTATGATGGGTACATTTAATTTTTTTATCCTCGATATACATTATTCATTTTGATAAGAAAATGTTATTAATTATGAGAGCAATATGAAAAAATTTTTTTTTTGAAAGTTATACAACATTAAAGTTTTGAGCGAAAAAAATATCGATTTTTTTCGAAATTAAAGTGCTTATAAAACTTTTTGGGATAATTTATTAAATTTGGCAAGTGTGGAATCGTTTTCAGCACTTATTCTAGAGTAATTTCCAATAGGATAGATTGTTAAATTGTTTATAACAATTTGTAAACATTACATTTTGTTGTAATATGCAGTGCGGGGCAAAATGGGGTACCTATGTGTTGGGCCATGCCGGGTGGTATTTAATATTCATTGAACTACTTAAAAACGTTATATTATGCATATTTAACAACTTTCCGCAGAAAAGTCAAATTTTTGTTTCGGGGTATTATGCTATCGATGATTCACTATCGATATATCGACATTTTTCATTATCGATGTTTTTCTATTAATTTCTAGTAAATATTGCTTGTTTTTTTCGTAATAATAAAGAATCTTACTTTTTGTTTGTATTTAAAATCTCTTACAACAAGAATTTAACAAATTTTGAAAAAATATTCCTTGTTTTGTATGGTAATTTGATACAACCCCATTTTGCCCCATGGGTGGGGCAAAATGGGGTTTTTGCACCTTCTTAGACAATGGGATATAAGTTCTTCCAAAATTTTTTTTCTCCGCTATTATCATAATTTCCTCAAACCTAAGAGTACAAAGAAGAATTCTGATGATTAGTTGAATCGATTTATTCGTTTGGTTCTCTGTAAACAGACAATTACAAAAAGGTATCCCATTTTGCCCCACTCTCCCCTAATATTAATACATATCATACTGTCCGTTAGAAAACAAATTTTATTTTTACTTCTAATTAGAACTTTTGATTGATAATTTAATAAAGGTGAAACAAGTTAACAATATCTCCGAATCAATTTTGATAATTTGGTTAGATAACCTGAGAAGTTAAAAACAATTTGACATTCTCGATTGTGTTTTTTTCTTAGCGTCGCGAAAAAACGCCACGTAAATTACAACACTCATTCATGTTGTAAATTACATGTCATATTTTTTCGTAAGGGTTGACTGTATAGCAAAGATATTTTAAGTTTCATTTAAACAAAATTTGTTTGAATCAAATAATTTTTTTTCTCATTGTAGAATACATCAGTATGCCAAATTTTAGCCCTCCACGTTGAATAGTTTAGAAGTTAAGGGGGGGGGGATGGTCACTTTTTATGCATTTTTGGCAAAAAATCTTGTTATTTCCTTGACAAGGCTATGGCCATCACCTCCAACCACATCCTCTATATTTTTCCTGTAATCTACGTGTGAAAATACGTATCTGTACCAAATTTGAAAGTACGAAGTTCTAAGAAAATTCTTAGAAGAAGAAAAAATGTGATTATACTGCCACCTTATAAACATGTTACGAAAGCAAAAATTCTTGCGAAGAATTTTATTAAAATTTGTATTGATTTTGTAACACTTTTTTATTTAATTTTATTTAAAAATTAATAATTGTTTTTTTCATTATTGGCGCCAAAAAAGGAAAAACAATTTTTATTTACTATCAACTATTTAACACTGTCTTCTCTTCTCTACTCATTATCAATCTGAAACATATATAAACATATACATTTTTTAAATTTATTGATAAATGAAATCAAGTTCACACGTAAAAAAGTAAATATTTCACTTATGTATAAGTATAGATTCTACTTATTAATAAGTGCGAAAAAGGTTCGCACATCTACAGACCATCACGCAATTATGTTTAGTTTGCTATTAAAGGTTAGAGAACTACTAAGACATTGAGAAAGAAGATGTCCCATTAGCCTTGGGCTGGTTAAAGTTCCAAAGGAAAAGGAACTGCAAGGCGACCGAAGCAAGTCACAATACAACATAAGGATAGCATGGAAGAGTGGAGTCTGGCCGCAGATTACTTAGGTAATTGGTAAATACGAGGGTTACCTTCAAGTTTTCACCAAGGGGTTGCCGAATGACTACGAATGGCCTTAGGATGCCTGGATACCTCGGGCCAACATCTTTTCACCCTCGCAGGATATTCGCTTTAAGGGGGGAAATGAGCCCTAAAATTGTTTAAAGCGGTCGGAAGAGTAGGGTTCCGAATCCCCTTTGCCTTATACATACACCACCTACACGAGCGGCCACGGTGATCCCTCGACACTTTTACTCGCAAACTTTCTCGATAGATTCGCTTTCGCTTCCTCATTTGAAAAAAAGTAAAACTGATGACGGCGAAAATCCTTTGAGCCACGTCAATATTTGCTTCCTTCTTTCAAGTACATTACATCCTTTTAAGATTTCGTAATCTTCTAAAATCAAGCCGACAAGAAATAGAATAATTAACCAAATTTAATTTGATTCCGTTATTGGTTTGACATAAGTTATGGAAGTCGAACAAAATTCGAGACAACGTAATCCATACAGTAGAATGAAAAAGCCTTCTCCTATAGAGCTAGTCACGAAAAGTAATTTTGTTTCCTCGTCCTTTCGTCTCTACTCCTAATGAATAGTGATTAATTGTCCGTGCTCTGGGAGCAACTCGCGGCCATTAAACCCTTGAAAGTTGATTCCGTCGAAATAATTACCGACAGTCGGTCGGAGCTGTGTACACATACGCACTGTTATCCATTTGTAGCAGGGAGGCATTATCATTGCCATTATTATCATTACACTTTCAGAAGAGCGCAACTAATTGTTAATTAAAGATGCTTGCTCTTATAATTCTCTGCGAAATTTACAAGAAAAATGTACATATAAGCGGATATCTCATAATAGGCTTTATAGTTACATGTAAATATTATAATATCACGACCCACGTGACTTCCTCTTTAAGAGAGTATTAACGACGCTCGACGTTAATGTTGCCTCGGGGTGCATTAACATCACAAAACACAGTCTTACGCGCGGTGAAACAGAAGTTGCTTCAAATACTTCCGCGTGCATCCCGAGTGTCATGTCTGTATGTGTGAGGGGATACACCTACATTGAGAAGGTGCTATATGGCAAATGTTCGAATGTACGTTTGTAAGCACATAATGTGATGAACATCAGCAGTATGCTTACTGGTAAGGCGTGTAAATCATTCTGTAGCGGTTTGTTCGTCCAACAATTGCGCACACGCGCATTAATTGCCGTCCAACGACTTTCTCCCAGTGTCTCTTCGTAAGACCGTATTTTCTTTTATTCATTAAACGATTCTCCTGTGAATAATGCACTACTAATGCGTTTTTTTCAGTTTCATAAAAAATTCGAATCTCACTGTGTACTTTCACAATTGGGAAAGAAAACAATTTTTAATTTGCGAACACTGCAAAGAGAAGTGCATGTATTTGTACAATTTTAATTCACATGGAAGTGACAACTAAAAATAATTTATGTCGCTTGCTAGATTCTGACTAGAATCTCTAGTCTTTAATAACTTTTTGGAACCTTAACAAATTATCTAAGTTTAAAATTATCTAGTTAAAATAGTTAAGATCATGACCTAATTAATCTCCAACAAGACTAGATTATTATCAATCTACATGTTTTGACAAGTCAAATTATGCGGTTTACATTAATTTATCGTTATTTTAAGTGTTTGATTTCATTGGTTATCTTTAGTAAAAAGAAAATGACCCTTTTTGCCGGTTCTTTGCAAAAGTATTCCTTATTTTCAAAACAGAGGGGGAAATATTTTTTAATTTATTGGTTTCTCATAGGTGTTACGAAAATAAATACAATCGCGATTCAGGACGAAAGAAACACTTCCGAAGAAAATATAAACAAAAATACAGTTTTCATTTTAAGTTTTCTACAAAAATAAAATAATTCTTTTGAATTTTCTTTTTCATGTTGTAATATTTATTTAAAAATTTAATGTAATCAAATTAATTTTTAGAATAAAAACTCTATTTGTTAATTTAATAATCAGGAGTGCCAGTTTTCTTGCCCTGGACTAGAAACTTCTTATCTAAATAACTTCGCAGAAAAACCAGACATATTGACGTTAGAATTTTCGTAGTCGTCGAAATAAAGATTCCCATATTTCATCCATTTTTTTATAATATAAATTGTTAAAAAATTTTATATGAGTATAAATGCTATTATTTTTTTTTAAATACCCAATGGGAAATGCCAGTGTAGTACCGATGTTTACCACTGGCTTAGTACTCAGACGATTGTTCGCCAAAGCTTGGACAAATTCTATTATACTTCTTACTATGAATAAAAAATTATTAAAAAATTACCACTTGTAAAATGTTAAACGCAATAAGTAAAGTTATTTAATTTAATTATTTAAAATTTAGTTTAATTTATTTTCATTCAATTTATTACTTCTAACGTATCCCTATTTTTTCTCATCTTTGATTCAATAATTGTAAGTCTGAATGATACTGAGATATTAAAACTTTACTGTACACGTGTGTCGTTAGCATAGTGGTTAGAGCGTTAGTCTGTAAATCCGTAGGTCGTAAGTTCAATTCCCCTCGTGAGCAATTTTGTTTATTTTCATAGGTTTGCGATATTTCTAGATTCCAAGCGTTAGGTACTAAAATATGAAAATCTAATGCACAATTACTGTAATTGTCTATTATTTAATTTTTAAATGTTTTAAACAATTTTTTTCTACTTCATTTACTATATCCATTGTTAGTCTCCATCTTAATTACAATTTCTTTAAAAATTAAAGAGAAATATTTTATGAATAATTACTATTTATTAATATTATTTGCTATTTTGTTATTAAATTATTTATAATTATTAATTTACGACCAATTAATAGCAATACGGCATTTATTGTGACAATATTCTCAGCCAGCACTGATCCAGTGCTGCGCCAGCGCTGTCTGGCAGCACTGGCAGGCAGTACTTCGCCAGAGTTACACAGTGTTATCATCCCAGCGTTATGCCAGTGCTGTCTGTCAGCGTAACTGCCAGTACTGACAGTGCTGGCGCAGTACTCCGACAGTTGTAAATTTCCCATTGGGATAACACAATAAAATTGTACCGAATCATTAACATTGTGAAAAATGGTTTATTAATAACAAAATCGTCCTTTTTAGAAAAAAGACCATTTTTCAGTCCTTTGTATCTGAATTACTTTCTAAAAAAACCAGAGATATAACTATTAATTGATATCACAATCTTTAATTCCGTTATTCTCGAAATGAGGTTTTTGGCATTTTAAACTTTAAAATTCTGTTTCTAAGCTCACTGTTCAAGTGTGAAAACCGAAACGGCCGAAAAGGGGCGCAGTAATGGCAAAGACGACACTGCGTCTTGTCAGACAATATTGGTCTAACTTTGCGCCGACTTTTGGGGTGTTAACCACGGTTTGAAGTCGGCGACCAACAACCGGCAGCCATTATTGGCCCAATATTGGTGCCGTACCCGTGCAGAAAATGCCCCACTTTGCCCTATTTAAAACAGGGTTCTGGTCGGGGCCTTGTCAGTTTTCCCTATTAAAATTTTTTTTTAATAAAGTAAACACCCAGGTAGGGTGTTCATTAGGTTTTAGATAGGGTACTGATCAGGGCCTAGACAGTTTTCCTCGTTTGAATAAAATGTAAATGAATTAAGTTTTTTAAATTAGTTCCCATAATAAAATTATAAACAATTGAAAAAATTAATTAAACGGAGTAATTATACTACATTTATAAGAATTTTTTATCTTTTGGGTTTGACCAGAAATTCTGGCCAAAACCCTAAGTGGGGTGTTCACTAGATATGAAATAGGGCTCTGATCAGGGCCTCGACAGTTTCCCTCGTTTTAAAGGCATGTAAAAAAATTTAATTTTTTAATATTAACTTTTTTAAAACAGTTATTAATGTTAAAAAAGCGTTTTCTTTTAAAAAACTTTATAAAATAATTATGGTAATATATTTGAAAAACGAAAATACATATAATTATTTTTCTTTAAGTACAAAATTATAATAAAGTTTATTTATTAATAATAACAGCTAAATTATAAATAACGAATAATAATAGTTATTAAATAATTAATTATTATATATTTATTTAAAAATAAAAAATATGAATTTAAAATATAATAATTAATAAACAATTATAATTAAATTATACTTAATGAATTTTAATAATTATTAATTTATAGGATGAATTTATCATTTGCTTTGTATATATATTATATTATTTTAATATATATAATTATTTTATATTATATTAGCTTAAAGTGAGAAAATGATTCGAAGAGATTGTTAAACTTAACACCTTCAATATTTAATAACTATTTTTTAAACATAATTAATAAATTTGAATAAAACATTTATTAAATAAATATTAATTATTACTTATACATTTGGAAACAAAAATTATAACCTTTATTAATAGTATAAAATTAAGGAAGCAGAAAGGAGCGACAACCTCCACAAGAAAAATGAATTAATCATAAAACCAAAAATTATATTTTTCAAAAATTTTTAAGTTTTTCTATTCTTGAAATTATATTATTTTTATCATTTTCACTTTTAAATTAGTCAAAATGACTATAATACTTCATTATGTTATGTATAAATATGTTGTATATATAATGAATATGTTCATTATGTTTCTAATATAATAATATTTTTAAGTACCGTAATTTTATTGTAATTTCTTTTGAATAAAATTAACCTCACAAAATAGGGCAATTTTAAGAAAAACTGACGAGGCCCTGACCAGTTTTTCCCTAAGTAGGGCATTGGTCGGGAACAGCGTCACACACTAGTCGGGCACTGGTCAGTTTCTCTACCCAGAGCCACACCAGAGATCGGGAAAAATGTCCAGTACCCTATCAGGCCCACATTTTAATTTCTGCACGGGTATCTTCGGCCAATGTTTGTTTTTGAGTGTCGGACAACATTCGGCAGACATTAATGGTCCAATATTGGCTGCCATTACACCCCCAATATCCTGTGTAGAAATTTCCCTACTTCGCCTTATTTGAAAAGGGGCGCTGATAAGGAATTAGTAAGGCCAACCACACTAGAAATTTCTAGATAGGTGATAACCGGGCACTGACTAGAATGCCCTCTTTTTCAGATAGGGAAATCTAACTGGATCTATTTATGCCCCTATCAAATATTTCCATCAGGCCCTGACTAGAATGCCTCTAGTTGAATTCACACATTCTGATATTCTACTCAGGCACTGACAAGGCGATCTAGTTAGAACCTCTCTATTTTTCCACATCAACACCTGATATTCCAAGCGTGACGAATTTTCCTAGTTTGCGCCTCACTTGCGAAAAGGCATCTATTCAGATCCTTATTGAAGCCTATTTTCAATTTCTACACGGGATATGATTTCTATTTCAACATTTAGTAGTCAAGTTGAGAAAAATTCGCTTATGATATACGAGAAATAAGTTAGTTTAGAAAAAATTAATGTCAAAATTTTATTTTCTATATTCGTAAAAATGATATTTTCTTTGCGCCGCGTTTACAATTTAGTAGTCAAACGATCAAAACTGCACGCATACAAACGAGCACACATAATGCACACAAAAAAAACCCCGACTCATTTTTGTTGCAACTCATTTGGAAGTCGGTCTCGAAATGAGTAATTGACAACTTCAAGTGACTCGAAATGAGTAAAATGACAATGTTCTAGTTAGTTTTTTTGTGTTTCACATGTTTTGTGTTACATGGTTGCCCATCCCTGTCAGTCAATTCATGGGTGTTTTCGACGTCGTCGGTCGTACAGGTCAGTTGCCACATTAAGGTGCTCAAATTGTTTATTTCAGACTATATAGTTCAACCTAAATAGTCTCAAATAAGCACCTTTTTGTGGCAACTGACCGGTACGACCGACGACGTCGAAAACACCCCATATGTGTGTCTAACCTAACATTTTTTTCCATTTCTTATAAATGGAATAAATCGACTACAAGTATTAATGTTTTGACAAGTGCAACCTGTTTATTAATTATAAACAATTATTTTAATTCATATTTTTATGAATTATTCTTAGTTTGTCCAATATGTGATTGTAATTTTATCGTAAAGACAAAATGATACCCCTTAAGACTCATTTTGAGTCTTTTCCCTAGAAACTCAGAATGAGTCGAAGGGGTATCATTTTTGTTGCAGTTCAAAATGAGTCTCATATGCGACTCATTTTGAGTCCGGTTTTTTTCTGTGCACACATTCATGTAGTCACACATGACACTCAACCTCATAAACATGTGTTCGAGTTAAATGGCCGCCGTCAATCCACCTGATTCTTTTTCAATAAATTAATAATTAATTATACGAAGAAAAGCGGATAATAAAAATCTTAAAACACTAAATATTAGAAAAAATAAATAAATTTAAATAATATTATTTAATTTAATTAAATAATTAAATAAAAGAGTAAATAATATTATATCTTATTTTTCTATGTGTCAAACATTTTTATAATTTATAACAAATATCCCGTTAGGATTAAAATTAATTATGTTTATTTCAAAAATTGACCTTATTAATTTTAAGTAATTAACTACTTTAGTAGTCAATTTACTAAAAACACATAGTGTGTTTAACTAAAACTAGTATACAAAGTTTCTCCGTGTGGGCTGAGCTACGTCCTAATATTGTCAATAATAATTTGCCATCATAGACACAAAACTCTACCCATTAATATGCCATTATTGGACCGAGCTACGTAGCTAAGTCTCAATATTGGCAATTTTTTATTGGTAATCAAAACGGGCTGTTAAAGAAAACTGGGATATTCACGGTATAAAATATTTCATTAATCGTAAGAAATAAGAAAATGGCGAAAGAACAGTGTATTCACTGTAATATAGGTCATACATTTGAAAAAAAATTTAAGCAATCAGATAAGCATATAAAATTTTAAAAGTCTATCGAACGTGAATATCTATAAAACCGTTTATTACTGCATTGGATATTTCTTTTCATTATTTTACTCATTTTCTATCAATAAATTTCACTTTACAAATTTCTTTTTGAAGAGACTTTTGTATAAAAATGAAAGTATTTTAAGCCAATGAGAAAAATTTATGATCAGAATTCAAGTACAGACCCTTAGTAGAGCGAAAAACAGTCAAAATTAGTAAATTTGTAATTAAAATAACTACTAAAAAAATGTAAATGTTTTTTGGATTAATTAAATTTAGTATATGATGTTTTTGTTTTTTCTTTTAAAATCCACCTATTTATTTCACTTTTCTACATTAGCTTTCGCCCGACAAAGTTGGGCCTCTTCAGATGAGGATTCTAGAGAATAAAAATTATAAAGAAAATGTTATTTATAATAGAAAAACAAATTTAAAGCTATAAAAAAATGGGGGACTAACTCTGCTGGGGCTCGAAACTCAGGACCTATCAGGAAAATATTAAATTTTATGAAGAGTGCCCACACGGAGAAAAAAATGCTGTTGAATCAATGACATATGAGTTTGATTCATTGAATAGTGTCATAACGGGCTGCCAAACGTATATGCTGTTGTTTTGAAAGCACCGATTCTAATGATTCGATAGTATCACTTTCATTGAAACAAAAGCATATTTCTCAAATTGACAGCATACTATGTTAATTTAAAGGTATTCCTTTTGAATCAACGATCAAAATTTTTTAATTTAACAGTATATGCTTTTGAGTCAATGACTATAGTTTTTCAATTTAAAAGCATCATTTTTATGATTCAAAAATTTGTACTTTTAATTTTTTTAATTGTTGCTATCGGTTGAATAACACCATACTGTTAAATCAATTCTTTTATGTGGTTAAAGATATACGAACGATAAATTGAAAAAATGAAATTTTTGTTCACATATTTTTTATATACTATAATTAATTCTCACACCTTTAACAGAACACTTCTTATATACATCTTTTTTTTCAATTTTACACACTAACATACATATCTTTATTACTTTTTTTATTTTTTCCAACGACAAACACACATACATACACATTCAAACACACTTTATATTTTTTTGAGTCTGAAAAATACGCGTTTCCCAATCGGTCACCCATCCATGTAGTAACCGCGACCAAACGTGCTTAACTGTCGTGATAGACGAGAACTGCCGCGCTGCAATGTAATACGTTCGCTTCTTACATTGAGCAGTTACTTTGTAGTTAAATACAGTGCGCGAGATTTTTCTCGTGAATAAGGGAATTTATATTTAACTAGTCCTTAATTCTTTAAAACAATTTAAATAATAGTTTTTTATATAAGAATTTCAAAAACGACATATAAATATGTGTGGATAAGTATTTCAATAAATTTAGCACCTGTCAATGTCTCAAACGCATAGTGTCCTTTTTTTTATAGCATATGCTATAGGCAGTCCGCTATAGCACCACTCATTGAAACGAAAGCATATGCTTTCATTTTCAAAAGCGCGCTTCTTTGGAGCAAACAACTTTTCATTTGATTCAAATTTACACGCATTTTCTTCAAATTTATCTATTAGATGCTTCAAATGAATAATGTCAAAGAAGCAATAAATTATTCTGTTGCTATATATAGATGAACTATAGAAACAATTTGTAGAATATCATTAATTTTACAGTACCGTACTTTTAATTTAAACAGTTTCATTTTTTCGTTTTAAGCAATATGCTGTTCGATTAATAAATGTGTTATTGAATCAATAACGGGAAATTCAATAGCATGGAGCTATTTGATTCAACAGCACTTTTTTTTCAGTGCAGTAAAAAAAAAGTATTCAGAATAGAAAAAAAGTATTGGTGGTGACGTTCGGTGAATGCGTTTTCGCGACAAAACCGTATTGGTGGGTTACGGTGAATACATTTTGCTCACCATGAATACTTTTTGTTTTAAACTCTCGATTTAAAGATTCCTAAGCAAAGTTGAGAATATATATGAAGAGCGTGAGTAACGTGATGTATAAAAATGGCTATTGCGAGAAGGAAATAAAAAATTTTGAGTAAAAACGAAAAATTAAATGTGAAAGAAAAAATGACAAATGATGATCGATTACCATATGCTTTACTATGCCTACAATGCATGACAGATTAAAGGGAGCATGACGTTACCGACAGAAAGTTCTTAGGAAAGGCGGAAAATTTTGAATTTTTAATGAATTTTTATTCATTAATTATAATTAATAATTATAATTAATTATAATAAATTAAATAATTAATTATAATTAATTAATAACTAAATATTATCTGCGTTCACTTGGATTTCTTTTCAATTTCAAAATTTTCCGCCATTCCTAGTAACTTTCTGCCGGTAACGTCATGCTCCCTTTAATCTGTCATGCATTGTAGGCATAGTAAAGTATATGGTAATCGATCAACAATTGACATTTTTTTCACATTTAATTTTTCGTTTTTACTCAAAATTTCTTATTTCCTTCTCGCAATAGCCATTTTTATACATCACGTTACTCACGCTCTTCATATATATTCTCAACTTTGCTTAGGAATCTTTAAATCGAGAGTTTAAAACAAATAGTATTCATGGTGAGCAAAATGTATTCACTGTAACCCACCAATACGGTTTTGTCGCGAAAACGCATTCACCGACCGTCACCACCAATACTTTTTTTCTATTCTGAATACTTTATTTTTACTGGGTGAATAATTAGATTTCGAAAAAATTATAACATAACCATAAAAACTCACCAAAGTGGATTAATTCCTTTAATTTAAAAAAATATATAATTTACAAAAAAATTTTTTTTTTCATTTCTCTAGAGATAACTGTCCGTCAATACATAATCTAATCACATGTGTTTGCCAAACACAATGTATCGTTGCAAATACATTATGTGGCAACCATGCTTTGTACAATGAACATATTTTCGCGCTAAAAAATGCGCTTTAAAAAAATCCAATTTTTGTAAATTATTTTTTTTTGTCGGGCGAAAGCTAATGTAGA
Organism: Leptopilina myrica (nomen nudum); assembly: GCA_032872475.1. Classification (NCBI taxonomy): domain Eukaryota; kingdom Metazoa; phylum Arthropoda; class Insecta; order Hymenoptera; family Figitidae; genus Leptopilina; species Leptopilina myrica (nomen nudum). Next base: position 29,711,901 of record CM065464.1, read on the forward strand.
AAAGAGAAATAAATAAGTGGATTTTAAAACAAAAAACAAAAACATCATATACTAAAATAACTACTGTTACTTAGTAAAAACTACTACCAATATGTGATTAAAAATTATTCATTAAATTAACTACACTGTATGATAATTTTTCAACTACATGATCTGTAGTACAATTAAATACAGGAGATAATAAAAATTACTATATAATATCCCTATACTCTGGAAGTAAAATGATAGAAAGAGATAGAATTTTGGGGATAGAAAGAGTTAAAGTTATTTCTATCCCTTTGAAATAGCCACTTTGCATACCCGAAATATTATACCTTTTCATCTCCAAATTTATTTCTCTTTTTATACCCTGTATTCCCCTATGTATCTCTTTTTATACCTATGTATACTTTTATCTCTTTTTATTTCTCTTTGCTGCAAATTTTTATCCTTTTTATTACATAAAGAATTAATTAACCAATATTATTAACAATATTAAAGACTTTATGCGCAGTATTACAATTACAATTGAATTTACTATTAAAAAAAAATATTTTTAGAGTTTTCGTACTTCTATTTATAATCTTTTTTTATTAAATCAAGTTATTTTATTTATTTGTTATGAAATTATTATTTATTGTTTATATCTATATTTCATTTCACATTATTAACCAACATTATACACATAACACTTAAAACCAAATTTGAAAAATCTCGCACGCAGGAGGGCTCGAACCCTGAACCTTAGGGAGGCAAGTCGAATACACATGTCACTCAGCTACACTAGCTTGGAAGATATTTTTCTTGAAATATCTTTTCACTTTTGGGACTGTATTGATCTCTTTTCATCTCTTACTCTATCACTCTTTATCTCTCAGTTGATCTCCTTTTTAAAGTTATAATTTCTCTTTATTTATCATGAAATCGTCACGTAGCTAATTCAATGAACAGGAAGGAAATAGACTGCAGTCTATTGCAACCAATTGTAATTGAGTTAAAGGAATAAAAGTGATAAGTATTGTAAGTACTGATATGTAAGTGGGATTAGAAAGCAAAATAAGAGAATATTATAAGGGCTAAAAGGAGCATAATTATATTATAATACTGCAAAAAATGGCGCCTAAAAATAAGACGTTTAGACGCTTATAAACGTCTTCTGTAAATAAGCGTATTATTTGAGCGTCTTAAATGGAAAACATAACCTTTAAATACATGCATTTTAGATGACAAATAAGACGGTTATAAACGTCTAAAAAGTGACCACGTAAACTTCTTAAACCAAGACGCTCCCCAGTGGACACAAAAATCGCCTTACGTTTTAAGAACGTTCCTAAAACGTTTTTAGAACGTTTCATGTCCCTTACCAGACATGAAACGTTTTAGAAACGTTCTAAAAAGTTTCTGATGTTCTGTGCCGAGAGATTAATGTTTATGAGTGGGAAAATTAATGAATTAGCCCTAAGCGGTGATCTTGAATTTCCCACGTACCAACACTGGATAGCACAATCAATTTGCAACCCAGCACAAGTAGAATGCTACCTTCAAACTTGACTTCATGTCTAGGAGATGAAAAATTAAAAGCCGATTTATTGTCAGCTTATTCGAAAAATAATATTGAAAATGTCACCTTTAAACAATGGATTGAAGAAGATCGCTCTAATCTCGAAACCATTAAAAAATCCACTGAAGAGTTTGTTGACTATTTAGCCCAAGAATAAAAAATTGATTTTGCACAGTTTCATTGCGAAAGAGCAGAATAAATTTCTTGATGACGCCAAATCTAATTTAAGTGATGGCGAATTATTAGTAATTTGCGATTTTGCTGAAAATTATTCTTTCGTAGTCCAAGATTCTACTTAGAGTTATCATTGGACAAACAATCAAGCTACTGTTCATCCATTTGTAGCATATTACATGAATAATGAAAAAGAATCGCAGCACATTAGTTTTGTCGTAATTTCTGAAATTTTAGAAAACAATACTATTACTGTCCATTTATTTCAGAGAAAATTAATTAATTTTTTAAGAGTAAATATCAATACGTAATTAAAAAAGGTTGTCTATTTCTCTGATGGATCAGCAGCTCAATACAAAAACCGAAAAAATTTTGTGAACTTAACACATCACAACACAGATTTTGGATGTGACGCTGAGTGGCATTTCTTTGCAACATCGCATGGAAAAGGTCCTTGCGATGGAGTCGAAGGTACACTCAAGAGAGCTGCTGCCCAAGCTAGTTTGCAAAGACCATTTAGAAGAAGAACGTATTCTAAAAGCAAGACTTGAAAAATCTCCCAAACTAAGGAGTAAGAGTAAGGAGACCGAACTCTGTATGGAAAGCGCTATAGAAATGGTAGAGAAAAATGTACAAAAAGTGCCAGGCTCACTGCGTTCTAGTCAACCACCAACTATTTGGAGCATGCCCATTAGCCGTGTTCTGTCTCTGTTTCTCGTAACAATTGTACGAGTGAGATGCGATGTTTACATTTAGCGATTTAGGCGGTCGGTCTCTCTTAGTGACATCATACATACATTATGTACTTACACATGATTTTGAAAATCCAAATAATATCACAATTACAAATAAATAAAGTTGCGTTTAAAATAAACACTATTTAAACTGTGGGAACTAGCCTTAATAATTATGTACATTTTCACACATGTGTAAGAGGCTTTAGCCTCACGACCCCTTGGCGGCAAAAGTAAAGAAAGTTAGTCGTGTGTAGAGAGTCACACTGTAAACATTGTTGTGTCCCGGTAGAGTTATTTTCTCAGAAAAATAAATATTAATTTATATAATATTAAGTGGTGATTATTTGCCCAATATATATTATTTTGATCTGTGGAGGATCAAATTAAGGATTCTATAAAGAAATCTCATAGAGATCTCCACATTTGGTTACCCCGACAAAAAAGGGTTAGAAATCATTTTTTTTCCTTTACGGAAAATAATTTTCTAAGTAAATCTTCTGAAAATTTCGATATTCCAGAAAACACAATTCTTTTTCTGGATCCTTTAAAATCCAACTTGTGAGCCACTATAATTTTTTTTTTTGGAGTAAAATTTTTTTTTCCAAAATCGGAGCAACTCTTGAGGATTTTAACCTCAAAAATTCAACATGTGCTAAATACATTAAGCACACTATCATCCGTTAATATCCCGCCAATCCGGCTTCAACGGATAAATTTTGATTACTTAAAATCGAAAAAAGATTTTATCGAAAATTTTTTCATATAAAAATTTCTTGGAAAATATTTTTTTTCCTTTTCCACGTTTCTTTTTTCTTATACCGGCGACCAACCTAACAGCAACAACATCCAGCTGCTGTTTTATAACTCCCAGTGATTAAAACATATTTGAAGACTGCTGCGAAACAATATTACGGAGAAAATTTTTTTTTTCCAATTTGGAGGACCTTTTCTCGACGAAGTTTACACATCCGTCACCGTCTTGTCTTGCAGTCAACGTTCACTTTGTGCGCTGTTTTTGTACATGTGGATGAACATTGTTCACCCACACCAGGTTAGTACATAAACCTTTTTTTATTTCCAATAAAATTTTATGGCGTAAAGAAAAGGGATTTTTCTTAAATCATTTTTTTTTCTCCTTTTACGACTGATGTCCTGGGAGTGTATGACTACTGTCCGTCAATATTTTACCTGAGCGAGATACCGTCAATCAAATATTGGGTTCTCGCTGTTTAAGAGGACTTCTTCTCTGACCATCGAGTACTTTATCCTGAACTCGTTCCTGTATTGGACAAATCGACTCAAACTTCTTCTTGGATGCTCACCTGTTCGCATCAGAGGCTATTATCGACTCATCGTGGGACTACTCGCCGCATCGAATTCTTATTTATGATTTTTTTTTATTTTATCCTTTTAAAATTTTTTTTCTATTTTATCGTTTTTCTATAATTTTTTATTTTTTAAATTATTTGACGATTTTGACATTAAATAGTCGCTTTCAACGATTTATGATTCTATTAATCTTTTCGAGACAAAAGAATTTGTTTCTTTCTTTTTAAGAACCTCAAATATATATTCTTTTTAATTCAAAAAGACATCAATAAATCTTACCGTTATCAGTCGCGAGATGATTTTTTCAGCGTATTTAAACGCTTAACCTTGTCACCGTCAATAAGTTAAATCATTATTATAATTTTTTTTCTTTGCTATATTTTTTTTTAATTCATGCAGTATCCCAGATTAGTTACAATGAAAAGCATTTTTATTCTTTTGACAATTTTATGTGTCTTTGTTTTCGTGTATATTTTTATACAAATTTTTTATTTTAACGTATCCGTAAACGTGAGTTACAAATTTGTAAATCGGATTGCTCAGTGACCTTCTCGAGAACCTTGCGAATTGTTTTATTTCTTTTTGGAGCTTGCGCTTGTTTTGTTGAGTAGCTGACATTTCGTCATACATTTATCTTTGATTTTTGGATTTTTGCTTATAGTCTTATCGCGCATTTGTTTTCGTTTTGTCATGGCTGAACAAGGAGGGGATTCTTCCCCTGAAGAGCAGATTTCGCGCTTGCGGATGCAGCTCGACAGGGTTACTGACGAGATGCTGAGCATGCAGGGCCAGTCGCGCGTTGAGGCTTACCGTCAACCTAAAATTCCGCGTTTTATAACGAGTGATCCTTCGTTTTGGTTCATCCAAGTCGAATCGGTTTTTAGTAATTGCCGTATTACCGTAGAGAAGACAATGGCTGACTACGTTATAGCTGAACTCGACCCAGAGATCTTAATTTGCGCGCGCGACATCATTTCGATTCGTCCCATTCCAAATGATATTTTTACTCAACTTAAGAGGAGAATAATATCATCCTATTCGGTTTCTTCCGAGTCTAAATTGCGACAGCTCTTGAAGGGAGACATTCCAACTGATGGTAAACCATCCTTAGTCTTAACCCGACTACGTGGTTTAGATAATGATCAATGTAGCGAGGATATTTTGAAATCGGTTTTTCTCGATCAACTTCCTCAATCAACACGTGCTATTTTAGCTGCCTCTGCTGTTGAGGATTTGTCAAAGCTGGCCGATCTTGCTGATAAAGTCTATGAGACTACCAGTTTCGCGAACTCATGTTCAGCAGCTTCTAATTCGAATCATTCTCAACCGTCACCCGTATCTGATTCTTTATCTAACTTAGAATCTCAAATTAGCGCACTGACTGCCAAAGTTAATGCGCTTTCTTTTAAATCGTCGAAACATTCAAATAGAAATTCTCGAGGCCGTTCACATTCTCGGAACCGAGGAAATCATCGCGACTCGCGTAATCGCTCTGCTTCTCGAAACCAGAAACCTAACTGTTGGTACCATCATAAATTTGGCGAAAAGGCCAACAAATGCATCAGACCTTGCTCTTATGTTTCCGGAAATAATAATAATAATGCAAATTCTAAATCGGAAAACTAATAGCGCCCAGCCGTTCAGAGACAATCGGGAGTGGCGCATTTTCCAGACGTCTCCACATTCGCGACCGTCGATCTGGTCTGTTATTTCTCATTGACACGGGTTCTGATGTATCCCTCGTTCCATCTCCGCCAAATGCTAAGCGTAAGCCATCGGATGTCGTACTCTTTGCTGCTAACGATTCACGTATTGCTACCTACGGTGAGAGACGAATGACACTTGATCTTGGACTTAGACCGTTAATTCCGAGGGTAATCTTCCTACTCGCGAGAGAGTAGAAGCTATTACTTCGTATCCTCGTCCTAGGACGGTCCAGGAGTTACGTCGTTTCCTCGGTTTGGTTAATTTCCATCGTCGTTGCATTCGTCAAGCTGCACAGATGCTCTTACCATTGAATCAATACCTCGTGAATTCTAAGAAGAATGACAAGACTGAGATTGTTTGGACTGATGAGGCCATCGATGCCTTCGGGAGGATCAAGGAAAACATCGCAAACGCAACCTTGCTTGTTCATCCCACGTCGGATGGTGAAACCCGGGTCGTGACCGACGCATCAGATTTTGGCATTGGCGCTGCCTTGGAGCAAAAGGTCTTCGACAGGGACTCTTCCACTGACGTTTGGAAGCCATTAGCTTTTTTTTCACGGAAGCTTACTCCTGCTCAACGTGCTTACAGCACTTATGATCGCGAGTTGACCGCGATTTTCGAGGCTGTTCGTCATTTTCGATATTTCCTCGAGGGTCGCGAATTTAAGATCGTCACCGATCATAAACCGCTGGTTTTTGCATTTAAACAGCGATCGGAAAAGGCATCTCCACGTCAGCAGCGTCAGCTTTCCTTCATTTCACAATTCTCGACCAACATTGAATATCTCGCCGAAATTGACAACGTTGTTGCCGACGCATTGTCTCGTATCGAGTCGGTCGTCTTGCCTCCTGAAATCGATTTGCATGAGTTCTCTTCAGCCCAGTCTGATGATGATGATCTTCGAAAAGCGTTACAATCCACGGACTGGTCGATCCGTATAAAGGAGTTATCCTGGGGTCCTGATAACATCGTCGTTCACTGTGATGTCTCTGGCACGGACTTGCGTCCTTTTGTTCCGTCCACACTCCGTGAGAAGATCATGAAACTCTTCCACCTTCCTTCGCATCCGAGTGCTCGCGTCATGAATTGCATGATAAGCAAGCGGTTTGTTTGGCCGGCGATGCATAAAGACATCTCCGTATTTTGCAGGACTTGCGTCGATTGCCAGAGGTCAAAGGTGTCTCGTCACACAATTCTCCAACCAGCGGATTTCGTTTTGCCTGAGTCCAGATTTAAGCATGTGCACATTGATCTCGTAGGTCCACTTCCTGATGATCTTGGGTTTCGCTACTGCCTAACCATGATCGATCGTTTTTCCAGGTGGCCTGAGTTTAGAAGTCATATTCGCGAAGTAAAACCTGTGCCAGCTGCTCATCATCACCGGCGCAAGGTGTTCGTATCTAAAGATTTGACCTCGTGCTCACACGTTTTTATGCGTATAGGTAGATCGAGAAGGTCGCTCGAGCCTCCTTATTCTGGTCCACACAGGGTCGTCGATCGCACATCGACTCGCGTGTATAAAGTAGACATAAATGGCGTTATTAAACAGGTCTCTGTTGAAAATCTCAAGCCCGCTTACATGGTTTGCGAACCGACTGAATTGAACAATTTGGATATTCCATCCTCTATACCAATTCAGTCTCGCATTGGAGCTGATAGAGATTTGTTCAAATTAACTAAGACAAATTCTTGTGATATTCCTAGTCACGATGCCCTATCGCCGACTCTTGTGAAGCCAAACTTAGAAAACGACCAGTCTTTGTCGAACCGTATAAATGATAATTCGTCAAACATCTTAACACATGACAGTGCTCCGACCGTGCTTACCTGTCCTGAAAATAAAAATAACTCGAACAAAAACAGTTTCTCGACTGATCACAGTTATTGTTCTAAAATACCAGAAATTAAAAAACCAAAACGGTTTATTCCTAATATTTTAAGAAAGAAACAAGTTCATTTTAACATATAAATTTTCGACGAATTATCTGTACAAAATTTTTTTTATTAGTATAAATAATGTTATTATCTTCGACAGTATTATATCTTAAGCTTTCTTTTTTTGTTTTCACGTCAAAAGATTTACTACTACCGCGGACTTATATATATATATATATATATATATATATATATATATATATATATATATATATATATATATATTTATATATTTATACTATATAATATTTTTATACAATATTTTTATATTTTATATTTTGCAATATTTTTTTTAAATTTTATTTACTTAAATTTATATCATTGTCACTAAGGAGGGAGTATATGTGGGAACTAGCCTTAATAATAATGTACATTTTTACACATGTGTAAGAGGCTTTAGCCTCACGACCCCTTGGCGGCAAAAGTAAAGAAAGTTAGTCGTGTGTAGAGAGTCACACTGTAAACATTGTTGTGTCCTGGTAGAGTTATTTTCTCAGAAAAATAAATATTAATTTATATAATATTAAGTGGTGATTATTTGCCCAATATATATTAATTTGATCTGTGGAGGATCAAATTAACGATTCTATAAAGAAATCTCATAGAGATCTCCACAAAACTATGTGATATTTATTTTGACATAACCACACTTTTCATCTGTCTCCACGGTCAACCTCAACACTGAACTTGAGTTCAATGCGCATGCTCCAATTAGTTGGTAGTTGACTAGAACGCAGTGAGCCTGGAACTTTTTGTGCATTTTTCTCTGCCGTTGGTAGAAGCACAGTTCGGTCTCCTTACTCATACTCCCTGCCCCCAACTTTTCTGACTTTATTAGAAAATTATAATCTAAAGATACTAGCGATCCTAGCGGGAAAGTGACATACACTACACGGAAAAACTTTATTCAAGAAACATTCATGAATTTATCCAAGAACTCAGGATATGAAAATAATTTGAGATACATTTGGGAATATTCTGTAAGACATTTCACACTGTTTCTGAATGTTTCTAAAACTGAAAACTAACATTCTATATTATTTTAGGAAAACATGAAAATGAAATTTCAGGAATAATTTCAGAAAGACTTGAAATAATTTCTATATTTCTTACAAAATATTTAATAGATATTTATAATTCGTTTAATAATAAGTCTATTTCTTTGCCACATAAGATTTTCGATACTCCGTTATGAAAAGTCTTGAACTGGAATAGAATCGTTTACGATGCGCAGTTAATAGTGTGCCTGTTGATCTGTATAAACGGCGCGGCAATGTGATGAAGAATCCTACACATGTGGTTTTTACTTATTCTTCATGAGATTTGTTCTTTATATTTTTATACCTAAGTCTTTTTATCTGTGTTTCTTCTCAATTCCGATACGGTAGTGATTTTATTCTGGTTCGCAAACGTCTGCTATGTAAGTATACTTCTTTATTTTATTGAATGTGAATCACACGTGCGTGAACATGTTATACTTTTAAAGTTTGAATTTCATTATTGGATATGTAATTTATACGAGTCAGAGTCAAAGTGATTTTTATAGAAAAAGAATAATTTTCAAAAGAAATTCAAATGTTCAAAACTCAAACTTAGCCGTACGCTTATAGTTTAAACCGTTTAAACGTACCAGCAAAGTGAGGTTAGGGTTGTACTTAATATTCTCTAGGGTGCAAGTATGTCTTATTTGATTACAGATCATGAAACCGTTTCAAAAGGAGGTAAAATGTTTTATTTTTTTTTAATATCGATGTCGCTTTTAATTTATATTTATTACCAAAACAGCTTATATTCTGTAAAAAATACCCTCTGTTGAATTATTGCATAATTTTTATTTATATTTACTTTCATAGAATCCGTTTCCACCCATCTTTATCTCCAGTCAAACTACTCCTCACAGATTACTCGATTATGAATTTAATAATGCTATAAAGGATCAAGAAGCATAGAGAGAAACAAATAAATTTTTTTTGTCAGGGAAATTTTGAAATTGAAAGAAAAAATAGTAATATAATTAAGATAAAAAAAAATTAATTAGTAGTAGTAACGCTACGCAACTTCACGTCTGGTGGAGCAGTAGTCGCAAAAAGATAACCCAGCAGGCCAGCATTGGACGAGCTGCTCTACCAGTCGTGTATGTACCACTGACTTTCAGCGCAGCTCGTCCAACACTGGGTGAGCAGCGTTCCCAGTAGATAAAGAAGCTCACCCATTTACAAGGCGATATGCCTTCTCTTTTTTAGGAAACCTTCTCTACACGCGGAGAACGCAGCTCGCGATGTGTTTTTCGATTGTTGATGGTTATTTAAGTTCTTCTTCCTGTTTTAAATTATATGTTTAATAAAACATTTTTTTTTCTTAAAGTTACTACGACTTTAAAGATTACATTCTCATTAAATGCTTTTGATAAAGATTGCGAGATTAAGTAGACTTAAATGTATGTTTTGTGGTTGTTGAGTAAAATTGTGAAATTAAACTTAAGTGGTTACATATCTTTTTGGGACTCAAAAAATTGAAAAAAAATTTATTGTTTATTTTAAAAGATATTACCGAGAATGTTTTCCATATTTTCATTGAATTCTGTGCATTAAAACTAAAGTTATTGATATTTTCATCGCGGTACTCCACAAAAGGACCGCTACCCAGGCAGAAATCAATGACCGGCTTGGTACCGGGCCGGTACCAAGGGCGGACTTGCCGGTGCCGGCGTGAGGCCGTCATTACCGCCGGCCCGGAGCCGGTCCAGTCAACAATGATAACCCGGGAAATATCCGCCCCGGTGCCGGTAAACCATCGGCCCGGTACCGGGCCGGTTCTTGTATTCAGTGTTTTCGTACCGGTTTATTGCCGGCACAACACCGGCAAGATACCGGGCCGGTAGGAAAAAAAAATTATTTTGTTACTTTTCTGCCGGTGTTATGCTGGCACGGTGTCAGATTAGTATATTTTATTAACAACACATTTTTACATATATTAAACGTTAAACAATTTTATTTATTACTTAATTTAATTGTAAACACTAAATAGAATTCTGAAACATATGAATTATTATTAATTGTTAACGAAAAATCTGAAGACATGAGGAATTGAACTCAGGACCCTCGGGCTGCAAAGTCGACGCCGCATCCACTAACCTAAACCTGCTTATGAAAAGTAAATGGAAAGTTTATATATGAAGTGTGACATCAGGACCAATTACAAAATGTTCAAAATTAATAGAAAAAACCTTTTCTAAAAGACAGTTTGAATAATATAATGTCAAAGTTAATAATTTTAATAACATTTGTTAATGTCATTATACGTTGGGACTAAGGCTAAAGAAAAACCGCTGGCATGGTACCGGCCCGGTACCGGCTTTATAGAAAAAACTTGCAGAAACTTTAGATTTGATTTCGAGAGATTTAATTTTCTTATTCTTCCGAATAGTGTAAAAAAATTGCAAAAAATTAAAAATTTAGACTTTTTAAGACACAAAAATTATAAACAAAAGTACTGTTACGGTGTGCATATTTTCCTCTAAACCGCTAAAGTGATCAGCTTGAAATCTTGTAGCAAAATTTATATTTTTTCGATCAATAATCCAGTTGTTTTTCCTAATCTAAAATAATATAAAGTTAAAAATTCTGAAATTTGAAAAAATTGAGTTTTCAAAATTTTGAAACTACCATAGTTTTTGTAGATTTCAACGAAAATGGCTGGTTAACGAACTTAACCTTCATTTTTACACCAACTTTAAGTGTGTTAAATTTGAAAACGATCAGATAAGATTTTCAAAAGTTATTGTGTCAACGACATTTTGGTCTACAGACGGAGATACATACATACAGACACACAGACAGACGGACTCGCCGGACCATGTTTTTCGGGTTCAGGGGACCTCAAAACGTAAAGATTTCATAAAATTAGCAAACGTCAATTTTCGACCAAAACTAATACTTTCTCATGTGATGAGAATGTAAAAAGCTAAATCTCAATTAGCAGAACAAAACACAGATCGTAACACTACTACACTTCCTGGTAAAAAGTGCAAATTTATTACATATGTTTATTCTAATGAAATAAATTTAATAAATGTCTTTTTTAGGTTTTATGACAGAAAAAGTTAAGTATTTGGAGATCTATTCTGACGATTCAGAGATAGTGAAATTGTATTGGACAGAAACATTTCAATGCAGGCAACATTTATTAAAAAATGAAAAATTTAGTGTTACGCGATGGCTACAATTACATATCAAAGTCATAGATGTAATTAAGACTAAAGATTTTTGTGCATTATTATTTTCGTACAAATTCTAACTACTACTTACTTTTATATAAAAAAATATTGAGTCTAGGGTAAAAGTGGGTATTATCGCGGGTGTGCGTATTATCGCGGTATTTTGTATTTTAATTAATATTTCAAATAATATAAAAAAATTTTAACACTAAAAAATCACTCCTTGAACCTGACAACTAAGACATTATAATATGCATCATATTTCTGATTATTTTTTTATTCATCAATTCATTAAAAGAGTTGTAAAATTGGTTGTCTGAAAAAAGTTTAAAATGGCTCATCTAGGTTTGAGATTCAACTCTGCAGTGGTGTCAAAAATTATTGTTTTTATATTATATGAAACTCTAAGAGATTATTCTTTTTTTATATTTTGGTAAATTTATTGTTATTCTTTATAAAAAAATTGTTTAGTTAAAAAAAACTGATTTTTATTAAATATTAACAGTCTCGATAATGGAGACATCTTTTTTCTAACATGTGGGTATTTTCGCGGCTCCTATCATTACCTTTGAAAGTAAGGTTAGCAGCATGTCTCTAAAGTTTAAAAAGTTGAAATTATATCCGATATTATTTTTCCTTGTTTTAATTTATATTTTAATAAAAGTACTTTGTATATATTTAAAAAAATTTATTTTCAACTAAATAAATGTTGTAATTAACATTGTTTTTCCATTTTGCACAGTAACTGTTAAACACATTTAGACACAACAAAAATTCGTTTATTTGAACGTTCAGAATTTTAGTAAATCTAACAACAGTTATAAAATATAAGCAAGAATATAAAGAGTAATGGAAGGGATAAAAAAAAATAAAATTAAAGTAAAGGGCGTTCTATAGCTGGAAGAACTTTTGAATCTCAGATTTTGTTTATACTTGGTTAATTTGTTGTTTTTAGGGTGCTTTTAAAGTACACTCAAGGATTTTGCAAAATTTCAATTATTTTGCAAGATATTAAACATTGAATTCAACGATCAATTCCGAGTCAGGAATATTTTTCAAGATATTGTTAATTAAACTTTTTGGTCAGTTTTTTTTCAATAATTTTTATCTTGTAAGCTATTGGTCCTAGAAAAAAAGGTTTTCGACAAAAATCGAATAGAATGTATTGAATTTTAATAATATTTTATTAAAAAATAATTTTTTTAATTTTTCGACTAGTTTGTTTAAACAATTATTTTTTAAAGTTGTTTTTTTCATGAAGGGAATAACCAATTTTTATAAAAAAATATTTTTATTAAACCTTGGAATGTCCTTAAAAAGTACCCCAATTTGTGAAGATGTGTTTTTTGATATTTTCGAGAAATTAATCTTTGAATTTTTGATTGTTAAAAATTATTGAAAAAAATGACCAAAAAGTTTAATTAACAATATCTTGCAAAATAATTAAAATTTTGCAAAATCCTTGAGTGTACTTTAAAAGCACCCTAAACACAACAAATTAACCAAGTATAAACAAAATCTGAGATTCAAAAGTTCTTCCAGCTATGGAACGCCCCGTAAGTGAGATCTGTATACTTTTGGAAAAAATTTTAATATCTGTAAAAAAGGAGCAATAGAGTCAAAAGAAAATTGACTATTCGTTAGAAATGTTTGATAATAATTGCCTTAGAATATTTCATCAGAGTATTATATTATAGTAACTGCATTTGAAAACTAAAATTTGACGTTCTATATATGAAAATTTTTGTTTTTACACGTAGTTTTTGATAAAAATATAAAAAAACTTTTTTTTTTAATTTACGAAAAAAAATTTTAATTTTTAAATTAAAATTTTATTTTTAAGAATGTATGTATCGATCGATTTTTTTCAAAATTTTTTGTAAGAAACTAGGACCAAATTTACAACTTTTAGGCGTTGTCTGATTGTGGGCAAACGATGGGATCTATTTATTTCGAATTTTTTAATTATTATAAACGCAGTGAAAACGGGTACTGTCGGTAATCTTCTCTTGCCAAAAGTTTACCGACATCAGATTATCTAATATTCACGGTCGGTAAAGTAGAAGGTATTTATCATGATTTAAAGAACATCATATCTGTTAATAATTTCATATGTTGTTAGTAGTGTCATAGTTTTATGCCATGGCAAGTTTTGGTATTTACAATTTGTGCTGCAATCTGTTAAAATTAGAAAAGCACAAAGATAAAAATGGATTGCGACGTGCTTCAATTAATCATCAAAATTTGTATAATTTAAGCAATTCTGATTATCTATGCACTTCGTGTAGAAAATCTTTGGATGCAAAAAAATAATCCTGATTCTCTTGTTGTCGTCGATAACGAAAGTAACGAATCTTAAAAAAATGACAAGATTGTCTGTATTAATTAGTAAATATCAAATTCTCCATCTGGTACAATTAGGCAAATTATATTATTTTTTAGCTGTAAGATAAAGACACCAATTTTTGAACGATTTCATAATTTTCTCACTATTATAAAACAAATTTTTTCATTATTCTGCATTATTCTTACACTATAGGAAATGTGGTTTTATAATTATTTACTTAATTAGAATTTGTTCTTTGTATTTAATATTTTATAGTTAATATTCAAATCTCTACCAAAATTATACATATTAACAGTCTTAATTATAAAAAATTGACCATACAAATTTAATTAGCTTAAAAAGCGTCCCATATTTGGTAGAAACGTATCAATTTTTATTTTGTTTTTCAGAAGGAATAGAACAACTTAGTCAAGAAGGATTTACTTCAGAAGGTTAGCCTTTCTCAACTAAGCGTAGGGATTATTAACCAAAAATGGGACGCTTTTTAAGCTAATTATATTTTTATGAATAATTGAAGCACGTCGCAATCCATTTTTAACTTTGTGCTTTTCTAATTTTAACGGATTGCAGCACAAATTGTAAATACCAAAACTTGCCATGGCATAAAACTATGGAAGCTCCTTATACTACTTCGTGGACACTACTAACAACATATGAAATTATTTACAGATATGATGTTCTTTAAATCATGATAAATACCTTCTACTTTACCGACCGTAAATATTAGATAATCTGCTGTCGGTAAAGTTTTGGCAAGAGAAGATTACCGACCGTACCCGTTTTCACTGCGTTTATAATAATTAAAAAATTCGAAATAAATAGATCCCATCGTTTGCCCACAATCAGACAACGCCTAAAAGTTGTAAATTTGGTCCTAGTTTCTTACAAAAAATTTTGAAAAAAATCGATCGATACATACATTCTTAAAAATAAAATTTTATTTTAAAAATTAAAATTTTTTTTCGTAAATTTAGAAAAAAAGTTTTTTTTTATATTTTTATCAAAAACTACGTGTAAAAACAAAAATTTCCATATATAGAACGTCAAATTTGGTCAATTTTTGACCGAGTTATAACCATTTCAAAAAAACTTTTTCGTAAAAAACGTGATTTTTGAAAAACCTGTATCTCTTTAATGGCTTGATAAAAAAATTTGAAAAAATCATGGTAGCTTATTTCAATGAGCATGAGACGAATAGAATTTTAATTGGTTAAACTTCATAAGAAAAGATACATTGAATTGAATTAAATAAAATCACAAAACAAATCTAATTGAAATAAATTTTACTCTCATCCAGCGCGACCGGGTTCTGAGTTGCTGGAGCTCTATTTGACAAAATAAACGACGAAAATGCGGACGCCAGTTAATTTTTAAGAAATTAACAAAACACAAAGTTGAAAATAAGCAAAAGATCACAGGGTAGGTACGTTGGGAACCCTTTATATAAATAAAACAAAAATAAAATTAAGCGACTTCTAGGAAAGCAAATTTTATTTAAACAAAACACTGATCACTCACCTGATTGATCAAATATCGACTCCTTGTCGATGTTAATACAATATATGCCAATTGATCTCAATATCACGCAAATCACGTTCAAATACAATATTACAAATTTGGTTCCACACGATCAATTCACACAAACTAACAAAACAATATAAATTTAATATAAAAAAGAAAGATTGTAGCAACAGATCTACACGCAACAAGTTTCGATCAAAGAGTGACGCTATCGAATTTTCCGATTTTCATCAAAACGGTCGTCGATCTAAACTTTGGCGCTGGGGTCAATGTCAAGGTCTCAGGGATGTATTATTTTTTTATTTTACCCTTACCGTAATCTATAGATACTTGATCAATACTTTTGGAAGTAATGTAACGAAAACATCTTCCCGTCACAAGCACTAAAAGAAAAAAATTGTTTGAAAAAAATCTGAGATGCAAAAGTCAAATACTGTTCGATTTGGCGTGGAACGCGCCATATATATATATTTTTTTCTTAATAGTTTATTATACAAAAAGCAAACATTAGTTTTATTTAAAAAATTTCCTTTTGTGCCTTAAAATAAATAGTAAAAGTAAAAATTAAATTTTTTTTCAAATTAGAAAATTAGGTAAATTAAGGAAAATAATTTAAATAAACTTCCTGTTTTTAAAAATTTTATATTTGAAATAAAAGAAAAAATATGAAATGTTTTCATTCAAAAAATTGAAATTCACTTTATCATTTTATGTATATAAAAATAAGCTTTTTGATACAATTTTCACAAAGGACCCCGCACAAAATGCATTGAAATTGGCTAACCGTTAATTTTGTTCATATTTTCAGAATTAGTAGTTCTAAGTGTCCTAATTAAAGATATAATGTTGTTAAACTCAAAACTTCACTTGTTTGCTAAAAACAGGGGGTGAAGTACCCCCTTGTACAGTTAAAACCATATAGAAAAGGAAAAAACTATTTTAATCACAGCAAATATTTTAATAAATAAAATATTGACTTTTTTTTTACTTATGCATATGAACTGTCATATTCACCGTTACAAACAACCCCACTTACAAAAAGTAACCCCATTTATATTTTAAATAAATCCAGTAAACAAGATAAATGAACATTTTAAACAGTGAAAGATTTTTTAAAATCTACTTTGGTTGAAATTGATTTTTTACTTTTTTACTTTAAATGTTAAGGGGTTGTTTTTTTACAAGGGTACTTTTTTACTTTAAACATTGCACTGAAGGTTACGGAAGATTAAATAATTACTTCCAGTCGATTTTCAAAAATCTTTCACTGTTTAAAATGTTCATTTATCTGGTTTACTGGATTTATTTAAAATATAAAAGGTGTCGCTTTTTGTAAGTGGGGTTGTTTGTAAGGGTGAATATGACAGTTTATATGTATAAGTAAAAAAAGTCAATATTTTATTTATAAAAATATTTGCTGTGATTAAAATAGTTTTTTCCTATTCTATATAGTTTTAACTGTACAAGGGGTAGTTTTTAAGGGTTGATATTTTACATTTTTATTTGTTTAACATTAAGAGTTCTTTCTTTATGTATATTGGTGACCTTAGACATTAAACTTACCAAAAATAATGGTTCATTTGGCTAAAAGCACTGAAATGTTCATTTTATGCCTTAGACAGGAGGTACTTTCACCCCCTGTTTTTAGCCAAATAAGTTAAGTTTTGAGTTTAACAAATTACAAAATTATATCTTTAATTAGGACACTTAGAACTACTA
Organism: Leptopilina myrica (nomen nudum); assembly: GCA_032872475.1. Taxonomy (NCBI): domain Eukaryota; kingdom Metazoa; phylum Arthropoda; class Insecta; order Hymenoptera; family Figitidae; genus Leptopilina; species Leptopilina myrica (nomen nudum). The sequence goes on from CM065464.1 coordinate 29,729,129, forward strand.
ATTCTGAAAATATGAACAAAATTAACGGTAAGCCAATTTCAATGCATTTTGTGCGGGGTGCTTTATTAGTTTAGATTACATTAACCCATTAACGCCTGAAACCTCTAAAATTTTGTGTTTAATTTAAGATATAATTTCATATACTAAATATACTTGCTGAATATAACTGATACGTTTCTTGATGTTTTCGGGGTCGCTCTACAAGATTCCGTGCTCAGATTTTAAACTTATAGCACAGAAAACATTTTTTAAATAAATACAAGTGTCACAAATTGGCACAAACTTATGAAACTTTCAAAATATGCAAAATCGGAAATGAAAAAAACAAAATGGCGGCTTTAAAATGGAGCTAATTTGAGAAAAAAATTAATCAATTCTTTTGATGGTGCACTGATTTAGAAAATAGCTATGAAATGTAGTAGAACTTAGTGTTTATATATTTTCGGGATAGTCGATTATGAATCTACTATTAGATTATTAAAATTCAAAATGGCGGATCCAATATGGCCAACGAAAATTAAAAAAATTTACTCCATTCCCTTGAATTTTGTTACTTGGGGGTTTTTAAGGTCGCTGATTATGAATCTGCAATCGGATTTTCAAAATTCAAAATGGCGGATCCAATATGGTTGACGAAAATAAAAAAAATTTACCAGATTCGCCTGAAACTTGTTACCCAAGGGGTTTCGGGGTCGCTGATTATGAATCTACTATTGGATTTTCAAAATTCAAAATGGCGGAACCAATATGGCCGACGAAAATTAAAAAAATTTACTCCATTCCCTTGAATTTTGTTACTCGGGAGTGCCTCAACAAATTCATTGCAATGAAGTTGCTGAGGATTCATGCAAAATGCAAAAAATAAAATAAGTTGTATCTGAAAATTCAGTGACAAACGGATACGTTATTAGGAACACATATCCTGCAATATAATTTAAATTACGCGATTCTGATAAAGATTATGACGATACGGTTATACTTCCTGATGAAGATGATTTAGATAATGATAATGAGGAATCTAAAGACGAAAAGAATATTTGTAATGACAACGATTTAATTACTACAATAAATTATGCGAATTTGTATAAAAACTATACAGATAAAGAAAGTAAATTTGAAAATGATAATCAATATCACTGGATCAGGGGTGAAAAAAATTATTCTATAATGAGACTAAACCTAAAATTCCATAACATTGGTCAACTACACCTTATCTGTCATCTCAAATTGTTTCATCAACAATGTTAGGTTATAAGTTTTGCAATATTAAGTCTTATGCTAAAAGAGTGTAGAACAATTTATCAGAGCTAAACCAATTAGATTTAGACCAACAAGTTTTTCATTGTATATTTCTAATGGATTTGATTTATATTATGCCTTATACTGACGGCAAATAGATAGTCACCATTTTACAAATTTTGAGACGATTAGAATTGATTTAAACAATTTTCGTCGGCCATATTGGATCCGCCATTTTGAATTTTGAAAATCCAATAGTAGATTCATAATCAGCGACCCCGAAAACCCCTGGGTAACAAGTTTCAAACGAATCTGGTAATAATAGAGATGTTAATAATTCTAAAAAATTGAAGTATTAAATAACATGTAAAATATGGAATTTTTTCATTAAAAACGTTGACCTTTACTTAATTATTTTATATTATATTTATTTTTATTTAAATTAATTGTTAAAAAATGTTTTAAATAGAACCTTATTCTTTCTCAAAAGTAGTAAAGAAAACGACTGTTTACTATATAACGCAGATTCAATTTCCACTTGCTATGTTATATGCGTGCGTGCGAAATAGAGCGTTATATGTATTCGTCGATGTAATATTAGTATAAGTTAGGTATAGGTGTAGCGTGTTGTTTGCGTCAGAATAGTAGAGTGTCTATATGAGCGATTCCATCTCAAGTGATCAAGGTGGAGAAAAATTTTCTCCAATCGTAGCAAAACTTGGGGCTTTTGTAGTACTCATAGATAGTAACTTTTCGTGAAAATATTTTTTTACCTAGTCCAATATTGAAATTTATTTTTAATTTTGATTTTTTTTTGTCAAAAAAATTTTTTTTTTCAAAATGCTTATTTCCAATCGAAAGAGGATGAAAAAACCTTTCCAAAATGTACTTTGTCAAATTTGTATGTTTAATTGTTTAAGAGTAAAAAATTATTGAAATAAACATTGTACTGAAAAACACAAAAATTTAACCCCCTCCCCCTCGGAAAATATTGGACTAGGTAAAAAAATATTTTCACGAAAAGTTACTATCTATGAGTACTACAAAAGCCCCAAGTTTTGCTACGATTGGAGAAAATTTTTCTCCACCTTGATCACTTGAGATGGAATCGCTCATATATGTGTCAATGTCTGCGCAACTCCGATCTATTCACTTTCTTTTACACACGCACACTATGATTTTTTTCTACTGACGAACGGGCCCGATTTTTTCTTGAACTTGTCTAGAGTTCTTATTTCGGCGGTTCCTATATTTCTCTTGAAATTTTCTACAATCTTTCGAAACCTCAGGAAGAACTTTTCATTTAGATCTTATAATAAGACTTGTTGCACAGTTTTAGAATAGCTACAGAATTTTTCTATATTTATTCTAGAAAAGACGTGAATAATAATTCTGTCTAGCTTACCACTTTTTCAATATGTTTTAACACAATTATTTTCAAAAAATTTAAATTTTTTGCGTTTAAACTTATATTATTACCTAAATTATGCCTGTACCTTCCATTTTTTTCTTTCAGTGTATATTTAGTAAGAATATAAGCGAGTTCATCCCAAGATTTATTCTTTGCTCTTCCACATTCATGCATTTTTGGAATATTAATAATACGAAATGAGTTATTGTTAAACAATTTTGCACTTATACCGTGTGATTTGAATTGCAAATATTTGGTTGATAATACTGCGGAAACAAGCCAATTGTTATTACTTTGTTAAATATTATTTTAAACTCGAAAGACAAGTAATTAATCAATATTAGGGGCCAAAATAGCTTTGAGGAATGATACAGCCGTTTGCAAATAATATAAGCACTCATTGGAAGATGTGATGTGTCAATATCAATAGGACGCGTTTCTCACTCGGTATATAGTATTTGCGAAAGGGAAGTATTTGATACGAGGGCGTTGTGTACAAGCATTTACTATTTGCAGGGTGGCAAAGATAATAGGGGGTGAGATTTACACGAGCGTGTCTTTTATCCCCAACTTGAGGGATGTCCGGTTTATCGGTTCACCCTATATTTAGAAAACTTTTGTACTCACAACACGTATACAATACACTTAAATATTTTACCATCAAAAATAATATACTTTATTGATCTTCATAAACATCCGTTTGACAAGATTGAAATTTTTGTTCTAATTATCGTGTTTTCATTGTTTTTTTTTGCGAAAGAAGCTGTTTCTCGAGTGTCACGCACTAAATTTTCAAAAGTATGACCCCAATGACGGAAGTGCAAGATGGAGTCGCACTATTTTATGGGACGCTTTTTCACAGTCGAGCGATATCCTGGGACTGAAGGATGTAAAGGTTCCTTCTAAGGGGATCGTCTCTAAATAACGCGGATAATAAAAGTATAATGACCAAAGTGAACAAGATCACGGAACCGGATCGTGTGCCAGCTAGGCCGGACAACAAATTTATATTACACTTTAAGTTACAGAAAAGTACAGTATATTTCACGAGATTGTTTCGAACGTCGTTAAACACTGGGTACCCGCCGCGGCGTCACGAATCGCAAGGATGGCTTGCTTATTTCTAGTACGTGCGAGCTTTAACTCTATCAATATACTTCAGACTTTGTCGATAAATTATTTCGATCTGTTCTAAGAAAATTATAGGGACTCGTTTCCGAGATGTTTGAGAAAGATTAGAATACGAAGCGGCACTGTAAAACAATTGAGAAATCTCATTTATTGACATGAAAAGCTTTGAGGGATTTCACAATATACTGTAAATCAATCGAGAAAAGCCTTTTCAAAAATATATAAGCAATTTTCTCAAGGAAACTGAGCACATTAAATGCTTCTCTCACATTGAAAAATCCATTTCATTCTGTAAATGTTTTACCCCGGAACTTTTCCGCAAAGAAGACTGGTCTTTTAAGTCTGTAATTGTTTTGATGATTCGCGCTTGGAATCTGCTGCAATTGCACCTGCTTCGATTTTGCTCGCTTTTTGCGAAACTCGATCGTCTTACTCTCATCCATGGCGCGACCTCAGCACGCAACCTCAAGACTTGAATGGTTCCTCCCCTACGACGTTTGATTTTGATGTTTCTTCCTACTAAAACTGAACAAGACTGTGGAATTTCACATTACAGATGTGGTTTTATTTGAAAAAAATAAAAATGTTCAATTTCTTTATCAATTTTTCCGAATGGTGATGTATACGGAATTGGATTTTAAAACTGTGGGGAATTTTATTCTTTGGAGCTGAAATCTACTTTGAGAAGAAAATATCCAATTTGAGGGTCTTACATGATCTCGTTAATGACATAAGACGCTAACAATTCGAATGAGGTAAACTTTGACAAATCCATTAAAAGAAAGGAAGTCTTGCTTAGCGGCATTCATTAGAGTAGTGAAATGAATTTCACGCCATTTTGGCAAATGAGCGACTTCTGAGTTCCATCAGTAAAATGCATTTGCTGGTGCAACGACCTTTTCAATTGCATAAACGTAAATGTTTCTCCGAATGACGGGAGCCAGTGGGAGCGACTGAGGCCTACCGTTACTAAACACTTTTCTCGTCTTTCGGAATGCCTTCTTTATTACCATTATAGCCGCGCCGTCGTGAAACGATTCGTTGGTCACACGCACATATCTTTTCCACAACCGCGCACAAGAAACATCGTAAAAATGAGAAACTAAATATTTGAAACAAAATCTCCTCTTAATTGTAAAGCTGCGTAACAGTCAAACTAAATCATTTTATTTCCTTGAATAATAAATTAAAACCTTTAAAATTTCTATAAAACTTTTTTTCAAATAGAAGTACTCTGTAATGAAACCCCGACCCAGATTAAACATCGGAGACTGACCGCAAGGACGTTGAGTAGATGGGAGTTTGGATGTCGTTTGGAATTTTATTGCAAGGGCGTATTTCGTCTCTGCTTCTCGAGTGCTAATGTATCGTGAAGTGCTAATTACAGACTACGTTGTTTGCCAGTAATAGCCCGGAATTTTATGGAGCTTGTAGTGCGTACCCACCCAAGTTCGTTTAATTCCTAGCTAGAACCCTCTCCCTCTCTTTGCTTTTGCGTTTCTTCTCATACTCGGTAATCGGACTTTCCAATTACCGGGCTGTGCACGACACGGTCGCCTTGATCCTGCTGATCGCCGGAACGAGCGCCGTAAATAATCGACCCTGATAGGACCCCGAGAGTCCTCTTTGTTGAAGTCGTGTTGCTGAAACTTACGCCTGCCTTTGCGATTCATGCTAATCGAAAGTGAACATCGCACACCTACCGATTCACCTTTTCTCGCGAGTAACCATTCTCGACCCCCTCGATCCAACTTCAGATCGCGAGCTTCTTGTCGAGGGATCTGCCACCTCTGATCATCGAGAAAAAAAATTTTAATTGTCTTTTCGTGAAGAAACGACGTTTAATTTTATTCTCGAGATTTCATTATTCCCGATTTGTATTTCTGTAACACGATGAGGTGAAATCGCTATATACTCGTTTTATTTTGCTCTCGATCACGTGACCCGAGTGTAGAGGTTTCCGGTTAGGATCACGTGATATTTTAACAAAAAGTTTGTGATTTCTAAAACTGAAAAATATTTTTTGTCCACATTTGATTCTAGACTGAATTGAATATCTATTGTGCAATAATGGACTTAGGAAAATGTTTCATTGTGAAGTTTGGACGATGAATTTTTCGATTATAAGAACATAATACAAGCGATTCTTTTCACAATAATTTGTTTGGCGAGAAACGTGACCTACTCTACTTTCGTTGGCGTGTGTAATTTTATCTCATTTGAACAATCGCAGTGTGGGATGAACTTTACCGGTGTATCACTGGGGGCAATAATAGCTAACTGATCGGACTTGAATTCTCCGAGTGTAAGAAAGCGAGTTTCGAGATATCCAGACGTAAATTCGAACAGACGTCCTCCAGAGGGGGATCACTCGCTCTAGGAGTAGTCTTGGCATCTTGCGAAGGGGCAGGCCATACTGACCGTACTTCATTACCCAGGAGCCCCCGGCCTCACGGGTCATCCGTTATCATTTTTACAACTGCCGCCATTCAACAATGTCGAATAAACTCCGTTAGGTATTGCGGCCTCCCGGTCTGCAAGGGATCCAGGGGCGTGCTTTTCAAAGGTACAGATCACCAACGAATTCTTGCTTTGCTCTTCGAATGCTTGATAATTTATCGCGCTCGTGTCTACAGACAGTGACAAGCACAATTTCTGCCTTGAGAAAAATAAACGTTTTTCAATATTCGATTTGATAAATCTTTTCAATAAAATTGTCGCTTCATTGATTTTTGCGTCACGAAGGGTTGCAATTTTTTAATCGCCATGAGTCATCATTGGGTTAAAAATTTCTAAAAGTTCTATCTTTAATTCCAATATTGATCTGATTACAACCGAACCTCACACCCAGGAAAACAGAAGTCATAGATACCAAGGTTTAATTCAAGCAGGATACTCGCGCAGCACTGCGTAGTCGTTTAACAAGGCGAACTCATTACCATTCGTCAATTTGAGGTACGTTCCACCGGAGTGACCAATGGCTCTCTATTCTCTGTAATGGTCTACGGTCCGACATCCGTCACGAAGACCCGCGCGTTATAAGTGGAACACCCTCCTGGAAATTCTCGAACGACAGAGATCGGGGTTAGACCACACTACAACCAACTACCAACTGCAGTCAAAGGGCATATGTTTTACGGTCACGAACCGAAGAAAACCAAGAGAGAATTATATTTATTGTGCTTAAACATGCATACACCGAAAGAGCATCCGCTCCAATTTATATCCAAAACTGATAAAACTCGAGGGTGTAAATAATCAATGTCACAAGTACATTAAAATATTATGGGGAAGTTCCTATTATTTGTCAATAACTCAAGTCGTAGTATCTGCTACTACAGGGATGAAACGCTTTTGCTAATTTGAAATTTCCTAACTTTTTCAGGTTTTCCAGGTTAAAAAATGGAATTTTTCCAAGTTTTTTGAAGAAAAACATTCATTTTTTACTAAATTAAAAATTTTTTTTAAATATATGGAACTTTTGCCATATGGATTCATCTGCATAACACATTATTATGTCTATTTATTATTCAGTTAGGATTGCCACAAAATTTTTATTTTGTTTTTCCTTGATTTCAAGACCAAATTTTGACTATTTCCTTAACTCTAAAAAACATTCTGATTTCCTCTAAAAATGATTAGATACTTAGAAATATGCTCTATTAAATTTTTTTCACAATTTTCTTTAATTGTAAAATTTTTCGAAAACATCATTATTTTTTCAGAAGAAAAAACATTTCCAAAAATTTTTAATTCAAACCTTTTTGAAATTTAATAACTCACTGGGTTAGTAGTAAAAAAGTACAGCTCCAATTTTGACTGAAAATGAGAACACCTCGCTTTTTTATAGAAGTAAAGGACGAAAATTCATTTAAAATGAATATTTTCGACTTGTTATTTTCTTCAACTAAAATGCGAGGTGTCCTCTTTACAACCAACATACGAGGTGTTTTTATTATTTTTTTTTATTTAACTTAAATAATTTAGAACATCGTTTTTTAGGTGTTTGCTTACAAAACGGTTTTATGGAATTTCGATTATTCGGAAAAATAATTAAATAAAAATGAGAAAATAATAACTTTAATTAATTTAAAAACGAAATTCTATTCAATTGTCAGTTATATGTATGAAAAATTCAAAATTTTAAAGATTTAAAAAAAAAATTTATTTTAATTTAATCTTGTTTTTAAAGTTACGCTATACAGTCAATCCTCCACAATGACGATTTTCACAATGAAGAATCCTCCATAATGACGGTTCGGTTTAGTTTCAATATCCGCCATAATGGTGGGATGGCGTTACTTGATTTGACCAAGTTTCAGTGCCGTATTCTTTGGGAGGATAGAAAAAAAAATTTGCAAATATAAATAAATCTATTTATTATATTTATAAGTATAATATAATATTAATAAATAAATTTATTTATTTAATGCTTATTCTTATCTTAAATAATTAAAATGATAATGCATATTATTTTAACTACATTATTCATTTAAATATGTAATTTCATAATTAGTACGTTTGAATAAATAATATATACATATATCATTTTTCTACGAAAAATCTCCCAGTGTGTCCCAAACAATATTTATGTATACAATATGGACAGCCCTGAAAAAGTAGTGAGGGGGTATGACGTAGGCAACCGTCAAAGTGAAGGATAAGAGAAGGGGAAATTTCGGGCTAATTCGTCATTGTGGAAGATTGACTGTAATACGTTTAACATTCGATAATTAATTATATAAAATTGTAACATCTTAACTGAGATTTTTCAGAATAATTTTACATTTTCTTTTAGAAATTCCATTAAAATTGTATTAAAAATAATAATAATACTAATAAATAATAATAATAATAATAATAAATAATAATAATTTTTTATGCAGTAGGAAATATTTTTGTTTATACTGCTGCTAATTAAAAAACGGAAAATGGACAAGCACTTGGAACCTGTTGGGGATGGACTAAGGTTCAAGGTTTAAGACCGTTTTTATTTATAAAATTTTTTATTCAACTGAAATAACTACTGATTCGATTTACCCCATCGGACTCAACACTGAAAAAACCTAGTCTCAAAATGAGTATCATACGCTACTCATTTTGAGTTGCAACAAAAATGAGACTCTTAGGTGGCGCCACGTTCTATGGCGTTTAACATAGTCTCATTTTGAGATGCAACAAAAATGAGACTGGGTTTTTTGTGTGAACCTATTTTATGAAAGGAATTGAATTCCCATCAAAGAAAATTATTGTGAATAAGAAAAAAAAATAATTCTCGTAAATAATTGAATTCCTGTGAAATTTTTATTATTTATGAAAAGAAGACTAAATGTTTACGTAGAATTTTAATAATTTTTTTTTTTTTAAATAATTGTATACTTTTGGAAAATTAAATTAAAATAGTAGATATGGAAAAACATTGAATTGAGGAAAATTTGTTTTAAATATTATTGAAATGCGAAGAACTTTTTTATTTTTTTAAAATACCTAAATTATGTAAAAGTTCTAATACTTTATTCATTCAAAATATAAATTTTATAAAATTTCAAATTAAAACCTTTTGAAGGTGATCTATTTGTAAAGATTGTAAACGAAACTCTTTTAAAATTCAATTTAGTTTAAAATTTATAAGTAAAATTGTTTATTAAATAATTTCTAAATAACTATTTTATGGTAGTATCTAATAAGAAGTAAGTTTTTTAGAAACAAATTGTTGTCAGATAGAGAAAAAATTAAAGATTTCGTATTGGAATTCCTGGTAATTTTATAGTTTATGGATAAACAAAGAAGACATGAAAAGTCAGATTTTTCTTATGAATTCTAGGAATTGAATATTCCCTGATATTTCCAGGTTTCCAGGTTGCGTGGCAACCCAGAAATTGTAACGATTTCTGCAAATCGAAAGTAAAATGAAAAAAGGGAAAAAAGCAAATTGAAAGTGTGGAGAATCTGAGGTGAGAATTTAAACAGAATGACATGAAGCATTGGCTAAAGGGCCAACGGTCAATGCTCGTAGGCCAAAACGTGGCTCGAGGTTAAACGAGTTCCACTAACGAGTTGACAAATCGGGTCTCAGGGGGGTCGTGCCGAAGTAGACCTATAAAGCGAAGGTCGAGGGCCAAACCAGACCGCGTTATACGTATCACTCGTGCACGTTTATTACTCTTGTTCGCAGCCACGTAACGAATGACTTTCGCAGCGTCGTTGTTGTTGTTTCTGACAAGAAAGTGAGGGACAGAAAAAAGTGGAGACACCGAGAGAACGAATGGAAGGAAGAGAAAGAGAGCCAAAGTAGTCATATCGACGATAAGGCTCGTTTATTCTCACCCAAGTAACCCTCGATGCCTCATTGCCTTTGAGCTTCGACGGAAGGCTTTTATACTTTTACTCTCAGCTATTAATGAATAGCTTATTGCGAAATTGGCCGCACTGAATACTTAAACTATTTATGATCAAATATCTATCTATTTCTGTAGTTTTTACCTCCCTAACGAATTATGAGTGCCGCAGTAGAAAAATTAAGGCTTCGGTTAGACATTTTATCTTTCAAGTATTTTTACAAAGGCTGAATACAACTATATTTGTAACCCTTTTTACTTTTGAAATAGAGGAATAACCATCGAGAAAGAGATTATTCGTTTAGAAAAAAGTGGCTTTTTTAGTTTAATGAAAGAAAAGAATCATAGATTTAGAGAAGTTTTGAAGAGAAAAATAGAGTAAAAATATATTTATCTTTTCTTCTGTTAAAGTACAGAAGGAAGATCACTGTGAGAAATTCATAGAAAATTGCAAAACTCGATTCTTGTTTTTATCAAAATACTTTAATAGGAATATTAGTAATAATTCTTTTTTGAAATTTGATTATTCTTGAAATTGAATATTCTTGTCGTCTGTAAGTAATGCACAGAAAAATGTTAGTGTATAATAACATTGCGCATGTTATTTGAAACTTGTTCGTTGTTTTAATACATACCAGTCGCGTGTTTTTATGGGTCTAAATTAAGACATCGGCAATATATGTCTAAATTTTAAAGTTAAATTAAAGCTTTAAAATGTTAAAAACATTTTATATTTCAGTTAACTTCTAAAGTATGTCCAAATCATGAAACGTAAGATCAGAACACTTCTCTTCTCAATTTATTTTAGTAATCACATATTTGACCAATTTGCAAATAAAACAAAAAAAATTGAATTTAGATTTTATTCCACATTTGCCTAAATAATATACATATACTAGAAAATATTTTTATGCGTTAAATATAATTTAAAAATGTTCGTCTTTAAAACAAACTTGAGGACACTTCACTTTGTTCAATATCATCAAATTAACATCATACTCCAAATATTCCATAGATTACAAACATTTAATTACTATCTGAATTGAAATATCTCTAAATTTATATACGGGGATACAATAAACCTTAAAAAAATTGAAACATGAAGACAAGTGGAAAATTCTTTATATTCACATTAAGTACTGCAACTTTTACTCAAATGTATTAATAGCTTGAAAAATAAGTTATTTAAAATAATTTTCAAATACTTCTGAAGTATTTGAAATCCGAGAGTCAGTACCGACGGTACTGACTCTCGGAACCCGATCAGTACTGAGACTTTACTGACTCTAAAACCGAATCAGTACTATGTCGAAGTTCAAAAAGTATTAAAATTAGTACTGGCAGAAAACTGGCTTAACACCAAATCAGTACTATGTCAGAGGAGTTGAAAAACAAGCAAAATTTGTTATAATGAAATTAAACATAAATAGTGTGGCCACTATTTATAACATCATTTCATTTAGTAACTATTAAAATATTTTCCAAGACTTTTAAAAACATTAATCAACAACAATATCAATCATTTAATTAATTTATTATTAATTATTAATAAATAATAATATATAATTATGTTTATTATAATAATAAAATATTATTAAAATTAATTATTTTTACTTTTATGTTTTTTTAATTAAAAAAATGCGATTCCACACTTCCCTATGACTGACTGATCGATTTTTTACTGTACATACCTACATATATACATTTTTTAAATAAAAATTATTTTTTATTATTATTTTTTAAAATAATTAAATTATGAATAATTTATGAACATTTAAATTAATAATTTTTACCATATCCTTCTATTATATTACGATGTAGAACGACCTATCGACCGGCTCACACCATGTATATATATGTTCCACGTCAACAGAAACAGAGCTGTGGCCAAAAATTGTCGCAATGAAAAGAAACATCCAAGGGATTAAAAAATTCGTACACTCGTATCCTTCAATAACCGGTGGTCGTTTTTGAAAATCCAATATGGCGATTTAGTAGCAAGCGAAGAAAGTCAACAAAATCACAAACCGACAAATAATATCGTTAATAGAAATTGCAAAATCTAAAGAAAAAATTAAACGAAACTTTTTTTAAACGTTTTAGGGGTCGCTTAATACAAATCTGAAGTCAGATTTTGATAAAAGTTAAAAGATTAAACATAGCGGATTTTCAAAAAAAAAATCGATGGAGATTCTGAAACTTTATAAGATATTGAATTTTTTGTCCTTGCGCGCAACCGTAAAATGCGTATTTTCCGGCTGTACTCTACATACAAACTAATGTTCAAAATCATCTATAAGTCGTAAATTTTAACCGAATTAAATTTTTCTTTTTGGAGAATGTCAGGCTATAAATTTATAGGAATACTGTGCATTTTTTAAATTTATATTTGTTTAAACAAATTATTATTATTATTGATAATTACTAACTTTTTACATATTGTACCTAGAGAGGTGTATTTTTTTCTAATTTTGCAATTTACCGGACCTAACATAAATACCGATTCAAATTTAAAACATAATTATTATTGTTTAAGCAATATTTAAACAAATTATTATTGTTAATTACTAACTATATATATATATATATATATATATGAGGCGTTATTTCTCAAACGTCACAGTCCAAAATTATAAGTCTTTGGATTGTGTTGGTATTTTGGGAAATTGTTGCCCTATATGAAAGTAATAAATCTGTAAAATATTAGCTCTTTAAAAAAAAAATTGTAGAAAGTGGTGGGGGTTAAAGTTCTGACATTTTAAGTAACACTGCCATTTTCAAAACCATGTAACTTTTATAAAACTTTATCGACTTTAATTTGTTTATAATGGATTTAAAGCATTTTTCATCTACTTTCTAAAAATTTTACAAACAAATTTTTAAAAAAATTTTTAAACAATTTTTTTTCAAAAATTAAGTTTATTTTTTAATTTTGACCTTGATGGGTATTTAAAAAAATTTTTTTTTTATTTTTATTGGAAAGCTGACATTTTTCCGGAAAAAACCATATAAGTTTCATAGTGGGATGACCAGAAGTTTAGAAGATATTTGAAAGCAAAGTAAGCGGTGCGCCCGGGTTACAGTACGTTACGCCGGCGCTGCGCCGTTAAACGACATAAAAATCACTCTTTTATCTTCATCTGCTTCAGTAAAAGCTCTGCATTTAAACAGGGTTGATACTTCCTATGAATCTTTTTTAATAGTAGCTCTCTGCATTTAACAGGGTTGAGACTGTCATTAAAATAATGCCTGCATTACTTTTACCGAAAAAAATTTAAATATATAATTTTGAAAACGAATGTTTAAACTTGTATAAATTATAATTATTATCAATTAAAATGAGTAATTTTGAAAAAGAAAGATTAAAGTTTTAAAGGAACAATAATTATCATCAATTAAAATAATTAATTTTGAAAAAAATATTGATGTTTCGTAAGTTAAAATTATTGTTATTGGCAATTGGAAAATTTAATTTTGAGAAACAGAAATTTAAGTTGAATAGAAATTGAATATTTTAATAAGATTAATTTTTTAAAATTTAATGTTAAATAGTCATGAGATTCAATTTTTTTTATTAATTTAGGTCATTTGTTTTTAAATCTATTATTATTATTATTAAACAAATGACCTAAATTAATAAAAAAAATTGAATCTCATGACTATTTAACATTAAATTTTAAAAAATTAATCTTATTAAAATATTCAATTTCTATTCAACTTAAATTTCTGTTTCTCAAAATTAAATTTTCCAATTGCCAATAACAATAATTTTAACTTACGAAACATCAATATTTTTTTCAAAATTAATTATTTTAATTGATGATAATTATTGTTCCTTTAAAACTTTAATCTTTCTTTTTCAAAATTACTCATTTTAATTGATAATAATTATAATTTATACAAGTTTAAACATTCGTTTTCAAAATTATATATTTAAATTTTTTTCGGTAAAAGTAATGCAGGCATTATTTTAATGACAGTCTCAACCCTGTTAAATGCAGAGAGCTACTATTAAAAAAGATTCATAGGAAGTATCAACCCTGTTTAAATGCAGAGCTTTTACTGAAGCAGATGAAGATAAAAGAGTGATTTTTATGTCGTTTAACGGCGCAGCGCCGGCGTAACGTACTGTAACCCGGGCGCACCGCTTACTTTGCTTTCAAATATCTTCTAAACTTCTGGTCATCCCACTATGAAACTTATATGGTTTTTTCCGGAAAAATGTCAGCTTTCCAATAAAAATAAAAAAAAAATTTTTTTAAATACCCATCAAGGTCAAAATTAAAAAATAAACTTAATTTTTGAAAAAAAATTGTTTAAAAATTTTTTTAAAAATTTGTTTGTAAAATTTTTAGAAAGTAGATGAAAAATGCTTTAAATCCATTATAAACAAATTAAAGTCGATAAAGTTTTATAAAAGTTACATGGTTTTGAAAATGGCAGTGTTACTTAAAATGTCAGAACTTTAACCCCCACCACTTTCTACAATTTTTTTTTTAAAGAGCTAATATTTTACAGATTTATTACTTTCATATAGGGCAACAATTTCCCAAAATACCAACACAATCCAAAGACTTATAATTTTGGACTGGGACGTTTGAGAAATAACGCCTCATATACTGAAAAAAAAGTGCTGTTGAATCAAATAGCTCCATGCTATTGAATTTCCCGTTATTGATTCAATAACACATTTATTAATCGAACAGCATATTGCTTAAAACGAAAAAATGAAACTGTTTAAATTAAAAGTACGGTACTGTAAAATTAATGATATTCTACAAATTGTTTCTATAGTTCATCTATATATAGCAACAGAATAATTTATTGCTTCTTTGACATTATTCATTTGAAGCATCTAATAGATAAATTTGAAGAAAATGCGTGTAAATTTGAATCAAATGAAAAGTTGTTTGCTCCAAAGAAGCGCGCTTTTGAAAATGAAAGCATATGCTTTCGTTTCAATGAGTGGTGCTATAGCGGACTGCCTATAGCATATGCTATAAAAAAAAGGACACTATGCGTTTGAGACATTGACAGGTGCTAAATTTATTGAAATACTTATCCACACATATTTATATGTCGTTTTTGAAATTCTTATATAAAAAACTATTATTTAAATTGTTTTAAAGAATTAAGGACTAGTTAAATATAAATTCCCTATATAAATTCCCTTATTCACGAGAAAAATCTCGCGCACGGTATTTAACTACAAAGTAACTGCTCAATTTAAGAAGCGAATGTATTACATTGCAGCGCGGCAGTTCTCGTCTATCACGAAAGTTAAGCACGTTTGGTCGCGGTTACTACATGGATGGGTGACCGATTGGGAACAGCGTATTTTTCAGACTCAAAAAAATATAAAGTGTGTTTGAATGTGTATGTATGTGTGTTTGTCGTTGGAAAAAATAAAAAAAGTAATGAAGATATGTATGTTAGTGTGTAAAATTGAAAAAAAGATGTATATAAGAAGTGTTGTGTTAAAGGTGTGAGAATTAATTATAGTATATAAAAAATATGTGAACAAAAATGTCCTTTTTTCAGTTTATCGTTCGTATATCTTTAACCACATAAAAGAATTGACTCAACAGTATGGTGTTATTCAATCGATAGCAACAACTGAAAAAATTAAAAGTACAAATTTTTGATTCATAAAAATGATGCTTTTAAATTTAAAAACTATAGTCATTGACTCAAAAGCATATACTGTTAAATTAAAAAATTTTGATCGTTGATTCAAAAGGAATACCTTTAAATTAACATAGTATGCTGTCAATTTGAGAAATATGCTTTTGTTTCAATGAAAGTGATACTATCGAATCATTAGAATCGGTGCTTTCAAAACAACAGCATATACGTTTGGCAGCCCGTTATGACACTATTCAATGAATCAAATTCATATGTCATTGATTCAACAGCATTTTTTTCTCCGTGTATATATATATATATATATATATATACTAAAACCCCCCGTGATTTTTTATTTTAAATTCGTTCTTGGTTTTTAGTATTATTAACCTTTTTAGGATTTTATAATTTTTGCAAATCTGAAAATTTTAATTATCATATATAGTAAAGATTATTTAACATCTTTTTAAAATTGGTTTTTAGCCAAATTCTTTAAAACTTTAATTAAAAAATTAATTTTTAAATTCAAAAATTGAGTTTTAATGAATTTGTTTCCAAGATGCACCGCGAGGAGGTATAATAAACTTTAAAATTGGTTAAAGTTTATTACAAACCAATTTAGCATCTCACCTAAACTAAAAATATTTATTAATATTCTTTTGAAGTAAGTATATTTTGTAAATGTAATTAACTAAAAATTTAAGTAACATTTGTTTGATAATTAATTTAATTTAATAATTTTAATTTTTTAAATGATAATTTTTAATTTTGCTTCCTCATAAAGGAAGCCTTATAGTGATGTCGATTTCCGAATTTTCTAAAATCAATTATTTTTACAAATTTTCAAGTGTAGTATATATAATTCGTCGAGAGGAACAAATGTCCGGATGTATGTGTGTATGTATGTGTGTGTGTGTGTGTGTGTGGGTGTATGTGTATGTGTGTGTGTGTGTGTGTGTATGTCACCGATTCTTGTGGACAAATTTTCTCTTACACATCTTGATGGATTTTGATAAGATTTTGTAGGTGTATTACGGTCATGAATACCAAGAATTTTAGTTTTTGTGATTTTCAACGTTTTTCCGAACGTTCAAATCGGCTATTTTTAATAGTTTTCAACAAATGGCGTTCCACTTTTTTTCAATTTTTACACTATAAAACTTGTATTTTTATTAAAAAAAGATATTTATATTACAATATTATAATATAATAATATAATTATTAATAATATATATAAATATAACATATATAAATAACTATTATTTATTATTATGAATGGTAATATTATACGTATATGTTTTTGCCAGTCTGGGCCTCGGCGCGTGGAACGCCATTTGAAACGCCCTGCCAGTGAAGTGGTTAATTTTTAAAAAAATTAATTTTTTGGTTTTTTGAAATAACTTTTTTCTATATTAAAATTTTTAATAATTCTTGTCAAAATTGCATTCCTGACATAAAAACGAATCGATTCATGTATATAAAGTATATATTTTATCAAAATTTATAGAATTAATAAATATTTTAATTTTTCACAAAAAATTAAAATTATATTTTTAATTTTTGACATTTTATCATAACACTTTAAAATAATTATTCTATAATAAAAAATTAAATAATTAATATTTATTCAGGGTAGTTTACCCGGTTTATTAATTATATTTAATAAACTATTATAATTATTTAACTTTTAAAATTATATATAATAATATATATTGAGGAAGCTAAATGGTCATGAAATGAACAACTTGTTTGAAAATTAGTTCCCCCCCTAAAAGTAATTTATTATACCTCCTCGTGGTGCATCTTGGAAACAAATTCATTAAAACTCAATTTTAAAATAAATAAATGTACTTATATGTATGCACTTACCATTTTTGAATTTAAAAATAAATTTTTAATTAAATTTCAAACACATAAGTATACTTATGTTTTAAAGAATTTGGCTAAAAACCAAATTAAAAAGATTTCTAATCATTTTCATAACATATGACAATTTAAAATTTCAGATTGGCTAATGTCATAAGATCGCATTTTTCCATCTTTGTCATCAATTTCGTAGTAACGTAACAGCCTTCAAGTAAAAAATTTGTCTTTGGCATAGGCTATTTGACGCTCCTTTTTGAGGCGGCAAGCTCTGACCTATAGATAAAAAACAGGTCAAATTTTGACGTAATGAAATAGCCCACATTGAGGTCCCCTTTAAAACCAGTAGCTCAAAAAATAGGAAAAATTAAACATGAATTTTGAAGAAATGTAAATGCCCACATGGAGACCACTTTTTAATCTATAGGTAAAAAAATAGGTCAAATTAATCATAGATTTTAACGTAATGTGAGGCCGTTATTTATCCTCATTTTGACCTACAGGTAAAAAAATAGGTCAAATTAGACATAGATTTTAACGTAATGTGAGGCCGTTATTTATCCTCTTTTTGACTTATTCCTCTAAAATAGGTCAATTTTGACATAGATTTTAACGTAATGTGAGGCCGTTATTTATCCTCTTTTTGACCTATAGGTCAAAAAATAGGTCAATTTTGACATAAGTTTTGACGGCCCCTTTGGGATAGGGGGCCCTTACAGAATCTTGAAACAGCGGCGGCGGCGGCGGCGATATCTTTTTGTAATATAGGTAGATATATATATATATATATATATATATATATATATATATATATATATATATATATATATATATATATATATATATATATCATTTTCTCAAACCCAAGAGTACAAAGAAGAATTCTGATGATTAGTTGAATCGATTTATTCGTTTGGTTCTCTGTAAACAGCCAATTACAAAAAGGTACCCCATTTTGCCCCACTCTCCCCTACCAACGATAAACTGAAAAAAGGACATTTTTGTTCAGATATTTTTTATATACTATAATTAATTCTCACACCTTTAACACAACACTTCGTATATACATCTTTTTTTCAATTTTACACACTACCACACTGAGAAAAAAGAGGGCGCGTTGCAGCACATTTTCGAGTATTGTTGCGCGACTCAGCCCTGAGTTCTGCTACAACACTTGTGGGGCACGCTCGTCTGGGGAGCGCCCCAGACGAGCGTGTTACACACTTCTTTCAAAAAACCTCAAGTCTGGGGCGCGCTACGCGCCCTAGAAAAGTGTGCAGCGGAACTCAGGGCTGAGTCGCGTAACTTTAATCGAAAATGTGCTGCAACGTGCCCTCTTTTTTCTCAGTGCATACACATCTTTATAATTTTTTTCATTTTTTCCAACGACAAACACACACACAAACACATTCAAACACACTTCATATTTTTTTGAGTCTGAAAAATACGCTGTTCCCAATCGGTCACCCATCCATGTAGTAACCGCGACCAAAGCTGCTTAACTTTCGTGATAGACGAGAACCGCCGCGCTGCAATGTAATACATTCGCTTTTTGCATTGAGCAGTTACTTTGTGGTTAAATACCGTGCGCGAGATTTTTTTCGTAGGGTAAAGGTGCCGTCCCATGTCAGCGTGAAACGGGAAACGGAAAACGTTCAACCAATAAGAATTTTCTTTTAGAATGATTTCCATTGAATCGGAAGTTGTTATTGGTTAAACGTTTTCCGTTTTCCGCTTTCACGCTCACATGGGACTGGCCCTTTATTGTGCCATCTACTGCGATGTTCAAATTTAGCAGTCTTTGAAATAATAAACTCGGGAATTATAATGCAAAAAGTAAAGTTAAAGCTAATTAAATTGAAAGCTCTTGTTATGTAGATAATAAAACATTAATAAAAACTTTATAGAAATTGATGATTTAAACAAATTATATCAAATGCGTGTATTACTAGGAGACTGACCCAACTACTGTGAGCGAATTAATACGATAAAAATACGTGTATTTAGAGGTTATGTTGCTCCCAGTAATTGGAGCATATGCATTTCAATGGAAATGTCCCAATTACTACGATAAGCAATTGTCGTTCTTAAATAATTAAATTATTAATACTTTAAATATGTTTCTTTACGCACAATGGTATTGAGTAAGATCGAAAATAATTTTTTCTAACATTTCCAAATAGTATATTATTCTATAATAGTAAAATAATTGTATTATACAAAAATCCCAGTAATTAGAGGAATCCCAGTAATAGGTGCATTTACCCTATATAAGAGAATTTATATGTGACCTGGAATGTTAAAAGGGACCTTAGGTAAAAAAAATCGATTTTCAGATTTTTATTTATTCTCATAGAAAACGATCTGCTCTTTTCAACACAATAAATCACACACCTCTAGCTTTATTAATTTTTTTTATAATTGCGCTTCAAATATGAACGCAATTGGCTAAAAAAACGTAGAAAAACATCAGCACAAAAGAAATGTATAAAAAGTGATCAGATTTGCTTGAAACTTGTTTCTTGGAGGTTTTTGGGGTCGCTGATTACGAATTTGACATCAGATTTTCAAAATTCAAAATGGCCGATCCAATATGTCGGACAAAAATTTTAAAATTATTAAAATCTATTTGCTTCTTACATTTTTTTGCGCCATATTGGATCCGCCATTTAGAATTATGGAATTATAATAGCAGATTCGTAATCAGCGACCCCGAAAACCCCCGAGTAACGAATTTCAAGCCATTTTAATATGCAGAAATATGAATATCGGTTTGTTAACTTTAAGAACGTATTTCTCGAAAAATTGATTTTGGACGTAAGGTCCCTTTTAACATTCCAGGTCACATATAGGGAATTATGTTGTAAATTTCCTTGTTTTTAAATAGTGGAGGTAAGTATCGTATTGTAATTACAAAACATAACCTTAAAAAAAATAATTGACAAAATGAAAAAGTAAAATTACCCGTGTGGAGAATAAAGAATAAGAAACCTAAGTCAAATATGTCCGTCTAGTACGGTGTTATTAAGACCGTCTAGATTTGGTCTAGGATGTTACATGAGCATGCATGTTTTATGTGAATAATAATGTGCTATGTTGTTGTTGTTTTCTGTATAAATTCATTTTAAATGTGCACTGAAAAAATAGATTTTAATGTATTTCTATGAGTTTTGATTACTCGGCTGAAGCTAGCAGTCGTACTCAGCATCAATGTTTAGGCGTCATCTATCAATATGCCTCTCCTTCAAATTTAGTAATACTTAATAATTAAAAAAACCATCGAGTACTGTTGTTTGAGAATCAATATCCACTAAATAGCAAATATAGTAAGTTTCTATTTATTAATTTCATTAATTAGTGATTGACGCCTAAAGATTGGTTCTGAATACAACTGCTAGGTTCATCCGGCTGTTTTGATTTGCAGAAAATTTTATTTTACAAAAAGACTACTATCTCCAATGCCAAAGATTGGAAGAGGCACAAAGACTTACGCTTAAAGAAAGTTGATGTGAAAAATACAGAAAGTTAAAATATTTTATAATACTTTTTATGTAAAAAAAGTCATTAAAATTATTTCAAATACAATTAAGTCTTATCATTCTAAGAATAGTTGTCGTAACATACACTGAGAAATTTTGGATAGACGTAGATTAGAATTTACTAGCACTGCTGATCAGACCAGAAACGCTGGTCTATTCTAGACGATAGCGTGGAAGTTTCGTTTCAATTCTGAACAGCCGCTCGACAAGACCGTCTGTCCTTGGTCTAGAAATACGTTAGGCGGTCTCTTAAGCGCTTGGTCAACGCCCTAAAATTTTTTTACACGGGAATATATAGAAATTTAATTTGTAGAATGGTTATGCTTAATCCAAAAAAGTATTCCTCGGGGACTCTTGTCAGGTTTGTAATAATATTTGTTAAAGAAATAACCTAAATTTATAATAATAAGTATTATTTTTAATTAATTACTATTTTTTTCAATTAAATGATGACCAAAAGCGAATTCATAAAAATGTTAGTACTTATATGGAGAGATTAATATATATTCCTCTAATATATACATTAAAAATGATAAAAAATTAGAAATTTGTTAATTAAATTATTTTACAGTATATATAATCTTTAACCACTTGAGCGGCAGGGCGTCAGAATTGGCGTCAGCGTGCAAGTGACAGAAGCGGCAAAAATGCGAAAAAGGCGTCGAAATTTGACTACTATTTTCTCATTCTGTAAGGAGATTTATAACATCACAAGAAAGTATTTTTGTTTTTTAAAGTGAAAGAACAGACCTGTAAACAAAAAATGTTTTTTCAATATTTAAACAATTTTTTAATTTTTTAAGTTAATAATAATTAATGGATTTATATTAGTGGCGTTTCAGTTTCTACCACAAGAAGTCAATTTTTTTTTTCATGAAATCTTGCCAGAATTTTTGGGGGTTTTCGGTTGACAGGTCTGTTCTTTCACTTTAAAAAACAAAAATACTTTGTTGTGATATTATAAATCTCCTTACATAATGAGAAAATAGTAGTCAAATTTCGACGCCTTTTTCGCATTTTTGCCGCTTCTGTCACTTGCACGCTGACGCCAATTCTGACGCCCTGCCGCTCCAGTGGTTAAATTGCATACTTATACGAATATAATGCAGAAAAATCGAAATAAACGCAAACCTAAGAAGCAAGTAAAATCTAACGCACGCGGGAATCGAACCTATGACCTACGGACTACGAGTCTAACGCCCTAACCACTATGCTAATGAAACTAGTTGAGATCAAAATTTTTATTGTCAGTGACTTGTTGACTTGCTTTTGATGATTCAATATAGTATTTATTGACACTAATACACCATAATAAATAAAAAAAATAGTTTAACAACAACAATAACAATAATAAAATAATATTCAAATATAAAAATTCAAAAATTAATATTTTTATATTATATCAAGAAAAAAATATCTATACATTTTCGTTAAAAACAGGTTTTTCATTGTTCTCAATCATTTTTAACATTAATTTGTTGGTCTAAAAAAATGTTCGTCTTTTGGACTTGGAAATTTTTGCTAATTAATTAAGTGGGTGATCCACTTTTTAAAAAAATGTCAAAAAATCTATGTTAAAAACACGTTTTTCATTGTTCCAAATCATTTTAAACATTAATTTTTTGTTGCAAAAAATTTTTTTAATTTGGACTTAGAAATTTTTGCAAATGAAACTAGGAAGCCCAGGTAGGGCCTGGGTTGGACGTGGGTGGGTCAGCTCACATTCAAACTGCAATATCTTCTAGTGTTTAGCACCAACTTAAACGAAACTTCAAATCTGCGAACGAAATTAAAAATATATTTTACTAATTATAATTATATTGCAGTCTGTATCTGTTTTAATAAATAAATAAATGTTACTGTTTTATTAACTTTTGTTACAAATTACTTAGAAAGGACCCCGCACTTTTACTATTGAATTTGGCTCTCAGCCAATTTTTTTGTAACTTTGCAGATTTGTAGTTTTTGACCTTCTGAACAAAAAAAGTATGGGACAAAATTAAAAATAATGACCAGTTTTTGAGATACAGACGGTCACAGTTCAAAAAAATCAAATAACAGTACAGTCGTTCAAGAATGTTTTGTTGACAAAGGTCAATTGAAATCGCTTTGAAACTGGTTACTTGGGGGTTTTTAAGGTCGCTGATAACGAATATGATGTTGGATTTTCAAAATGCAAAATGGCGACTCCAATATGGCGGACATATTTTAGAAAAGTCAATTGAAATCGCTTGAAACTGGTTACTTGGGGGTGTTTAAGGTCGCTGATAACGAATATGATGTTGAATTTTCAAAATTCATAATGGCGACTCCAATATGGCAGACACATTTTGAGAAAAGTCAATTGAATTCACTTGAAACTGGATACTCGGGGGTTTTTAAGGTCGCTGATAACGAATATGATGTTGAATTTTCAAAATTCATAATGGCGACTCCAATATGGCAGACACATTTTGAGAAAAGTCAATTGAATTCACTTGAAACTGGATACTCGGGGGTTTTTAAGGTCGCTGATAACGAATATGATGTTGGATTTTCAAAATGCAAAATGGCGACTCCAATATGGCGGACATATTTGAGAAAAGTCAATTGAAATCGCTTGAAACTGGTTACTCGGGGGTTTTTAAGGTCGCTGATAACGAATATGATGTTACATTGGTAAAAACACACTTAGGTAGAGAGAAAAATAGACAAAGAGAGGGGAAGAATCTAATAGCTTAATAAAATGTTAGAAAGAAACGTAGAAAGATATACAGATAGTTGTAGATTTAGCCTTCAACGGCTAAATCACATATTAATTCTTTAAACTGCTGAATTATTTTTTGATCTTGCCTTATACTGCTTTATCACCTTATGTTACAGCTATCTGTATATCTTTCTACGTTTCTTTCTAACATTTTATTAAGCTATTAGATTCTTCCCCTCTCTTTGTCTATTTTTCTCTCTACCTAAGTGTGTTTTTACCAATGTAACATCATATTCGTTATCAGCGACCTTAAAAACCCTCGAGTAACCAGTTTCAAGCGATTTCAATTGACGTTTCTAAAATATGTCCGCCATATTGGAGTCGCCATTTTTGAATTTTGAAAATCCAACACCATATTCGTTATCAGCGACCTTAAAAACCCCCAAGTAACTAACCAGTTTCAAGCGATTTCAATTGACTTTTCTAAAATGTTCGCCATATTGGAGTCGCCATTTTGCATTTTAAAAATCCAACATCATATTCGTTATCAGCGACCTTAAAAACCCCCAAGTAACCAGTTTCAAGCGATTTCAATTGACTTTTCTAAAACATGTTCGCCATATTGGAGTCGCCATTTTGAATTTTGAAAATCCAACATCATATTCGTTATCATCGACCTTAAAAACCCCCGAGTAACCAGTTTCAAGGGAATTCAATTGACTTTTGTCAACAAAACATTCTTGAACGACTAATACCCGTTATTTGATTTTTTTGAACTTCGACCGTCTGTATCTCAAAAACTGGTCATTATTTTGAATTTTGTCCCATACATTTTTTGTTCAGAAGGTCAAAAACTACAAATCTGCAAAGTTACAAAAAAATTGGCTGAGAGCCAAATTCAATAGTAAAAGTGCGGGGTCCTTTGCAGTTTTTTTTCTAATTTCGCGATTAGTAAAATATGAAGATAATTTATCATTTTAACAATTCAGTTATTTGTTTAAACGAATAAATTTTGTTATTTATTAACTCCTGATACAAAGTACCTAGAAACTTGCAGTTTTTCCTAATTTTGCAATAAACTAATTTAAAAAGTATGAAATAGAGATATTTTATAATTTTAACAATTCAGCATTTGATTAAACAAAAAATTGTTGTTATTTATTAACTCTTGAGACGATAAAGCGTCTAGACACTTGTGGTGTTATTCCTGTATGAATTTTGACACTTTATTTTCCTAAAAAAATTTTCTAAGTCACAACTGGATCTCCTAGTTAGTACCAATTTAGGACCAGCCTAGGATATATAAAAAGGGGTTGCCAAGTTAGGTCCAAGCTAGGGCCAATAATCATTTTAGGCATAGCATGGTGATTTCTACACGGGTAGGAAAGGAGTATAAAACAATAAAAAAAAGTAAGTGAAAACAAAAGACGTGGAAAAAAATAATTTTTGAAATCGATGATAATTTGCTAAAAAAATTAGTTTTTCGTGTGCGTCATGGTCTAATCACTTTTCCATAGTAAGGATTTTCTGTATTAAATTGAGTCGCTAAAGCACTCATAAGTGTAACGACAATTTTAAATTCAGGTAAATAATGAGTAAAGAAATTAATTTCTATAAATTGCAGCATAAATTTCTACAAATAACCACATAATTTTCCATAAATTACAAAATTCCAAATTTTTGAAAATAATGTAAACTTTACATATTTTTATTAATTATCGCGACAATTTCTATAAATTTCCATAAATTACAAAAAAATTAATAAATGAGATTTACGCTATAATACTGTTTAAATAAAAGAAAAAAATTTTTTTGACAGAACCTCTTCAAACATTGAATTTGTTAATTACTATATTTGTTTACAACAAAAATTATAAACAATTTTTCCGGCCCGCTATGGATTTTTCATTCTGGAGCCTTTATCTTTAAAAAAAATATATTGATAATAATCATAACGATAAATTTTTTTTTAATTTCATAAACCAAATCATGCGCTACTCGGAGAATCACCCATATGTGTGAGTATACATGTTTATGTATTAAGTGTATATGTGTGAGTATACATGTGTATGATTTGAGTGTATATGTGTGAGTATACATTTGTATAATTACTGCGCATGTCTAATATTCATAGAACACTACAGCGCATGTCTAACACACTACTGCGCATGCGTGACATGACATGTAGGTGTTTTGTGTATATGTGTAACATTCATGGGTATGTGTTTTTTGGACATGTGTGAGTGAAATATTTTCAAAGATAGTTAGACAGAATAGAAAGAGGTGTGAGTCGGTCGGTCGTTCTCTAACTTAATATAATAGAGTGGATTTTTATTCTGATTAATTCACATTTTTTCACAGTGCTTAGTAAAGGTTTAAAAAATATGATATATCATCCCAGTGTGCAAAGTTACAGAATAATTCTGTAACCATTCCAGAACAAAAAAGAACAAGTTCTGTAACTAGTGAGGAACAGGCAGGTCAAAATGTCGTCCCCCTGGAGGCACAAAATAGGAACAAAAGTCTGTAACAATTCTAGAACAAAACTAGAACATTGTTTTAGAACAAATATATAACAATTCTATAACAAAAACGATTTATCATAAATAATACCCAAGCAGAAATTTAATAGTTGCATAGAACAAATAAATGTTTATAAGTAAAAATAAAAATATGAATAATTAATAGAATATCTTTTTTTGCAATAAGTTTTTAAAAAAAAAATTTTATTTTCTTTAATAATTTAAACAGACTATCTTATTTATTTAAATTAATGACTAAATTATTATTATAATTTTTAATAATTATTTGAACTTATACTTTATATAACAATATTCAGAATTATACACAGAACACTTAAAACTAAGAATGAAAAATTCCGCACGCACGGGGGATCGAAACCTAGACCTAGAGGACACAAGTCGAATACGCATACCGCATAGCCACGCAAGCTTGGAAGTGATTTTACTTCAACTTCCTTTTGAATTGAGGGACCGTTATGTGCAGCGCTAAAATTATAAATTAAAATGTAACATACTTATTAAAAAAATAACTATATATGAGGCACTCTAGGCCAAATCGGAAATTATTTTGCTTTTGCATCAAAAATTGATCAAATTGGACGTTTTTATAATGAAAAGTTTTGTTTTCACACGTAGTTTTTAATAAAAATATTTTTAAAAATTTTTTAAATAAAATTTCATTTTCAACAATGTATGTTTCAATGAATTTTTTTCAAATTTTTTGTAAGAATATTGCACTAAATTAACATGTTTTAAGCCTTGTCCGATCGTGGGCCCACAATCGGGCCCATATATATATATATATATATATATTTTTTATTTCAAGGAATAATATATAATTATGCTACAAATAATAACAAATTTTAATTAATTAGTTAATATTAATAATTTATTATTGTATTTTTATGATATACCTATTAATTAATAATTGATAATAAATTAATTAAATATTTGATGTTATTCTTGGTGAATAATGTTTTTAAAAATTTTGAAAATTTATGCAAGCTGACAGTAAAAAATTATTTAATTTTTCACGAATTATCGATACGAGTCTTTCTAAGTATCTAAATTCAAAAGATTTTTTGTAATTCATGCAAAAACGCGGCTGCACTATACACGGAAAGAAAGTTATTATATTAGAAGTATAAAACTTTAATAAAAATTATACTTTATTTAGTAAAGTTATATCAAATATCGAAAAATTTTAACAAATTTTAATATAACTTTACTAAATTTTATATAGGTACGTTTTGTTAAAATTTGACAGTAAAAAGAAAGTCTTATTTTAAAGCAGGAAAGCAGCCTTAAATTAAGATACAACATTTTTGTATCCTTTAACATTATAGCTGACAGTGCTGAATTTAAGACCGATCTTAAAATAAGATTTACTGTGTAAGTTTTGTTGATAACAAAATTTTCCTTTGTCGCATTTTGTCCTACACTTGTAAAATACTTTTATAAAATTTAATAATAACATTTTTCCGTGTAGTGAAAATAAACACGAGTTTATAGTGAAAGAACAGTTATATTAAATTTTTGTAACAGTGTTCTAGAACACTGTAGGAACAATGTTACATCAAAATTCTATAACTAATTTGGAACAAATGTTACATGTCTGTTATAGAACAAATACAGAACAATTGTTCCAGAACAAATTTAGAACAAAGCTCTAGAACTGTTCTATAATAAAATTGTAACACTTATTCTAGAACACTGTTCTTTTTTTGGTCTAGAACAGTTATAGTACGTGCACACTGGGATATTACCTCAACTTGCAGTTCAATTAACTAACAAATTCTAACATTTAGGTTGTGCACTACTGCGATTAGGTGTGAGAAATAAATGAATGTGAACATCGAATTCAAAGATAAATTACGTTTATTATAATTATTCTAATATTCGTGTGCTCGATTACAAAGTTCTGTGGAGACTGACTGTCCCCTCTTCTTTTCTACATATCGTCTCGTCACTCACATGACCTCTGTGTTTCGAATATAAAATTGGTAATATTTTTGCCGCAAAATTCAAAACATCCCGGCCCCCTTGAAATGCTTCTTTTAACAATAGAAGCGTTTAAAAAATACATTAATTGTCATTATTAAATATTAGAGTGAAAATCTTGTTAATCAGTCTTTCTCATCAAGAGGTAAAATGCATATCTTTGGTAAAGACCTTTTTACGATTCCCGAAGCCGTCCTAACACTTACAATTCTTGTCAATCCATCGGCACCAGGGTGCATTTCGGTTATTCGCCCTAGTTGCCATCGTAGAGGTGGCAAATTGTCATCCTTAATCACAACCATTCGTCCAACCCGTACATGTTCACTTCGATCTTTTTGTTTCCATTTTAAACGCGATTGAAGCTGCGTCACATACTCGGCCGACCACCTTTGCCAAAAACATTGTTGCATTCTACTTAATAATTGGAATCTGTTCGTTCGATTCACGGGAACGTCTCGAACATCTTCCTCCAAAATTGAATTCAAGGCCGTGCCAATTAGAAAATGACCAGGAGTCAACACGTTTAAATCATTGATATCAACCGATAACGGACACAACGGCCTCGAGTTCAAGATAGATTCAATTTGCACAATCACGGTATAAAGTTCTTCGAACGTTAACGGCGTGTCATTAATTACCGTTTTTAAATGAGATTTGGCAGATTTAACTGCGGCCTCCCATAATCCCCCCATGTGCGGCGAATAAGGTGGAATGAAACTCCATTTAATAGAATTGTTCGCCACAAAATTCATGATTTTTTCTTTACTCTCATTCTCTGACAACAAACTCCTCACAATTTTTTGCAATTCATTTTTTGCTCCGATGAAGTTTTTACCGTTGTCAGACATTATCGTTAAGCATTTACCACGACGACTTATAAATCTTTTCAACGCGTTTAAAAAGGCGTTTGTTGTCAGGTCTGATACCAACTCCAAGTGCACAGCCTTCACTGCCATGCAAACGAAAACGCAAAGATACGCCTTGCCAGTTTTGTTTCTAGATATCTTTATATTAAAAGGCCCTGCGTAATCTAATCCTACATTAGCAAATGGTCTCGACGGCGTTACTCGTACCTCTGGCAAATTGCCCATCAGTTGTGATGAAACTGCGGGTTTTAATCTAAAACATAAAATACATTTACTCAGGACTCGACGAATAGCACTTCTCATTGATACAATCCAGTACCTCTCGCGCAACGTTGCGGCTAACAATTGTGATCCAGCATGTAGATTCTGATAATGACAGTCGCGAATAATTATTTCTGTGAGCACGTGTTTTTTGGACATGATGATAGGAAAGCGTTGGGAGTAGGATAATGGAGCATGAGTCAATCTTCCCCCCACCCGCATCAAACCTTCTTCATCCAGGAACGGGTTCAATGTTCGAAGTTTGCTGTTGTGATGAATCGGTTGATCACGTCGAAGATCGTGCAATTCTCTCGGAAATTCTTCCTCC
Organism: Leptopilina myrica (nomen nudum); assembly: GCA_032872475.1. NCBI lineage: Eukaryota > Metazoa > Arthropoda > Insecta > Hymenoptera > Figitidae > Leptopilina > Leptopilina myrica (nomen nudum). The sequence goes on from CM065464.1 coordinate 29,758,939, forward strand.
TGATGTAATTTTAAAAGTGTTGTCCTGGCTCTCAATAATTCAGCTGCAGACAATGATCCAGAAATTCGTGCTTCTTTATTATGTTTCAGACGAAGATTCCCTGCAAACCTTAGACAGTATGCAATAACTCTACAGAATTTGTTCCAGGATGAGCATCTTCTCAAGATTGAGAAGTCCTTCGTTTCTAGCACTGCAAACGTCATCATCAATTTCTTTTGCTCAGGCATATCTGAAATGTGAATGTTACTTTGCGGCCATGAATCCTCCCCCTCCTGGAGCCAGCTTGGCCCTTTCCACCAAAGATTCGAAGTTGACAAGTTCCGTGCGTCCATTCCTCGAGATAGAAAATCAGCGGGATTCTGATCAGTCGCCACGTGATTCCATTTGTCACCTGGTGTGAGCCGCTGAATTTCAGCAACACGATTGCTTACGAAAGTCTGCCATCTGCTCGAATCACTCTTGATCCAGGCAAGTGCGATTGTGGAATCACTCCAAAAGAAACATCCATCAATCTTAACGGTCAATGCTTCTGTGATTTTCGAAAATAGTGTGGCCAGCAACAGAGCTCCACAGAGTTCAAGTCTCGGCAAACTCGTAGACTTCAGTGGTGCTACCCTTGAACGAGCGCAGATGAGTCTCGCCAGTGTTGATCCATCCAAGCTGGTTGAACGCATATACAGACATGCGCCATATGCAACCTCAGATGCGTCGCAGAAACCGTGAATCTGAATCGTTTGTGGCGACTCGATAAGAACGTATCGAGGAATATCGATGTTATTTATCTCCTTTAGTTGTTCACAATGCGAGAGCCATTTCTCCTTCAGATCATTCGGGATGGGACTGTCCCAATTCACCCTCAGCTTCCATAAGAACTGCAAGAGTAATTTTGATCGAACCGTGAATGGACCAATCAGACCCAGCGGATCGTAGACCTGAGAAATGATAGATAATATACTTCTCTTGGTGATGACAGATTTAGAATCCGCTTGATAAGACGTGCGATACCTCAAACGATCATCTCCAGGTTGCCAACAAAGTCCTAGCGTCTTTATTTCCGTAATCTTATAATCATCATTGTCAGGACTCAAGCCTTCCACATTTGAGTAGATCTTTTGTAGATCAAAACCAGCCGACTGCAGAATTGCTGTGACTTCATCCTTAATTCGGATGACTTCTTCCTCTGTTTGTCCACCGGTCTGCAGGTCGTCGACATAGAAGTCGTCTCTGATAATCCGTGATGCCTGAGGGTGTGACGATTCAAAATCCTCCGCCAACTGCCTCAAACATCGAGTGGCCAGATATGGTGATGAAGCAACTCCGAACGTCACCGTGTTAAGTTGAAAGGTTTCCAACTGCTGAGTTTTCTCATTTCTCCACAGAATACATTGCAGTCGCCGCTGTTCTGGCTTCACCCAAATCTGTCGATACATCTTGACTACATCGCCTGTGAGAACGAATCGATGTTGTCTAAAGCGAACTATTATGTCGAAGAGTTCTTTTTGAATCGTCGGACCCACCATCACACAGTCGTTTAGCGAAATTCCCGACCTCGTCTTGCACGAAGCATCGAACACCACTCGGAGTTTAGTTGATGTGCTCGACTCCTTGATCACCGCATGGTGAGGTAAATAATTTACATCCTTGAATATCTGATCTTCTGGAATAAGAGACATATGACCTACAGATAAATATTCCGCTAAAAAGTTACTATATCGTACCTTCATTGAATCGTCCTTGAGAAACCGACGCTCTGTTGCAAGTAACCTCTTTTCCGCATTGCTCCTAGATTCTCCAAGCTCACTCGCATCTCTTTTCAGCAATATATCGACCTCAAATCGTCCATCAACATCACGTGTATATGACTGCTTGAACATCTTGTCACATTCCAGTTCTTCTTCAGACCTTTTTTGGTTTGAAATTCCTTCGTTGATCTGCCAAAATCTTTCAACCTGATCATTGAGCGATACATCGGACAGAAACCCACAAAATGGAGCTCGTGATTTGAAATGATTTTCTGAATTGGTTGCTGTCAAATGTCCTCCCAGAACCCATCCGAACTTTGTGAGCTGCAACACTGGATGTCCTCGCCCTTGTTTTATTTGCTGCGGTTCAAGAGAATCCCAAAAAACTGATGTTCCTAAAAGAAGATCGACTGGCATAGATTTATAATATTCAGGATCAGCTAGGATAATGTGCTCAGGGATAGTGATTTCCTCTCTATTTAATTCTCTAGTAGGTATACAATGAGATATATTATTTGTGACAAAGAATTCGCTTTTTGTATTATATTCATTTTGTGTCGACCTAATCGTAGCGTTTACATAAGAATTGATTTTTGTTTGAGTTAAATCGATTCCCGATATTAATTGTTTCACCTTATTTTCCTTTAATTTAAGTTTATTACATAAATTCCTTGTCATAAAATTTGACATTGACCCGTTATCTAACAACGCCCTTGCCTTTACATTTTCACCTAAATTGTTTTTTATATATAATACTACCGTCGATAGAACCTGATCAGTGATATTTTTTTGTGACATACACACTATAGACGTTGGCGTAGAATTATCTTTTTCAACCCTTGAATAATCGTTTTTTTGTTCGCATTGACGCATTTCATTTGAGCTTGATTCCACCCTATTTTTATGCAACAATGAATGATGCCTTCCTTCGCAATATTTACAAGATTGATTCGATCTGCAGTCTTTTGCAGCGTGCCTTGATCCTAAGCAATTGTAACATAAATTAAGTTCCTTGATTTTATTTCTTTTTTGATCGACAGACAAATTTCGAAATGTTAAACAAGTATAGATTCTATGGTCCTTTTTACATATTGTGCATTCAGTCGAAGGATTACCCGCCGCTAAGTGAACTAGATTCTTTGTTTCCCTTTTTGTTCCATAATTATTTAAACTCCTCGACGTTGAATTCAAATTAGATCCGCTTGGCGAAATTGCCTCTAACATCTCGCATCGAATATTTAAAAAATCCAAAAATTCAGACAATTTTGACAATTTATCAGAAACAACCCTTAATTCCCATTCACGTTTTGTAGCGCTATCCAATCGCGACGAGGCCAAAAATATCAAAATCGTGTCCCACTTATCGACCGGCTCCTTCAACTGTTTGAGAATTCTAGTATGTTTTTCTAATCCGTCCGACAAGGCACGCAGAGAGTCGACCGATTCTTTCGATGCTTGTGGTAAGTTAAACAGCTGTTGAACGTGATGGTTGATGATTAATCGCGAATTGTGATACCTTTTTTTTAGTAGTTCTAAAACTAAATTATAATTTTCTTGTGTTATTTCAAACGAGTTAATATATTCTTTCGCCTTTCCGGTTAAGGCTGATTGCAAGTAATGGAATTTTGTAATAGAGTCTAAAGATGTGTTTCCGTCAACCATCGCGACAAAAGTGTCATGAAAACTCTGCCATCGTTCGTACGACCCATCGAAATTTGGAAGAGTGATAATTGGCAACCGCGCATGTGACACGCTCGGTATAGTGTGATTATCTGACAACACGGAATCCGATCGTCTCGTCGTTTGCTCTGATACATTACTTTCTTTTATCTTTCTCTTCGCTATATTCACGGTCGCAAAAAAGGCATTTTCAAATAATTCCCGTTCAGCTACTTCCGGTTCGGGCAATAATAAATCAATTTTATCTTGCAAATCGTCAAATTCCGCGTAAAATTCATTAAATTTATTTAGTCGTGACTCTATTTCAAAAATGGTTTCTACTTTTGGAATATAAGTTTCAAAATAATGCTTAAAACGTGTAGCCTTTGCCTTAAGAGTAGTACGCCTTTTTTTCAATTCGAGTACATCCATTTTACAATATTAAGTATTAGTTATAATTAAACATAAATCAGCTTACCATTTCGTCGAAATGATTTAAAAGAAATCCACACACATACAATACAGAATAAATTCCGACAATTCCTCAAGATTGCTGCGATGACATCGAATTTTCCCCAGTTTCCGTTGACCACGCTTTGCTCCAATATTACGGCCTGATACGCTTCCTTGTCTCCGTTGAATGAAAAAAAATCCCCGTTGATTAGAAATTTGAATGACTTAATAGTCCAAATCCAAAGAATAGTCTCCTTGATTGTCGTTCGTCCCTTATCTTATGTAAATGTTGAGTCTCCACACCATTTATAAATTTTGATTTGCCATGTGCTTAATATGGCGGCATGGCTTCGTTACAGTTCACTACTATTGTTCGTCCAAAAATTTCAACCACTTTCACACACCACCGTTTAGATAAATCCGGCTCGAAGGACCAAAATGTGCACTACTGCGATTAGGTGTGAGAAATAAATGAATGTGAACATCGAATTCAAAGATAAATTACGTTTATTATAATTATTCTAATATTCGTGTGCTCGATTACAAAGTTCTGTGGAGACTGACTGTCCCCTCTTCTTTTCTACATATCGTCTCGTCACTCACATGACCTCTGTGTTTCGAATATAAAATTGGTAATATTTTTGCCGCAAAATTCAAAACATAGGTAACTTTGATAATTTAAATAAACTTCATTTTTAAATATTGTTATGCATGTAGGGGAGTATAGTCGAGGTTGGACCACTGTCTAGGTAGGTCATTCACGTTTTTTTGTCAAGTTCACTAGCGCCACCTACGCGCATGCTTGTCGAAGCTTGTCTTAGTAAAACCTAACTTTTTGTTCAATTACATTTTCGGAGGATCGAAAATTGTGTTTTCTGTGACGTCGGTACAAAAAAGCTCAAAAAAAGTTTTGTGCATAATGAGAAAAACCATTAATAAAATATAAAAAAAAACAAATTGAATCGTCAAGGCAAGTATGCAGAAAATTTGTGGGACTCATGGTTGAAAGAAAAAAAAGTTAAAAATCGAATCCCGAAACGTATTTCTTTATATGGTTACGTCAACAATTCGGAAATGTTACTTACTGTCAAGGTCAGTCACTACACTAGAACCTCCAACGATTGCATCTCTATCAATTGCAGTTGTTTACGAAAGTTTTTTGGTCATCCGCTAGGAGGGTGAGAGGGGAGAACACCGCCATATTAATGCGAAGGCAGTATTGTACTAAGTTTAGTGTTCTTTTGTGCCCCGTTTTTTAAAGTTGTATTTTCATATTTCAACATGACTGAAAAAGGTCGAAAACGTAAACGAACGCACTTAGATACCGAAACTAAACATAATATTAAAAAAAAATAAATAAATTTTTCTAATTTAAAATTATATGAAAGTTTTCTCTGAACCTTAAATAGTATACACACATACAGTATGTGTACGGCCCTAAGTGTTGACACTTTTATGGAAAGATGGCGTCAAAGTGAAAACCTCCATCTATTGCACACAAGAAGGTCACGCTGCAATCGTTGGAGGTTCTAGTGTATGTGTTTAAAATGCGCAAAGATAAGGGACGAGCTACTACATTTGCAAAAACTGCAATTCTGTATAACTCATAATATAATTGAATCATCTTATTAATATTTTTATTTAATTTTATTAATATTTTAGTGCAAAATTTTTTTATTTATGTTTTTTTTATATTGTTTATTTTTATTATTTTGTTATTTCATTAAGTTGCAAACTGTAAACAATAAACAATCAATTTCCCGTAACTTCAAACATGATATTTTATTTTTTAACGATTAATGCCCTTTGAATTATAAACATGGCCGACCTTGACTGTAAGGACCAACCTCGACTAAAAATTTTTTTTTAATCTTTATAACTTTTTCATTTTAAAATCAATCAATTTACTTTGTACATATTTAGCTGTTTATAAAATTTCAAACATTTAAAATTATTTTTGCAATAGTGCGAAATCGTTTTATCAAATAATATTTTAACTTGAAAATCTTTATCAAAGATCTTACTTGGTAACCTTACAAGCCCTACAGATGTCGTCTCAAGTAACCTTACAGTGAGAAGTTGTGCTATGTGGGTTGCTTTGAGAACCCTAATAAAAATTAAAAAATTGTTCAATTTAACTTCACATACTGGGTATAATGATGATGCACTATTTAATTATGAAATAAAAAATTAATTATTTAAACAAATTATATGAAAAAATGCACTTGCGTGTTTTTCCGAATGCAAATATGAAGTAAAAAGTTAGGTAAAGTCCTTTGCGTATAGTTGCTCAACAAAAAGACACGCGAGCTCGGTCCCAGGTGCGAATTTTCGGTTGGCTTATAGTTGGGCCAACTTTTACAAGGTCGGTCCAACTTCTCGTGCCAGAGGTTGGGCCAACCATACAGATGATAACGGTTGGCCGTCTAATGGCGACGATGGTTGTCCCGACAAGTCATAAGGAAGTTGGCCCAACTTAAAATGCATATGTTGTGCCAACTATACATTTCAATGGTTAGTCCAAAGACTGACGCCAAAGTTGTCACGACTTTAAATGCGTAAGTTTGGCAAACTTTAACAGCCAAAGGTAAAAAATTATTAAAAAACTAAATTATTTAAACAATTAACACGTTATTATTAGCGGGAACATCAGATATAACCTTTACCTATTATTATTAAACACAATCTCATACATACATTTTCGAAAATATCTACCGCTCGCTGGGATCGAACCCCTAACCTAACGCGCCGAAGACTTATACACTGACCACTACGCTACGCTCACATGGGAGTCCATACCGTTAAATGTATATTAAAGCTGCAACAGTCGGACCAACCGTGGCCCAGAGTTTGGCCAACCGAGAAAGTTTAGGTCCTTTAAACTGTTAATCACAAACTTTTGCCAATCGTCGGGCCAACCGCGGCCCAGAGTTAGGCCAACCAAGAAAGTTTAAGTCATTTAAACTGTTAATCACAAAGTTTTGCCAACCGTCGGGCCAACTGCGGCCCAGTGTTAGGCCAACCAAGAAAGTTTAAGTCATTATACTGTTTTTCACAAAGTTTTGCCAACCGTTGGGCCAGCCGTGGCCCAGAGTTTGTCCAGCATAAAGTTTGAGTTATTTAAACTGCGTTTTACAGAGTTTTGCCAACCGTCAGGCCAACCGTGGCCCAAAGTTTAGCCGACCAAGAAAGTTTAAGTCATTTAAACTGTTTTTCACAAAGTTTTGCCAACCGTCGGGCCAACCGTGGCCCAGAGTTAGGCCAACCGAGAAAGTTTAAGTCATTTAAACTGTTTTTCACAAAGTTTTTCCAACCGTCGGGCCAACCGTAGCCCAGAGTTTGGCCAACCTAAATTTGTAAGTCATATGAGATACGTTCCCCATATTTGTGCCGACCTTTGTCGCCATAGTTGGCCCGACGGTTGGTTATACTCTGCGGTTATACTCTGGCGGCCAACCTAAATTCGCACCTGGGGTCCTCTGATTTGATGGAAAAACTTACCTAACTCACAGTGACGTCATGTGGTAGGGAGACGTCTTCTGTAGTTTTATAATTTTTACGAATTTATAAATTTTGATGCAGTAAGATAAATATAACAAATATTAATATTTAATATTAATAAATAATATTTAATTAACTAATAATAATAATTAATCATGTTAAGTAATTACAAATTATTATAAATATGAAAAATTATTAAAGACATTGATTTTGTTAACATATTAAAAATTCGTCAATATCAAATACAACAACCAGTTCAACTTAAACATAACCTCTGAGTTGAAATATTGACAAGAAGGGAAACAGCTGCTTGCTGCTTGCGACCCGAGGATAAACCGAGTTTAGTCGTTCGGCTCTATCTCGACTGACTTTTTGATGGAAGAACTTATGTAATTGCAAGCGTTGCAGATGCAAAGTTTTTATTTCAAATCCAACGCTCGGACTCGACTACTTATTTGATACAAAAAAACACACAAATGCCTCTAACTAAGATTTTCCTTCAAATCTTACATTCGAGCTCGTAGCCTCGTTTGTTTTTTAGATTACGCAAAGTACTTTCCTTAACTTTTTATCTAAATATTCTTTCATTTTCTGCAATTTCTCAAATTTTAGACGCAGCTTCGTTGTACGAGTTCATTGATACTAAAAACTCATTTTTCACCAAAATGTCAGTTAACTAAGTTTTTATATCAAACGGCAGTAATATATATGGGTATGTGTTAGAGAAATATTCTAAAATTATAATAAAATTCTAATATATATATATATATATATATATATATATATATATATATATATATATATATGTGACCGGCAAAACCCGAAGTCCAGGCATTTCGGGATATGCCTAGGGAAATGCCTATATATATATATATATATATACACTCGGGTCGCAAAGTTTCAGTACATTTTGACTGTTTACTTGTAAATGCTCGCTCCACTTCAAATTCAAATATTTCTGTAAAAATAGATGCAACAGCTATCAAACAAGGATCATTTTAAAGCTCAATAAATTTAGAGTCAAATAGGCAAAAAAATAACCAATTTAATATTGTAAATTTGAAAATATAATTCTTTAAAGTTAGAGATTTTTTATGAAAATTGCGATTTCGGAATCTGGAGTTCAAGCGAACGCCAATTGAAGAAAAAAAATTTTTAAGACTTGACAGTTGTACAATAACAAGTACAAATTCCATTCTTTAATTCTAGACAAAAATCATTTACAAATATGAAGTATTTTTTTCAAATTGTATAAAAATAATTTCTCTTGCTCTAAATTTTTCGAAGAATATAAATTGCAAATTTGTCGTTTCTATTCATTTGTTTTATCAATTAACCACACTTTTGAAAAATATTGAACCTCTTGACTGTAGTAAATTTAAATTATTTACATGAAATTTATCCCTCTTCTTATAATGTTACAAATTTTAACTCACATTATTACTTATTTTATTTCAAGGTGCAATTTTTTAAATTTTACAATAAAAAAGAGATGCACATTTTTCAAAAATTTGGTTAATTGATAAAACAAGTGAACAGAAATGACGAATTTGCAATTTATATTCCTTGAAAACTTTAGAAAGCAAGAGTAATTATTTTTACAGAATTTAAGGCAAATACTGAATAATTATAAAATATTTTGGTCTCGAATTAAAGAGTGAAATTTGTACATTATATTGTAAAACTGTCAAATCTTAAAGAAATTTTTTCATTAATTATATTTTCAAATTTACAATATTAAATTGGTTATTTTTTTTGCCTATTTGACTCTAAATTTATTGAGCTTTAAAATGATCCTTGTTTGATAGCTGTAGCATCTATTTTTACCGAAATATTTGAATTTGAAGTAAAGCGAGCATTTACAAGTAAAAGTCCAAATGTACTGAAACTTTGCGACCCGAGTGTATATATATATATATATATATGAGGCATTCCATGTCGAGGGTTCCAGGTGGAGAAAAATTTTTCTTTAATCGTAGCAAAACTTGGGGCTCTTGTAGTACTAATAGATAGTAATTTTTCGTAAAAATATTTTTTTACCTAGTCTACTATTTTCCGAGCGGGAGTGGGTTAAATTTTTGGGTTTTTTAGTACAATGCTTATTTCGATATTTTTTTACTCTTAAACTATTAAACATAAAAATTTGGCAAAGTACATTTTGGAAAGGTTTTTTATGCTCTTTCGATTGAAAATAAGCATTTTGAAAACAAAATTTTTGACACCAAAAATTCCTTCCTTTTTAGGAAGGAAAGGTACAATTTTGTTTAAACGAAAGCTGAGATATTTTCCTAAAAGGATATATATATATATATATATATATATATATATATATATGAAAAAGTGGGACTAGAATGTTTAAACATTGAAAGAATGAATTTTCTCCTAAACAGAGCTAAAAACAAGAAGATTTTAATTAAAAAAAAATTTTTTTTTAGAAAAACGAATTGTACAAAAAAACTGTTATTACCGTGGCACTAGTAATCTATTAAAGTAGACACTATCATCACATTTAGCAAATTGCAATGACAAAAATGAGGTTATGTTACATTCCTTAAATTCTCGGAGAATTTAAGCGGCGATTATATTCTCGGTAATATTCTTGTTCTCAGTTAAATTCTCTCGGTAATATAATTGACTTTGACCCGTGCAGAAAATGCCCCACTTTGCCCTATTTAAAACAGGGTTCTGGTCGGGGCCTTGGCAGTTTTCCCTATTAAAATTTTTTTTTTTAATAAAGTTTTTAGAATTCCTTTTTTTGTAGAAGCTATTAACAATGAAAGACAATCATTATTTTAGTTATTTAAAAAATTTTTTATTTTAGGGGTTTGACTAGAATTCCTAGCCAGAACCCCAGGTAGGGTGTTCATTAGGTTTTAGATAGGGTACTGATCTGGGCCTCGACAGTTTTCCTCGTTTGAATAAAATGTAAATGAATTAAGTTTTTTTAATTAGTTCCCATCATAAAATTATAAACAATTGAAAAAATTAATTAAATGGAGTAATTATACTACATTTTTAAGAATTTTTTTATCTTATAGGTTTGACCAGAAATTCTGGCCAAAACCCTAAGTGGGGTGTTCACTAGATATGAAATAGGGCTCTGATAAGGGCCTCGACAGTTTTTCTCGTTTTAAAGGCATGTAAATAAATTTAATTTTTTAAAATTAACTTTTTTAAAACAGTTATTAAAGTTAAAAAAACGTTTTCTTTTAAAACACTTTATAAAATAATTATGGTAATATATTTAAAAAACGAAAATACATATAATTTTTTTCCTTTAAGTACAATATTATAATAAAGTTTATTTATTAATACTTTATTATTTTATTTATTTATAACAGCTAAATTATAAATAACAAATAATAATAGTTATTAAATAATTAATTATTATACATTTATTTAAAAATAAAAATTATGTATTTGAAAAATAATAATTAATAAACAATTATTAATAAATTATACTTAATGAATTTTAATAATTATTAATTTATAGAATGAATTTATCATTTGCTTCGTATATATATATTATATTATTTTAATATATATAATTATTTTATATTATATTAGCTTCAAGTGAGAACATGATTCAAAGAGATGATTGAAAATTTTGCTTTGCACGGTCCAACTCTTTTTGTAATATCTCGGGAACCCATAAATATTTTTTGCTGTTCTTGGTCTCTATTTAAAGCTTAGGTTACAAGGAATAGTCTGTAAAAGTAACAATTTTTTTCATAAACTTTGCTAAACTGTGCCAGGAGTCAAAGTCAGAGTAAGAAAATCCGAAAAAAATAGAATTATTTTTTTGTCTTCATAACATGATATCTCGCTTCCTATTTATGCAATACAACTTAAAATAGTGGCATTTCATTGGAAATTTAATAAGCTTTCCAATGCAATTTAAAAAAAGCATCTAGCTTCATTTTTAACCGAGTTATCACTGTTTCTGTGCGGGTGTGTTTTTTAATAGCTCGAGATGTTAGCGTACGCACAATTTCGGACGGTAGTGTAGTTACTTTCGCTATTTCAGCGAAAGTAATCGCTGTTCCAGTTGAAGGTTTTTTTCGGTCCAGAAATATTAATAATTGAATTAGTATTCAGTAAATTACTCATCAAGTTTTATGTATTCAAATAACGAGCTTTAATATAAGCTTGTAAAGGTAAATTTTTTTTTGAAAACGCAGTACAGTATTTTTGAAATTTGTTAAATTTTACCTACGAATTAGTAATTAGATGGTGTTTTGCGAGTAATATATTTCAATACTGACCTAGTACTGACTGTCGGTATAAAATCAGAACTGGACATCGTTACAAGCCAGGGGTTTCCCAGCCCTAACTTAGTACTAGAGTCAGTACTGCTATACTGGCGGCCAGCACTGGGTCAGAACTATGCCAGTATTACATTTCTACTTTAGATAATATTTTTCATTATCAAAAAAACAAATTTAGCAATGAATTCATAAATTATTGTAAAACATACTGGAACAATTTTTGTGTTTATTTCAATATTGAAATTTAGATTTTGTGACAAAAAATTGTTATTTCCGACCCACTGTAAGATGTATATGAACATGCGAAAAATATTGATTAATTTCCACAAGTTTAGATGTTTTAAAAAAATCGTCTCTTCCAATGTTTTACAAAAATTTAAATAATTTCTAAAATAATGAACGCTTTTTAATGATCTTAGGCTTATTTTAAAGTATAGGTATTTTACTACACTATAAGAATTACTTATAGGCATTTACGTGTAATTTTTTTTTAGAAAATGCAGGCCGTCAAACTTAAACCAAAAAATTGTAATTATTTGAAACAATCTTATTAACAGAAGAATAATTTTTTTAATTTATACGTAATTTTTATGTGAAATTTTGAGTTTTTTTTGCAAAATTTGAAGGAAAGAATAAGTAATCAAATGGCGTTAATGTCAAATGGTTAAAGTAAAAATTGTTGATGTAGTGTTCATTTGTTTATAAGCCAAAAATTTCTCCCCCCGCAAAAAACCAGTTTTTTTTGTAAAAATTCAAATTGCTTCAAATTGTGATTGATAAATTGATATTTCATGAAGAGAACCTAAAAAAAATTTATTTTCATCTGGCCAAAAATGTAGAAATTCCATTTTAAAAAATCATGTTTTTAGTTAACAAATGGAATTTCTCAAAGACTATTTATCGAATAGGATTCAGATTTGGCACACATCTTAAGGGTCTTGAGAGGTATATTTTTGGAGAATATCGAAAGAATTTGTTAACTTTTGTTCAAATTATTAAACAAATAAGAAAGTGTCATTTTTAGTGGTTTAAATTCATTTGCAAGTAAACAAATGGACCAATTTTAACATATGGCACATCATTTTAAAGGTGTTTCTGAGCTCTATAACTTTTATTAACAACTTTTCCCCCTATAATTTGATGGGAAAGAAAGGTCATCAGAAAACTGTTTTTCGGCACCTTCAAAATTGTTTATAACGCGCAGCTTATAAAATCTCGAGTGGGAGACTTCATACTACCACCCCACACTATATGAATCCACAATCAGACTTCAGGTATCAATTTTGGTACGAAAAACATAGCGCGACTGGACTAGCAGCGCAGCTTACAAAGATGATCGCGCTCTGTATTTGCGATATTTTTGGCGCATCAAACCGGAACTCAGATACAAGATGATTCGCCTAATAACCTCCGATAACATTGTCCACCAACATTGTATAGACGGATTATAAGCATTCACCTACATGCATCGGTTGTTGTAGCTGTTGAAGACTATCGAGGGGATTCAGGAAATCGCCCTTTTACGCGTACCAAAAAAACCACGCAACAAATTTTACAAATTAAAATTGACAAATATTCTTTCGAATTTGTGTCTTTGTTAGCGGTGTTATAATAATAATCGGCCTACCTCTTCAGCGTTGTTTCCGACTATTCTTTGTGCACTTTTGTCAAAATTCAACTTCTGCATAGAATTTTGTATATACTATATAAATTCAATAAAATGAGTTTAACTTGCTTTAATAAATTATGATATGAAAATGATAGATCAGATTCCTCGTCCCTACCTTAATCACATTCTTCCCCCACTCACATCCTCACTCATTCATATAGTTTCATTTAATCACACATATTACTCACACTTATATTTATACTCACTCATACTTCCGCATCCTTACACAATCATTTTATTATTTTATATTTAATAAATTTGCGAAAATGTACTTGATTCATTATCTTTTTTGTGTTTTTTATTTTATTTTGTGTAGAAACCGCATAAGTCCAAAAGTTAATTTATTTTTTTATTCTTTATATTAATTAAAAAAATCAATCACATTGGACTTTTAAACTTATAGGTAATTAGAATATAATGCAAAAAGCAGAATTAGAAAAAATCTCAACATTTACAAGTAACAAAGTTTGTATTGGTTCCTGAACAATTTTGATTTACGGACTTATGCGGTTTCTGCACAAAACGCTTTATTTAGACTTTGAGGAGAAATTAAACTGTACGAAATAACAGATTTTGCTAAAAACATAAGGTAGAATGTGTATTCTGCAAACTTGTCTATTAAAGTACAAAAAGAAATTACTTTTTAGCGCTGGTTCAGATTTTCGAGAGCGAAAATAATACCGCCCCTAATAATTACAACCTTGCCACAATATAAGTAATAGAAAAAATTGTTTTCTTTGTTTTGTTACAGTAAAATTGAAGGGAAAAATGAACTTGTGCAGTTGAAATAATTAAATTGGTTTACTTATTGCTTTATGGATGGCAAGCAACAATTCTCCTCAGGACTGAGAAAACACTATTCATTTTCCTAGTATGGAAGGAGAAAAATGTTGTGCATGTAGCCAAGAAAGTAATTTTCTTAAAACGTCTCTGAATGCACGTCACAGATAGAAGGTCGTAAGAAGACTACGAGCCATATATAGAAGTGGCTTTAGAACCTAGGTATGTAAGCATCTTATGATTGTGTGTAGTGGTTGGTATGGAAGCCGCGAAAAGGAACAGAATCGAGGCTCCTCTTTGTGTACGTATGGGTCGTTTCAGTATCGGCAGCAATAGAAGCAGCACGCCGCGCGGTTCGCACAGCAGACACCCTGTTATTTTCTCGAGGGAAAATTATCTTGGTTGCTGTGCTCTTGATGCACTTTACCGCAGTTGTCTGTGCTTCGAGGGTATTACCCATAGTTGCATCGAAGTGCCACACGTATCTCTAGCCAACACGCCGCATCAAAGCACGTCTTGCGGCCCGAACGATCTCTTACCATGCTACCAGGCTGCTCCACTATCGATGCCACCACTGATTCAGGGCTACGTAAATACTATACACTACTTTAATCGCTACTTTCCACGAGATTTACCTGCCTTGAATAATTTTTACTTTTCAATTTCAGTAGTGCTTTTCATCAATAAAAAATTAAATATATTCTGCAATTAATTAATTATTCCAAGTTGCAAACTGTAAACAAAGCAAAATGTAAACAAACCAAGCACTAAAATCACGTTTTTTATACATTTTTTTCTTTCAGAAAAGTTATCATTAGAAAACTTTTTTTTACAAAAATGATAAATTAGAGTGTCAAAGTTTCCAAAAAAATTATTTTTGAGTGTGATCAATAAATAGCAATTAGTAAAATAACTAATTAAAATGACCTGTAAAATAGCATTTTTGACACGTCGCGAAAAATAAACTGTTTGAGTATATCAACAGCACTGACGATGAAGAAGTCTCATATCAGCGATTCGGCCTTCAATATGTGGAACGGGAAATTTTTCCCTTTCCTCCATGAAATTACAAGGAGAAAGAGCAAAAACTTCTTCATCGTCCGTGCGGTTGATACAGTCAAACTCTTAAATTTTTTGCGATGTCAGACGATTGCTCTCCGCGCACGCGCAGACCGTGCCAAGAAGGCATTGACAATACTATGCAGAAGGACACATTTTGTTTTACTCTGAAACGCAGTTATTGTCACATGCTTTCAGCTATGCTGGGTGTTGTCAATGCTTCCTTATCATAGTCTGCGCGTGCGCAGAGAGCAATCGTCTGACATCGCTAAAAATTTAACGGTTTGACTATATCAACCGCACGGACGATAAAGAAGTTTTTGCCCTTTCTCCTTGTAATTTCATGGAGGAAAGGGAAAAATTTCCCTTTCCACATGTTGAAGGTCCAATCGCTGATATGAGACTTCTTCATCGTCAGTGCTGTTGATATACTCAAACAGTTTATTTTTCGCGACACGTAAAAAATGCTATTTTACAGGTCATTTTAATTAGTTATTTTACTAATTGCTATTTATTGATAACACTCAAAAATAATTTTTTTGGAAACTTTGACACTCTAATTTGTCATTTTTGTAAAAAAAGTTTTCTAATGATAATTTTTCTGAAAGAAAAAGATGTATGAAAAAACGTGATTTTAGTTCTTAATTTGTTTACATTTTGCAACTTGAACATAGCCTTAATAACAATTGCACTATAAAAAGAAGGTACTAATTCTAAGGGGTCGTCCATATATACCACATAAACATTTTTTAGGCACTTTTTGACCCCCCCCCCTCTTCCCCTCGTAGACAATCGTTAAAGTATTGAATATCTAATATTGCAAACAATAATAAGTAGAGGAACAAATAATTTGCACAATTAGTTCCTTGACAACGCTATGGTCATTATTACACAGCAAGTTTTCTATATTTTTCCTGTAATATTCGCGTTAAAATACACCAGTATGCCAAATTTTAGCTCTCCATGTTGAATAGTTTAGAAGTTAAGGGGGGGGGGGTGGTCACTTTTTGTGCATTTTTGGCCAAAAATCTTGTTATTTCCTTGACAACGCTATGCACTGAAAGAAAAATATGGAAGGTGCAGGCATAATTTAGGTTATATTACCCATATAGTATTGCTGGAATAGAAACAGCCCAACAGTTAGGGTATTTCAACCATACCATTAGAACTAGACGAAAATTTCTAAAGCGCACTAACCTCTTAACCAGATTTCACATCAGTTTCGTTCGCTCACAAAAGAGATGCGTGTGAAACTGACAATTTCGTGTACATTGTGCCTTTTGAAGATTACTATCCGAAACTTTTGGAAGCACACACAAGTACTGGTCATGGAGGACGGGACAAAATACTATATTTTATTAAAAATAAGTGGCGAATTCCAAGAGTGGCGTGTGAAATTTTTGTTAGTTGTTGCACAACTTGCAATTTAAAGCGATCGACTGTAAGAAAAGGGGTGGTGATTGAACCTATTGTTTCAAATGGTTTCAGTAGTAGAGGCCAAGTTGATTTAATTGACTTTCAGTCAACTCCAGACGGAGAATACAACTGGCTATTAAACTATCAGGACCACGCGACCAAATTCTTGCATTTGAGACCTCTTATATCTAAGCATGCTGCAAACGTTGCTGAGGAGATAACAAAAATTTTTTTCACGTTTGGGGCACCGTGCATCCTCCAAAGTGATGACGGGAGAGAATTTGTAGCCAGTGTCATTAATGAACTTGCCGTCATATGGCCAAGTTGCAAAATTGTGCATGGGAGACCAAGACACCCTCAGTCACAAGGAAGCGTCGAAAGGGCAAACGCAGACGTGGAGAATATTTTGAGAGCTTGGATGATTCATAACAAATCATCTAAGTGGTCAAATGGTTGTTTCGAAGTCCAGGTATATAAATAACACAGGCCAACAAAATTTTGTGGCCTAACCAATAGAAGCTGATTTTTATAGGATTTTGTCCATAGAATACGAATTTGACCATGAAAATATTGGATTGGCTCCAGTTTTTAATCAATTTACGTTTCATTATACAAAATATGCATTTTTGGCATTTTTTGAATGATTGTACAACAATACACAGAAACAGTAAATTTGTCCGCATAACACCAATTAAAAGCTTAAACACTGCTCTTGAATATCGAAAAACAAAAAATGTAATTTATGTACACTTTAACCTATAATGACCAAAAAAACATACGCTGTTCCATAAACGTATTAAAATTAATATTACTTTTGACCATGTAAGGTAATTCAAGTAAAAATTAGTGTCTCTGGCGTTTTTATAATCGCTAGTTACAAATCTGCTATGAAATATAAAAATTACAAGTGGCGGACCAAATTTTTAAAGATAATTTACGCCTTTTATGATAAAAATTTAAAATTTTTAAAAAAATCTGCCATATTGGATTCGCCATTTTGAATATTAAAATCTAAATACAGATCAGTAAGCAGCGACCATAAAAACCTCTAGAGAGACTAATTGTTATTTAAATTACCTTACATGGTCAAAAGTACTGTTGTTTTCAATATGCTTGTGGAACAGCGAATGTCTCTTTTGACATTACAGGTTAAAGTGTACATAAATTACATTTTTTGTTTTTGGATATTGAAGAGCAGTGTTTAAACTTTCATTTTGTGCTATGCGGACAGATTTACTGATTCGGTGTATTGTTGTACATTCATTCGAAAAATGCTAAAAATGCATATTTTGTATATTGAAACGTAAATTGATTAAAAACTAGAGCCAATCCAATATTTTCAAGGCCAGATTCGTATTCTACGGACAAAATCCTGTAAGAATCGGCAGTAATATTTTAGGCAACATGCAGTTGATTAAAATTTGTCGGCCTGTGTAATTTATTTAAATCCAAAAGAATTTTTTTATCAATTTTTTAAACACAAATATTTACTTAATACAGTCAATCCTCCACAATGACGAATTAGCCCGAAATTTCCCCTTCTCTTATCCTTCACTTTGACGGTTGCCTACGTCATACCCCCTCACTACTTTTTCAGGGCTGTCCATATTGTATACATAAATATTGTTTGGGACACACTGGGAGATTTTTCGTAGAAAAATGATATATGTATATATTATTTATTCAAACGTACTAATTATGAAATTACATATTTAAATGAATAATGTAGTTAAAATAATATGCATTATCATTTTAATTATTTAAGATAAGAATAAGCATTAAATAAATAAATTTATTTATTAATATTATATTATACTTATAAATATAATAAATAGATTTATTTATATTTGCAAATTTTTTTTCTATCCTCCCAAAGAATACGGCACTGAAACTTGGTCAAATCAAGTAACGCCATCCCACCATTATGGCGGATATTGAAACTAAACCGAACCGTCATTATGGAGGATTCTTCATTGTGAAAATCGTCACTGTGGAGGATTGACTGTATTTATAAATTATTTATTTTATTATTTTTATTTATTTTTTATTTTAATATTTATTTATTTAATATTTATTTTTTGTAGAAAACTTTTTTTTTGCTTTTTTAAGAAGAAATTTTTTTATTATATTAAGGAAGGTATATGATTATGAACTAAACAACTTGTTTTTAATTTAACAGTGGCAAAAAAACACCTCTAAGCACAGAGTTATTAATAGAACGCCTTATGAAGCAGTGTTTGGACCAATTAAATGCGGACTTAGCAGTACTTCATTACCTGTGGAAATTCAAAAAAATTTATCGACCGAAGAAGATTTAAAAAATGCTCTTGTCGATTTAAACCAGCAACAAGGCACTGTGTTGTGTGAAGAAACAATTGAGATTCAAGAACCGCCAGAACAATCAACTGTCAACAACACAGAGCTTTGCGCTTCTTGCAGCTTGCAAGTACACTCTAACGACAGTTGTAATTGTACAAAATTGGGTCTTGCATAACTCTTTCGGTTCCGGCTGTAGATCGTGGGCCATTAGATTTCGCGACTATTTTTGGTGTCATTTTAGATATTCAAAATGGTGTTTATCAGATAGGAACTAAGGGTGGAATTATAAAAGGTTGGTTTCCTCGAACTGACATTGTGCAATCGGGAACCGAAATTATAAAAGTTGACGACGTATGTAAAGATGTTACATTAAGTTTAACTTTCTCAAATTACGATTGTAACAATTAACGGTCAAAAACTCAAAACTGATATTTAATTCATTGATACTGATTGATTGATTGATAAATTGCAATTTTAACGTTTGACAATAGTAGCAACTGCAACAATATTTTGAAAAATATTGGATACAAACGTCTGTTAGGACATAGGTAAGAATAAATAATTTATAATCTTTTTTCATAAACATTTTTGTTTCAAATTAATATATTCATCCTGAATTCCTCTTTGTGTTTAATAAAGAATAATTACTGTTTATTTGTTAAAGGAATATTTGCAATAACGAACAAAATAAAAGTTTTTTTTCAAAGTTTTGTTGCAAAGCAAGCATAAGGCCACATTTTATCCGTTTTCCAATTTTTGTAGTACGAAACATTATTTTTTCCACGAATTATGTTTCGGTCAACCACCACGATTCATTGTGACAAAAATGTACAAATTTATTTACAAAACAATTCAAAACGATTTCCTATAACAACAAAACTGACCTAAGGATACGAACACGTGACTATTTAAGGTTATGTAGCTTAATCTCACTCCCGTGCTATATGTATAATACATTTTGTAGAAAACCAAAGAGGTATATTACGTATGTAACATACGTAGAAAACCTATGTAACTTACCTCAGGTATATTACGTGCACAACCCAGCCAATAGGGTTCCGTCGGTACACCGTAGGTGTACGGAACCCTAAAAAGATATAAAATTAAACTTTTCTGTCCACGTGGACATTTGTAGTGACCCCCCCTCCCCCCTCGTGGACAATCGCGGACTTTTGGCGTACGTTCCCTCCCCTCTAAACTGTCCACGTGGTATATGGACGACCCCTAAGGTACTTTAGTCAGTAACTTTTAGGTTGTTCCCAAAAATTTATCAAAAGCATCTTAAAATACATTGTTTTCTACACGGAAAAAAAGTTCACAAATCTCTCGTGAACTAGTACATCACTTTTGGATGGGACACAAAATTTAAAAATTTTCATTTACTTTTGTTTATACAAATGAAGAACTTTAACGAAAGAATGAAACGAATTTAATGAATTATTGATGAACTGTGTAAAGGAAAAGCAGTTGGTCAAAAGTTAATGTACAAGTTCACGAAAAAACCGTGAACTGTTGCATCGCGACTTTCAGTAGGATGCGCATCAAATATGGCTGATTAGGCATTCATTAGTCAGTCGGTGTTTACATTCGGGCAAAATACAGTCTTTGATTTAAAAGTTATTATTTAGAATAAGAGTCAGAATTTCTGAAAGGAGCCACTCAAAAACTTTTAATTTTTTTTTCGTACTAATGTGGTTATTTTAATAGTATTTTATATAAGAAATCATACTACCAAAGGATTTTGCAAAAAAAAATTGTTTGTTAATGTTATTAACTATTGAAAAATTTGAACGTATTTAATTAAAAAAAGAATTTTTCAAAAACTTATTGATCGATTTTAATTTTTCGAGTTGCATTTTATTTGTCTTGAAATGAAGTATAACTGACAATATTTTCTAAAAAAATATTTAATTTTAGTGCAAAATGCAATTGTTTATTTATAAACAATTAAAAATAAATAGTGTTCTGGATGATATTTTAAATTGGAAAAATTACTAAAATGTTCTTAATAAACCACTAAAAAATATCCCGTTGAAAAAAAAATTGCACGAAGTTTTAAATTGCTTAATTTTAAGCATTTGTGCCGCGGTGCAGTGCGCGACTCTGGTCCTTATTGAGCGTTCGCGCGCGTGTTATTGTTTCTGATTGCTGAAACGACTGCGCTTCTCAAACACTACATATATGTTGTAAATAAATTTATTTTAACGTAATTTTTACATTTAATTTTTTTGTAATGGAACATTTAATTATTTCTTTTTGTTGAATTGTAATTACAGATATGTTGCATACATTGTTAAAATATAGAATTGTTGAATTTTCTTTGAAATTAAAAAAAAATAATGAGCGAACTAGATTTGAAATTTGGATTGGATTTAAACATTTTAACAATAATTCCAAATGTAAACTATTCTTTAGAAACAGTTCTGATTCTAAAATAAAATAATAAAATAAATGGTTTAGCATTTATTCTCTCCGATAAATTACGAATTCTAATCAATCGATTAAAATCATAAAAACAGGCCTCGGATCGACTTTAAGGCGCAAAAATAATAGTCGCTTATTTAGTAACAAAAAAAAGTTGTTTACTTTATTAAGTATTATCACAAAAATTCTTTAAACTTTTTCAATTTTAATTAGTAAAAATGTTTGATGATTTGACTTTTTGCTTTGGAATTAATAAACAAAATGAAATTTCATATAGAATTTAACATATAAAAAAATTTTTTGGAATGAATCAGATTATTCATCACGGTAAAAATGTTTACTAAATTCACTTTTTAATTAGTAAATTTTACTATTAAATTAGTAGAAATAACTAGAACATTATTGTTATATTTTAATTCCAAATGTAAACTATTGTATTCTTTAGAAATTTTAACTCTAGTTCGCCCATTATTTTTTTTTTAATTTCAAAGAAAATTCAACAATTCTATATTTTAACAATTTATGCAACACATCTGCACTGCACCGCGGCACAAATGCTTAAAATTAAGCAATTTAAAACTTCGTGCAATTTTTTTTTCAACGGGATATTTTTTAGTGGTTTATTAAGAACATTTTAGTAATTTTTTTAACTTAAAATATCATCCAGAACACTATTTATTTTTAATTGTTTATAAATAAACAATTGCATTTTGCACTAAAATTTAATATTTTATCTGAAAATATTGTCAGTTATACTTAATTTCAAGACAAATAAAATGCAACTTGAAAAATTAAAATCGATCAATAAGTTTTTAAGAAATTCATTTTTCAATTAAATACGTTCAAAATTTTCAATAGTTAGGGTCATTTGGGGTAAATGTAAACAGTACATGTTTCAGCTCAATTTAGAAATTTAAAAATAAGTACAACGTCAATATTTTTACCTCAGCTCACCTACAAGATGTTCTAAGTATTGCCAATATTTTATTTTGACAATTAGCAATGCCAAAGTACAAGTTATTTTTTAATGCAAAAAAGATTGAAAATAAAAAATTTACTGTTTCAGTATTTTGTCTCGCATTTGCATAAGAATAAATTAAAAAATCAAACTAAAATTTGTAATTCTTCCTTATTAATGCCTTAACAAAAATTGACTTTGATTTTCGTCAATTTAGTTAATAAATAATTAAGTGTTTACATTTACACCGAGAATTCGAAAACTCGGGGTAAATGTAAACAGAACGTCAACTACATTAAAAAAAATTTAATAAATTAGGGTCAGCCGGGGTAAATCCGAACGCTAATTATTTCAGCTTAATTAAAATTTAAAAAAATAAGTTAGACATGAGAATTTTTACCTCAGATCCTCTTCAAGAGATTCTAAGTACTATCCCATTTTCCGTTTGTTAATTAGCAACAGTATAAACAAAGATAACGAGTATTGCAAAAATGATTGAAAATCAAAGATGACACTCTTTCAGTACTTTGTCTCGTATTTGAAGAAAAAAAAACTAAAAATTCATTTTATTATTTATAATTGTTTGTTATGAATACTAGAACAGAAACTATTTTTGATTTTTGCCTTCTGTTAACTTTTATTAATAATATCAGACCGTTCGTATTTATCCCGGAAAATTGGAAAACCGGGGTAAATCCGAACGGTATTTTCAATAATTTTTTCTTATATCAGAGCCACACAAAATTGTTTTTATTTGATTACACTATTATTTTAACATTATAAAAGTACATAGAAAAAAGTTTTTCTTTCTATATATGTATCCTCGTTAGTAATTAATGAGCAGAAACTTAATCTCCGTTCTCTCGAAGGAGTGTTCCACTTTTTTTGCCAAATGGTTTGTTGAAAAAAGTTTTTCAGGATCTTAATAAAATAAATAATCCGTCTTAGAAACACATAAATAAAAATAATAAATAAATAATAATAAATCACAAATCAAAAAAAAATAATAAAAACCACAAAATAATAAAATAAATTGTATTGCAAACTGCAAAGTCAAATTTAAAACTGAGCTTCAAACTCTAACAACACTTTACGATAAAAATTAATTGAAGAGAGACAAACAAAAACAAATGAAAACAATAAGATGAATAAGAACAGAGAATGAAACACAATGAGTATTATCACGTTAATTACTTGAAATAAAATTTAGAATCATTTCGTAAGATTTATCAAAATTATCTAAATCGGTCATTTTATTTAAACTATTTTCTCCCTCTTTTTTTATGAAAAACATTTCTGACAATAATCGTTTGTTAAGACTTGGTTCAATATCCAAAATATCAAAATCATCCCATTTTATAAAATGTGGAGAAGTGTCACTATTAGAATTTGTCGAATGGTTAGTAATGGCATTATGATATTTGTCATTTAAGTTAGAATTACTCATATCAAAAGATTACTAAAAAATTTTAATATTCAAACTGTTTTTAGCGTTAATTCAAAATTCAATAAATTCATTAAACTTGGTAAGGATAGACTCGAGCGACAGAATCAATGTAATTGTGTTTATAAATTCAAATGTAACTGTGGTAAATCATATATAGGGCAGACCAAAAGACCGCTACATATTGGTAGAAAGGAACATATGAGTAATTCTAACTTAAATGACAAATATCATAATGCCATTACTAACCATTTGACAAATTCTAATAGTGATACTTCTCCACATTTTATAAAATGGGATGATTTTGATATTTTGGATATTGAACCAAGTCTTAACAAACGATTATTGTCAGAAATGTTTTTCATAAAAAAAGAGGGAGAAAATAGTTTAAATAAAATGACCGATTTAGATAATTTTGATAAATCTTACGAAATGATTCTAAATTTTATTTCAAGTAATTAACGTGATAATACTCATTGTGTTTCATTCTCTGTTCTTATTCATCTTATTGTTTTCATTTGTTTTTGTTTGTCTCTCTTCAATTAATTTTTATCGTAAAGTGTTGTTAGAGTTTGAAGCTCAGTTTTAAATTTGACTTTGCAGTTTGCAATACAATTTATTTTATTATTTTGTGGTTTTTATTATTTTTTTTTTGATTTGTGATTTATTATTATTTATTTATTTATTATTATTATTTATGTGTTTCTAAGACGGATTATTTATTTATTATGGTATGTTAATTTTATTTTTTATTTCTTTTCACTTATTCTTTATATAAATTTTTATTGATTTTTCAAATATTTTTTTATTTTTTTATTTATTTATTTATTTATTATTGTTTCTTCTTTGAGTTTATTATTATTTACTTATTTTATTTCTAATTTTTCCAATTTGTATTTATTTCTATTTTTATTTTTGATTTTATCCAATTCAATTTTTATTATTTTCTGACTCCAGACTCTACTCCATCGTCAGGGTTTAAATTTTAAGTCTTCGTTTATTTAATTATTATTTTTGTGGTAAGATAATTTTTTGAACATGTACTTTAATTATTTTAATTATTGTTAAAATAGTTTTTATTATTTTTTAATTTTGTATATATTTTTTGAATAGACTCCCTGAAGAGGAAATCGATTTGATTTCGAAACGTTGGAGTAAATAAAATTTGTTACTTTGTCCGAATGTTTTCGTTTTCATTAATTTGACTATTAAAATAACCACATTAGTACGAAAAAAAAATTAAAAGGTTTCAGGTGGCTCCTTTCAGGAATTCTGACTCATAAGTGTATGATATTTGTTTGTAAGTGTATTCTTTAGAGTATTTAGTGAACATTTGTGTGGTTTAATTTCATTTGTAAAACAAATGATTCATGAAATTGAATTAAATGTTACGATTAAGGGTCTTTTTCGACTTTGCACGGACCTGAGCTCCACATCTGACTAAAGATAATCATGTAGTTTGTCAGAGTACAGTGTATCTAGATTTAGTTAGTTAGGATAATTGTGTTATAGAGGGTATTTACGAGATGATTGTTTGGAGCGAAATGGTTCTCAACCAGCATTAATAAATGTTTCTGAAACACAAAAGTTGATTTGTTTAAATACGCAACGCAAGAGAAGAATGTGAGACAAGCTATAATGTTTGGTGATTTTGAGGTAAAAGGTTGCGTTTTGTATAAGGAATGTAGTGAGATGTGGTTGCGTTTAAACCGATTTTGCATTTGCAGCTACACCGTAAAAAAAATCTAATGAATTTTACAATGACGCACGTTGTAAATAAAAGAACTTCGAGCGTCGTTGTGATTTTACGTCTTTACGTAAATTAACGTTCTCAAGATAGCAGTCTCCATCTGGTGTGGAATTTTCCAAATAGAAATGAGATTTTCCATCAAAAATGTAAATTTCATTCAAAAATTGAAATTCTTTTCATGCGAGGAAAAAATTATTTTTTCTGATATTTACACCAGTTTTTTATTATATACATATTTATTATTTCTATATTAGGGTCATTTGGGGTAAATGTAATCGCGGGGTAAATGTAAACAGTAGATATTTCAGCTAAATTTACAAATTAAAAAATAAGTACGACGGCAATATTTTTACCTCAGCTCACCTACAAGATGTTCTGACTATTGCCAATATTTTATTTTGACAATTGGCAATGCCCTAGTGTAAGTTATCTTTTAATGCAAAAAAGTTTGAAATTGAAAATTTTTCTGTTTCAGTATTTTGTCTCGCATTTGCATAAAAATAAATTTAACAATCAAACAAAAATATGTAATTCTTCCTTATTTATGCCCCAACAAAAATTGACTTTGATTTTTGATTTTCGTCAATTTAGTTAATAAATAATTAAGTGTTTACATTTACCCCGAGAATTCGAAAACTCGGGGTAAATGTAAACAGTACTCCAACTACATTTTAAAAGGAAATAATCGAATAAATGATTGTAACCGCCATTTTGAAATTAAAAAATTCGATTTTAGATTCTTATTCAGCAACCTTAAAAACTTCTTTTACCAAGTTGAATGAAAATCTATTAAAATTTGTTCAAGTTATTCAAGTTTTTACATTACTAATTTTGAAATGGTTGATTGTTTATTTTATATGATACATTATCAGTCAACTGGTTGATTTACTATACGTCTACGAATAATGATTTTTTAGTTTTTCCATCCCTTAAGACAGTAGTATGCTTAAAATAACTTGTTTCATAAACTTCGCTTAACTATAGAGGTGTTTACATTTACCCCGAATTTTAGGCAAATTTCAAAATCTCGGGGTAAATGTAAACAGTCAGTTGTAGACGATTCAGGTGCATCAATATTTTTTTGAACCTCATAAAATTTTTCTATGGAGCTCTAGTAACAAGTTCATGCAAAAAAAAATTCGTCCATTTTACGTTTTAACAAAAAAAAGTAATGTTTTTAGTGAAAAATAAATAAACCGTTTACATTTACCCCAAATGACCCTATGTGTATTAATTATTTAATATTTTATTTTTGCACTGTGTTTCATATTATATATAAACATTTTATATAAAATATTAGATATTATGTATTATAAATATATAAATTATATGTAAAGAATAACCTGAAACAGAAAATTTATAAATGGCAGGATTTTTTGTGGTAAGAGCTGGGCAACGTAAATAAAATTTTGTTGACGAGTAACGGACGTGGAGGATAAATTTATTATTGTTCTGAAATCAGATTCATTATCAGCATTCTTAAAAACCCCCGAATGACCATTTTTAGGCAAAAACACTTACTTTTTATAAAAACTGTCCGCCTTATTGGACCAACCATTATGGATTTTGAAAAACTGACATCAGATTCGTAATCAGCGATCCAAAAAACCCCCAAGTAACCATTTTCAAGCAAATCCAATCACTTTTTAAAAAAATATTCGCCATTTTGAATTTTAAAAAAGTAACATCACATTCGTAATTAGCGACACCAAAAACCCCCGAGTAATCATTTCCAAGCAAATCCAATCACTTTTAAAAAAAATGCCTGCCATATTGGATCCGTTATTTAAAATTTTTAAAAAGTAACATGAGATTCATATGATTATTGTTCTCAAATAAATAAACCGATTTAAATAAATCAAGCTTGAATATAAAGGGGATAAAATATAGTTTCATTTAGAATTGGATACTTTTTAAAGAATCTATTTTTTTTTAATTATTTAATAAATTTTTTATAAACAAATTATTTTTTTGTATGTAATGCTCTGCGCCTATTAAAAATTATATACATATAAGATATACTTTCTTTTAGAATTAGAGACTTTTTAAAATATCTATTTTTTAAAAATTATTTAATAAATTTTATATAAATAAAATTTTTTTCATTCGCTGCGCCTATTAAAAATTTGAAAAAAATTTCAACATAATTAAAACTATAAGAAATCAAAATGTATAGTGCAAAAACACTACACTTAGTTTTTGATCAATGTTATGATTATATAAATGTTAATTCGACAGTGTTCCCTACAGAAAATTCTTGTACAATATCTTGTTTAGAAAATTATACAAGATCTTGAACAGGAAACTATACCATTTCTGTCAATGAACCTGTACCATTTCTTGCATACGAAATTGAATCAAGATCTTGTGCAACATCTTGTACAAGAACCTGTACAAGTATTTTTTTTCCATGTTTGAATAAAGGGTCGTATACAATTTCTTGTACGAGATCCTGTACATGTTGAAATTGATTAATAACTTTAATAGCTGCGCAGTAGTTTTCTATGGCTTCTACAGCTGCGCAGTTGATTTTAAATCGTAAATGCAGAGAGTCTCTAACGACAATGTTAAAAATTTTCTTATATTTTGCATAAATAAAAAAAATTAATAAACAATAATAAAAAATATTATCTACACAAGAACTTGTACAGGATCTTGTACAAGTGCACATTCTTGTACAAGAAATTGTACATGAACCTTTATTTAAAAACGAAAAATTTTACATGTACAGGATCTCGTACAAGAAATTGTACATAAACCTTTATTCAAAATCGAAAAAATTACTTGTATAGACACAAGATCTTGTTTCAATTTCGTATGCGAGAAATGGTACAGGTTCATTGACAGAAATGGTATAGTTTCCTGTTCAAGATCTTGTACAATTTCCTAAACAAGATATTGTACAAGGATTTACAGTAGGGTTTTGTTCATTTGATAGATGCAAATAATGTTTAATTCAAAAAAACATCAAAATCACATTTCCGAGGCAATATAATTTTGATTGTAACTTTTTAAATAATTGTCGCTCATAAATGTTCTCAACAAATTTTTATTTCTTATAGTTTTAATTCTACGTAGAAATTTTTTTCACATTTTTAAAAGACGCAGAACATTAAAAAAACTGTACAAGTGCGAGTTAGACTCGCACTGAATTGGTGGGTTCCGTAAACAAATATAAGAATAATACTTTTTATATTGAAACAACAATTGGTAGGATTTTTTTCACTTTTACATTATTTTGGTAAGTTAAAATGAGGAGTTCAGTCCAATAACTCGATCTTCGCTCGGCTTGACCGCTGAGAAGCCAGTCAATGGTATCAAATATAGGAAAAAATAAAAACCAAAATTTCGATATTTTAAAAACGCTATCTTAAAGGAAATAAAAAAGCACAACTTTTTTCTCACTGTCATTTTTTTATAGAACGATTATTTTTTACAATAAAAAATAAAAACTGAAAATTTTTTTTTCTAAAATTTAATTAAATTTTAAAACATAAATCATATTAGTTAGTACAAATTTAAATGAATTTGATTGCACTTTGGTATGTATACTCATTTGGGTCTCCTAAAACTGACAAAGTCTTAAAAAGTTTAAAAATGATTAATTATTTATAATTTTATATATACACGGAAAAACTTTTTTCAAGAGTCATTACTAAATTTATTCAAGAACTCAGGATATGGGAAAAATTTAGAACTTCTTTTAGAAAAGTTAAATATTCATTAAAGAATTTTCAGGAGTTTTTCTAATGGCTTGGAAATAATTGTTCTTGACGCTGCGACTGAGTTCTTCAGTCACTGCGCCCTGAAAAAGTCTCGAACTATTTAAGAAAGAAGACGAAGCGTAACCAATAGGTATACAGCGCCACTTGGCTTTAAACGCTTTAAAACGATCTAAAACTAAAGTATCGTAACGCGTCCCTGCAGCCGAGTGGCATAAGGCGGAGCGATCTTGAGTCTCGAGGTCTCAAGTTCGACTACTCAGGCGGGCAAATTTTTTCGATAATTTTAAATTTTTCTATTCTTAAACCAGTTCAGGACTTTTTCAAAAAAATTCAATAAGTAGTCCAGAAATGTACTACAGTTATCCCCGAACAGCTTAAAATAATGTTTCAATCCATGGTTTTGTAGCATTTCTTGTTTTATTTCCATATCCTGAGTTCTTGAATAAGTTTAGTAATGACTCTTGAAAAAAGTTTTTCCGTGTATCTACCCCCGTGTAGAAATTTCGCTGGGGCCCTGATCAGGGCCTGATAGGGCCGACCTATTAGGGAATGAAACGCCGCGCCCGATGTGGCCCTGATCAGGAAATCCACACTTTCTTGTCGTCCCGATCTGGCCCTGATCAGGCGCGGCGTTTCATCCCATACTACGGCCCTAGTAGGGTAATTTCTGCATGGGCCTATATTACAAAAAGATATCGCCGCTGCCGCTGTTTCAAGATTCCATAGTATATTTAACATAACTTCCTGTCAAAGACGAACATAACCTCAAAATTAGGTGAAAGATCATCACTCTGAAGTTGGCCACAAATGGCTATAGTATGTTTAAGATAACTTCCTGTCAAAGACGAACATAACCTCAAAATTAGGTGAAAGATCATCACTCTGAAGTTGGCCACAAATGGCTATAGTATGTTTAAGATAACTTCCTGTCAAAGACGAACATAACCTCAAAAAAGAACAAACATAACTTCAACATTAGGTCTCAAGCTATATGCGGCTAACTTCAGAGGACAAACATAACCTCGAAATTAGGTCTAAAGGTTAAATGTCCTCTCCCCTCTACACATTCCAAGGTACAGGGCTTACAGGGGACAAAAGGAAAACATAACCTCAAAATTTGGTTCGAAGCTCATATGCGGTCAACTTCAGAGAACAAAAGGAGAACATAACCTCAAAATTAGGTCTTATGATCATGTGTGAACAACTTCAGAGGACTATGAGCGAACATAATTTGATTTCTGAAAAAACAACCCTGTTAATATGAATGTATTTAAAATTTTTTATAGATTGGTTTTTAGCCAAATTCTTTGAAATTTAAATAAGTTCATTCAATTTATTATTCTTTTATATTTACATTATTTTCAATGAATTCGTTACCAAGATTTACCACGAGAAGGTATAACAGACTTTAAAAAAATTAAAGTTTATTACAAACCAATCTAACATCTCACCTAAATTAAATAGTATATAATAAAATTTTAAAAAATGTAATATAAAATTATTTAATAAAGAATAATTAAATGTTAAATATAAATATAAAAAATGTTGTTTGGTAGATAAAAATTTTTTAATTACTGGATGATTTTGGTTTCCGAGAAATTGTTTCTCCTCCTAATATTAATTTATACAATGGTAAATGCTCTTCATTAATTTGTTGTATTTCATTTATTGTATTCACTTTCATTACTGGATACAATATTTAATTACTGGATGATTTTGGTTTCCGAGAAATTGTTTCTCCTCCTAATATTAATTTATACAATGGTAATGGCTCTTCATTAATTTGTTGTATTTCATTTATTGTATTGACTTTTAGAGATGCAAAAATCAAAGTAAAGTTTACATTGAAATTGATTCACAAGAATTTGAAAACATAAAAAACATTGTTTGGGAAGAAGTCTTTGAATAAATATTGATATTAACCTAACTTTTTAATTAATGTTATTCAAACCATTTAACTTTTTATAATAAATTTTTAGTCTAGGTGAGATGCAAGATTAGTTTGTAATAAACTGTAAAGCTTATTGCACCTCCCCGTGGTGCATCTTGGAAACAAATTCTTAAAGAAAATGTTTAGATTTTTTATAAAGAATTTGGCTGAAAACCAATCAATAAATACTTCAAAACTTTATTATGTTATTAATTAATTTTCTATTTTCAGATTCAGAAATTTAAAGATTACAAGATGAAATATACAGGTTTACTAAAACCAATATCTAAAATAGGGGGTTGGCGCGCGAAGCGCGCAGGGGGGCGGAGCCCCCCTAGTATATATATATATATATATATATATATATATATATATATATATATATATAAACCCAAGGGGAAACACAAGGGGATTTTTTTTACAATTAACTTTTCAAAACTGTTTACAGCGTACAATTTTTCATCTATTTAAGTGTTCTTTGCTCTAAATTGAAGGGAAATAATTTCTCGAGATATCCTTACATGCAAACTTTGAAATATTCAATTGTTTAAATAATTTTTTTTAACCAAATTTTTTTAACAAAAAATAAAAAAAAATTACATTTCTTAAAAGTCAAAATAAAAGTGAAACTTTCATTCTTTGACAACTTTTTCCTAAGCTCAATATTTTCAGACTTACAAATTGTAGGTCTACAATTACAAGTCCAAAATTTTGAAAATTCATAACTCAAAAATTTGGCCTCCAAAAAACAAAAATAAAAAAATACGCAGAATAGACCATATGTGTTTTGTAGAAAATTCATATTAATGTGCATTTACTACTTATACGTACATATTAACAATAAAGATGCTATTAGATAAATAATAATAATTAAAATATTATAATAATAATAGGAGATAATAAATATATATGTAAGTAGAAATAAATTTATTTGATATTTACTTGATAATTAGAAAATTAATACTTAAAAATTAACTACAAATAAGTAAAAATAAAATGTCAATATTTAAAATAATTCAATCTTAATTTATGAACAAATATAAATAATGGTGAATAACAAATATTTCAAAACAAATATAGGGTCATTTGGGGTAAATGTAAACAGTAGATGTTTTAGCTAAATTTACAAACTTAAAATCACGTACGTCGTTAATATTTATACCTCAGCTCACCTACAAAATGTTCTGAGTATTGACAATTTTTTATTTTGATAATTGGCAATGCTATAGTGTAACTTATCTTTTAACGCAAAAAAGATTAAAAATCAAAATTTTACTGTTTCAGTAT
Organism: Leptopilina myrica (nomen nudum); assembly: GCA_032872475.1. NCBI lineage: Eukaryota > Metazoa > Arthropoda > Insecta > Hymenoptera > Figitidae > Leptopilina > Leptopilina myrica (nomen nudum). The sequence continues at coordinate 29,791,323 of CM065464.1, forward strand.
TTTGTCTCGAATTTGCATAAAAATAAATTAAAAAATCAAACTTCAATTTGTAATTCTTCTTTATTAACGCCTTAAGGCTATGTCCAAGTTGCAAAATGTAAACAAACCAAGCACTAACATCACCTTTTTTATACAACTTTTTCTCTTACAAAAATTACCCTTTGAAAACTGTTTTTTACAAAAATGATAAATTAGATTGTAAAAGATTCCAAAAAAATTATTTTTGGCTATGAGCAAAAAAAAGCAATTAGTAAAATAACTAATTAAAATGACCTGTAAAATAGCATTTTTGGCGCGTCGCGAAAAATAAACTGTTTGAGTATATCAACCGCATTGACGATGAAGAAGTCTCATATCAGGGATTGGACCTTCAACATGTGAAAAGGGAAATTTTTCTCTTTCCTCCATGAAATTACAAGGAGAAAGGGTAAAAACTTCTTCATCGTCCGTGCGGTTGATACAGTCAAACTCTTAAATTTTTCGCTAATTTGACTTATTTATTAAATATCTCGGACGTTAAAGACTATTTAATTAATTTATTTATAGATCATTTCCAGCATTTTTAACACATTCCACATTTTTTTTACACATTAAAATTCTAAACGCTGGCAAGTGGGATACGAAGCCCAAGCTATTCCTAACCTAAGCACCGAAGTCTAATACGCTAACCACTACGCTATTCGCTCGCGTGCGGATCTGAGCATAATAATGTCGATATGCAATACCGCTAATACCGGGGCGTAATGGATCACTTTTTGTTGCTTAACTTTGTCATTCTAGCTTTAATAAAAATTTCATCACGTGGAAAACTTAGCCTAACATCTCAGCTTTCAATTTAAAAAAAGTAAGCCCTAATATCACTCATAATTTTTTATCTAGAACAATGTTTTTGGAGAAATTCAAGGTGAGGAATTTCGCCTCGGGCCGGGCTATTCTCCAGTTATTTTTTTTTATAAAAGGTTATCGTTGGTACTTATTAATATAAAGATTACAAGAAATTAAACTTGACAGGATTATTTTATTAATATTCTAAATATAATAGGTTTTTCTTAATAAATTAAGCAAAGTGATCCATTACGCCCCGGAGGTGTTTGTTTAAAATTTTGTTATTTTTTATTAATACCGTAAGTATTAAACAAATATTGTCAATTGTTCTTTAAGAACAAATGTCTAAAGCTCAAAACCTGATATACAAAAATTTTTCACAAGTAACTTTGAAAAAAATATAACAAAAAATCAAAAATTTCAAAAACTTACTTTCAAGCGTCAAAGTCACTTTTTCTACCATATTTTTAACAATAATAAATAAATAACAATGAAACTTGGCTCAAACTTACGGTGCGGTGTACCAAGTACATTATTGGGATCAAAAACCGAAATTAATTTGATTTACCACTTTTGAATAAATTCAAGTGATCCATTAGACCATTACGCCCCTGATCCATTGCGCCCGGTCTCCTCTATAGTAATAAACCAATGCTTTAATTCGTAAACAAAAATAGCCAAATAGTGCAAAATTTAATCTCCTAAATGCTTTAAATATGTTTTAATTCAGCTTAAACGTAAACATTATGGTCTTTTTTCTTATATTCAAGCAAAGAAAAAGGTGCCGACTTAGGACCACTATTTTAAGAAATTGACAAAATGCACCTTTTCACTTTTCATTGCATTAAGATTACAAAAGCCATTCGATATCGTTCTCAATAACATATACTTGTAGGAAAACGATTGCTGAACACAACGAAAAACTCACCAGAGTCAATAAATTCAATTTTCTTATTATTTTCATCCAAATACCTTACTATGCCGACTAAGGACCACTCTCCCCTATTATTATATTCATTTATTATTTTTAGTATTAATTTTTTTATATTTATAAATAATTAGCTGTATACTTTATTTATAAATATTAAAGAAATTTGAATATACCAAAAAAATTTAATTCTTCAATTTATTTGTTAATTAATAAATAAAAAATATAATTAAAACCTATTTGCAAATTCATTAATTTTTACAATTAAATTTTATTTTCTTGTATTGTTAATTCTTTTTTTAATATTTAAACTTTAAACAATTCTTCTACAAAAATTTTTTACAACATAATAGATTAAAAATTTTTATTACTATAATTATTATTTTATTCATTCGAATTTATTAATTTTTATTGAAAACAATAAGACTATAGCTAAATTTTTGCATTGTTAAAAAATCCATTTCTAAAGATTCTAAATAATGTGTTAATTAAAAAAAAATTATTTTAGAAAACATTAAATTGTTTAAAAAAACAATGACAATAACCATATTCTTAGCATATTATTATTAATTGAAATCTTAATAATAACAACATAATTGATATTATTTCGCAGTCGGTAGAATGTCTGTACCGCTCGGCCCGTGTGGAAAAATTTTATGGAAGTCTGGTGTCTACGAAGAGACTAGACAGTTATAGTGTAGCCCGTCTAATCTAGCCTGTCTTGCTATCGGCTAAGGAGCAGCTTAATAGACCTCGTTGAGTCCGTCTATCTAGACGGTCTTTTCAAGCTCAGAGCAGTGACTTGCATGGCGCAATAAGTTATGACAGTTTACAGTTGGCGTGCATAACATTCAGTTGCTATTACACATGGTCGAATTTTAACCAAATTTTGTAATTATATTATATAAATTAAATTTACGTTAGAATACATAGTTTTTTTAAAAACTTCACAATCCAATTATGTTATAAATTTCCTTGTTTTTAAATAGTGGAGGTAAGTATCCTATTGTAATTACAAAACATAACCTAAAAAAAATAATTGACTAAATGAAAAAGTAAAATTATCCGTGTGGAAAAATAAAAAATAAGAAACCTAAGTCAAATATGTCCGTCTACACGGAAACAAGAATAGCACAAGAGATGCGCCAAACAGTAGGACAAGTCGTGTGCTTTACTTTAGCGCGTCTGGTGTTCCTTTTAGGAACAGCAGACATACTTAGTTCGGCGCAGGCGCTGTGCTTTGAGACTTGTACATTTTATAAGCACAGCGTCTGTGCCCAAAAAGTATGTCCCCAGGCGGAAATTTACCACTGGCATCGTACCGCGCCTGTACAGACGTCGGTAAGACTGTACTGACATTCGTCCGCGAGACAACCGGATCGGTGCAGGCTTTCTACTGGAACATGACAATGTGTTGTAGTGGCTGCGCGTCCGGCTCGGTACAAATTTGATGCCGCCGAACAACCGGCGTTGTACCGGCATTCGTCCGCTCTAGCAACCGCGGCGGGCCAAATATTCTTCCAAAGACGACTCGCTTCAGCGGACCGGCGTTCTACTGGCATTCGCCCGTCTAGCCAGACTAAATTATATTTTATATTGAAAAATAAAATAAAAAAATATTTAATTAACTATGCATGGTGCATGTTAATTAATATTTATTTATAGATCATTTCCAGCATTTTTAACACATTGTACATTTTTTTAACACATTAAAATTCTAAACGCTCGCAAGTGGGATACGAAGCCCAAGCTATTCCTAATCGAAGCACCGAAGTCTAACACGCTAACCACTACGCTATTCGCTCGCATGCGGATCTGAGCATAATAATGTCGATATGTAATACCGCTACGAAGCAAACAATAAATAACAAGTTGTTCATTTCATGACCATTTCGCTTCCTCAAAATATCATAAACCAATTGCTTAATTTAATTTTAATATGTTAAGGTAATATTTCAAAAAACGCGAAATTTGAATTTTTTGTGAAAAAGAAAAATATTGATTAATTTTATAAATTTTAATGAAATGTGCACTTTGTATATATCAATCGATTCGTTTTCTTGTAAGGAATGTAATTTTGAGAATAATTTATGAAAATATTAAGAAATAAAAAAGTTATTTAAAAAAATACAAAAAAATTTTTTTTTTTAATTTTGAAAAAATTGTATAAAAAAAATTTTTGTGGATAAATTTGAAAATCCTTGTGTCAGATTTTAGGTATTAATGAGTGCAATAAACCTGCAAAATTTCAGGGCAATCCATTAAAATTTGTTAGAGATAATTTGTACACAATTTTTTGTGACATACACACACACACATACATACACACACACACACACACACACACACACATACATCTGGACATTTGCTCAGAATTTAATATACATATATCCTAGATGAAAATGAGTCCATATAACCATGTTTTGAAAAATTGAAAATCGTCACGAATGCAAAGCTTCCTTATGAGGAAGCAAAAATGAATAATAAAAATAATAAATAAATATAATAATAATAATAATAATAATAATAATAATAGAATAATTAAAAAAATAAAAATTTTAAAATATTGTTTTAAAACACTAGATTTATTTACATAATATTCATAAAATGCTAAAATATTCCAAAGTATTTGTAAAATTATTGCTTCCTCATAAGAAAGCTTTGCATTCGTGACGATTTTCAATTTTTCAAAACATGGTTATATGGACTCATTTTCATCTAGGATATATGTATATTAAATTCTGAGCAAATGTCCAGATGTATGTGTGTGTGTGTGTGTGTGTATGTGTGTGTGTATGTATGTGTGTGTGTGTGTATGTCACAAAAAATTGTGTACAAATTATCTCTAACAAATTTTAATGGATTGCCCTGAAATTTTGCAGGTTTATTGCACTCATTAATACCTAAAATCTGACACAAGGATTTTCAAATTTATCCACAAAAATTTTTTTTATACAATTTTTTCAAAATTAAAAAAAAAATTTTTTTGTATTTTTTTAAATAACTTTTTTATTTCTTAATATTTTCATAAATTATTCTCAAAATTACATTCCTTACAAGAAAACGAATCGATTGATATATACAAAGTGCACATTTCATTAAAATTTATAAAATTAATCAATATTTTTCTTTTTCACAAAAAATTCAAATTTCGCGTTTTTTGAAATATTACCTTAACATATTAAAATTAAATTAAGCAATTGGTTTATGATATTTTGAGGAAGCGAAATGGTCATGAAATGAACAACTTGTTTTATATTTATAAATAATTATCTGTATACTTTATTTATAAATATTTAAAAAATTTGATTATAACAAAAAAATTTAATTCTTTAATTTATTTGTTAATTAATAAATAAAAATAAAATTTAAACCTATTTTTCAAATTCATTAATTTTTAAAATTAAATTTTATATTCTATTGTATTGTTAATTCTTTTTTTAATATTTAAACTTTAAACAATTCTCCTACAAAAATTTTTTACAACATAATAGATTAAAAATTTTTATTACTATAATTATTATTTTATTAATTTTTATTGAAACAATAAGACTATAGCTAAATTTTTGCATTGTAAAAAATCTATTTCTGAAAATTCTGAATAAGGTGTTAATTAAAAAAAATTATTTTAGAAAACATTAAATTGTTTTAGAAAAACAATGACGATAGCCATGTTCTTAGCATATTATTATTAATTGAAATCTTAATAATAAGAACATAAATGATATTAGTCCGCAGTCGGTAGAATGTCTGTATCGCTCGGGTTGTCAGACGGACGAATGCCAGTACAACGCCGGTTGTTCGGCGGCATCAAATTTGTATCGAGCTGGACGTACAGCCATTACAACACATAGTCACGTTCCAGTAGAATACCTGCACCGCTCCGGTTGCCAGGCGGACGAATGCCAGTACAACGCCGGTTGTTCGTCGGCATGAAATCTGTACCGAGCCGGACGCACAGCCATTATAACACAGTATAAATTTTGATCCGGCGGTCGGACCCGTCTTTGTACCGCGCCAGCAGACATTAACACCCAAATCGGTACAGACTGCCTGTACCGGCATTAACTCTCCAAATCAATCGGCGCGAATCCTTGACGGTTGGATGATCCGGCATTCGTCCGACTTTTCCGCCTGGGTCTGTTGTTCAAAAAAGGCACATCAAACGCACAGGACATGTCCTACTGTTTGGCGCATCTCTTGTGCTATTCTTTTTTCCGTGTAGTACGGTGTTATTAAGACCGCCTAGATTTGGTCGAGGATGTTATATACGCATGCGTCAATTTGTGCCCAGCTGTTAAGTAACATGGCGCCTAATGGCGTCGCGTTGTTTGGCGTCGTTAGATCAGTCAGTGTATGGTACATTTCCTTTGTGATTTTTAGTATTCGTTGTGGTTTCTGTTTTATGTGAATAATAATGTGCTATGTTGTTGTTGTTTTCTGTATAATTTAATTTTAAATGTGCACTGAAAAAAATAGATTTTAATGTATTTCTATGAGTTTTGATTACTCGGCTGAAGCTAGCAGTCGTACTCAGCATCAATGTTTAGGCGTCATCTATCAACATGCCTCTCCTTCAAATTTAGTAATACTTAATAATTTAAAAAATCACCGAGTACTGTTGTTTGAGAATCAATATCCACTAAATAGCAAATATAGTAGGTTTCTATTTATTAATTGCATTAATTAGTGATTGACGCCTAAGGATTGGTTCTGAATACAACTGCTAGTTTCATCCGGCAGTTTTGATTTGAAGTAAATTTTATTTTACCAAAAGACTACTATCTTCAATGCGAAAGATTTGGAGAGGCACAAAGACTTACGCTTAAGGGTATGTCCAAGTTGTGAAATGTAAACAAAGCAAAATGTAAACAAACAAAGCACTAAAATCATATTTTTTATACATCTTTTTCTCTCACAAAAATTAATATTAGAACACTTTCTCTACAAAAATGGAAAATTAGAGTGTCAAAGATTCAAAAAAAATTATTTTTGGCTATGAGCAAAACAAAGCAATTAGTAAAATAACTAATTAAAATGACCTGTAAAATAGCATTTTTTAAACGTCGTAAAAAATAAAAGCAGCAGTAGAAGACCAAATATTGAGGATTTTTTCGACCATCACATCTTCGTAAATGAATAGAAATTTACAGTTTTTTTATGAAAATGGTAAATTGAAGTGTTGAATTTGGTATCTATACCTAGTATACCTGAAAGCATGTAAAAATAAGTGAGTTTCAGTCTAAAACAAAATGTGTCTTTCTGCATAGTGTTGTCAATGCTTTCTTGGCACGGTCTGCGCGTGCGCGGAGAGCAATTGTCTGACATCGCGAAAAATTTAAGTGTTTGACTATATCAACCGCACGGACGATGAAGAAGTTTTTACCCTTTCTCCTTGTAATTTCATGGAGGAAAGGGAAAAATTTCCCTTTCCACATGTTGAAGCTCCAATCGCTGATATGAGACTTCTTCATCGTCAGTGCTGTTGATATACTCAAACAGTTTATTTTTCGCGACGCGTCAAAAATGCTATTTTACAGGTCATTTGAATTAGTTATTTTACTAATTGATATTTATTGAACACACTCAAAAATGATTTTTTTGGAAACTTTGACACTCTAATTTATCATTTTTCTAAAAAAAGTTTTCTAATGGTAATTTTTGTGAGAGAAAAAAATGTATAAAAAATGTGATTTTAGTGCTTTGTTTGTTTACATTTTGCTTTGTTTACATTTTACAACTTGGGCATACCCTTAAAGAAAGTTGAAGTGAAAAATACAGAAAGTTAAAATATTTTTTTATACTTTTTATGTAAAAAAAGTCATTAAAATTATTTCAAATACAATTAAGTCTTGTCATTCTAAGAATAGTTGTTACAACATACAATGAGAAATTTTGAATAGACGTAGATTAGAATTTACTAGCACTGCTGATCAGACCAGAAACGCTGGTCTATTCTAGACGATAGCGTGGAAGTTTCGTTTCAATTCTGAACAGCCGCTCGACAAGACCGTCTGTCCTTGGTCTAGAAATACGTTAGGCGGTCTCTTAAGCGCTTGGTCAGCGCTCTAATATTTTTCCACGTGAGGGGTTGTCAGACGGACGAATGCCAGTACAACGCCGGTTGTTCGGCGGCATCAAATTTATACTGAGCCGGACGCACAGCCATTACAACAGAGTATAAATTTTGATCCGGCGGTCGGATCCGTCTTTGTACCGCGCCAGCACACATTAACATCTGAATCGGTACAGACTGCCTGTACCGGCATTGACTCTCCAATTCAATCGCCGCGGATCCTTGACGGTTGGATGATCCGGCATACGTCCGACTTTTCCGCCTGGGTGGTTAAAAAAACGCTAGGATAAACAGCTAGGATTTCAATACTTATTGATTTTGAATCTTGAGATGCCGCTTTAAAAGATTGTACAAATGATTTTTTTTGTGACACAGAAAAACTTAATTTTGCTTCAAGACCACCGTGTGAAACCGTTTAATTTTCGCAACGCGTCAAAAATGCTTTTTTACAGGTGATTTTAATTTGTTATTTTACTAATTACTTTTGATTGCTCATAGTAAAATAATATTTCATTGGAAACTTTGACACTCTAATTTACCATTTTTGTAAAGAATGTGTACAAATGTTAATTTTTGTGAGAAAAAAGGCTGTTTGAAAAATGTGATTTTAGTGCTTCGTTTGTTTACATTTTTGTTTGTTTACATTTCACAACTTGGACATACCTAATAAAATATTCAATTGCAATTGAATATTCTGAATATTGTAAGTAAATCTGTATAAATAAAATCAGACTTTTGTCTGTATATTGCTTAGAATTTGTAAATTTTAGACGATGCAATATGCTTTTGAATCAATAGCATAACAAACTACCCAGTAAAAAAAATTCTATACACGGACCGCGGAGTTCGTATACGAGCTCGGTAGCTCGTATGAGAAGTATGAGAAATCTCTCATACGAGCCTTTTCCGTAATGAGAAGTGTATAGATTAGAGGTGTGCAAAATTCGAATCGACAGAAATTCGAATCGAACTAGCTAATTCGAAATTCGAAGTTTCGAATTTCGAATTGGCCAATTCGAATCGAAAGTAAATTCGAATCGAACTAGCTAATTCGAAACTTCGAATTTCGAATTGGCCGATTCGAATCGAAAGTAAATTCGAAACTTCGAATTCGGTTATTTAATTAGCACAATTATTTTGACAGAAATCCTAACCTAAAATTAGTAGGCTGGTATTCATAATATAGCTATCTAGTACTTAGAAACTTGTTGAAAGTGAAGGAAATATTTCGCTTATTGCTTCTATTACATAAGGAAAAAAAACTCATTTTGCAAATCTTTTGCATAATTTTTAATAAATAAATAAATTTAATGTTTCAAGAACAATTGAAGAATTTTTTGATAATTTAAAAAAATCATTTTTTTGGGAAATTTTAATTTATAATTTTGAATCTTGTTTGTGTACAATGTATTTGAATATTCGGAAATATTGAAAATATTGAATATCGAACATATTGGAAATATTTAAATTCTTTGCAAGAATTCAATTATTTTCCTAAATAATATCAATCTTCGTAAAATTAAATTATTTTTAAACAAAATTTTAATAACATTTTACGAATAAATACAATTATTTTCTAAAATTTTAATAAATACTTCAAAAAAATTTAATTATTTTCTTAAATTGTAAAATTTTTGAAAAAATTCAATTATTTTCAAAAAATTCCACGAAAAAATTCATTTTTTAATTCGTTATAGAGTATATCTAATAAGAAATTAGTAATCTTCTAAAATTTTAATAAATACTTTTAAATAATTTTTTTTATTAATTCTTTGCAAAAATTGAATTATTTTTAATACAATTTTAATCGAATTTCTCGAAAAATGTAATTATTCTTAAAATTTTTTTAGAATTATCTTATAAAAATTTATTTAAAAATGAATTTCAGTTAAAAATTTAGATTACAATTAAATATTAAAAGCAATATAGCGTGAATTTTTAAAAACAATTCGATTTTGAATAAGTTTAATTGAATTTTGCAAATATTAATTTAAGTTTTTATTTTCTAATATTTATTTAATTGAATAATTTAGGAATACTTGAAATTTCGTAAAATTGAATATTGTAAAGTAATGGATTTGAAAATTCTCAAAGAACAATCGATTTAAAAAAGAATTTTAGTTAAAAATTCTTGCAAAAAATAATTGTATTAACAATGATTGTATCACTCGGTTATTTTTAATTATTAGAGACACCTTATTTTAACACATTATTGGTATTTGTATGTTATTTATATATTAAAATTATAGAATTAATAAAAAATATATTGACATTTTTAAGAAAAAGTTTCTAAGTACTAGATAGATGCACTGTAAAAAATTTTTTTTGTAGATTTACAGTTTTATTTAAAATTTTATAGAAACTTATAAAATAACGTCTTTAAAAGTAGTGAATTTAAAATTCCGTCTGTAAAATTAATACTTTTAATGTGTCAATTTTACAATTTTCTGTAAATTTACTACTCTGAAAGTAGGTAATATTTTTGTCTTTTTATTACCTACTTTCAGAGTAGTAAATTTACAGAAAATTGTAAAATTGACACATTAAAAGTATTAATTTTACAGACGGAATTTTAAATTCACTACTTTTAAAGACGTTCCCGAGTCGAAATTTAAACCCTACTTTGAGGATTTAAACACTGAATAGAGTCTCCTTTACTGCTATTAACGCCTTTAGCATCTACTTTACTGATTTTTGAACCTACAAGTCTATCATGTTTCAAGAAACTCATAATCCAGAACCTACTTTGACTCTCTTTTAACCTATTAGACCCTCTTTTTAATATGTTCACCCTACATTTATTAAACCTCTAAAACCCTACTTTCAATCCGTTCACCCTACATTCATTTATTCAACCTGTAAAACCCTACTTTCAATCCTCTCAGCCTACATTTATTTATTTAGTCTACAAGGCCCTACTTTTAATCTGCTCACCCTACATATATAAATTACTATAATTGAAAAAATATTTCGTTCACTCCAAGTATAATGTACTTATGTTTAAAAACCATTTTGGAAGTTACCTATCTTTCACGTTTGTTTTAGAAATCACGTAAGTTGAAGGATTGTTTTGGAAACTACATATCTTTTTGTTCCGTACAGAATTATTATTAAACATATACATTTTAATGCATCAACTTTAAAAAAATTCACTTAACAACAAAATATTAACTTTAAAATAAAAGTAATAATAATACAAAGTAGAGCCTCTAAAAAAATCCGTTATCTTACGTGAGTTCTAAAACAAACGTGGAAGATAGGTAACTTCCAAAATGGTTTCCAAATATAAGTACATTATACTTGGAGTGAACGATTTAATAAATTATAATTCACTTAGTGAATATTTTTAGTAATTATTTAATCATGTAAAAAAGTATTTTCGAATATTTTTCAGAAACTTTATTCACGCTCTTTGTCATTAATACAAATAGAAATAATAATAATCAGGGTTGATGCATAAAATTCTACACTGAGAAAAAAATGCTATTGAATCTATAGCACACATATTCACATACGTTCAAAAGCAGATGTGATCAACTTAATGCGAAATGTAGTTCATTTTATAGCATCGCTATTGAATCAAAGAAGACATTTTTTTATTTAAAAGCAGTGCTATAAAATAAACTACATATCACATCAAGTAAATAACATCTGCTTTTGAACGTATGTGAATATGCGTGCTATAGATTCAATAGCATTTTTTTCTCAGTGTATCTAATTTAATTTTAACCAATTTTTAAATAAACGAATACATTTTTAGGAAAGGGTAATTTCATGTTTCAATAATTATATACTTTATAAACAAGATTTTAATAATTATAATAATAATAATAATAATAATAATAATAATAAAAATAATGATTCTATCACTGGGTTTTCAAATTAATTAAGTGTCAAAGTTGACGATCACTCCGAGTCAAAACAATTTAAGAAATTAAAACAATTCTTTTAACGTTCTCAAAAGAAAAGCTGTACTTTTCAGAAACTAAAATTTTAATATTGCAATGAAAATATTGTCTAAATTTATTTAATAAAATTATGGTTCCTGAAGAGGACAGATTTGCTGTTGAAAACGTTTAAGGAATATTGTTTTAATTTTTTCCATTGACTTGACTCGGAGTGATCGTTAACTTTAACACTTAATTAAGATTTTAATAAATTAATTTTTTCTTTGAAAAAATTACTTTATTAAAGTCTTGTTTATAAAGTAAATAATAATTAAAACATGAAATTACCCTTTCCTAAAAAGGTATTTGTTTATTTAAAAATTGGTCAAAATTAAATTAGATATAAATTAGTGCATTAACACTAATTATTATTATTATCATTACGGCTTTGTAGGGTCTAGGAGTATGAAAGTAGGTTATAAAAGGTTTTACAATGTAGGGTGTAGGAGAATGAATGTAGGGTTTACTGAATTCGAAATAGGCCCTCCTTTACTTCTCCAAATGGAAGATTTGGAATTTTCCGCCGGTTTTGGGAGTTAAAGTAGGGTCTAAATTTCATTAAAGTTAGAACCTCCTTTACTACTCCTAACTCTCAACAAACCCTGAAAATTCAGGGTTAAAGTAGGGCTTAAATTTCGACTCGGGTTATTTTATAAGTTTCTATAAAATTCTAAATAAAACTAAATCTACAAAAAATTTTTTTTAGTGTGTATTATGAATACCAGCCTACTAATTTTAGGTTAGGATTTCTGTCAAAATGATTGTGCGAATTAAATAACCGAGTTAAGTTGTACAATTCGAAACTCCGATTTTCGAATCGGCCAATTCGAAATTCGAATTCGAAGTTTCGAATTGGCTAGTTCGATTCGAATTATTCCCGACTCGAGTTTTCTGTTGTCGAGTCGAATAATTTTCGATTCGACTCGATTAAATGCACACCTCTATTATAGATGCTTGCATACGAGGTGACTTTTAAAGCATTTTTATTAATATAACGCTATTTTAAAGTAAATGTAGATAATAGAAATGAATTTTCAAAGTAAAACAAAGCTAAATTTATAAGGGAAATGAAGTTTTAAGAAAAAAAGGATAATTTTGTTCAAAAAATTTATTCACACTGAAAAAAGATTAGAATTTGATAATTCCTTGTTACTCTAACTTACCGACATTAGATATTTCTCGTATACGGTAAGTACATTTTGTATTAAATTTAATTATTTTATATAAGGACATTTATATAATAAATAAATAATAATATATTTATTAATCAGTTAGGAAAACACTTATTTATTCTACCGCCAATACAAAATCGTGCTTACCGCATCCGAGAAATATCTAATGTCGGTAAGTTAGAGTAACAAGGAATTATCAAATTCTAACCTTTTTTCAGTGTGAATAAATTTTTGGAACAAAATTATCCTTTTTTTCTTAAAACATCATTTCCCTTATAAATTTAGCTTTGTTTTACTTTGAAAATTCATTTCTATTATCTACATTTACTTTAAAATAGTGTTATATTAAGAAAAATGCTTTAAAAGTCATCTCGTATGCAAGCATCTATACACTTCTCATTACGGAAAAGGCTCGTATGAGAGTTTTCTCATATTTCTCATACGAGCTACCGAGCTCGTATACGAACTCCGCGGTCCGTGTATAGAATTTTTTTTACTGGGTATGTATTCAAATACGTTCAAAAGCAGATGCTATAAAATTGACAGCACCATGCTATAAAATTTACAGTACCGTGCTATAAAATTGACAGTACCGTGCAGTAAAATTGTAGTCATACTTATTAAAGTAAAAAGTATTAGGTATTGTCTTATTCAAATGCACTTTTTAATACAATAATATATTTCTATTATAGTATTGTATAAGCTTGTAAAAAATGAACATTGGAGAATAGAGAATACTTATTTTTTTCTTAAATTAATTATAAAAGTTATTGAATTTAAAAAATAAATGTTTCATAACAAATTAAGATAATTCATTAATTTATATTTTAGTAAATCATCGGTTTTAATTTGCAAAATTTCATGTTAATGTTTTGGAAATACTTGAAAGAGGAATTTGAAATTTAAATTTTCCCGGGAATATATCTTTGTTTTGTGATTGGTTACTAAATATACACTATACACACTTGAAATATTAATTTTTTCTCTCACAAGCGGTGATAGTTTCATCACTTTTGTATATAAGGAAATTCAAATCAACATCATTTAAATGTATTATGATATGTATAATGTATGTATGTATAATGTTAAATAGTATGTTAAGTATATGTTACAATAAAATATTTAATTTTAGGTTGAGTTGTAAACTTATAAGTTATATCTCAAATTATATATATTGTATGAAGAATTACAAAAAAGTGTATCTTGAAATAGGTAACAAGATGTAAAAGAGCAAAAATATGTCTATTTCTCAAAATATTTTTTTCAAAAGAAAAATATTTTATATTTGAAACTATAGAATTATGCTATAAAATTGAATTTTAATTTATTAAAATCTAAAGTCCGATGTATTCTTTTTAAAACTATGTGTTATTCAAACTATAGCATCATGCTATAAAATTAAATTTTAATTCATTAAAATCTAAAGTATGATGTATTCTTTTGAAAATTATGTGTTATTTAAACTTTATCATCCCAGCTGAAAAAGTTCTATAGAATTTCACTAGAATCATTCTATAGAATCGTTCTATATGAATTCTAGTGAATATTCTATAGAATTTCTACATAAATACTATTAAATTTGAGTGATTTTTAATTAGAAAAACTTTAAATTTGTGAAATAATAATTTTCAACAAATTTTAGGCCAAAATAATTGTTTATATCCTTTAAATATATAAAATTCATTGAACTTCGTAATCATACGTAACTATAATGTTAAAAAAATTATTTCACGAAATTTATTTTGGCCTAAAATTTGTTGAAAAATATTATTTCACAAATTTAAAGTCTTTGTAATTAAAAATCACTAAAATTTAATAGTGTTTATGTAGAAATTCTATAGAATCATTCTAGTTAAATTCTATAGAATATTCACTAGAATTCATATAGAACGATTCTATAGAATGATTCTAGTGAAATTCTATAGAACTTTTTCAGCTGGGATCATGATATGAAATTGATAGTATATTCTATTGATTTAAAAGTACAAGCTATTAAATTTATAACAGATTTAATTATAGGTATGAAATGCATTTCTTGATATTATAGCATTTTTCGTTAATACTATAATTTCTGTAATAATATTATATAAGATTTATTTAAATCTATAGTGCAGTAATCAATAGCACATGTTATTGAACCAATAGTATTTGTATTCGAACGATATTGAGTATGCCGTTTATTGCGACAAACAAATATTTCATTGATTCAATAGAATTTTTTCTCAGTGTATATACAGGCGCCAGAGTCTCACCGATAAAGCTGATATTGTAACTCAAATTCAATAATAGTACATTACAGTATATTACAGTACTAGTGTAAACACAAACTAGTGTAGTTTTGTCGCTTATAGGGTGGTGTTTGGAGAGGTGGTTCGGGGGTGAAGCACCCCGACCACAAAAAACAACTAATCTTTTCTTTAAAAAAACTTGGCATTAAAAGTATCGAAATATCTTGAATAGTATGTATATGTATCAAATCAAAAGAATGATGATTAATGATTTCAATTATAAATTGGAAACGATTTCAGTATTGTAGAAAATTTATGCGAAGGAACACGCAAATATAATCATGGATACTTTTAAAATGAACAACTATTTTGAAAATAAATTGAAAAACAATATATTTAAATTATTTAATAGTAGTTTAATTTATATTTTTTATTTTAATTATTAGAAGTTATTGTCGATGTTACTGAGGACAATTATTACAAAGTTGGAACGAAAGACGGAGTTATAGCCCAAATGTTCAGCAGAAATCAACTTGCACCAGTATCTACAAATTTTTTAAAAACTGACGAAGTGCCAGACGAAACAATCTCTGTAAGATCTGCGAATAGTAATAAGCTTCTGGGTAGCTCCATGCCTAAAAAATCAAAGTTGTACACTAGTTCTTCGATTTTGTTGAAACTTCGAAATTTTAAAGTGGAATACATGGCAGTAAAAAGCCTCAATTCGATTTTGAAAAATTTTGGATTTACGAGGTTTTTAATTTTTGTTTGAAATTTTGAAAATTGTATATCTCTAAGGAAAATCAATGAAATTTTTAGATAATGCTTATTAATTACAAACAATTTAACATAAATACCGATGCAAATTTAAAACATAATTATTATTGTTTAAGCAATATTTAAACAAATTATTATTGTTAATTACTAACTATTTACAGAATAGTATACCTAAAAGATGCAGTTTTTTCTAATCATGCAAATTTACCAAACTTTTTTTATATGTCGATTTACATTAAAAATAAAATTATAATTTAAACAAAAATAAGAATAAGAATGTATTTAAAAATTTTTTCAAAAATAATCGTACTTTTAATTTTAATCTGGATAGCTCCATGCCAAAAAAATTAAAGTTGTGTCCTAGTTCTTCGATTGAGAATTTGTCACAGAATACTTGCAAATGAAAATTGTAAAAACGACTTTATAATTATTTGTTAATCATGGTTATAAATATTAAATAAAAAACAAATTATCTATATTGAAAGCTTTTCAAATTTAAATGCATTCGGAGACATTAAAAACAAAAACACTTTATTGAGTTTACAATATTAAGTGAAATTAACTTTTAAAAAGTAAAGTAACACAATTAATATTCAATATAATTGTTGTAAACAATTATTTAAACAATTATTAACTAAGTTTGTTTTTTGGGAAATTTTTGTTATTTTTTTTGGCAATTACCAAAATTCAAATTTTTTATAATAATAATTTGTTTAAACAAATATAAATTTAAGAAATGCAAAGTATTCTTACAAATTTATAGCCTGACATTCTCCAAAAATAAAAATTGAATTCGGTTAAAATTTGCGACTTATAGGTGACTTTGAACGTTAGTTTGTATGTAGAGTATAGCCGGAAAATGCGCTTTTTATGGTGTCGCGCAAGGACAAAAAATTCAATATCTCCTAAAGTTTCAGACCCTCCATCGATTTTTCTTTTGGAAAATACTCATGAAATAAGTGGGAATCGAATCATTATTATTAAAAAAAATAGAAATGGCACTTTTCAAAAAATTGTTTATTTAAAAATTTTTTTTAAAAATAATTTGATTAAATTTTTTTTTTAATTTTCTTAAATTGTCTGTAATTAATAAGCATTCCCTGAAAATTCCATTAAATTTCATTGATTTTCCTTAAAGATATACCATTTTCAAAATTTAAAAAAAAAATTAAAAACCTCGTAAATCCAAAATTTTTCAAAATCGAATTGAGGCTTTTTACTGGTATGTATTCCACTTAAAAATTTCGAAGTTTCAACAAAATCGAAGAACTAGTGTACAACTTTGATTTTTTAGGCATGGAGCTACCCTTCTTTAAATGGAGGGCAAGGTTTTATTAAGTGTTCCTGCACAACAAAATGTTGCACTAAAAAATGTGCATGTAGGAGAAAGAACCTTTTACAAAATTTCAAATTGCAATTACAACAATAAATGTTATTCAAAATTATATTGATTTGTTTTAATCGACTGTTATGGACAATTTATAATTGAAATCATTAATCATCATTCTTTTGATTTGATCGTTCGTAAAGTGTCAACAATAAACAAATCTACAGCTATGGACAACATTGTACAGAGATATTTGTACTGAGCTAGCTCTGTACAAAAATCTCTGTACCGAGCTAGCTCAGTACAATTATCTCTGTACAGAGCCCGGAAATAATAGGTCTGTACAAAACGACTTGTACAAATCGCGATCAGTACAAAAATCGTTGTACGGATCGGGCTTTGTACAATTTCGGGCTTGGTACGTAACATATATATATAAAAGACGATGAGCATTATTTGTCAAGTCAGGAATTCACATCGCATCGCAGAGTTCAAACGTGACTACGTCCGAAAGGGTTTTCTCCCATGGGAAATTTTTCCCAAATAAAGAAAAACTGGACAACAGTTTGATCCCTTTTTCTCGACATTGGCTTAAGTTTACTCCTAATATTAATTTAATAACGCAGAACGTGAACAATTGACAGGCAATAACAGCCGGGCAATCAAGAGACGTCCGTCCCAGTATTTAGAAACTCTTCCCTTTTTCCAACTTGCGGAAGAATAAAGTGAGTGAGAAACATATAATAATGTTCGGATCTTAGATGCATGCGAGAGAGATGGAAAATGGGATAAGCGTTCAACCCTTCTGTGAATGTCACTCGGGGCCAAGTGCCTTTAGTATCAAACAATAGTAGTTGTTCTTGTTGATTTCATCTCACGTCGCTCACCCTCCGGGATTCAAAGAAGGGGCAAACGACATAAGGACCCCGTGAGGGTCTGTACTTCTGCATTATTCTGTTGAAACTTGACGTTCAAGCTGGAAAAGGGTAGCAATAATAATCTTTCAAACTTCTCTAATAAATAATTATCCGCAAACTTTAAAAAAAATTGTTTTCTAAACTAAAAAAAACTAACATGATTTCAGTATATTTAATTCGTTAAAAGAAAATAAATAAGATGGAAAGTTATAATAAATGTATATGCTAAAATAGTAAACAAGTTATTTAAAAATACCGAAGGAAACATGTGTTCGAGTGTTTATAATATTTTTCTCGCTTTTACAAAATATTTTGTTGTTTTAGTTCAAGTGGCACGTGGATGTTAATGTTTACAAGCCTTTTACATGGTAGAGATTTATTTGAATATTTCTAGGCTGGTTGACACAAATCACTAGCGGAGAAAAGAGAGGGTGACGGAGAAAAATAACTCTGGCATCATTCAAGTGAGATACAATCTGAGGAAGAAGTGAGAGAGAATTGGGCTTGTCGTGAGGTCACCCGGTATAAATATTTAAAGTCCCGAATTAAGCCAAGATGATAAAGCGCTTCCAAGTACGCGACCTGGATGCTCTGGATCCTATCAGAGTGCTGTTTTAGTGGCTCTCTTAAACACTCTATCTCTCCATACTGTCTCTGGATTCTATTTTACATTGCATGAACAATTAACTTCACTTATGAGTAAGACAAATTGTAAAAAATCAAAGACAACTGATAATTACTTTCAGTACAGGTCTTTTAAGAATCTCTTGAGGAAAAAGTAATCTCCACAATTAAATTGCACAAATCTGTGTTGTGAATTTAACAATCCGCAATTTCTCAATTTAATTTATCAATTTCAATGTAAGATATAATTATTAAATGATTGTTTACTTTCCCTCTAATTTTGAAATAGCCACTGTTGACTGATTCAACAACATGACTAATTCATTAGTTAATTTAATTTTTAGTTTAAACAGTTAGTACATTTAGGTCTATTAAGTACTTTAGTTTCAATTTTTTTTAAACAGTGATATGCACTCATTTTCATATAAAATGTCAAATAACATTTTAAATGGTGAAGCAGTATGAGAAGCAGACGAATTTTTGTAGCATTAAAAAATAAAATAAATAATTAGCCATTTTCATAACAACGGTTGCTATAGTTGCTGTAATGTAACGGCCCTTATGAGGTCCGTTAGCAACTACAGGCGGATGTCCGAGTTTCGTTATAAGAATTTCGGCCTTGAGCCACAAGACCCTACAAATGATTCTCAATTGTCATTTGTAAAAAGCTTACCTTTCACCAAATATACGTAAATCAATTTACAAATTATATTTATTTGTTGCCTTCTCAAGAAGAAATGTATTCATCAATGTTTAATTAGTAATTTTTTCCTAATTCAGATCTAGAGAGTTAATAGATGCATCAAAAGACACTTTTATTAGTAGGAAAAATAAATAAAAAGGGGCGACTAGGCGTCGCGTCGCAAATCTGAATCGGGAAGATTAAATGCCACTTCTTGAAAGCTGCACAAAGTCGAAAGACGATGCGTCAGACAAGGGGAAAGTACTCGTGAGCATTACATCACAGTGTTGATAACGTGATGGTGGGTGTGCCTTTAGCAATTGAGTAGAAATATCAAATGGATTGACGAGTTGGATGTTTGATGGTCGATCGTTGTAATTCATTTCGATGAGAAACTGGCGGCGCAACACACCCTGGTGTTAGACGATGATTTTAATGGAGCTCCATTGATTAGTAGCGGAACTGAAAATGGCGCACGGCGCATACATCTATTTTTGTGAAACCGGACTCCAAATGTTGAATTTCCATTCAATTTTTCAAAATTATTATGTTTCGACATTATTTGGAAACTGACTTTATTATTTAAAATACAATTTAATTAATTACATTATAAATGCAATGCATTTGATAAGGAAAACGGTTTTGTTAGACGTACAAGTGCACGTGTTCGATGTTCGACCTAAAAATAAAGTAACTCGAGTCATAAAGTACGTTGGGGTTTGAGAGAAATTCCTCATACGACAAAACATTCTTGGTCGGAATGACTCGAAAAACTCATATTAAATCCTTTTTCATTAATATGAAATAACAAACTAATCTCACTTCTATTTAAATTTCTATCCTGTTCTGCTTATTCGAAGCTATATAAATATTGATTTGGGGTATCAGGAATTATATTTTTAGCACACTGTTGCGAATATCATTTCGGAAGGAGAGAGAGCGTGCGAGAGAGAGAGAGAGATTCGTATTTAACAATTAGCTATTGTCGTCATATTGTTCGAGAGAAACTGCCTAGGGCTATAAAGTTCACGTAAAGGGAAGACACAGACTTCCGTTGTCAAACGCACTTAGCTACTACAAACGGGAAGCAGAGAGGACCCCTCCAGGCCACGTCTTCGGATCTTGTAGAGTTTAATTACCGGAATAGCAAGAAAATGGAGTCATCGTTTGATCGGAGAGAATGCCGAATCCCTTTCCCCTACAATCGCATAATGAATTCACTTCCGGTTCCATCTTTACTTCTCAATAACCAATTTCATTCTCCTCCACTAATTTCACCACTTGGATAATTAATTAAGCCTTTAATCCTAAATCACTTTTGACTGTTTAAAGTGAAAATAATTAACTCACTCTAAAAATTAAATCTTCATTTTAGCGTATTCCTCTAAATGTAATGTATAATTACGTTCTTATACGTATATATACTGTCAAAAGTAAAATTCTTTATGTCATAGAATTTTCCTTCGGCTTATTATTTGACATTTCTCTATTTTGATGCAGTAAATAAAGTGTTTTTAATTTCAAAAAAGATTAATAATTAATTACTTACAATAATTAATTATTATTAACTACAAAAGAATAAAAATATTCTACATTGAAGTGTAATACTTCTATTTTCAGATGTTAAATTAACAGGATATTATAAGATGAGTTAGTATCTATAATTATAATTTATTAGCTTTTTTTTGAAACCGCATAACTTTTTTTGGCAAAAGATATTGAGGTCAATATTTTTTAAATTGCCAATAAAAAGACACACTTTCAACTAAAAAAATTCAAGAAGAAAATACATTCGATACTTTGTTAATATTAAAAAAATAAAATTATATTTTCGATTTTTGAGAAAACTCTACTTTTATTCTGGTTAATTTTTTTTGTGGTGCTAGTACATATAGTTACCTCTAATTGTAAGTGCTGCGTGAGTTTCAAAATGGAATCTGCATAACTTTCCAAGAAATAATAAAAAATAATCATTGCTGTTGGTCCCGATTCTATCTTTACATGAAACAAAAGATCACTAGCAAGATCTTAAAGATGAGCCATACTCGCATTGCATAAAATTAGAGTTTTTACCTATACAGAATTGAACATTTTTATTTATTTCTTCGAAAGTTATGCAGATTCCATTTTGAAACTCACGCAGCACTTAGACTTACGTACATACTAGCACCATAAAACAAAATTAACCAAAATAAAAGTGGAGTTTTTAAAAAAATCGAAAATAAATTTTATTTATTTAATATTAAAAAAGTAAATGGAATTAATTTTCTTTCGACATTTTTTTAGTTGAAAGTGTGTCTTTTTACAGACAATTTAAAAAAAACTGGATAAGTGCGACTTGCACTCGCACTGAAAAAAAAAATTATATATTCTAACTTTAATTTAATTTATATAATATAATTTATAAAATTTGGTTAAAATTCGACCATGTGTAATAGCAACTGAATGTTACGCACGCCAACTGTAAACTGTAATAACTTATTGCGTCTTGCAAGTCACTGCTCTGAGCTTGAAAAGACCGTCTAGATAGACGGACTTAACGAAGTCTACTAGGCGGCTCCTTAGCCGATAGCAGGACAGGCTAGATTAGACGGGCTACGCTATAACTGTCTAGTCTCTTTGTAGACACCAGACTTCCATAAAATTTTTCCACACAGGTGGTAGGATTTTTTTCACTTTTGTATTATTTTGGTAAGTTGAATTTTTGACACTAGGTTAAAAATAAATAACAAATAAAAATTGAAGTATTACATATTTTATATTATAAGGAATAATCGAAGAGGAACCAATTTTGGAACAAATTTAAAAAATTAGTTCCTTCACTTATTGCTTATAATATAAAATATGTAATACACCGAAAAAAAATATTCTTGTTTTAAGAGGATTCCTCTTATTTCAATCCATATTTTTCTTTTGTATGAGGACCAAAAAACGTCCTCTTATTTTAAGAGGGTTATTCTCTACTTAAGAGTAATTTCTCTTAAAAGTAGAGGTATAGTCTCCAATGAAGAGTAATATTCTTAATTTAAGAATAAAATGTAAGAGGATTTTAGAAGAGGAATTGTTATACCAATTTTCAGCTCATTAAGTCAAATAATGTCAAAATTAGAAAAAAAATTTTTTTTTAAATTTTTTAGTTTTTCCTTGACAACGCTATGGTCCTTATTACATAGCAAGTTCTCTATATATTTTCTGTAATAATTAAAAATAACGTAATAGCTTTCGCCACTTAAGAAAAATTCCCAAATTTTTCATATGTTTCATATTTTTGGCATACAAAAAATTAAAAATAAAACATTAATTTTTTAAAACATGAAAATAACTTTATCTAAAGTTTAAAAACAAAAATTAAAAATTCTGGCAAACATAGAATAAAACAAAATAAGAACACAGAATTAAAACTTGCCTGGTTCAACCCGTGTGGAAAAATTTTATGGAAGTCTGGTGTCTATAAAGTGACTAGACAGTTATAGTGTAGCCTGTCTAATCCAGCCTGTCTTGCTATCGGCTAAGGAGCAGCTTAATAGACCTCGTTCAGTCGTACTCAGCATCAATGTTTAGGCGTCATCTATCAATATGCCTCTCCTTCAAATTTAGTAATACTTAATAATTTAAAAAACCATCGAGTACTGTTATTTGAGAATCAATATCCACTAAATAGCAAATATAATAAGATTCTATTTATTAATTTCATTAATTAGTGGTTGACGCCTAAGGATTGGTTCTGAATACAACTGCTAGGTTCATCCGGCTGTTTTGATTTACAGTAAATTTTATTTTACAAAAAGACTACTATCTCCAATGCCAAATATTGGGAGGGGCACAAAGACTTACGCTTAAAGAAAGTTGAAGTGAAACATAGAGAAAGTAATTATAAATATGATTTTCTTAACTCATTTCATAAAGTATGCACAATATATTGAAACGAGGAGGAAAGTAACTACGTGTTACTTTCCACCTAACTCTCCTTCTTAACAAAAAAGTTAAAATTATACAAAAGTATTACACGTAATTTAGACATACACTATTGCAACTTAAAGACAGATAATTAAGCTACAAAACCCCGAAAAGTACATTTTATAAAACTGTAATAACAAAAATTTTTGAAAGTTGAAACGAAAACTTACTTTTGACGTATTTTTGTAACGTCACGTCACTAGCGGACTTCACCTAACCGGAAATGCTCTTGAACACTATGGAGAAGTTGTAGGGGGTACTACTGACTAAAAAAAATTTTGACTCTGTATTTTCGCTAATTTGTTTAAAAGATATTAGAGTTGTTACTTTCCTCCTCGGTCTTCTCTAGGTATATCTTCTATATTTATGAATATTTTTTCAAAAAAGTTTCACTATTTTCTTAGTGGTATCCAAGAAAACAGTAAAGCACTGTTTCATCCAAATCCCATACTAGAACATGTTTTGCTGCTCTATTAAAAAAAATTAAAAAAACAAAAATTTAATGTTATTGAATTATTGGGTAATTAGTTGAATATTTAAAATTTTGAATGTCCTGCATTTCGCGATTTGTGGCGATTTTTTTTTAATAGATGGCGCCGAACTATCAATATTTGTTGGCAACATTGAGCGGAATCATGTCTATATCAGTCATTATTAGTGATTATTAGGTTATAACGGTTATAACAAACAACGCAAACAAATAATCAAAATTTGTTACTGTCTTTTTCGGCTAAAAAAAGACATAAATCTAGTTTGTTGTCTTCGTTCAGTTCACGTTTTATCATTGTTTATTTAAAAATTAAAAGTTTCGAATTTCATTTGTTATATTTTATCAATAATAAAATCTATAACTTGTTACATCCAAAATTGTAACTACATTTTAATTTACTCTTAATAAAATATTATTTAAATTCTCAGTTGCAATTCATGAAACCTACACTTATCATTTAATAAACCAATATTTATTGTTTATAGAACTCATAATTTATCATTAATAAGTCATACTGAAGACGGAAATAAGGAGAAATTTAATATATACAAAAAAAACTGTTGGGATTACCTTAAATACTTAAAAAAAATCAAGTGATCGGGTTTACCCCGAGGGGTGAGCGGATTTACCCTGGAAAATTGTCATTTTGAAATTTGGTATATGTGTATTAAAAATTTTCCTTAAGTAAAACTAAAACAGATAAATCAAAAATTCTTTTTTATTTTGTTAGTAGAAATCATAAGCTTTCAAATTAAATAAAGTAACTTGGATTTAGAGAATAATTTCCCAGGTTTTTACCGTTCTGAAAAAAGTGAGCGGGTTTACCCCAGTCTCCCCTATGGGAAGAGTCAGCCAAAGTATGAGTAATCAATTTTTAAAAAAATGTTGTTGTAGTCTTTGCCAATACTTTGTCTTACTCTTCTCATAAAATGAAGAAAACTTCGTTTGAACGGCTGACTTTGGAGAAAATGGATGCAGCATTTTTATGATAAACCTCAAAATTTGTGATAATAAAATCTGTAGTTATTTATTTCTTAGAATAATTTAGTCTACATTGAAAATAATAAAAACATATTTATATTAATAATAATGTAATTTATTTTGTACATACATACATAATGTTCTTAAACGAGTCAAATTTGGATAATTAGGTTAATCGGTGATTACTTTCCATTAATCATCATTTCGATTATGGTGGAACGCATTCTGATGGTTAAGATACTTTAATCACGAATTATTACACTAAGTACAGGTGGTGAAATCGGCCCTTAGTATAATTAAAAATAACTTCAAAATTTTAATCATCAATACTAAAAATATACATTTAAATCCACTTAATCTCGCATTCATCAGCAAACAAAAACATGTGATGAGAATGTAATCCTTAAAGTCGTAGTATGTTTAAGAAAAAAAATATATTTTATGAAACATATAAACGGTCAATATCTGTGACAGTCAAATATACATAAACATCTTAGATGTTTAAATTTAATATCCACAGATATTGGAAAAGACATGTTCACACATAACCTCAAATTTGTAGATTATACCAGTTAGCATCTGAGATATTAAACCATAACATCTAGATGTTATGAAATACCATCTTTTCTTAATACCTAGTATATTAAGATTTTTAACATCCATTTTTCTCAAAGTGGCTAAGTCACTTTAACCTAATAATTGGTAAGACCTACTAAACGAAATAGTGCGGAGTATCACGCTTTCAAAATACTATGCTATTTAGTATGTCAAACTATCTACATAGTAAGACCAACTTTTCTAACGTTCACTAAGCAGCGTAGTTCTTCTAACTAGTCGGAATAGTAATCTTGACTATTCTTATATAGTTGCTCGAACCAGTTGCTTAGTTATCCCGACCATTTCTCTTTAACTATTTATGTTTAGTAAGACACATACGCCTTTTTTCTCCGTGCAGAATTGTTATAATTTTTAGCAAAAGATTAGGAAGATTCGTATAGGAATAAATAAGTTTTCTCTTATAATGTTTTTTTATTTTGACTGTTTATTAAAAAATGAAAAGTGAATTTTCGGTTAACTCCGTTTTCGGAAATAACATTTTTTTATTAGTAATAACTAATTACACGAAAAGTAAATGAGCATAAAAATTAAAGCAGAAGTTATAAAACAGAGGGACATCTGGTAAGGAATTTACGAGAAATGGTCCAGAGAAGGACTCGACTCAAGTAATTCTAACGAGATATATCGGCAATTACAGCTCTAAATATTCTCACACTGAAGTTCCGTGATCTATAGGCAAGCAGCTCGAGTTAAATTACTTTGGATCGCCATTTTTCAGAAAAGACACGATTGCTTTCGCGGGTTGCAAATGGTTTTCCACTTTCAGCTTTAAATTTAAAAATCCCCGTATTAAAATCCTCGTAACATTATAAAACAAAGTACACATTTTCAATTGTAAAAATATTCATTTAAAAATTATTTTAAGGGCAAATAAAAGATTTTTTTTCACAGTCTTTACTTACTTCTTTTATTTATTTTATTTCTTTGGTTTTTTTTATTTTTTAACTCAGCTTGTATTTTGATTGAATTAGTTTTATTCCACAATTTTGCAGTTTTGCTTTTTTTATAATAGGAAAAAAATTGGCTGTATCAATTTACCCCCAGATTCTCGTACAAGAGAAAGGAAAAGATGGTTTGATTTATAGAGCTGACGAATCTGAGAAAGTTTTCCTTCTCAAGACAAGGTAAACCCCTCTAACTAGCACTTCTGAAGGGCTAACTCATTTTTCTAATTAAGCGACCGCTTCTGTCGCACAGAGAGAAAGAACTCCTTTATAAAGTAAGGTGTCAGACGTTTGGAGAATGTGAGTAAGATATATAAATATATATATATATATATATATATATATATATATATATATATATACGAAGTATAAATGAGCAAATGTTTGCGTGTGTGTATTGAAGGGAAAAGAATGGAGAGACTTTTTCGTAGATCAAAGCGCCCCCAAAGATCAATACATACTCATGCTGATAGGGCGTATGGGATATCCCTAAAATCCGGGGGAGCACGAAAGAGTAGAACGATAGCTTGATTGAGGGTATCAGACATTAGTGAGCTCCATACACTCTTCATAAACATGTCACGTACTTCTTTCTTGAACAGACCGGAACCAAAGAGGCATAAATAGACGCAATTAAGGTTCGAGTGTAGGGACCACTTCCTGCGACGTGGATGTGACTACTTACGGTGGCAATATATTTTCTTATCCTAAAGGAAGTACTTGGAACTGAAGGAAAACGTGCAATTAATCTATCCGAGCAACTTCCAAACAATTGCAAAACTTTCTCTCTTGCAAAATTTTCAATAATTAATTTTTACTTAAAGATAATTTCTAATATAACTTATTACAAAATGTACTTTAAAAATTAGAGAAGCAATATGATAAATTCGCATTTTTAACGCCTTTTCTAAACATCCCCCACAGCACCGAAACTTTCCTAAAAATTTATTAAATATTTACCTGCAATATTCGGAATATTTAATTGCAATGTTTAGTGAACATTGTATAAAGATTTATATGTTCTGATTAAATAAGTGTTTAGCGCGAAACTTTCCTGAACATTTCAATGAAATCTTTGCCTAATTATAATTTAATTATAATTAGGCGAAAATCTTCAGGAAATGTTTAGGAAAGTTTCGCGCTAAACACTTATTTAATCAGAACATATAAATCTTTACACAATTTTCACTAAACTTTTCAGTTAAATATACCGAATATTGCAAGTAAATATTTAATAAATGTTTAGGAAAATTTTGGTGCTGTGAGGGATATGAATGTTGTAATTAATATTAGGTAATTCTTCAACATTTGTGTTCCAAATTGAAGATTATGGGCTGTGTAGAATAACTGGAGATATTTGGTTAAATATTAACGACATGGTTAAAACATCGCATTTGTGGTTCATTAAAACCGAAGGGTGCGTACGGTTGGGCCGTTAAGTCTTTCAGAGTGCTTGCTATTCGGACTACAAGCACCCATACTTTGTTAATAGGGAGATGTGTGAAAATGGAAAAACTTTCTTCTTTCGCTTTTTTCACACTTTTAAACCCGAAATTCTCTATTACTTAGCAATAATTTCAACTTAATTTTATCCTCTTCATAGAATAATCTATAAACTACTTACTTAACTTCTATTCATACTCACTATTACCATGATTCACTATCGCATATACACCCTAATGGAAATTAGTGGTACACTTATCATCGGTGAAATTTAGTCGATTCAGATTTGGAGAGAAGGGCAACAAGAAGTTCATGGAGAAGGTGAAACTTTTTTAAAAGCATATGGAGGTCAAGAGTTCGTCGAGTGATTCCACAAATTCTCGAGAAATCGGCTAGAGCTAATCGAAGTTTGAGTCTTGAAACTCGTCCGATTCACATCTCCTTTTCCCCGGGATGATCATAAATCCATCCGGCGTTACTTCCTGGCCCAGTGTCCATATAGGCGCTCACACAAATTCGTCGATCGCAACCCAGATCGCCCCTTTTTGGTGTATGCACGGTAGTCGGCGAGATGCGATAAAACTGTTGGTCAGTATATGTAAATGCTAACTCTACATATCTGACAAGCGAGATTGGTGATCGGCTTGCTTTTAACAAGAAAGAAGCGCACTCTCTTCGGCACAGGACTGATAAAGTCCGCGAGGTGATATTTTAAAGGGTGTCCGCCCCGCAAGTTCTTGGGGTTCCCGGTGAGTAAGTAAGTGGGTGGACTAGTTAGGATGGTTCTAGGGACAACAAGTATAAATTCTCAGAAAATACGAGGGATGATCACGGTGCACGCAAAGTTCCACAATCCCTTACCGTCCCTTCTCATTCCTCCTTCCATTTTGTTCCACTCCCTCGCCCCGAACCGCCTATTCTCTTCGCTCTAAGTGGAGGCTATAGTTTCCCCTTCAAATGTCCTGTTGCTTTTCTTGCACATAACTTTTGCAAAGGAGTTTTTATTCCTGTCTAGACTAATTCCGTCCAAATTATGAAATAGTTGGACAATCACGAATACTAGTTAATAGATTAAATACTTTCTTTTAATCAAGTGGAGGCTGATCAACTGAAAATTAAGAAACTGTCCATCATTCAAAAATGTGAAACAAAGAATGTGAAAAGAAGTATCGAGATTCCTATCGTTTTGTGAATTCTTCGGTCGAGGAGACAGTGAGATCAGTCTTGAAGTCGTTACTGCAGAATCTCCGAGGGTCTAAAGACGTCCAAAGGGATACTGAGACACGCTGTAACTCGTCAGGGTGACAAGGCGTTAAAACGTCACCTGGTAGGAATTCTCGGCACATGCCAAGCGTGGCACAAATGCCAAGCAGCGGCTCGGATCCGACGCGTGATTCTCATTGAACATATTCTAGATTCCAAGATGCTTTATCCTCCTATGGACCTTGACCCTCACATTAGGCATTTTTTTCTTCTATCCTTAAGTAAATTACTTAATTTCACTTTAACCACAAGCTGACTATTGCTTGAAGTATCATTTACCTTTCAGCGTTTTTAATTAAGAGAAAAGCAAAATCTCATTTTCAGATATAAGTGGAGATTATTAATTTCAGTTTGTCCCCTTGTGTCAGAAGAATCACGCACAATCGTGAAATCATGATGATTTTTCTATTTCTTGCGTGCTGCTCTCGTATAAGATCGCTGAATCCGTCAACATCCGTTGTGGAGTGTTGATGGATGGCCACCCGTCAGTTGGTACCACTTTTAATTAAACCGCCCTCAAGATTAGTTCCCCTCTTTGGTCCCGGCTTCTTGTAATTGTTTTAAATCTCACCCCATCCCAATGCAGACGCACCCTCGGAACTTTATCCGAGAAAAAAAACCGCAAACCGTCTGGGTGACAGATTTCACGGCTCAAGTGACATTTATAAGATGCAAAGGGTAAACTCTTTGCAGAAATATTTTCATTTTCCGTCTCTTCAGCAAATGAAGCAATTTTTCGTAGATTCCAAAATCTTGATTTAAACATGTTCTGATTATAAAAAATGACATGAAATAAAAATTTTACCGATAGTGCCAACTGACTATTATATTACAGTGTCAGTTTAAGCATTACAATTATGTTACACTTATTGCTCCTATTGTTGTGATTATTTGTAAATAATTTCCTGGCAGAAGCAACTGATTAAGTAAACTTCCGTGAAGATGGATTTTGAACCGTCAAAGAGTATTTTACGCAGACTTCTCATTTGCCGGCAAAGTTTGCCACATGAATCCATTTCTGAAAATAGCATCAAGACTTGGACCATTTCAGTGCTACAAGTTATCCAGTACGGAGATGTATGGTAATTGTACATGGCTAAGTTACAGACTCTGAATGGCTTGGGGGCGTTAAAATACCTTCGGCTGTATCACTGGCTGACATACACCTGCGAATTCTACCAACAAACTTCTATAACGAAAACCTCTTGAGTTAACGTTGCCAGGTACGATGCTCGCAAGCAAACTTCTATAATATACATCGACACCTCGACATTGTTGAAATGAAACTTGACTACCAACCCCTCGAAAAACTTATGTACAGAAAATACTAAACAAAAGTTTCATTGACATAAAAAATTTATTTTTACAGTGGTGAACATTTTTTTTAAATTTTTCATTTTTTGGGAAATGTTTCGATTTAATCAATTTAAGTCGACTTTGTTTTATTTTTCTCAAAAATTAAAAATAATGTAAAAATACACCAACAACCGAACATTGTAATTGACAGTTTTTTGTAAAATTGAAAAATTTGAAGCTGGTAGTTCACTTTTTCGAAATTTCTTATTTTTAGGAAATATAGGTATTACTACGTTTCAATCAATTTAAAGTGGAGTTTAATAAATATTTGAATGTATCACTCGGTCGTTTTAGTTAAAATGTAAAAAATTTAGTTGAACGATCACTCCCAGTCAAATTAAATTGAATTTGTTATATTTTTCTCTTAATTTGTGATGAAAAATACATCTTTATATAAAAACTCGAAAGAATTTTATATGAAATTCTTCAAAAGGACGTTCTAGTGCAACATTGATAAAAAACACATTTTTTAAATACTTATTGTAAAAAATGTAAAACAAAATTATAAATTTTCAATAACTATTGAAAAATATTACTTTGACATTATTTCATATTGAAAGAAGAGAAAAACTCTTAATAAGTGTTTTCTCTAGATAACGAACCTCAAAAACAATTTTTTTTTATGTTTTACATTTTTATACAAATTTTTCTCCAAAAATCGAAAAAATTTAGTGTTTTTGGGTCAATTTACCCAAGTAGAAAATGACAGTGGGTAAAAGTGTGAAATTTTAAAAGGGCTTAGGGGGTTAAGTGTGCAAAAAATTCGAAGAACTTATTTTTCTCGAAAACTACTGAATCGATTTTAATAAAATTAAAATGTAAATAAGCCGATTCTAGAAAAAAATTAAGTAATTTTTTAAAAAAAGTATCTATCCCCTTTAACATATACACTATTCGGCACACGAAACAAAATTTCTACACATTTTCTAAAGAGAAAATGTCCATTTCGTGTGTGAAACCCTTATTGGTGTCAGTGATAATGTAACTCTCATTTGTCCGATTTTTTTATTCTATAGTTGGTTTTAGATTGAAATTTTGTATTCCTCCATACAATAAACTCGTTTACTAAATGTAATTGAAAAGTTTGTTTTGTCAGTTTTAAAAATTTCGCAGTCCTCTTGCAATCGGGATTCCAAGTGACGCTCATCGCAACGAGAATGGAACAATAGCCACATGTCTACTATATACATATTTGCGCCCTCTCGACCTACCTGTCTTGTACTTTAGGTAACGACGCACGGACAACAATCGAGAAGCTTGAACATATATAGAAGTGCAGTTTCAAGTTTCGCCGCGGTGGATGTTGCAGCTGCATGTGCAATATTCAACCGCTCTCTGCGAGAGGTCCCAAGGCGATGTTTGTCCAATACAATGTCTATTCCGAAACTTCGCGTGCCACATAGTATTTCCACCTGCCAGCAATAACAGTACTTTGCTTATTAGTATCACATACGGAGGGAATACAATGTTTTTCGCTATACTCACAGAACCGAGATGAGATAAAGAAAATTGATTTAAACTTTACCACTTATTATTAATGTTCTTAGATTACTATCGATTTTCGAAGCTAAAAATTCGAGAACCCGAATGAAGTCGGGTACTTAAAAGATTTCGGGTATGTAAACAAGCTTGACCCGGACATAGGCCCAAACACTAAATGACTAAGCTCGACCCGACCTGGACCGAAAAGTGAAAAACCCGAAAATACCTGATGGGTTTGCGGGTTTCGGTTTTTTTCACACCTCTAATTTTATAGTTATATAGTTATTATACTATATTTTAGTTTTTATCATTCAATATTAAACTCTGAAATGAAGAAAAGGTATTATTCCACAAATGGGACCCGTCAATGTGAAAATGATCTACATGAATAGAAGTGCTCAAAATCAGATGTAAGAATGTAAAATTTTTAATGCCCTTGGGTTCTTTTTGAACTATTTGCTTACAAACGAAATATAAAGAATTATAAGGACAAATACATGTATATGGCAATATATAAACAAAATGGTAACCATTTTAAATTTTAGTCTCCATTTAAGATCCGCTATTTTAAATTTTCAGAAATAACATGAAATTTAGTAAAGTATTAATCTAATTTAATTGTTAAAATCCTCGGCATTTAAATATGACGCCAAACACACTGTTTCTAATTTTTTTCCAATAAAAAGTTAAGAAAAAATTTAATTTCAAAATTCAACTAGACTTTGAACATTTAATGAGATGAAAACTTTACCTTAAAAATAGCGGAATTTATATTCAGACCAAATTTTAAAATGTTTATAATTTTCTTCAAACTCTTAGGTAGCTGATTATAAATTTGATCTTAGAATTTAAAAATTCGGTTTTGATTAAAATTTGTTACTCGGGGGTTTTTAGTGTCGAGGATTTTCTTTTTATACAAAAATATTTTTGACTCCTAATATGATTGAAAAGAATCCCTGAAAATATTAAACAAACAAAAATTTTGTTGTAAAAGTTATTAATAATTGAAATTTCCAGTAGTGCGTAATTAAAAATTTTATTTTCGAGTTCCAGTTGACGGAAAATGAGAGTATTTTGAAATAGATTAATAAAATTTAACTATATGTGCGATTCCATGGGAGATTTTAGTCTTTTCGGAGTAAGTAAACCATTTGCAATGAAATTCAGGAATTTTAATCTACACATAAAAAGAAATGTTTCCACCAAATATTACGTCAAAATATTTAGTAGTTTTCGAGATGTCTAAATTTTGGAAAAATTTTGAAATCGTTATATCTCCTTTTCATTTTAACCAAATCACTTGATTCTTTTTGGAAAAATTCAGCATGAAAAAACGAAAAATTTTATACACTATGTTTACACACAATTTTTATAAACAAAAAAATTATTAAATAATAATTGAATAACTTTTGAAATGAATCATGAAATTGAATGAATCAAACACTAAAATAATTTTACCAGTGATTTCTTTAAGAATCCGAAAGAAAAATAGTACACTTCAAATGTCTTTATATAATATATTAATATTTTTGTTCACTTTTGAGAGTAAACAGTACAAGTTTCTGCTACTTGGCGTGCAAATTTAGGTGCGCGCGCAGACCTCTCTTTCTAATCATGTCAAGTGATCAAGGGGTCTTTTGGTGTAATGTTTATTTCAATAATTTTTTACTCTTAAACAATTAAACATACGAATTTGACAAAGTACATTTTGGAAAGGTTTTTTCATGCTCTTTCGATTGGAAATAAGAATTTAAAAAAAAAATTTTTGATAAAAAAAATCAAAATTAAAAATAAATTTCAATTTTTGGGGGAGAAAGACCCGATTTTTTTTTTTTTTAAACGAAAGCTGAGGTCATTCCTAAAAGGACATATAAATGATAAAGTAGGACCAGACTGTTTAAACATTGAAAAAAATAGTTTTCTACTCGCCGGAGCGCTCAAACCCCGGTTTTTAGCTCCGTTTAGGAGAAAATTCTTTTTTTCAATGTTTAAACATTCTAGTCCCACTTTATCATTTATATGCCCTTTTAGGAAAAAACCTCAGCTTTCGTTTAAAAAAAATCGGGTCTCTCTCCACCAAAAATTGAAATTTATTTTTAATTATGATTTTTTTGGGTCAACTAAATTTTTTTTTCAAAATGCTTATTTCCAATTGAAAGAGCATGAAAAAACTTTTCCAAAATGTACTTTGTCAAATTTGTATGTTTAATTGTTTAAGAGTAAAAAATTATTGAAATAAGCATTGTACTGAAAAACACAAAAATTTAACCCCCTCCCCCTCGGAAAATATTGGACTAGGTAAAAAAATATTTTCACGAAAAATATTAAGTTAAGTTACGAGTTTTGCTACGATTGGAGAAAAATGTTTCTCCACCTTGATCACTTGACATGAAATGCCCCATGAATAGATTGTTAATAAAAAATCGTTATTCTAACTATAATATTATAATTTTATTTTATCATGTTTTTATTTTATACAACGCTGACAATAGGGTAGAGTGGGGCAAAATGGGGTAGGCGGGTCAAATGGGGTACCTCTGTTTCTCTATGATGGGTACATTTAATTTTTTTATCCTCGATATATATTATTCATTTTGATAAGAAAATGTTATTATTTATGAGAGCAATATGAAAAAATTTTTTTTTTGAAAGTTATACAACATTAAAGTTTTGAGCGAAAAAAATATCGATTTTTTTCGAAATTAAAGTGCTTATAAAACTTTCTGGGATAATTTATTAAATTTGGCAAGTGTGGGATCGTTTTCAGCACTTATTCAAGAGTAATTTCCAATAGGATAGATTGTTAAATTGTTTATAACAATTTGTAAACATTACATTTTGTTGTAATATGCAGTGCGGGGCAAAATGGGGTACCTATGTGTTGGGCCATGCCGGGTGGTATTTAATATTCATTGAACTACTTAAAAACGTTATATTATGCATATTTAACAACTTTCCGCAGAAAAGTCAATATTTTTGTTTCGGGGTATTATGCTATCGATGATTCACTATCGATATATCGACATTTTTCATTATCGATGTTTTTCTGTTAATTTCTAGTAAATATTGCTTGTTTTTTTCATAATAATAAAGAATCTTACTTTTTGTTTGTTTTTATAATCTCTTACAACAAGAATTTAACAAATTTTGAAAAAATATTCCATGTTTTGTATGGTAATTTGATACCACCCCTTTTTGCCCCACCCTCGGGGCAAAATGGGGTTTTTGCACCTTCTCAGAAAATGGGATATAAGTTATTTTAAAAATTTTTTTCTCCGCTATTATCATAATTTCCTCAAACCTAAGAGTACAAAGAAGAATTCTGATGATTAGTTGAATCGATTTATTCGTTTGGTTCTCTGTAAACAGCCAATTACAAAAATGTACCCCATTTTGCCCCACTCTCCCCTACTGTTGTCTTGTTGACTCAAATAACCTAAAAACATAAATTGTTCGTTATATTATTTTTTAAATCGTATCTACCAAAAAAAATGTCAATGTTTTTAAAATACACTTATGATATGAATAACATTTCAATTTAATTAAAATTCAAGCAACTAGCTTTAAATTAAAACGTTTTATTTACCTTTATGGAATTTTAAGAGAAGCAAGCTTTGTTGCAAAGTTTCTCATACTGAGCCTGAGGTACTTCTTTAGTTTTAAATAACTTTTCTTTCTCAAAAATTTTCTGTTTAAACGTAACGCAAAACGGTACCATGTGACTTCAGCCTTAAAGAATATGACAAAAACATCGATTCTTTAAAAAACATCGATGTAAAAACAATTGACATCGAAAAGGAAACTTTCGATGTCGATGTCTACGCCAAGTAGCAGAAACTTCTAATGTTTACTCTCAAAAGTGAACAAAAATATGAATATAAAAAGAAAGAAGAAATCACTGGTAATATTATTTAAGTGTTTGATTCATTCCATTTTGTGATGCATTTCAAAAGTTATTCAATTATTATTTAATAACTTTTTTGTTTTTTCGCTTTTTTTTGCTGAATTTTTTCCAAAAAGAATCAAGTGATTTGGTTGAAATGGAAAGGAGCAGATATAACGATTTCAAAATTTTTCCAAAATTTTGACATCTCAAAAACTACTGAATATTTTGACGTAATATTTGGTGGAAACATTTCTTTTTATGTGTAGATTAAAATTCCAGAATTTCATTGCAATTGGTTTACTTACTCTGAAAAGACTAAAATCTCCTATGACATCGCACATATATTTTTTTGATTTTTAATTTTTCAAAAAATCGTTGTTTGCTCATAACTTAAAAAAAATGTAAGGATACCTAAAAAAGTTTTTCTCTAATTTTGTAGAGTTTTTTAGACGCATCTTTTGATCCCTCAATGAATAGTTTTCGTCTACATTCACTGGAGATATCAAGGGGAGGCACCACCCCCAACTTTTAGCTCTTTAAATTTCAATTATTAAACTAGGTTATATTTTTTTTCTTGCATCATTTTTAACCCTAAAATATATAGGATGGTTAAAAATTTTAATTTTTTGAAGAGGTTAGAATTTTTATATTTTCACTAATTGCATATTTTTGCAAATCTACTCTCTAAATTTGAATCAGTGGAATTCACTGGGAAACAGTTATAAGTATACCATTTTTACAGATTTCTCAGTGAATTTTAACTGATTACCAGTAAAAATGGTATACTTATAACAGTTTCCCAGTGAATTCCACTGATTCAAATTTAGAGAGTATACGAGAGGTTGTTTAAAACTATAAAATAAGCTTAGAAAAAAATTTGCGTTAACAAATTTTGAAAAATGTAAGAGAAGATTAATTTTAAATGTTCAAATTTTACAACTTTTGACATATTTCCATAGTCCTAGACCAATAATCTTCTTGAGAATATCAGTGTTTAAAAAAATTGATTCCCTAAATACAAAAACCATGTCGAATAACTTATTTACTAGATTAAAATTTTAACCGGGCGCATGAAAAGACCTTAGACCAGATTTGTTAGAAATGTTATTTAATAGAATTTTATTACCTAGAATATCATTATAGTAGAATGTATAATTGTTAGAATGATAGCTTGACTGAAAGAAAAGTAGAAAGAATTTTAATTGTCAATTTAATCGAATTTCAATTTTCCAGAAATCTAATTTCACCGCATATCAATCTATATGCGAATCGTTTTTTCGTAAAATCGTAATTTTACAGAAGCGTAATTAAATAGAATCTGAATATTGCCGAAAATCTTTTTGATAGAAATCTACTTTATCAGAATGTACATGTGTTCGAATATTAATTTACTAGAAATTTAACTTATCCGAATATCACTTTGATAAAATTCGCTTCGAAATAATTCTATCAAAGTGACATTCGGATAAGTTGAATTCCTAGTAAATTAATATTCGAACACATGTACATTCTGATAAAGTAGATTTCTATCAAAAAGATTTTCGGCAATATTCAGATTCTATTTAATTACGCTTCTGTAAAATTACGATTCTACGAAAAAACGATTCGCATATAGATTGATATGCGGTGAAATTAGATTTCGGGAAAATTAAAATTCGATCAAATTGACTTTCTGTCAGATTATAATTCGGACGAATAAATATTCTACTAAATTAAAATTCTTTCTACTTTTCTTCCAGTCAAGCTATCATTCTAACAATTATACATTCTACTATAATGATATTCTAGGTAATAAAATTCTATTACATAACATTTCTAACAAATCTGGTTTAGGGTCTTTTCATGCGCCCCGTTATTCGACATGGTTTTTTTTTTGTAAGAACTGATATTCTCAAAAAGATTATTGGTCTAGCACTATGGAAATATGTCACAAGTTGTAAAATTTGAACATTTAAAATTAATCTTCTCTTACACACAAAAAACCCAGTCTCATTTTTGTTGCATCTCAAAATGAGACTATGTTAAACGCCATAGAACGTGGCGCCACCTAAGAGTCTCATTTTTGTTGCAACTCAAAATGAGTAGCGTATGATACTCATTTTGAGACTAGGTTTTTTCAGTGTACAATTTTCAATATTTTTTAACGCAAATTTGTTTGTAAGCTTATTTTACAGTTTTAAACAACCTCTTGTATGGATTTGCAAAAATATGCAATTAGTGAAAATATAAAAATTCTAACCTCTTCAAAAAATTAAAATTTTTAATTTTTAACCATCCTATATATTTTAGGGTTAAAAATGACGCAAGAAAAAAAATATAACCTAGTTTAATAATTTAAATTTAAAGGGGTCAAAGTTGGGGGTGGTGCCTCCCCTTAAACTTTTATAATTCAGAAATTTTGAAAAATAAGACTTTTTTGAAAATTTTGGTGAAAAATGTAGAAATAACTTTGAAACTATACACTGAGAGAAGTCCAGGACTTAATAGTTCCCGCTAGACGCACTGAAAAAACCTAGTCTCAAAATGAGTATCATACGCTACTCATTTTGAGTTGCAACAAAAATGAGACTCTTAGGTGGCGCCACGTTCTATGGCGTTTAACATAGTCTCATTTTGAAATGCAACAAAAATGAGACTGGGTTTTTTGTGTGCGTCGCTATAAGCTACTCTGCTTGTCGCGTTTGAGATGTCTCGAATCTAGGGCTCAGACACCCCGAATCAGTCAAACATTGTTCTCGCATGTGAGAGACAACTCATATGGCCGACACTAAAAGTTGTAAGTAATCCCGCTTCGGGACGTTCCACGTTTTTTATCGGGGCTTGAGACGTCCCGATCGAAGGTTCACATAAGAACATTCAAAACGATCACTCAAGTCTTGTACGGGACGTATTAGTTCCCGGACTTCTCTCAGTGTAGTTACCAGCTTGTAGTGTATTAAAAGACGCTTCGATTGATCTATTTTTGAAGCTAATATGATTAGAAATAAAGAAGTTATTGATATTTTAAAAAACAGAAATTGTGAAGGAAATTTTTTTTATATGGAAGTATTGAATAAAGAAAAAAAATTTTACAGCAATAAAGAATAATTGTTAAAAATTTATACTTTATTGTTATTAACATCTCTATGAGAAAACAAAGTGTTCATCAAATAAACACAACAAGATTTACGAAAACGAGTGAAATGAGCACCAAAATTATTTAAAAAAATGTATAACTTGGCAGCGGTTTTTATAAATAAACTAGCAGTCGGACCCGTCTTCGACGGGTTTTAGTTTCTTCTAATATATTTGATAGAGTGTCTACCCACCTGGAATTAAATTTTACTGGGAAAAACTAATAATTAGTAACCAAGAACTATTTCGTTAGAAAAATATTGCAATTTGAATCGGAGACAGATTTTTTTCTATCAAATTTGTTATTCAGGAATAGTATTTGTCAACTTTTAGTACTTTATGTGTTTGTAGTAATGCAATTAATGTATTAAAATTTAATCCAAAATTTACAACAGCATTTTGAGTCAAAATAGGGTCTAATTATAAATAATTGTGTAATTAGACCCTACGCACAGTGGCGGATTTCCCGAAAAACCTGGCCAAAAGTCAATTTTTTTTGTTGATTTTTATACTCTATACTATCGAATATTATAAAGAGGGGTTCGCTGCATAATTTTGCGAAAAAATAACACTTTTTTATCACTAATTTAGCATGTAAGCAAGTGAAAGTGATCTTTGCCAGAGATTTTCTCACAACGTTTCATAACTATAAATTTTCGTCACAGTTAAAATAGTGAAAATATTTCTATAATATTAAAATGTTTCCTAGTCGTTTCGTCGTTTTGTCGAATTCGTCGTTCAGCAACATATATAGATATACATCGGTTCATCCATCGGCAACATATATACAAATGTACATAAACACATATGCACACAATACATACACATGTATACTCACACATATACACACAATACATACACATGTATACTCACACATATACACACAATACATACACATGTATACTCGAACATATACACACAATACATACACATGTATGCTCACACATATGCACACAATACATACACATGTATACTCACACATATGCACACAATACATACACATGTATACTCACACATATAATGTACCCAAAAAATATTGTTTTGGCTTTTTCGAAAATGTAATAAAAAGAATTTTGTATATTGTAATTGTCGGTACGAACTACAAGCGAGCTACGAAAAGTTGCTGCTGAAATTAAATTACCATATTTTATTATTGTAGAATGATAGAAACTTGGTTCTTGGATTGTTCGAAAGCCAATTAAATTCTCCGTCGTTTGATATATAAATAAAAATTATTTTATATTTTTAGAGATTTTATCACCTAAGAGATTTTGAAAAAAATTGATTAATTTTTCTATTTTTGTGCACCATGTTTGTGTGGCTGCACATGCTAGAAAAATTTTAAATTTTAGCAACATAATCTTTAAAGTCTCAGCTTTTATTTGAGCCTTGAAAATGAAAAATCCGTTCAGTAGTTTTTGAAATATCTTAAAAAATGTCCAAGTTTCTATCATTTTTCAATAATAAAATATGGTAATTTAATTTCGGCAGCAACTTTTCGTAGCTCGCCCGTCGTTTGTGCTGACAGTTTCTGCCGGTAGTGTATATATATATATATATATATATATATATATATATATATATGTTTGTAAAGTACACAATATATAATATATACAAAATTCTTATATATGTAGACGGAGAAAAATGGATTATACAATTAGGAATATAGAAAAAAAGATCATACTGAATATAATCTGATTAATACCCTCTATAATCTATTTACAACCTTTCAATGTTTTAGAATTATTTCTGGTATTCACAATAAATTATACATTTTATACTCCAAAATCGAATCAAATTATAATTTTAGATTATTACTATAGCAACATGTTTTTTTTCAAATTGTCATATTATGAGGTTAAAGTTGTTTTGAAAATTTGTTGTGATCGAACTTTTTTACATATGTGCTGCTATTTTAATTTTCCAGGTTTGTAAATTTCTGATAATTGCATTTTTATAAATCTATAAACAATTATAGCATTATTCATTTATTTACCATTAGCTTATTATATTGATTATAACCATTTTTAGTTTAAATATTACAAGAGAATATTATTTTTAACCATTTCTTCAAAGTATTTTTATTTACTTACAAAGTGTAAATTTTGTGATTAGTAAGAATTTATTTCTTTGTAAATTTATTTATGATTAATTCATCAATTATTATTGAATTGGTAACAATATTAATAATAATTTTTTAAATAATTTTAATAATTTTGTAGATTTAAAAAAATGAAATTACCAGAAATTTACGAATAAATAAATTTAGTGATTGATCAATTTATTTAATTAATTAATTATTAGCAACAACAAATTCAAATTTTTATTTTTTTAAATTTTATTATTAGGCAATTAAATAGTAAATTAATTTTTTAATTTAAGGGTTAGTTCTAATTTGTCAAAATTTTATTTATTTAAAATAACGTAAAGACCAATTATATTGATGCAAGTTTTATAATCTAAATTAATATGATCAATAATTTGAAAATGGTAATACTTAGATATTTAATTTTATAATTCTGGTTAACTATCCTATATACAATTATTTAAAAATATCATAAAAAGTATAATCTGGATTATATTACTTATAATCCATTTTTCTCTGTGTATGTATGTAAAAAGGTCAATACGAGGTCCTTCTAAAATACATAAACAGTATTTTTGAGGAAGGATGCATCACCTTGAATTTATTATAATGCATGCTTTTTCAGTAATACTTTATTAAAAATTTATTAATTTTTTTTGTTGGACGGGGGTCGGTTTTGGGTTCGATACCTTCCAGTACCAAACATTAAGTCAATTGACATTATATTTGGTACTGGAAGGTATCGAACCCAAAACCAACCCCCGTCCAACAAAAAAAATTAATAAATTAATAAATTTTTTAATAAAGTATTATGGAGGAAGGATATTTTTTTTATTAAAAAATTTATTTATTCCTATATCTTATAGTGGCACTATCGGGTCGGACCCGAAAAGTCAAAAATGACCCGGTAATGACGTCTACGTATATTTTTCGGACCTGGTATTGACCTTTCTACATACATATATATATATTGTTTGTTTAATTATTTAACTAAATAAATAAATTTATATATCTGACTCCGTTTAAATACTGAAAAAAAAATCAAAAATCTTTTTGAACTAAAAATATATGTTTAATTGAAACATATTTTGTTATTGAATTAATTTTAATTTCTACCGAACGAAATTTACTATGCATTGAATCAAAATTATTATGTTTAAATCAAACATAATTTTTGGTTTACTGTATGACTAAGATAATTATGTTTGATTTAAATATATTGTTTTCTCAGTAAAAATGTTATTTTTTTATAATAGTTATTGCTAAATGAATTTTTTTGCAACTTTTTAAACAAAATTTTATTTCTTCTAAATGAATAAACGGATTGAAATAAATCAAGCTTGAATATTAAGGGGATAAGATATACTTCATTTAGAATTAGAGACTTTTTAAAGAGTTTATTTTTGAATAATTATTTAACAAATTTGTTATAAACAAATTTTTTTTAAATTTTCTGCGTTTTTTAAAAATTTGATAAAAATATCAACATAATTAAAACTATAAGAAATCAAAATGTATAGTGCAACATGACTATACTTAGTTTTTAATCAATATTATGGTTATATAAATGTTAACTCGACAGTATTTTGTTTATTTCATAGATGCAAACAATGTTTTAATTCAGAAAAACATCAAACTTTCATGTCTGTTGCAATATAATTTTGATTGTAACTTTTTAAAAATTGTTGCTCATAAATCTTTTCAATGAATTTTGATTTCTTATAGTTTTAATTTTATGTTGAAATTTTAAAAAAAAATTTAAAGAGGCAGAACATTAAAAAAATTATTTTTTCATAAAATTAAATACATAATTATTCAAAAAGAAATTTTTTAAGAAGTCTCTAATTCTAAACAAAAGTATAATTATTTTATCTCCTTTATTATATCCCCGCTTGATTCATTTAAATCGATTCATTCATTTAGGAAAAATAAAATTTTGTTTAAAAACTTGCAAAAAATTCAATTTGACATAACTTTTATAAAAAAATATTTTTTTTTAGTAAAAACTAAAAATCTATACAAAGTAGTAATAGTTGCTCTGATATATGTCGACGTCCACATGAAAAGGGCCCATTTTGGCACTATTGGACTTATCTATATAGGCGAATTCCTTGCAAAATTACGAAAAATTTGAGTGGTCATACAACTTTTTTGATCAAAAATTCGATGAGTTACAGAATTTCAAAGTTTATAGTGACAAATACCTCATTTCGAGAAAAACGGAATTAAAGATTGTGATAACTATTAATTGTGATATCTCCGGTTCTTGTGGGAAGTTATTCAGATAATAATTGTTTTCAGTCCAGGGCACCTTAAAGATGAAAAACCAATAGGTTTAAAATTTTTAAAACCACCCCCCCCCTTAATTTTGAAAATACATAAAACCGACAAAATGGGCCCTTTTCTAAAAAAGACGATTTTCTTATTAATAAACCATTTTTTTACAAGGTTTATGATTGAGAACAATTTTATTGTGTCATTTGAAGGTAAAGAATAAAAATTAAACTTATTTAAAATTTTTTGCAAGTCTCTGTTATGAATAATTTGCCGAAATATCGAAATTTTCACTTCTACGACTACGTAATCAATGACTCTAACATTAATATATCTGGTTCTTCTGGAAAGTTATTCAGATAATAATTGTTGTCAGTCCAGGGCACCATAAAGAGGAAAAACCAATAGGTTTCAAATTTTTAAAACCACCCCCCCTTAATTTTGAAAATACATAAAACCGACAAAATGGGCCGTTTTTTAAAAAGGCGATTTTCTTATTAATAAACCATTTTTGTACAAGATTAATGATTGGGAACAATTTTATTGTGTCATTTAAAGGTAAAGAATAAAAATTTAACTTATTAAAAAAATTTTAACAGGTTTTATTATGAAATTTTGACGAAATGTCGACATTTTTTACATCTACGACTACGTAATCAATGACTCTAACATTAATATATCTGGTTCTTCTCGGAAGTTATTCAGATAATAATTGTTTTGAGTTCAGGGTACTTTAAAGATGACAAATCAAGAGGTTTTAATTTTTTTGACCCTCTATTTCAAAAATACGGAATATTTTTGCAAAGGACCGACAAAATGCATAATTTTGCGAAAAAATAACACTTTTTTATCACCAATTTAGCATGTAAGCAAGTGAAAGTGATCTTTGCCAGAGATTTTCTCATAACGTTTCATAACTATAAATTTTCGTCAGAGTTAAAATAGTGAAAATATACTAATAAACATCAGACTTTTAAATATCTCTTTTTGGGAATTATTAACAGAGGTGTTTGAAATATGTTGAATGTACTTATCTTCACATTTAAAACGTACAGTTTTAAAAAAATGACATTAAACATAGCTTTCCATGGCTATGATTACCATAAGTGATCGCATAAATTT
Source organism: Leptopilina myrica (nomen nudum) (assembly GCA_032872475.1). NCBI lineage: Eukaryota > Metazoa > Arthropoda > Insecta > Hymenoptera > Figitidae > Leptopilina > Leptopilina myrica (nomen nudum). The sequence goes on from CM065464.1 coordinate 29,835,842, forward strand.
CCATAAATTACCACATAAATTTCCGATGTAAGATTTTTCATTTATAATATTGATGAATTTATCACCACCATTCATTTTGTTTCACCAACATATGATGCTGAACAATCACTACAATTTATTTTATAAACAACATTAGTAGTCTCAGATTTATTATTTTTATCCTTACCCTTTTTGATTAAACCATGACTCAAAACTTTATTATTGGTTGGTACAGTTATAATATTATACTGTTTAAGAATTAATGAAGTTTTTTCATACAAATTTTGTATATATGGCAAAAATACTTTTGGTGATCTTCTATATAAAAATGAATTTACATTGTTTTTTTGAATATTGGATTCTAACAACAGTGCGTCTCGAGATCATCAATAACGATGTCCGCAAATAATCCAGATACGGAAGAATCATAGATATGTTGATGATGTAATCACATGCATTCCAAATGACAAAATTCAAGAAATGTTGGACATTTTTAACAGTTATGCAAGATTACAATTTACTCATGAAATTGAAATTAATCATTCAATTAACTTTTTAGACGTCCTTATAATTAGGAATAATAAAAATGTAATCACGGATTGGTATTAAAAACCTACCTTTTCTGAACGAACTTTAAATTATGACTCACAACATCCAATAGCCCAAAAAAATTTTCAATTATTTATAATTTAACGGACAGAGCAATAAAATTATCTTACAAAAAATTCCATTTTAAAAATATTGAATATGTAATAAAAATTTTTCTTCGTAATAATTATCCTATTGATTTTATAAATAAATACATTAAGAAACGCATTTGTTCTATAGAATCCAATATTCAAAAAAACAATGTAAATTCATTTTTATATAGAAGATCACCAAAAGTATTTTTGCCATATGTACAAAATTTGTATGAAAAAACTTCATTAATTCTTAAACAGTATAATATTTTAACTGTACCAACCAATAATAAAGTTTTAAGTCATGGTTTAATCAAAAAGGGTAAGGATAAAAATAATAAATCAGAGACTACTAATGTTGTTTATAAAATAAATTGTAGTGATTGTTCAGCATCATATGTTGGTGAAACAAAAAGAATGGTGGGAGTTCGTATTAACGAACACAAAAAAGCTAAAATTGGCGTCACTGCTACTCATAGAAACTTACAAAAACATGACTTTGATTGGGACAATTTTTATATACTTGACAAAGAATCTAATGAGAGCAAACGTCTAACTTCCGAAATGATTCCTATTAGATTGCAAAAGAACGCAACAAACAAAAAAGATGACAATCAAAATCTTAGTAATTGTTATCTTCATTTCCTTAATGAGAGAAAATATTTGTAGCCTCTTCATTGTTTGGCAACACCTTGACATTTCTCTTAATATTATTTCGCATTATTGTAATATGTTCAATGAACTTACTTTCCCTCTCTTCACACTTATTTTAATGACTTTATAATTGATCAGTGTCTATTAGCAATCGTGTCAAGCGAGACGTTTTTAACAATCGTCAAATTGTTTAACAATGTCGTAATTTATTTTTATTTATATTCCTTTAATGGTAAACCTTTTTCTTTTTTTTGTGTAAAAATATTTTGTTTTTATAAATTTTTTATATAATAATTTTTTTAATTGTAAAATAGTTTATGTATGTATATTTATGATTATAATAAATTTTCAGTTTCTGAAGAGGACGGCTGTGCCGTTGAAACGTAAAAAAATTAAAAAAAATATTTTTTCATTTTTTTTTAAATTCTGAATGACTCGGAGTGATCGATAAATTCATCAATATTATTAAATGCCACCGAGTGATAAATTCAAATCAATATTAATTTTTCATTTATATTTTGTGCTATCGAAATTGTTATAAATTACATTGTAGTTACTGCACAAATATAGTCGTGCACTTATACGTCTATAACAAATTTAATACATTTCAGTAGCAACAAAATATAAATTTTATTTTTACTCTAGTAGCTTTGAATGTTAATTACTGAATAAATTGAGTTCTAAAGAAAATCACGACCACATCACCAACTCGGGCTTCCAAATATCAGTCAGCTTTTAAATCTGCACCTCTTCAGAACAGAACAGAAATTTCTGGCAACCTTGCACTGAGCGATATTGTACAAGGTAAAATGACCAGAAATACACATTGGATTATTAGAAGAAGAGAATCGCAAAACGGTGCACATGTTTATCCTCCATACGCAAAAGTCGAGGAAGCTAAAACGGGCTGTTATCCACCAGGAATTAAAGTGACAGAAACCAAAGCAGAAGTCCCCTTGCAGTCTTTATTCACTGAAAGAAAGGCTTTGGAAAGAACAGACAAACGTGTATGTTTGGTGGTTTTGGTTCGATCTAGCAATCCATATAGGTTATGTTACACATTGGTGTGTTGACGTTGGCATATGTATGTGTAACGCTCCGATCAGTATAGCTGAACTACCTATAATTTATGTCAGTAGCCGGTATCAGGTTATTACCTATTCCTTATGGGAAAACTAGACATAATTCTAGCTGTACCAGCGAATTTTTTCTTTCAGTGTTGGCCCACATTACAAGCAGAATTTTGACTTTGCAAAACGATGTCATTCTTACATTAGGTACAGAAAACGTTCAAAATATATTACTGATTATAAAATATGGCTATGATGGTTCCTCTGGTCAAAGTCAATACAAGCAAAAATTTGAAGACGAAAACGCGTCGGATGCTAGTACACTGAAAAAACCTAGTCTCAAAATGAGTATCATACGCTACTCATTTTGAGTTGCAACAAAAATGAGACTCTTAGGTGGCGCCACGTTCTATGGCGTTTAACATAGTCTCATTTTGAGATGCAACAAAAATGAGACTGGGTTTTTTGTGTGTATGCTTTTGACATCGCTTGTACCATTACGATTATCCGGATACGAAGACAAAAATTCAATAATTTGGCAAAATCCAAAGCCTTCGTCTCCTCGATTTTGCAGTCCAATAAAGGTGCAATACATACGCGAAGACAAAACTTCGATTATACAAGAGCAAAAATATATCGAAGATCAAATAGCAGCACTTGTTCCATTTCGAACTGTCATGCACGGAAAAGAAATAACAGTTAAATACAAATTGAATTTTGCGATGATTGATGGGAAAATTCGTAATAATGTTACATTTACAAAATCAAACATGCGCTGCTATTTGTGTAAAGCTACGTCATCGCAATTCAACAATCTTGATATGATTCTAGCTTTACCGATAGAAGAAGAAAATTTACGATTTGGTTTAGCGATATTACATGCTTGGATCCATTTTATGGAATACTTTCTGCATGTAGCGTATAAATTAGAAAATAAAAGCTGGCAAGCGCGTTCAAAAGAGGACAAAAGTTGGGTAGAAGCAAGAAAAAAAGAAATACAAGAGAGATTTAAACGGGAAACGGGGCTCATTGTTGACACTCCAAAAGTCGGAGGATTCGGAAATAGTAATGACGGTAACGGTTCTTTTCTAACTATGCAAAATCTGCTGAAATTTTAGGTTTAGAGGTCGAGTGCCTTAATCGAGCTCACGTGATAATGCAAGTTTTATCTTGTGGTTTCGCAGTAGACGTAAATCTTTTTAAGAAATATTGTTTAGATACTGCGAAACTGTTAATTGAAACTTATCCGTGGTACTATATGCATACATCGATTCATGAAGTACTTATCCACGGGTTTCTTATTATTGAATGGGCACCACTGCCGATTGGTCAACTTTCTGAAGAGGCTCAAGAGTCCAGAAACAAAGATATCAAAAGATATCGAGAAAACTTTTCACGAAAATCTTCCAGGATAAACACAATGACAGATATTTTTCACTGGCTGCTCGTATCTTCGGATCCTCTCATTTCTAGTTTACGTTTAGACCCACCGAAAAAGAATAATAAGCTGTCCGCAGATGCCATTAAATTGTTATCCACTACTGTGGTTGTGAATGCCGAGTTGACATCAGAAAAGTCAGATTTGGCTTCGGATACTTCGGACGATTGCGATTCTACAGGCGAATAAGATTGTTCTTTTAAAGATAAATGTACCTGACTACAAATATGTTTAGTTTATTAATTCATTAGAAAAATCTGCTATCCCATAAACATTTTTTATTTAATAATATCTTAAACAAACGTGAAAGACTGACGTTTTCTTTTTTCGCTTTAAACTTAAACTTACATAAGATCTGTCTGTAATTAAAAAAAATAAATTATAACCCATATACTATAACCAATGTAAAATTTGTTTTCAGAAACCTCGAAAACATAAATATATCAAGTTTAGTAGAAACCGTATCATTCATTGATTTTTAATAAGGTTTTTCAAAATCTAAACGGCCATTTTGGATCCGCCATTTTGAATTTGACAAAACCAATGTAAAATATGAATTCAGAGACCCAAAAAACATGGGTATACCAAGTTTGGTTGAAATCGTATCATTTTTCGATTTTTGGCCAGGTTTTTCAGGAAATAGGCCACGGTGCTACGTTACGATTGCTAAAACCTAAATAATTGGTAGATACTTTGTTAAATGTATTATAGTAGAAATTTTTTAAATTTTTTGAAAACATTTTTATAGGGGAGTGCTGTCAGGGTTGGACATAGTTTTGAATTTTCTTCATAACTTTCTCTGCAGTGCGAATTTCACGTTTTCGCGCATATTGTTGGAAAGATCAACTCATATGCAATGTTTTTGCTGTACATTGCAAAAAAATTCGGCAAAAGTTTCAAAGTTATAAGCAATTTCAAAAAAAAAAATAATATTGTAAGGGTTGAACATGGGTGTAAGGGTTGAGCCACTGTAGAAAACCAATAAAATATTTAGGTAAATGGTTAAAAATGTTCTAATAGAATGACACTTCAAAATGAGGAAAGGAACCATGAAATTAAAATAAAATCCCATATTATAAATTTTTGCATAACATTAGATATTTTATTTCTTAAGAATGAAATCAAACATTTTTAAATTAAAACAATAAAAAAAGATTATCGAAAAAAAATGTTTCCTCTTTTTTCGTTAGAAATAAAGTTTTTGACACCTCCTTAAGTCAAAAAATGAATTTCTGTTGCAAGTAAGCTTCGTAATTGCAAAATTTTGGGCGGCTTAACCCTTACGACACCGCCTGGCTCAACGCTAACTCACGCATCGTTTTGCGACATGCCACACAGAACACAAACGCGTCACACAAAACCCCAAATTTCTTTTCACATTTTCGTATAACACCTTAATAAACAATTTCAATAAATTTACTTTGTCTTTTGCATATTTCTTCTACATTTACTGCTCTTTTTTTAACACCACAAAAAAGTTTCTGTTGAGCGTATAACAATTAATCGCAAAAAACAAAAGTATACGTTCGTTTACTTGACTGTAACTCATGTGAAAAGTTGACTCGCATTAGTAGCAAGAATTTAAGTACAAAAACAGATGGCGCTAGTGTGATAAAACAAAATAAACGCGATGGCTCAACCCTAACACCTGTCCAACCCTAACAGCACTCCCCTACTTAAATCTTAGTTATAGGACACTATTTTTTGTAGTTTTGTAGTTATCTTAAAATTTCTTAAATTCGATGGAAACTGGTTACTCGGGTGTTTTTGGGGTCGCTGATTACGAATTCGATGACTTGGGTAGTTTTACTTGTTAGTTATAGGCCATTTTTTTGGCAAATCTATTTTATAATGTGACTAAATAACATGTTATACGTAATTATTCAAAGTTTGAAAGCATTTAAAAAAAAATGTAAAATTTGAAAATTTTTGATTTTTGCATTTTTAAAAAAAATTGAATTTCTCTAGTTCTGATTAATATTTTTTAAATCTGTAAATTTATAAACCTTCCTTGGCCCTAGGTCAAACATTCTGCTAAATTTGTTTTCAAACGGTTATGCTGTTTTAAGTGATTCGCGAACAAAGATTCTGTGACATACGGACATACATACATACATACATACATACACGAAATTTTTTATTGGCATTTTTGGAATCCTGGATGCTCAAAACGAATAATTATGTGTAAAATTTTAAGTTCTGAGCAATGTACAGACAAAAGTCTCATATTTTAAATATATATTGTAATGATCATCGATAAATTGCACCCGCAAAAATATACGAAATATTGTCCGACATTGAAATTGTCAACTTCGCACGCACTATAGAAAATCGACGACTTCGAACGTGCGCGCGAAGTAACGAAAATAGTATAGGCGCCGCGCAGCCGCCAAAGTCTCTCCCGCCGCGATGCAGAGGTGAGTCGCCGAGCGCCCCTCCACCACGCGACCGACCAATCACGCGCTACTCGTTGGCGTAGCGCGTGTATAAAAGATGCGATCGCAGAGCGAGAGTTCGCGTTTCGACACCGTGTCTTACACGGCAAGGAGTCTTACTCCTCGATGCTGCGTTGAGTTTTACTCATCGCAGCAGAAGACGACGACGACGATGAAGAAGAAGTCCGCAGAAGAAAATCAGCCCTTTTCAGGGCTATTGTAACGTAAAGAATATTTGAACCAACGTCGAGGGAGCAGAAGAAGAACAGCAATAATAAGAGAGTCTTACTCTCCAATATTAATAGCAGCATAATGAGAGAGTGTTACTTTCTCATTATGCAAATCAAACGTCCGTTTCCGTCGGTATTATCGTCGCCGTATTCCGCGAGTAAACATTTCGTCGCGTTTCTCGCGTAATTACCGTTTTATATATATTTCGCCGCGTTTTTCGTAGTATTCCGTCGTTTTATTATTTCGTATTAGTTTTCGTATTTTCGCTAACAGTTTATCGTCGCATTTAGTATTTTCGCGTGTATTTATATTTTTCGTATTATTTGTATTTGAATTGCATGTAATATTTTAAATTGTTAATTAAATCGTTGTTTTGTTTACGTAAATTTGAAATGGTTGTAAACATTTATTTTTATTAATAACGAACCCTGATCCGGCGAGCTAATCCACAGTTTGAATTTTCCTTACAATCGTTACAATATATTACGGTGGTTCATATTTTGGCGATGTTTCCAAATCTTCAGTTTCACCCCAAAAAATTAATCAAGGTATAAAAAAAAAATTTTCCTGAAAGTTTGAAGCAAATCGTGCAATATTAACACGTGCCTCTAGTCGATTGAAATTTTAAATGGGAAATACATGTAATTTTTCGTGGAAATCACTCAACATTTTTTGTAGCTTACAAATTTTTTTATTAAATTCTCAAACTTCGGGATCTTTTAGTACATGATTAAAGGTAAAACTTCAAACCTCTTGTTAAAGTGGGAAAAAAATTCACATAACCTCACTTTTTGAATAATTTATAATGTTGATATGGCACTAAACATTTGCGAACATTTTTTTAATATGAATCACCTTAAGAGAACATTTTATTCAACCTTTTAAAAAGTAAAATTAACATATTAGACATTTTCACTGTGATAGCGACATATTCATTAAGCTCGTAAATGGAGCAAATATTTTCAAAAAAATTTGGAATAATTGGAAGTTTTACCTTTAATCATGTACTAAAAGATCTCGAAGTTTGAGAATTTAATAAAAAAATTTGTAAGCTACAAGAAATGTTGAGTGATTTCCACGAAAAATTACATGTATTTCCCATTTAAAATTTCAATCGACTAGAGGCACGTGTTAATATTGCTCGATTTGCTTCAAACTTTCAGGAAAATTTTTTTTTATACCTTGATTAATTTTTTGGGGTGAGACTGAAGATTTGGAAACATCGCTAAAATAAGAACCACCCTAATATGTATATGTGGACGTCCACATGAAAAGGGCCCATTTTGTCGGTTCTAGTTTTCGAGTTATTTGCAATTTAATACTTTTTTGAGAAAAACCTTAATTTAATTTTATTTTTTATTATTAATCTACATGTTTTGACAAGTCGAATTATGAGGTTTTCATTAATTTATTGTTAATTTAAGTGTTGAACTTTATTGGTTCTTTAGAAAAAGAAAAGGGCCCATTTTGTCGGTCCTTTGCAAAAATATTCCGTATTTTTGAAATGGAGGGTCAAAAAATTAAAACCTCTTGATTTGTCATCTTTAAAGTACCCTGAACTCAAAACAATTATTATCTGAATAACTTCCGAGAAGAACCAGATATATTAATGTTAGAGTCATTGATTACGTAGTCGTAGATGTAAAAAATGTCGACATTTCGTCAAAATTTCATAATAAAACCTGTTAAAATTTTTTTAATAAGTTAAATTTTTATTCTTTACCTTTAAATGACACAATAAAATTGTTCCCAATCATTAATCTTGTAGAAAAATGGTTTATTAATAAGAAAATCGCCTTTTTAAAAAACGGCCCATTTTGTCGGTTTTATGTATTTTCAAACAGAAAGGGGGGTGGGTGGTTTTAAAAATTTAAAACCTATTGGTTTTTCCTCTTTATGGTGCCCTGGACTGACAACAATTATTATCTGAATAACTTTCCAGAAGAACCAGATATATTAATGTTAGAGTCATTGATTACGTAGTCGTAGAAGTGAAAATTTCGATATTTCGGCAAATTATTCATAACAGAGACTTGTAAAAAATTTTAAATAAGTTTAATTTTTATTCTTTACCTTCAAATGACACAATAAAATTGTTCCCAATCATAAACCTTGTAAAAAAATGGTTCATTAATAAGAAAATCATCTTTTTAGAAATGGGCCTATTTTGTCGGTTTTATGTATTTTCAAAATTAAGGGGGGGTGGTTTTAAAAATTTGAAACCTATTGGTTTTTCATATTTAAGGTGCCCTGGACTGAAAACAATTATTATCTGAATAACTTCTCAGAAGAACCGGAGATATAACAATTAATAGGTATCACAATCTTTCATTCCGTTTTTCTCGATAAATGAGATATTCGACTCTATAAACTTTGAAATTCTGTAACTCATCAAATTTTTGACCAAAAAAGTTGTAGGACCACTCAAAATTTTCGTAATTTTGCAAGGAATTCGCCCATATAGATATGTCTAATAGTGCCAAAATGGGCCCTTTTCATGTGGACGTCGACATATATATATATATATAGATAATGATTGTAAAAATTGTGCATATTACCTTTGCATTATGTAAAGAGTAATTAAAATATTTTATTTTATTATTTTGATTTGTTTACAAACACCAAATCACGTGAAATTATCTTTTTGACGTAAAAAGATTTAATTTAAAAATCAAAAGAAATCTGTTAATATTAAAACATTTTTCTAATAAACTTCTAAACTTTTTATATTTAAAAGATTCCTTTTACAATAAAACTATTTCTGTTAACGATTAAGGGTATGTCCAAGTTGTGAAATGTAAACAAAGCAAAATGTAAACAAACAAAGCACTAAAATCACATTTTTTATACATTTTTTTCTCTCACAAAAATTAGCATTAGAAAACTTTTTTTAGAAAAATGGAAAATTAGAGTGTCAAAGTTTCCAAAAAAATCATTTTTGAGTGTGTTCATTAAATATCAATTAGTAAAACAACTAATTCAAATGACCTGTAAAATAGCATTTTTGACGCGTCGCGAAAAATAAACTGTTTGAGTATATCAACAGCACTGACGATGAAGAAGTCACATATCAGCGTTTGGACCTTCAACATGTGGAAAGGGAAATTTTTACCTTTCCTCCATGAAATTACAAGGAGAAAGGGTAAAAACTTCTTCATCGTCCGTGCGGTTGATATAGTCAAACACTTAAATTTTTCGCGATGTCAGACGATTGCTCTCCGCGCACGCGCAGACCGTGCCAAGAAAGCATTGACAACACTATGCAGAAAGGCACATTTTGTTTTAGACTGAAACTCACTTATTTTCACATACTTTCAGGTATACTAGGTATAGATACCAAATTCAACACTTCAATTTACCATTTTCATAAAAAAACTGTAAATTTCTATTCATTTACGAAAATGTGATGGTCGAAAAAATCCTCAATATTCGGTCTTCTACTGCTGCTTTTTTTCGACCATCACATTTTCGTAAATGAATAGAAATTTACAGTTTTTTTATGAAAATGGTAAATTGAAGTGTTGAATTTGGTATCTATACCAAGAATACCTGAAAGCATGTGAAAATAAGTGAGTTTCAAAGTAAAACAAAATTTGACTTTCTGCATAGTGTTGTCAATGCTTTCTTGGCACGGTCTGCGCGTGCGTGGAGAGCAATCGTCTGACATCGCGAAATTTTAAACTGTTTGACTATATCAACCGCACGGACGATGAAGAAGTTTTTACCCTTTCTCCTTTTAATTTCATGGAGGAAAGGGAAAAATTTCCCTTTCCACATGTCGAAGGTCCAATCGCTGATATGAGACTTCTTCATCGTCAGTGCTGTTGATATACTCAAGCAGTTTATTTTTCGCGACGCGTCAAAAATGCTGTTTTACAGGTCATTTGAATTAGTTATTTTGCTAATTGCTATTTATTAATTGAGGGGCTGGATGCTATAATGTGTTACGCGCCATGTACTTAACATGGCGCGTAACACATTATAGCATCCAGCCCCTCAATTACACTCAAAAATGATTTTTTTGGAAACTTTGACACTCTAATTTTCCATTTTTCTAAAAAAAGTTTTCTAATGATAATTTTTGTGAGAGAAAAAAATGTATAAAAAATGTGATTTTAATGCTTTGTTTGTTTACATTTCACAACTTGGACATGCCCTTAAAGGACATGCTTTAAATAGGAAATTAGTTTTATGTTTAATAGATAATTACTGAGTCATGTGAAGTTGTCATCACTTTTTCAAAAAATTAAAAAAATCAAATGAGTATCAATGAATGATACGGTTTCTACTAAACTTGATATATTTATGTTTTCGAGGTTTCTGAAAACAAATTTTACATTGGTTATAGTATAAGGGTTATAATAATTTATTTTTTTTAATTCAGTCCACCCATTTTTAAAGAAATGAAAAAAAATTTTTATCATAAAATTTATAAAAACTAAAATTTTTTTCGGTTTATATTTTGAAAGACAATAAAATTTTGAAAATAATAAGACCCCACAGAAGTCATTTGGCCAAAATTTGTACAAGATATTCTTAAAAATCGTCATTTTCAATGTTTTATAAAAATTTGAATAACTTCTAAAATAATTAACGCTTTTTAATAATCTTAGACTTATTTTAAAGGTAATTTCCTACGGAATAGGAATTACTTATAGTCATTAACCTGTAATTTTTTTCTTGAAATAAGCAATGACGTTAAAGTTGACCAAAAATATTCGAAAAATTTGAAATTTTATCATTAAAAGAAAAATAATTTATAAAATTTAAACACATTTTTTTATTAAATTTTCTTGAAAAATCTACACCATATCATGTTTTATATATGTTCTAGAATAGTTTTTAGTACAAAAAAATTATATCAAATTTTTCCAATTTTTTTGTCCAAGTTTGACATCATGTTTATTCCAAGAAAAAAATTACAGGTTAATATCTATAGGTAGTTCTTATTTCGTAGAAAATGACCTTTAAAATAAGTCTAAGATTATTAAATAGCGTTAATTATTTCAGAAGTTATTCAAATTTTTGTAAAACATTGAAATTTACGATTTTTAAGAATATCTTGTATAAATTTTGGCCAAATGATTTCTGTAAGGTTTTATTACTTCAAAATTTTATTGTCTTTCAAAATATAAACCGATAAAAATTTTAGTTTTCATAAATTTTAAGTTAAAAAATTTTTTTTATTCCTTCAAAAATGGGTGGACTGACAATTTCGGACGGTACAGTATTTTAATTGATTTATCTTTAATATCAGACAATGGATATGGAGAAAATCCAAAAACCCGAATTCCTTTTTATTTGCATACTGCTTATAAAGAAGTAAAAATAGAGGGTGGCCAATACTCACTTGCAGGGGCTGTTTTTAAAAGCATATTTCGAAACTTTTTTTATTATTAAATTAATATAATGACATCAAATTTATTTATACCATTTTATTATTATTATTATAAAGAATAATGCCAAATAAAAATATGCAAAAAGGATTTTAAAATTATGTGTATGTATGAGGAAAGAAAAAAGTATTATATGTTTGTATGATTCTGCATAAAACCACTGACAACATAATGTTATGTTAAAGTTTTATTAGTATATCATTTTACTATACTAACAAATATTATATACAGCAGATTTGCCAAAATAAATACTTTAATAGTAAATATAAACACTTTTTATTCAATACAATTTAAGATTAAAAAAATAAATAATGATTGAAGTTATCACTCGGCAAATTTATAATAACTAGCGTCGTTGTTCTCGCTCGCTCGGAAGACATTTTACTTGTTTATTTCCACTTATATAAATTTATTAAATAGCATCTCCATTGATAATGTATATATTAAAAAATTTTAACTTATATATATATATATGTATGTGTTGTGTATTTATGTGTGAATATACATGTGTATGTAAATAATAAATTTTCTTTTTAATTATTTATTTTGTAATAAAAATTTTATTTTAATAAACAAATTAATTTTTTAAACTGTAGGTCATATTATATTACACGGAAAAGTTTTTGGGCGAGCAGACGTCTCTCACTCGCCTCCCACAGAAAAGGTTTTCTGCTTTCTCTCTAAAGAGAGCTCTGATGCCCCACAAGAGAGCTCTGACGCTCCACAGTAGGAAAGCAGCAGTCTCTGTGGGTGAAATGAGCTACCAAAATGGGGCTGTCACTCTACCATACGTACTGGTCACGCAGCGCCACCACAACAGGTACAGCGACTCGCCCAAGAACTTTTCCGTGTAATGTAAACTGATTTAGAACATGTGCAGTATCGGAATCGAAAAATAAACGTTTATTTTAAAAGGAAAACTATTGCTTGCTGTACACAAGGTTCAGGGTTCGAGTCCAGCTTGGTGAAATGTTATTTTCTAAATTATATAATTATTCTAATTTTATATAATATTACCTTAATAGAAAAACGTATAACTACCTCCAGGCGGACATTTTGATATCCTAGTAAAATCACTGTAATATTGCACTGAAGATTACTAATCTCCAGTGTAATATTACAGTTATGTTACTATAAGCTTACGTGCTGCTTGGGAATTTTTGTTTTTAATTATAAAATATGAATAAAATTCTTGTTTATTCATTAAATATACACTTTTAACTTATTTTATTTACTTTACATGCTCGAGTAATACACCGAAAAAATAAAATCTCAAAGTGAGAAGACAATGGCGCTTATCAATTATTTTTACATTTTATTTTTAATATACGAATATTCATTTACAAAAGAGAGGAATTTTCGTTTATATTTGAAAGTTTTTTAACCCAACGATGAATTTTAACCTTTCTTCTTTAATTGAAATTATTCCTCTCAAATTGAAACAAATTTATACTAGAAAGAAGATTTTTAAGTTGTTTTTTGTTTTTCTGAACGTAGCTTCAAACTCGTTCTTTTACATTTAAAGGAAAATATAAAAGAGGAAAATCCTCTCATTAGAAATGAAAACTTTAGTGCCCATATATAAGAGGAAAAAAAGCTGCAAAAGAAGAGGAATAGTCTAAAATTGAAATCATTTTTTTCGGTGTAGTACTGGAATGTTAACTTAATTTTGCTTTGAAAAATTCAATGTAAGAATACTGTAATTTTAAAAAGCTTTCTGCAGCCGCCGTTACCGCACTGAAACACCCCCACACGCGCCTACTAACTAACTCCCGGTATCCGCATTCGCATTTCTTTAGGGGTTGGAGGTCATCAGCGACTCTACGCCGTGTTTTGGCCCTCTAATTATACCTGCTTGTTGTATTGTTCTTATAAATAATGTTTATAATTTTGTCTATATCGTAAAAATCTTGTTTTTGTCACTTTATAAAATCTATTGTTGTCTCTGATTGTCAAAATCTTTCTTTTTTTCCCGTAAAATATCTTCGATATACATGCCTACAGCATCCTAATTTCTCTCATTATTAATCATTTTACTCATGATGTCCGGCGTAAAACGTCCAATCATTCCTTCTAGGTATTCTCGTTCTACTGTCCATTTGCCACATTGAAAAAATGTATGATTAGCATCATCTATTTCTGTAGTGCAGTATATACATTCTGCCTTCGGTACTTTGCGCATTTTATATAGATATTTGTTAAAAAGTCCATGTCCGCTCAAAAACTGCGTGATAAAATAATTTACTTCGCCATACTTTCTTCCCATCCAGTCGGAGATTTTTGTTATTATCCTTGCTGTCCACCTTCCTTTAATTTCGTCGTTCCATCTCTCTTGCCATTTTCTTAACATTATTTCTCGCGCTTCTCTCTTTGCTTCTTTTTTATCCCCAGTTTGTTTTATCTTGTACACAAACTGCCTTTTTTCTGCTATTAGTTCAATCGGAATTGTTCCAGGTATTACTCTTACAGCTGCTTCAGAAACAGAGTCCTATATAAACACGTGACCCGAAGCGCACCTCTTTTTTGTACATATGATACGCATTTTTTATAGTTTAATATTTTAAACTATCTGCCCATACTTCTATCTCGTTTTCTCCTATTTTGAACATTATAGGATATGTTAACCTTTTTTTCGTTAGTATAGTTATTTCTGTTTTCATAAGTGCCAGTTCTAGACCACGGCTCTTCATTCACGCCTTTACTCTTCGCATTACTAGATTAAGCCTTATTTGCGCAAATTCTATATTTCGTGTTACAATTACGGCTGCGATATCATCCGCATACCTGACCAAAAAGGAACCTTGAGGCATGTCAAGTCTCAATATACCGTCGTATGACATGTTCCAGATTTCTGCTCCAAGTACTGACCCCTGAGCTACACCTGCTGTTAGTTCTCTTCTTTGTGTACCGTCCTCCGTGTCATATCTCAAGAATATGCCCCTTAGGTAGTCTCTCACATTATCTGTAATAGATATTTTGGCAACTTAAAATCCTTTTCCATAGCGTCTAAAGCATCTTTTCATTTTACCGAATTGAATGCGTTTTTAACATCTAGCGTCACAAGCAAGCAGATCGGGCGGGAGTAGTGGTTTATATTTTCCACGTTTTTTGCAGCTAGAACTACCTCTTGTACAGCGTCAATTGTGGAGTGTCTTCTTCTAAACCCGTGTTATCTCTCAGCTAAATCTCCATCATTATTTACAGCTTCTAGTATGCGCGTTTTTAACATTCTCTCTAATACTTTTCCTGCAGTATCCAACATGCAAAGGGGCCTGTAGGAACTTGGTTCCCCTGGTTCTCCTTTGCCCATGTTTATTGGAACCAATTTCGCTTCTTTCCATCTCGAGTAAAAAGTCCCAGTCTCTATGCAGGCACTATACATATTGAGTAGCAAATTAGCATGAGTTGCTGCATTCGTTCTTATTATTTCTCTTGGGAGCCCATCTGGCCCTGGCGCCTTTCTTGTTTTCATTGCTCTAATTGCAAGCATAAGTTCTTCTTTACTACATGGCTTTTCAACTTCTTCTTTCTGTGAGTCTATTTGTATATCTATTCTTTGGTGGATTAGAAAAAGTGCGTCAACTATTCTAGTAACTTTATCCGTTTTTGTTGTAGCTCCTTTTTTGCTTTCGTGTATCTTTCATTACCGTCTTGCATCGTATATCATTTCTTCTTCGATCCCTGGGATTTTCTTTTTAACTTCAAGCACTCCTTTCGTAAGTCACTTATTTTATTTGTCCACCAATAAACAGATCTTCTTCTATTCTCCAGTTTCTTTTTTGGTATAGTATCTTCACATGCTTGTTGGATAGCTTTCATAGGTCTTCTGATCAACACTTCTGCGCTTTCCGGAGAGTTCACTTTAAGAGGGTCAATGTCCAGGTTTCTGATTCTCCATGTTAGTGCCTCTGAGAATGGTTCAGTTTTGAGTTGGTTAATGTTCCATATTTGTCCTATCCGGACCTCTACAAACTATTTTGTTGTGACCAAATGATAAACATTTAAAGCATCTCGTTATTTCCATCTTTTCTCTCAAACAACAATTTATCCAGCCTATTTTTATATGAGTTTCCTTTATTAGTTTCTCTGCTGCTTCTTGCTCTATGGTTACTATAGCCATTCTTTGTTCCATTCTATTTGGTTTCGTTAGGTTAACAGTAATCGATCACTTATAGTTTTCTGGTTTACTTTGTAGGGCGTCTTCAACCTCTTTCTTCGTTGTTAGACTATCTAGATCTTTAATTAAGAGCGTTAGTTTTGGAATGAGAGTTTTGACACTTGCCTCAGTGTTGTGTGTAAATGAATGTTAGTGTTGTGTTAACCCCGCAATGTACTGCCCCGTGAGACAGAGTGCGCGGAGGTTTGTGCTTGTAAGTTGTAGTGTTGTGATTGTCATTGCATCTGTCGAGTATGTAGCACATGCGTCTCATGTGTTACAGAGGTCAGTCAGTTATATATCCCGTGCAGAAATTTTGACCTGGCCCTGGCTGGGGCCAGACCGGGCAAGACCGGGGCCACTTCGGGAAATCTGACCTGCCCCCGGCCTGGATGAAACAATAAAACCGACCGGGGCCATGCCACGGGCCAGATCTGGTTCCCTGCTGGGGACCCGACCGGGGCCATGGAATTTTTCCCGCTTTGACTGTTATTGAAATTTTTGTGATATAGGGTAAACCATATAGTCGGCCACCTAACAGTAGTCATCCGCCTAATAATTTAGAGTGGATTTTGGTAAAATTTTTGAACAATATATAGGCAATTCCACGTGAGATTTAAGTCGACATCTTAAAATCGTCCAAAAAAATTGTTTGGTCTATTCTGTATCGGAAAAAACAGATACGTATTTTTTTATTTTTGTTTAATTGTCCAAATTTTCGAGTTATGAATTTTGGAAGTTTTTGACTTTTATAATTGTAGACCTATATTCAGTAGCTTATAAGTCCGAAAATATTAAGTTTAGGAAAAAGTTGTCAAAAAATTAAAGTTTTACTTTTCTTTCGACTTTTAAGAAACGTAAATAAAAAAATTTTTATTTAATTTTGAGACGGATTTTTTTTTATTTTTTTTTAATTTATTTATACCTTATAATATAGAGAAAATTTTCCAAAAAGTCCCGAAATGGGCTTGATGTGTTAAATAAGTTTTAAAACATTTTAAAAAATCCGACCCAAAGTTAAAAAAAATTAATTAATTTATAGGAAATTTTTTTTAATTCAACTCAATATTTTCGGACTTATAAGCTACTGAATATAGGTCTACAATTATAAAAGTCAAAAACTTCCAAAATTCATAACTCGAAAATTTGGACAATTAAACAAAAATAAAAAAATACGTATCTGTTTTTTTAATACAGAATAGAAAAAAAATATTTTTAACCAATTTTAAAAGGTCGACTTAAATCTCACGTGGAATTGTCCATATTTTGAATAAAAATTATTATTTTTCTTCAACAAAAAATTATTTGGATGACATAACCTCCAATCTGACAACCGTTTTTATCAATAAAAGGATTCCATTCTTATTATTTAAAATATTATTTTAATTGTTTAAAATATATTAAAAATTGGAATGTTTTGAATAATTTATTTAACAATAATAACAACCCAGTGGTCACAAAAACATAAAACGTTCTTTAAACGTCTGTAGAACGTTTAATGTCTGCCAATTTACGTTCTACAGACGTTCAAAGAACGTTTTTTGTCTTTATGCCCGCTGGGAATGGATTCAATTTTTTGCAAATAACTTATTTACAATGTTTAAAATGTCAAAAATTTAAATACGTTTAGTAATCAATTTAGTAGTGTTGATAATAAACAAAGTTTATTTTTACTTCTCTTTTTCTTGGGGCAACCCGGCCTGGCCACGACCGGGGCCATTAAAATTTACTGTCCCTGGGCCAGACCAGAAAATCCGACCGGGGCCAGGTCGGAAATCGGGAGCAAGGGTGGAAATTTCTGCACGGGATGTATATCGTGTAGGTGTAAGTGTTGGTGTTGAATAGTCTCTTGGTCAAGGTAAAACCTTGAATGAATATACGAGCCCCCTCGCCTGCCGAACGACGCCTGCTCTGCTCACCCTTAAAGAAAAGTATCAGTGCGAAAACCGACTCCAAGTAGGTCAACGTATTGACGCCCCAAACTCCAAGCATCGGATAGCCCGACTTAACGGGATCGCGAGTCAGACGAAAGGGAAACTCATCATAACCGAAAGTCGCCATCCTCAATTCCCGGGATGAACCGAGAAGATGCCCTTCTCCGGGAGAAAGAGCGCGAAATTCCCAACGCTTTCCATCTCTAGGCCCCATCACCGCGGCCAGGTTATATCCATCAAACATCAATCAACGGATGAAACATCCCCTGACGGACGGACTACCCATCGATGGGGGAACTTTGAGAGTATTAGCATAAATGATTACTATCATAATATATAACCTTAATATATAACGATTACTACTTTTTCGAGAAAAAAGTAAAACTTTAAAAGTTCTATAAGTAATATTTACAACATACTGAAAGTTAAAAAGTAATACAAAATTTAATGAAAATTACAATGACGATATAAAAATTAAAATTCTTAATGCAATTTTTAAAAGTGAATACTGCAATAATTACTATTAGTATTTTTCACTACAAAAAATAGTAATATTTGGGTATTTCAACAATCGAATGAAGAAAATAAAGAAAATTTTGGCCCAATATGCTCATTTCTCAAAAAATTTAAGAAAAAATCAATTTCTAGTATAAAATATTTAGCTATACTTTTAGCAAATTCGAATTACTTCAGTCAAATGAATAGATTTTTTAATCCATTTATTATTTATTTATATAATTTATATTAATACAAATATTATTCTATATATATACAGTCAGAATTCTTGAAAGGAGCCACTCAAAAACTTTTAATTTTTTTTTCGTACTAATGTGGTTATTTTAATAGTATTTTATATAAGAAATCATACTACCAAAGGATTTTGCAAAAAAAATTGTTTGTTAATGTTATTAACTATTGAAAATTTTGAACGTATTTAATTGAAAAATGAATTTCTCAAAAACTTATTGATCGATTTTAATTTTTCAAGTTGCATTTTATTTGTCTTGAAATGAAGTATAACTGACAATATTTTCAGATAAAAATATTTAATTTTAGTGCAAAATGGAATTGTTTATTTATAAACAATTTAAAATAAATAGTGTTCTGGATGATATTTTAAATTGGAAAAATTACTAAAATGTTCTTAATAAACCACTAAAAAATATCCCGTTGAAAAAAAAAATTGCACGAAGTTTTAAATTGCTTAATTTTAAGCATTTGTGCCGCGGTGCAGTTCTCAACTCTGGTCCTTATGGAGCGTTCGCGCGCGTGTTATTGTTTCTGATCGCTGAAACAACTGCGCTTCTCAAACACTACATCTATGTTGGAAATAAATTTATTTTAACGTAATTTTTACATTTAATTTTTTTTAATGGAACATTTAATTAATTCTTTTTGATGAATAGTAATTACAGATGTGTTGCATAAATTATTAAAATATCGAATTGTTGAATTTTCTTTGAAATTAAAAAAAATAATAAGCGAACTAGAGTTAAAATTTGGATTGGATTTAACCATTTTTAACAATAATTCCAAATGTAAACTATTCTTTAGAAACAGATCATTTTCTAAAATAAAATAATAAAATGAATAGTTTAGAATTTATTCTCTCCGATAAATTACGAATTCTAATCAATCGATTAATATCATAAAAACAGGCCTCGGATCTACTTTAAGGCGCAAAAATAATAGTCGCTTATTTAGTAACAAAAAAAATTGTTTACTTTATTCAGTATTATCACAAAAATTCTTTAAACTTTTTCAATTTTAATTAGTAAAAATGTTTGATGATTTGACTTTTTGCTTCGGAATTAATAAACAAAATGAAATTTCACATAGAATTTAACATCCCAATGGGAAATTTACAACTGGCGCAGTACTGCGCCAGCCCTGTCAGTACTGGCAGCTACGCTGACAGACAGCACTGGCATAACGCTGTGTAACTCTGGAGAAGTACTGCCTGCCAGTGCTGCCAGACAGCGCTGGCGCAGCACTGGACCAGTGCTGGCTGAGAATATTGCCACAATAAATGCCGTATTGTTATTAATTAGTCGTAAATTAATAATTATAAATAATTTAATAACAAAATGGTAAATAATATTAATAAATAGTAATTATTCATAAAATATTTCTCTTTAATTTTTAAAGAAATTGTAATTAAGATGGAGACTAACAACGGATATAGTAAATGAAGTAGAAAAAAATTGTTTATAACATTTAACAATTAAATAATAGACAATTACAGTAAGTGTGCATTAGATTTTCATATTTTAGTACCTAACGATTGAAATTTAGAAATATCGCAAAACCTATGAAAATAAACAAAATTGCAGACGAGGGGAATCGAACCTACGACCTACGCATTTACAGACTAACGCTCTAACCACTATGCTAACGACACACGTGTACAGTAAAGTTTTAATATCTCAGTATCATTCAGACTTACAATTATTGAATCAAAGATGAGAAAAAAATAGGGATACGTTAGAAGAAATAAACTGAATTAAAATAAATTAAACTAAATTTTAAATAATAGAATTAAATAACTTTACTTATTGCATTTAACATTTTACATGTGGTAATTTTTTAATAATTTTTTATTCATAGTAAGAAGTATAATAGAATTTTAATAACCAAATTATTGTTTAAATTGAAGTTTAAATTTTGTTTATAATTTTAATTTGTTTAAATAATTTATTATTTATTAAAATTAAACAATTATGTTAAATTATTATTAAATTTAATAAAAATAAAAAATGAATAACTGAAAAGTAAAATATTAATTTTTTGCAATTAATTTATATTTATAAACATTCATAAACTTTTTTTATAATTTTTTTCAAGATTATGTCAAAAAAGCAATGTTGGCAACGAGCGTTGTGAACAATTTTTCTATACTCAGCCAGCACTTGCCGCCGTAGCTTGTCCAAGCTTTGGCGAAACAAAAATTCTGTACTGCGCCAGCATTAACTGTCGAGGCTCGGCTAGACTACGGCCGAACAATCGTCTGAGTACTAAGCCAGTGGTAAACATCGGTACTGGCATATGTTCAAAGTTACTAATCATTTCTAAGGTGATCGTAAACAAATGTTAACTTTTGTAATAGAAAAAAAAAATTTTTTGACGGTTTTTAAAAGCTTTTAAATGTGGCCGATTACTGTCGGTTTAGATGGCCGATTACTGTCGAATTCTTACTTGTTTATTTACTAATTTTTTTTGACGAATCAAAATTTTTTTTCATGAACATGATTGGTTTAATAGTTTTGTGTGATCGTAAGGAACAACATCGCATAGAAGAATTCGAAAAAAATATGAATTGCTCTTTTAAAACAGCGTTAATTAAAAAGATTGCATTTAGGTGGCCGATTACTGTCGGATTCTAACTTTTTTTTGTGAATTTTTTTAACGATGCGAAGCCGAGCAGTGAGTTGGCGCCAGGTTATTACACGAGCAATGGGCATACGCCCACGCGGCACCGTGTATCAGACAATATTTTTCTTTATAAGTGCAGGCATAACCTCGTTTGGTAAGCACTTGCAGTAGTTTAAAGTGTCCGATCGCCTTACAGTGCGAACAAACGCTGCGCAAAATATTTTGCCCACCACTACACTGTGAGAAAAATGTTTTGCGCATCGGTTAGTCGGACTGTAGGGAATCGGCCATTTTGAAGTGCTGCCAGTGGTTGCCAAACGAGGGTTTTGCATGTACGTATAAAAAAGTATATTTTTCAAATTGAAATGCTGGAAAACCATTTCTATTTAACTTTAGGAATGTGTTTACCAAAAAACAGGAATAAAAATATTTTTTTACAAAAGTTACGGCAAAATGAATTTTTTGCAAGTTTTTAAACAAAATTTTATTTCTCCTAAATGAATGAACTGATTTAAATGAATCAAGCGGGCATATAATAAAGGCGATAAAATAATTATACTTTCATTTAAAAATTGGAGATTTCTTAAAGAGTTCATTTTTGAATAATTATTTAATTTTATAAAAAAATAATTTTTTTAATGTTCTGCATCTTTTAAATTTTTTTTGAAAATTCCTACATAAAATTAAAACTATAAGAAATCAAAATTCGTTGAAAAGATTTATGAGCAACAATTTTCAAAAAGTTACAATCAAAATTATATTGCAGCGGGGATGCGAGTTTCATGTTTTTCTGTATTAAAACATTGTTTGCATCCATGAAATAAACAAAATACTGTCGAGTTAACATTTATATAACCATAAAATTGATTAAAAACTAAGTATAGTCTTGTTGCACTATACATTTTTATTTCTAATAGTTTTAATTTTGTTGAAATCTTTATCAAATTTTTCAAAGGTGCAGAAAATTAAAAAAAAAGTTTGTTTATAACAAATTTGTTAAATAATTATTCAAAAATAAACTCTTTAAAAAGTCTCTAATTTCAATCGGCTTATTCATTTAGAAGAAATAAAATATTGTTTAAAAAGTATATGTGTGAGTATACATGTGTATGTATTGAGTGTATATGTGTGAGTATTAGAGATGTGCAAAAAGCCCGCAACGTCGGGTCGGGTCGAGCTTTCTCGATGTATCGGGTAGCCGGAAATTTCGAGAACCCGAATGGATTCTCGAAATTTTCAGGTACCCGAATCCATTCAGGTTTTCGAAAAATTCGGGTACCCGAAATTCTCGAGAAGCCGAAAGCAATCGGGTCACCCAAAAATTTCGGGTTACCCGACAATTCTGAAAACTCGAACGGATTTGAGTATGCAGATCTTCAACAATTTCAGTTACTTAGACGATTTAAAGAAACGAATATTTGTCATTATATATTTCTTCCAATTTTTAGGGTTCCGTACACCATAGATGTACTGACGGATCCCTTATGAAATCACTCGTGTGTCCGTCTTAGCCACGCAAAATGGGCTGTTCCCCCCTTAATTTCTACAAATCTCAATCTGGTGAGCTGAAATTCAGTAGGGATCTTCAGTTTTAAGTGCAGATTACAGGAAAATTATAGCGAACCTAATTAGTGAACATAAGTACAATAAGAGAAAAATATAAAAATTTATTAATAAAATAATAAAAATAACCCTTGCTGGTTCTCACAATTTGTAACCTAGTGATCTGGCGTTATACATTTTTATTTATTTTTTCGAGCAGATTTCAACAAACAGACAAAAAAAATTATTGGAGTTCATCTTCATATTTTGTTTTACGAAAAACTAAAATTTTTTTTCGTTTTAGAGAAAAAGTGTGTACCCCCCCTGGGATTTTACAATTCTTGACCTACTGGACTGCAGTTTGGCTTATTTTATGTAGTTTCGTGTGTAGATTTCAGGAAAAATAAAGCGAACATAATTGGATTTGATCTTCATATTTTTTTCATCGAAAAACTCAAAGTTTTTAAAAATTTCGTCAAAAAAGCGTGTTTTTTGCCCTAGCACCTACAATTTTTTATCTCACTAGATAAAATTTGGTACACTTTTGAATTTTTACGTGCAGATTACAATAAAAATAGTGTTGAAATAGTTATAATTTATCTTCATAAATTATTCATTCATTATTTTAGCTAAAAAGTAGAAGTTTTAAAAGAGGGTATACGGAACCCTCGGTGTTAGTACGAGTTCTACTCGCACTTGTCCGGTTTTTATTATGATACAGTGTCGTTTGCAAATGAACTCAAAATGTCGCGATCAAAATTGAATTCAAAAGATCTAACTGTAATCGGATTTTTACATTGTAGGGGAGACTGCACGGAAAAAATTTATTCAGGAAACATTCCTGAATTAGTTCAAGAACGGTGAATATGAGAAAAAGTCGCTAAGATTTACGGATTAACTAGTTTTAAAATATCATATACACATTTCAAGAAAGAATAATTAAATTTCTGTAAAAATTCGTTAATAATTCAAGAGAAACTCTAAAGTAATTGATTGAATATTTCCAATACTGTAAGCAGTAGAAACTATAAGATAAATCTAAGATACACTGCAAATATAACACATCTAAATATACATATAAACACAAACTATACTTACAAATATAACCTATACTAGTAACATACATATACGCTCGCAACTACAACGTTTATCGAAATATCGCACGCACGCGCTACACGAAGATCGCTGTGAACGAGTGGTTTAGAATTTTCTTATATACTAACGTATAGGATATTTCGCCACTTTTGGATTGCTTTGTTTTGTTAATAACAAGAGAAATTGTAAAAATAATTTGTTTCTAAAAAGATGGAAAAATTTTAAAATACCAAGGTCAGTTTTTAAAGAAGGTTTTAACACGAAATATTTAGAATTGAAAATTATAGGTACTAAAAATATAGATAATCGATATCAATTATAATTACAAGTTGTACATCAGTTAAATCTATAAATATACATTGTTGTAAATATATTTTAGAGAAATTTTTAAAAAAGTAAAATAGGAAATTTTTATTTTTGAAATAAATTTGAAAATTTCAAAGGTTTTTAATTAATTTACATTTTATTATAATTAAAATAATATACATAAAAATTATTGATTAATAAAATAATAAATAATAGTATAATTCATTTTAAATTAATTTATTAAAAGAAAGATAAATTACAATAATTAAATAAAACATAAATAATTAAATTACAAAAAGAAAATAATAAAAACAATAATAATTAGTATAATTATTTTAGTTGAAATATAAATATTAATAATTAATTTTTCTGAAAACTTTTCTAAAATCAAAAGTTTTAGAAACATTTTAAACCTATAATTTAAAGATTAATTTTCACAAATTTTTTTAAATCTAATATTTATAAAATGTAAATATAAAAAATTAAATTTCAAATATAATTAAATATTAAAACTGATGATTTTTAAAACAATTTTAGGATGAGATTACAAAACTAATCACTTATGAAGTTGATTGACACTTGCATTTGAAATAGACATCTTTTTTAAAATAAAATGGTTTTATTGTATACATCTTGAGTACAAATTGTATTGGCATAAATTTACATTTTACATCCACACTTTTGAAATGTAGCTATAGCCATCACTATAAGTTAAACTTGTTGAATACATTCTGCCGTTCTGCGCAAAGTAACCGTTGCGCACTCCAATTTTCTTTTAGAGTTCGGGAATTTTTCAGGCACAACAAGCAGTGATTGTTACTGTTTGGTAATACTAGAAATCTTGTTCAAAATAATGTGATTTTCTCGAAAAATCTAGAACCGTTATTAATTTTTTCAAACTCTGTCTTGAACTTACCATTAGTATATCCTATTTCTATTATACTGTATCTAATTTAAATCTTTTCTTTTAAGGTCAGGAATAATTCTAGAATGTTTTCAACTATTTCACTTAAAGTTAAAGTATTATTGTCGACTTTTTCTCATATCCACCGTTCTTGAACTAATTCAGGAATGTTTCCTGAATAAATTTTTTTCGTGTGGGGTAAACCCGCTCACTTTTTTCAGAACAGTAAAACCCTAGGAAATTATTTTCTAAATCCATGTTTATTTATATAATGTGAAAGCTTATGATTTCTACTAACAAAATAAAAAAGAATTTTTGATTTATCTTTCTTACTTTTACTTAGGTAAAATTTTTAATACACATATTATACCAAATTTCAAAATCACAATTTTCCAGGGTAAATCCGCTCACCCCTGGGGGTAAACCCGATCACTTGATTTTTTTAAGAATGTAAGGTAATCCCGACAGTTTTAATTTGTATATATTAAATTTCTCCTTATTTCTGTCTTCAGTTTGATTTATTAATGATAAATTATGAGATCTATAAATAATAAATATTGGTTTATTAAATGATCAGTGTAGGTTTCATGAATTGCAACTGTGAATTTAAATAATATTTTATTAAGAGAAAATTAAAATGTAGTTACAATTTTGGATGTAACAAGTTATAGATTTTATTATTCATAAAATATAACAAATGAAATTAAAAATTTAAAATTTAAAAATAAACAATGATAAAACGTGAACTGAACGAAGACAACAAACTTAGAATTATGTCTTTTTTTAGCCGAAAAAGACAGCGTCAAATTTTGATTATTTGCTTACGTTGTTTGTTATAACCTAATAATCACTAATAATGACTGATATAGACATGATTCCGCACAATGTTGCCAACAAATATTGATAGTTCGGCGCCATCTATTAAAAAAAATCGCCAGAAATCGCGAAATGCGGGACATTCAAAATTTTAAATATTCATCTAATTACCCAATAATTCAATAACATTGTTAGGAAATAAATATTATTTCTCTTTTAATAAATTTTTTTAATATTAAATATTTTAAGATCGCCAAAAAACGCAAATACTGTTAATACTGATTCTGCTTCCTACACAAATTTAATAAGTGAGCGGCTTTACCCCGACTTCATGTAAGCGACTTTACCCCGAACGTATTTCTCACATTTCAGAATGAATTTAATTAAATCTTTTTGAAGTCAAACAAAACTACATATATATTTCGAAAAAGGACATACAATACCATAAAAAAAATTTGTCAAATAAATAAAGTCTCAAAAATAATAATCGAAAAACTTAAAAATTCGAAAATCATTTTTTCTTTTTTACACTTCTAAAAACAATTGACCGTCTCTGATTCTATAACGAATTCATGAAACTAAATGAAAGTTCGTTAACATTAGTTGTATGTTAATAAACTCATCTTAAGATGAAGATATTTGTACTGTGAATAGTACTTAACATACAACTAATGTTAACGAACTTTCGTTTAGTTTCATAAATTCGTCATAAATTCAGAGACGGTCAATTGTTTTTAGAAGTGCAAAAAAGAAATAATGATCTTCGGATTTTGAAGTTTTTCGATTATTTTTGAGACTTAATTTATTCGACAAATTTTTTTTGATGCTATTGGATGTCCTTTTTCGAAATATATATGTAGTTTTGTTTAATTTCAAAAAGATTTATTTAAATTTATTCTGAAATGTGAGAAATACATTCGGGGTAAAGCCGCTCACATATTAAATTTGTTTAGGAAGCCGAATCAGTATTAACAGTATTTGCGTTTTTTGGCGATCTTAAAATTTTTAATATTAAAAATATTTATTAAAAGATAAATAACATTCATTTCCTAACAATATTATTGAATTATTGGGTAATTAGTTGAATATTTAACATTTTGAATGTCCCGCATTTCGCAACTTGTGCACACGGAGAAAAATGAAAAATTAATTTATGCAGTCAGTGTAGTACTCCTTTAGAGAATAATTTGTGACAGGTACACACTATAGTATTAGAAGTTTCATAGCTGAACAGTTTGGGACTCAACACAATATATCCCATTCATCAGCTGAAACAAGTCTGTTTATATAGTCTAAGAGGAAATAAGAGTATAAAAAATTGGAAAGAGAAATTACATACTCATGTAATCGTTAAAAGAACGCGGCAGTGTACAAAACACAAGTCAATAATAGAAGCGAATATTGAACAAATAGTACTCAGTCCAGTTCTTTCGAAAAATGAACGTCGTGCACATAAAGTAGATACCTACTCAAAAACCACAAGTTATTCTCTCTCTCACACTAATGGTCGTTGACTTATCTTACCGTTTCACTTACTCTTACTACTCTCAACTATTATGCAGTGCAGTTAAGTAAATTAAAGTATTAAATATTGCTTTAAGAATAATTAATTATACATTTCATTCAAGGAAAATTCACTATTTTGTACACGAAAAAAAATCAAATAATCAAATTTACCATGAGGAGTGTCAAACTTGAAAAAGTTTAAGAAAACATTAATGTTTTATTTATTTATTATTAAATTCTAATAACCATATCAAATTGAAACTAGTTGACAATATAATTTATTCAATATTATGAATATTGTTGACATTCATACTCACATTAATTACATATTAAAATACACTTATGACGTAATTCATTTCAATGGAAAGGGATGTATCTTAAATAGGAAATTTCCCCCATTGATTGCGTAGCCGAGAGGCTTAATGCTTAATGTAAAAGCGTGCGATTTATAATTATGCGTATATTTAGTTTGTTTGGTTAGGTAGGTGTTTCAATCCCGCATGATTGTAAGATTTTCCGATATGTTTAAGTTGTTAATTGTAAGTATGAAGATGTGGGAAGAATAAAACTTGTGAATGAATGAATATGAATATATGAAGAGTGCATTTAACATATTTTTCTTTTTTTAATGATTGGTTATTGTTTTTTTTATATAAAATTGACGAAGTGAATACAAGGAAACACTCGTTTCGCGTCGCGTCGGACATTTATTTTGACAGGTTCCGCGCCTGCGTTCCTTTATTGTAAAAATTTCGAAGTAGGGGACTGAGTCCAGTTTCTCTACTATGCACACTGCAGCGCGCCTTATATTCTTCGCCTGTGTTTCAATGCTCTTTAGAGTGAGATTTGGAACTAAGGCCCTCTATACACTATACGCAATACCCTAAGATGCTTGATGGAAATGAATTAATGTACTTTTACTGGACTGAGTCCACTTTTTTCAATATTGACTCACAGTTTTTCAAACTCAATTTTTCTCAGTGTGGCGATTTTTTGTCAACAGATGGCGCCGAACTATCAATATTTGTTGGCAACATTGAGCGGAATCATGTCTATATCAGTCATTATTAGTAATTATTAGGTTATAACGGTTATAACAAACAACGCAAACAAATAATGAAAATTTGTCCCTGTCTTTTTCGGCTAAAAAAAGACATAAATTTAGTTTGTTGTCTTCGTTCAGTTCACGTTTTATCATTGTTTATTTTTAAATTAAAAATTAAAAATTTCATTTGTTATATTTTATCAATAATAAAATCTATAACTTGTTACATCTAGAAATGTATCTACATTTTAATTTTCTCTTAATAAAATATTATTTAAATTCACAGTTGCAAATTATCAAACCTATACTTACTATTTAATAAACCAATATTTATTGTTTATAGAACTCACAATTTATCATTAATAAATCATACTGTAGACGGAAATAAGGAGAAATTTAATATATACAAAATAAAACTGTCGGGATTACCTTAAATACTTAAAAAAATCAAGTGATCGGGTTTACCCCGAGGGGTGAGCGGATTTACCCTGGAAAATTGTGATTTTGAAATTTGGTATATGTGTATTAAAAATTTTCCCTAAGTAAAACTAAAACAGATAAATAAAAAATTCTTCTTTATTTTGTTAGTAGATATCATAAGCTTTCAAATTATATAAATAAACATGGATTTAGAAAATAATTTCCTAGGTTTTTACCGTTCTGAAAAAAGTGAGCGGGTTTACCCCAGTCTCCCCTACGTGATTTTTATACATGCACTCTGAAAAAAGTTTATTCGAAACAACCAACTCAAAACTTCACAAAAACTTATTGGATATTTTCTTCTCACTGTTACAAATTAAATATGCCATAAGTCTTTCAATGAATACATTGCAATTATTTAACCGACCCTCATAATTTTGTTTCTTCGATTTACCGATTTAACTAATGAATTTGACGCTAACGCGGACTGGTAGAAAAGTAAGACCGCCATTTTTAAATTCACACATGTACTTTTTGAGTCAAGCAAATATTTTTGTAACAAAAAGATAGAAAATTGTAAAAAGTTATTTCTTTTATGTATAAAACTTTGTTTATCTGTATATTATATGTTTACCTAAGAGCGATTCAATGTAATTAATAATAATATAATATTACCATTAATAAAAATAATGTTTATGTTTTAAATCACTGGCTAATAATTAATTATCAAATAATTAAATGTTGAAATCAAATTTTTCTATTTTGTAAGTACACTTAAATTCTAATATTAATTTATAGGCCAGTCGTTGGGTCGAAAAAGTGCACAAAAATGCAACCTGAAAAGTCTCAATGGTTTATTGTAGTTTAGGGCTCCTCATAAGAGCCCCAGAGTTTGCTCTCGATTATCAGTTACGAAAAATAGTGTAAACAATCGTCAAAGTTTTGAAAACGTGGTTTTTCGATGACCGATGCTATGGGTTACATTTTAGAGAAAAAAGTTGTTATTGAAAGTTGTGGAAGTTGGAAATAGCTTTCAAATGACTGGTCGTACGTTAAAAAAGGTTAATTAGTTCAGTTGCAAATGAATTTCAACCATTAAAAATAGCACTTTTTTAATTGTTTAATATCTTTGTTAATAATTATCGAATTTGTTTATAATTCACCAGGAATATTTTCCTTGCGAAGCTGAAAAAATCCCAAAAAAATGTAACTCGATCGGACAAATAGTTTATGCATAATTCCATTTGTTAACTAAAAACATGTAATTTTGCAACGGAATTTCTACACTTTTGGACCTGCGAATTTCTTTCTTTTTTTTTTTTTTTTAATTAAACTTGAGGAGTCAAACTTTCATCCTACTTAAATAAAAATTTGATATTTTTTATATAAATGGATAATAATAGATATTAAAAAAGGGTACGTTTTTTTGTCATAAACAATTGTCAATTTTCACTTCATCGATTGGGTCTAAACGGCATTAAATTTAATGTGTTTACACAAATCTTTTCAAAAAAAAAATCAAAATGGCTGTGGTATCCATAGAAATGGATGTGATAACCTTAACTATGGATATCCCGTATTTTTCAATATATATGGTTGTCCCAACCATTCAGTTTTTTCCGTGATGAACACTTTGCCTCCTCATAGAGATGTTAATAACAATAAAGTATATATTTTGAACAATTATTCTCAATTGCTGTAATATTTTTTTCTGTTTATTTAATACTTCCACATAAAAAAAACTCCTTCACAATTTCTATTTTTTATAGTGAAGGAGAATAAAACGAATATTTATAATTAATATCAATAATTTCTTTATTTCTAATCAAATTAGCTTCAAAAATAGGTCAATCGAAGCGTCTTTTAATACTCTACAAGCTGGTATGTTAAAAAATGGAACCTGAAAAATTTTGGTTTTACAATACTTCCTCTATATATGAGGAAGCAATATATTGTAATATTATATGTGTAACATATAAATATAACTTTTCACACATGCAGATGCTTTTAATACTACATCAAGAAATTCTACGCAATATTTCGAAAAAAACAACAATTATTTTTTTAATTACATTTGGGCAATTCCACGTGAGATTTAAGTCGACCTCTTAAAATCGGCGAAAAATATTTTTTTTCTATTCTGTATCAAAAAAAAACAGATACGTATTTTTTTATTTATGTTTAATTGTTCAAATTTTTGAGTTATGAATTTTCGAAAATTTGGACTTTTAATTGTAGACCTCTATTCAGTAGCTTATAAGTCCGAAAATATCGAGTTTAGGAAAAAGTTCTTAAAGAATAAAAGTTTTAGTTTTCTTTCGACTTTTAAGAAATGTAAACAAAATAATTTTTTAAAAATTTTTTATTAAAAACAAAAAATTTTTTTATAAACAAATTAATTTTTTTTAACTTTGGGCCGGATTTTTATTTATTTTTTAAAAATGTTTTTGTACCTTATAATATAGAGAAGATTTTTCAAAAAGTCCCGAAATGGGCCTGATGTGTTAAATGAGTTTTAAAATATTTTCAAAAATCACTTGCAAGCATCACAGTGGGATTTTTTTACATTTAACTTTTTAAAACTGTTTACAGCGCAGACCTGTAATTTAAAACAAAGAACTCTCAAATATATTAAAAATTATACCTTGTAGACAGTTTTAGAAAGTTAATTGTAAAAAAATCCCACTGTGATGCTTCCAAGTGATTTTTGAAAATATTTTAAAACTCATTTAACACATTAGGCGCATTTTAGGACTTTTTGGAAAATCTTCTCTATATTATAAGGTACAAAAACATTTAAAAAAAATAAATAAAAATCCGGCCCAAAGTTAAAAAAAATTAATTTGTTTATAAAAAAAAATTTTTTTTAATAAAAAATTATTTTAAAAAATATTTTTGTTTACATTTTTTAAAAGTCGAAAGAAAACTAAAACTTTCATTCTTTAAGAACTTTTTCCTAAACTCAATATTTTCGGACTTATAAGCTACTGAATAGAGGGCTACAATTTAAAGTCCAAATTTTCGAAAATTCATAACTCAAAAATTTGAACAATTAAACATAAATAAAAAAATACGTATCTGTTTTTTTTCGATACAGAATAGAAAAAAAATATTTTTCGCCGATTTTAAGAGGTCGACTGAAATCTCACGTGGAATCGCCCATTTTTAATATTCTACACAGTTAAATTGAAAACCAGAAAACTTTACACAATGAAATAATTTTTTTTAAGAAATATTAAAACACTAATTAAATATTAAACAAAAATTGTCAATTGTTCTTTAAGAACAAATGTTTAGAGTTTAAAACCTGATATACAAAAATTTTTTACAAGTAATTTTGAAAAAGATATAATAAAATAACAAAGCCTTCACTTAAAACTTCTTACTCGCAAATACGATTTAAGATTCATA
Organism: Leptopilina myrica (nomen nudum); assembly: GCA_032872475.1. NCBI lineage: Eukaryota > Metazoa > Arthropoda > Insecta > Hymenoptera > Figitidae > Leptopilina > Leptopilina myrica (nomen nudum). Next base: position 29,868,232 of record CM065464.1, read on the forward strand.
ACCAGTGACCCCAGAAACCCTCGAGTAATAAGTTTTGAAGTAATCTGCTTAATTTCTATTTTTAACCGCCATATTATATCCGTTATTTTGAATTTTTAAAATATGAAAATTCTATATCTTCGTAATCAGTGATCTACAATACCTCCAAAATTGAGGCACCCATAATTTAAGAAAATCAGTTAGCAATGTGCGCCTCTACCTATAGCCGAGTGGTATCAACGCATGCTGTCTAAGGGTCTGACCGATTTTTGAATTTTGAGCCTCAATAGTATTTAATATATGCGCTTGAAAAAGATATTTATATTACGTATATGTCTAATGTTTATTTATTTTTTAGCAAATTTCACTGCGGAAATGTAAGAAACTAAACCAATAGATGGTGTTACTGCAGGTTCGAATGTCAATGTTTTTCATTCAAAAATAGACCCTGAACAAAAAGGCATATTAAAGAAATCTCCCAGCAACAATGTGAATTTTCGTCGACCAAATGAAACTTTAGGGAACTTTCATAGTCTCTCGCGGAAGAGCTTAAGTGAATTGAAAATAAAGAAAAAAGGTATTCCGGCAGAATAAATGACGTCCTTTTTTTGTGGAGACTCCGACGGGAAATCTTTGCGTCAATACTTTTCGCATTGCTCTAATGTGGTGGTGTGTTAGGATGGGATAAGGGGTTGGTGGTGGTGGAATATAGGTTCGAGGGAAAAGTGGATTGTTATTCGCACCACGTTGGGTCTCGGTGTCGCTTTCACTAGAATCGCTTACTGATAAACGAGCGGTTTTACCCCCTTCCTATACATTTACTGTTGCCCTCTAAATGTAAACTTCACCCTTCTTTCAATACGCTTTAACCAAGCTCGCGGGCTTTGGTGTAAATCGTTTCTCGACTTAAAACGATTGTCCTTGTCGACGAGTCTGGAATTAATTTTTGGTGCTAAGATTCATTCTGTTCCGCATTTACTGTTTCAAAAACTGTTTTTAAAATAAAATTTTTAAAATATAGATCAATTAATACTTAAATGAAAAGTGGTTATCACATGGCATAGTAAGTATACAACCATTTACAACAGAAAACCTCGTTTTAACAACGAGGCCTACGAAAGCGATATTGACGAGTGCAGCACATGCGCATTGGAGCACTTAAGGTCATGTTTTTTCAGTGTAAACTTTTTTGATAGTAAAGAATATGGGGCACGTGACCACTGAATAACGTAACTTTAATGTTTTGAGCAGAGCAGCCGATTTAGTAAGGAGTGCCAAACTGTTAAGTTCAAGCACATAATAGTTTCAATGTTATTATTTGATAGAGCATAACAAATTTTTATTTTGCTATTATTATAATATTATTTTTTTGAGCGTATAGAATCGAGAAAAAATATTCAAAATATGGTTACAATTGGTAAAAAACACTGCAAAGTAAAAGCTTAAATTTTTGTATTCATTTTAAGAAGAAACTAAAACAACCCACAAAAAGTAACTACACGGAAAAAAAGTACGTGAAATTTTCATTGACTCGGTACTTGACTTTTGGATACGACACAAAATACTAGAAACAGTCTAGTACTTTTGCATGAGGGTTTCAGAAGCAGTCAATGAAAATTTTTAGTATCGGAGAAAAAGGGATTGTTACATCTACTAACCGGATTGTCAATATAGAACTAGAAAATCTGAATTGTTGTTGCAACACATCACATCAGGGCCTTATAAGGCCCTGATCACAACCTGATTTGGTATTTTATAAGTATACTTATAATAAGTTAGCTTATTTTATCTGCAGTAAAATTTATTTCTATCATTTTATGTGAAAATGGAAGGTTAATTTAAATATACAAATTGTTTTATTTCTTTTCAATAAAAAACTAAAATTTTGTTAAAAAATTAAAATGATTGACAAATTGAAATTATTCAGATTTTGTTCTCTTTCTTTCTAAAGAAATATAGAAAATTATGCAAATTTTAGTAAAAAAATAAAATTATTTACATCATTTCTATTTTCAAATAATAATTTTGTAAAAAATACTGATTTTTTTTGAAAAAGGAAAAAACTAATTTTTTTAATTAATTACAATTTTTCCACAAAATGTCAACTTATATTTATTTATTGTTTAGAATTAGAATATTATATCCGTACCTTCAGATTCAGAAAAAACATTTTTTTAGTTTCATCAGAATTTGGAACCTCACACAAAAAATCCAGTCTCATTTTTGTTGCATCTCAAAATGAGACTATGTTAAACGCCATAGAACGTGGCGCAACCTAAGAGTCTCATTTTTGTTGCAACTCAAAATGAGTAGCGTATGATACTAGGTTTTTTCAGTGCTGATAAGGTCCTGATCAAGCCCTGATCAGGGCCTGAAGAATAGCTGTGATAAGTAAATCCTGATCAGGGCCAAATCACAAATAGAATTTACTTAAGGCAATTTCTACACGGGATGGTGAAATTTTTCACGACCTGTGAGACATGCTATTTCACTGAAAACTGAGACTTGCATAACATTCTGTTTTGTGAGAAACACAAAATAAAAAATATTTTTTTGAAAGTTAATTCTTGAAGACAAATATATATATTAACACTATTTGTTTTTCATAAAAAAATATTATATTCACATTTGAAATGAGTCGGTATCAAAACTACACAACATTTTTCATAAAAATGTTACATTTTACAAAAACAAAATAATGTTATTTTATCATTTAACTTTTTTGAAGGCGTTTGTTTAAACATTTATTTTTTATGAAATATGATTTTTTACATTAATAAAAAAAATGTAAAATTTAAATGTTATTTTGTACAAAATAAATTTCTGTTATTTTATTCATGTTATTTTTTACAAAATTTTTTGTTATATTGTGCAAAAAAATTTTGTTATTTTTTACATTTAAGGGCTTCCGGGAAAAATTGTCCCCAAAAAGTGCTTTCGTGATTGACGTCTCATTTAAAAAAAAAATATTTTGAGTCGGGAATTTTTTGTAAATATAGATTAATTCTTTGGGATTAGCGGCCCTCTCGAAATTTTAAAAAATTTTGATAAATAATAATTTTCAAAAATTGTTAAAACATACGGAAAAATGGGTGTTTTAACCGTTTGGAATCACTGTCTCATTTTGAGAGGATAAAATATTTCTGGTTCATATTTGCAGAGGTGATAGAAGAATACTCACTGAGGAGCGGTCCTCTCCGTTTTTGCAATAATTTTGCGAGAAAATTATTTTATTTTCGTTTGAAAATGAAGTAATTTGAGGCTGGAAACACTTTCGTAGTTCAAGTCGCAGCTACTACCGAGAATTGGCGCCACCACCTTGACTACAAAGTGTTTTATTCTATGTGGAAACAATTGAAAAATTCGTAAATAAATAATATTTACGAATTTGTAATTTACTTTAATTATATACTTTATAAATAAAAAAACTTTAAATGTCACATAAGTGAATAAAGTTAATTTATTCGTTTGTCGATCATCATTGTAACATGATGTTTTGCATCCTGGGATGCAACTAGCCATAATTTTGTAATTTTATTCTCATACAAAAAAAACACTGGAAAATAAAATAATAAATTTGTTTGGAAATAATTCGTTCTATTACTCAAAATAATTTTATAAATTATAAATATTAAATGTAATGTAATTAAATCTAATAATTATAAGTATTATAATATTATTAAATCCTACCTACATTCTATCAGCACGAATTCCCCTAATTATCCTGATAAATCAGAACAAAATATCTTTAATTCTTTAGAAATGACACTTTTTGGGGACAATTTTTCTCGGATGCCCTTAAATGTAAAAAATAACAAAATTTTTTTGCACAATATAACAAAAAATTTTGTAAAAAATAACATGAATAAAATAACAGAAATTTATTTTGTACAAAATAACATTTAAATTTTACATTTTTTTTATTAATGTAAAAAATCATATTTCATAAAAAATAAATATTTAAACAAACGCCTTCAAAAAAGTTAAATGATAAAATAACATTATTTTGTTTTTGTAAAATGTAACATTTTTATGAAAAATGTTGTGTAGTTTTGATACCGACTCAAAAAATCATATTTCATAAAAAATAAATATTTAAACAAACGCCTTCAAAAAAGTTAAATGATAAAATAACATTATTTTGTTTTTGTAAAATGTAACATTTTTATGAAAAATGTTGTGTAGTTTTGATACCGACTCTTTGAAATAACCACAAATGGAAACAGACGATCAGCTGTCATTTACCTTGGATAGAAACGCACATTGCGCATGCTCTACAGAATTTTCAAGCGCAGTCAACAAATATTTCACGTACTTTATAAAACTGAACAAATTACTTTTAGTTAAAATTAAAAAAAAACTGTGGCCCATACTAGTACTAGAATAATTCTAAGACTGTCTTATATTTTCTAATAAAAAGTATATCATACCGCCTTGTATTTTGTAATCCTTTATTTCCGTGTACTTTTAAAATTTCAAATTTTCCAATTGTTATTAACTATTTAGTTCTGGGCCTTATAAAGTTTAACAATTGATAGAATAAATATTTAAAATTAAATGTTTCCGATAGAAAGAGATGAATTGAAAAGTGGGCTCAGCTGACAGAAATAACAGGATTGTGCTTTCAGCGGGAAAATAGAGTCGAGACAACTATTTGAGAGTCTTGTCCGCCTATCAAATTCAAAGCAATGCTGCTCCTTCTTGTCGCCCCATTTTGCAAATGTCGTCGGTGCGCTGGGCTAATTTGTCAGTTGTCGAGTTAGCTTACTCTGGGGGATTGTGTTGCCCTTGCCAGGACGGTAATCAACCGGTGAATATCTGAACTGCTTTGAAACACTCTCCACGTCGATACCAACCCTTGTTTCGTCTCATTTATAAAGAAGTGCCCCGGCGCAACTCGATTGATCTATTTTGCAATCCATACAATCTTATTATTAGCTCCTTCACTGCGTCATCTTTCTTCAAGCTTTTATTAATTTTCAACGCTATTCTTCTTCACCAATCTTTATTCTTAGAGATTTGTGCTTTAAATAGAATTAATTTTCAATTTTTTAGTAAAATAAAATATTTAAAAATGACTTTCTAAAATGAGTGTTCAATGTTCCATTTATCATCTAATACCCTTTCTCTGGTTTTCTGAAAATACCAACGCGCTAAAGGGTTTCTTTTCCATATTGAAAATGTCGAGGGATTCCCCCTAAAAAATTGAGATACTACCAATTGAGTGTCTCTACGTAAACCTTTTCTTTTTCCAAAATAACGGTAACAACGCACTGTCGTAATACGAGAAACCTGAAAAGTGGCAGCTAATGTTCTTCTCGACAAGCAGCTGGCTCCTCTCTCTTGTCACTGACATCTCAGGGGTTAGAGTATTGCTTCGCGGATTTTGAACCTTTGTAGTCATCCATTTTCTGACAAAACCCCCTGCATTATTTAAATAAACAAGACAAGAGGGGAGAGATTGGTTGAGAATCTTCCCTTCCGGCCGATTTAGTGACGAACAATTATCCCTACCCTTCTTTCTCAAATGACAGACCTGGGGGGTGCTTCTGTGCTTCACCTTCGTAATGAATTTTAAATTAACTCACATTCATAATAGAACATCGTCGAGAAACCGGAGATGACAAAGTGGAACGCTGGATAAATGTCTAATTTTGTCGTCTCCGTCATCTGTCTTTTAATCTTTTCAAATTTCTTGCGTAATCGTGTTATCTAGTAACGAAATGTGTATAAATAAATTACGAACAATATTTCTTGCAGATAAAATTTTTTTATTGAGGTTTCTGAGCTCGCTGATGGCAATTCCGCAGTAAGTTTTTAAAAATCAAAAAATGTCAGATTTATAATATTGTGAACAATTTTATAAAAATTCATCAGATTTGTGTCGATAAAATATAAAATATTTCATAAATCGCAAAATGGCGAAAGAGCAGTGCAATCAAAAGCACCCAAAATTTTATAAGGCTTTTCAAGCATGAATAATTAAAAGCGTTTACTATTTTTTCGTTAAGTTACAAACAACATGTTTATTTGCTTATTAATAAACTTCAACGATAATTATAATTACATAAAGTAGGGTCATTTGGGGTAAATGTAAATAAGGAGTAAATGTTAACAGAACTTAAACTACATTTTAAAAGAAAATAATTGAATACATTTGCTTCTATTTCACAATTTTATTACTTTGGCAATGTAAAATTACATACAAAAGGAAATTAGGTCTTCTTCCATACCTCCTTCGTGTTAGTCAGTTCCCGTGTAGAAATTACCTTACTAGGGCCATAGTATGGAATGAAACGCTGCGCCTGATCAGGGCCAGATCGGAGCAACAAGAAAGTGTGGATTTCCTTATCAGGGCCACATCGGGGGCGGCGTTTCATTCCCTAATAGGTCGGCCATATCCGATCTTGATTAGGGCCCCAGCAAAATTTCTACACGGGTTGCAGGTATAAACCTGCATCTTATTCAGCAACCTAAAAAATTCTTTTTACCAAGTTGAATGAAAATCTATTAAAATTAGTTAAAGTTATTCAAGTTTCTTACATTACTAATTTTGTAATGGTAAATTGTTTATTTTATATCATACATTATCAGTCAACTGGTTGACTTACTATATATTTACAAAGAATTTTTTTTCAGTTTTTCCATCCCTTAAAACAGTAGTATACTTGAAATAACTTGTTTTTTAAACCTCGCTCAACTACAGTGGTGTTTACATTTACATTTGTAGAATTTTATTTTCACCGTTTATCTAATTAAATGAAATCATTTCTGCCGTGTGATATAAAAACTTAGTTAACTGTCATTTTGGTGAAAAATGAGTTTTGGTATCAATGAACTTGTAAAAAAACTGCGTCTAATATTTATAGTTTAAATTTTTTTTTGCAAATTATTGTTTGTGAAAAATTAATATAAAAAATTTGAGAAATTGCAGAAAATGAAAGAATATTTAGATAAAAAGTTAAGGAAAGTACTTTGCGTAGTCTAAAAAACAAACGAGGCTACGAGCTCGAATGTAAGATTTGAAGGAAAAACTTAGTTAAAGGCATTTGTGTGTTTTTTGTATCAAATAAGTAGTCGAGTCCGAGCGTTGGATTTAAAATAAAAACTTCGCATCTGCAACGCTTGCAATTACATAAGTTCTTCCATCAAAAAGTCAGTCGAGATAGAGCCGAACGACTACTTAACTGCATTCGACTAAACTCGGTTTATCCTTGGGTCGCAAGTAGCAAGAAGCTGTTTCCCTTCTTGTCAATATTTCAACTCAGAGGTTATGTTTAAGTTGAACTGGTTGAACTAAATGTTGTATTTTATATTGACAAACAGTTTTTCTCCTATCAAGTTTAATTTCTTGTAATTTATATATTAATACCCAAGTAGCACGTAACATTAATGGAATGTTGCAGCAATGTTACATGTAATGTTACAAAGAAAGTTTATAAAGGACCCCGCACAAAATACATTGAAAAAAAGTCTCGGTCAAATTTGTTTAAACTTCGAAGTTTTGTAGCTTATAATCTCCTGAACAAAAAATGTTAATGGCAAAAATCCAGAAAATCAATAGTATTTTAGCTACATCATGTTGAGCCTAAAAAAAATGTGTAAAAAATAGTAAAGCTTGCTCATGGCTCAAGGCTCAAGACTTAATGCAAAGGGTGGAAACTTGTTGATGGCTATAGGCTTGATCAAAGTTTGATCTTGGCTCAAGGCTTGATCTTGGCTTTAGGCTTGATCATGGCTCGAAACTCTAATATGAATCAAGGCTTGATTTTGGCTCAACAGTTAATCATGGCTTAAAACTCGATTATGGATCAAGGCTTGATCATGGATTAAGGCTTGATTGTGGCTCTAAGCTCTAATGTGGATCAAGGCTTTATCATGGCTTAACAGTTAATCGTGGCTTAAAACTTGATCATGGATCAAGGCCTGATTATGGCTTAAAGATTAATCTTGGCTCGAAGCTCTAATGTTGATTAAGGCTTGATTATGGATCAAGGCTTGATTACGGCTCAACAGTTAATCATGGCTTGAAACTTGATTATGGATCAAGACTTGATCAACATTAGAGCTTCGAGCCACAATCAAGCCATAATCAATGATCAAGCCTTGATCCATAATCAAGCCTTGATCAACATTAGAGCTTCGAGCCAAGATTAATCGTTAAGCCATAATCAAGCCTTGATCCATGGTCAAGCCTTGATCCATAATCAAGCCTTAATCAACATTAGAGCTTCGAGCCATGATTAATCTTTAAGCCATAATCAGGCCTTGATCCATGATCAAGTTTTAAGCCACGATTAACTGTTAAGCCATGATAAAGCCTTGATCCACATTAGAGCTTAGAGCCACAATCAAGCCTTAATCCATGATCAAGCCTTGATCCATAATCGAGTTTTAAGCCATTATTAACTGTTGAGCCAAAATCAAGCCTTGATTCATATTAGAGTTTCGAGCCATGATCAAGCCTTGAGCCATGATCAAGCCTAAAGCCAAGATCAAGCCTTGAGCCAAGATCAAACTTTGATCAAGCCTATAGCCATCAACAAGCTTCCACCCTTTGCATTAAGTCTTGAGCCTTGAGCCATGAGCAAGCTTTACTATTTTTTACACATTTTTTTTAGGCTCAACATGATGTAGCTAAAAAGCTATTGATTTTCTGGATTTTTGCCATTAACATTTTTTGTTCAGAAGATTATAAGCTACAAAACTTCGAAGTTTAAACAAATTTGACCGAGAGTTGTTTTCAATGTATTTTGTGCGGGGTCTTTACTATAATAAGGAATTTTGCGATCTTTCTTTGTAACATTGCTGTAATATTATAGTAACATTACAGTGTAATGTTACTGTAACGTTACCTGTAACGTAATGTTACGTGCTACTTGGGTAAGTACCAATGATAACCCTTTATTAAAAAAATAACTAGAGAATACCTTTTCTTAAGTAAATATAGATTTTGCATTTCGCTACAAGTTTAAAAAATTTTTAAATTTCATGAAAACGTTTTAAAGTTTAAATTAAATATGTTCCATTTTCAATATTCTTTGTTATAAATGTACAATAGAAACAAAAATTGTCAATGTTAAATAATATTTTATGATCTGAATTATAATTTCAGAGGCGTAATGGATCACCTTGCATTTCTCCAAAAACATTGTTCTAGAAAAAAAGTATATGTGATATTAGGGCGTACTTTTTTTAATTGAAAGCTGAGATGTTAGGCTAAGTTTTCCACGTGATGGAATTTTTATTAAAGCTAGAATGACGAAGTTAAGCAACAAAAAGTGAAAAGTGATCCATTACGCCCCGGTCTCTCCTATTTTATATTGCATTTTTGTCACAATGACAACAGTGTAAAAAACAGTTTTTAAGTTTATTTTTTATAACAATAATTTTATTAACAAGAAAAATTATGTATTCGTTTTGGTACAGTAATAGTTATACTTGCTATAACTGAGAAAAAAATATGTTACAAAGTATAACATAATAATTGTACAGGATACCGAATTATAGTTTTGCCTTTGAAATAAATAAATTAGTATTTGAAAAATGCAAAAAAGTACAAAACGGCACTCTGGATTGTAACTATGTCGCAAAGGGTTATCTGAAAAAATTCTACAAAATCTCATTATCGTGCCCAGGTAAAAATGATTCGCACGAAATTGAGGGGACAGATGCAATAACGGACGAGGAGCTCGAACTGGTCCGATCAAAAACTTGTGAAAATTAAGGGAAAAAATATTGAGAAAACTTGTAAGTACATACGTTTTGTAATTTCTTCTTATCTTTTGAGAAAATATATTTTTTTGAGAATTATTTCGTTATCTCGTTGTAGTGGGAGTTCAGTCCGAGCGCCATGTCCGTTATTGCAACTACCCCCTCAATTCGTACGTATTTCGTTCGAAAATCCGACCACATTCGTTACAGATTTCCTATCGAATTCATATGAAATTACTAGTAAAATTCCTGTAGTGTTTTGAAACGTTTTTTCGCACGAATATTCGTACGAATAATACCTGGATTTTTTATAAGGAAATTCTTTTGACGATTACTTTTAAAAATTGTCGGACAATTTTTCAAGGGTATGAATTTCCACACAAAATGTAATCTAAAAATTCTTCAAAAATATTCTGCCAGATTTCCTAACGAAATTCGTACGAAATTCTGCACGAAAATTCGCTCGAATTTCGTTAGGAAATCTGTAAGAATCTGGACGGATTTCTGAACGAAATTCATGAGAATAATTTTTACCTGAGTGTAAATCAATTTATTGTTACAGTAAAATCTAAAAAAAACATTATAAGACTAATGTTTTTAGAAATTTATTATTGTAACTGAAATAATGTATCAGTTTATCACAGAATTGTATAATTCATCTGAGATTCGATTGGAAAGGTATACTGCAAGGTTATCTTAAAGAAATGTACAAAACCTGCCCAAGTCGAAACATTAGGTCATAAATTTGTAGGTCCCCAGTGTCAAATAGCAAGCAACCTTGCCAATTGTATAAATTGGCTACGACAAACTTATGGTCGTTCCGATACCACGTGTAGCATTCTTTCTTTCTCTCTCTCTCTCTCTCTCTCTCGAGCACATATTTTGTCCCGCTCTGTTTTTTCAGCAGCATGAGGTCGCGAGGGCTAATACATATTTTTTCACATGGGAAAAGTCACAGATATAGGTGCATGTTTTCATGGTCCCCTGTGATCATTTGAGACATTGTTCCCTTGAGTTGTACAGTACGTGACACACGTACACCTTCGCTTTCTCTTTCATGTGTTCGAAGTACGAACCCTATCAGTTTGTCTTGCGACGTGTCGCCATAGCTCTCGCCCCGAAATAGCCCATCGCAATCTCTCGAAATGGTTATGACCAGGTCAAAATTCGCATTGTGATTTACAGATGATCGTATTTTATTATTACGCAGGGAAACGCGTTTATAAATGCTCAAGTAACGATTACTGCTTCTTAAGTAACATTTAAGACAACTACCTTGATGTATAAAATATACAGAATCTCAAGGGCACATAGAGAATATATATGGGGGATTTCGCGTCACGTGATCAAGGGGTCTTTTGGTGCAATGTTTATTTCAATAATTTTTTACTCTTAAACAATTAAACATACAAATTTGACAAAGTACATTTTGGAAAGGTTTTTTCATGATCTTTCGATTGAAAGCTGAGGTTTTTTCCTAAAAGGACATATAAATGGTAAAGTGGGACTAGAATGTTTAAACATTGAAAAAATGAGTTTTCTACTCGCCGGAGCGCTCAAAACCCAGTTTTAAGCTCCGTTTAGGAGAAAATTCTTTTTTTCAATGTTTAAACATTCTAGTCCCACTTTACCATTTATATGTCCTTTTAGGAAAAAACCTCAGCTTTCGTTAAAAAAAAATTGGGTTTTTCTCCCCCAAAAATTGAAATTTATTTTTAATTCTGATTTTTTTGGGTCAAAAAATTTTTTTTTTCAAAATGCTTATTTCCAATCAAAAGAGCATGAAAAAACCTTTCCAAAATGTACTTTGTCAAATTTGTATGTTTAATTGTTTAAGAGTAAAAAATTATTGAAATAAGCATTGTACTGAAAAACACAAAAATTTAACCCCCTCACCCTCGGAAAATATTGGACTAGGTAAACAAATATTTTCACGAAAAATTACTATCTATGAGTACTACAAAAGCCCCAAGTTTTGCTACGATTGGAGAAAAATTTTTCTCCATTTGATCACTTGACATGAAATGCCCCATATGTTTAATTAGTTAATGACGAATAAAATTATGTTCCGAAAGAATGTTTCGTAACGTATTTGACCCGTTTGAGTGTGAATACACTAACTTCTGCTACATATTTGACACTAAAATATTGAAATTATCACACTCAGATAAAATTATGTTTAAATCAAATACTCTATTCCCACATAGCACAAAAACTTCTAGGAAACTTCCAAGAAGTTTCCCATGGGAACCTTCGGAAGTTACCCATGGTAACTTCCTGGAAATTTCCAGGAAATAATTAAAAAAATCTAGGAAATTATATAAATCTACAATTGACTTAATTTTGTAAGTTGTGGTAAACATAATTTAATTTATAATTTTTAGAAACTAGTTTTGATTGAAAATGTTTGAAAAATTTACAGATTAGATGAAATAATTGACGTAACAGATTGAATAGGAAAAGAAAGGTTAAAAGTCTGTTATTCCTCGATTCAGAAAAGTTATAAAAACCGCTGCCAAATTATACATTTTTGTTATAATTTTAGTGCTCATTTCATTTGTTTTCGTGAATCTCGTTGTGTCCATTTCATCACGGAAAAAACTGCATGGTTGGGACAACCATATATATTGAAAAATACGGGATATCCATAGTTAAGGTTATCACATCCATTTCTATGGATGTGTCAACTAAATAAATGGATGTAGTATCCATCAAAATGGCTGTGGTATCCATAGAAATGGATGTGATAACCTTAACTATGGATATCCCGTATTTTTCAATATATATGGTTGTCCCAACCATTCAGTTTTTTCCGTGATGAACACTTTGCCTCCTCATAGAGATGTTAATAACAATAAAGTATATATTTTGAACAATTATTCTCAATTGCTGTAATATTTTTTTCTGTTTATTTAATACTTCCACATAAAAAAAAATTCCTTCACAATTTCTATTTTTTAAAATATCAATAATTTCTTTATTTCTAATAAAATTAGCTTCAAAAATAGGTCAATCGAAGCGTCTTTTAATACTCTACAAGCTGGTATGTTAAAAAATCGAACCTGAAAAATTTTGGTATTACAATACTTCCTCTATATGAGGAAGCAATATATTGTAATATTATATGTGTAACATATAGATATAATTTTTCACACATGCAGATGCTTTTAATGTTAAAAAAAATAAATACATCAGAAATAATTGTTTCTGTAGTAACATTTGGCAGTGATTTTATTTATTTTCTGCTTTGTTTGATTTTAAGTGTTGTGTCATATTCCATATGCGGTAGTGATGGAAATGTATTGGGCGAATAATATAAATAGAAACTTAAGAAGAAGCGAGGAGAAATGTATCTCGTCCACATGAAGTATAATGTGTCGAGCGCGATAAACATTTATTCCCCTGCAGGAATCCCTTCGCTGGCTTTGGCATGGTGAGCAATTGGTATTCCAAACATAAGCCACGGAAACATGTAGCAGCATCGGGGACATGTGTCACCCTCTACGATTGCTCGGAGGTTGGAATAGCTATTTAAAATTGCATCTCAAAGCTCCGTAAAGGACACGTGCGTTTTTATTCACGATAATGCCCTTTAAACTTTTATTAACGTTTTATCAAGGAACGTGGGCCGAATGGTCATAGCAACAATTGTTGTCGCAGGCCATTATAACAAGAAACGGTATCTTTTCAAAGCAGTAAAACATTATATCATAAACATTTTTTCACAATTCTAAGTGCTCAAAAAACTGCTTTCTAAATCTGAATTAGCAAAATTGGCAAAAGCAAAATGTGACTTAAGTCTCATTGTAAGATCGAAGTTTATATAAAGAAACATAAAATCAACTTAAGGGTAAATTAAAAAAAATTTTGGAGGTGTGAAAATTAAATCATAATTCTACATAACTTAAAAAGAATATGTGAAAGAATATTGGAAAGGAATTAGTAACATTATATACTAGGCATTTGAAAAAGTATTTAATCTTTCTTTTTTCAGTAGGGGAATAGTGGAAAAAAGTAGTGTCCATTATGACATTAAGTTCACTAAGGGTCAATCTGCTTTTCATGGGGGAAAAAGTTTCATCAATGATTAATCAAGAAGTTAGGTCCAATAATTTGATACAATTATTTCGTTACATGAGTTTTTCTTCTTAGAAAAAAATAAAAAAAGAAGTATATTTTAAAGAATAAAATATTTTATAAATAAATGTAAATCTTTTTAAATCATATTTTCTCATCTTGAGTCAGTCTATTTTTAACACAAACGAATTGATTCGAAATAAAATATCAAGGTTTATAAAAATGAAAATTCAGTTTACAAATAAAGTAGTTGAATTCAGAATATGAATTAACATGATTTAAAATTATTGAAATTATTTATTTCTGAATTTCGAATAAATTTAAAAATAGTAATCGATTTCAAGATTCAACACTCGCTGCAGTTCAATATGACTAACTTCTTGACAATCAATTTTTTTCTAAACACATATTTTAGTATAGGCATGTAATATTATTGATTTTTGTTAAATAAAAAAATTTTTTCGAAATTTAAAGTAAAAAACATGTTTATACATAAATTTATCAATGGACCTCTTCGATTTGTAAAGGTTTTTGACAATTTTACCGGTATGCATAAGTTCTTTTATTGGTTAAAAAAAATTAGTTTCCAATTAATATTTTTATTTAAAATTAATTTTGTAGAATTTACAAAATTCGATTCTAAAACTCGTGTGGTACAAGCTAAAATGTGGGATTATGTAAAAAATAAATTTGGTTTTTCCCAACAACGTAAGTTTATAAAATTTATATTTTATTAATTAATTGTTGATCATTAATCATTTTATAATATTTATTAAATTGTGTTTTATAACATTAGTAGTTAGTAGCATAAATAAGTGTTAAATCTATAATAATATGTAAACATTATAAAAGGTAAAACTTTAATTTTAGAAACGATCGGAAAGGAAGTGACACCAAGTTATCGAGATGAATCCTACATGCATGAAAAAGAAAAAGAATTTTCACCATACGATGAATTGTATAAACCCGGTTACCGAGGTCGAACTGATAATAAAAGATTTTGACAATTGTAAAGAAATGGTATAATCAAAATAAAAGAATAAAAATCGACAGACTTCTTCATTATTTTTTAAATACATAAGCAAACAGTGAAAATTATTTTTTTTAAATTATATTCATAATTCTCCAGCATTTCTAAAAATTTTAATATTTTTCACTTTATTCAATTTATTTATTCAATATTTATTCACTTTATTCTTTATATTAAGAATTTTTTAATTTACTTTGGAAATATAGTTTAATAAATTAAAAAATGTAATTATTTTATGAAATTGCAGCTTTTCAATAATAAACGAACCAAGAGAGTTGTTTAAATAAAAAATATCAACCTAATTAAAATAAACATTAAAAAAAAACTTTAGTACATTTTGTGTTAAATTAACATTAATTTGTATTGTATTGTAAAACGGTTATGTTGTGTTTTAAAAAAATTGAGGTCGAGAAACAGTGAAAAGAGATAGAAAAACATGAAATTGCAGTATGAAACGAACCTTGAACAAAGAAGGTTCGCTTTCAAGATAAAAAAATTTTTGTTTCTCTAAAAAAATTAGAAATCTTTGATAAAATTAATAAGTACATAAATTCTTTTAGTGATTAAACAAGAAATAAGTTCTCCTTTACCGACATCAAGGACCAATATGATTCGACGTCAATATAATTCGGCCCTGAGAATAAAGGGAATTCTATTCCCTGTCTCCCAGAGGACATTGTCTACTAGTAAGTTCACCCTGCTTGTCGATAAGAAACCGTAAATAACGTGTCGATCTTACATATTGAATTTATTGAGCCACGAGTAGGTTCTTTCTAGAATCTGAAAATTTCAGAAGTTGGGGTCGGATTCTTTTATACAATTATTTTTCCTCCTTATGTCACTTGACAGTTGAGAAAATTATATCCAACATCATTTCTTCATTGCTCTTAATATAAAAATTATTTTATTAAAAAAATTTCTTTCAAATGACTGTTTTCTGTTAAGTTTAATATAATAAATTTAGTATTAATACATTATAATAAACCAGAATATTTATTTTTTGCAGCAAATGTAAGATACGTGGAACAAAAGAATATATATAGTGGGATTCTGTCAAAAATAAAGAAAATTTTTCATCAACCTGGTATGACAAAGTTTTTTTTGATAATTCACAGTTATTGTTTCAAAAATATTGCAATTAAAAATGAATTAAAATTATGAATTTACTTCAAGTGTAACGAAAACTGTTTATTTAATGTTTGTAATTAAATAACAGGTTGAACAGTAATACAAATTATTAATAAAAATTTAATTTTAAAGAATATTAAACTAAAATATTAATTGACAATTTAAACTTAATAACATGACAAAAAATATATTAAAAATAATTTTTATTTAAATAATTATATGTAAAAAAGATCCAACTAGAACTTGTGTGTTACGTAAATTAAACAAACTAAAAATTGTATTGCTATATTTAAAAACAAATCATAATTAATTAAAAGGTAACGCGATTATATTTTATATAAAATTATTTTATTCTTATTTAATAGTTGTAAAAAAGAAAACTTTAAAGGAATAATTAATTAATATGATGTATATAAATAAAAGTATAAAAAATCGATTTCTATGTACTGCAATTTGCACTAGATTGTCTCTGTTAATTATTTTGTAGAAATACGATTTCGAGAAGCTGAATTATTGCCAATATGTTGCTCCAAACACAAAAAGCGTCCAAGAACTAAAAATCGACCCCTTCGAAAAATCTTGGCCAACTACAGTATGGAAAATAATCTGCTGAGAAATAATAACAATAATTTCTACTTGAAGTATATACGAATCGACAAACTACTGAGCGAGTACATGTTAGCACAGTCCATGCGAAAAAAGAAGATGGGTCTCGTGTCTTTGGGACCAGTCCGTGGAATTATGGGGTTGGCATCTTATACTTCGAAACCGCCAATCACCGAACCCAACATGCCACCGCAACAGGAGAAGAAAGACAAGAGGGAAGAGAAAAAATGGAAGAAACCAGTCATCAAAGCTGATGGCAAAACTACTCAAGACTTAGAAAAGGATCTCCTGGGTCTGGAACCAGAAAATTATCGATACCAATGGGGAGTCAAATTAATAGAAACACCTGTACAAGAAACAACACAAGAAGCAGTAACACCAAAATATATTTTACAAAATTCTTGGGGCGTTAAAGTTAAAAAGATTTTGGATGATGATGAACTCACTAGAATCGAAGAAGGTAAAGATGTCTACAATCATCAAGTTCCCAAAGTTGCATTAAACAAAGTCGCAGAAACCAAGGAATCACCTGAAATTAAAGCAGATCAACTTACCAAAACCAAAAATATTACTGAACCTGAAATTTTAAAAGTTGAAGATAATATCGAAAATACAGAAGTTAAAAATACCGAAAAATCATTTAAATCTAAAATCTTGCAAGCGAAAGACAAAAAGACTAAAACTGAAGTTCCTAACAATGCTTGCGTCACCAATTATCAAACTAAACTAAATTCATCGTTACCAGCACCAGAAGATACAACATCCGATAGTGACTACAATGTTCCAAAAGGACTTCCCCAAAACGCAGAAATTATCGCTTGGCAGGATCTTGTTGACAGATCGAAACCTCCAGTCGATGAAGCGGTCAAAGTCAAGGAAGCCTTTAGTACAGTTGGGCCAATGTTCATTCGTCCAGAACTTCCAGCACCCAAGTTGGACGTAGAAATTGTAAAACCTGTGGCGGAGGAAAGATTTGAATTCAGAGGCATTCACAATTTGGATCAAAGGAAATCGACTTCTACTGATTATGTATCAAGTAAAAGAATTCACACTGATAGCCGTCTGTCAGTTTCAACTAGCGTCGATAATGAAAATCCAGTAAAAAGCTATTTGGTTTTAAATTCTAAGAAAACTTCTGCTGTTAAGGAGAATCTCGTCGATCCGTTTATGATTTCAAGTATAAAAAATGATTTAGAAGAAAAAAGTGCTGAACTTTTAATGAAAAATAATGAGAAACAGCATGAACAGAAGATGGATTCAACAAGAGCAAGACCACGACTTCCCACAAAAGTCTTAACCCTTACGAGAGTCAACACTGATGACATGAGTTATTACAATGCTCTGGATGCTAAGAAAGTGGAAGAAACATATGGGCGGATGGTCGAAATAGAACTCTCTTCACCGAGTGAAATAGGGGAAAATATCTTGGATGCTCCCTTGCCTACTGAAATTACGATTTCCATGAAGCCTTCAACTGAAAAGAGAGTAGACAGTATGTCCTGGATTAAATGCTATAGAAGTTCATCAATCAGCAGTTCAGCATTCAATTCCAATGGAAATTTCTTCGGAAGTTCGTCCAATGGTTCTTCCGGGTCAAATGGTCGTAAGAAGTCCACTTACCTAGCATCGAGTGATGCGACTAAAGGAACTGACAAGAAACCCGCAGTAAAGTCCATAGAAGACGAGGAATCAGATGACGATGCCGAGAACTACGCTCCAGAAGGAAACTACATCAGGGTTCCCGGAGATCCTTATCCCTACAGTCGAGAGCATTTCTACAAATGGAGAGTTTCACGAAGTTCTGATTATCCTATAAATTCTTTAGCAAACAGTTCCAGAAAACGCACAAACTATAGAGAAATTTACAATTCCGCTGGCGTTTATTCCACTGATGGTTTTAATACTTCCAAAAACTATAATAATGTTGGTAACTGCACTCTTAACGGATACAACACTGCTATTGATTATAGTGGCTTCAATACTACAGCTAACTATGATTATCAAGAATACAGCAATGCTATTTATGCAGAAAAAAGTGATTCTGGTGATTATGATGACAGAGCTTTCCAAGCGGTCAGATATAATAATACAGCTCATAACAATAATTATGACAATGCCAATAAACATACCGCAACCACTGACTACTCCAGTCAGGAAACAGAAGATGTAAATGGAATGGAAGATGATCAAGGGGATTACTATACAAAAACGTCAATGGCTAAGGAAGCTAAAGAATTCCAAGAACTAGAAGAAGATGGTCCAATAGATACAACTTCCAATATACACCAAATGAACCAAAGTATCTACAGATCCTTGAAGAACAAAAATTTTGGAAATTCAGAAATTACAAAACATAATGATGTCAATAAAAGTCTAGCGTTATCGAGAAACGTGGAGAGCAATTTGGATTTATTTCAAAATAGGAATAGGAATTCAGGAAAAACTAGAAATCTGAAAGAAGATTCAGCTGAATTTGGAGAGCAAGCGGGTCCGGACGTTTCGATGGCATATGGTCAACAGAATCAGAGTATGGTTAGCATATCTCTTGAATTCCTGATAACAAAGGATTCATCTATATTGGTTGTTTTTAGTGTCACAAATTAAAATCTTCCTTTGTATCAGTGCAGACAACTCAGTACGATAGAGAAGGATGATGGTTGGGAGTTTGAGAGGATGCAGTTCTACAAGGGTCAGGGTCTTTTTCACACAAGACTAAGCGATTTGAGAGGGCAAGTCGTCATATCGAGTCTCGATCAGCATTTGATACCGGAATTTCTCAAATGCAATTCGGGTGTTAAGAACTTTGAAAAGATCAATGCACTACAATGCTAATTCGGTGGACTCTATACCTTCCGAATTTCAGTTTCTTGGTGAGTATTTATTCCGGGTGATTTTTTTTAAGTTTTAATAGTTCAAAATTTAATTAACTAATTATAAACTTTTTTGAAGTAAACTTTACTGTTCTGAACAAAATTCTCAATTATGAAATTCGTTTCTTTTGAACATTACTTATGTAGTTCGACAAAGAAGTTAAACGAATTTCTTATTATCCAGTTGTCGACCAAAACGTGTTCCTCTCATGTCATGAAAACCCGGAATAAATAATTATTAAGAATATATATTTTTACTAGATGTTTGTTTCGAAGGCTTCTAGGGGTCGACAAGAGGATTCAAATATTTGTGATTTGCAGAATAATTTACAATGCTCGAAATGACAAATATTTACTAGTCTAAAGTAGTGCATTTATAAAATAAGAATAATAAAAATTTTAATATCAAACAAGTTTACAAAATAATTTTAATAAAATCTGTTTCAGAAAAAGAGAAATTAGGAGTTGGAAAAATGAGGACAATTTCTGAAGAGAAAAATAAATCGGATCAATCAAAAAGTGCGCCTGGTGTCGAAGAAACAGATGCAATCAGTGGACGAACGATTCATCCAGAAATTACTCCCCAGAGAATTACTAATGAAAAATCAATAACAGTCAAACTAAAGCATCGTAAGTGTGAATTATATATTGAAAAATTAAAAAAAGAAATCGAACAAAAGAAAATTTTAGAAAATTATTCAATCAAACAATAAAATTAATTATTAATTCAAATTTAAATGCATCAAGTAAAGAAGTTTTTAAAAATTGCATAAATTACTAATAATATAACAATGAAACAATAAAATTATAAATCAGAATATGTTATTTATTATTAAAAATTTGAATTTTAGAAGTCAGCAAATTCGTGAAGAAGAAAAAATCCACTGAATTGAATAAAGCTGGTCATGAGTCGTTGCAAGAAAGTATTTATGACATCAGATATCGAGAAATGAAACGTATGATTCAGATATTCGAGTTCTATACAAATTAATTTAATTTAAATTTAAATTTTTATTCATTTCATTCACAGACTTATTAACAATTATAATTACAATTAAAAATATTATATTCCTCACAAGAAATGTTCCTAACGTTCTTAACGTTCAATTGAACAAAATTTATTTTTTTCTTCTTCAATTTAAAATTTTGTTACAATTGAAATTTTATTACAGAAATTTCACGTCACAAATCAAAAAAATTGATTGGGGTACAATTTTTTAAAAATGAATTTTCTAATTTTTAGGGTTCCGTACACTTTCGGTGTACCGACGGACTAAAAAATTTTTGAAATTTTTTTTTTTTTAATTTCTACATTATTTGATCTAATTAACTGAAAATGGGTTTATTAGTATATTTTTACAGTCTGATCACAAAAAATATATTAAAAATCTAAAAAAAAAATTCAAAAAAAAATTTTTTTTTAATTAAAAATTTTTTTTTGTCTAATTTTTACATTATTTGATCTAATTAACTTAAAAATGGGTTTATTAGTTTATTTTTAAAGTCCAATGAGAAAAAGGATATTAAAAAATCTAAAAAAAATTTTTTGAAATTGGACAAGTGCGAGTTGAACTTGCACTGCAATGGCGGGTTCCGAACACAAATATTAAAACAATACTTGCAACATTCATCGGTAAATAGTAGAATTAAAATAAACAATTAAAAAAATATATTAAAATCATTTGATAAAAAAAAATTTTTTTATTTAAAGTATTATATATCTAATATTGTAAACAATAATAAGTAGAGGAACTAATTGTGAAAATTTTGTTTCTCTACTTATTATTGTTTACAATATGAGATATACAATACTTTAATTTAAAAAAAAATTTTTTTTATCAAATGATTTTAATATATTTGTTTAATTGTTTATTTTAATTCTACTATTTACCGATGAATGTTGCAAGTATTGTTTTAATATTTGTGTATGGAACCCGCCATTGCAGTGCGAGTTCAACTCGCACTTGTCCAATTTTTTTATTTTCAAAAACCTTTTTTTCTAGTAAAGATTAGTTTTTAAATAACTTTTCTAATGAAGGTGATTTTCTAATTTTCTTTCTTCTAAATAAATGTCATTTTCTAAAACTTGACTATTTTAATAAAGTAATTTTCAAGATTTTTTTTCTATCAAAATTCAATTTTTGTAATGACCATCAATGTAGTATATGATAAAAAAATAAAAATTATGAAAATTTTTTAATTCTTAGAAAAAAATACTTGAGATTTCGTCAAAAAATTGTAAAGAAAAATAGAAATCATCATTTGTGAACAGAATTGTGATTCAAAAGCAGAAAATATGCAAAATAGTTTCTATTTCCTTAGTTTAATTTTCTTAACAATTTTTAAACATTTATCAAAATTATGGAACTTTACGTATTTTTTTGGAAAATAAATAAATATTAATAATAACTTTTTAGAAAAACTTTTTTTAGAAATCAAAATTTATTAGAAAACAGATTTTATTAAAAATCGATTTTGTTAGACAATAAGGATATTTTTAGAAAAAGTGATTACCTAGCAAAAAACAAATTGTAAATTTTCTAAATGTTTTTAAGTATTTAATTTTTATTTACAAACAGAAATTTATAAAAATATTTTTAATAAAAAATTTTTGTTCATTTAAATGATTAAAACTTGTGGATCATCACAAGGAACTTTCGTTGGAATTTCAAAAAAAGATTTCCTGAATATTTCAGTAAACAACCGATTTACATCTTCTTTATCAGTTTTTAAAAATTTTATTCATCTGTTTAATATAAAAAAAAATTCATTCACTTCGAAATGATTTTCCTCTAGAATATTCTAGGAAGCTTCATTTAATATTCCGCTAAAGTCTTTTCTTTATGTCCTGGTGAAAGCTTACTCGAATTTTTACATTCAGTTACACAAAAATAATAGTTTTTAAAATTTCTTTCTCTCGGTAGAAATTTTAAATAATTTAATATTATTAATTCATAATTTTCTGTTTTATTTATACATTTTGTTTAGTTAAAGCAAATTTAATTTTTGATAAAAAGTAAAAAAGAATTTAAAATACGAGAAATAAAATAATTAAAAAGCCAATAAATTTTTCAGTGAATAAGGAAGACATAGATCAAATACAAGAGATGAAGAATTACTCATATCTTCGCTTTGATAAACTGAAAGATACTCTGACTCCCTTGATATATAGAAAGAAGAAAAAGAAGGGCAGCAATTCCCTAATGTTTTAAATCTATATTTGGATACTAGTTCTAAATTAATATGTATTTTAATCATTCAAATTGTAATATTTACAGTAATTTAACCAGTGCTTTATTGATATCTAACAAATTTAAAGTTTTATCGCAAACAGTTTGTTGTAACAGTGTAAAAATAAATATTTTTTGTTAGTCACTCAAATTTTCTAATTATTTTTATTCATTATTGATAACAAATTTAATCCATTCCAAAAATTGATTTGAAAATCAAAATTTTTTATTTTAAAGATCTAAAGTTTTTACAATAAAAAAATTATTTTTTAAAAAATACAACGCTTGTTAATCGTTCTTTTTGAATTAAATTCTATGCTAAATTAATTCTGACCTTTCTTACTTTCTAGACATAAATTGACTATTGACAGTAAACAGAAGATGCAAATAAAATGATTCGGTAAAGACATTTTGTATTTGTTAGAAATATTTCTTTAAATTATTAATTAAATTTGACACTAATTTAATTAATTTTAAAATTCTTTATAAAGTTTATACTTCGTATTGAAATGAGGTGATATTTTTTCCAGAATATTAATCAAACTTATTGAAACCTATTTTTACAAATTTCTTAATTTAATTAAAAAGTCTATGATATGTTAATGAAAAATATTTTTTATTACTTAATTACGCCATAAAATTATATATCATAATTTTCTGCTTAGTAACTAGGAAAAAATTTAGCATACGTAAATATTTCACATCAGTAGGAAAACAGTAAAAGTATTACAGTTTCTTCTCTGTACAGTAATAAGTTTTATTTAAAAATTGAAGTCTAACATTTTTAAAAATGTTAGTTTATATACTGTACATATCTTTAAATATAAATTTTTTATAATGAAAAATACATTTTAAAATACATTTTTTGTAATTTCCCAGTATTTAAAAAAAAATTAATGTGAAAAGGAAATATGTGCATTTGACATTACTCCAAAATAATTTTAAAATATGTGCTAATTAATCTGGTGATCATTTCACTAATTGTCAGTTTTAGAAAAGAAATTTTAAGTCTTACAAGACACAAAAGTTTGATAGTGGAGATGACGCAAGATTGCAGGGTGACTTTAATGTGTAACATTACGGCAAGCAAACATGATTATATCTTTATTTCAAGTTATGAAAGAATTACAATTCTTTCATAACTTGAAATAAAGATAAATACATTAAACATTTCACTATAAATGAAATATTCTGACGAAGCTAGTGACTATAGAAGAGAGATTAAAACTACTCTTAAAACAATAAGTTACACCTTTTAGCATACATGCCATTACTACCTAACTATAACAAAATTCACAATACAAATGATTATACTCCCGTACAAGACATTAATTTATCACCTTTTTAATAAAAAGCAAATTCCATGAATTATGACTTAAAACTATTTACTTGACAACGATAAATATCATAAATACCTTGTATTTTATTCACTCCATCCATCATAACGTGTAGATAAGCCATAGTTCTGAAAAGCTATGAACCAAACACCGCAGTTAAAAAGTTGATCGGAAACGAGTATTTCATCTCTTTCGATTAAAATACTAAAGTGCTCGTGGATTAAATCTTTTATCCTTTTCCTCTGCGCTGCTTTTTTCCCCTCTGAATGACTGTCTAGGTCGGTCACGAACACGGCACCCGAGGGCTGTTATTTGATCAACCGCCATGATTTCCGAATCGTCGACTGTCTAATCATTCAAATCGTGAATGGGCATTGCTTGTACATATGGCCTTCTAAACGCCATATACGCATAGGTTGTTCACTGAGATTCGGACTTTAATTAAAGAGTTAATGTCCGTAATAACTGCCGGAACCTCCACTCGTGATTGCCAGTGCAATGACCGAGAAGACACTCATGGGCAGCGCTTCCAAAAGTCAGGGTACAGCTGTTACAAGATTCATCCGATCGTTTTCTCTCCAAGACCAATTGAGAATTTGTATATACCCTCAACGGCGCGAAACCATACGTTCCTCGGTATTTATTAGCACGGAAGCGAGGGCAATTATTTTAAGTGGTACTTGCATATTGGAGTTTTGAATCTCTAATCATCACTAACAAAGTTTGCGAAATTCTTTCTTCCCAACAAGTAAACAAAATGGTTAATCATCTTCTTTGCATGCAGAGACTACACACAATCTTTGAGGGTTTTGATGAGGAAAATAATATGTCATTGCAGTTGATCAAGTTGACGATGTACCTGAAGTGACACGAGATACAACAGTGAGAAGTGGATTGAGAATGGTAGCCAGTCGCATTTATTTACGACTAGAATCGCTGACTGCTCCGGGTTCGTTTCTCCTTGACCCTCTCTTCCTCTTCTCGGGGTTAGAAACGATATTATCTCTCAAGCATAGCGTGGCTGCTGCACTATAAAAGATCACTCTATGGTTGTATATTACTCACGCCACCGTGTTTTCACTTGGTGCGGCGATCGCTGCCGATATCATAACTCCTTGTCGTACCGCCGTTCAAGCAGCAAATCTAACTCGAGATGCGTCTCATACCTATATATGCACTGGTAGCGATAGTCATTCCGATGTAATGCTGACCAACTAGGACCCTGATGAGAAAACTGATTATATGCTATATATTGCGAGGAAATATCTGCATTATCAATGTTTTATTTTTGTCAAGGCTCTTTTCTAAATTCATAATCATGTACTCAAAAATCTCTGTTCAGTAATTTTTCAATCTTTTAAATTTTTTTACCTCTGTATACATTCAAGCTCCCATCCTTCTAGTTGTTGTTGAGAGGAATGAAAATTCTGTTACTTCACTGCAAAAAGAAGTATCTTAAAATTCATTGTAGTCATTTTAAAGACATTTAAATCATCTTATTTTTAGATCTTGCATCTTATAGACCAATGAATTTTAAGATATTTCTAATAACTTTTTCTAAACCACCTAAAAGTGACTACAATAGTATCTTAAAATAAGATACCTTATTTTTACAGTTTTGTCACTTTAACGTTTGCATAGTCTTTATATTAAAAGTAGTTGTTTAAATTTAAACAAAAAATATTGCAAGTCATTATTAATCAAGTAATTTTCTCCATGTAATGACTCGTTAATTTTTTATGCAATTTTTTAAACAAAGATAAGGTTATTTCTCAGGGGCGTAGCTAAAAAAATTTCAAGAGGGGTTTTATGGAACTTGATTACAGGTATACTCTTAAAAAATTTAGACTTATATAAGTTTTCCAAGATTTAAGCGGGGGCGGCAAACCACAACCCCCCCTGGCTACGCCCCTGTTATTTCTTTTATTTTAAATAATATGAAAAGCTAAAAAAAGTACAAAGTAAGTAATAAATAATTTGTAATTATGCTACTAAAATTATAAAAATTCATAAAATTTCATCGCTAAAGATTTTTAAAAAGTCTGATGTTGAGCATTATTTAATTTAATTAATTAAATCAATTAATCATCAATTTAAAAAAAAAGTCTGATGCTGAGCATCAGACTTTTTAAAGATTTTTTAGTAATCAAATTTTAAGAATTTTTAGAATTTTAGAAGCATAATTACAAATTATTTAATCCTTACTTTCTTAATAGTAACATGTATTTTATACATTTTTACGTTTATTAAATAATTTCTCTTTTAAATATGAAACTATACACATTACACACATCAAAATTTAGTCAAAAATCGCAAAAAATGTCGTTTTTAAAAAAACATTATTTATTTATTTGAAATTTAATAATACTTTTAGCTATGAAAGAAATACCGATGTCGATTATAGTTATCTTTTGAACTACACGGAGAAAAATAAATGGTAATAGGGTTAGGCTTGACCAAACGGACCGGATAAATTAAAAATTTTTTTTTTTAATAAATGTCTTTTATTCTCATCTTTATGTGATAAAAATAATTTCATAAAAAATTTAAAGCAAAAAAAAAATTTTTCTTATAGTTATTACCAATTAAAGTTTTCAACAATATGAAATGAAAATATTTTTTTTCTTGAGTTCTTTTTAACCGATTTTAAAAACCAAATAGGCGTTTTTTTCGTCTTGAAGCGTAGAATTAAAAAATATATTTTGTTTAAATTTTTTTTTTATTTTTTATTATTTTTTAAATTATTTATTTATAATATTATAATAAAAAACAGTCTTCTTCACGCTATACGTAAAATTAAAAAATACTATCGTATTCTGCATACATTTTTGAGTAAGAAACCATTAAGAAAAAAATGGCCCGCTACTAGAAATAACAATATTAAATTATTTTTGTCGCCGTGTAAGCCGTTTTGATGGTGTTCGCTGCATAAACAAGTAATCGCAACGCAGACAAACATTAGAAAAAACAAAAGAACCTCAAATTTAAACTTGATGTATAACGCGAAAACAGCGCAGCGGCAGTGAACACCATCAAAACGGCTTACACGGCGACAAAAATAATTTAATATTACTAGCGTCGTTGTCCTCGCTCGCTAACGCTCGCTCGGAAGACATTTTACTTGTTTATTTCCACTTGTATAAATTTATTAAATAGCATCTCCATTGATTTTATATATATTAAAAAAATATTAATTTTTATATAAATATATATATATATATATGTGTGTGTGTGTGTTATGTATTTATGTGTAAATATATACATGTGTATGTAAATAATAATTTATTTTTTTTAATTATTTATGTTTGTTTTGAAATATTTGTTATTCAACATTTATTTTTTCATAAATTTAGATTGATTTATTTTAAATATTGATATTTTATTTTTACCTACTTGTAGTTAATTTTAAAGTACTAATTTTCTAATCATAAAATAAAAATATTTTTACTTACATATATAAATATTGCCTATATTTTGTAAGTCTGAAGATATTGAGTTTAGGAAAAAGTTGGCAATAAATAAAAGTTTTATTTTTATTTTGACTTTTAAGTAATGTAAAAAAAATTTTTTGAATAAACAAATTAATTTTTTTTAACTGTCGGTTATATTATATTAATATAAACTGATTTAGAACATGTGCAGCACCAGAATTTAAAAATAAACGTTTATTTTAAAAGGAAAACTTAATTTGTTTATAAAAAAAACTGTTTACATTTCTTAAAAGTCGAAATAAATCTAAAACTTTTATTCTTTGACAACTTTTTCCTAAACTCAATATTTTCGGACTTATAAGCTACTGAATATAGGTCTACAATTGAGGCTTCAATGAGAAAAAAAATTATTTGATTCAAACAAATTTTGTTTAAATCAAACTTAAAATATCTTTGCTATACAGTCAAACATATTTAAGTTTTATTCAAACATATTTTCTGGTTCAGTTTAAGAGATTATATATTGAAATCAAACATAAATTGTGATTGATTTTAAATTATATGTAGTTAACTTTTAAGTTTGATTCAAACATAAAATTTTTAAACATAATTTTTGTTTAAACCGTAACAGAAAATATGTTTGAATTAAATATAATTATTCAAACAAATAATACTTTTGAATCAATGCAGTAGATATTTTCTATATATTGAGATTAAGCTTACAAATTAATTTCAATTAAACAAAATCGTCTAACATTGTTTTTGTGTTTCATTTAAGTATAATGTTTTCTCAGTGTTCCAATTTAAGAACCAGTCGGATGTTAAAATTAAATGTTAAATTAAAATTTTATTAATAAAATTAATAAATGTTATTAAAAGTCGAGTAATATTTAAAATGTCTCGAGCAATTAATATTTTGAGCGAAGCAACTTTTATTATATGTGGACGTCCACATGAAAAGGGCCCATTTTGTCGGTTCTAGTTTTCGAGTTATTTGCAATTTAATACTTTTTTGAGAAAAACCGTAATTTTTTTTATTTTTTATTATCAATCTACATGTTTTGACAAGTCAAATCATGAGATTTTCATTAACTTATCGTCAATTTAAGTGTTTAACTTTATTGATTCTTTAGAAAAAGAAAAGGGCCCATTTTGTCGGTCCTTTGCAAAAATATTCCGTATTTTTGAAATGGAGGGTCAAAAAAATTAAAACCTCTTGATTTGTCATCTTTAAAGTACCCTGAACTCAAAACAATTATTATCTGAATAACTTCCGAGAAGAACCAGAGATATTAATGTTAGAGTCATTGATTACGTAGTCGTAGATGTAAAAAATGTCGATATTTCGTCAAAATTTCATAATAAAACCTGTTAAAATTTTTTTAATAAGTTTAATTTTTATTCTTTACCTTTAAATGACACAATAAAATTGTTCCCAATCATTAATCTTGTACAAAAATGGTTTATTAATAAGAAAATCGCCTTTTTAAAAAACGGCCCATTTTGTCGGTTTTATGTATTTTCAAACAGAAAGGGGGGTGGGTGGTTTTAAAAATTTAAAACCTATTGGTTTTTCCTCTTTATGGTGCCCTGGACTGACAACAATTATTATCTGAATAACTTTCCAGAAGAACCAGATATATTAATGTTAGAGTCATTGATTACGTAGTCGTAGAAGTGAAAATTTCGATATTTCGGCAAATTATTCATAACAGAGACTTGTAAAAAATTTTAAATAAGTTTAATTTTTATTCTTTACTTTCAAATGACACAATAAAATTGTTCTCAATCATAAACCTTGTAAAAAAATGGTTTATTAATAAGAAAATTGTCTTTTTTAGAAAAGGGCCCATTTTGTCGGTTTTATGTATTTTCAAAATTAAGGGGGGGGGTTTAAAAATTTTAAACCTATTGGTTTTTCATCTTTAAGGTGCCCTGGACTGAAAACAATTATTATCTGAATAACTTCCCACAAGAACCGGAGATATCACAATTAATAGTTATCACAATCTTTAATTCCGTTTTTCTCGAAATGAGGTATTTGTCACTATAAACTTTGAAATTCTGTAACTCATCGAATTTTTGATCAAAAAAGTTGTATGACCACTCAAATTTTTCGTAATTTTGCAAGGAATTCGCCTATATAGATAAGTCTAATAGTGCCAAAATGGGCCCTTGTCATGTGGACATCGACATATATCAGAGCAACTATTACTACTTTGTATAGATTTTTAGTTTTTACTAAAAAAAAAATATTTTTTTATAAAAGTTATGTCAAATTGAATTTTTTGTAAGTTTTTAAACAAAATTTTATTTTTCCTAAATGAATGAATCGATTTAAATGAATCAAGCGGGGATATAATAAAGGAGATAAAATAATTATACTTTTGTTTAGAATTAGAGACTTCTTAAAAAATTTCTTTTTGAATAATTATGTATTTAATTTTATGAAAAAATAATTTTTTTAATGTTCTGCTGTGACGGGTTTTTATTACTTTTACTTTAAATAATAAATAGTCAATAATAATAAATTGTACGTAAACAATTTATTATTCTTTATTTATTAATTAAAGAATTTTAGGTTAATTATGTTAAATAAATGATTACAACAAAATTATCCGTAAATAAACTCGTCGTTTAATACGTTTATTTATTTATTACATAAATGTACGAATACAGAGTCGTAACTTTGTACACTACTATATTAACCGAGGTCTAGTTAAGAACTGACCTTTTTGGGCCTTTTCTCCCTTAATGCAGTTGTACAAGGGAAACTGCGTAGGAGGTCTGGTCCAGGGATGCTTAGTAGAGGGGGAAAGAATGTTGTCTAGGAATTTCGTTACACCCCTCGACTTAGACTGGCCTTAGTCCTCTAAGGTTTTAATTTGATTATTTGAGGTAGGATTCTGATATTTTCCTCTTGGTTTACTGGCTCTGAGGGAGCAGTTGCATAGCGTACTATAGGTGTGGTATTTACATTCGTTTTGACGCAGAATATATCTATACATAGTTGTTTTGGTATACAGAGTGCACATAGTTTAAAAATTCCTATTTTATAAAGTACATAGATTGTTACTAAAGTTAAAGACGAATAGCCTAAATATGTTAAAATGTCGCTACCTGTTTCAACCCAGGTTTTTGTTCTCCTGTTGTTCTTTATCCCTTTAATAGATTCTTCCATAGTATCTATGCTACGTTTCAAAGAGCTAAGTTTATCTCTATGTAAAGTTTCTTGTATTAAAGGTAATTGTGAATCGAGCAAATCCAAGTCTGATTTATTTATGGTAAATGAAATATTTTTCTTAAATTTAATATCAAAATTATGTTCTAATGACGTTCGTAGTTTAAGTATTGATTTTGGTGTTTCTATTATACAATCAGAGTTACTGTAAACTAAGTTAGGTTCCTTTAATGTTACAATTTTATTTTTTGCGTTGCAGATTGTGTTTATCTCTATTTCTTTTTCTGGTATGATCAAATATTGATTCGAGTCATGTAAAGGTATAAATGCGAGTTCGGATATTTTGAAAACGGAAAATTCACAAATTTTGTCTAAAATCATTTTTGTTTGGCTTTTTATAATAGTGGTTTCACAATTCTGTATTTCGCTTACAAGAAAACTAGGTTGTACTCTTTTACAGATAAATGTGTTTACCAATTTTTTACAATTTTGTAATGTTATGAAGTCGGTGGGGACATAAAAACTTTTTTCAGGATTTACTAGTATAATTTCATGGGATGGAATAGGTGCAATAAAGTTTCTTCCATGACGAATAGGAATTGGTATGAGGTAAAGGGTTTGAAGGTTTGGTTGTTCTATTTCTGGCACTTTGAGGATGTATATAAGGTTCTTGTTCGTAATGCTTACTGTTATTTCTGAAATGTCAACAATGTGTTGGTAATTTTGAGGAATCAGTCTGATAGGATATTTAACATTATTTTCTTCTTCTATTTTTTGTAATTCCTTAATCAGTATGTTAGGTGTAAGGATTTGTGGATGTAATATTCCGTGTTTTCCGTCATTAACAGCGTTTATTATAAGGTTTATGTCTTCACTAATTTCTTCTATGGCTATAGAACATAATGTAATCATGTTAACCATTAGAATATTTTGAGCGTTAGCATTCGTCGAATTAATCATTTTATTTAATTGATTGATTAATTTACCCGATTCGTTATTGAGAATTTGTAAATCATGAGACGCGGAGTTAAGAAGGGTTTTCATAATCCTAGTTTGATTATTTATAGAGCTCGTTATTATTTTTTGATCAGCATACAATTTATCAAATTCCTGGTTTATGATTTCCATGTCGTTATCGTCCAGTGTGCCAAATAAGGTTTTCGAAATTGTACCAATAATGTTTAAAATTCCCCTCTTTTCCCGGGCAGCACCCAGTATTTGGTGAAGTGTAAGATGAAGATCAGCTATTCTATTTATCCTATTGTGGAGAACATTAATCTGAAATTCCTCCGCGCAATGGTTGCATAATTGATAAACTTCAGAATACGTTTTCTGAATGCTTTCGAATCTAGGGTTTATATTGCTAGTGTCTACTCCTACCACTAACTTCCAAGTACGATGATACAAGCTAGTTTTCCCTAGGTTTTCGGCGAATATCGGTATATTGGAGATTGGTTGGAAAATTACATCTGCATAACTGTTATGCACAAAGAAAAGTGTTGTAAATAGAAGTCTCAGCATCTTTATAACCTAAAATGAATAAATAAAATGGTTCATTTTTATTATTTATTTATTTTATAGGTTTTAGATTCCAATTTTAGAAAATAATTAAATCGTTCCAGAGTAAAGTGGATTAGAATTTTAATATTTAATAGTTATAAAGTTTGAGTCTGTCAGCGTGAATATTCGTCCTCTCATTGTTAAAGATAATCTCATAGTTATTGTTAAGCAATATTTTCAAGATAGTTGCAGGACCTTTCCAATCAGGACTAAGTTTATTTTCTTTATTATTTACTATCATTACTAAATCTCCTATCTCAAAAAGTCTTTGTGGAAGGATTATTTTTGCGTCTTGTAACCTTTTATACTTTTCTTTGGATTGTTGAATCTTTTCTCGAGCTTTACCAATATATCTTTCGTGTCTTTCCTGCCAAAGTTTAACTAATTCAGGGTATTTGAGACTGGGAGTGGTGGCTAAAATAGAAGGAATATTGGCATCCCGTCCGAAAGTTAGTTGAAAGGGACTAAACCCTGTTCCTTCATGTTGCATGGTGTTGTAAGCCATACAGATGAATTGTAGTGTTTTATCCCATTTCGTGTGAAGATCTGTCATAGCTGTTCTAATTAAATCCTTAATTGTACCATGCGTGCGTTCCAAACTTCCATTACTCTGTGGGTGGAAGGTTGTAGTTTTCACATGTTTAATTTTGAATAAGTTCTCAAAATTTTGCATTAATTCAGAAACTAGATTTTGTCCTTGATCCGTCAAAATGTGTTTAGGTGAGCCAAAAGTGTATATGTAATGATCAAATAGTTTTTCAATAATTGTTTCTGATCTTACGTCCTTTAGTGGAATTAATATTATGTATTTTGTTAACATATTTTGTATGGAAAGAATATATTCATTGGCTTCAGAAGTAATGGGTAGCGGTCCAAAAATATCCATTGCAATTTTATCGTTTGGTTCGACAGGTGTGTCTGGTATTATAGCTTCCGATTTTCTTTTAATTCTAGTCAACTTTTGAGTCTGACATGTATGACATTTTTTTATATAATCTATGATCTCATTTTCCATATTCTTCCATATTCCTAACTCACGAGCTCTTTGGATAGATTTATTTTCTCCAAAATGAAGAGCCATTACTGATCCATGACTTTCTTCGATTATCTGTCTTCTTTCAGCTGCAGATAGTTCAGTATTGGGATTGTAACACGTGTGTATCTTCAGTTCAGGATATTTATAGCTGATAAAAGATATTAAAATTTTTAGCTTTATTTTTTCGGTGGACGTAATAGTTGGGTCGTTAAAATGCATTCTTAAAATACTTAATCTTTTTGATAATGTCCAAATTGCAGTGTCGTTTAATATTTTGAGCCAATTCTTTTCATTAAACGGGGGCAAACTTCTAATGTTATGGTTATCGTTTTGTCGTTTTTGAAATTCTTTCCATAATTTTCCATTTGCATTTGGTTTTTCCATTTCTCTGGTTTCGGTTCTATTCGTAAACCATTTATAATAATCTTTGTATAACTGTTGATCTTCTATTGTTGTAGGTGCCGCATTAGAAGTTTGTGGTATGTCATTTGTGTTAGTTTGTCCCTCTTCCCAATTACAAGGCAACTGGTAAGTGTCTATGATCTGTATGTCAGTAAGTTCGTTTGTAACACTATCTGTATTAGGTGTGTTTTGGACTATAGGTATTGGTGTATTTAAATCTCGTTCTAATTGTGTGTTTAAAATTTCAATGTCAGGCAATTCTGACTCTAAATCGAATTCGGTTGGGTTTAGTGGTGGTGACTGGTCATTGTTGTTAATATGGTGAACGCGTGAAAGAGCATCAGCTGCTGTGTTCTCTGATCCTTTTTTATACTGAATCTCGTAGTCGTATTCCTCTAGTTTCAGTCTCCATCTCATTAACCTTGAAGATGCGTCCTTTACATTAAATAACCATTTTAATGCTTGATGGTCTGTGAGAATTTTAAATTTTCGTCCTAACAGAAATTGCCTAAATCTTTGAACTGCCCATACAATCGCGAGAAGTTCTTTTTCCGTGGTAGTATAGTTTAGTTCGGGTGAGTTAAGTGTTCTTGAGATGTAATAGCAGGGATGGCCATCTTGAGATAAAATGGCACCTAAACCGACGTTGGATGCATCTGTTATTAAAGTGAATTCTTTTTCGAAGTTTGGATATTTCAATACCGGTGCCTGACAAAGAGATATTTTTAAATTATCAAACGCCTTTTGACAGTCAGGAGTCCAAATAAACGGTTTTGATTCTTTTGTGAGTTCGGTAAGAGGTTTCGCAATTGTCGAATAGCTTTTAATGAATTTTCTGTAATATCCAGAGAGACCTAGAAATGACTTCAAACTAGTGCGGTTATGTGGGATTTTGAATTCAGATACAGCTTTTGTTTTGTTGGGGTTAGGTTTGATTCCGTCTTTAGTAACTAAGTGTCCTAAATATTCTAATTCAGGTCTTAAGAATTCGCACTTGTCAGGTTGTAGTTTTAGACCTGTCTGTCTTAATCTTTCGAAAAGAAGTACTAAATTTTTATTGTGTTCCTCTATCGTTGAACCATAAACTACAATATCGTCCAGATATACCATACAAATTTTGTTAATTAGTCCATTTAGTGCTGTGTTGATCATTCTTTGAAATGTTGCGGGAGAGTTTTTTAGTCCAAAAGGCATTCTTTCAAACTCGAAATGTCCATCAGGTGTCGAAAAAGCCGTAAATTTCTTGGAACTCTCTTCCATTGGTACTTGATGAAATCCTGAGCTGAGGTCAAAAGCCGAGAAAAATTTAGCGTTTCCTAGATTATAAATGATATCATCTATGACTGGTATTGGATATGAATCTTGATCCGTAATTTCGTTAATTTTCCTAAAATCAATTACTACACGCCATTTCTTTTTTCCCGAAGCATCTGTTTTTTTAGGAACTATCCAGACTGGAGAGTTGTATGGCGAGTTTGAATGACGTAAAATTTTAGCATCGAACATTTCTCCTATTTGAGTAGATACTTCTATTTCATGGCATTTTGGTGGTTGATATGACCGTGTATTAATTATTTTATCCTCCTTAAGTGTGATTTTGTGGTGAGCGAGATGTGTGCCAGGTAAAGGATCACCTGGTAACCGGAATATATCGTGATAAGAATGTATGATTTTCAAAAGATTTTCTTTAAACCTTGTTTCCACGTGATTAATTCGTGTATTATCGTTAAGTAGTTTAATTCTCTTTGCTAATTCATTCACAGAAATACGTATAGCTCCTGGTTTTGGAACATCAGATGTTATGTATCGATATTGGATATCAGTTAAATTAAGATGTTTCGGTGATGACGAATTGTTGTTAACGGGTACGGTGATGGTTTGCTCTTGAATTGAATATATTGAGTCTGGTATAAATGGATTGTCAAAAATTCCGACGGTACCTTTCATTTTTGTAACCGGAATACGAATTAATTGGATTCGATTTGGGGGTATTATAATTCCATCTTCAATTAGTTCGTGTTCTTGGTCGTTTAGTCTTAAACTTGTATTTGATAATCTATATAGATATTGTTGTAAAAATGGGAGCCCTAATATCCCATCTTCTGGCAAAGGAAAACTATCAGATACTATAAAAAAAACATGATTTTTGTTTAAGTATTTTATTTCGGCAGAGTATTTGGCAGTTTGTGTGTCATTACCCATTTGGAATTTTTTGTCGCATGTTTCTTTAGGGAAAGACTTTGGAAAGTGTGATTCTTTAATTAGATTTATTGAAGATCCTGTATCCACGAGGAGTCGCAAATTTCGTTCGAATCCAATAGGTTGTATGGAGGCTGATTGCAATCTTCCGGATATGCAACTGATTCGATCGACGCGGTCTCTATCATTTCCTCTTTTTCTACTTCTTTGTGGTTTATCTCCTCTTCTGAAACGGTTTCCGTTGTGTAATGAACTCTCTGAGGAGGTCGCTTTTGATTTTGTATCGCGTGAAAATTTAAATTTTGTTTTTGGTAGCATTGATTTTCAGTATGCCCTATTTTTTTACAAAGTTTACATGTCATCGCGGAGCGTTGTGATAACGGTAAACTATGGTTAGGTGGTTCGAATTGTCTTTCTTTATTATGAATATGTTGATGGGGAGGTAATCTACGGTTTGAATTTTCTCCTCTTACGTTGTTTGCGTGTGGATGAGGTTTCACAGTGGCCAAAACTCTACTTTTTAGTTTTTCGCGATACCACGTTTCTGCTTCTAAAGCTTCTTGTTGAGCACTAACTATCGTGGATGGTTTTAGTGGTCGGACTTGGCTTCCGATTTCATCACGAAGGTTCATAATGTATCGCTTTATTGCCGCTTGTTCCTCAATTTGAAGGGCAACTCTTCTACTTATTGGGCCTGAATGTTTCGACTGAATGGCATATTTTAACTCGTTAAATACTTGTCTATACTTTTGATTATAAACTTGAACAGAATCATTATTTTGTCGACAATTTTCTAATTTCGTTCTACATAATTCCACGGATGTTTCGGAATTTAAGTTTATTTTGAGGGCTTCAAATAATTCGTCAAAAGTATTTACGGGGCAATGTCGAATAGCGCGTTTTGCATTGCCTAAGATTTTTTCGGTTTTGACAAAATCTAATAAAAGACCGGGTTGTGAGCATTTAGAAACAGCACGTTTGACGTTCACAATAAAATCTTGAACTCCTATATCGTCTTGACCGTTTAAAATTTCTATTGTTCGAATTATTTCACTTGCTGAAAAAGTTTCGGAGTCAATAACACGCTGTGACGGTGTCTGTGTACCGTAGCCTCCCGTGGCACCGGCCGCATGCTGTGAGGGAAATTCATTATTACGCGTTTCAACGAATTCTTCCCATTGAAAATTACTTGGGTTTTCGCCTTCAAATTTTTGTCTTAGGTCCTTGGAACAATTTTTATGTTTCCTGTCTGTTTGGTCTATGTCGTCGCTTTCCTCGTCTTCCGTGAGTTGAAGCATATTAGTTTTTAGAGCTAGGGTTTTTATTTCCTCCGCTCTCTTTGAATTTTCATCATTGAGAATTTTTTGATTTTCCTCAATGAGAGTTAATTTTTTTAAGATTAAATCTAAAGTATTGTTCGTATTGTCAGTCATTGTGTCAGTAATTATAAGATTATTGGATTCTATGGGAGGTGGTGGGATACTAATTTCGGAATTTGTGTGAATTTCCTCAACAAAACCCTTTAAATATCTAATATAAGAATTTAAAGCCAGATTGTTAACTAATATCAAATTAAAAGGAAAAAAATTGTTTTTAAAATTATTTTCCGACTATCGTGTGAGTGTGTGTGTGTTCGCGGTTGTACAACAATTTATTTTTTTTGATTTATCTCTTTAAATATTTATTAAAATATTTAAATGTATAATAATTTATTGATTTAAAATCCTCACTTGTACAATCCGTCTACATGGAATACATACAAGGTTAATTCGGATTGAGTTTCCGTTTTTATTGACGATAGTTATACTCTTAGACGCACTTGAGTTTACCAACGATGTTTTTTTTGTTTTACTTGCCTCTTCTTTCTCTGAACGGGAAGACTGTAACTCGGCTGAGGTCTCCTTGGTCGTCTTCTTCTGGGATTTACCGTACTGATTTACGTTCCCAAGGTCTTACCGTCTCGATCGACGAGCCCTTTTTTTTTAAATAATCTTTGAGATTTTGAGTTTACGTTGTATAGGACCTACTTAATTCAGCCACTAGCTTTACTCAAAATAAAAAAGATTATAATGTTGATTGTAAATTAGAGTTGTTTCCGTCACTATTCACTCACTATTAATTTAACTAAGATTCGTTTCAAGATACGGTTTTAGAGTATCTCTCTCCGTAAAAAAAGATTAAACTCAACACGTATCCTGGCAGGATCGCCAATTTTGTGACGGGTTTTTATTACTTTTACTTTAAATAATAAATAGTCAATAATAATAAATTGTACGTAAACAATTTATTATTCTTTATTTATTAATTAAAGAATTTTAGGTTAATTATGTTAAATAAATGATTACAACAAAATTATCCGTAAATAAACTCGTCGTTTAATACGTTTATTTATTTATTACATAAATGTACGAATACAGAGTCGTAACTTTGTACACTACTATATTAACCGAGGTCTAGTTAAGAACTGACCTTTTTGGGCCTTTTCTCCCTTAATGCAGTTGTACAAGGGAAACTGCGTAGGAGGTCTGGTCCAGGGATGCTTAGTAGAGGGGGAAAGAATGTTGTCTAGGAATTTCGTTACACTGCCTCTTTAAATTTTTTTTTAAAATTTCAA
Organism: Leptopilina myrica (nomen nudum); assembly: GCA_032872475.1. Lineage (NCBI taxonomy): Eukaryota > Metazoa > Arthropoda > Insecta > Hymenoptera > Figitidae > Leptopilina > Leptopilina myrica (nomen nudum). Next base: position 29,906,626 of record CM065464.1, read on the forward strand.
CATAAAATTAAAACTATAAGAAATCAAAATTCGTTGAAAAGATTTATGAGCAACAATTTTTAAAAAGTTACAATCAAAATTATATTGCAACAGACATGAAAGTTTGATGTTTTTCTGAATTAAAACATTGTTTGCATCTATGAAATAAACAAAATACTGTCGAGTTAACATTTATATAACCATAATATTGATTAAAAACTAAGTATAGTCATGTTGCACTATACATTTTGATTTCTTATAGTTTTAATTATGATGATATTTTTATCAAATTTTAAAAAAACGCAGAAAATTTAAAAAAAATTTGTTTATAACAAATTTGTTAAATAATAATTCAAAAATAAACTCCTTAAAAAGTCTCTAATTCTAAATGAAGTATATCTTATCCCCTTAATATTCAAGCTTGATTTATTTCAATCGGTTTATTCATTTAGAAGAAATAAAATTTTGTTTAAAAAGTTGCAAAAAAATTCATTTAGCAATAACTATTATAAAAAATAACATTTTTACTGAGAAAACAATATATTTAAATCAAACATAATTATCTTAGTCATACAGTAAACCAAAAATTATGTTTGATTTAAACATAATAATTTTGATTCAATGCATAGTAAATTTCGTTCGGTAGAAATTAAAATTAATTCAATAACAAAATATGTTTCAATTAAACATATATTTTTAGTTCAAAAAGATTTTTGATTTTTTTCTCAGTATTTAAACGGAGTCAGATATATAAATTTATTTATTTAGTTAAATAATTAAACAAACAATATATATATGTATGTAGAAAGGTCAATACCAGGTCCGAAAAATATACGTAGACGTCATTACCGGGTCATTTTTGACTTTTCGGGTCCGACCCGATAGTGCCACTATAAGATATAGGAATAAATAAATTTTTTAATAAAAAAAATATCCTTCCTCCATAATACTTTATTAAAAAATTTATTAATTTATTAATTTTTTTTGTTGGACGGGGGTTGGTTTTGGGTTCGATACCTTCCAGTACCAAATATAATGTCAATTGACTTAATGTTTGGTACTGGAAGGTATCGAACCCAAAACCGACCCCCGTCCAACAAAAAAAATTAATAAATTTTTAATAAAGTATTACTGAAAAAGCATGCATTATAATCAATTCAAGGTGATGCATCCTTCCTCAAAAATACTGTTTATGTATTTTAGAAGGACCTGGTATTGACCTTTTTACATACATGCACAGAGAAAAATGGATTATAAGTGATATAATCCAGATTATACTTTTTATGATATTTTTAAATTGTATATAGGATAGTTAACCAGAATTATAAAATTAAATATCTAAGTATTACCATTTTCAAATTATTGATCATATTAATTTAGATTATAAAACTTGCATCAATATAATTGGTCTTTACGTTATTTTAAATAAATAAAATTTTGACAAATTAGAACTAACCCTTAAATTAAAAAATTAATTTACTATTTAATTGCCTAATAATAAAATTTAAAAAAATAAAAATTTGAATTTGTTGTTGCTAATAATTAATTAATTAAATAAATTGATCAATCACTAAATTTATTTATTCGTAAATTTCTGGTAATTTCATTTTTTTAAATCTACAAAATTATTAAAATTATTTAAAAAATTATTATTAATATTGTTACCAATTCAATAATAATTGATGAATTAATCATAAATAAATTTACAAAGAAATAAATTCTTACTAATCACAAAATTTACACTTTGTAAGTAAATAAAAATACTTTGAAGAAATGGTTAAAAATAATATTCTCTTGTAATATTTAAACTAAAAATGGTTATAATCAATATAATAAGCTAATGGTAAATAAATGAATAATGCTATAATTGTTTATAGATTTATAAAAATGCAATTATCAGAAATTTACAAACCTGGAAAATTAAAATAGCAGCACATATGTAAAAAAGTTCGATCACAACAAATTTTCAAAACAACTTTAACCTCATAATATGACAATTTGAAAAAAAACATGTTGCTATAGTAATAATCTAAAATTATAATTTGATTCGATTTTGGAGTATAAAATGTATAATTTATTGTGAATACCAGAAATAATTCTAAAACATTGAAAGGTTGTAAATAGATTATAGAGGGTATTAATCAGATTATATTCAGTATGATCTTTTTTTCTATATTCCTAATTGTATAATCCATTTTTCTCCGTCTACATATATAAGAATTTTGTATATATTATATATTGTGTACTTTACAAACATATATATATATATATACACTACCGGCAGAAACTGTCAGCACAAACGACGGGCAAGCTACGAAAAGTTGCTGCCGAAATTAAATTACCATATTTTATTATTGAAAAATGATAGAAACTTGGACATTTTTTAAGATATTTCAAAAACTACTGAACGGATTTTTCATTTTCAAGGCTCAAATAAAAGCTGAGACTTTAAAGATTATGTTGCTAAAATTTAAAATTTTTCTAGCATGTGCAGCCACACAAACATGGTGCACAAAAATAGAAAAATTAATCAATTTTTTCAAAATCTCTTAGGTGATAAAATCTCTAAAAATATAAAATAATTTTTATTTATATATCAAACGACGGAGAATTTAATTGGCTTTAGAACAATCCAAGAACCAAGTTTCTATCATTCTACAATAATAAAATATGGTAATTTAATTTCAGCAGCAACTTTTCGTAGCTCGCTTGTAGTTCGTACCGACAATTACAATATACAAAATTCTTTTTATTACATTTTCGAAAAAGCCAAAACAATATTTTTTGGGTACATTATATATGCGAGTATACATGTGTATGTGTTGTGTACATATGCGTGAGTATACATGTGTATGTGTTGTGTATATGTGTGAGTATACATGTATATGTATTGTGTGCATATGTTTGAGTATACATGTGTATGTATTAAGTGCATATGTGTGAGTATACATGTGTATGTATTAAGTGTATATGTGTGAGTATACATGTGTATGTATTGTGTGTATGTTATGTATGTATATGTGTGAGTATACATGTATATGTATTGTGTGCATATGTTTGAGTATACATGTGTATGTATTAAGTGCATATGTGTGAGTATACATGTGTATGTATTGTGTGCATATGTGTGAGTATACATGTGTATGTATTAAGTGCATATGTGTGAGTATACATGTGTATGTGTTGTGTGCATATGTGTGAGTATACATGTGTATGTATTGTATGTATATGTGTGAGTATGCAAGTGTATGTATTAAGTGTATATGTGTGAGTATACATGTGTATGTATTGTGTGTATAAGTGTGAGTATACATGTGTATGTATTGTGTGTATATGTGTGAGTATGCAAGTGTATGTATTAAGTGTATATGTGTGAGTATACATGTGTATGTATTGTGTGTATATGTGTGAGTATGCAAGTGTATGTATTAAGTGTATATGTGTGAGTATACATGTGTATGTATTGTGTGTATATGTGTGAGTATACATGTGTATGTATTGTGTGTATAAGTGTGAGTATACATGTGTATGTATTGTGTGCATATGTGTGAGTATACATGTGTATGTATTAAGTGCATATGTGTGAGTATACATGTGTATGTATTGTGTGTATAAGTGTGAGTATACATGTGTATGTATTGTGTGTATATGTGTGAGTATACATGTGTATGTATTGTGTGTATATGTGTGAGTATACATGTGTATGTGTTTTGTGTATATGTGTGAGTATACATGTATATGTATTGTGTGCATATGTTTGAGTATACATGTGTATGTATTAAGTGCATATGTGTGAGTATACATGTGTATGTATTAAGTGTATATGTGTGAGTATACATGTGTATGTATTGTGTGTATGTATTGTGTGTATGTATTGTGTGTATATGTGTGAGTATACATGTGTATGTATTGTGTGTATAAGTGTGAGTATACATGTGTATGTATTGTGTGTATAAGTGTGAGTATACATGTGTATGTATTGTGTGCATATGTGTGAGTATACATGTGTATGTATTAAGTGCATATGTGTGAGTATACATGTGTATGTGTTGTGTGCATATGTGTGAGTATACATGTGTATGTATTGTGTGTATATGTGTGAGTATGCAAGTGTATGTATTAAGTGTATATGTGTGAGTATACATGTGTATGTATTGTGTGTATAAGTGTGAGTATACATGTGTATGTATTGTGTGTATACATGTGTATGTATTGTGTGTATATGTGTGAGTATGCAAGTGTATGTATTAAGTGTATATGTGTGCGTATACATGTGTATGTATTGTGTGCATATGTGTTTATGTACATTTGTATATATGTTGCCGATGGATGAACCGATGTATATCTATATATGTTGCTGAACGACGAATCCGACGAAACGACAAAACGACTAGGAAACATTTTAATATTATAGAAGAGATTATTTCTAGTAGCGGGCCATTTTTTTCTCAATTGTTTCTTACTCAAAAATGTATGCAGAATATGTTAGTATTCTTTAACTTTAAGTATAGCGTGAAGAAGACTGTTTTTACATTCTCATCACATGAGAAGGTATTAGTTTTGGTCGAAAATTAACTTTTGCTAGTTTTATGAAATCTTTACGTTTTGGGGTCCCCTGAACCCGAAAAACATGGTCCGGCGATGGTTTCTGTCTGTCCGTCTGTCTGTAGATAAAAAATTTTGTTCCCACGATAACTCTTAAAAAGCTAATCCGATCGTTTTCAAATTTAATACACTTTAAGTTGGTGCTGAAATGAAGGCTATGTTCGTTAAGCAGACATTTTCGTCAAAAACTACAAAAACTACAGTATTTTCAAAATTTTGAAAACTCAATTTTTTCAAATTTTAGAATTTTTAATTTTATATTATTTTAGAACTTTCCTCTAGAACATTACATGATTAAAACTCAATTTCCGAAGTTATAGTTCCTTAAATGGTCAAAAAAAAATTTTAAATCCCAAAATTACACTGAAAATTGCATCTTTTAAAGGAATAAGAATTAGTCAATTTATTTTAACCTATTCTCATCCTAATATACTTAAAAAACAAACTTATGCACAAAAAAGTCGTAATTTTCAGAAAAATTACGACGTATATATTTTTTGTGCGCTTTTTTGACAAAAAATCAATATTCCGATTCCATTATCTCCGACATTTTTGCATATGCAATTTTGTCACCAGAGACTTTTTTCGCCGCTTTGCATCAGCAACAACTTTGCTATTGACAACTTTTTGCCCAACCCTAAACTTTTTAAGTTATTTGTCGTAATTTTTTTTTTTAAGTTTTCGGGCCCGACCAATCTTAAAACTTTTAGAAAAATCTGTATTTTAATGTAAAACCTAAGAACAATTTCAACTATTTATTTTAAATGTTTATTTTTTTGCATTATAACAGAATATTACAATATTTTTAAAAATAATTAATAAGTCGAAATGCGTTCACTTTGTTTGTTTAGTATGTTATCTAGTTTGTTAACAAAGGCTTTTGGAGAAAATTTTTTTTTTCCTAGAAATGGAAAATGATTTTCACCAAAATTCGAATTTTTAGGTTTTTAAAAACTGGATTATTGATCGAAAAAATATAAATTGTGCTGCAAGATTTCAAGCTGATCACTTTAGCCGTTTTGAGGGAAACATGCACACCGTAACAGTACTTTTGAAAAATACAATTCAGTGATAATAGCGGTAATAATTTCAAGTTCAGTTCTGACCTTTTGAGGAGTACCGCGATCAAAATATCAATGACTTTAGTTATAATGCACAGAATTCAATGAAAATATGGAAAACATTCTCGGTAATATATACTTTTAAAATATACAAAAAAAATTTTTTTCGATTTTTTGAGTTCCAAAAAGATATGTAACCCCTTACGTATAATTTCTCAATTTTACTCAACAACACCAAAAACATACATTAAAGTCTACTTAATCTCGCAATATTTATCAAAAGCATGTAATAAGAATGTAATCATTAAAGTCGTAGTAACTTTAAGAAAAAAAGTTTTATAAAACATATAATTCGAAACAGGAAGCACAATGCACTCTCTAAAACTGAAACAGTGAAATTTCACTGTGTATCAGTGACTCAATTCTTACGAATTGATGACTCAATTCTCACGAATTGAATCAATGAAATTGGACTTAAGATCAGTTAAACTCTTGAAAAACTTATTGCATCAACTTGCAACTTTGCATGCACAAAAATAATAATAATAAAATATAATTTTTTTTTAAACAAAATATATTTGTAAATTCTACGCTTCAAGACAAAAAAAACGCATATTTGGTTTTTTAAATCGGTTGAAAAGAACTCAAGAAAAAAATATTTTCATTTAACATTGTTAAAAACTTGAATTGTTAATAACTATAACAAACAATTTTTTTTGCTTTAAATTTTTTATGACATTATTTGTATCACATAAAGATAAGAATAAAAGATATTTCATTAAAAAATTTTTTTTTAAAATTTATCCGATCCGTGTGGCTAAGGCTGACCCAACAATTATACTATTTTCGATGAAAAATTACTACTTGAAAGTAGTAATTTTGAAACTGCTCGAGAAAAAGTAACTTTTGCTTCTTTTTCAAAGACCTTTTACTTTTTTGAAAAAGTATAATGTACTTCAAGGAATCTAAATTTTATTAAACGCCTAGTAATATTTAAAATGTCCAGAGTAATTAATACTCTGAGCGAAGCAATTATTATTACGAATCAGAGCAATTATTACTATTTCGTAGAGATGTTTACTCGGAGAAGTAGTAATCCGTACCCACACAATGACGCGCCTGCGCGTCTATCCACGTCTTGACAAAATAATGCTGGTATAGAAAGCTATATATTTTCTCGTTTTCTTTTTATAAATAAAAATAAAATAATCAGTGCGTCCAAAAAATATTTCTTCAAGTAATTAAGACTCTACATGTGTATTATATTATTCATTATTCATAAGTTTCACTCTTTTATCACATTCATTCTTACATTTAACAACATAACATATCGGAAAATCTTAACATCTTTACAGATTCGAACCCTACCTAACTTACATATCTAACGAAACCTAGAAAATCGCACGCATTAATACTAAGCTTCTCGGCTACGCAATCGCTATGGAAAAAATTTTTTGTTACTCGAATATATCATTTTTCGAAAAAGTGAATCATAAATTATATTTATTTAGATAAGTTACCGAATTAAGATATAAACATTTATAATAATAACAATAATAGTAATAATAATAATAAATAGTATTATTGATTAAAAATTACTCATTTTAATTATTAGATTATAATGTTAATGATTTTCTTTATTTATGCATTTTTTATTAATTAATTTGTAGTTCATTAAAACTTAATTAACTAATGTGTGATGAATAAAGTAAAACTCTGGTTCATCTTCGTTAAAATTAACTAAAATCATTCTTGGCTTAACTACTTCTCCATTAAAAGAGATCCAAGAAGTAACTAACAAATTTTTTCAATTCGCAAGTTATTTGCGAAGTTCATACAAATTCATACAAGCAACATGCCAAAATGGGCCTAATAATCGCATTACTCTCGGGTAATGAATAAGAAAGTGGTGCTTTGGTTTAAAGCAATTTGGAAATAATTCTTGGAATAGAGTTAGATATTCTTTTATCGTGTAATCTAAGAGGTCAACGCAACCGAATTGACAACACTTTGAACTCACACATAATGTTATGTGCTGCAAAAGAATTATATGTCGCCAATGTTTCGAATCTTCCGGTACTAAATCACCAATCATCATTGATAAATTTCGAATTAAACATATCATTTCACTTTCTGACATTGAATATGTTCGATTTTTTAAATGAGTTTCTTTAAAATCAGATGGCTTATTTCTTCTTGTAACCTGGAAATGTTGGATCACTCTGAAGTCAGGCTACAGTTGCTGCGAATGACAGCAGTGACGTGATCCCACACACACACACACACAGGTGTGTAATAGTAGTGGTACGGATTACTACTTTTACGAGCAAAAAGTTCGCTCTGCAATAGTAAAAGTTGCTTCTTGCAGAAGCAATCTTTATTTTCCGTAGTATTAATTATTAGAATTGCTACGAGTAATATTCACAACATATCGAATGTAAAAAGTAATACAAAATTTATTAAAATTTACAATAACGATGTAAAAATTAAAATTCTTAAAGCAATTTTTTTAAGTTACTACTGTAATAATTACTATTAGTAATGTTTACTACCAGAAATAGTAATATTCACTTTATGCAAAGTACATTTTACAATGAATAGTAATTTTTAATATGAAAGTAGGATTATTACTATTCCATAGGAAATTTTACTAGAAACTCAACACCATTTTTCTCCGTGTAGAAATACTAATTTTTATGAAAAAATATCAAAATGGGAGCAGTTTAAATAAAGTTGTTCAAGAATGTAAGATAGTAAAGAATAATTTGTTTAAAAAGCTTTTAAATACTATTTTCCGAATTCTTTAAAAATTGGACATTCTTAATCATAGGGTAATGCGGGGCGAGATGGGCATACGGAGTCGAACGAGTCACGAGATTTTCTTATAAAATATAATTCTTTTTATTGTCAAAAAATTTAAATATGAATAAGAAAGCAATATAGAACAGCTTTTTTAAAAAATACGTCTTTTGGTCAAAAAGTACAAAAAATAGAAAAATGTTTGCATTTTTATAGCGGTCAAGGGATTAAACAGCTATTATACCTATATTTTGAGGTTATGAACATACCCAATCAGCACATAAGCTTGCCACAAACTTGCATTAAGTTTGCTGTGCAAGGTGTGCAAGCTTACAGAGCAAGCTTGTGACAAGTTTGTGGCAAGTAACAAAATGTCCTATTGCTGCAATCTTGCACTGCAATCTTTCTACTAGATTATGATATAAGCTTGCCGCAAGCTTGTAAGGCAAGTTTTCGACAAGCTTATTTGGCTGCAAGCTGCCGGATTAATTAAAAAACTTGACACGATGCGCAGCTGAATTCTATGGCATTTACGGCTGCGCAGTAAATTTCTTTGACACCTGGATATATTGCTGACGATGAGTGTATATTTTGAAATTTATAAGAAAATCTCCAGAAAAAATTAAAATTGATTCAATTAAATTGTATATACTTATGTGCAGCAAGCTTGCAATAAGCTTACTGCAAACTTACACTAGAAATTTGTAGCAAGTTTGCCAAATAAGCTTGTCGCAAAATAGCCTCACAAGCTTGCAGAAAGCTTATATCATAATCTTGTAGCAAGATTGCAGTGTAAGCTTGCAGCAATAGGACATTTTGTTACTTGCCACAAACTTGTCACGAGCTTGCTCTGTAAGCTTGCACACCTTGCACAGCAAACCTAATGCAAATTTGTGGCAAGCTTATGTGCTGATTGGGTATAAACGTGAGTTGAGCACATCTTGAGATAAAGGAGAAAAAGTGAGGTTATTTAGAAAACGTTTTTTTCAATATTGACCCATAGCGCCCCAGCAAGCGACTCATCTTGTCTCACACTTGGAGCACAATGGGTCAAAATCTACACTGAAAAAATGATATTGTCAATTTTGACATATTCATATAGTTGGGATGTTTTTCTGAAACAGCAATACTGTAAATTTGTTATTGAAGTACAGTATTGGTGTTCTTCACATACATATTAATGTCTATCGCATACATCCCAGTGTGCACGTACTATAACTGTTCTAGACCAAAAAAAGAACAGTGTTCTAGAATAAGTGTTACAATTTTATTATAGAACAGTTCTAGAGCTTTGTTCTAAATTTGTTCTGGAACAATTGTTCTGTATTTGTTCTATAACAGACATGTAACATTTGTTCCAAATTAGTTATAGAATTTTGATGTAACATTGTTCCTACAGTGTTCTAGAACACTGTTACAAAAATTTAATATATCTGTTCTTTCATTATAAACTCGTGTTTATTTTCACTACACGGAAAAATGTTATTATTAAATTTTATAAAAGTATTTTACAAGTGTAGGACAAAATGCGACAAAGGAAAATTTTGTTATCAACAAAACTTACACAGTAAATCTTATTTTAAGATCGGTCTTAAATTCAGCACTGTCTGCTATAATGTTAAAGGATACAAAAATGTTGTATCTTAATTTAAGGCTGCTTTCCTGCTTTAAAATAAGACTTTCTTTTTACTGTAAAATTTTAACAAAACGTACCTATATAAAATTTAGTAAAGTTATATTAAAATTTGTTAAAAGTTTTCGATATTTGATATAACTTTACTAAATAAAGTATAATTTTTATTAAAGTTTGATACTTCTAATATAATAACTTTCTTTCCGTGTATAGTGCAGCCGCGTTTTTGCATGAATTACAAAAAATCTTTTGAATTTAGATACTTAGAAAGACTCGTATCGATAATTCGTGAAAAATTAAATAATTTTTCACTGTCAGCTTGCATAAATTTTCAAAATTTTTAAAAACATTATTCACCAAGAATAACATCAAATATTTAATTAATTTATTATCAATTATTAATTAATAGGTATATCATAAAAATACAATAATAAATTATTAATATTAACTAATTAATTAAAATTTGTTATTATTTGTAGCATAATTATATATTATTCTTTGAAATAAAAAATATATATATATATATATATATATATATATATATATGGGCCCGATTGTGGGCCCACGATCGGACAAGGCTTAAAACATGTTAATTTAGTGCAATATTCTTACAAAAAATTTGAAAAAAATTCATTGAAACATACATTGTTGAAAATTAAATTTTATTTAAAATATTTTTAAAAATATTTTTATTAAAAACTACGTGTGAAAACAAAACTTTTCATTATAAAAGCGTCCAATTTGATCAATTTTTGATGCAAAAGCAAAATAATTTCCGATTTGGCCTAGAGTGCCTCATATATAGTTATTTTTTTAATAAGTATGTTACATTTTAATTTATAATTTTAGCGCTGCATATAACGGTCCCTCAATTCAAAAGGAAGTTGAAGTAAAATCACTTCCAAGCTTGCGTGGCTATGCGGTATGCGTATTCGACTTGTGTCCTCTAGGTCTAGGTTTCGATCCCCCGTGCGTGCGGAATTTTTCATTCTTAGTTTTAAGTGTTCTGTATATAATTCTGAATATTGTTATATAAAGTATAAGTTCAAATAATTATTAACAATTATAATAATAATTTAGTCATTAATTTAAATAAATAAGATAGTCTGTTTAAATTATTAAAGAAAACAAATTTTTTTTTAAAAAACTTATTGCAAAAAAGGATATTCTATTAATTATTCATATTTTTATTTATACTTATAAACATTTATTTGTTCTATGCAACTATTAAATTTCTGCTTGGGTATTATTTATGATAAATCGTTTTTGTTATAGAATTGTTATATATTTGTTCTAAAACAATGTTCTAGTTTTGTTCTAGAATTGTTACAGACTTTTGTTCCTATTTTGTGCCTCCAGGGGGACGACATTTTGACCTGCCTGTTCCTCACTAGTTACAGAACTTGTTCTTTTTTGTTCTGGAATAGTTACAGAATTATTCTGTAACTTTGCACACTGGGATATGGCTGTTCTACACTGCGTATAGCTGAAACAGCAATACTGTATGGATGTCCCATATCCAGCAATATATTGACTAATTCATAACCCAGTTTAAGGGTATGTCCAAGGTGTGAAATGTAAACAAAGTAAAATTTAAACAAACCAAGCACTATAGCATCACCTTTTTTATACATCTTTTTCTCTCACAAAAATTAATATTAGAACACTTTCTCTACAAAAATGGAAAATTAGAGTGTCAAAGTTTCCAAAAAAAATAATTTTTGAGTGTGATAAATAAATAGCAATTAGTAAAATAATTAATTAAAATGACTAGTAAAATAGCATTTTTGACGCGTCGTGAAAAATAAACGGTTTGTGTATATCAACCGCACTGACGATGAAGAAGTTTTTACCCTTTCTCTTGTAATTTCAAGAAGGAAAGGGAAAAATTTCCCTTTCCACATGCTGAAGGTTCAATCGCTGATATCGGTGATAATGGTAATTAAACTAAAGATTTAATAATTGTTAAATAAACATCACATTTCATAGTAAACAAAGATAAAAATACATGCATGAGACTGTATCTAAATTTAAAGGTTAGGTAAGATGTTTACATATATACTTAAAATGCTTGTATATAATTTAAAGAATTAAGCAAAAAAACAAACATAAAAAAAGTTAGTGGTGCAAAAAAGCTATTTGGCTTTTATTTTGAAACTATTGAACTATTTTACCAGCCGTTTGAAATATAAGTAATTTGTATTTTTTAACTGCTTGTTTCGATTTGTTTCGATGACTGTGAATTGAAAGCAGATAAACTTAACATAAAATAGAATTTTGGAAGCTAAAAACTTTTCTAAATTATTTATTTGTTATACAGATAAAAGAAAAATATAATATTACAAAATTTAATAACAAAATATTTTGACAAAATCACCAAATGGCTTTTTCACCCCACCAAGTTGTGCAAAAAAGCTATATGCAGAACTATATTTGAAAAAAGAAATTCAAATTTCGATTTTATAGTACCAAAAGTAAAAAGTGGCTTTTTTACCCCACTCTACCCTAATTAATTTGCAGCTTTTCTTTGCCTTTCCCCAGATTTTTAAAATGATTAAAAAATAATCATTTTGTTCTTCTGTACGACAGAAAGAGTATTCTAATTTATTTGAAGTAGTTGACATCTTTGTCCATCCAGATTCTCCAAAAAAAACCATTTTAAGTAAAATGAAAGTAATTTTCAAAATGTAAAAATTTCGAATTTCTTCAAATTTCAGAATCCACAAAATATCGTATTTTTATTTCTGGGCGTATGTTATTTACACATGTGTATGTTAACTTACAATAACAAAAAATAGACATTCAATTTTTTAATTTTCATAAAAAAATATTCAAACTTTTGACTTTCTGATCTTTTCAAAATTTGAGATAATCAATATTCTAAAATTGATTAGTTATTTTTTGATTTATGGTTTTTTGAGAAAAAAAATTTAGAAACCAAAATCTTGTACATTATATTTGTTATCTCCTTACTTCATTAAAGGATTTTTTTAATTTTGTGAAATAAAAAATGTGTTAAGGAAAACATTACCTACAAAATTTTGTTTATATATTCCTTTTTTTGCAATATCTTTAGGTATTTGGAACATTATGTATAATTGATAATTTTGTATATTTACATTATTTGTGCTATTTTTTTTAATTTAAAGTATGTATTATGAAAAAATATAGCACAAAAAATGTGAATACAAAATTCAATTATACATAATGTTCTAAATACCTAACGATTTTGCGAAAAAAAGGAATATATCCCGTGTAGAAAATCAACCATGGCCCAAATAGGGGCCACATCTTTTGATTATTGTGTAAGCCATAACATGGCATGAAACACCTTCCCAGAACGAGCCCATCACTAGTCGAGAGCTATATAATTAAATGTTAGAATTATATGTGTTATATATATGTTATTTTCAAAAATTGATAATTACTTATCGACAACCATATCGAAGAAATTATCATATGTAAAACCTAACTCTAAACCAAAGAGTTCAATTGACATCTAATACATGTCACTCTCTGCTGATATAGTCGAAATCTTCATATTTTAAAAAATTCTATCAGCGAATAAATTCTAACAGGTTATTTAGGGATTCCACGGGTAAATCACACAGTTGTACGTGATAAGTTACCGATTTGTCTTAAAGTTTTTAGGCGTATTCTACCTTCAAATATAGTGAACTAGCCAAAATTTCAAGTTCCTATCTCATAAAGAACATTCACAATCGTCAATTTCATGAAAAGTGCCATTTTTTAAAACTAAGATTGAAAAATCCATTTTTGCATGAAAAAGTGTCAATTTTGGTCTAAAAAAATTTGGAAAAGTACTAGTCGATAGGAAATTTTCCAAAGAATCCAATGCCGTTGGAATTTTTGAGAAATTTCGAAACGCATGAGCAGTAGATTAAAAAAAACTGTTTTTTTCAACAAAAATTATAACTCAAAAACACTTTTTTCGATTTGGCTCAAATTTTCAGAAAACATAGTTGAAAAGCCATACTTTAATGTGATTATTCCGAAAATCTGGGTATTTTAAGTTTTTAACCATATCTTTGCAAAATAGTGAAATAATTTGACTTTTTTCAACGTTTTATTACCGTTTTAGCCTTTTTGTGCCCATACGCAGCTATATAGAAAAAATTTGAGCCAAAATTCACAATCCTCGGAAAATTTCCAATCAGTTTTCTATATCAAAATTTATTTTTTTTATTTTAGACAAATTTTAACAGTAAAGACAGTTGTCTTTAAGAGTATTCCAAATATGAGAATTTTTTTTAAATGCGTTTTTGGTGTTTGTTTTTTTATCTTTATATTATTAATTTTTGTGGAAGGATGTTTTATACAAAGAATTATACAACAACATTTTTTCGTTTCTTTGTAATATAAAGTTAATACACGCAAAAAAAGGTTGGATAATATATCTAATTTTTATTGGATATAAGGAAATTAGTTGTTATATGTATGTAAAATCATAAATGAACAAACGGCGTTGGTTCCAGTGACAATATTAAACTTATACTTATGATTAGTCATTATATCTATTTAGTTGGATACGATTTCCAACGAGTTGGATATAGCAGCCAACTGAAATTTGTAATTCCCAATTCCTATGATGCGCATGCGCTTTCAACAAGTTGCGACTAGATTCCGACAATTTCGTGCGTGAATGTGAACTATAAAGACGAAAATACTATATTGGACGAAAACACGATAAAGGACAACGCACAAAAAGTACAGAAATTGGCTTTCGTCAAAATTGGGTGAAACTTCAGGAAGATATTCTTTGGGATATTCTGAACAAATGATGTATGGGGCATATGCCCCAGAAAAATATATATATATATAAATAAATATATATCAAATAAACAAATAATTTTATAAATATTCATGCGTAAATTTAATTAAATACGTAAAATATAAATGGTTATTTCACTATTAGAAAATAATTGCATTATACAACTTAAAAGTAGATTGTGATAACAAAAGAATAGACAGTTCACAAAACAAATCGGCTCCCCTATCCAATAGAATTGGATAGTACACCCAACATCTAAGAATCCAATTAAATTGGTTGTCCTGTCCAACTAAATAGATCGCGCTCCAGACACTATCTCTAAAATAAAAAAAAAATAAATTTTAATATAGAAAACTGATAGGAAATTTTCCGAGGATTGGGAATTTGGGCTCAGATTTTTTCTATATAGCTGCGTATGGGCACAAAAAGGCTAAAACGGTAATAAAACGTTGAAAAAAACTGCGCATGCGTTTCGAAATTTCTCAAAAATTCCAACGGCATTGGATTCTTTGGAAAATTTCCTATCGACTAGTGCTTTTCCAAATTTTTTTAGACCAAAATTGACACTTTTTCATGCAAAAATGGATTTTTCAATCTTAGTTTTAAAAAATGGCACTTTTCATAAAATTGACGATTGTGAATGTTCTTTATGAGATAGGAACTTGAAATTTTTGCTAGTTCACTATATTTGAAGGTAGAATACGCCTAAAAACTTTAAGACAAATCGGTATCTTCTCGCGTACAACTGTGTGATTTACCCGTGGAATCCCCCTATTGTTTTTAAAAATATTTTTAATTTTTTTCAAATTGTCAAAATGGAATTTTTTATTAGACAGTGAAATCGCTCTATCTACCAGGTTATATACAATATTCTTTTTTTGTTGAATTGGATGATCTGAGAGGTAATTAATGAGTCTATCCGATGAGGTCGGTTTTTGGTACCAATTTGTGACAATTTTATTGTTATCTCTAATAAGCTTTAAATCGAGAAAGTTAATAGAATTTTCTTGTTCTTTTTCAACAGTAAATTGTAGTTTTTGGTTATAAGAGTTAAAGGTGTCAATGACTATGTTAACATGTTCTTTTTTAGTAGCCAAAATTGTGTCATCCACGTAACTAAAGTAGAAAAGTGGAACACAAGTGTGCTTTTCTTTTAATACTTTTAAACATTCAGTTTCCAGATCATTCATAACAATATCTGAGACGAAAGATGAAATTGGAACATTATAATATACAATATATGAACATCGGTGTTCCATCCCCAGTAGCACGTTATATTACAGCAATATTGAGAGAACTGCCCTAACATTACCAATATTGCCTTAATGTTACCAATGGTTCTAGAATAATGTTGTAATGTTAGTAATATTACGTGCTACTGGGGATATAATATTTGTCTGTAGAATTTTCCGTCAAACGAAAAATATGTGTTATTAAATACAAGTTTGGTGAAGTCAATAATATCAGGACATGGAATTTTACATTTTTGATTTATACAGTTTATACGTCGATCTAAGCTCTGTATGACTAGTTCCCAAGACATATTTGTAAACATGGAACTTACGTCAAAAGAGATAAAAGTATACTTGTCGTTCATAATAACATTGTGTATTTTCTTTTTGAGTTCTAAGCTATTGTTAATGTGTGATCGAGGTAAAGTGATACAGTTTTTTAAAGAATTGTATAGAATTTTTGCGAGGAGATAGCTAGGACTGTTTATTAAGGAGATAATAGGACGGAGTGGAATATTTTCTTTATGTATTTTTGGAAGTCCATAAGCTTTAGCTAAAACAGTGTTAGTCAAGGTTAATTGGTTTAGGTGGTGAACTTTATCAAGGAAATTGTTTTCATTCAGATATTTAAGAATTGATGACGTTTCCTTTATAAGTTTTTTAAAAGGGTTCTTTTTTGTAAGTTCGTATGTGGTAGTGTCAGACAACATATGTGTCATTTTTTGGTTGTAGTCATACTTTTTTAAAAAGACTGTCACGTTGACTTTATCAGCAAGAGTGAAAAAGAGGTCGGAATTATTTTTTAGTAATTTTCTTGTTATATTTAATTTTTTGGAGAAAGATTTGTCTTGATTCTCCAAAAAGGTTTTTCTTTTGAGTTGCAGAAATAACGTCTTTCCTCAACACATCATCGATTTACAAAAGCGCCTAAATATCACATCGCTTCACAGTAAGTCATGTAAAAAAAACTTTATCAAAATTGAATACGTCTTATCTAAAAAACACACATTGAGGGGGAAATTTTCTGATGTCTTATCAAACAACTTGAAAAACAAAAATTCACCATCCAATCAAGACAAATCTTTCTCCAAAAAATTAATTCCGACCTCTTTTTCACTCCTGCTGATAAAGTCAACGTGACAGTCTTTTTAAAAAAGTCTGACTACAACCAAAAAATGACACATATGTTGTCTGACACTACCACATACGAACTTACAAAAAAGAACCCTTTTAAAAAACTTATAAAGGAAACGTCATCAATTCTTAAATATCTGAATGAAAACAATTTCCTTGATAAAGTTCACCACCTAAACCAATTAACCTTGACTAACACTGTTTTAGCTAAAGCTTATGGACTTCCAAAAATACATAAAGAAAATATTCCACTCCGTCCTATTATCTCCTTAATAAACAGTCCTAGCTATCTCCTCGCAAAAATTCTATACAATTCTTAAAAAAACTGTATCACTTTACCTCGATCACACATTAACAATAGCTTAGAACTCAAAAAGAAAATACACAATGTTATTATTTCTCGGTCGCACCGTGCACCGGTGATATTTCCAAGACAACGAGGAAGATGGATACTGGACACTAACCTTTCGCTCGCTCCAGGAATGCACGATAATCCATTTTTCTTTGATTCTTTTAACTACTGCGAAAATGGTATACTGACACGTATAGACTAAACACATACAAATGTATACTGACACATATACACACAATACATACACATGTATACTCACATATATACATTAAACACATTCACATGTATACTCGCATATAAAATGTACCCAAAAAAACTGTTTTGACTTTTTCGAAAATGTAATGGGAAGAATTTTATATATAAATAAATATATATAAAATAAATATTTTGTTTGTTTGTTTAATTATTTAACCAAATAAATAAATTTATATATCTGACTCCGTTTAAATACTGAGAAAAAAAGCAAAAAACTTTTTGAACTATAAATATATGTTTAATTTAAACATATTTTGTTATTGAATTAATTTTAATTTTTATCGAACGAAATTTATTATGCATTGAATCAAAATTACTATGTTTAAGTGAAACATAATTTTTAGTTGACTGTATGACTAAGATAATTATGTTTGATTTAAATATATTGTTTTCTCAGTGAAAATGTTATTTTTATAATAGTTAGCTAAATATTCCATACTAGAAATTGATTTTTTCTGAAACTTTCTGAGAAATGAGCATATTGGGCCTAAATTTTCTTTATTTTTTTCATTCGATTGTTGAACTACCCAACTATTACTATTTTTTGTAGTGAAAAATACTAATAGTAATTATTGCAGTATTCACTTTTAAAAATTGTATTAAGAATTTTAATTTTTACATCGTCATTGTAATTTTCATTAAATTTATATATTACTTTTTACATTCAGTATGTTGTAAATATTACTTGTAGAAATTTTAAAGTTTAACTTTTTAACCCACGCACACCTGAGTGTGTGATCACATAACTACATTCATGCGCAGCGATCGTTATAATATATTAAGGTTATATATTATTATAGTAATCATTTTTTCTAATACTCTTAAAGTTCTATATTTCAAAATGTGTAATTTTAGTTTTACATTAAATTATTTAGGTATAACATTTATTGAAACAATTCTTTTTTATTTTGTACAAAATAAGAATTAGAAATGTAAGAATAACATTGTAATAATTAAAATAAATCATTTTAAATTAAATATACTGTCCCTTATTATTATTATTACAGTAATATTATTGTAATATTTTAGTCTAAAATTACAGTATTCTTACATTAAATTTTTCAAAGCAAAATGAATTTAACATTCTAGTACTGTTACTCGTGCATGTAAAGTAAATAAAAATAAGTTAAGAGTGTATATTTAATGAATAAACAAGAATTTTATTCATATTTTATCATTAGAAACGAAATTCCCAAGCATCACGTAAGCTTATAGTGACATCACTGTAATATTACCTTAACTTTGTAAGGTAATATTACCTTAATATTCCCGTTAATTCACCGTAATAGTAATACTTACCCCTTAATTCAGGTAAAATACATAAGAGCATGACGTATGTTCCTCCAAGTTTGTGGATACCGTTGTAAGATTTGAGACTATTCCCAGTTTCATATTCATCGAAGAACATGCCTAAAAGAAGAACGATTTTTCCATTTAATTTTCGCACATTTTCTTTCCATAAATCCGCCTGTACAATATTAGAAATTACAGTGCTGTTTGCATCTAAGGAAGCCATCTTTCTTGTAAGGAATGTAATTTTGAGAATAATTTATGAAAATATTAAGAAATAAAAAAGTTATTTAAAAAACTACAAAATTTTTTTTTTAATTTTGAAAAAATTGTATAAAAAAAAATTTTGTGGATAAATTTGAAAATCCTTGTGTCAGGTTTAGGTATTAATGACTGCAATAAACCTGCAAAATTTCACGGCAATCCATTAAAATTTGTTTGAGATAATTTGTACACAATTTTTTGTGACATACACACACATACACACACATACACACACACATCTGGACATTTGCTCAGAATTTAATATACATATATCCTAGATGAACATGAGTCCATATAACCATGTTTTGAAAAATTGAAAATCGTCAAGAATATAAAAGCTGGTTACCTGGTACTTGTTGCAACGTACTCCAATTTTATTGGAAAGTACTAGGAATTTAATGCAAAGTACTTTAAACTTGTTCCAAAGTACTCGATTCTTGTAAAGAATATTTAATTTTTATCGTATTACTTTGGATGGCTGGTATAATACTTTCAGTTTGCTTTAAAGTACTTGGTATTTCGTCCAAATTACTTGGAGCGGAAACATTTTTGTCGATGTTAGAACTACTATTATTAGAATGCAAACTCTTTAGCGAAATATTTTCATTTGAAACAGAAGTACCATTATCAGTGATGATGGAAGATGAGAGATTAAGACTTTTTATATCTAGAAAATATGATTTATGTTCGTTTTTAAAGTGATGTTTAAATGAGTACAATAAGAAGTAGCGATTTCCACAATTTTCAACTGTACATTCATACTTACTGTTTTTATTAAAATTATGGAATACTTGCATATGAGTGATCCAATTTTTCAAAAACAATGTACAACGAAGTTTACAAACTTAACAATAGATTTTAAAATTATTAAAAGTTTAACATAAAAAAACCCGAAATTGCTGTATTTTCAATTATGCAATATGCAAACATCTAATATCTCTATGATAAATAATGACTTAAATTGTTATATCACAGAAGAACTTGGAAATACATTAAGATATAACTAATTTCAGTCTCATATCTATTTAGTCGTTATAATATCTAAAATCAGTATCTTAAAATATCACTGATCAACAGTTTTAAGTAGATCATCTGAGGCACTCCCAATTGAAATCATAAATGGCTGGAGTGTGTCACAACGTTTCCCAACAATACGTTTTCATTGATTTATTGCTTCTGTTTGGGTTTCGTAGTGAACCACGGGTGCCCGGCGTGGCCTGATGCCCTAGGGTCTGTCGGCTGTGGATCGGGCCGGTCTGTCGACTTTCCCTCTCTTTGAGTTTTTCTGATGTATACGGGGGTTAATGACCTGCGTGTGGCAGTACTCTTAGTGTTCTCATTTGAGACGGACGCTCAGGCAGTACTCTTAGTGTTCTCACTTGAGACGGACACTCAGGCAGATCTTGTGAAAAACTTATTTAAAAATCATATCATTCTTTTTGTTATAAAGAGTTCTCGTTTAGTCTTTCTTCACATTTGTCATTATATTATGTTCACGTTTCTTTCTTTGTATACGGGGCTGCCCCCCCTTTCAGACAACCCTCTGGGTGTTTTGAATAGGTGTCGTTAGTTTAACTTCGATTTTCCATTTTGTCAGTTCATTTTCAGTTTCTAAATTAATTCATTAAACTCTAACAAAATTTTGGTACATCGGCCGGAAAACTCTATTCCCTCGTTAGTCATTGACTAAATAGCAAATTAATAAGGGCAAAAGCAAAAAAGGGAATCTTATTAATTTACTATCGTGAGGTCGAAAGATAAGGGCAAAAGTAAAAAAGGGAATCTTATCTTTCGCCGAACGAGAAGGAACACACGAAAAAGATAAGGGCAAATGTAAAAAAGAGTACCTTATCTTTTTCTGAAAATATCGTCACCGTTGTGCCGTAACAAGATGGCTCTAACCTTGAGACAACTATTGTCGCAACAGGCCACTCACCTCAACACAATAAAAAGAACTATCACGCGTAAAAACAGGCATCGAAGGAAGGAACCCTACCCATTTCTTTTCTTAAGTCTAGGCTGAACCAGTTAGAAATATATTGGAACGAGGCCCGAGAAGCTCACCTAGACATCGTGAGTACAGCGGACTATGAAAATGAGCCCTATGTTACGGAACCCAATCTCTATTCCACATTCGAAGCTTTGGCAAAATTTATCGACGATCGCATAATCACCCTAAACATGACACACTCGCATCACTCAACGACAACCACCAACTCGCTCGCATCAAGTTAAAAAACAAGGACAGAAAAACATCACGAGGTCTTTTTACAACTCAGCAAAGAGCGGACCTTCAAACCGGAAATGTCCAAAGTGTTTCGACGAACACTACATAGGTCGCTGCTCGACCTTTAAACAACTTAGCATATTGGAGCGCCTTAACGAAGCACGACGAATGAAACTATGTTTTAATTGTCTTGGCCCTTACCAAATCAAAGACTGCACTTCCAAGGGACGCTGCTTCGAATGTCAAAAGCAACATCACAGCCTTCTGCACAGGCCACCTAGAGACGAAAAATCCGCGCACGAAAAGAAGAAAAAAGTCCTTTGCCAGATGCAAAGTCCACCGGTTAGTGCAGCATTCTCCGTCCATACGAATACTATTCTGGGATTGGGAAACCACAAAGTGGGAGAGGCAAAAACAGTTGCCACGATGACCCTAAGGTCTGTGCACCAACCCGACTTCCATCTCGAATTCCAAGCTTATGTGGTCCCAAAACTTACATCAAGGCTTCCAACAAGAAGAATAGCTGAGATCGATCTAGATTGGCTCGGAGCAGAAAAGTTGTCTGATCCTCTGTACTACCAACCTGGAACAATCCAACTTATAATCGGTGCAGATTACTACGACCAGCATCCACCCAAATGGAAAACCTTCATTGCGAACCGCGTCTCCTACATTCAAACTGAACTGCCTTTGGTGACATGGAGACACGTGCCTAGCCAAGAAAATCCGGCTGATCTAGCGACACGAGGACTTCAAACAGAGACCCTACAAGAAAATAAACTTTGGTGGAATGGTCCACAATGGCTGTCCCTATCACCGGTTAATTGGCTCTCTCAACTTCAACGTCCCGATACCGAAAATGAGGAAGTACAAGCGAGTTGTAGCATTCTGCTTGAGAGTGTTCTAGAACTATAAAGCAAAGGGATCTAAAAACTCTTTCAAGGATTCAGTCCTCTTCTCGACCGAGTTTGAATCCGCCAAATCGACGGTCTTAGCGATAGCGCAGAGAAAAACATTCTCTGAAGAGATAAACTTTCTGAAAAACGCAAGAAGAATTCCTAAACATAGTAAACTCCGCAATCTCAACCCCTTTTGGACAAAGCGGGAATCCTTTGAGTAGGTGGACGTTCGAAACATTCCTTACTAGCCTTCTCCTCGAAGCATCCACCGATTCTCCCAAAAGATTCACCATTGACACCCTTGTATATAAACTTAGCGCACAAGGTCTCGTGTCATGGAGGACCAAAATTAACCCTGAGCATCCTTTGAAACTTAGTGTGGATTGTAGGCGCAACCTCACTAGTGAGAAGACTGGTCCGTAAGTGCGTGCCTTGTTAACGAATTAAACCTCGCTTTCCCACGCAGCTCATGGGTGATCTCCCACCCGCAAGGATAGAACCGGCTCGTCCGTTTACGAATTGCGGACTCGACTACGCCGGACCCTTTCAACTGCGTACCACTAAGGGCCGTGGAATCAAATCCTACAAAGGATACATTGTAGTCTTCGTTTGCTTCGCTACGAAGGCGATTCATTTGGAAGCGGTGAGCGACATGACGACTTCAACCTTTCTAGCAGACTATCGCAGATTTACAGGACAAAGAGGTCTTTGTCGACGATTGTACAGCGACAACGAAACAACATTCCAAGGTGCCGACAGAGAACTAAGATCCATGTTTAAAAGGGGGTCCATATTCTACATGGAAGCCACAGCCGCTCTCGCAAACGACAGAGCGACATGGAGCTTCATTCCCCCAAACTCACCTCACTTCGGCGGACTTTGGTAAGCCGGAGTGAAAACGGCAAAGCACCATCTGGCTCGACTGATGATCTCCCGGACATTTACCTTTGAAGAGTTTAGCACCCTCTTGACTGAAATAGAAGCCTGCTTGAACTCAAGGCCTTTATGCGCCATGTCAACCGGTCAAGAGGATATTAACGCTCTCACCCCCGCGCACTTTCTCATCGGAAGTACATTGGCAATGATCCCTGACGAAGATCCACCGAACGTACCTAACAACTTATTAAACCGCTACGAACTTATTTAAAGAATAAGAAACAACTTTTGGAGAAGATGGTCCCATGAGTACCTACAGTCGCTGCAAGTCAGAGGAAAATGGCAGCAATCTTCAGACAATTTCACTGTCGATCAGTTAGTGCTCATCCAGGACAATCGATACCCTCCCGCGAAGTGGCCTTTAGGAAGAGTGGTTGCGGTTCATGCGGTGGCTGACGGGAGGGTCCGCGTAGCTACAGTGAAAACAATTCACGAAACATATCGTCGCTCTGTCGTGCGACTTAGCCCAATACCGCCACCTCATTACACAGGAAAAAGTGTAATTTGTCCTGCGGACAAGGCGGGCGGGAATGTTTGGGTTTCGGAGTGAACCACGGGTGCCCGGCGTGGCCTGATGCCCTTGGGTCTTTCGGCTGTGCATGGGGCCGGCCTGTCGACTTTCCCACTCTTCGAGTTGTTCTGATGTATATGGGGGTCAATGACCTGCGTGTGACAGTACTCTTAGTGTTCTCACTTGAGACGGACGCTCCGGCAGATCTGGTAATAAACTTATTTAAAAATCATATCATTCTTTTCGTTATAAAGAGTTCTCGTTTAGTCTTTCTTCACATTTCTCTTTATATTTAGTTCGCGTTTCTTTCTTTGTATTCGGGGCTGCCCCCCCTTTCGGACAACCCTCTGGGTTGTCCAGAAGAAAGAGAACGGTGCGAGAGTGCGAAGGACGCGAAAGTGTTTTGAATAGGTGTCGTTAGTTTAAGGGTGCAGTCCTATGCACCGTTTTGCGTTGCGTTTTCTAACTAGGATATGAGTGCAAATATAGCCATTATATATCTCCATTTCTGTCATACTCATAGTCTAGTTACAAAACGCTGCCATGGGACTGCACCCTAACTTTGCTTTTCCTTTTTGTCAGTTCATTTTCAGTTTCTAAATAAATTCATTTAACTCTAACAGCTTCATTTACAACACTTAAATTCTGTAAAATATAATTTTAAAATTTTGAATGAAACAAATAAATAATGCAATTTTAATTTAACACTTCTTACCTCAACTCGGAGGTAAAGCGATTCTACAGATGCAACACCGGACGGTCTAAAATCTTTCTTTGCAATTTTATTTCTTACTGGACATCCACTGAACATTCGAGAAAGATATTCTAGTACAAGTGCATCTACCAATAAAAAAAGTTATAATAAGAATTAATAAGTTATTTTCAAAATAGTAAATAATGTACTTCATAATGTAAATGTGGCTATAAAAAATGAGTTAATATAATATTACTATTTATCATTTTTATAGTTTAAAAATGTAATAAGTATTATAGACTTTGGTCTATTAAGTATAAATTTAAAAATCGACAGAAGACCACAATACTAAGACGATACACTGTAAAAAAAAGGTTCTAAATTAGAGCTGATTTCGGTATTAATCCTTTAATGACGGGACGAACACATTTTAGAGACAATTTTTGACGGTAGTTTTTTCGTGTATTAGGGACTTAAAAAAATCCGTCAAAACTATTCCTTACATCTTGGACATCGCTCTTTCAGAATCTGCACTCAAAATACAAAAAAACTAAACAGTAACGGCCATTTAAAAAAACTATGTTTTTAAAAAAAATTTTTCGAAAATGAACTTTTTTCGAAGGGTTTGAGTGCGAAGAAGTTCGTTAAACTATGAAATATCGCGTCCAACATGTTCAAGCTTTCAGATGGTACAGTTTATTTGCTTAAAATTCAAAATGGCGTATAAAAAATGGCAACCAAAAGTAAATTTTTTATAATATATCAATCTCATTTTCGAAATTTGTTAAAAATGCTCAAATTTAGTTGAAACTATGTATTCGGGGGTTATCGAGGTCGCTGATTACGAATATGAACTTAGTTTTTAAAAATTAAAAATGGCATATCCATGGAGGTGTTCATAAAGTCCGAAAAGTCTAGGTGGACCGAGTTGGAGTGTTCTCTATGTATGGGGTACACGTGTGCATTCCAGTTCTTTAAAAATTCAGGTACCTGAAAAGTCTGAGAACTGGAAGATATATAAGTACACTTTTTGCCCCTAAAATATTTTTCAAAAAAAAAATTTATTTTTGAAGTTCTTAATGTTCTTAATGTTTTTGAAAGATTAAATTACGATGTTATGATGTGCAAAACTCTAAGGATTAATTTAAAAAAAAGAAAAATCAGTAACCTACAATATTATAGAAATTATGTAGATTTTTTTGACAAAATGCAGGCGAAATTCGACTCGAATTACTGGAAAACGATAAAATTGCAAACGAATAAATAAGATCGTCTTTTGTTTTGTTAGAAACTTCACGCTTTCAAAAGGATTTTTGCCTGAATTTTGTCAAAAAAATCTACATAATTTCTATAATATTAGAGGTTACTGATTTTACTTTTTTTTATTTCAATGCTTGGAGTTTTTCGCATCAATTCATCGTAACTTAATCTTTCAAAAACATTGAGAACATTCTTCAATTTGCAATTGTTTAAAATAATTGTTAAAAACAATTATAAATTTTCATTTTTTAGCAATCGCTTTATTTAATCCTTGAAGTATAGACTTTAAGCTTTAATTTTAAAAAAATCACTTAATTATCTTTAATTGTTTCAAAGTAATAATAAAATGAAAATAAAATGACCCAAAATTTTAACACCTGATTACTTCAAAAACAATTTTTTTTTGAAAAATATTTCAGGGGGAAAAAGTGTACTCATATAACTACCAAAAATCATAGATAACTTAAAAATTGGAGACAAAAATTTTTTAAGTAGCCGGTTTCACTTATTTTGGCCTCAAACATTTTTATTTTTTTATTTAAAAAAATCTTTATTTAATTAAAATTCAATCCCGAATTATTATTTTCATCACTACAACCATTGTTTACATGATTCTTTATGTTTAGTCATAAGAGTCAAAAAACCGTTAGGGGGTCCGGTTTGCCCCACCCTCCCCTATATTTATTGTAAATTATCATATTATTTATACAATAATTGTTAAATATTATATATTAAAAATGATTAACAATAGTCTGCATATAAATAATTATCCAGTATTTCAAACACTATTTTTAATATTCAAAAATTTTAGTTTGGGTACTATTCGATTACTTACAAATATTTATAAATTGAAAATTTACACTTTCTCCAAAAGTGTCTGTTTTTATATATACAACGCAACGTGTTTCGCTAGTGAGAGAAAAGAAATCTTGACACCTTACGGGCAAATATTGAACTATAAAATAAGACGCGCGAATTTTTGAAAATGAGAAGGTTTTTGCAAAGAAGATAAAAACGAATTGCATTATATTAACAAAAAAAATTAATTCAACATAATATAAATTTTCTTTATTAAAAATTAATCTTAAATTTTCAATTTATAAATATTTATAAGTAATCGAATAGTACCTAGACTTAAAATTTTTGAATATTAAAAACAGTGCTTGTAATACTGGATAATTATTTATATGCAGACTATTTTTAATGATTTTTAACATATAATAATTAACAATTATTGTATAAATAAATAATATGATAATTTATAATAAATATAATATTTTTTATTATTAACAGGATTACAAAATCGTACACTTTCTAATGAAAAACTAATTAACATATTCATTACAAAGTTAGTGTGATTTCAGGCTTATCACTTTTCGGGTCGGGGCGAGTCGGACTATGTAAGTTGGAAATATTTAAGTGCATAATTTTGTAAAAATTTTAAAAAATACATAATTACACATATTCGACAAATTGTCAAAGATTCGCATACTCAAAATCGTTCCAGTTCTCAGACTTTTCAGGTACCTGAATTTTTAGAGAACTAGAATGCACATGTGTAACCCATACATCGAGAACACTGCAACTCGGTCCATCTAGACTTTTTGGACTTTTTGCACACCTCTATGGATCCGCCAAGTTTAATTTTTGAAAACTAAGTACATATTCGTAATCAGCGACCCCAAAAACCCCTGAGTAAAAAAAATTAATCGAATCCAATGAATTTTTTGAAAATTCGTCCGCCATATTGAAACCACCATTTAAAAATTTTAAAACCTAAGTTCATATTCCTAGTCAGTGACCCCAACAACCCCCGAGTAAAAAATATTAATCGAATTCAATGAATTTTTCAAAAATTCGTCCGCCATATTGCATCCGCCATTTTGAATTTTTTAAAAACCAAGTTAATATTCGTAATCAGCGACCCCGATAACCTCAGAGTACATAGTTTCAACCTAATTTGTGCATGTTTAACAAATTTCGAAAACGAGATTGATATATAAAAAATTGAGTTTTGGGCGCCATTTTTTATCCGGCATCTTGAATTTTAAGCAAATAAACTGTACCATCTGAAAGCTTGAACATTTTGGACGCAATATTTCATAGTTTTACGAACGTCTTCGCACTCAAACCCTTCGAAAAAAGTTCATTTTCGAAAAAAAATTTTAAAAAACATAGTTTTTTAAATGGCCGTAACTTTTTGGTTTTTTTCTATGTTGAGTGCAGATTCTGAAAGAGCGATGTCCAAGATGTAAGGAATAATTTTGACGGATTTTTTTAAGTCCCTAATACACGAAAATACTACCGTCAAAAATTGTCTCTAAAATGTGTCCGTCCCGTCCTTAAAGGGTTAATCGAAAAATATTTATCTAAATTTAATTTGCATCAAAAATCGATTAATACTCAATAACTAAAAACATCTCGGTCGACTTGGGTCCCGGATTTTACCAAAGATTAAAATTTCGAAAAACTGAAAATTGTGTTGTACTGTGCTGGCTCAGCACAAGCAATAACAATCTAAACATATTTTTCTAAAGTTATTTTGCATCAAAAATCGATTAATACTCAATAACTAAAGATATCTCGGGCAACTTTAGTCCCGGTTTTTGATAAAATTATAAATGTTGAAAAAATAAAATTTTTTTTATACGTACATACAAAACTCTCGTTTGGCAACCACTGGCAGCACTCCAAAATGGCCGATTCCCTACAGTCCGACCAACCGATGCGCAAAAGATTTTGCTCACAGTGTAGCGGTGGGCAAAATAATTTGCGCAGCGTTTGTTCGCACTGTAAGGCGATCGGACATTTTGAACTACTGCAAGTGCTTACGAAACGGCTTCGCCTCGCATTGAGTTCTCGCCACGCCATTACACTCGCAATGTGCAAAACGCTCATTTGGCGCCTTGTATCAAAATATACTATTGTGGTAGTCTAGCACAATCAATATAAATCTAAAAATATTTTTCAAAATTTAATTTTGCATGAATTTCGATCAATACTCAAACTTCAATTTTTATCTTGCAATTTTGGTCCCGAATTTTCTAAAAAATTAAAATTTTTTAAAAATGAAAGTTTTGCTGAACTGTGCTAGTTAAGAACAATAAATTTCCGTCAAGGAATTTTTTAAAAAATTTTTTTTTCCAAAATATCAAAGAATATTAAATCAATACAATTTTATAAAGAAATTTTGTGTCCTGGATTTGCATAAAAATTTATATTTCAAAAAAATGGCATTTGTGCTGAATTGTGCTACTTATAAGCACAATAAATATTAGTCAAAGAATTTGTTTTAAAATTATATTATTCCAAATATGGAACAATATTCAATCATTATAATTTTTTCAAGTAGTTTTGGTCCCGGATTTTCTTAAAAATTGAAATTTTGAAAAAATAAAAGTTGTGCTGCATTGCGCTAGAAGAGCAAAATAAACTTTCGTCAAAAAATTTATTTTAAAAATTGTATTTTCTAAAATATCGATCAATATTTTATAAGTACAATCTTCTCGGGCAATTTTGATTCAGGTGTTTCTTTAAAATTATATTTTCAAACAAATAAAGTTGTACTGAGTTGTGCTATTTGGGCACAATAAATATCCATCAAAAAATATTTTTTTTAAATTAATTTTGCATAAATACGATCAATGTTCAAACTCCAAATTTTCTTGGGCAACTTTGGTCCCGGATTTTCTAAAAAATCTGAATTTGATATAAGTGTAAGTTATACTTAATTGTGCTAGTCTGTCACAATTTTAATGTAATTCTTTTACAAATAACGATCAGTACTCAATCTCAAAAAATTAGTCGGGCGACTTTGATCCCAGATTTTCTTAAAAATAAAAAGTTTAAACAAATAAAACTTGTGCTTTATTGTGTTGGCCGGGCACAATAAATATCAGTCAAACATTTTTTTTAAATTTATTTTTACCTAATGTATTTCACAATTTAGGTAACAAATGCGATAAAGCATAATTTTGAAACAAATAATACTAAACTTTAAACAACTAATGTGAAATTCAGTTCAATTATATAAAATATTAAAAATTTTTATATAATTTTACTAAATTTTATTTTTTTCACTGTTCAGTATTTTCTATGTCAAAAAACCGGTTTGTTGTACTGTCGCCCCAAATTGTAAAATACTATTAAAATATAGAATATATATTTTGTTTTTAAAAATTTGGCGCCTTTTTTCGATTATATTGCAGGAAAAAATTTGAATCAATTTTAGGGTACAGTCACACGATCTAATGCATCTGCACACGGAAAAACTTTTTTCAAGAGTTATTTAGAAACTTATTCAAGAACTCAGGATATGGAAAAAACAACAAATGCTACAAAACCGTAGATTGAAATATTATTTTAAACTATTCGGGGATAAATGTAGTAAATTTCTGGAAAACTTCTTGAATTTTCTTGAAAAAGTCCTGTACTAGTTTAAGAATAGAAAAATGTGAAATAAACGAAAAAAATTTGCCCGCGTGAGTAGTCGAACTTGAGACCTCAAGTTCTCTCCGCCTTATGCCACTCGGCTGCAGGGACGCGTTACGATACTGTAATTTTAGATCGTATTTAAAGCGTTTAAAGCCAAGTGGAGCTGTATACCTGTCGTAGGCAACTAGAAGAATCCGGCATTAAGCTTAAATCCTAAGCAGTAAGCTTACTGCCGGCAATTAAACGAATACACGACGAAATCGTTCAAATTTGTCTACTTGCCTAGGCAGTAAGCTTAATACCCGGCAGTAAGCTTATTGCCCGATGAAGATTCGGCAATTAGACGAATTACATTAGCATCCATTTGCTGTGCACAATCGTCCTATAAAAAATTAATTAAATCAGTTATATACAATGTGCAACATGCAAATAGAAATATTTATTTAAGCGATTCCACGTCAAGTGATCAAGGGGTCTTTTTGTGTAAGCGCTCCGGCGAGTAGAAAACTCTTTTTTTCAATGTTTAAACATTCTAGTCCCACTTTATCATTTATATGTCCTTTTAGGAAAAAACCTCAGCTTTCGTTAAAAAAAAAAATCGTATCCATCTCCCTCAAAAATTGAAATTTATTTTTAATTTTGATTTTTTTGGGTCAAAAATTTTTTTTTTCAAAATGCTTATTTCCAATCGAAAGAGGATGAAAAAACCTTTCCAAAATGTACTTTGTCAAATTTGTATGTATAATTGTTTAAGAGTAAAAAATTATTGAAATAAGCATTGTACTGAAAAACACAAAAATTTAACCCCCTCCCCCTCGGAAAATATTGGACTAGGTAAACAAATATTTTCACGAAAAATTACTATCTATGAGTACTACAAAAGCCCCAAGTTTTGTTACGATTGGAGAAAAATTTATCTCCACCTTGATCACTTGACATGGAATCGCTCATTTATATGTATGTTATGTACTTTCTATTTTAAAATAAAATATTAACTATAAAATTAAAGCATTATTCATAATTTAATAAATTGTTTATTTGTTTAATATTTTATTTCTTGTATATTATAAATATACTAAAAGTACAATTTATAAATAAATAAAATAAACTGTCCAATATTCTAGAATATATGACAAGTATTATTATGATAGTATAAGTTTCAATCCCCGAAAAGTTTAATTCGATTCAAAACAATCATTTCATTCAATACATTCAATGTATTGTCTTCATAATGTACTTACAGTAATCATAGACATTTATTTATAGATTCTAAACTGTAACTAGTGAAAAGTTGTCAGTTTGAATTCGCAGTCGATAAAGTTAAATAGAAGTCAAAACCGTTACTTAAGCTATAATTTAAATTTTAAAAAGTTTAAAAAAAGAAATTTGTATTTCGGTTTTTGTTTATAATGGAAAACAATGGATTTAAACCTAATTGACAGAAAATAGAACGACATTATTATTATCATTATTATTGTTTTTAATTAATTTTTTATAAAACGTTTGTGCACTGCAAATGGATGCTAATGTAATTCGTCTAAATGCCGAATCTTCATTGGGCAATAAGCTTACTGCCGGGCGTTAAGCTTTTTGCCTAGACAAATAGACAAATCTGAACGATTCGTCATGTATTCGTCTAATTGCCGACAGTAAGCTTACTGCCTAGGAATTAAGCTTAATGCCGGATTCTTCTAGTTGCCTACGACATAACTATTCTGCCGTCCTGATGAAGAAAGTCGGTACTTGCATTCAGGGCGATTTCAAGATATTTAGAGAAACACGTTTGTTATTACAGTAGCCTATTAATTAAGACTTATTAAACAATGACAATTGATATTAACTAATTTTGGTATGCTCTATTTAATAAAGTTAAAAGATTTCAAAAATTTTCATTATTTATAAACAAAATGTCGATTACTGCCCAAAATTGATTTTGAAATGTTGAAAATACTGCCACAGAGACGGTATGTGCTCTTACGGCCGAGTGACGTCACTATTCTAGGGTCGGTATTCGTAGTCTATTACGTATATAAGGCTTATGACATGCAAGTACCGACTCTTCCGACAAGGAAACATGGTCTGTACTAGCCATTACGGCTGTGTTTCTAGGAAAGTTCGTAAATACGTCATTATTCAAAATGATTTCACGTTAGTAGAGTAATTAAAAGCTAAATATTTATAAAACTAATTATTATTTATGAATAATATTACTATAGCTAGATTGCTTTTTTCGTAAGGAATCCAGTGATATAAAAAACTCATTTTGCATAAAAATGTCGAATACCGACTTTCTTCATTAGGACGGCAGTATTGGTTACGCTACGTCTCATTTCTTAAATAGTTCGAGACTTTTTCAGCGTGCAGTGACCGTAGTACTTAGTCGCAGCGTCAAGAACAATTATTTCCAAGCATTTACAAAAACACCTGAAAATTCTTTAATGAATATTGAACTTTTCTAAAAAAAAGTTTGACCGTTCATACCACAAATTCGAAAACTTACGTAGGCAAATTTTTTTCGTTAAATTCATATTTTTCTATTCTTAAACCAGTTTAGGACTTTTTCAAGAAAATTCAACAAGTACCCGTGTGGGAAAATTTTATGGAAGTCTAGTGTCTACAAAGAGACTAGACAGTTATAGTGTAGCCCGTCTAATCCGTAAATACGGAATTTCTTTGGTTTCCTCGTATCCACACGAGCATTTTGAAATTTGGAAAATACTAGGTTCGTTTGGCGTAAGGTATGTCCACATATCCAAAACATTGGAAAAACAATTAATTGTTTTCAAATTTTGTCGCGATTTTGCCTCAATTCTTCTTTGCTTGGGAGGTGGTTGTGTAGGGTCAATAAAATCCTTTAAAATTTTAGACCGTTCAACATAAATATCTTTTTCTGGACCGTTTTCAAGAAATACTGATATAAACCTACAAGTTGAATTTGTAGATTTTTCTACATGGTGAAAATATTCAGCTGAATCTTTAGCACTTGTCGCCAAGATTTGAATTACACTGTCACAGGCACATGTGTTTGTAATAATGTACTTTTCATTATTAATGTTTACGGGCATCGTTATATTATTTCCATTTTTTAAAAGTCTTATGACTGATGTAACATCATCATTCTTTGTCAAAGAAGCTTTATCTTCTTGATTATGTAAAACTTGAGTGGCAAAGGAATGATCGAATTTAACATTTTGTTTTATATCATCACTTAAATCATTATCTCCCAAATTCCTCCAGTTTTCGGTAAAATGAAGATCCTTTATCGGTGTTTCGAATTCTCTATCTGAATTATTAACATTAATATTTAATGTTGTGCTATGTGCTGGAATTTGACTCTCGTGAGCAAAGATTTCAGAGATTATTTCGCTCTCTACATTATCTTCATCGACATCGGTTTTTTCATTAATATTATCGACATCAATTTTTTCATCAATATTTTGACAACCTTTTTCCATTTGAGAAGCAAAAGCTTTTGTGATACGAGTTACTCCGTCTATAGCTTGTCCTTTTAATGATTTATAATGCCTAATCAAAAATTTGTCGACTCGAATGTGTCCAGGAATGACATCCATAATTCTAGTTTTTAACTCTACAAAATCACTTTCTACATAGCAACTTGTTCCTCTGATGCACTGCGTTTTAAAATTACTTGCCATAACGCCAGTCCACAATACAAACTCTTTTGATTTCTGGATTAAATGTTCAGCAAAGCGAGGCAAAAAATGTCCGTTTATACGCGAGTGAACAGTATCTTTCCCTTTTTCAGCTTCACATTTAACTCTATCTATCCACTGTAAGATATTTATATCATCGACAATAGATTCATTTAAAGAGCTTTCGAAATCTATATTTAAACCACTGGATTCCATTTTTTTAGTGATTTTTTTGAATTCATCACTCTCCTCTTTAATTATTAGCTTCATCGCATCATGTTCTTCAATTGCCATGTGGTCTAATAATATCAATCTGGCTTTTTCAGATGGAGAAGGTTCAATTGATTTCACTATATCGCCATCGTATCGATCTAAGGAAACTATTAATGTTAATCACAAAATAGTTTCAAATGCTTCGAAAGTTTTACACGAAATCATCAATGCAATGCACCTAAGAAAAAAATCTTTAATCACTGCATTGTCCTTGTTAAAACATTTCAGCCGGCAAAATATAGCTATAAAGTGAGCTAAATCTATCCTTAGAAATGTTATTGCAGGACGACATTTGTTGTTTTGATTCAATGTCAAGAAGCATTCTCGACAATAGTCATTAAGACTTAGACGGTTGAATGATAACGACATTCCTCCTAGCAAGGCATATGAGTAGTCGCAGACGGCCTGTTTGGGTACCATTCCAAATTTTATTAGTCAATTATTTAGCCAAAATAAAATGGTGTTAGTGTCTAAAGCCAATGACAACATTTGTCCCAGGGAAATATTTTTCTTTTCAAAATTAATTACAATTTCGAATAGAAAAATAGCAGGTTCTTTTATGTCATTTATTGACGACATTGGCGCAACTAAACTTGATGTGTAATCTATACATACCGATGCCTCATTTTTCATATATCGAAAGTATTCCTTTCCTAAAAATATTTGTTCCGACAACAAATATTGAAGCTGAAAAGGATCAGCACCTACAAAATGAATAGAGCCTATATAATGAGGAGTGTATTTTAATCTCGACAATAATTCCACAGGATTATTTCCATCTTTTGGATTTACTCCAAGCTCTTCATCTCTAAATTCTTGAAGAAGTTTTCGCAAAACATCATTTGTCGGTAGGTTTGGAGCATTTAGATCACCTAATTTGACTGTTTCTCTAGCCAAATTTCTTCTTAAATTGGCTGCTCCTTCTTTTAAAACTCGTTCTCCAATATCTCGCCGTTTTTTATAACGCAGTTGTCTTTGGACTGTTTCATGGTTCTCCAATCTTGTGTCTCTACATTTAACTTGCAACCACAAGTCAGCCCCAGGAATTGGTTCTTCCTCGCACATTGCAAGAAATTCATTGTTACACTTTTTCCCTTTGCATTTACCATAAATGTGTAAAAAGGGTCCATGAATTTCATTTGACACTTTGGCAAATTTAAATGAGAAAGCACAAGGGAGTCTGTATTGTTTTAAAAAATTATCCGCAATCACGTCAGCCCACTCGCCAGGTTTTAATGTTTGGAACTCTCTGTTCCCATACACGCGAGTAATAGGTTTTATTTTGTCCCAGGAGTCTTTTTCTATTTGCAAATCAAAAATGTTTCCTTCGGAAAACTTCGAAATGATAGGTATTTCATATTCTGAACCTTCATCATCTGAAGTTTCAACTTCGGTTGAAGAATTGGTAATATTATTTTCTTCATTTTTTGTGTCTGCTTCGGTTTTTTTCCTTGAATCCTAATTTTTCAAAAATTTGAGTCCGAAGTCCTCTCCTGTCACCTCGAAAATTTATGTAAACATTATGTGGGGTCCATTTTCCCTCTAATGCTTGACTGATATTAACATAGAATTTATCGGAATATGCTGGTATTAGTCCTTCTGTTAAATTATCAGCGAATGTGCAGATAGCATCTACAGCACTCGTAATGTCAACTTTGGCTGCAGGTGGCATCTGTAAATATAAAAAATATGCATTTAAAAGTTGAAATAAATAATCCACAATGTTACTCCATGACGATGCAATAATCTACAAAAAATATTAAAAACAAGAAAAACTATAACTCTTTTCTATCGAAAATGTCTGACAAGAAAACATTGGGATTTATATAATTTTACTTATTCTTTACTGTTTTTCATTTGCATCTTCATGAGACTACACTTCTTATACATGGTCACACTTATATATTAACACAAAAATATTCTATTGAAACGAAATTTCTCAGGAAGGCATACAAATTAATTTGAAAGTAGAAGTTGTAAAATTAATGTTATACATATACTGCACAATTATGTCAACAGCATATGCTTTCCAATTAATTATTCAATAGAACATTTTTAAGAATAATATAAGCAAAGTGTAAACAGAAAAATTCACGGTAATAGCCTCAAGTGTACCTTGGTAAATTTTCATTGTATGTTAGTTATCCAAAAATCATTAATTGCAAAAATAGCAATATAAAAAAGATCACTTAAAACATAACCACTTATAAATAATAAATTGTTTTTTGTCTTGATAATTCACTGAACACTTAATCTAAGATTTGTATAGTATATAATAGTACAATAAAAATCCACTTGTAAATAATAAATTGTTTCTTGTCTTTAAGATTCACTATAATCACTTCTGTCTAATAAAAGTTAAAAGAAATTAAAATTTAATAAAACCACATTTCAATAGCTTTATAAGCGTTCTTAGTCGCACGCAATATCACATTATAAATTTATTTTGAACTAATAAATCCAAGTAATACTTTTGAATAAAAGTTATCCCAATAAAACAAAATGACTGTTGGAATATAAATTCGCAACTGAGTTTATTTAAAATCTTATATATCTCTTCAAAATACGTCTTCAGAACAAGAGAACAAAATTCACTTGCAGTAATCACAAAACTGTTGAACGGTTTTAAAACAGTGACTATAAACTCTCAAGACAAACACACAATATCTTCAAGTATATCGTTCACAAATAATTAAGCATTTTCTCTCATGGTAAAAATTGTCCAGAACGGACTCAAATTTTTGAAAAATTAGGATTCAAGGAAAAAAACCGAAGCAGACACAAAAAATGAAGAAAATAATATTACCAATTCTTCAACCGAAGTTGAAACTTCAGATGATGAAGGTTCAGAATATGAAATACCTATCATTTCGAAGTTTTCCGAAGGAAACATTTTTGATTTGCAAATAGAAAAAGACTCCTGGGACAAAATAAAACCTATTACTCGCGTGTATGGGAACAGAGAGTTCCAAACATTAAAACCTGGCGAGTGGGCTGACGTGATTGCGGATAATTTTTTAAAACAATACAGACTCCCTTGTGCTTTCTCATTTAAATTTGCCAAAGTGTCAAATGAAATTCATGGACCCTTTTTACACATTTATGGTAAATGCAAAGGGAAAAAGTGTAACAATGAATTTCTTGCAATGTGCGAGGAAGAACCAATTCCTGGGGCTGACTTGTGGTTGCAAGTTAAATGTAGAGACACAAGATTGGAGAACCATGAAACAGTCCAAAGACAACTGCGTTATAAAAAACGGCGAGATATTGGAGAACGAGTTTTAAAAGAAGGAGCAGCCAATTTAAGAAGAAATTTGGCTAGAGAAACAGTCAAATT
The DNA here is from genome assembly GCA_032872475.1 of Leptopilina myrica (nomen nudum). NCBI lineage: Eukaryota > Metazoa > Arthropoda > Insecta > Hymenoptera > Figitidae > Leptopilina > Leptopilina myrica (nomen nudum). The sequence goes on from CM065464.1 coordinate 29,944,246, forward strand.
AGGTGATCTAAATGCTCCAAACCTACCGACAAATGATGTTTTGCGAAAACTTCTTCAAGAATTTAGAGATGAAGAGCTTGGAGTAAATCCAAAAGATGGAAATAATCCTGTGGAATTATTGTCGAGATTAAAATACACTCCTCATTATATAGGCTCTATTCATTTTGTAGGTGCTGATCCTTTTCAGCTTCAATATTTGTTGTCGGAACAAATATTTTTAGGAAAGGAATACTTTCGATATATGAAAAATGAGGCATCGGTATGTATAGATTACACATCAAGTTTAGTTGCGCCAATGTCGTCAATAAATGACATAAAAGAACCTGCTATTTTTCTATTCGAAATTGTAATTAATTTTGAAAAGAAAAATATTTCCCTGGGACAAATGTTGTCATTGGCTTTAGACACTAACACCATTTTATTTTGGCTAAATAATTGACTAATAAAATTTGGAATGGTACCCAAACAGGCCGTCTGCGACTACTCATATGCCTTGCTAGGAGGAATGTCGTTATCATTCAACCGTCTAAGTCTTAATGACTATTGTCGAGAATGCTTCTTGACATTGAATCAAAACAACAAATGTCGTCCTGCAATAACATTTCTAAGGATAGATTTAGCTCACTTTATAGCTATATTTTGCCGGCTGAAATGTTTTAACAAGGACAATGCAGTGATTAAAGATTTTTTTCTTAGGTGCATTGCATTGATGATTTCGTGTAAAACTTTCGAAGCATTTGAAACTATTTTGTGATTAACATTAATAGTTTCCTTAGATCGATACGATGGCGATATAGTGAAATCAATTGAACCTTCTCCATCTGAAAAAGCCAGATTGATATTATTAGACCACATGGCAATTGAAGAACATGATGCGATGAAGCTAATAATTAAAGAGGAGAGTGATGAATTCAAAAAAATCACTAAAAAAATGGAATCCAGTGGTTTAAATATAGATTTCGAAAGCTCTTTAAATGAATCTATTGTCGATGATATAAATATCTTACAGTGGATAGATAGAGTTAAATGTGAAGCTGAAAAAGGGAAAGATACTGTTCACTCGCGTATAAACGGACATTTTTTGCCTCGCTTTGCTGAACATTTAATCCAGAAATCAAAAGAGTTTGTATTGTGGACTGGCGTTATGGCAAGTAATTTTAAAACGCAGTGCATCAGAGGAACAAGTTGCTATGTAGAAAGTGATTTTGTAGAGTTAAAAACTAGAATTATGGATGTCATTCCTGGACACATTCGAGTCGACAAATTTTTGATTAGGCATTATAAATCATTAAAAGGACAAGCTATAGACGGAGTAACTCGTATCACAAAAGCTTTTGCTTCTCAAATGGAAAAAGGTTGTCAAAATATTGATGAAAAAATTGATGTCGATAATATTAATGAAAAAACCGATGTCGATGAAGATAATGTAGAGAGCGAAATAATCTCTGAAATCTTTGCTCACGAGAGTCAAATTCCAGCACATAGCACAACATTAAATATTAATGTTAATAATTCAGATAGAGAATTCGAAACACCGATAAAGGATCTTCATTTTACCGAAAACTGGAGGAATTTGGGAGATAATGATTTAAGTGATGATATAAAACAAAATGTTAAATTCGATCATTCCTTTGCCACTCAAGTTTTACATAATCAAGAAGATAAAGCTTCTTTGACAAAGAATGATGATGTTACATCAGTCATAAGACTTTTAAAAAATGGAAATAATATAACGATGCCCGTAAACATTAATAATGAAAAGTACATTATTACAAACACATGTGCCTGTGACAGTGTAATTCAAATCTTGGCGACAAGTGCTAAAGATTCAGCTGAATATTTTCACCATGTAGAAAAATCTACAAATTCAACTTGTAGGTTTATATCAGTATTTCTTGAAAACGGTCCAGAAAAAGATATTTATGTTGAACGGTCTAAAATTTTAAAGGATTTTATTGACCCTACACAACCACCTCCCAAGCAAAGAAGAATTGAGGCAAAATCGCGACAAAATTTGAAAACAATTAATTGTTTTTCCAATGTTTTGGATATGTGGACATACCTTACGCCAAACGAACCTAGTATTTTCCAAATTTCAAAATGCTCGTGTGGATACGAGGAAACCAAAGAAATTCCGTATTTACGGATAAACCACAAAAATATATTGAAATCGGGTTTCAAAGTTCTGCAAGAGAGTATATTAGATGAAGAAATCTCAGGTGAAAATTGTGCCAAGGAGAATTGTAATCTTTCCCACTCAGTGGAATTAAATTACAATTTTCACATCATCATTGAAACCGATGTTAGAGATGCTATTAATTTAAGACAATCACTTACTTGTCGAGTTGACGAAATTTCTGTTTATCTTACTTTGAAAGAAATGAGTTACAGGTATGATGATTATAAACATTTTTGTTTTACAATTTAAAAAAAAATGTTATCTTAAAGGTATATTTTTTCTTAAAATTTAAATGTATACTGCATTAATTTGTTGCATATTGAGTAATGCCCTAAAGTTCAGAACGTTCAAATGAAAAAAATTGATTTATTTCTTCTTCAAATTATAAAGTTTCTAAAAATAAAATTTTAATTTCATTCATTTGAACGTTAAAAATTTATGAATCATTAATTTTTATATTAAATTATATAATACTTTGTGTAGAGTAATATTTTTTTATTTTGTTGGAATTTATAAATTATCTATGTTAATAAACATAGATAATGTTTTTATATACAGATTAACTGGGATAATAACTTACACACCAGGACAGACATTACATACCTTTATGTAGGAGAGCTAACGGAAATTGGGAAACACACAATGATATGAATCCAAAAATTGAGCCCTTTACGAAACAGGAGTATAAAAAACAATATGCACCTTCAGCTGTAGTGTATGTTAGAGAAAAAGTAAATTGTTCAGAAAATTCTGAAGTACAATCAAGGAATGTTTTACTGGTTGAAGATAGAAGAAATGAAGTAGAAAATGATTCATCAAATGAACCAAATCAAAGCATCATTTATTTTGAGCATCCATATTCTATTTTAAACCAGAATGAAAATTGGCGCAATAAATTTGAAAAAGAAGACAGTTTATTGAATAAGACGGTACAAATTTCTGAAGCAGCTGATAAAGAGTTAATAAAAAAACGCAAGGCGACAAACAATTTATTACAAAGAAAACCTTCCAAATATTTTAAAGCATGTCCTGATATTCATGTACGACAAGCTGATGTTTTATTGAATAATAAAAATAAAACATCGATTAAATTATTACAAAATGGAAGTAAATTTTCCAAACCTATACTGGTGGACAAACAAAAATATATTGTTACAAATACATGTAACTTTGACACAATCCTCTAAATTTTAACGGTACACTGAGAAAAAATTGGACGAACCGTTGCTTTAGCAGTAGCAGCGCATGTCTACTTTATGTTAGTGCAACTTCTAACCTAAATTGGGCGAACGTGTCGCCTAAATTTCGACGAGATGTTTTCCTACCCATTAAAGCAAACAGGTAACTGCCACCTGTCGGCCAAAAGTTGCTCCACTGAAGTCGAACCGTTCGACTAATTGGGCGACACGTTCGCCCAAAATCAGAGCAAGCGGTTGACCCGCATTTAACATAACAGTTGTTCATCAAAAGTCAACTTCTCACCCAATGTTTTTTCAGTGTAGGTTCTGTAGATTCGACGATATATCTGGAACATATCAAAAGCTCTGAGAACGACACTTGTGAATTTATTAAATCTTTCATTGAATGTGCTAAACTTGATAGCATTTTATATATTAATAGATGCAATATTTTGAAGGATTTTATTGATTCTGACTGTCCAAAAACAGAACCTATAAGAATAGGTATAAAATCGCCAAATATCTTACGTTCAGTAAGTTGCATTTTAAAGATTTTAAACATGTGGACATACCTCATGCCAAACGAACCAAGTGTTTTACAAATTTCAAAATGCTTATATGGATTCAAAAAAACCAAAGAGATTCCGTATTTACAGATCAAGCAACAAACTGTATTAGAAAATGGTTTCAAAGCTCTTCAAAAGAGTTTATTTCATGACCGAACTTCCGCTGAAACATGTGCCAAAGAAAATTGTGATCTTTTTTACCAAACAGTGGAATTGCAATATAATTTACATATAATCATTGACACGGAAATCAAAACAGCTGAAGCTAATAAAACAAAATCCCTTTCCTGTAAAGTGAAAGATTTCCCGAACTACTTAAATTTGCAAGAAGAAACGTACAGGTAGAATATTAATATAATCTTATTTAATATTACATTTTATAATATAATAATACTACTAAATACAGTTTTCTTACTCTAAAATAAAAATTAATAAATTTAGATAATTTCTATAAAGAAATGACCTATGAAATATATTTTCAATTTTAACATGAAAAAATCAGTTCGAACAAATAGTTTTCTCTTTAACTTAATTATTGAAATTTGCTTTAACTAAGTAAATAAATATAAAAAAATAATTACAGATTTTCCAATTTTTATTACTATAAATTTTTTATTTTGAAGGTTTTTAACAGAAAATAATAATATTTATTATTTTACTTATAGACTAACTGGCATTATACACTGCAATCCAGACAAACATTACATAGCATTATGTAGAAGGATAAATGGTAACTGGGAAAGGCACAACGACTTAGAAAAAAAATACATCAATTCACAGCCAAAGACTACAATGCAGAATACACACCGTACGCAGTAATCTACATAAGAGTATAACAAACAAAAAATATACTTAATAACTTTTTCATTAAAATGCAGTGTAGCGTGAAGATAGCACACGTTATTAAATTTTAATTGGAATTTTTAATTATTTTAAGTAAAAATTTTAGTCTTAAAATTTTGAGCAAATGACTATTCAACAAAATAATATAATATTTACTAATTTTAATAGAGAATAATTTTTTTGAGCACATAAAGCAAAAATCAATAAAAACGAAAATGCAAATGGATGTAGAATTTTTATTTTTGACTATCAAACGTTAAAAGACGACTATCAATTACTATCAAACGATTAACAAACGAATGCAAGTTGAAAATTTAAAAATTTTGAAAATGCAGTGCAGCGTGAAGATAGCACTACGTTATTTAATTTTAATTGGAATTTTATTTATTTTAAGTAAAAATTTTTGTCTTAAAATTTTGAGCAAATGACTATTCAACAAAATAATATAATATTTACTAATTTTAATAGAGAATAATTTTTTTGAGCACATAAAGCAAAAATCAATAAAAACGAAAATGCAAATTGATGTAGAATTTTTATTTTTGACTATCAAACGTTAAAAGACGACTATCAATTACTATTAAACGACCAACAAACGAATGCAATTTGAAAATTTGAAAAATTTTGACAATGCAGTGTAGCGTGAAGATAGCACTACGTTATTTAATTTTAATTAGGATTTATTAAATTAATATTTATGTCAATTAAAAAACGTTAACATTTAAAAATTTTGAGCAATGTGTTTTTTTGTATTTAAAAAAAGTTGTTATTAATTATCTATACACTACATATGTTTTTTCCGTTTCTTGTAATTGTTTAGCTTAAATGTGTTGATATTATTGTTTTAATATATAAAAAAATACTTGATTTATAACTGTAGATAGATAGATTATAATTACCTTTGCCCCATAGTGATGTTGCGCCTATAATTTTTAAATGTTATTTTAATTTGCCGGTGGAAAGTGTTTTGCGCATGCTCATATTGCGGTAGGTAAGGTTATTGAATGTTTTTAGTAATGTTAATATTTAACTAATATTTTAACTATCAACCGTTCAAAATGGACTATCATATACTATCAAACAACCAACAAACGATTGCAATCGATAAATTAGCTTTTTATTTAATTTGGAGTGTATTGTGAAAATAGCACTCCAATATTTGATTTACGTTTTCCTTGTCTAATTATTTCTATCAAACGTTTATAATTAACTATCAATCACTATCAAACGACCAACAAACGTTTACAAAAAGAAAAAGTTATATTTATTGAAGTGGTGGTGCTAACTTCACATCCATAAAGTGGTTAAAGTAAAAGTTTCTTTTTCAAAGTTAAATTTTGAGGTTAATCGTGTTTTTGTTTACAATATTCACAAATATATATTAAAATCTAAGTCAAATACGTAATAAACAATACTAGGCCAGTCGGTGAGAGCAAAAAGTGCAACCTGAAAAGTCTCAATAGTTTCTTGTAGTTTGGGGGCCCCATATAAGAGCCCCATGGTTTGCTCTCGATTTCCGGTTGCAAAAAATAGTGTAAACAATCGTCAAAGTTCGAGAAACGTAGTTTTTTTATGACCCTTGCAAAGCTGAATAAATCCCAAAAAAATTATCTTGATCGGATAAATAGTTTATGCATAATTCCATTTGTTAACTAAAAACATGTAATTTTTCAACGGAATTTCCCCACTTATGGACCAACGAATTTCGGTTTTTATTTTTCGAGAGTACAGTTTAGGATTCAAACTTTCATTCCATTTAAATGGGAAATTGATTTTTTTTAATTTAGTGCATAATAATAGACGTTAAAAAAGGGTATGTTTTTTTGACATAAACAAATGGAATAACTCAGTCAATTTTCACTATATCGATTTGGTGTAAAGGGCAATTGATTTCATTTATTTTCACAAAAATTTTCAAAAAAAAATTTGACCTAGCTTCAAGTGGGGGGGGAGTTATTTTTTTTCAAAAAATTCCTGACTAGTTATTTATTAATATTTTTAATTGCAATTCAAACCACTTACAGTTCAATATATGTATTTTATGAAAAAAATTGAAAATTTTTGTGAAAATAAATGAAATCAATTGCCCTTTACACCAAATCGATATAGTGAAAATTGACTGAGTTATTCCATTTGTTTATGTCAAAAAAACATACCCTTTTTTAACGTCTATTATTATGCACTAAATTAAAAAAAATCAATTTCCCATTTAAATGGAATGAAAGTTTGAATCCTAAACTGTACTCTCGAAAAATAAAAACCGAAATTCGTTGGTCCATAAGTGGGGAAATTCCGTTGAAAAATTACATGTTTTTAGTTAACAAATGGAATTATGCATAAACTATTTATCCGATCAAGATAATTTTTTTGGGATTTATTCAGCTTTGCAAGGGTCATAAAAAAACTACGTTTCTCGAACTTTGACGATTGTTTACACTATTTTTTGCAACCGGAAATCGAGAGCAAACCATGGGGCTCTTATATGGGGCCCCCAAACTACAAGAAACTATTGAGACTTTTCAGGTTGCACTTTTTGCTCTCACCGACTGGCCTAGTATTGTTTATTACGTATTTGACTTAGATTTTAATATATATTTGTGAATATTGTAAACAAAAACACGATTAACCTCAAAATTTAACTTTGAAAAAGAAACTTTTACTTTAACCACTTTAACATTAAATAATTGTAATATAATTTTCAAAAAAAACTATTAATATATAATTATAAAAAAAAATATTAAATTGCACAATAAATATACATTTGTGAAATGTAGATTTCCATTCATACAACGATTTGTGTAGAAATTATAAAAACATTTAATATACAATGATTATTATAATAAAATAATCTCAATTTTTAGAAATTGCTTTTTTATAATTATATATTAATAGTTTTTTTGAAAATTATATTACAATTATTTAATGTTAAAGTGGTTAAAGTAAAAGATTCTTTTTCAAAGTAAAATTTTTAGGTTACTCGTGTTTTTGTTTACAATATTCACAAATATATATTAAAATCTAAGTCAAATACGTAATAAACAATACTAATAAAGTACCTTATTTACTTACACGATATTAGTTTGATGATTTTTTTATGAGATAATGATTTTTCATTCAACAAACAAATTTTTTGTGTAAAAACACGAGGTCGAGGCAAGTGGATGTTTCTAACCTTTCACAACACAGCTGCAGACAGATAGTTTGCGCAGACGCGAATATATGCACGCGGATCATAATATGTTTATATATGCGCGCGCGAGCATAAATATAATACTCGGTGTAAACTCTCTCTTATTTAATAAGTTTTAGTTACTTATCTCTTAGACAAATATATATTTCTTCTGAGTGCAAAATTTTTTATTATTCTAATTTGTAATAGATATTCCATACAATGATTAAAATCTTAAATAGTATTTCATCTTCTTTTTACGATTTAAAAATATTCAATTAGATAATTTTTCGATCAATTAGTTTACATAATTTGTTCACAATATTTGTTCGGGAACTTTGAGAAAGTTCCAAACACGTTCAATTCTGAAAAGAGCGTCATGGAATTGAAAACAACTAACCGACAGCTGTTGGCACGAGGTTTAATGTTGACATAACTTGGACAGATTCGTTGACAAAGACTTGAGTCTCACAGTGCAGTTTGCAATTTTTACGATTTGGAAACCATTAAAAGTCGATAAATATCACGACACAGTAACAATCATCAAATAAGAGATACAGAGGAGCTATTTTCAGCACTAAATGTTCTCTTGTAAAAACATTAGGGAATAGCGTAGAGCGTCTACGTCTCCCATGGTTTTTCTCTTGTTTGTCAACTCGTCGGTCGTAGTTTGGGGATAAACAAACCTGACAACTTCATCTTGGTGACAAGGTATTTACTGTTGAACAGAATCAAAGCCGAAGCATTAAATTACTATCAAACACATCACGTCTTCCTCAACTTGTTTTAAAAATATTATTCTCTATTCAAAATATTTTCAATCCAAGTGAGTATTGAGAATAATAAATTTCACCATTTTTCACATATAATTGAATTTTATTCTTTTAAGCAAATTAAATTTTTATTTCGATTTTCAGATTAAAAAAACATATAAAGTTAAAGTTTACAACGTTTTTTAACGTAGACAGGGGATTAAGAATGTTTTAGAAACGAAAAATCAAAAAACAATTATTTTTTCGTTTTTAAAAATGTTGCACCATAATAAATCTGCCATTTGGAATTTTAAAAATATGATGCCAAATTCGATATTAACTACTCTAAAAACTTCCAGTATAAACTGGAATAGTTTAAAGTTTGTTAGTCAGTCGTATTACAAACATAAATCTGGCATCTTGAATACGGCATTTAAAATATTTGTAAAACTGTCTTCCAATTTCTGAGGTCCCAAAAGTTGCCATCGATGCTCAGCATCAAAAAATATTTTTTATACAAGACCGAAAATTTAATTTAATTCGTTATCATGTTATTAAGAACATTCTAAATGGCGGATCTAGTATGATGGATTTTTATATTTCAGAGATTTCAGTTAATTAAAGCACGAAGTTCTCTCTAATTTCTCTATAAAATGTCGAGAAAATATTGAATAATGTAGACATTAGCAAACCCAGTTTAAATAATATTAGTGTTACAAATTAGGTAAAAATTAACCTAAATTTATAAAATTTCTACGAATTGAAAGTGTGCTAAGCAGTATTTTTAGAAACATTTTTTGATACTTGCACATTACTGGTATCACTATCGCAAGCATTTGCCGATATTATTTATAGCTGGAGACGAATTCTTTTTCTGTCCAGGAACGCGATAGAAAGCTTTGTCTGGCGCCAATGAAACTTAAGTACGACCACGTGTCCCTAAACAAAATACGCTTATGCACACTCTTGACACACGTGCATATCAAGCATTTAAAATAATAGTAAATTATTCTTAACTTAATATTAGAGTCTCATTCTATTAACTGAGAGTATATCTCATTTACCATGGTCACTGATGATTTTATTGCGGGACACACAAATTACGAATGCTATAAAATTTATTTTCAAATCTATATTCTTGATGATAACTGACTGTGTGGATGTTATATTTTAGCACTAATAATTTCAAAATTATTGCACACTGAAAAACTGTTGGTAGAACTGCCGCATTAAAACAAGAAGCACAGCTCACTTTATTTTTGGAAGAGTTGCTCTCCTTTTTGGGCGAGCAACTTTTTGATAGAGCTGCTGAACTATTTGTCAAGCAGCTGCTCACCAACGCTATTGGTAGTCAAGTTAAAGAGAGCAACTCGCCCAATTTTGATAAAGCTGTGAGTTTAGAAGTCAAGTAGCGCTGCACAACAGTCAATAGCGGAACTGTTCTACCAAAAGTTTTTCAGTGTAAGTAAATAAATGAAGTGAAATGAATTCAAAATCCTATTTAATGTAATAACTACTACAAGACTTAATTTCCGAATGTTAGAGTGACATTTTTTAATGGAAAATAAGGATTTTTTTCTTTTTTAAAGGCTCTGTATAATAATTGAAAAATTACATATCCAGGTGAAGTAGAACCTGGTTGTAACACTTTTTATAAAATTGAATACAAAAATCATTCAAAGTATTACGTATTTCCATAACAGTATCCCAGTTGACACGTTCTGTATTTATTCTATAAAAAAGGGGTAACATTGTTATATAACAAATTTTAAAGTGTTATAATGGTGCTATAACAGTATGTTATAACTGTTATATTATTAATGTATTGTATTTGCTACGTAATTAGAGTGTAACAAATTTTCTAGAACTTTTTCTAAAGTAGATATATAACATTGTTACAAAGACAATTCATAACAGCGTTGCTAATTGATTGCAGATCATATTTGTAAATTTGATTACTATTTATTACATAAAAGTTATTATGTAGGTATTATGGAATTAAAGTCTAACATAAGTTCTAAAACTTCAGTTCTACACTAAAAATAGATCTGTGCTGTAACGTGTTATAGCACGATTCTATAACAATGTTACAAACAAATAAGATCTTACTTAGAACGGCAATCCCTACTTTTTAATGTAACAGGTGTTATGTGACTGTTACAAACTATGAAAATTAACATTTATAAAATATTTTGAAGTTACATAAAAATTTTCTAATTTCTCTTCTCTAGAACCATGTGTTCTATACATATTTTGAGAATTGTTGACACTAGATTTTATTTCCAAATTAATATTTTTGAATATAGTGAAACTTGTTTTTGAGGTCTGATTATAAATTAACATTAATTGTTAATTAGTCAGAGCAATTATGAATAAGGTAAATTTATTTACACAAATCAAGCAAATTGATTTCTTACATACAAGAATAATATATTTGTTTATATCTGTGTGTTACAGTTGGTTAAGTGTGCTTGAGGTTCGCGATGTTAACTATGATTTTCGACAAGACTTTGCGTAAATTTCGAATGTATTATTGGTTGAGAATATATAGATGGTTAAGGATCGCGACAATGATCCTTACCTTTCGAAGATGATTTTTATTCTGCGTCTTTTTTACAAGAGATTTTCGGGGGTGACAAGTTGAAAAAGAGAAGGGAGGTTTAAAAATTAGTAAGGAAGGGAAAAGGTTTCGTTGATTGGTTTCTTTAATCAAAAACCCAAACAGGTGGAGATAAATTAAAATTCGCAATTTGATTGATTTCCTGTAGAGAAAACCCAAAATGTGGCGTTAGTATAATAATCATGATGTCAGGTATTACCATAACCCTTCTGAGCAAAGTAATAAAAAATGGTTTTATTGGTTTTTAAAGTATTTTTTTTAATCCGACGAGCGTAGTTTTATTTTTTTACACTCCTCATAAATCAATTTATATATTAGCCTTTTCTTTAATTATACCGAGCAATTAAAAGTGCAAACAAAGTTTTTTTTTGTAATTTTAAGTAAGATGAGGAAATGTTTATTTAGGAACGAAGAGTATACGTTAAGCCAATTATTTATGTTTCTTGTATAAATTATAGTGTTGTGTTTGCTTTATAACTAAATAATTTATAAATCTAAATGATTATTAAATTATTACGAAGCAACATTCACTTTTAAACGTTGTACGTTTCGATATAATTATACTTAAAGATATTTTGTTGTTCACTTTTAAACGATGTACTTTTCAAACTAATATTTTGGGATCAAATGTTGTTCACTTTGGAAATATACTTTGAGTTCACTTGACGATGCTGTGTTGACTATTGGTTGATTTACAAAAAAATACTCTGTTGTAAACAGAGATGCTTCCCCTTTTTATATAAAAATTTCCTCATTATTCTAATGCTTTCTGGATCTTGTTGTGGTTTCGGCGCATTACGAGTGACATCACTTCGACCTTCATAGATTGCAATGAGGTCGCCACGTTTGTTTTAGATCCTCAGGAGTGGTGCGTGTCCATTATAATAATCTATATCTTTGGTCTTGAATTCTCCATATAATCATTATTCTTTTGACATTGTTTTAAAATACTATACTCTTTCCTGGGCTTATTATAAGAAACACATAATATAATTACAATGTTTGTTAGAAAATTTACTGAATATAATGCAAATTTAAAACACATCCCGTGTAAAAAAGCCACGTTCGAGCCCCACTGCACAGAGGCCCCCGTCGGGGGCCCACATGGAAGATCCATGAGGAGGAATCCACTAGGGCATCAGAAGGGGCCCCGCTCTTTGCCCTTACGCTTGCCCTGCTCAAAAATTTATCTCAATTTCAGAAAAATATTTTTTTTCAAAAAAACTTTAGTTCAGAATGCATTAAATTACATTTCAAAGCACCCGAAATAAACATTGAGTGACATTTTTCCGTAAAGCCTATCACAAAGTTATGGAAATTTACGAGGGCACCAGCAGGGCCCCTGCTCTTAGCCATTATGAATGCCCTGCTCAAAAATTTTTCTAATTGTAAGTTCAAACAACGAACTTTTTTATACACCAACAAATTATGTTTACAATGACTATAAACAATTGAAAACGCGTTTTTAACCAAAATTTATTCTCCCTTTTTTGAAAATATTCAAATCACATAAGGGTCAAATTCTTGAGGGCCCACACGAGGGTCCCGTATGGATTGTCCACATCATTGACTAGAAAAAATATCTAATTCCCAAAAAAAAAATTTCTACATAAAAAAATTAATATTTATAATGATTTTAAACTATGAGAAACTCGTTTTTAAAAAAATGTGTTACAATTTTTTTTTCAAATTATAAAAATATGAATTCATGAATATTTATGGTCAATTATTATATTATTAATATTGCTATTATTATTAACTAGCTGTCGTACCCGTCTTCGACGGGTTTTAGTTTCTTCAAGTACATTCAATAGTATGTCTATCAGTCTCCAAAAATGGGAAATAGTGGAGAATTTCATTTGAACGAAAAAAATAATAATTAGCTACCATTAACTATTTCATTAAAAAAATATTACTATTTTAAATCAGTGATTTACTTTTTATCATCAAATAATTTATTTTTAATTAATTAGAATGCAGACAACAATGTTTGTCAATTATTGGTAGAAATTTAATTATAGTATTATAAGTTAATCCAAAATTTCCACTAATTTTTGGAGTTATAGTAAAGTCGAATTCGAACTAATTGTATCATAATTGCTAAAATCTAAAATAAGACGTATATTATAAGCTAAATTTACAGTTTTTACCGATTAAATTCAATTTCTGCATATTTCCTTCTTTTTCCGGATGGTAGAGCCCCTGTTAAAAGTATTAGGAAAAACAAAAACCCGACGTAGAGTATTTTTACAAAATAAATGAATTTTTGTAGCAATTTGTAGTTTAACCTGTTGTTAATACTTATCAAGAAAATTTATATTTGATAAGAAAAGATACACGTGTAAAAATTTTGATAAACCTGGGAAAAACCGGATAGTTTGTTAAACAAAAATAATAATAGACACCCTGTTTAACTTTTGCCTTTATAGGGTTAGTCGGGGTAAATCCGAACGCTTTTAGTAAGTTTCAACAATAACATAAGTTTTTTCTTTTAAAAGACAATTCTTCCGGTATTCTACTGGTGCATGAAGTTGTTGCTTTACTTCCATAGAACAATTTTATGGGATAGCAAAAATTTTTGATAAATTACAATCGCAGGAAACTTAGCGTTCGTATTCACCCCGATACTTTGCAACTTTCCTAAAATACCGGGGTAAATACGAACGCCACTGTATTTCAGAAAAATCTTAGGGAAAATAAATATAAAGTGTTGCAATTGTTAAACTTATATAAAAACTCAAGAAAAATACGATAATAAACCTATTACGTAATAATGCATAATATATAAATACAAAAATCAAACAGGTTAAAAATTAAAATGCATTACATAATTAAAACCTTCAATAACTTTATCAAATCATAACGGATTTTTGCAAAACTTGGTACAGAAAGTATTTTGGAGTGATTGAATGTAAATACAAAAATAAAAGTCAAATTTTTTAAATTCAAAATGGCGGATTCAATATGTCAGACTTTCCTAAAACTTATTTTTAAAAATGATCAAACTTGTTTGAATCTTGCCACTTGGGGGTTTTCGGGGTCGCTGAATACGAATTTGAAGTCAGATGTTTAAAATTCAAAATGGCGGATCCAATATGGCAAACGGAAATTAAAAAATTCATTGGATTCGCTTGAAAATCGTTACTTGGGGGTTTTCGGGGTCGCTGATGAATTGGGCATCAGAGCTTCATCGTTCAGAATGGCGGGTACAATACGATACACAAATTTCATAAAAATTCCTCCAGTTTTAGAAACTTTAATCCGCTTCTTTTAATTTTTAAGTGATTTTTTAAATTTTGAGAAACTGACTTCAAATTCGTAATCAGCAACCCTGAAAACCCCCAAGTAACGATTTTCAAGCGAATCCAATGAATTTTTTAATTTTCGTCCGCCATATTGGATCCGCTATTTTGAATTTTAAAAAACTAACTCTAAATTCGTAATCAGCGACCCTGAAATCCCCCGAGTAACAATTTTCGAGCGAATCCAATGAATTTTTTAATTTTCGTCCGCCATATTACATCCGCTATTTTGAATTTTGAAAAACTGACTTCAAATTGGTAATCAGTGACCTTAAAAACCCCAGAATACTAAATTTTATTAAGATCCTGAAAATCTTTTTTTAACAAACCATTTGGCAAAAAAACTGGAACACTCCTTCGAGAGACTTCGAATTCGACTTTACTATAACTCCAAAAATTAGTGGAAATTTTGGATTAACTTATAATACTATAATTAAATTTCTACCAATAATTGACAAACATTGTTGTCTGCATTCTAATTAATTAAAAATAAATTATTTGATGATAAAAAGGAAATCACTGCTTTAAAATAGTAATATTTTTCTAATGAAATTGTTAATGGTAGCTAATTATTATTTTTTTCGTTCAAATGAAATTCTCCACTATTTCCCATTTTTGGAGACTTGTAGACATACTATTGAATGAACTTGAAGAAACTAAAACCCGTCGAAGACGGGTACACAGAAGAAAACCGGACTCAAAATGAGTCGCATATGAGACTCATTTTGAACTGCAACAAAAATGATACCCCTTCGACTCATTCTGAATTTCTAGGGAAAAGACTCAAAATGAGTCTTAAGGGGTATCATTTTTTCTTTCCGATAAAATTACAATCACATTGGAAAAGCTAAGAATAATTTATAAAAATATGAATTAAAATAATTGTTTATAACTAATAAACACGTTGCACTTGTCAAAACATTAATACTTGCAGTCGATTTATTGTTTTTATGAGAAATAGAAAAATTTTTTTAGGTTAGACATTTGTCAATTGACAGACATGGGCAACCATGGAACAGGAAACATGCGAAACACAAAAGAAAGTAACTAGAATATTGTTATTTTACTCATTTTGAGTCACTTGAAGTTGCCGAATACTCATTTCGAGTCACTTGAAGTTGTCGATTACTCATTTCGAGACCGACTTCCAAATGAGTTGCAACAAAAATGAGTCGGGTTTTTTTCTGTGTACGATAGCTATAGTTTTTAATGTTTTTGAAATGTTGCAATTCAAAAATGTTTGATTAATTATATAAACAAATAATTCTAGATTCCATTATTTTGACGTCAAAAGTTTATCAGAGACCCCAAAAATACTACTGAATTACGCTTGATAGTAATTGGTCTGTCAATTATAATTTTTCAATTTTTTTATATTAAAATTATTTTTATAGTTACTTCTATTTTATAGATAGTTATAGAACAGTATTTTTTCAAAATTATGCTACAATATGACTAAATAACATGTAATATTTAATTACAGAAAGTTTAAAAGATATAAAATTTTGAAAATTTCATATTTTTCAAATTTAAAAAAAAATTTAATTCCTCCTGTTCTAATTAACATGTTTAAAAACTGTAAATTTATTGTTTATATATATCTTACAAAAGTCAGAACTGATTATTTTACTGCAATCTGATACAATTAAAAAATTTTTTTTTGAATTTTTTGAAAAATTCATAATTTTTTTCATATTAGTATTATTTTTAAATTTAATTTATTATTATATATCTTTAAAATCATTTATATTATTAATAAATTAAAAAATTTATGCCAATCTGCAAAAATTAGAAAAATTTTTTTTTTAATTTTTTGAAAAATTTATAACTTTTGTTCCGCTTAATATTTTTTCATCAAATATAGCTAATATTTTAAGTTCGACCAATACCTAAAAGATTGCCAATTTTTATTTTAATCGGTCGAGACGTTTTCAAGTTATACGCGAACAAAATTTTGCAGACATACATACATACATATGTGCCCTGACGCGGTGAAAGGGACCTTACGCCCAAAAAAATTAATTTTTAGTTATTAATGCCATTATATAGATTGAAAAAATCTGGATAGAATGGTATCAATAACTCAAAATTAATTTTTTTAGACGTAAGGTCCCTTTCACCGCGTCAGGGCACATATATACATACAGACAGGAAATTTTCTATTACCATTTTTGGATTCTCCGTTGTTCAAATAAATGAATTATGCTAGAAAAAATTAATTTCGTGCAATGAACAGACAAAAATCTAATTTTATTAATATAGATGCATTTAATTATTAATTATAGTGTACTAGTGTCAATAAATAATTTATTGAATCATCAAAAGCAAGTCACCAACAATAAAACCCTTATTTTCAACCAGGTCCCGCACAGTGAGGAAAATGTGGAATAAAATGTTCAAAAAGTTTCGCAGGTCGTAATTTTCATCCGATTTACAATTCTTTTTTAAAATTAAAGCTTAATAAATTGTCAAGAACTTTGTCGAGCCTAATTTTTAAAAAAATAATTTGTTTATTTATTATTTTAGTTGAAAGTTGATAAAAAATGATAATTTTTCATATTTATTGAGCTACATGTGCAGCATATGACAAAATTTTCTAAAGATCATGTGGAATGAGTTACATTCTGTCCCCCAAGTAATAATTATAAACATCTAATGAAATCACATTATTTACCTAATTGTTATTAACAAAATAATAAACAAATTAACAAACAGCTTAAAAAGGAAATTATATCTCACCAAATTTTTATTTGGGGGTTTTCGGGGTCGCTGATTACGAATCTGATATCAGTTTTTAAAAATTCAAAAAAAGGCATTATACCTCTGTGAAATCTTTCTATTTAACATATCAATTGGATATCCGTTAAGAATTACAGTTTTTTTTAACAATATCAAGATTTTCAAGATGGAATTGTTGATCTGACAATTTTATAGCCCTATCAACAAGAGTGTATATAATGCCAATTTTATAACTAAGAGGGTGATGTGAATAGAAATTCATACATATATCTGCCAGTCCAAATAGATTTACGAAACCAATTTCGTAAATCGGAGTTCGGACGACACACATTAAATAAGATCAGAGACTGGATTAAACTAAACTACAAAATTACTAGAAGGAAGAACCAACGGAAATTTCTTTATGTATGTAAAAATTTATGTATCTTGCCAAGTCATATTATTAATAATACCTCTCTACATTTTCGTTTTTTCTCAAAATCATGCTGTGACGATTTGGAAAAAAGTACCTACTTCTTTGGAAGAAAAGTCTTCAAATTAGAAATATCTGACATATCAAGTGAAATTAAATACTTATATAAAAATTTACATTTTTTTAACATAAAAATTTTACAATTAACTAATAACGAAATGTTCACAGAATTAAAAAAACAAGTTTATTTAATTCTTAACAAATATCAATCAAAACTAAAAAATTGTTCAAAACTTTAAATAGAAAAATTAAAAAGTCAACAAATTATTAAAATTCAAACTAACGAAAATTGGATTGAAAATTTAACTTCGTTAAATATTCCTAAAAATGTCTCTAATATTTTAGCACTAGGAGGTAACTTTGGATTTCCATATTCCTCAAAGCAAATACCAATTCCTAATATAATTTCAAATATAGAATACGGCATAAAAGATATTCCCTCTGATACTAAAAATACAATTAGAGGGAATGTGTCTTATTGGTTACAAAATTTAATTTTTAATAAATCATATCTTAATTGCACACAAAAAAATCTAATAAAAAATATTAATGAAACAAAAAATTTTTAAAGTCTAATAAAGATATTATTATAACCACTGCCGATAAATGTAATAAAACTGTCATTATAACAAAAAATGATTATATCTCGGAAACACTTAATCTTTTAACTGATACTAATACTTACAAAAAATTGAATTCTGATCCTACAATCTCAATTCAAAATTTTTTGCGAAATCTTCTAAAATCCTTTTTAAATAAAAAATACTTTGAAAAAAATACATATAATTTTCTTAATTGCACAAATGGTGTTGCTCCAAAATTTTATGGACTACCAAAGTTACATAAAAATAACATTCCTATGAGACCAATTACATCTTTTGTAGGCAATCCAATATATAATTGAGCTGCCGGATCAAAGAAGGGCACATAAACTCGCCGCGCTGAAAAACGTTGGCCCCTGGACACTTAAAATTAAACTTTTGATTTTAATTGTTTATTATGCATATCCTTATCGAAAATTTGATTGCGCATCTTTTTATCTAATAAAATTTTTTTATATCTATTACCGTTTTCGAAATAATAAAGAAAAACCATTTTTTTGAAAACATGAAATTTAATTAAATTTTTCACTTCAACTCGCGATATTTCAGTCAATTTTGCATATTTTCTAATGTCACAAAAACTAAATTACTCGTTGAAATATCCTGATAATGATGAAAGAAGAAAAAATTGTTTTCATTAAAAATAAAATTGTTATTAATTTTTTTCTGAACAATTGCAAAAATCGTGAAGTGCAATTTTCACGAGCTTCGTTTAACGGGCGAATTTTAAGCAGCAAAAAACTTCCAGTGAGAAAGTTGTTTATTGCAGTCTAAAGAAGTTTTTTGGAAAGTTATATTACAATTGAATAATTAGTAACAAATTAGTGAATGTTTAAAGTTGCGCGAGCTGCTGAACGTGTGACGCCCGTTTGTTGAAAGAAGCTGAACAGCATATGTCACAGTGTTGTTTCGCCTTTAGAGGTTAAGTAAATAAAAACAAACCTTCCGTTCAGCAGCTCGCGCAACTTTAAACATTCACTAATTTGTTACTAATTATTCAATTGTAATATAACTTTCCAAAAAACTTCTTTAGACTGCAATAAACAACTTTCTCACTGGAAGTTTTTTGCTGCTTAAAATTCGCCCGTTAAACGAAGCTCGTGAAAATTGCACTTCACGATTTTTGCAATTGTTCAGAAAAAAATTAATAACAATTTTATTTTTAATGAAAACAATTTTTTCTTCTTTCATCATTATCAGGATATTTCAACGAGTAATTTAGTTTTTGTGACATTAGAAAATATGCAAAATTGACTGAAATATCGCGAGTTGAAGTGAAAAATTTAATTAAATTTCATGTTTTCAAAAAAATGGTTTTTCTTTATTATTTCGAAAACGGTAATAGATATAAAAAAATTTTATTAGATAAAAAGATGCGCAATCAAATTTTCGATAAGGATATGCATAATAAACAATTAAAATCAAAAGTTTAATTTTAAGTGTCCAGGGGCCAACGTTTTTCAGCGCGGCGAGTTTATGTGCCCTTCTTTGATCCGGCAGCTCAATTTATCAAAACTTTTATCAAACATTTTAAAAAAATCTTTAAATACTGATAATAACCACTATATAAAAGATAGCTGGGATTTTAAAAATAAAATTAATAATATTTTTATTCCACCAAAGAGCCTCGGCAAGCCCCATGCAAAAAATGCCCCTTTTTCGTACCTCGAATTTTGAAACTTTTTTTTATGCCAAATGGTTGCATATGATGACCTAATAATCCCTGCAAAATTTCAAGATGAGCATGTGCCACCTTTCCGAAATACAGGGGGTCAAAGGGGTCCATGTCCAAAAATAGAATATGCAATATAATCGAATAATAATGTAAAAAAAAATCAGACAAAATGGTTCCCTTAAGATTTTCGTCTGCTGATTACGAATCTAAAGTCCGTTTTTAAAAATTCAAAATGGCGGACCCAATATGGGGGACGACATTTTTAAAAATCGATCCAATTTACTTAAAAATCGTTACTCGGGGGTTCTTGGGGTCGCTGATTACGAATATGACGTCCGTTTTCAAAAATTCAAAATGGCGGATCCAATATGGCGGACGACATTTTTGAAAATCGATCCAATTGATTTGAAACATGTTACTCGAGGGTTTTTGGGGTCGCTGATTACGAATATGACGTCCGTTTTCAAAAATTCAAAATGGCGGATCCAATATGGCGGACGACATTTTTGAAAATCGATCCAATTGATTTGAAACTTGTTACTCGGGGGTTTTTGGGGTCGCTGATTACGAATCTAAAGGTGGACTAACATTGAAAAAGCACTAACCATTTTTTATTAGTAAATATATTTTTTTGAGCTTACACAGCTTCTAATCCCTTATCTTTGTTGATCGGGTTGTCGATTACATCTTGCCTTCATAGGTTGGATAACTTCATCTTACCTTTGTTGGTTGGATTATTATCTCTTGTCTTTGCTGATCGGATTGTTGATTACATCTTGCCTTCATTGGTTGGAAAACTTCATCTTACCTTTGTTGGTTGGATTATTATCTCTTGTCTTTGCTGATCGGATTGTTGATTACATCTTGCCTTCATTGGTTGGAAAACTTCATCTTACCTTTGTTGGTTGGATTATTATCTCTTATCTTTGCTGATCGGGTTGTTGATTACATCTTGCCTTCATTGGTTGGATTCTAATCCCTTATCTTTGTTGATTGGAATATTACATCTTACTTTAGATGGTTTCAAAATTATTACATCTGGCCTTTGCAAGCTGAATTTAGCCTTAAACCTTGCCTTCATCCGCCATATTGGATCCGCCATTTTGAATTTTTGAAAACGGACGTCATATTCGTAATCAGCGACCCCAAGAACCCCCGAGTAACGATTTTTAAGTAAATTGGATCGATTTTTAAAAATGTCGTCCCCCATATTGGGTCCGCCATTTTGAATTTTTAAAAACGGACTTTAGATTCGTAATCAGCAGACGAAAATCTTAAGGGAACCATTTTGTCTGATTTTTTTTAACATTATTATTCGATTATATTGCATATTCTATTTTTGGACATGGCCCCCTTTGACCCCCTGTATTTCGGAAAGGGGGCACATGCTCATCTTGAAATTTTGCAGGGATTATTGGGTCATCATATGCAACCATTTGGCATAAAAAAAGTTTCAAAATTCGAGGTACGAAAAAGGGGCATTTTTTGCCGAGGCTCTTTTACTATCTTTTCACTCGATGTTGTTTCCATGTATACAAACATATCTTGGACACTTATCAATAACACTATCAAAAGCAAATGGTCAGAAATTGAAAAACATACAAACTTCTCACAGGATGATTTTCTTCAAGCCTTAAATTTATGCTTAAATTCTGCATACTGTCAATTTCAAGGAGAATTTTATAAACAAATATTTGGCTTACCAATGGGCTTCCCAATATCCTCAAGTGCAGCTAATATTGTCATGGAAGGTATTGAGGAAGAAATTTTAAGCAAAATTACATATAAAATTATTTTTTACTTTCGATATATTGATAATATATTAATTTGTGCACCTTTAAATAAGGTAGATGATATATTATGTAAATTTAACTCCATCGATAAATATTTAAAATTTACTTTAGAGTTATCTAGTAATAATAAAATTAATTTTTTAGATCTTTCCCTCTCAATTGACAGTAATAACTTTATTATAACAAATTGGTTTCGTAAATCTATTTGGACTGGCAGATATATGAATTTCTATTCACATTACCCTCTTAGTTATAAAATTGGCATTATATACACTCTTGTTGATAGGGCTATAAAATTGTCAGATCAACAATTCCATCTTGAAAATCTTGATATTGTTAAAAAAACTTTAATTCTTAACGGATATCCAATTGATATGTTAAATAGAAAGATTTCACAGTGGTATAATGCTCTTACCAGTAACTCACATAAAATAAAAATAAATAACAACAATCTTCCAATTGAAAAGGTTATAAGCATTCCATATATTCAAAATTTTGATAAAATTCTTTTTAATATTTTTAAACAATATAATTGTAATTTAGTTTTTACTAATTCTAATAATTTAAAAAATTCTATTTTTCCAAATTTTAGAGATACAACAGAGAAATTTCAGAAGGTTGGATGTGTATATAAAATTCAATGCAAAAATTGTAATAGTTGTTATATCGGAGAAACTCTAAGACATCTTAAAACTAGAATAAAAGAACATAAACTATACGTCACTCACAACCAAAATATTAACGCTTTAACTAATCACACCTTTAACAATAATCACTCTTTTGATTTTGACAATATAAATATTTTACATGTTGAAACAAATAATTGGAAAAGAAAAAATCTAGAAATGTTTTTTATAAAAAATAATGCAAATAGTATTAATTATACAACGGATATTGACAATTTAGATAAAGTAAATTATAATTTAATTACTTCTTTTAAAACATAATTTGAAAAGTTTAATAATATAGATTTCTTCTTTACCAGCTATACCTGGACCCAAATATGTAACCTAACCTCTCTGTCAAATCTCTCTAATCATAGAAGCACATTTCATTAAAAAAATGTGTTTCTACAAAATTTTTCAAATTAATTAAATATAAAAAAGAATAATATGGATAATAATAACAAGGAATTTTTTGAAAAATTTTTTGTTACATGCTTATATTTTTTTCTAAAGGGTAAGAAGTTTTTTTCTGCTTTCTTTTTCACTAATTAAAATATAGCCTTAAAATACATATTTCAATTTTTAATTCTAAAATAATTTTTTAATTTTTAATTTTTATTTCAGATAATTTAAAAATGTAATCCTTTTTAAAATCTTTTGTGTGCTGTTTTTTTTTTTTTATTATGTATTTGTGAAATATTCATCCCCTGATGAGGAGCCATATATGGCTTGAAACTAGTTGGGATTAAAATAATAAATGTCATCTTTAAATCCGTCAAATAGGCCTTTTTCATTATCTTACAAATGAATATTTAATACGGTCAAACAAACAAAAACTACTGTTGAACAGAAATGTTTTTAGTGAGTAGCTTTGATGTTTCTGCTAAACAACTATAACAAATGAATGCTGAACAGAAATATTTTAAATGAATAGCTTGAAATTTCTAGTGAACAACCGAAGCAAATGAATGCTGTACAGAAATGTCTTCAGTGAATTGCTTTAGGTTTCTGCTAAACAATTGAAACAAATGAATGATCTACAGTAATGATTATAGTGAATAGATTGAAATTAATACTAAATAATCGAATCAAATAAATGATCAACAGTAATGATTATATGAATAGCTTAAAATTTCTACTCAGCATCCACTTCTTTCTCCCTTTGCTTGTTTTGGATTTCATATGTTATAATTTTTATTTGTATCAGTTTAATCTGTCAAAAAATGTGTTCATTTGTTTTACTCACAACAACTAACTTCAAAACAAAGAATAAAAATTAGTTGTTTTATCATTTCATTTTAAAATTTGATAATGTTCCTTTTTCAAGAAGACCTTATGATGATTAAAGTAAGATTCAATCTAGTTTATGATTTTTTGTACGCCATATTGGATTCGCCATTTAAAAATGTTAAAAAATGATATCAGATTCGTAATCAGCGACCCCGAAAACCCCCGAATAAAGATTTTTGTGAGATTATGTCTACTTTTGGAATTTTTGTCTGTCATATTGGATTCGCCATTTAAAAATTTTAAAAAACTGACATCAGATTCCTAATCAGCGAACCCGAAAAGTCCCGAGTAAAAATTTGGTGAGATTTAATTTACATTTTCAAGCTGTTTGTTAATTTGTTTATTATTTTGTTAATAACAATTAGGTAAATAATGTGATTTCATTAGATGTTTATAATTATTACTTGGGGTATATTTTTGAATTTTTCGTTATATCTTTTTGAAAATTACTTGTAAAAAATTTTTGTATATCAGGTTTTGAGCTTTAAACATTTGTTCTTAAAGAAAAATTGACAATTTTTGTTTAATACTTACGGTATTGATAAAAAATATCAAAATTTTCAACAAACACCACCGGGGTGTAATGGATCACTTTGCTTATTCTATTAAACATGTTTATAGTTTAAATTAAATATGCTCCAGTTTCAATATTCTTTGTTATAAATATACAATAGTCTCAACGTCCTGCTTATACAAAGGAAAAAATTACAGGTTAATGTCTATAACTAATTCTTATTTTGAAGAAAATGACCTTTAAAATAAGCTTATTTTAAAGTTAGTTATTAATATATAACATTATGATTTAATGATCTTCACCTTTCTTAATTAAATCGTAACCAATAGCGAATTCATGAATAATGTTAGTATATGTATAAGGGGATTAATTGTATATGCCTTTTATATATATATATATATATATATATATATAAATTATAACGTATAGCATTTTTACTTGCTACCTTAAAAAAATTCATTTTTTTCAAAAAAATTAAAAAATTTTCAGTTTTATGTCGAAAAAATGTTCACAACTTTCTCAAATTAAAGTTTTTTAAAATTTGAACTTCAGATTCTGAAAGAGCGATAAAAACTGTATAGGGATTGATACCTAGCAAATTTTTAACTTACGAAATCGTTAAGGCTATGTCCAAGTTGCAAAATGTAAACAAACCAAGCACTAAAATCACATTTCGGAAACAGCCTTTTCTCTCACAAAAATTACCATTTACCATTTGCACTAGTTTTTAGTAGCCAATACTACAATTTCACCAAATTACAGCCTAATCTACAAAGACCCCATGCAAATCGTATATTTTCTGACGGAGTCTTACCCATTCGAAAACTTTTTTTTACGAAAATGATGAATTAGAGTGTCAAAGTTTCCAAAAAAATCATATTTTACAATAAGCAATTAAAAGTAATTAGTAAAATAATTTATTAATTTTTGTGAGAGAAAAGGATGTATAAAAAAGGTGACTTTAGTGCTTGGTTTGTTTACATTTTGCTTTGTTTACACTTTACAACTTGGACATACCCTTAATTATCTGTCTTTAGGTTGCAATAATGTATTTCTAAATTACGTGTAATACTTTGGGTAATTTCTGTAAAGGTTCCTGTACAGGAACACTTGCAGGATCCAGTATAGGAAACTTTGTAAAGGTTCCTATACAGGAACCTTTGCAGTTTTGTAAACTGCAGGTACTTAAGTGTAAAGGATCCTGTAGGGAACCCGTAAAGGATCCTACACGGTTTCCTCAATTAATTTATTTCTATTTTTAACTCCTGCGCAGTAGTTTTCTATGAGTTTCTCGAATGCGCAATACACTTTTCTGTCCAACATTGTTCTTAATTTTGTTTTATTCTATGTTTGCCATAATTGTTAATTTTTGCTTTTAAACTTTAGATAAAGTTATCTTCATGTTTTAAAAGATTAATGTTTTATTTTTAATTTTTTATATGCTAAAAATATGAAACATGAAAAATTTGGTAATTTTTCTTAAGTGGGGAAGCTATTACGTTATTATTAATTACTAGCTGTCGTACCCGTCTTCGACGGGTTTTAGTTTCTTCAAATACATTCAATAATAATTTATTTTTAATTAATTAAAATGCAGAAAACAATGTTTGTCAATCATTTGTAGAAATTTAATAATAGTATTATACACGGAGAAAAATAAAAAATTAATTTATGCAGTCAGTGTAGTAAATTAAAGTATTAAATATTGCTTTAAGAATAATTAATTATACATTTCATTCAAGGACAATTCACTATTTTGTACACGAAAAAAAATCAAATAATCAAATTTACCATGAGGAGTGTCAAACTTGAAATAGTTTAAAAAAACATTAATGTTTTTTTATTTATTATTAAATTCTAATAACCATATCAAATATGGTTAGGTAGGTGTTTCAATCCCGTATGATTGTAAGATTTTCCGATATGTTTAAGTTGTTAATTGTAAGTATGAAGATGTGGGAAGAATAAAACTTGTGAATTAATGAATATGAATATATAAAGAGTGCATTTAACATATATATATATATATATATATATATATATATATATATATATATATATATATTTTTAATGATTGGTTATTGTTTTTTTTATATAAAATTGACGAAGTGAATAAAAGGAAACACTCGTTTCGCGTCGTGTCGGCCATTTATTTTGACAAGGTTCCGCGCCTGCGTTCCTTTATTGTGAAAATTTCGAAGTAGGGGACTAAGTTCAGTTTCTCTACTATGCACACTGCAGCGCGCCTTATAATCTTCGCCTGTGTTTCAATGCTTTTTACAATGACATTTGGAACTAAGGCCCTCTATACACTATACGCAATACCCTAAGATGCTTGATGGAAATGAATTAATGTACTTTTACTGTACTGAGTGCAGTTTTTTCAATATTGACTCCCAGTTTTTCAAACTCTATTTTTCTCAGTATATAAGTTAATCCAAAGTTTCCACTAACTTTTGAAGTTATACTAAAGTCGAATTCGAATTAATTGTATCATAATTGCTAAAATTTAAATTTGTAGTTTTATTTGTCGTTAATACTTATCGAGAAAATTTATATTTGATAAGAAACGTTACACGTGGAAAAATTTTAATAATAATATATTTTAATAATAATATATATATATATATATAATTAATATATATATAATTAATATAATAATAATAATTTTTCATGTACAACTATCGGGAATATGTTTCTGATACTTTTTGTTCTATTTTAAAAGCGTTATGACAGAGAAAAAAATTCTTTAAAAAAAATTGCATTAAAAAAACTTGACATTTTTAAGTATTTTTTAAAAAAAGAAGGGTTTAATATCATTTTTTTAAAATTTTGACCACGCCATTCGAAAAAGCGACTCCAAAATTAGTAGGATATGGCATTTTGAAAAATTTTATAACTTCTTTCTATTAACTGTAGGCGTTTGAAATTCATGTTGAAAAGCAGCACATCTCGTCGTTAAAGGGTTAAAATAAGACTGAAACAAACTAAAACTTTTAAAGTAAATATTAATAGATATTAAGATAGAAATATTTCAAAATATTTACGTAAACATTTTCTTAAAATAATTAAAACACTTTAAAACGCAACATTTCGTGTAAAAATTCACATTTTTAAATTTAAAATAGAAGTTAATGGCTATTGAGACCTTATAATCTTTATATTAAAAAAAAAATTTTAATTTTAAATTTGTCCGGATAATCGAATATCCCGATAATAGGGGTCCGGATAATGAAGTCTCTATTAATATTACATATACGATAAGTTTTAAAATTAAATGCTACATCTGTGATAT
The DNA here is from genome assembly GCA_032872475.1 of Leptopilina myrica (nomen nudum). Lineage (NCBI taxonomy): Eukaryota > Metazoa > Arthropoda > Insecta > Hymenoptera > Figitidae > Leptopilina > Leptopilina myrica (nomen nudum). The sequence goes on from CM065464.1 coordinate 29,971,900, forward strand.
AGATAAGAAGATAATATCGATGAGATCTTAATGTACCAAAATATGTTGAATATGTATTAAATAAAGTATCAAATATGCAAAATTTTTACTTTGAGTATTTTTGTATTTTTCTAAGTTGATAATAAAAATATTTTCTACAACACATGCACGAAAAACTCGTGTTTTTCCCTGTTAACATGGCAAGAAACAGACTTTTCTTGACTAGTAACTCGCAGCGGGAAAAAAGCTCTTGCAGCCGGGAAAAAAACTTTTGCGCAGGGAAAAAAACTCTCAAGCTTCAATTTGATTGGCTCCCGTCGCTCGTGTGAAGTGTACGATGTTTTCATAAATATTCGTACACAATTCAGAGGTACCAACTCTTATATTTGAAATATTACTAGAAATACCTATACATAGTACATACCACGAAGTAGCATAAAGGCCAACGCAGAATAGATTCGCGAAGATCGTTCGCGAACGAGACGCATGAGATAGAAAAGGACTTAAATATATTGCTGTCCTTTTCTAACCCATGCTTTGCGTTCGCGAACGACGTTCGCGAAGCAGTTGTGCTTAGGCCTTAAGGAGACTTGACGGGCTGAAAAACATGGCCCCAAAACAAGGCGAAGCCTATCTCAAGTTTTCCGGTGTCCGACTGTTCAGCGCGACCTTCTCGGGAAAATTTACAACTAAGTGGAATATGTGGTTCGCCTGCTACCAATTTCAAATTAAAGAGCTCTCGTTAGAAATGTCAAAGATTGACTTTATTATTTGTTTTAAATAAAAATTTTATTCGACATAAATAAAACATATATTTGAGCAAAATAAAATTTTATTAAAACCAAATAAAATTTATTTGAAGCAAATAAAAAATCTAGTTGGTTCTGAGACAAATATATCATTTCTCTGGGTGTGGTACTTTAAAATTTCTTTTCTATAAATGTGCGATATTTCGCCAAGGAAAAAATAATTTCTACACCTGGAAAACCGAAAAAAGTAATGCAATTTCAAAATATAAAAACTGTGGCAACCCTGCACTGTATATAATTATTTATACATGTATGAACAAAATTTGTATAAGAGGCGTTATTTCTCAAACGTCCTAGTCCAAAATTATAAGTCTTTGGATTGTGTTGGTATTTTGGGAAATTGTTGCCCTATATGAAACTAATAAATCTGTAAAATATTAGCTCTTTAAAAAAAAAATTGTAGAAAGTGGTGGGGGTTAAAGTTCTGACATTTTAAGTAACACTGCCATTTTCAAAACCATGTAACTTTTATAACACTTTATCGATTTTAATTTGTTTATAATGGATTTAAAGCATTTTTCATCTACTTTCTAAAAATTTTACAAACAAATTTTTTAAAAAATTTTTAAACAATTTTTTTCAAAAATTAAGTTTATTTTTTAATTTTGACCTTGATGGGTATTTTAAAAAATTTTTTTTTTATTTTTATTGGAAAGCTGACATTTTTCCGGAAAAAACCATATAAGTTTCATAGTGGGATGACCAGAAGTTTAGAAGATATTTGAAAGCAAAGTAAGCGGTGCGCCCGGGTTACTGTACGTTACGCCGGCGCTGCGCCGTTAAACGACATAAAAATCACTCTTTTATCTTCATCTGCTTCAGTAAAAGCTCTGCATTTAAACAGGGTTGATACTTTCTATGAATCTTTTTCAATAGTAGCTCTCTGCATTTAACAGGGTTGAGACTGTCATTAAAATAATGCCTGCATTACTTTTACCGAAAAAAATTTAAATATATAATTTTGAAAACGAATGTTTAAACTTTTATAAATTATAATTATTATCAATTAAAATGAGTAATTTTGAAAAAGAAAGATTAAAGTTTTAAAGGAACAATAATTATCATCAATTAAAATAATTAATTTTGAAAAAAATATTGATGTTTCGTAAGTTAAAATTATTGTTATTGGCAATTGGAAAATTTAATTTTGAGAAACAGAAATTTAAGTTGAATAGAAATTGAATATTTTAATAAGATTAATTTTTAAAAATTTAATGTTAAATAGTCATGAGATTCAATTTTTTTTATTAATTTAGGTCATTTGTTTAATAATAATAATAATAATAAATTTAAAAACAAATGACCTAAATTAATAAAAAAAATTGAATCTCATGACTATTTAACATTAAATTTTTAAAAATTAATCTTATTAAAATATTCAATTTCTATTCAACTTAAATTTCTGTTTCTCAAAATTAAATTTTCCAATTGCCAATAACAATAATTTTAACTTACGAAACATCAATATTTTTTTCAAAATTAATTATTTTAATTGATGATAATTATTGTTCCTTTAAAACTTTAATCTTTCTTTTTCAAAATTACTCATTTTAATTGATAATAATTATAATTTATAAAAGTTTAAACATTCGTTTTCAAAATTATATATTTAAATTTTTTTCGGTAAAAGTAATGCAGGCATTATTTTAATGACAGTCTCAACCCTGTTAAATGCAGAGAGCTACTATTGAAAAAGATTCATAGAAAGTATCAACCCTGTTTAAATGCAGAGCTTTTACTGAAGCAGATGAAGATAAAAGAGTGATTTTTATGTCGTTTAACGGCGCAGCGCCGGCGTAACGTACAGTAACCCGGGCGCACCGCTTACTTTGCTTTCAAATATCTTCTAAACTTCTGGTCATCCCACTATGAAACTTATATGGTTTTTTCCGGAAAAATGTCAGCTTTCCAATAAAAATAAAAAAAAAAATTTTTAAAATACCCATCAAGGTCAAAATTAAAAAATAAACTTAATTTTTGAAAAAAAATTGTTTAAAAATTTTTTAAAAAATTTGTTTGTAAAATTTTTAGAAAGTAGATGAAAAATGCTTTAAATCCATTATAAACAAATTAAAATCGATAAAGTTTTATAAAAGTTACATGGTTTTGAAAATGGCAGTGTTACTTAAAATGTCAGAACTTTAACCCCCACCACTTTCTACAATTTTTTTTTTAAAGAGCTAATATTTTACAGATTTATTACTTTCATATAGGGCAACAATTTCCCAAAATACCAACACAATCCAAAGACTTATAATTTTGGACTGGGACGTTTGAGAAATAACGCCTCATAAGTAGATATAAAATCACTTTTATATATAATTCATGTACATTCCTGTAATATATGTACAACAATAATATTAACTTTTAAATATGAATTTAAAGTTAGCATTGTCGAAATATTAAAATGTTAAAATAATTATAAAAATATATTGTTGTTTTTCTATTTTATTTTATCAACAATGTTTAATAGACTTTCAACTTCTTGAATATTTTTCATTGTTATAAATTGAGACTGAGGAAAAAGTTTATCATTAATGAAAATTTTTATACTCAAATCTTTAAGAATGACAACTCTATTTTTGGTAACACAATCTTCTTCCAATTTTATAAACGAAATAAATTCTTTGTTTCTTGTCATATGATACCACTTATCAGAAGGTAATTGTGATTTATTAAATTTGATCTTACACTTTTCAAATGTAAGTTTTTCCATCCAATATTCAATGATTCTTTGTTTTTATTTTTAATAATTAATATTATCTAAAAACAATAATTATTTATGTATTTCCGTGTCTGTGAAAATCAATTACATAAATATAACCTAAAACAATAAACGTAAATACAGTCAAAAAAACATGATCTCTTTAAAAAATAATGCTGAATATTATTTGTAAAGAAAGTAAGCTTTCATACGTACTGTCAAATAGTCTTATTTTGCTCCCATAATTACATAATAAGTAATTATTTAAATTATTATTTATGTCATTAAAAGGTAAACACTTCACAGTGCTTTAAAAGCAGACTTCACTATTTAGTTGTAAATTTTCCCGAGGAGGTCGCGCGGAACAGTCGAACACCGGAAAACTTGAGATAGGCTTCGCCTTGTTTTGGGGCCATGTTTTTTTGAACTTTACATGGGCATTAAGTCTCCTTATACTACTTCGTGGTACATACCTATACTTGCACGATATGTCAAAGCCGACCAACCTCAAAAATTATAAATTCGTGAGATAAAAAATGAATCTAAGTAGGTTTTTGCAGTCAGGGGGCTCCGCCCCTCAAACCCCCGGCCGGGGCTCTGCCCCTGGACCCCGTCGGGGGAGACCCCCCGGGCGACCACACAGCTGAGTACGTTTGAATGTATATCGGTACGCTAGTCTGTTACAAAGTGTCTCGTTTCATGAGTTTCTTTTTAAAAATATTTTTTTGATTCAAATAAATAGTTTTAGTTAAACGTATTTGGTTGATTTTAATAAATTTTTTTGTTTGCTTAATTTTGTTATTTATTATCCTATAATAATGTTTGAAATTCCTAATTCAACCAATGTTCGTCCCATGCTCGATTCAAGACTCGATCAATCTTCGTGTGTGAAGCTTGAATCAAGGCTTGAATCAACCATGATACAATATTCAATTTAATTATTACCGTATGCACTAAACAATAATCAATAATTTCATGAATAATTTTTAAATAATATAAAAAATTATCTGAGTTAATAAATAATTATTTAGTGTATAATATTTACATTAATGATATTATATTGTAAATCAAGTTAAATTTTATATTATTTTTTGTCATAATGTCAAATTATTATTTACAAATTTCAAGAGTTTCACTTTCATTTGTGCAAAAAATGTTTAGTGATCAAAAACTTTCAGTGTAAAAATTGTTCATTAGAGTGTAATAAATATTTATGCCAAATATTTTTACACTAGAATTAACCGTTTAGTAAATATTATCCAAATACTACTTTTTTTGTCAAACGCGTGTGACCTTGCGACTCAGCGTTGCCAACTCGAGAGTTTAACGTATGTGTTGAGTTGGCTACGCTGAGTCGCAAGGTCACACGCGTTTGACAAAAAAATATTATTTTGATAATATTTACTTAACGGTTAATCCTTGTGTAAAAATACTTGGCATAAATATTTATTACACCCTAATGAACAATTTTTATGCTGGAAGTTTTTGATCACTGAAAATTTTTCAGACAAACGAAACTCTTGATCTTTAAAAATAATGATTTGACACTGTACAAGAAAAAAATAATATATAATAAAATTAAACATATTATCAAAAAAAATATTGTAATATTAAATAATTTATAAATATTACTATTTAATATGATATACTTGATTAAGCAGGATCCCTTCCAACCTTCGTTGGCCGTGCGGTTTAAATAGGTGCTTTTATATGGGTGTTCAGGTATGCATCGGGAGGTTCGATACCACATGCGAGCGAATACTTTTCCGTTTTCGTTTCTAAGCGATATATAAAATAATAAAATTGTGTGTTGTGTTGTGAATAAAAAATGTGAACATGTTTGTAAATAAAATTAAAAGTCTGTTAAAAAATCAAGAAAAAAAATGTACTAATTAACAGAAAAATTGTCTTTTTTTACTAAAAAACATTTATTGTTAGTAATAACATATAATTATAATATTTATAATACATTTATAAATTATACACATACACATGTATACTCACAAATAACACTCAATTCATACACATGTATACTCACGCATATACACTCAATTCATACACATGTATACTCACACATATACAATCAAAATGGCGGCTTTAACAAAAACCTTAAGTACCAAGTCTCAAGCGAATCCGAACGATTTTTAACATTTTCTCCGCCATGTTGAAGCCGCCATTTTGAATTTTTGAAAGCTGACTTCGGATTCGTAATCAGCGAAACCCAAAAACTCCCGAGTAACAAATTTGAAGACAATCCGATGATAAAAAATTCATACGCACCAATCAAGAAGGCTAGAGACAGGAAGTAAAACTTCGGTAGTGGGGGTATGGCAATGCTGAGAGTCGCTTAGCTGCTGCACGGAAAAAAATTTCTTGTGAAACACACAAAGTCTTTTGTAGAATATACGAATAGGTTAAGTTGTGCTTTATACAGGCGAGTTTAGTGTTTCCAACAAGCTGGTTTGGGTATAGCACAAACCAATCTGTAATAGCACCAAAAAATCCTGCAGTTCGTCTGCTACAGTTTGTGACACACACAGTCCTGGTTTGTGTATTTCCCAAACTCAGCCGTTTGTGGATATTACAACCGCGGATCATAGATGGCGCAGGAAATCTTGTAAATTTTACAGGAAATTTTTTTCCGTGTGTATGGTCAGGCGTCTTCTTTCAAAAAAGTCTCCGGCGCAATAGACTTCTGCACACCTAACCTACATATACAATATGAAAAAATTGACGTTGGTTTCCAGTGTTGTGTTTATCTTTTTTCTCGACTCGTTGTCGGCATTTTATAAATATTTCCCAGCTTAAAATCCCCGTACAGGATCCTTAAAAGATCTTCTCAGGATCATGTACAGGTCCTGTGCAGGATTCCATACAGGATCCCGTACGGTATTTTGGGACAGGGTTCCTGTGCAGGTTCCGATGCAGGAACCTTAGCTATCAAATGTTCCTGTACAGGAAACTTTTTAATTTTTTAAAGTTTTTATATGTTAAGCAACATTTGACATACATAGACTTCACATTTTAATATGTTAGGCTCGTATATCAATGTTGGACAGAAAAGTGTATTGCGCATTCGAGAAACTCATAGAAAACTACTGCGCAGGAGTTAAAAATATAAATAAATTAATTGAGCTGCCAGATCAAAGAAGGGCACATAAACTCGCCGCGCTGAAAAACGTTGGCCCCTGGACACTTAAAATTAAACTTTTGATTTTAATTGTTTATTATGCATATCCTTATCGAAAATTTGATTGCGCATCTTTTTATCTAATAAAATTTTTTTATATCTATTACCGTTTTCGAAATAATAAAGAAAAACCATTTTTTTGAAAACATGAAATTTAATTAAATTTTTCACTTCAACTCGCGATATTTCAGTCAATTTTGCATATTTTCTAATGTCACAAAAACTAAATTACTCGTTGAAATATCCTGAGAATGATGAAAGAAGAAAAAAATTGTTTTCATTAAAAATAAAATTGTTATTAATTTTTTTCTGAACAATTGCAAAAATCATGAAGTGCAATTTTCACGAGCTTCGTTTAAGCCTCTAAAGGCGAAACAACACTGTGACATATGCTGTTCAGCTCACTAACTCACTAATTTGTTAAAAATTGTTCAATTGTAATATAACTTTTCAAAAAACTTCTTTAGACTGCAATAAACAACTTTCTCACTGGAAGTTTGTTGCTGCTTAAAATTCGCCCGTTAAACGAAGCTCGTGAAAATTGCACTTCACGATTTTTGCAATTGTTCAGAAAAAAATTAATAACAATTTTATTTTTAATGAAAACAATTTTTTTCTTCTTTGATCATTCTCAGGATATTTCAACGAGTAATTTAGTTTTTGTGACATTAGAAAATATGCAAAATTGACTGAAATATCGCGAGTTGAAGTGAAAAATTTAATTAAATTTCATGTTTTCAAAAAAATGGTTTTTCTTTATTATTTCGAAAACGGTAATAGATATAAAAAAATGTTATTAGATAAAAAGATGCGCAATCAAATTTTCGATAAGGATATGCATAATAAACAATTAAAATCAAAAGTTTAATTTTAAGTGTCCAGGGGCCAACGTTTTTCAGCGCGGCGAGTTTTTGTGCCCTTCTTTGATCCGGCAGCTCAATTGAGGAAACCGTGTAGGATCCTTTACGGGTTCCCTACAGGATCCTTTACACTTAAGTACCTGCAGTTTACAAAACTGCAAAGGTTCCTGTATAGGATCCTGCAAGTGTTCCTGTACAGGTACCTTTACAGAAATCTTTGATAACTATAAGGTTCCTGCATCGGAACCTGCACAGGAACCCTGTCCCAAAATCCCGTATAGGATCCTGCACAGGACCTGTACAGGCTCCCGAGAGGATCCTTTAAGGATACTGTACGGGGCTTTTAAGCTGGGTTTAATAACACCAAATTAATGCACTTAATTCACTAATCACTTGAATCATATATATATATTATATATATGTATATATATATATGTAATATATATATATATATATATATATATATATATATATGTATCCGTTTTGGTACATGCAAGTTGTCTCTCAATTGCACATCAAAGTTAACCTCAAATTAAAAGCATATATCATGTGTGACACTCCTGACTCATCCCCACTACCGAAGTTTTACCTCCTGTCTCTAGTCTTCTTGGCACCAATGCTTAGATTCCCAGTCATTTTTACCAGGGCGTATGAATCATTAGGGGGGGGGTACTCGGTATATACACGTCCCCTGTAATTTTTACATTACTTTTCAGTTTTGGTTCTTATAGATAAAGGTTTAAACTTTCTTTTAAGCTATATTAGAGCTTTTTACGTCTTCCCATTTTCTCTTTACAGGACTTCAAAAAGTGCAAAAACACCATTTTTTAATAATTCAACCCCCTATTTTAAGGGTTTGAATAAATTAATATTTTTTTTGATATTTTCTTCTTTACTGACACCCAAACTTTCAATAAACACAAAATTTTTGAAATAAACACAACATGGCCATTTTTTTGTTACCCAGTGTTATATTGAGACGACCAAATACACTTTTTAAAAAAGTAAATTTTAAGATTAATTAATCATTAAAATACATGTGTATTTATTATAAATCAAACATAAATAGTCTTTTATTTAGTAATTAATAATTTTCATTAGTTATTTAAAAATATTAATTTAACTCTTTAACGACGAGATGTGCTGCTTTTCAACATAAATTTTAATCTCTTATAATTATCAGAACAAATCCATAAAAGTTTTTACACAGGAAAAAAAATCTGAATCCGTTTACACATTAAATTCAGCCCATGACTTTCACATAAGTTTGTCCTTGTTTAACGGGGCTGACTCCTTTTACACCTTAAATTCAGCCTCAAAATGAGGCTGAAAGTAAAACTTTTTTTAGTGTGTAAAAGTACATATCCTACTATTTTTGGGGTCACTCTTTCGAATGGCGTTGTCAAAATTTTCAAAAATAATATTTAACCCTTCTTCTTTTAAAAAATGCTTAAAAAATGTCACGTTATTTCAATGTAATTCTTTTCTCTGTCATAACGCTTTTAAAATATTCTCTAAATTTGAATTAGTAAATTGTTTACTAATTTGAGTTAGTGACTGACTTTTTGCTTTTGAATTAGTAAACTTTACTAATAAATTAGTAGAAAGGACTATTTATTAGTAAAATTTACTGATTAAAAAACAAAAAGTCAGTCACTAATTCAAATTAGTAAACATTTTTACTAATTCAAATTTAGAGAGTACAACAAAAAGTATCAGAAACGTGTTCCCAATAGTTGTACTTAAAAAATATATGAGGAGTTTCATATGAGATTGAGGGGTCAACTCTCGGATTTTTTTCAAATTTTATTTTTTAATAGAGTTTGTTTGCCTATGTAATTATACCAAATATTAATTTAAAATATTTAATATTTTGTTAGATATTTGCATTAACAAATTAATGCAATATTTTTTTTAAACTTGAATAACTCAATTGTTTTTGGAAGTGCAAAAAAGAAAAAATGATCTTCGGATTTTTCAGTATTTCGATTATTATTTTTGAGACTTAATTTGTTCGACAAATTTTTTTTGATGCTATTGGATGTCCTTTTTCGAAATATATATGTAGTATTGTTTGATTTCAAACAGATTTATTTAAATTTATTCTGAAATGTGAGAAACACATTCGGGGTAAAGCTGCTCACTTATTAAATTTGTGTATAGGAAGCCGAATCAGTATTAACAGTATTTACGATTTTTTTGGCGATCTTAAAATTTTCAATATTAAAAATATTTATTGAAAGCAAAATAATAGATGGCGCCGAACTATCAATATTTCTTGTCATTATTAGTGATTATTAGGTTATAACGGTTATAACAAACTACGCAAACAAATAATCAAAATTTGTCCCTGTCTTTTTCGGCTAAAAAAAGACATAAATCTAGTTTGTTGTCTTCGTTCAGTTCACGTTTTATCATTGTTTATTTTTAAATTAAAATTTTTTTAATTTCATTTGTTATATTTTATGAATAATAAAATCTATAACATGTTACATCCAAAAATGTATCTACAATTTAATTTTCTCTTAATAAAATATTATTTAATTTCACAGTTGCAATTCATCAAACCTATACTTACTATTTAATAAACCAATATTTATTGTTTATAGAACTCATAATTTATCATTAATAAATCATACTGAAGATGGAAATAAGGAGAAATTTAATATATACAAACTAAAACTGTCGGGATTACCTTAAATTCTTAAAAAAATCAAGTGATCAGGTTTACCCCGAGAGGTGAGCGGATTTACCCTGGAAAATTGTGATTTTGAAATTTGGTATATGTGTATTAAAAATTTTCCCTGAGTAAAACTAAAACAGATACATCAAAATTTTTTTTTATTTTGTTAGTAGAAATCATAAGCTTTCAAATTATATAAATTAACTTGGATTTAGAGAATAATTCCCTAGATTTTTACCGTTCTAAAAAAAAGTGAGCGCGATTACCCCAGTCTCCCCTAGATTTCGAATTCAATGAGGTAACGATTGGAACTGCGAAGAGTACTTAAGTTTTTTCTAAACCTTACAGGTTTATATTTTATAAACTGTTTTAGAAATGACTTACCATAACCTTTTTTGAATTTTTTAAATCTAACTTCAGATTTGTAATTAGCCACCCCAAAAACCCTCTAGAAACGAATTTAATTAGACTTGATCAATTTCTTAAAATTAGTCCGCCGTATTGAATTTTTGAAATTTGCTTTATATTCGTAATCAGCGACCCCAAAAACACCTGAGTAACAAATTTCAATCAGATTTTAGCAATGTTTAAAAAATTTTCATCTTACGAAAAATTAAGAAATTTTATTGTCCTTCAAGCGCCATTTTAAATTAAGATCGAAAAAAATAAAAATTAGAAATATATATTTTTCAAGTACAACTATCGGGAACACGTTTCTGATACTTTTTATTGTATTTTAAAAGCGTTATGACAGAGAAAAAAATTCTTTGAAAAAAAATTACATTGGAAAAACTTGACTTTTTTTAGTATTTTCGAAAAAAAGAAGGGTTAAATATTATTTTTTAAATATTTTGACCACGCCATTCGAAAAAGCGACTCCAAAAATAGTAGGATACGGACTTTTGAAAACTTTTATGGATTTGTTCTGATAATTGTAAGAGATTTAAATTTATGTTGAAAAGCAGCACACATCTCGTCGTTAAAGGGTTAATATACGCATTTTGTAAAAAATTCATATTAAGGTGCATGTACTACTTATATGATATAGTAACAGTAATGATGCTATTAAATAAAAATAAAAATATATTAATATTGTGAAATAATAAATGTATATAAGTAAGTATAGAAATAAGTAAACTGTCATCCGAGCGAGCGTTAGCGAGTGAGGAATATAACGCTAGTATTCATATTATATAGAAGGAACGCAAGAGACGCTTAAATTTGGGAACAATGAAAGCAGTCTTGTTCAGTCCTGCAGCAGCTTTCCGCAGCATTGATTGAGCCTTGGTGTCCAATGCTCAATCAAGGCTCGCGCTGCAGTCTGGAATCGGTGTTACATTAAAGTTTCTATCAGTCCTGCTCTCGCTGTGCTTAAAATCAAACAAATTTGTGTGTTGTGTCAAACAAATTGTATTCAACTAAATAATTTTTTCTTTTCAAAACACTAATTTTTTTAAATCAAACAAACACCTTCAAATAACAAATTTCTTTCGGATAACCAAACAAATTTTACGTATTTATTAGAATAAACCAAATTTTATTTAAATCAACAAAATTGTTTTATCGTAACAAATAAAATAGGTTAACTAAACAGTTTGGTTAAGTGAAATAAACTTTTTCTCTGAGTGTACGGATGTAATAGATGTAAAGAAAATTATAAGGAAAGTTCGTCCCTTTATACAAATTCGAAAACAATGGTAAAATTTATTTTTTGGAGAAATTTTAATTTATCTCGAAACAGTGACGTCTTGGGTCAAAAGTAGGCCCAGATTTGAAGTCACATACTACAAGCTCGTGTGTAACGATCAAAATCGGTTTCTTACTTTTCTTTAAATATGCCATTTCTGAATGTTTCCCCAATTCACAATTCATCGCGCTAGGTGTTAGCCTAAAAGCTACTGCGACCACCGGTCGTTAAAAGAATTATAAAGTCGGGTGTCATCGGACCAAAGACGAATGGCCTTATGGTTACGATGACGATGACGCAAAAATTCTCATCAGAGAGAAGCGGGCCTTCTTAGGGAGATGCATGTCTTCTTACTTTTCTGTAAACGTAAAGTAACGCGTGTATGTGTGTGTGTGCTTATTGCGCTTCGACGCATTCTTTCGCATCATTGTAATGCCCTTTAATGATAATTAAATAGTTGCTTTTTAATTATTATTGTTTTATTGTGTTTGTTCCCATCACTAGGAATATCATTTAAGGAAGAACATTTGCGCTGTAAGTTCGCTCAATCTTCTTCATCTTATATTTGGTCTTGTCTATTAATTGTTAATTTGCAACTGCTCATTCTGAAGAATCTGTAAATAAAACGTCATTCTGACGCGTGAAGATTTCGTTTATTAAACCTTGTGCCGACTGTCGTGAGCCGAACCCTTGTTCTCATTTATTTAATTTTCAAAAATTTTAAAGCCTCGCGAAGTTCGCCACACGTGACAGAACGTGTTACATAACAAATATATCGCCATTACATATTCGTGTTTGCTGGGATGTTTTCTAAAATAGAAACCAGCTGCTGCAACTTGCTTTGTGCTGGGGTTGCTTTTATAATAATCACTATTTAAACAATCACTGATTTAGTGGCATATTTTCAAAATAATTAATTATTTATAGTCATTGACATAACATATCCCAAAACTAAAAGAACCAAACTGCAAGTCTTTCTTGTTACAGCGACAGTCTTACACTGTCGTTAATGCAAACTAAAGCATAATAAATACATTTTAGCAATGGTACGAGATACATTGGCAACAAGAAATAGAAATTCGTCAATTCATTTGAGTTAGCGTTTAACAACTCAATGGTAAAGGGTTACAGTGAAGTAGCCATGTCCAATCATCCTTGCTGCCTAAAGGCATTTCTTGATTACTGGTCGAGAAGGGCCACAGGATTTTAATTAGCGAAGTTTACTCTTCACAAACATCGGTCAAACTACTCGTGTATGAGTTGTTCGCTTTATAATGTTGATCAGAAAATAAAAAAATATTGAATGATGTTGTTTACAGCATCCTGTTTATTGTAAACAGAATTGTTTAATAATTTCGCAATCATGTTGTAAATTTTATAATACTGAAAAATAAACGAATTTTGTAAAATCATTTTTTAATATTTTTCTAAAAAATAGACACAAAAAAGTTCATAAAATCGAAAATAATTTATTTTTAATTTATAATTTATGTTCCCAACATTAAAGCATTGATTTAAATCTTTTAACTTAAATTCAGATTTATAATCAGCGATACATTAATGTAAACTATAGCGATATATTCCTCACTCGCTGACCCGCGCTCGGTTGACAGTTTACTTATTTCTACTTACATATATAATTAATATTTCATATTATTATTATTTATTTAATTCCATCTTTATTGTTAACATGTAATATAAGTAGTAATTGCACCTTAACCCTCCATCACACACCTTGGAAAAAATTACGACTTTACACACGTTTAGATAATGTAAATAATGTAACATTAACAAATAAGCAAAAATATCATTAAATAATTTATTTCAATTATATTTATAATATAATTTTGTCATTAACCAACAGTGGAACCAAAAATGTTTTGAAAACTCCCAAGTAGCATTGCAGTAACATTACTATGTAATGTTGCTGTAACATTACATGTAATATTGCCTTGAGCGGACATTTTAATATTACTGGAATGTTACTGCAATATTACACTGCAATGTTACTAACATTACATGTAACATTGCTGTAACATTCTAGTAATGTTACGTGCTACTTGGGCATGATTTTTTTTTTACATAACCCTACTTATTCGAGTTTTTTCGGGCTTTGAAGTCTCATAATTAAAAAATAATTATGTTTAAACTAAATGTTTTTTTTTAAATGTCTTGAGGAGTAAATTGTCGAAAGGTATAAAACTGATTTTATTTTGCAATGAGGAAAACAAAAGTTATTTAAAAAATACTAAAACCGTAGAGGGAATCCCTTCCTAAATGTGTGACGGAAGGGTTAATATGAATTTTCCACAAAATATGCGTATATTAAATTAATAATTTTAAATAATTAATGAAAATGATTAATTATTAAATAAAGGACTATTTATATTTGATTTATAATTAATACACATATATTATAATAACACTGGTTTACAGGGATCGCTGATAACGAATCCGATGTCAGATTTCAAAAATTAAAAATGGCGGATGCAATAGGTGCGAATTTGATGGATTTTAAAAAACTCGTTCATTATTATGAATCCGCCATTTTTAATTTTTGAAATGTGATATCGGATTCGTAATCAGCGATCCCGATAACCCCCGAGTAATCAACTGAAAACGAATTTAATCGATTTAAAAAAATTTGTCTGCCATATTGGATCCGTCATTTTGAAATTAATTACCTTTCCAATGATACCTCATTCTTTATATTTTGACAAGCGAATTTTCCTACAGATAAGTTTAAGTGGCGTCGCACCTCGAAAATGCAAAATTTGAAGCTATAGAAAAACTGCACGAAGGAAAGCAATTAAAACTATGATTTTCTTACTCTAAAAACACCTACTATACGAGAAAAAAATGTTTTGTTCTATTGGCAAAAAAAGTTTTTAATTTGTAAACCTGTGTAATTAATTATAATCTTAAAATTTACATTTTTAAAAAGTGTATTTGGTCATCTCAATATAATTAATTAACCCAATGGAAAAAAGACCATTGGCGCATTAATGGTCCAATAATGGGAGCCACCATTCCATTATTGTCCCATTATTGGCAGCCAATAGTGGACCACTAATGGTAAAATCTTGGGATGTCCACGCCGATGCCAATAATTGGCAACCACTATTGGCACATTATTGGCTGCCCTTAAAAAACCAATAATAAAAAAAAATTTTACTAAATTTTATTAAATAATAAATTTATTTATTTAATAATTATTTCATTTATTATTATTACTAAAAATATTAATTTTTTTAATTAATTATTTTATAGAAATGGTTATTATTTTCTATCACATCGAAATGTGAATAACCCCTTCGTTCAGAGTCTAAAAATTATTTACCTCACATCCATCAGTGCAAAAATAGGAGAGGACAGGCAGAATAAATTTCCACAAATATTTGTGAGAATGCTGCCTCCTTATATACTATTCGAGTTTCATGTTAGTTGCGAGAGAGTTTGAAACAACATCTCCTACGGAGCGTTGAGTGAACTACATACTTACCCGCGCTGCAGAAATTATCATAAGGTAAGTATGTAGTTCACTCATCGCTCCGTAGTAGGTGTTGTTTCAAACTCTCTCGCAACTAACATGAAACTCGAATAGTATCTAAGGAGGCAGCATTCTCACAAATATTTGTGGAATTTTATTCTGCCCGTCCTCTCCTATTTTTTCACTGATGGATGTGAGGTAAATAATTTTTAGACTCTGAACGAAAGGGTTATTCACATTTCGATGTGATAGAAAATAATAACCATTTCTATAAAATAATTAATTAAAAAAATTAATATTTTTAATAATAATAATAAATGAAATAATTATTAAATAAATAAATTTATTATTTAATAAAATTTAGTAAAATTTTTTTTTTTATTATTGGTTTTTTAATGGCAGCCAATAATGTGCCAATATTGGTTGCCAATTATTGTCATCGGCATCATGAGCGATTGTAAAAACATGGAAGAGTAAATGCTTCGGCTAAATCCCTCACTGGTTCCGATCGTCAAGCGGTTAACGCGGGGGCTATGGCCAGTGGCCCATGGATGCAGGAGGGCAACAACGCGTTGGGAGTTCCACAGATTATCGTGGACAAGGTGGAGAGAAGAGGAAGCACGTGCAGCGTGACCAGTCAAGCCAGCTGTATTTCTGTTTTTAGTAATTCTTCTGCGATTGACATTGCTAGCAGCAATGAAGATCGGGATGAATGCATTAGGCTGCGGGAGGAGGAGGCGGCAGGCATTCAAAAAATGGAGGAAGAGATCAGCAAGATGCTGAAATCCTGTGAGGTCCAGAAGAATGTCAACATGACGATCAAGGATGGACTGAGAAGTCTGACGTCGCTCATACGGGATGTGAAGGAAAAGCACGCAGTAGCCGCCTGAAAAGATGAGAAATTCTACCAGGGATTAACTTGGTCAGAAGAAGCACGGAAATACCGTAGGACGAGACGTGACTGTTTTAACGCAGCAATGCTAAGAAACGTTGTCTTAGAGATTCAGAAGCGGAAGCGAAGTGATCCTGAGTCTGCGAAGGACCCTGAAAAGAAGAAGGAGGAGAGACCTCCCAAAAAGACTGCAGGCAAGGGGACCAAAACGGAACCAAAGCCAGTTCCAGAAAAGAAGGGAAGAGCCACAGTCATCGTCAAAGTGGCCGAAGGAAATACTTTCGCCGACGTGCTGGCGAAAGTTCGAAGAGAAGCTGACCTGGAGGCCAGCCAGACAAGGGTTGTGGGAGCTTTACCCACTAAAAAGGGAGACCTTTTCATTAAAATTAGAAGGTCTTCAAACAAGAAGCTGTTCACCGAGGAGGTGACTAAGGTCATCGGTGACCTGGGTAAGGTGCAGATGGCGAACCGGCAAACTACGCTGGAAATCCGCGATATGGACAGCATTACTGAGAAAGAAGACGTCTTGGGTGCCTTGGAGCAAGTTTCTACGGTACCAGCAGGAAGGTGACGGTCCTCGGACCAAATAAGCGAGGTATGAAGCTCGCTGTCGTGGTCACCACCCAGGAGGACGCTGCCAGATTGGAGAAGATGGGGTACATTAAAATCGGTTTTGTGTCCTGCAGAATTATCAGGAGAGTGATAGTCACAAGGTGTCACAAGTGCCTTGATTATGGCCTTATAGGCAGAGATTGCCAAGGATTAGATAGGTCAGCTGCGTGCTTCAAGTGCGGAGAAACTGGCCATAAAGCAGCAGATTGTAAGAAGAGCTCATGCTGCTTCTTATGCCAGGCGTAGTTCGTCGAGAAGGAGGACTTCCAACACGTCGCCGGATCAGGTCGGTGCAAGATCTTCAGGACTGCCTTAGAGGAAGCTAAGAAGACCCTGTCAAGGACAAGAAGGAAATAGGCCAGAACAAGAGCGGCACGGAAGAGTCGCGTCAGCGACTAAGCGGGACCATCCATCTACGAAGTCTGAAGCCACTAGGTAGTTCCATAGATGGGCAGAAGGTTCGAAACCTAGGGGAAACAAGAAGAGTTTTTAGTCGGTAGGGTGACTGCCGTAAAAACAGGTATGTGCGGTTTCTTTTTTTCCTTGCATTTTGTGCGAGCCCGACATACCCCAGGCAAGTACCTGCGGGGTAATGCTACGGCTAAATCCCTCACTGGTTCCGATCATCAAGCGCCTAGCGTGAGGATGATGGCCAGTGGCCCAAGGATGCAGGAGGGCAACAACGCGTTGGTAGTGCCACAGATCATCGTCGACAAGGCGGAGAGACGAGGGAGTACGAGCAGCGTGACCAGTCAAGCCAGTTGCATTTCTGTCTTCAGTAATGCTTCTGCGATTGACATTGCTAGCTGAAATGAAGAGCGAGATGAATGCGTGAGGCTGCGGGAAGAAGAAGCAGCAAGCATTATAGAAATGGAGGAAGAGGTCAGCAAGATGCTGAAGTCCTGCTATGTTCAGAAGAAGTGATCCTGAGGTTACGAAGGACCTAAAAAAGAAAAAGGAGGAGGGACCTCTTAAAAGGTCAAAAGGCAAGGAGACAAATAAGGAAAAAAGCTCAAGTCAAGTTAAGAAGGGAAGGGCCACAGTGATCGTGAAAGTGGCTGAAGGTGCTACGTTCGCCGAAGTGCTGTCGAAGGTCCGTAAAGAGGCTGACCTGGAGGCCAGCGAGACAAGGGTTGTGGGAGCTTTACCCACTAAAAAGAGAGACCTTCTCATTAAAATTGGAGGGTCTTCAAACAAGAAGCTGTTCACCGAGGAGGTGACAAAGGTAATCGGCGATCTGGGTAAAGTCCAGATGGCGGACCGGCAGACTGTGCTGGAGATCCGGGACATGGACACCCTTACCGAACAGAAGGATGTCAAGGAGGCCCTAGACAAATTATCTACGGTACCTGAAGGAAGCAGAAAGGTGACGGTCCTTGGACTAAATAAGGGAGGTATCAAGCTCGCTGTCGTGGTCACCTTGGATATGGCCATATAGGTCGAGACTGCCAATCAGTAGGTAGGTCGGCTGCGTGCTTCAAGTGCAGAGAAGCCGGCCATAAGGTAGCTGATTGTAAGAAGAGCCCATGCTGCTTCTTATGCAAGGCAAAGTTCGGCGACAAGGAGAACGTCCAACATGTCGCTGGATCAGGGAGCTGCGGAGTCTTCAAAACTGCCCTCCAGAAAGCAAAGAAGACTTTGTCGAGGACAAGGAAGAAATAAGGCCAGAACAAAAGCGGCACGGGAGAGTCGCGCCAGCGACTACATGGGACCATTCAACTACGGAGTCTGAAGCCACTAGGTAGTTCCGTAGATGGATAATAGGTTCGAAACCCAGGGGATCAAGAAGTTTTTTTAGTCGGTATCCGTGGCTGCCTAAAGCAGGTATGCAAGGTTTACATTTTTACCCTTGCATTTTGTGCGTGAGCCCGACATACCCCAGCAGAAGCGGGAACTTCCTGGACATGCAAAAATGCATTTTTTTGTCTTCTCGCCCGTGAATAAAAAAAATAATAATAATAATTTTTTTTTAATGAGGAGGAGATAAAAATGCGTTACGCACGCCCTATCATCAGGGCAGTGTGGGACTATACGATTATGCTTTAGGCAGTCGCTCAAACCGCACTAAAAAACCCCCCATTTACGCCTACCATGAAACCCTCGGTATCCGCTTTCGCATTTCTTCAAGGGTTTAAGGTCACAAGCGACTCTTAGCCGTGCTTCGGCTCTCTATTCGTACCAGCTTGGTTTGTTACTAATTATAATTTCTTTTCATTTTATTTTCTTTTCATCTGTATACACACAAACTTGCCTCACCTATATCTGATCAATATCTTCCTTTTTTAGTCGTAAGACTCTTTCTACAAATGTGGATACTTTTGTCCATTGATCAATGTCTTTGGTCATCTTTTGATCTATGTTTTCTGGTGTAAAAATGCCTATACTCATCCTTAAGGTTTCTCTTTCCATATTCCATCTTTCGCATTGGAAGAAAGTGTGTTCTGAATCATCCTTATCTGAATCACCATATATACAACCAGCGCTAGCGACCTTTCCCATCTTAAACAGGTATGAACGAAAGAGTCCATGTCCAGTTAGAAATTGGGTCAAGTAATAGTTTACTTCCCCTCCTTTTCTGTTTAAACATGGACTTATCTGGCGAATAAGTTTCGCCGTCCATCTTCCTCTCTTTTCTTCCGTCCATCTCTTCTGCCATGTTTCCATAGAGTGAATTCTAGCTACCTTTTTTGCTTCAGACTTTTCCATATCCTTCTTTCGTGTATATATAAACTGCCTTTTTTTGGCTAACAGATCAATTGGGATGACTCCTGCTACGATTTGTATTGCTGGTCCAGAAACAGTTCGATATGAACAGGCAATTCGGAGAGCTCCTGCAAATTGTACTCTTTCGAGGCAAATTCGGTATTTTTTCCACCGAAGTGCATCTGAATAAACTTCAGCTCCATACAGCATAATGAATAAATAATAAAAAAAAATAATAAATAAATAAATAAATAAAATTGTTAACAACAACAATTCCATCTTTGATTTTGCCAATTCGAGATCATGGGATTTCACCAAGAATTAACCCTTCTCATCACTTGATTTAGTTTCAGTTGTATCGCCTCCACTGTTCTTCCTATAATGACAGCAGCAACATCGTCTGCATAGCCAACGAGTAATGTGTCTTTTGGCATGTCCATCTGAAGAATACCATTATATGAAATATTCCAAATTTCTGGGCCTAAAACGGACCCTTGCGCCGCCCCAGATGTTAGTTTTCTCTTTTTTATTCCCTCTTCAGTTTCATATACTAAACATCTATTTTTGAGATAATCGTCCATTATCCTAACTATATACTCAGGGACATGGAAGTCATTTTGGAGTGCATCCATAACCTTTTCCCACCTTACTGAGTTTTTTTTTGTCGTTTATACTCCTGCCCTATTGGCCTTACGCACTCGACAAAAGTGCTCTTCTGAGTACAACCGGTTTATCGACAGTCTAGTTTCGGCGGTAGGCATCGGACAATAATCGACAATGCATACCGTCGCACCTAGACGTCAAACCTCCCGCTCGGAATATCTCACCTGTCGGAAAAAATCCCCGGCTGACTGAGGGCGCGAACCTCGCTCGCACCACCCGCAAAGCCGGAGCTCCAACCAACTGAGCTATTCCGTCGGTCACCTTACTGAGTTAAACGCATTTTTAACTTCTAGTGTAGCTAATAGACACATAGGCCGAGAAAAGTGATTTCCACATTCTATTGACTTAGCTGCTTCTACTACTTCTTGAATTGCGTCTATTGTCGATTTTCCTTTCCTGAAACCGTATTGTCTCCTGTGGAGGTCTCCAGCATCTTCGACTGCTTTTGTTAGTCGAGTTTTTATCAGCTTTTCCAGGAGTTTTCCTGCAGCATCCAGCATGCATAGAGGTCTATACGATGATGGGGATTCTATCATGTCCTTTCCTTTATTTAGTAGGACTAATTTTGCAGCTTTTCATCGAGTAGGAAACTTGCCTTCTTTTAGACAAGAATTATACATGTCAAGTAGAAGTTTTTTATGACACTTAGCCACAGCTTTAAGGATTTCTGTCGGTAGGCCATCCAGTCCTGGGGCTTTTCCGTTTTGTAAAGATGATATTGCATCTTCGAGTTCCTTTTCTGTAAATTTTAGGACTTCGCTTTCACTTATTCTTTCTCTGCGTCTCGGTCTAATTGGGTGATCAGGGAATAAGGTATCCACTATATTTTCCATAGTTTTCGCACTCTTTGGGTCACTTCTCTGTGCAAACGCTCCTAGCTTTCGTGTAACTAGTTTGTATCCAAGACTCCAAGGGTCTTCATTTAAATCTTCAGTGAGTTTCCACCAACATCTTCTCTTACTGCGTTTAATTGCCTGCTTTAGAGTTTTTTTGGTCTCAATATAGGCTTTGGATAATTGTTCAAAATCATTCCGCTTCTTCACATTCCACCTTTCTGGTTCCTTTCTTTTTTGATTTTGTAATGCCTGGATATTTTTTACATTAAACTTTATATATTGATATCACTACCTGTGAAGTCCTCCATCACTTGCCAGTTTTCTATTCTAGCTGCGAGGTCTTAATTAGCAAAAGTGATGTCAATAATTGTTTCTCTGTAGCCTGGTCTTCTAAAACTTGATTTCTTGCCAGTATTCAAGACAATGAGACCCAGTCTGGAGATCATATTTATTACTCATTTTCCTCTTGAATCAGGTCCCGCTTCGCCCCATTCTGGCGCTTTTGCGTTGAAATCTCCACCAATTATGATGTTTCCATGCATATCTCTAACTGTATCCTCTAGGTGGTCGAGTTTTTCTTGAAAATTTGTTATTCGCTCATTAGGTGTGAAATAAACGCTAATATAATTAACGTTTTTATGTTTCACCCATACGAATCCTTGATTAACTCCGTTTCCCGTTATGTGGAAATCTCTTGTATTAGGAATAAATATTGCTGCAGTGTCTAGTAAATCACTATACCATCCATTTCCCTGTTTTTTGCCATATTGTTCGCTTATAAGTACAATATCTGCCTTTGATTCAAGGCAGATCTGTGTCAACAGCTCATTTGCCAATTTGCTACGATTTAAGTTACCCTGTAGAACTGTCACCGTTGCGTTTTATCTAGAGCCTCTCGAAATACCTTGCATGCTCTAGATCCTGCTATGTGGTTTCTTTCTTCTAGGGACATTTCCATTTCTAAACATAGAAAGCAGTTAGGTGCGGATTGGCAATTGAGTGCTAAGTGGCCTTTGTCGCCGCATTTATAGCACATCTGGCTTCTATCTGGACCCTTACAATCCCATTTAACGTGTCCAAAATTTAGGCACTTGTAACACCTCGTGACTATCTTAGCTCTTCTTATTGCGCTATAGACTAAACCTATTCTTCTTATTCGACATCTCGTATCTCCAGAGTCATTCTTGGGACTAATTTTTTCACATTACTTTCTACCTCAGCAGCCGTTTTAAGCACTTCTAAAAACTTTGATCTGTTCTCTAGTTTTGTATCCCTTAGTTCGACCAAAACTCCACCTCTTCTAGTTTTCTTAATAGTTTTTACTTGATCTGCTGCTTCTTCTGCGTTTATATTTTTCCTTATTGCTCCGAGTACATCCTTATAAGATTTACCTTCTTTAGGCATCAGTAAGATA
This sequence comes from Leptopilina myrica (nomen nudum), assembly GCA_032872475.1. NCBI lineage: Eukaryota > Metazoa > Arthropoda > Insecta > Hymenoptera > Figitidae > Leptopilina > Leptopilina myrica (nomen nudum). The sequence continues at coordinate 29,994,422 of CM065464.1, forward strand.
GCTTCAGATCTGGCCTTTCTCTGTTTAATGGATCTACTATTCTCTGATATTGCCGTTGTTTGTATAGAAGTTCCCGAGTGTTTAGGTTCTTTTGCCTTCTTTCTTTTCGACCTTACATCTGTCCATGCTGATAGTTGTTCTGATTCTATTTCTTTTCTGTTCATCATGTTTAGTGTATTTTTTTTTGTCTTTGCATATAAGTATGTAAGAGTGTGTAATAAAAAGTGTTATGTAAAACTCCGCAATGTACTGCCCCGTGAGGCAGGGTGCGCGGAAGTTCGTGAGTGAGCGAGTACTTGGGTGTCCTATATACGAGTGTGGCAAAACATGTAGGAGTGTAAGTGTAAATGTTGGATAGTCTCTGGGTCAAGGTGAATTCGCGAAAGAGTTACGGGCCGGCCCGCCCGTCGAGCGTCGTCTGCCCTGCTCCCCCCAAAGGAAAAGATTCCGAACGAAAACCGACTCCGAGTACGTCAACGTATTGACGCCCCAAACTCCAAGCTCCGGATAGCCCGACTTAACGGGATCGCGAGTCAGACGGAAGGGAAACTCATCTTCATCGACAATCGACATCCTCAGTTCAAAACTATGGGTTGGGAGAAATGGTTTCCCTTTTTCGACGCCTTTGCAGCATCCACAATTTCTTGTACCGCATCTGCGGTGCAACGTCCCTTTCGGAAGCCATACTGTGGGTCGGATAAATCTCCGGCTGCTTTAATTGCACTTTATAAGCGTGATTTTAGTAGCTTCTCATACAGTTTTCCTGTTACGTCCAACATACACAAGGGGCGGTAAGCGGATGGTGATTTAGGATCGCCTTTGTAGTGGAGGAACCCATCTTGCCTAATCTACGAGTTACTATTTTATAGCCTTGTCCCCAAGGATCGTCCTCAACTTCATTTCTTAGGTTATTCCAGCAGGTACGTTTATTCCGTTTGATCTCATTTCGTAGCTGCTTTTTCGAATTAAGGTAGTCTTGTTCCTTTGAAGCATACCGTGCATTTGTCTTTTTGACTCGTTGAGCTTTCTGTCTTAATTTTAAACACATTTTGCGTAGTTCTGCAATTTGTGCAGACCACCAGTATGCCGGTTTCCTATTCGTATAAGAAATTTTACAAGGCATGGATTTCGAACATGTTTGTTCTATTGATCGCATTGTCAAATTTATTGCATCCTCAGTATCCTCTGTGTTTTTGGCGTTTCTTAAAGCCTGCTGGACTTTGGTGCTAAACTTTTCAGTCTCATTAAAGAATTTTTTATCGTCTAATTTCTTCAGGTTCTATCTAGGTGTCACAGGAGGTCGGTACTTTTGTTTAGAGGCCTTGTTTCTGATATTAAACAAAATGTACTGATGGTCGCTACCTGTATAATCTTCCACTGCTTTGGCGTTAAAGTCTCCTGTTATTATAACTTTCTTATTAAATTCTAGTAGACAATCGTCTATTTCATCTAGTTTATTCTGAAATTCACCAATAGGTTCATTAGGAGTCAGGTAGCAACTTACAAATGTAATGTTACTATTATGAATCCAAACGAAGCCGTTTCCTGATCCATGTTTATCTACAGGAAATTTTTTTGAGTCGCGTATCCAGATAGCAGCTGTTCCTGAATTATCCTTATACCAATTTTGGCTACTTCGGTTTTCATATTGTTCGCTTAGTATTAGAATATCAATTTGTTTTTCATAAGAAATTTGATATAGCAGATCATTTGCAGTTTTACTTCTGTGTAAGTTGCCTTGAAGAACTTTTATCATTTCGTGCTACTACTGCTCTTGCTTCTTTCTAGGGCTTCTCTGAAAACCCGACACTTCCCAGTTCCTGGGACGTGGCTCGTTTCTTCTGAAGGTAGCTGTTTCTCAGTCCCACCTTGTTTGGTTTACTCAATGAAACCCGCAGATTCGGTCTTCTGTTTTTTTGCTTAGTTGAATTAAAACACATCCGTTTTTCGTTTCACTTATCTTTATTATTTCGGTTTCTGTATCTTCGAGTTTGATCTTACTGCGTACTTCCGCTAGAACTTTTTGGCAGGTTGCATTCGATGCCGGCTTTATAAGGACAGCTTCTGTGCGAGGTTTTTTCTTCTTCACGTCAGTACCAGTCTCAACACTTTTCTGCGATCTCTTGCCTTTTACTATTTCCCATTTCGAGGATTCATTTACATCTTTTACCCTTTTCCCCGACGGAGTATCTCCAGCGTTTTCTGCAGGGCTTGTCGCTAGCCTTTTCTTCGAGTCTAATTTTGGTGTAGACATCTTTTCTTTAGACTTCGTAATGCTTGTATTACTTATCCGTCTCTCAATTTTTCTAGCTTGTGCAAGATTTAAAGACGCCAAATTTCCTCGAGCTTTAGCAGATTTTTTCCTTTCAAACTCTACAAGCTGCAGTTTTTCCCTAATTCTAGGTACACCTTCTTTGATGTCACTACTCACATTTTTTTGCTTATTAAAAGCCCTCGTGATTATATCCAGTTCTTTTTCCACAGCTTTTAAGGCTTCTGAAATCAGATTCTCTGAGGATAAGATACTCTTTTTAATTTGATCGACTTTCATTTCACTTGTCGTATTTAATACCTTACTAGCCAGGAAAGCACTAATAAGGTATTGCAGTCATGGGATTTCGACGTTTCGGAGCCTGCTGGCCCACCCCGATCACACGCCGCTGCTGGGGCAACCGAACTCCCCTGCAGCGTAATCAAATTTTTTTCTTCGTTTGTACTTGTCATATTTGAATTTATTTTTGGGGTTCCTTCCCTTAGGTCCTTAACCAGCCTTGCATATAAGTGTGTGATGTGTGAATGAAAGTGTTGTGTAAACTCCGCAATGTACTGCCCCACGAGGCAGGGTGCGCGGGGGTTTGTGTATGGAAGTGTTTTTATGCCTGTCTTATATGCAACACATGGTCTCATGTGTTACATGGGTCAGTCATATGTGTGTAAGAGTATTATCGAGTAAGTGTAAGTGTTGGATAGTCTCTTGGTCAAGATGAAACCGCGAAAGAGTTACAAGCCACCCCGCCCGCCGAGTGACATCCGCCCTGCCCACCAAAGGAAAAGAATCAATACGAAAACCGACTCCGAGTACGTCCACGTATTGACGCCCAAACTCCAAGCTCCGGATAGTCCGACTTAACGGGATCGCGAGTCAGGCGGAAGGGAAACTCATCTTCATCGACAATCGACATCCTCAGGTCCAGGAGGCGACAGAGAAGATGCCCCTCCACAGGAGGGAGAGCGCGAAAGTCCCAACGTTTTTACCTCTAGGCCCCATCACCCCGGCCAGGTAAATCAATCGGCGGATGCATCACCAGGCGATGGATGAGAAAACATCAATCAACAGGGGAAGACATCCCCCGACGGATGGACTACCCATCGATGGGGAATAATAATAATAATAATTTTTTTTTACGAGGGAAGTGGAAAATCTGCTAACCCTTGGAGGCCTACTTCCAAGGCAGATACCTGGAGCCCGCACTCCTAGGTTATGTGGGGGTAACCGCTTTTGTTCTGGTCGACCCACTAAAAACCACACCCTTTTTTGAGACATATCTCTCCTGGCGGAACTGCCGTCAAGATTGCATCGCCAGTAGAGGTCTCCTTACCTACTTCCAGATCTGAAATTCTTAGCTAAGCGCTATCGGAAGAGGGAGGAGATCCATTTAAGGTCTCCTCCGTCTTTCGCGAGCGCCCAGCCGAGCCGCAGGAATTCTCCGTTGTTGTTGTAACGTCCTTCTGTCGTTCTCCTTCACCTGCATCACTTTGATGATGAAGGACTCTATTTCGCACCATGAGTCTGCACTCTGTAACATAATTGGTACCATGTTCTCGACCGTGACTTCAGTGCCCACAGCCGAAAACATATCTTCCCTTAGTTCACGCCAGTGTCCGCAAGAGAAAAGCGTGTGCTCCGCGTCGTCAATGTGCTCTGCTTCGTCGTCACCCGAACTGTTGCAGTACACACATTTCGCATCTGCTTCTATTTTAAACCGATAGAAGTACTGGCCGAAACAACCATGACCCGACATCGCTTGTGTAAGGTAGTAGCTTACTTCACCGTGTTGTCCATACATGGGCAGCATATAGCTGCTTTGATTGAACCACAGTCGCCACCAGTCTTCTTTTATTTTCCCTGGGGCCACCGATATTGGGCATCATCCTCGAAAGGTTTCCCATGCATTCAGTGGCTTTAAGCGTTGAGATGTTAATATGTTGGCCAAAACTTAAGCGTTTGTCCAACCACACTCCCAGGTACTTAAGCGTGTTTCCCTATACGACCCACCTTTGATCCTTGGGAAGCTCCGCATGTCATTTTCTCTTTGATATGACATGCATCGCTCTCGTAAACAACCCATCTGTCGCTAAGATAGTTGTCTATCATTCGCAACAGATACGTTGGTACCCCTTTACATCTCATTGCTTTCATACAATTTTCCCATTTCGCGGAGTTGAACGCGTTACGGATATCTATTGAAACGAGCGCGCAAAAGCCCTTTCGTCCCTCTTTAGCTTTCCTTGCCTTATCGAGTATCGCTAAAATCGCGTCTACTGTCGACCGTCCCTTCCTAAAACCGAATTGATTCTCTGATAAACCATTTTCGCCTACCAGGATTCCCTGAAGCCAGATTCCACATGGGGAAACAGCGCCTTTATGATGTTTCGGACCCAGATCGGATTTTCAAGGCCAGGGATTTTTTGCCTCGAAACTAATTTCTTAGCGACGACTTTGTAGGCCAAACCCCAAGGGTCTTTCTCTGCTTCTCCGATCAGGTCCTTCCAACACGATTTTTACTACCCTTCACAGCCCGCTTAAAGAGATGCCTGGCTTTATGCCACTCTTCTTGCAGCTGAAGGTCTCCCTTAGAATGGGTGTATTTCCTTCTTGCTGCATTGCATTCTTTTCTAAGGCGGGCTAGTTCGTCGTTCCACCAGTACAAGGCTACCTTCCTAGTTTTTCTTTGTTGCCGACGAGACATTGAGTTGTTGCACGCTGCAATAATAACTCGCCTCGCCTCACGCACTTTATCGCCTACAGAAGTTGGCTTCGTCGTCCAACCGAGCTCGTGAATAGCCCGAGCATCGATTAGAGACTCCACCAACTTCTCCCTATTTAGCCGTCTAAGATTCCAGGAGGGACTCTTGTGGCCAACATTCGGCTTGTTGTTCCCTCTCAGATTTTTCTCGACGACTATGAACTTAATGTACTGGTGGTCGCTCATGGTTGTTTCGCCCATCACTCTCTACTCGCGTAATCTACGGGCCACGCGGGGAGACGCAATTGTCAAATCGACGATGGACCCTGTTACCCCGCGTCTGAACGTGAACTCTCGACCCCGGTTCATTACCACTAAGTCATTTGCAGCGACCATATCCGATACCAAGATTCCCCTCTTGTCTAAGCAAGTCTCTCCCCATTCCGGTGACTTACTATTAAAGTCTCCCGCAATGAGGACATCCCCGCCGAAACCCCACAGTCGGTCTCCATAAAGTCCCCAATGGCAATGTCCGGGTTACACACCTGGATTCCTGATCTTCTTGATGCATCCTGGATCCAAACAGAGGATTCTGGCTTCCTATATTGCTCACTGAAAAGCAATATGTCGGCTCCCCTCTCTCGGGCAGTCTGCATCAAGAGATCTTGCGCGACTTGTCCCTTCCTAAGATTTACTTGGAGAAACCTAAGCTCTGGATTTCAGATCTGTTAACATCTTCCAGTACACCGGACAGGTCCTGCTCCCTGAAGAGTGCTTTGTGTCCTCCAACCCACGATCAGAACAATCAATGCACCTGGCTTCCCCTGTGCATTGATTCTTCCTGTGGTCAGGACTGCCACACCTCCAGCAAGCCGCTTTTCGATCCGGTCCTTTGCATCCTCCAGCCAGATGGCCGTAGCAGAGGCATCTAAAGCACCTCTCTACTTCCACCCTGGCATGGACTCTGCAGTTAACCTATCCGATCTTCACCCGCTTGGCCTTCAACAGCGATCCCGCCTCCGTTTCCGGAAGCCGCAGAATCGCCATTTTCGAATTTCCATAGCGAGTAAAGATTTGGCATGGAACTTCCAAGCCAGGCCTGTCCAGTGTACTCCAGACCGCCTCTATCACTTCCTCTTTGACTATGGTCTCGTCGAGGTCCATAATTTCTATCGACCTCGTCGAGACAACAGTCCTCACCTCCGCTTTTCCAATGAGCGCAGTGGCCAGGGCACTGCTGAAACTCGAGAGATCCTGTCCCCTCTTGAGAACCAAAAGGAGATCATTTCTCCTAGTCCTCCGAACAGACAGTATCTCCGTTTGCGTTTCTTCAGGCCTGACCGCTGCCTTCATTGTTTTTAATATCTCCGGATCTTTGGTGGATATCACGATCGCATCGGTCGTCCTCTCTTTTCTTTTGCGGGGGGGGTCGACCAGTCTCACTGTTCGACTCCCTCTCCTTTTTTCCTCCTTTTTCTCTATATTCTTTTTCTTTTTGATCTCTCTCCAATTTGAATTCTTCTGGAGAGAGTTCAATTTTTCTTTTGTATTATCGACAGGCTTGCTTTCCCCTGGGGACAGCTCGCCTGTCTTGCCCCTTTTATTATCTGCTTTCTGTGATGGAGTCCCAGAGGCATCTCTCTTTTTTCCTTTTCTATCCGAGTTCGGAGTCGCCAAGGGTGTTACTCCTTGGCGGCTTCGAACTCTCTTTTCAGGAAGGCCCTCAGCCCTCTCCAAATTATGAAGGAAGCTGGCCCCCTCCTCTTTTAAATCTTTTGCGATGCCTCTGAGGCTCTCACCATATTGGTATGCCGCTCTGACGCTGATTTTAACCTCCTTGGCATTGTTCTTCAGCATCCTGTCCCTCACTATCTTCTGTGATTCGACGAGATGCTCGATAATCTCAGACTGCTTCTCCAATAGGCCGAGTATAACTCTCTACCTTTCGACCATTGGCGAAGAAGTCCGAAGATCTAGGATCTCTTTGCCCATTTATATTACGGAGGCATAAGAGGTTGACCCATCTACCTCCATCATCTCACTAGCGCTTGTAGTCATAAATGATTCATCGCCCAAGCGGACCACCGATGAATCACTGCAGTCGCGGGATCTCGACAACTTTGGGCCTGCTTGCGCACCTTTAGCCGCCGCCACTGGGGCTTCCGAATTCCCCTGCTGGGTAACTTCAATTTCTCTTATTGTACTTGTCATAGTTTTTTTAAATTTGTGTATTTATTTTCGGGGTTCCTTCCCTTAGCAGAACGAAAACCTGGCGCTCCACCCATCCGAGAGTCCTGCAATTCTTTTCCTAGGAGTTGGATGACCAGCGTCCCAAGTCCGGAAGAACGAACAAACGATCATTCCTTTCTAAAGTTGCTGGAACCACAAGGACAACGGGGATTAACCCGGGTACATTATAAAATGTGAGCTGTTGATAAAATTTTTATCATGGAAAGTCAAAAATAGAAAATCTAAACAAGATTAGATTCACCATGTTCATAGGCATAGCGCAAATCCAGAGCTTTAAAAATGTTGGTTACCGACATAATACTGCATACCAGTAGTGGCGCGACATTGCAGTAATAATGTCGTACTTCTATTTAGATATGCAAAAACCAATAAACAAGTAAACTATTACCGTTCCTTTCATGAAAATTTATGAAATGCACAAAAATACCCTTTTTTACACGTTAGACCTCTCCTTACACAGAAAAAAACCCGACTCATTTTTGTTGCAACTCATTTGGAAGTCGGTCTCGAAATGAGTAATCGACAACTTCAAGTGACTCAAAATGAGTAAAATAACAATATTCTAGTTACTTTCTTTTGTGTTTCGCATGTTTCCTGTTCCATGGTTGCCCAACCCTGTCTGTCAATTGACAAATGTCTAACCTAAAAAATTGTTTCTATTTCTCATAAAAACAATAAATCGACTGCAAGTATTAATGTTTTGACAAGTGCAACGTGTTTATTAGTTATAAACAATTATTTTAATTCATATTTTTATAAATTATTCTTAGCTTTTCCAATGTGATTGTAATTTTATCGTAAAGAAAAAATGATACCCCTTAAGACTCATTTTGAGTCTTTTCCCTAGAAACTCAGAATGAGTCGATGAGGTATCATTTTTGTTGCAGTTCAAAATGAGTCTCATATGTGACTCATTTTGAGTCCGGTTTTTTTGTGTAAATATAATAATAGTACAATAAAATAAATTTTTTCATAAAGTAATTTTAATTTCCTCCAGTCAGTACTGTGCCAACATTGGATCAGTACTGAACTTCCATTACTGCAATGGCTTATTTTCTTCCTAACAAATTGAACTTTGATGTCAGTGAAAGAAAACCCGAAGTAAACACGTTTTTTATGACATAATTAACCAAAAAAGTCAATCGTTTCCAAAAATTTTGTTATGTATAATGAAAAATTTCAAACAAATGCATAAATTGCTCCTAAATGGTCAGTCTAATTAAAAATCTTGTAAATATTTTTTATGGAAAATTTAATAACCTTTAATTTGCTTCAAAGAAATCTGAAATCGATCAACTATATTCAGAAAAAATTCTATGTTAGTGAATCCACTTTTTGTCGATACTAACAAAATTGAAATTTAGCTATATCTCGAAAACTGTTCTACTTTCTTAATATCTGACTTCATATTCGGATTCGGGAGCAAATTTTACATAAGAATTGACAGTAAAATGCCGCAGGTCAGAAATTTTTTTAAATTTTGTAAACTAGTGTAATAATAATAATAATAATAAACAGTACATTTTATTTAAAATTACTTATGTTATTTATTAAATTATTATAGTACCGACCAATATTGTCAGTTTAGCCATTTTTAAGGAAATGAAAAAGATTTTTAACATAAAATTTATAAAAACTAATTTTTTTGGTACAAGTTTTGTAAAGTGATATAATTTTTAAAAGAATTTTTGTAAAACATTGAAATGCCAATTCTTATAAATTTCTAAATAAAATATTGTCCAAATGTCTTGTAAAAGGTCTTATTATTTTTAAAATTATATTATTTTACAAAACATGTACTGCTAAAATTGCACATTTTAAGGGGAGGCACCACTAACAACTCTGACCCCTTTAAATTTAAGTTATTAATGTAGGTTATATTTTTTCCTGCACCATTTTTAACTCTAAAATATAGATATAAGATGGTCAAAAATTTAAAATTTTAATTTTTGAAGAGGTTAGAATTTTTATCTTTTAACTAATTGCAAATTTTTACAAATCCATGCAAGAGGTTGTTTAAAACTATAAAATAAGCTTACAATTAGAAAAAAAATTTGCTTTAAATCTAGGACCGAAGCTGAAACAAATCTAAATCTAAATTTAAAATTAATTTTGTTTTAGTTTTTGAATATTCCAAAAACAATAGTAGGGGAGACCGAGGAGGAAAGTAACAAAATTCAGTTTCTTTATTTTAGCGTTCAAACTATTTAACGAATAATTTTTGTTAATATGTTAATTGAAAGCTTGGACTTTCATCTGTTAAATAAAATTTGAATTAGACATTTAGATTAAATAACCAGTTCACAGCATAGATTTCTCACGACCTCTGCATTTGTTACTTTCCTCCTAACCTCCGAGGTTCCAATTATACAAAAACTGCAGTGCTAAATGTGTGAAACATTTTGTAACGTCTTTAAATGAGACACATATCTGTTTCAAAAATGTGGACACAAGACATCTATGTGTTTCAAATATGGAAACAAAACGTCTCAAAATGAGATACTTGATTTTGCAGTCCATGTTTATGTGTTGTGTGTATGTCTGAGTATACATGGGTAAGTATTGAGTATACATTTGTGTGTGTATTGAGTGTATATGTGTAAGTATTGAGTGTATGTGTGTGAGTACACATGTGTATGTGTTTTGTGCAAAACACATACGTATACTCACACATATACACAAAACACATACATATGTATACTCACACAAATACACAAAACAAATACATATGTATACTCACATATATACACAAAACACATACACATGTATATTCACACATATGCACTAAACAACATAAAAAATACCATAAAAATGTGCTTTTTTGCATTGAACTCCTAACAAACACATAATTCTCGCTGTTTTGTAATAGAACGGGGGTCAAATTGACTTTCTAACGCAGACCCGACCCTCCTCCAAGCGAAGCCCACCTCCCCCCGTGTTTTCTTGCTGTTCTATAATAGAACGGGGGTCAAATTGACTTTTTAGTTGGTACTAGAAGGTAACCAACCCAGACCGGAGCCCCCTCCAACGCAACGTGTTTTTTAAAGTAATGAAATTTAAAATAAAATATTTTTATAATAACATCTTAAAATTTAAGTTTTTAAAAAAATGCATTTGGCCCTCTCTCCCACAATGTCCGAGAGATGGCCACATGTATGCGGGTGAGATGGCATTTTCTTTGGCTATTAGCTTTAACTTATTTTTAAATCAATTATATTAATTTTCTCTTCTTTTTACCGCATTCTGAACACTTGTCAATGAATTCCGTGCAGTTTTCATATAACTTTTTAAAATTATATATTTAACTGTATATAAAATTTTAAATATTTAAAATTATTTTTGTAATAGTGCGAAATTGTTTTATTAAGTAATATTTTAACTTTAAAATCTTTATTAGAGTGTTACATAGTAGTTTCTACAATAAAACATGCATTTCTAAACCAAATTAATTTTATTTCCTTACTTTGATATTAATATTTTATATTAATATATGTAAAAAGTAGAAAATCTTAAATTTTAAAAATAGGTTAAAAATAAGACTGTAACAATAAGAAATGTGAATTTCTTCAATTTTTTTAGAACCACCCAAAAAATAAAGAAGGTTTACAATTTCTTTTTTATTTTTTTCAACAATTTTTTGTTTATGTTACCTTTCTGTCACGAAATGCACAAGAATAACCGAAAATATGCGACATCTGCCAGCAAATTCTGTAAAATATTTGAATTGGCCATCTCCCCTGGACTTTCCCTAAATAGAAACATTCTCCTATTTTTCATTAAAGTTTGCAAAATGAGAAAATCAAAGTTGATTTTTGATAAACTATTAATAAAAGATTATTATAAATTTTAGCATGAAGTAAATGGGTAGTTCTGCAAAAGAGGGAATATGAATATATATTATTTTCATTCTTTTGCAGAACTACCAATTTCCAGAAGAGATGGCTTGGTTGTTGGAGATGGCAAGGTTGTATTTAATATTAATTTTTTTAAATTAAAATTATTTTTAATGTTAGCTGTAAAGTTTAAATAGAAATTTACACTTGGATAATAATTTCAAATAGTTTAACTTTATAAATATTTAAAAAATTGTTACATTACTTTATATTGTTACCGGTCCCGATGGATTGGAGTGACGGAATAAGGCGAATACTAAATATGTGTTGAACGTCAAAGAGAAAAAAGAAAAGAAAAAAAGAGGTATATTACAAGGATGAATGTCAGTCAATACAAGGGAAAGGAATTAGAGGATAGTTAGTATAACAACCATATATTCTGTCAACCCCCGTCGCAATGTTACTGTCGAATTTGTATTTCGCGGTACACTAGATTGACTCTAGCTGTTACGAGTCTGATCACACTTCCGTATGCGCGCGCACTCCCTCTCTCTCTTGTTCGTCTTATCGATCTGTTCAAAATAAACGATTGTTTTTTGTGAGTAGCTTACAGTGTATTTATTGACTACACCCTGTCCAAATAAACTATATGCTGACAGGTTATTGGCCCAGCAACTTATTAACTCTTCTGGATGTAGTTTTGAATAACTTTTCATTGAAAGTTCGCTTTCGCGTTTTGTGTGCTCGCGGCGTGTTAGGGCGCTTTTTCCGGCAGCCATAGTGATCAGTGCTCAGGACTATAACGAGTTTTCCACGACTGAGTATACGAAGTGTTTTAAGGACTATAACGACAGTCTACAATGTTCACGGCTACCAAGAGGGTAATCAACCGTTGAAGGAAAGCCATGGAGATGGAGGACGAGAACATAGTGGTCCGAATAAAAATAGACGACATCTCTTTCACAGAAATTTTTGCCGAGGGAAAGACAATCAGTTTAAGTAAATAAAGAGTTTTACTTTACGACAACCAGTATTTAGCAGACGATGTGTGAATTTTTTAACTTAATAAATAAAAAATTTTTTTCTTTCTTCTCTTCTTTCAAAGAACGACAGAATAAATTCATTTACAAGTGTATACAATCAAGTTTGATATTTCAATTTCATAATTAAACAAATTAAATAGGAAAAAGTGAATAATAATAATAAAATTAATTAAAAAAATTTAACTGTCGATAATAAAGATCGACATTTAATCAATACCTTTTCTATCTTATCAGTTATATCAAAGTTAATAAATTGTCCGCTAGATAGATTTCAACTACTGTTTCTTATTTCCACAATCGAAGTATCGAACAGAAAGTAAACCAAATTCGAATTACTTATTTTATATAATAAAATAAAGAGTGCTTAACGAACTGTAATATTCTTTTAGTAAAAATAGAATGACGAGTGTTAAACGATATGCAAAATTTATAATTCTAGAATTTGACTACAAATTAAAAACGAAATGTCACAAATTCAGTGGAAATTTAAAAAGTTCAATGACAGTTATAATAATAAACGAACGTATTGATGACTGAATTTATTACTAACGATTCTGTTACTTTAATTTATTACTATAAAATACTGTCTATAATTTTTCAAATTACTTCTTTTCTTTTAAAGACAGTAAACTATTCTTTTTTAAATAAACTATTCTTTTTTGCATTGAACTCCTAACAAACACATAATTCTCGCTGTTTTGTAATAGAACGGGGGTCAAATTGACTTTCTAACGCAGACCCGACCCTCCTCCAAGCGAAGCCCACCTCCCCCCGTGTTTTCTTGCTGTTCTATAATAGAACGGGGGTCAAATTGACTTTTTAGTTGGTACTAGAAGGTAACCAACCCAGACCGGAGCCCCCTCCAACGCAACGTGTTTTTTAAAGTAATGAAATTTAAAATAAAATATTTTTATAATAACATCTTAAAATTTAAGTTTTTAAAAAAATGCATTTGGCCCTCTCTCCCACAATGTCCGAGAGATGGCCACATGTATGCGGGTGAGATGGCATTTTCTTTGGCTATTAGCTTTAACTTATTTTTAAATCAATTATATTAATTTTCTCTTCTTTTTACCGCATTCTGAACACTTGTCAATGAATTCCGTGCAGTTTTCATATAACTTTTTAAAATTATATATTTAACTGTATATAAAATTTTAAATATTTAAAATTATTTTTGTAATAGTGCGAAATTGTTTTATTAAGTAATATTTTAACTTTAAAATCTTTATTAGAGTGTTACATAGTAGTTTCTACAATAAAACATGCATTTCTAAACCAAATTAATTTTATTTCCTTACTTTGATATTAATATTTTATATTAATATATGTAAAAAGTAGAAAATCTTAAATTTTAAAAATAGGTTAAAAATAAGACTGTAACAATAAGAAATGTGAATTTCTTCAATTTTTTTAGAACCACCCAAAAAATAAAGAAGGTTTACAATTTCTTTTTTATTTTTTTCAACAATTTTTTGTTTATGTTACCTTTCTGTCACGAAATGCACAAGAATAACCGAAAATATGCGACATCTGCCAGCAAATTCTGTAAAATATTTGAATTGGCCATCTCCCCTGGACTTTCCCTAAATAGAAACATTCTCCTATTTTTCATTAAAGTTTGCAAAATGAGAAAATCAAAGTTGATTTTTGATAAACTATTAATAAAAGATTATTATAAATTTTAGCATGAAGTAAATGGGTAGTTCTGCAAAAGAGGGAATATGAATATATATTATTTTCATTCTTTTGCAGAACTACCAATTTCCAGAAGAGATGGCTTGGTTGTTGGAGATGGCAAGGTTGTATTTAATATTAATTTTTTTAAATTAAAATTATTTTTAATGTTAGCTGTAAAGTTTAAATAGAAATTTACACTTGGATAATAATTTCAAATAGTTTAACTTTATAAATATTTAAAAAATTGTTACATTACTTTATATTGTTACCGGTCCCGATGGATTGGAGTGACGGAATAAGGCGAATACTAAATATGTGTTGAACGTCAAAGAGAAAAAAGAAAAGAAAAAAAGAGGTATATTACAAGGATGAATGTCAGTCAATACAAGGGAAAGGAATTAGAGGATAGTTAGTATAACAACCATATATTCTGTCAACCCCCGTCGCAATGTTACTGTCGAATTTGTATTTCGCGGTACACTAGATTGACTCTAGCTGTTACGAGTCTGATCACACTTCCGTATGCGCGCGCACTCCCTCTCTCTCTTGTTCGTCTTATCGATCTGTTCAAAATAAACGATTGTTTTTTGTGAGTAGCTTACAGTGTATTTATTGACTACACCCTGTCCAAATAAACTATATGCTGACAGGTTATTGGCCCAGCAACTTATTAACTCTTCTGGATGTAGTTTTGAATAACTTTTCATTGAAAGTTCGCTTTCGCGTTTTGTGTGCTCGCGGCGTGTTAGGGCGCTTTTTCCGGCAGCCATAGTGATCAGTGCTCAGGACTATAACGAGTTTTCCACGACTGAGTATACGAAGTGTTTTAAGGACTATAACGACAGTCTACAATGTTCACGGCTACCAAGAGGGTAATCAACCGTTGAAGGAAAGCCATGGAGATGGAGGACGAGAACATAGTGGTCCGAATAAAAATAGACGACATCTCTTTCACAGAAATTTTTGCCGAGGGAAAGACAATCAGTTTAAGTAAATAAAGAGTTTTACTTTACGACAACCAGTATTTAGCAGACGATGTGTGAATTTTTTAACTTAATAAATAAAAAATTTTTTTCTTTCTTCTCTTCTTTCAAAGAACGACAGAATAAATTCATTTACAAGTGTATACAATCAAGTTTGATATTTCAATTTCATAATTAAACAAATTAAATAGGAAAAAGTGAATAATAATAATAAAATTAATTAAAAAAATTTAACTGTCGATAATAAAGATCGACATTTAATCAATACCTTTTCTATCTTATCAGTTATATCAAAGTTAATAAATTGTCCGCTAGATAGATTTCAACTACTGTTTCTTATTTCCACAATCGAAGTATCGAACAGAAAGTAAACCAAATTCGAATTACTTATTTTATATAATAAAATAAAGAGTGCTTAACGAACTGTAATATTCTTTTAGTAAAAATAGAATGACGAGTGTTAAACGATATGCAAAATTTATAATTCTAGAATTTGACTACAAATTAAAAACGAAATGTCACAAATTCAGTGGAAATTTAAAAAGTTCAATGACAGTTATAATAATAAACGAACGTATTGATGACTGAATTTATTACTAACGATTCTGTTACTTTAATTTATTACTATAAAATACTGTCTATAATTTTTCAAATTACTTCTTTTCTTTTAAAGACAGTAAACTATTCTTCTGGTTTGTTGTTCTCTCTAATGGAGTTGTGTTTACATCGGAAGACTGATAACAACTAGATTTGTTTATATTGCACTTGTTAGTAACATGTGTAAAGAGGTATGTCAGTTCTGACTCATTATAACATGAGTTCTGTTTCGATGATGCAAGAGCAGACAGTTATTTTCTTACAACTTTTGCCTTAATTAACGACTGCGTATTTTGATATTCTATTTCGAAATTTTTCTTTTAAAGCAAGAATTCTCTCAAAATCGATTGGGACGATTAGTCAAAGAATATAAGGAAGCCGAGAAACTGTCAGAACCTCTAAACCACGACGTCCAAAGAGCAGGGGAAATTAATTCAAGTGAACACAATCATGATATTTCTCACACAAATGACAAACAATCTTTGTCGGAGACCCAGGTCGTGTCACAAATCAATAACCTTATTGGTGACATTGATCAAAATTCAGGTGATTAATTAGAACCATAGGTTTACGACTGTTTAAGACTGTATTTTTTCTTAACGAATTGTTTAACGATATATAATGACCGTATGAGTGTATTGTCGACAGTGACAAAAACGACAAACTGACCTAAAATAACAAAAAACGAAAATAATCACAACAGTGACGACAGTGACAAAAACAATAGTCAGACCCAAGATAACTATAAGGGTGCTATTAAAAAACGACTGTTATCAAATAACTCAAATTAAGGATCTTTCAATTACGAGGGTTACGAGGATCGTATAAATTATAAAACGGTCAAGTTGGAAAAAATGATGAGCTCAACTTTGAAAATGCAGTCAAAATTGCAGGAGACCATTCAATTATGACTTGAACGCCATAGTTCAGAAAACAAGGTAAAAAACCCAGAATAACTAACCAAATTGTAATGCCTCAAAATTTTTAATTAACGACAGTTCCACAAGCTGAAAGAAATTTTCTCGGTTCTAATAAAAATTTTACAAATAACAACCCAACAGTTACACCGAATTTTACAACAGTTAATAACAATAATAACACGAATAATTCGAATTCAATAGCAAATCAAGTTAAAGAAGCAATTAAAATTGAACTGATCGGTAAAGACAGCGGAATTAAACACGAGTACAAATTAAATTCACAAACCAAATTTGAACATTTTAACGAGTTTTTAACGTCCGAATTACGTATGTCAGACTTGCTTTATGTTATAGATACGACAGTTACTCCACCGGAAGGATTAAATGAAAAATTAAAAGAAAAACATAATTTTAAAGTTTGGGATATTTTCATAAATCGAATTGATCAAATTCATCATACCCGAGTTATACATATTCAAAATCCGATTAAAATTATTAACAAATTACGAGAATTAGAACGATGTGAAGTAAATTTAACAAGTGTTACCGTACGAAAGCAACTTTATTCAATTGAATACGACGCAAAACGCGAATCATCAGTTAAATTCTTAGACCGGTTCGAAGAAATAGTTTTAAATTAAGAACACATTTCTGGTACAACTTTATTATCAGACGAAGAGAAACGCGATGCACTTTTTAACGCCATTTTAACACAATTACCCGAAGTTCAAACGACCGTTTAAATCTCAACTGAACCAAGGCAAAAAATATTTCAAATCATTTAGAAAAAGTAACGACAGTTATAAATATTCTTTTAAAAGAAATAATGACAGTAAAATTCAAAAACGACCCGCTGACAATAAAAACAATACACGACCCCAACAAAGATATTCACGAACAGGTACGAGCGATATACCAAAAATCGGTTTCACCGAATTGCAGAACAACAAATCAGGTAAGTCAAATAAAATTATACCTCAAATTGCATCCTTGTCAATGTCTGATACTGTTTCCACCTCCGAAACCAAAACAGAATCTTCAGTTTACATATATAGTCTTTCCAAATCAAATACAATTAAAAATAAAAATGACAATTATGTTTCTTTTATCGTGGATACCTGTGCGACAGAACATATTACAAATTCAAAAAAAATATTTTTGATAGATTAAATAAAATCGAATGTAATGTTGTTAAATGCGCAAATAAAGACAGTAAAGCAGATTTCATTGCTCAGGGTTAAGGAAATGTTAATTTAATTTCAGATTATAATAAATCATTCTCTTTAACGAATGTAATTTATACCAATTTAGTTTCCGAAAATCTACTATTACTCCGACGACTTGCCGAAGCAGGTTATTCTACTCATTTAAACGACAAGCAAATAATATTTTTAACTCTAAATAGTCTAAATCAAAAGATTTACTTGCAACGGGTGTTTATGGTAAAGGTAAACCATATTGGTTTCTTAAAGGACCCCGCACAAAATGCATTGGAATTGGCTTACCGTTAATTTTGTTCAAATTTTCAGAATTAGTAGTTCTAAGTGTCCTAATTAAAGATATAATTTTGTTAAACTCAAAACTTCACTTGTTTGGCTGAAAACAGGGGGTGAAAGTACCCCCTGTCTAAGGCATGAAATGAACATTTCAGTGCTTTTAGCCAAATAAACCATTATTTTTGGTAAGTTTAATGTCAGAAGTCACCAATATACATAAAGAGAGAACTCTTAATGTTAAACAAATAAAAATGTAAAATATCAACCCTCAAAAACTACCCCTTGTACAGTTAAAACCATATAGAAAAGGAAAAAACTATTTTAATCACAAAAAATATTTTTATAAATAAAATATTGACTTTTCATTTACTAATACATATGAGATGACATACTTACCACGGTGGTCTTGAATCAACTTTGAATGAAATGTCTTAGCACATCATTTTTTTTGCTGATTTGGGTTATTTGCACTCTCAATAATGTGTAAAAAATTTATAGCCCATAACTTGTCGAGCCGTTTTTATATTTATTATATATAACCTTTTCGTTAATTTTTTTTCTGTGCAGTAACTGGTATAATTTCCGTAAATTGGCAAAAATATGTGCCTTAACATGTATTGTAATATTTAAACAAAACTGACTTATTGTGTCAGAAATATTATTTAAATTGTTATATTATATTATTTAAAATTAAAGAAAAGTATTAGGGTCAGATGGGGTAAATCCGGACAGAGGGCAAATACGGACAAAAGGTGTTGGATCTTAATTTACAAATTAAAAATTCAGTTCGACGTCAATATTTTAAGCTCAGATCCTTTAAAAGAGATTCTGACTACTTCCATGATTTTATCTCGACAATTGTCAACAGGATAATTTGAAAACTTAGGATAAATCTGGAAAAGTGGTGTAAGTAGTGTAATTCGATTAATCTTTAAAAAAGTCCGGCATATTGGATCTGGCATTTTGAATTTTCAAAATCTGACTTTGTATTCGTATTCAATGATCCCAAAAACTTTTCTTTATCAAGTTTTATTAAAATCCATTAAAATTTGTTAAAGCTATATATGTTTTTGATTATTACTTTTTGAATCGTTAATTGATTAATTTTTATGATACTACAACACTTAACTGATTCAACTTTTGTACATCTAGTATGAATTTTTTTCAAGTTGTTCTATCCCTTAATAGAGTAGTATACTTAAGATAACTTTATTTTAAACCTTTCTTAGAAACTAAGCTGTCAGGATTTACCCCAAATTTAAAGAAATTTTCTAAATCTTGGGGTAAATCCGAACAATAAAATGTAAAAAATTAAATATAAAATTTTATAAAAAATAAAAAATTAATCTAGGGAACTCAAGACAGAAATTAATGCAGTATAAAACGAAAGAATTTCCTTTTATTATAAAAAAACTTACGTCATTTGTGAAAAATAGGTATTTTGTCCGGATTTACCCCAACTGACCCTATTTTAATTAATATTATGCTTAAATCCATAATTTGATACAAATATGCAACATTTTAAATAAAAAACTGATGATTTTTTTTAAATGAGTTTTCTCAAAAACGGCTCGACAAGTTATGGGCTATAAATTTTTTACACATTATTTAGAATGCAAATAACCCAAATCAGCAAAAAAAAGGGATGTGCAAAGACTTTATATTCAAAGTTGATTCAAGACCACCGTGTTACCCTTACAAACAACCCCAACAACAACAACAAAAAGCAACCCCTTTTATATTTTAAACAAATCCAGTAAACCAGATAAATGAACAGTTTAAACAGAGAAAGACTTTTGAAAATCGACTGGAAGTAATTATTTAATCTTCCGTGATTTTCAGTGCAATGTTCAAAATAAAAAAGTACCCTTATGAAAAAAACAACCCCTTAAGATTTAAAGTGAAAAAAGTAAAAAATCCATTTCAACCAAAGAAAACTATTAAAAATAGTAAACAGTTTATTATGTTTGTAGTTGTTAAAGAAACTACCTCCTACATGTAACAAAAATAAAATATTATTTTAAATATTCGACGCTATTTATAATAAACATCCCTCTAAGTATTAGGCTCATAGAAAGAAAATAACTCATTGAAGATATTGCATGTCTTTAGGCTTGTGAAAACTCTCAAATGTTTTGTTTCAATCTTATTATATTGTTCAAAAACATGCCTGCATTCGCTAGAAAAACATTTTCTACCCAGAGTACGCCACGTGGAGGCTGCAGGTACAAGATTTTGTACTCCTTTTCTTGTTAAAAAAAATCTCACCTATTTACATATCTCACCTATTTACATATATACAAGTTGCACTTAGTAGCAAATCTTATTTTAAGGACTTTGCTGCAATGCATCCAAAAAACTATTCATTGACAGGGTTGTTTCTGTTTCCTGCATCTAACACGCTGTCCAAAAGATCCGTCCAAGGGTATTTCACGTCTTCTTCGTGACGAGCATATCCGAAGTACCATAAAACACTTGCAACGTGAGCACAAGTACCTAAAGTTCTTGCACCCGACTTACAAGTGCAATAGTAACCACGGATAGGTTGCTGCTGTTCACCTCTATTTTCTTCAAGATCATAAAGTATCCGTAGCTGATGTCGCGTAGCATTTCGAAATCTGGAAAAATGCGCATTCTTATTAAACCAGGTTCATTCATCAAAGCATCTAGTTGTAATTCTTCATTACCATCTCTATGGACTTTATCCTGAATATAAGATGGTGCCAAGTTTACTTGGTATACCCCGAATGTCAAGTGACGCTAATACTCCATAGAAAGATGAGGAAAATATGGAAGATCGTTTTCGTTTAAATGCACCCACTGTGCGTT
Source organism: Leptopilina myrica (nomen nudum) (assembly GCA_032872475.1). Classification (NCBI taxonomy): domain Eukaryota; kingdom Metazoa; phylum Arthropoda; class Insecta; order Hymenoptera; family Figitidae; genus Leptopilina; species Leptopilina myrica (nomen nudum). Next base: position 30,015,020 of record CM065464.1, read on the forward strand.
TCTTCGGAAAAGTTCCTCTTCTTCAACCCTTGTTTTTAATTCATTTGCTGTTTCAGCTTTTAATAACATTTCTGTTGCTAATTCAACTGTAGCTACTTCCATTTCTATTAAACCACGATATTTATTTATTATCGCGCCAGCAATGCGATAAAAATCACCAAGATGAGGAACATGTGTCATTGATATGGGTTTACCAAATATTTTAAAAATAGATTGCAAGTGCCCGTTTCGCGATTCTACTAACCATCTTATTTTTGTGATTAACCGAGCTTCGTTCGCATCCTCAGTAGAGAATTGTCCTTCATTACGACCCAACAACGGTGGCATTTTGGGTATTAAACCCATCCGTTCAAGAAAAGGAATCGCATCGCGATACCCTCTATCAACAATAATTATATCGCGATGCACTTTTTAACGCCATTTTAACACAATTACCCGAAGTTCAAACGACCGTTTAAATCTCAACTGAACCAAGGCAAAAAATATTTCAAATCATTTAGAAAAAGTAACGACAGTTATAAATATTCTTTTAAAAGAAATAATGACAGTAAAATTCAAAAACGACCCGCTGACAATAAAAACAATACACGACCCCAACAAAGATATTCACGAACAGGTACGAGCGATATACCAAAAATCGGTTTCACCGAATTGCAGAACAACAAATCAGGTAAGTCAAATAAAATTATACCTCAAATTGCATCCTTGTCAATGTCTGATACTGTTTCCACCTCCGAAACCAAAACAGAATCTTCAGTTTACATATATAGTCTTTCCAAATCAAATACAATTAAAAATAAAAATGACAATTATGTTTCTTTTATCGTGGATACCTGTGCGACAGAACATATTACAAATTCAAAAAAAATATTTTTGATAGATTAAATAAAATCGAATGTAATGTTGTTAAATGCGCAAATAAAGACAGTAAAGCAGATTTCATTGCTCAGGGTTAAGGAAATGTTAATTTAATTTCAGATTATAATAAATCATTCTCTTTAACGAATGTAATTTATACCAATTTAGTTTCCGAAAATCTACTATTACTCCGACGACTTGCCGAAGCAGGTTATTCTACTCATTTAAACGACAAGCAAATAATATTTTTAACTCTAAATAGTCTAAATCAAAAGATTTACTTGCAACGGGTGTTTATGGTAAAGGTAAACCATATTGGTTTCTTAAAGGACCCCGCACAAAATGCATTGGAATTGGCTTACCGTTAATTTTGTTCAAATTTTCAGAATTAGTAGTTCTAAGTGTCCTAATTAAAGATATAATTTTGTTAAACTCAAAACTTCACTTGTTTGGCTGAAAACAGGGGGTGAAAGTACCCCCTGTCTAAGGCATGAAATGAACATTTCAGTGCTTTTAGCCAAATAAACCATTATTTTTGGTAAGTTTAATGTCAGAAGTCACCAATATACATAAAGAGAGAACTCTTAATGTTAAACAAATAAAAATGTAAAATATCAACCCTCAAAAACTACCCCTTGTACAGTTAAAACCATATAGAAAAGGAAAAAACTATAACATGTATTGTAATATTTAAACAAAACTGACTTATTGTGTCAGAAATATTATTTAAATTGTTATATTATATTATTTAAAATTAAAGAAAAGTATTAGGGTCAGATGGGGTAAATCCGGACAGAGGGCAAATACGGACAAAAGGTGTTGGATCTTAATTTACAAATTAAAAATTCAGTTCGACGTCAATATTTTAAGCTCAGATCCTTTAAAAGAGATTCTGACTACTTCCATGATTTTATCTCGACAATTGTCAACAGGATAATTTGAAAACTTAGGATAAATCTGGAAAAGTGGTGTAAGTAGTGTAATTCGATTAATCTTTAAAAAAGTCCGGCATATTGGATCTGGCATTTTGAATTTTCAAAATCTGACTTTGTATTCGTATTCAATGATCCCAAAAACTTTTCTTTATCAAGTTTTATTAAAATCCATTAAAATTTGTTAAAGCTATATATGTTTTTGATTATTACTTTTTGAATCGTTAATTGATTAATTTTTATGATACTACAACACTTAACTGATTCAACTTTTGTACATCTAGTATGAATTTTTTTCAAGTTGTTCTATCCCTTAATAGAGTAGTATACTTAAGATAACTTTATTTTAAACCTTTCTTAGAAACTAAGCTGTCAGGATTTACCCCAAATTTAAAGAAATTTTCTAAATCTTGGGGTAAATCCGAACAATAAAATGTAAAAAATTAAATATAAAATTTTATAAAAAATAAAAAATTAATCTAGGGAACTCAAGACAGAAATTAATGCAGTATAAAACGAAAGAATTTCCTTTTATTATAAAAAAACTTACGTCATTTGTGAAAAATAGGTATTTTGTCCGGATTTACCCCAACTGACCCTATTTTAATTAATATTATGCTTAAATCCATAATTTGATACAAATATGCAACATTTTAAATAAAAAACTGATGATTTTTTTTAAATGAGTTTTCTCAAAAACGGCTCGACAAGTTATGGGCTATAAATTTTTTACACATTATTTAGAATGCAAATAACCCAAATCAGCAAAAAAAAGGGATGTGCAAAGACTTTATATTCAAAGTTGATTCAAGACCACCGTGTTACCCTTACAAACAACCCCAACAACAACAACAAAAAGCAACCCCTTTTATATTTTAAACAAATCCAGTAAACCAGATAAATGAACAGTTTAAACAGAGAAAGACTTTTGAAAATCGACTGGAAGTAATTATTTAATCTTCCGTGATTTTCAGTGCAATGTTCAAAATAAAAAAGTACCCTTATGAAAAAAACAACCCCTTAAGATTTAAAGTGAAAAAAGTAAAAAATCCATTTCAACCAAAGAAAACTATTAAAAATAGTAAACAGTTTATTATGTTTGTAGTTGTTAAAGAAACTACCTCCTACATGTAACAAAAATAAAATATTATTTTAAATATTCGACGCTATTTATAATAAACATCCCTCTAAGTATTAGGCTCATAGAAAGAAAATAACTCATTGAAGATATTGCATGTCTTTAGGCTTGTGAAAACTCTCAAATGTTTTGTTTCAATCTTATTATATTGTTCAAAAACATGCCTGCATTCGCTAGAAAAACATTTTCTACCCAGAGTACGCCACGTGGAGGCTGCAGGTACAAGATTTTGTACTCCTTTTCTTGTTAAAAAAAATCTCACCTATTTACATATCTCACCTATTTACATATATACAAGTTGCACTTAGTAGCAAATCTTATTTTAAGGACTTTGCTGCAATGCATCCAAAAAACTATTCATTGACAGGGTTGTTTCTGTTTCCTGCATCTAACACGCTGTCCAAAAGATCCGTCCAAGGGTATTTCACGTCTTCTTCGTGACGAGCATATCCGAAGTACCATAAAACACTTGCAACGTGAGCACAAGTACCTAAAGTTCTTGCACCCGACTTACAAGTGCAATAGTAACCACGGATAGGTTGCTGCTGTTCACCTCTATTTTCTTCAAGATCATAAAGTATCCGTAGCTGATGTCGCGTAGCATTTCGAAATCTGGAAAAATGCGCATTCTTATTAAACCAGGTTCATTCATCAAAGCATCTAGTTGTAATTCTTCATTACCATCTCTATGGACTTTATCCTGAATATAAGATGGTGCCAAGTTTACTTGGTATACCCCGAATGTCAAGTGACGCTAATACTCCATAGAAAGATGAGGAATATATGGAAGATCGTTTTCGTTTAAATGCACCCACTGTGCGTTTCTTCGGAAAAGTTCCTCTTCTTCAACCCTTGTTTTTAATTCATTTGCTGTTTCAGCTTTTAATAACATTTCTGTTGCTAATTCAACTGTAGCTACTTCCATTTCTATTAAACCACGATATTTATTTATTATCGCGCCAGCAATGCGATAAAAATCACCAAGATGAGGAACATGTGTCATTGATATGGGTTTACCAAATATTTTAAAAATAGATTGCAAGTGCCCGTTTCGCGATTCTACTAACCATCTTATTTTTGTGATTAACCGAGCTTCGTTCGCATCCTCAGTAGAGAATTGTCCTTCATTACGACCCAACAACGGTGGCATTTTGGGTATTAAACCCATCCGTTCAAGAAAAGGAATCGCATCGCGATACCCTCTATCAACAATAATTATATCGCCTTCGTCTAACCATTCTCTGATTTGAGCACCATCTCTTTCACATTCTTGTATTAAAATGTTGGCGTCGTTATTTCGTGCGTCTGAAAAGTATGGTCCGTGAATGTCAAGAATGTATCCATTCGTTGACACCAAAAGAATGGGCTTAACAAGATGACAACTCTTGTGAAGATTAAACGATTGTCGTAAAGCTTGAAAATTGCTAGATTTCCCAATTTTTGCGTAAGTACCGTCGATGATGACAATTGCTTTACGATTTTCTGGTGTCGGATTGTATAATGTATTTGCAAAATCAGGTACATATCTCTCTATGAATTCTTGTCTCGTTATTGCGTTAAGTCCAATGTTTTGAGGAACAAATGATTCCATTAAAAATATTCTTACTTTACTAACAGCCATACTAACACTTTGTCTGCTGGGATAATTAAAAACAACTGAAAGAAATTCATCTGGTAGACCTTGCCGCATTTTGCATAAAAATACTAAAAGGTCTTTCTTTGAAATATATCTCTGACCTGGTACCAGTTGCGCTGGATCGAATAGAGAATATAAATCTCGAAATTGTTCCTTAGTTATTGGAGAAAATGATTTGAACTGATCGTCCGAAAAATCGCTTTCATCTACGAATTTTTTTCGATTTTTTTTCACAGAACCGCTGAGACCATTTAAAAACTTTAATAACTGAGGACCTTTAATACAATAAAATCTATTCATAAAACGAAGATGTTGCATGAGATCTGCAGGGATGAAACCGTGTTCATCTAAATGCTCTGGACAACACCTAACATTTTCTTGAACGTAAATGTCTTTTAGGACAAAAATGTTAACACGACATTCGTCTGAAAGTCGTACTACATTATCTATCCGATTGCAAATAAGGCACGTATGGCTCGATGTTTGCGTTAAGACATTAAGTCTTAAACAAGATGGATTATTTTCATTTTCATTAACTTCAATATTAATAAGTCGCTTGCATGTTATGCATACACGTGTATTAATACCAATTGCAAGCGGTGGAAAGCCTCTTTCTTCTCGCCAACGAATTGCAATTTCGCTCTTATCAACATTTTCTTCTCCTTCAATAGATGACATTTGTCTAGGTTGAAAAACTGCATTACAAACATAGCAACGCATTTTGTTTATATTATTATTTACTTCAAGGTAGGAACACCAGTGCAATTATCGAAATGTACAATAGTATAAAGTAAGAATTGCAAAATACCCGCAATCTGAAACAACGATGCTATGCTAATATCTTTGAAAAATCAATCAAACTCTAAAAATGTGTTTAAATAATGTACTCTACAATATTTTAAACAATGATTAACATATTCTTAATCCAGATATTGTAGCACTGGTGTTCCTACCCTTTCACCATTTGGCGTCATTCACACGAAAACACATATATAGTCAATACAGTTTAAAGGCAAGAATTACATACTATAAGATTTTTAAACATAATAAACTGTTTACTATTTTTAATAGTTTTCTTTGGTTGAAATGGATTTTTTACTTTTTTCACTTTAAATCTTAAGGGGTTGTTTTTTTCATAAGGGTACTTTTTTATTTTGAACATTGCACTGAAAATCACGGAAGATTAAATAATTACTTCCAGTCGATTTTCAAAAGTCTTTCTCTGTTTAAACTGTTCATTTATCTGGTTTACTGGATTTGTTTAAAATATAAAAGGGGTTGCTTTTTGTTGTTGTTGTTGGGGTTGTTTGTAAGGGTAAGTATGTCATCTCATATGTATTAGTAAATGAAAAGTCAATATTTTATTTATAAAAATATTTTTTGTGATTAAAATAGTTTTTTCCTTTTCTATATGGTTTTAACTGTACAAGGGGTAGTTTTTGAGGGTTGATATTTTACATTTTTATTTGTTTAACATTAAGAGTTCTCTCTTTATGTATATTGGTGACTTCTGACATTAAACTTACCAAAAATAATGGTTTATTTGGCTAAAAGCACTGAAATGTTCATTTCATGCCTTAGACAGGGGGTACTTTCACCCCCTGTTTTCAGCCAAACAAGTGAAGTTTTGAGTTTAACAAAATTATATCTTTAATTAGGACACTTAGAACTACTAATTCTGAAAATTTGAACAAAATTAACGGTGAGCCAATTCCAATGCATTTTGTGCGGGGTCCTTTAAAATTGACAGGAAAAGTTCAAATGAAAATTCAGTGCTTTCAGATACAACTATTTTTGACCCGTCTCTAGTTTGTGAAACTCTCAAAGAATATAACAAATCGATGGATAAAAACACAATTAGAAATAATAATATAACGAATGACTCCTTTAATACGACTGAAAATAACGAGACGAATAAAAACTAATATTTAATTAATAACTCCACAAAAGAACTTAACAATAAAAATTAAAAAATCTGAATCTACTACTATTTTCGATTTTGACAGTTCCACAGTAAAACGAAAAATAACTAATGTTGACGAATTGCCCGAAGCAGATGTCTTAGACGAATTTACACCCTTTAACGATAATAGTTACAATGAGTTTATTAAAAAGAACAAAGCCATGCTTTGGCACGTAATTTGAGGTTTTAAAGACATAAATTCTTCCGACGTGAAAGGAACCTATGCGCCAGTTTCTAAACTTACTTTAGTAAGAATAGTTCTCGCGATAATTAATTATTATGAATTGAAAGCGTGTCAATTAGATGTTAAATCTGCCTTCTTGAACGGTATTCTAGAAGACGAGATTTATATGTAAATTCCCGATGGTTTTGAAAATTCTCAAAAATTACGACAGATCAAAGTTTGACAACTTTTCAAAGCGATTTACGGGTTACGAGTTTGTCCAAAACAATGGAACAGAAAATTCTCTGAAGTTGCTCATTCTTTAGGACTGATTAATGACGATTATGAACCCTGCTTATTCACGTGGTATTCTGGCAATTCGATAGTCATTTTGCTAATTTACGTTGATGATATTTTGCTAGCAAGTAACGACAATAAGAAAATGATATAAATTAAAAGTGAACTAATGATCTCGTTTGAAATTACTGTCTTAGGCGAACCAAAATATTACTTGCGTATGAATATTGAAAGACACAGGGGTTTAAAAAAAAGGACAATGACTCAAAAGGATTACATTGAAAAATGTTTAATGAAATTTAATTTTGAGAATGAATTTTCAAAAAACACACCGATGACGACACTAAAGGTAGCAAATCACGAACGAAGGGAACGAGAACAAGTCGACAGTTTCAAAACTTACGAAAAACTCATGGACATTCCGTACAGAGAAACAATTGGTAGTCTTTTGTATATGTCCGGAGCTATTCGTCCAGATATAGCTTACGCAGTAAATATACCTTAACACACATCAAATTGATCCGACCGAAAACGAGTGGAATATGGTCAAAAGAGTTTTTTAATACTTGAAAGGAACGAAAGATTTACGACTAAAATTTATCAGTATACGAAACGATTTATTAGCTTATTCTGCCACGAATTGTACACGATACTTTGTCCAACAACTGCAAAACTTATTTTATTTATCTCAATTTTTATTTATAAGATTTTTGTGTAAACTATCATTACCTATTTGGATATGTCACGTTACTTACGTAAATTGCGTAAATTATGTAAGTCATACCCTTAGTTTAGTTACGTAAATTATATTAATATTAACAATTTAAAAGGAAAACACAAATAATTTTATTTTTTTTTCAATCATCAAACTCATTTCTCCACTAGCCAAATCCACCAGTGGAGGAAAGTAGCAATTTCCTCCACTGGTGCCTAGCGTACAATAGTTTAATTCCACTGCAGACGTTGGACAAAAACTGTTTGCTTTCATAACCCTAATAAAAATTTAAAAATTGTTTAATTTAAATTCAAATACTGTGTGTAATCGTGATGCTCTATTTAATTATGAAATAAAAAATTAATTATTTATACAAGTTATGTGAAAAAATGCACTTTCGTGTTTTTCCGAATGCAAATATGAAGTAGAAAGTTAGGTAAGGTCCTGTACGTAGTTGCTCAACAAAAAGATACGCGAGCTCGGTCCTCCGATTTGATGGAAAAACTTACCTAACTGACAGTGACGTCATGTGGTAGGGAGACGTCATCTGTAATTTTATAATTTTTACGAATTTACAAATTTTGTTGCAGTAAGATAAATATAACAAATATTCATATTTAATATTAATAAATAATATTTAATTAACTAATAATAATAATTAATCATGTTAATTAATTACAAATTATTATAAATATGAAAAATTATTTCACATTTTTTAAACAAATTATTTTTATGTATGTTTGTGTAAATATTTTAATTATTAAAGCCATTAATCTTGTTAACATATTAAAAATTCGTCAATATAAAATACAACAACCAGTTCAACTTAAACATAACCTCTGAGTTAAAACATTGACAAAAAGGGAAACAGCTGCTTGCTGCTTGCGACCTGAGGATAAACCGGGTTTAGCCGAATACAGTTAAGTAGTCGTTCGGCTCTATCTCGACTGTCTTTTTGATGGAAGAACTTATGTAATTGCATCTAAATTCATATGTAGGAAAGATACAGGCCACCGGACGTAATATCGAGATAAGGTATGTAATATCTATATAGGATATTTGAAGACGATATGATATAATGTTATAAAATTAATAATAAATAAAAATGAAATAAAACTAGCTATTTTTCAATTAATAGAGCATTATTTTTTCCTAAATTTTATTTTAAAGTCTTAATTGTCAAAGAGTTAGAAATATTTTTATAAGCATTTAAAATATATTTCCCTGTTAAAAATTCCTGTGAAGAATCTTATACAGGATCCTGTTCCACGAATATTCGTAAGATCCTTTGCAAGTTCGTACATAAGAACGCAATAGCGTTCTTATGTACCCAGGGTTCTCTAATGAGCCTTAATAAGATCAAGCGTGTTTTCCTTTGTACCGAAACAAACAACAACATAGCATCCTGGACAGTTTCCTTTGTTAAATCATTTGCAAGATCTTGCATTATCAATCTGGAAGTAAAAAACTCAGCTTAAAATCCCCGTACAGGATACTACAAAAATCTTTTCGGGATCCTGTGCAAGTTCCGATGCAGGAACTTTAGCTATTAATGGTTCATGTAAAGGTTTCTGTAGCGGAACACTTGCAGGAACCTGTATAAGAAACTTTGTAGAGGTTCCTGTACAGGAACCTTTGCAGTTTTGTAAACTGCAGGTACTTAAGTGTAAATGATCCTGTAAGGGACCCGTAAAAGATCCTATACGGTTTCTTCAATTAATTTATTTATATTTTTAACTCCTGCGCAGTAGTTTTCTATGAGTTTTTCGAATGCGCAAACCATTTTTCTGACCAACAGTGTTATACGGGCCTAACATATTAAAGTATAAAGTTTTTGTCTGTTAAATGCTGCGTAAAATAAAAAACATGTAAAACTTAACATTTAAAAAATTAAAAAGTTTCCTGTAGAGGATCCTGCAAGAGTTCCTGTACAGTACCCTTGCAGGAACATTTAATAGCTAAAGTTCCTGCATCGGAACCTACACAGGATCCCTAGAGGATCCTGAACGGGGATTTTAAGCTGAGTTTTTTACTTCCAGATTATTGTTAATGCAAGATCTTACAAATGATTTTAAAATGGAAACTGCCCAAGATGCTATGTTGTTGTTTGTTTCGGTACATAGGATAACACGCTTGATCTTATTAAGGTTCATTAGGGAACCCTGGGTAGTAGCGTTCTTATGTACGAACTTGCAAAGGATCTTACGAATATTCCTGGAACAGGATACTGTATAAGATCCTTCGCAGGGATTTTTAACAGGGTTAAAAATATAATGATATTACAAATAATTAAAAGCAACTATTCAATTTATTAATATTATTATAACTGTAAAATATTTTTCATCTAAAGGCAAAAATATAAAAATTTGTTTGAGTATTTTCTTGTCTTCAAAAGTTTGTCACATCTGGTTGGTTGTAGTTGACCATCTTAAGGGTTCCTCATTGTAATAGCTTTTCCAGTTCTCTTTTTTTCTTATAGATTTACTTAGACAGAAAATTTGAAATTTTTCAGATTGATATATACAGAGCAAATGTTTTCTGTAAAGTCTTTTTCCAAAGATCTTTCGAGCGTCAGTTGCTTTTTAGAATTCGTCAGAAAGAGATTAAAACCGTATGTGATCAAATTATTTTGAACTTAATATTTTGTTGTGAAGTGAATTGTTTAGTGAATTGTTGCATTAAAATGGATATTTTTAAGTGAATATTTTGTTGTAAAGTGAATTTTTTAAGTGGTCTTGTGCAATACCCAACTGCAAAGGACAAATATATTTTAAGCATATTTTGTAGAATCTGTTAAATTGATTTGTTTAATAAATTTAAAAGGTACATAATAAAAAATTATAAATAAATTGTGTATAATAATTACTAGTTAAACTTGTTAAAAAAACTGGAACTGAATAAATATATATGAGGCGTTATTTCTCAAACGTCCCAGTCCAAAATTATAAGTCTTTGGATTGTGTTGGTATTTTGGGAAATTGTTGCCCTATATGAAAGTAATAAATCTGTAAAATATTAGCTCTTTAAAAAAAAATTGTAGAAAGTGGTGGGGGTTAAAGTTCTGACATTTTAAGTAACACTGCCATTTTCAAAACCATGTAACTTTTATAAAACTTTATCGATTTTAATTTGTTTATAATGGATTTAAAGCATTTTTCATCTACTTTCTAAAAATTTTACAAACAAATTTTTAAAAAAATTTTTAAACAATTTTTTTTCAAAAATTAAGTTTATTTTTTAATTTTGACCTTGATGGGTATTTTAAAAAATTTTTTTTTTATTTTTATTGGAAAGCTGACATTTTTCCGGAAAAAACCATATAAGTTTCATAGTGGGATGACCAGAAGTTTAGAAGATATTTGAAAGCAAAGTAAGCGGTGCGCCCGGGTTACTGTACGTTACGACGGCGCTGCGCTGTTAAACGACATAAAAATCACTCTTTTATCTTCATATGCTTCAGTAAAAGCTCTGCATTTAAACAGGGTTGATACTTCCTATGAATCTTTTTCAATAGTAGCTCTCTGCATTTAACAGGGTTGAGACTGTCATTAAAATAATGCCTGCATTACTTTTACCGAAAAAAATTTAAATATATAATTTTGAAAACGAATGTTTAAACTTTTATAAATTATAATTATTATCAATTAAAATGAGTAATTTTGAAAAAGAAAGATTAAAGTTTTAAAGGAACAATAATTATCATCAATTAAAATAATTAATTTTGAAAAAAATATTGATGTTTCGTAAGTTAAAATTATTGTTATTGGCAATTGGAAAATTTAATTTTGAGAAACAGAAATTTAAGTTGAATAGAAATTGAATATTTTAATAAGATTAATTTTTAAAAATTTAATGTTAAATAGTCATGAGATTCAATTTTTTTTTATTAATTTAGGTCATTTGTTTAATAATAATAATAATAATAGATTTAAAAACAAATGACCTAAATTAATAAAAAAAATTGAATCTCATGACTATTTAACATTAAATTTTTAAAAATTAATCTTATTAAAATATTCAATTTCTATTCAACTTAAATTTCTGTTTCTCAAAATTAAATTTTCCAATTGCCAATAACAATAATTTTAACTTACGAAACATCAATATTTTTTTCAAAATTAATTATTTTAATTGATGATAATTATTGTTCCTTTAAAACTTTAATCTTTCTTTTTCAAAATTACTCATTTTAATTGATAATAATTATAATTTATAAAAGTTTAAACATTCGTTTTCAAAATTATATATTTAAATTTTTTTCGGTAAAAGTAATGCAGGCATTATTTTAATGACAGTCTCAACCCTGTTAAATGCAGAGAGCTACTATTAAAAAAGATTCATAGGAAGTATCAACCCTGTTTAAATGCAGAGCTTTTACTGAAGCAGATGAAGATAAAAGAGTGATTTTTATGTCGTTTAACGGCGCAGCGCCGGCGTAACGTACAGTAACCCGGGCGCACCGCTTACTTTGCTTTCAAATATCTTCTAAACTTCTGGTCATCCCACTATGAAACTTATATGGTTTTTTCCGAAAAAATGTCAGCTTTCCAATAAAAATAAAAAAAAAAATTTTTTAAATACCCATCAACGTCAAAATTAAAAAATAAACTTAATTTTTTAAAAAATTTGTTTGTAAAATTTTTAGAAAGTAGATGAAAAATGCTTTAAATCCATTATAAACAAATTAAAATCGATAAAGTTTTATAAAAGTTACATGGTTTTGAAAATGGCAGTGTTACTTAAAATGTCAGAACTTTAACCCCCACCACTTTCTACAATTTTTTTTTTAAAGAGCTAATATTTTACAGATTTATTACTTTCATATAGGGCAACAATTTCCCAAAATACCAACACAATCCAAAGACTTATAATTTTGGACTGGGACGTTTGAGAAATAACGCCTCATATACAAATTTATATAATAAAATCGTTTTAATTTATTCTTTGAGTCAATTGCAATTTTTGTTTGTTTATTAGAATATAAAAAAAGAAATATTTGCAATTAATATTAATACTAAATTAATTTAAATATAAATTCCTACTATTGGTAGAGGTTAAATTGCATTGTATGTAGATTTGATATTACTTGGCCTATATAAATACTACATAGACATAGATATGACATCAGCTTGTCTACGTAGATATGACATCTGCACTCTATGTAGATTCTATATTATTTACCTATATAGATATTACATTCCAACTCTACGTAGATCGTACGTATATTTACCTACATAGAGCCTATGTATGCTGTATGTAGCCAAGCGTTACATTTCCGTCATAGATTGTATGTTAGTTTTGACTCGCAGGCCTATGTCGCCTTGTAGGCCAGATGACTTAGAGTCTACATAGATCCGACTTTAATTTTTATATAGCCTAACACTCTGACCACTCTGCTACTCTGACGTGAAATCAAGGAAGCAAAAGTGTTTTGATAAGTTACACTACACTGGCCGATACTGTGCCATTATTGGGCCGAGCTACGTCCCTATATTGGCAATTATAATTTGCCATCATAGATACAAAATGTTAAACCTTAATGTGACATTTCTGGGCCAAGCTACGCCCCAATTCTGGCAATTATAATTTGCCATCAAATATACAACATTTTTGCCATTAAAGTGCCACTAATGTGCCTTCAATGGGCCTATCGTCGTCACATCATTGGCATTAAAATTGAACTTTAAAAAATTTAATTATGAGAATTAAATTTTAAAAAGAACATTCATTTATTCAATAAATTCTATTTGTCAATTAGAAAATTTAATTGAAAATGAAACTGAAAATTTTTGAATATTTATAAAATAAAGGAAAAGATTTTATTAAATAAAATGTTCTGTTACATTTATTTACGAATTTAATTGTAAAATTATTTAAAAACATCAATAACTTCTTTTTTAAATAACTATTTAATTAAACTTTTTCAAAAAAATTAATTCTCTAAAATTGCCAGTTGAAAATATAGAAAATACAAATTTTCAAATATTTTAATTTGAGTCCTTTTTAAACCTATTCAATTATTTAAATACAAAATAAATAATTTATTGAATAACTGAATGTTTCTTAAAATTGAATTCTCAAAATAAAATTTATCAAATTAAAATGCCATTAATGTGCCTTTAATGGGCCGATCGTCATTACTTCACTGGCAATTGAATTTTGCCCTTAAAGATTGATCAACTTCAATCAAAGATACAAAATGTTTGCTATTAATGTGCCAATAATGAGCTTTTACGGGACGGATGGTCGGCACATCACTGGCAAATGTCTTTTGTCATTAAAGATTAATCAACTTTGCCGTAAGTGTGTCATTATAGGGCCGAGAGCTGTCCCAGTATTAAAAATTTCGAAAATCTGACCATCGGCGCCATCATTGGCCCAGCAATGGGACGTTTTTAACACCAGTAATGGCCCAGTAACTACTGCCAATTTTCGGCAGACTTACTGGACCAATGATGGTCCGTTTTTGCAGTCTTGGCATTTCGCACTTGGGTAGATTATAATGTTAATGATTCTATTAATTTATGCATTTTTTATTAATTAATTTGTAGTTCATTAAAAATTAATTAACTAATGTGTGATGAATAAAGTAATACTCTGGTTTATCTTCGTTAAAATTAACTAAAATCATTCCTGGCTTAACTACTTCTCCATTAAAAGAGATCCAAGAAGTAACTAACAAATTTTTTCAATTCGCAAGTTACCCTAGTAGAAATTTATGTCGTGGCATGGCTAGATTTATTCAAGTTACTGTACAGTTTTAATCATGGAAGTTTAATCTAGCTTAACTGGCGAACTACTAGACAGCTACTGCATAACACTGTTAAAGAAAATATAAAGTTGAACTTGATTATTACTGCATAGAAGTCCTGTACAGTTATTTTCATGGCACTATCGAGGCGTTCCGAGATATTATTTTCCAAAGTTTGTCGTGGCGTCAGCGCTACCGCCGGTTTCAGTAACTAAACAGTTGTGTATTGACATTTTCGAAATATTTTCTATAAAATAAATCTTTTGGTTTTACAGTTTATAGTTTTCATATTTTTAATTTTGTTCTTTTATTTTACTGTTGACAACTTGAAAACTTTTTTAAAATTCGCTTTAATTAATTGAGTTAATTAAAATAACTAATTTTTAAATTCAGAAGACAATTTTTTTTCAAGATTACATAATCTTATTATATGTATAAATATTAATTTAACAAACCTGTTACATAAAAAAAGTTAGAATTGGTCCAATAAAGTGAGGTTATGTTTTACATTGATGTATTGACGTTGACATATGTATAGCTCTCCGATCTATATAACAGAACTGTCTATAATTAATGACAGTAGCCAGTAACAATTTATTACTAATTCCTTACGGAAAAAATAGACATAATTCTAGTTATACCCGCGAATTATTTTTTTCAGTGTATACACTGATGTATTTATGTAAAATGTCTATATAACACAGTTCAGTTGCTGGACTGACGGTAGCGCAAACGCCACGACAAACTTTGAAACATAATTTCACGGAACACCTAGACAGTACCATGAGAATAGCTGGACAGACAGAACTTCTATACAATAAAAATCAATAAGTTCAACTTTAGAGTGTTATGCAGTAGCTGTCCAGTAATTCGCCAGTTGAGCTAGAAAAGATGAAAAAGGGAACTGCTTTACCTGCCGGTAAAGTATGGTTATTATTTTTCCGGAATCGTCCATCGACTAGAACGGCCGTGATGCGTAAGCGTGCGTTTAGGTATTTCGTCCCAGTGTGACCCGAGTTCGCTCCCCGATACCGCTAGATATTTTTCGTTTGAACTGAATTAGTTCTTCATATTAGGGTTTACTTTTAAGTCTGTTGTGTGATAAAATAATAATATTTATTTCAGTGTTGTGCTTAATTCAAGGAAAAAGTGAATGTTGTTTACTGTAAAAAAAGACATGTGTACAAGAATCAGTAATGTTCATAATTTTTTTTAATTATGTAGTTATTAAAAAATAATTTTACAGATAATTTATTATACGTAACAATAGATACACCAACAGTAAAAATATATTTTCGTAAAATTTTAATTTATTTAATTTGTTGACAAAATAATTTAACGTTATATTTTTAAATTTGTGCGTGTTCAATACGAAACGTCAATATAAATAAAGTTTTGACATTTCCAAGTGAATTATTTTGTACAGTTTTTCTACAGGACTGATGATCAGAAACTGTAAAATTTGACTGGACAATAACTTGAACAAATTAGCGTGACATCACTTTATAGTTTTTAGCCAGTTTAACTGTAAAGTGCCTCGAAATTTTCCAGTGGAACTGTCCAGTGCCCTTAAAGATACTATGACGAATTTCTACTAGGGTATTTGCGAAGTTCATACAAATTCATACAAGCAACATGCTAAAATGGGCCTAATAATCGCATTAATCTCGGGTAATGAATAAGGAAGTGGTGCTTTGGTTTAAAGCAATTTGGAAATAATTCTTGCAATAGAGTTAGATATTCTTTTATCGTGTAATCTAAGAGGTTATCGCAACTGAATTGACAACACTTTGAAATCACACATAATGTTATGTACTTCAAAAGAATTATAAGTCGCCAATGTTTCGAATCTTCCGGTACCAAAAGACCAAAAATCGTTGATAAATTTCGAATTAAACACATCATTTCACTTTCTGACATTGAAAATGTTCGATTTTTTAAATGAGTTTCTTTAAAATCAGATGGCTTATTTCTTCTTATAACCTGGAAATGTTGGATCACTCTGAAGTCAGGCTACAGTTTCTGCGCATGACAGTTGTGACGTGATCACACACACACACATACACAGGTGTGTAATAGTAGTGGTACGCATTACTACTTTTCCGAGCAAAAAGTTCGATCTGCAATAGTAAAAGTATTGCTTCTTGCAGAAGGAGCTTTAATAAAAATATTTTTTTATAAAATTTAGTTATTTCCTTCATGAAAAAAAACAACTTTAAAAAATAATTATTTAAACAAATTAGTCAAAAAATTAAAAAAATTATTTTTTAATAAAATATTAAAATACAATACATTCTCTTTAATTTTTATGTGAAACATTTTTTTTAGGACCAATAGTTTACAAGATAAAAATTCTTTTAAAAAAAGGTGACGCAAGCTGTATGGCCTTAACCGAGCAATCAAAAATTCAAAAATTAATTTCTCGAAAATATCAAAAAACACATTTTCACAAATTTAAGTACTTTTTAAGGACATTCCAAGGTTAATTAAAAATATTTTTTTATAAAAATTGGTTATTCCCTCCATGAAAAAAAACAACTTTAAAAAATAATTATTTAAACAAATTAGTGAAAAAATTAAAAAAATTATTTTTTAATAAAATATTATTAAAATTCAATATATTCTCTTCAATTTTTGTCTAAAACATTTTTTTCTAGGACCAACAGTTTACAAGATAAAAATTCCTGAAAAAAGGTGACCAAAAAGTTTAATTAACAATATCTTGCAAAATAATTAAAATTTTGCAAAATCCTTGAGTGCACTTTAAAAGCACCCTAAACACAACAAATTAACCAAGTATAAACAAAATCTAAGATTCAAAAGTTCTTCCAGCTATGGAACGTCCCAGAAGCAATCTTTATTTTCCGCAGTATTAATTATTAGAATTTCTACGAGTAATATTCACAACATATCGAATGTAAAAAGTAATACAAAAATTATTAAAATGTACAATGACGATGTAAAAATTAAAATTCTTAAAGCAATTTTTGAAAGTGACTACTGTAATAATTACTATCAGTAATGTTTACTATCAGAAATAGTAATATTTACTTCATGCAAAGTAAATTTTACAATGAATAATAATTTTTAATATGAAAGAAGAATTGTTACTATTCCATAGGAAAGGGCTTAGGGGGTTAAGTATGCAAAAACTGCCCCCGCTTCTATTTTTCTCAAATTTGGCCCATATGTTACTATCCATATGACTATAACTTTCTGCAATTTTGAACTCAAAATTCGCTTTTTTGGGGGAGTTATGAAGGGGGAAAGCAAAATCAAAAAACTTATTTTTCTCGAAAACTACTGGAACCGATTTTAATGAAATTTTAAGAGGTTGTAAATATAGATAAGACAATTTTAGAAAAAAAAATCAAAAATTTTTTTTTTAATTTTCAAAAAAAATTTTTGAAATTTTCAAAAAAAATTTTTGAAATTTTCAAAATTTTTTTTAGGGTTATTTTTTTAAGTGACCACTTTCTCTTTTGTTGTAAAAAGTACCTTATAATGTCCCCTTTAACATATATTTTTTCAAATTTTTTAAAAATATAGTTTTTGAGTAAAATATCAAAAACCATGGTCATGCTATTTGTCACGTACGGTAATGCACATATATACATATGGGCCATATAAATGTGATAGGGTATAGCTAAAGAAGTATGGAAAAAGTGACTCGAATATATTTTTGAGTTTTTTGGAATTTATGGAGGGAAAAAATCGAAAAACGTATTTTCCTCAAAAACTACTGTATGTATTTTAATCAGCTTTGGATATGTTGAAAAGACAATTAAAGAGATTCAAAAAAAAAATTCCAAAAATCTTTTTTTGAAAATTTCAAAATGAAATTTTTTCGAAATTTTCAAAAAAAAATTTTTTAGTTCTATTAAAGTGACATTTTTAAGTATTTTCTCATTTTATTCTCTTATGTGATCTACTTAATAAAAAAAATTTGCCCGACATGATTTCAAGGGGTGTCACGGTAAATAACTCAAAAACCCTACCCGGAACATTTTTATGTTGTATGCGAATGGTTAATTTTAAATAAACTGTCAAATATTTTTGCTACTTATTACTAGTGGCTTATTAAGGTTGTTAAATTCAACTCTGAAGTTAATATAAAAAAATATTTTTAGATAAACAAAAAAATTTCGAAAATTTTAAAATCTAATTTTAGGATTTTTGGAGTTTTTTTTACCGTGTCGCACTTTAAAATCATCTAGGCTATTATTTTTTAAAAAATATACTGTTAAAGAAGTTAAATAAAAAAAGTGTGATGTACCGCTTCAACGATCCAAAAAGAATAAAATTTAAAATGTAAAAATAAAAATTTTTGGATTTTTCTTTAGAAATAATTTTTTTCACATCGATTTCAGGCTTGTATTCAGAAAACTCCTAAGTATTATTTTGTAATTAAATAAACAATTAATTAGTTAACCCTTCGCATACAACATAAAAATGTTCCGGGTAGGGTTTTTGAGTTATTTACCGTGACACCCCTTGAAATCATGTCGGGCAAAATTTTTTTATTAAGTAGATCACATAAGAGAATAAAATGAGAAAATACTTAAAAATGTCACTTTAATATAACTAACAAATTTTTTTTTGAAAATTTGGAAAAATTTTCATTTTGAAATTTTCAAAACATACAGTAGTTTTTGAGGAAAATACGTTTTTCGATTTTTTCCCCTCCATAAATTCCAAAAAACTCAAAATTTTTAGTTAAAAATTTGAAAAAGTTATTTTTAAGTGGGTAGGAATGAATGGGAAAAATATATTCGGGTCACTTTTTCCATACTTCTTTAGCTATACCCTATCCCATTGATATGGCTTATATGTATATATGCCACGCAAAAAAAAGGTTGGATAATATATCCAATTTTTATTGGATAGAAGGAAATTAGCTGTTATACCTATGTAAAATCATATATGAACAAACGGCGTTGGTTCCAGTGACAATTTTAAATTTATACTCATGATTAGTCATTATATCTATTTAGTTGGATACGGTTTCCAACGAGTTGGATGTAGCAGCCAACTGAAATTTGTAAGTCCCCATTCCTATGATGCGTATGCGCTGTCAACATAAGTTGCGACTAGATTCCGACAATTTCGTGCGTGAACGTGAACTGTCAAGACGAAAATACTATAATGGACGAAAACACGATGAATATTTTGAAAATAATCGCGCTGACAAACTGTGAACATAATAACATTGTTAAACGAAAGTGATTAAGTGAAAGTGAAAGTGTCAAGTAATAAAGTAGCAAAATTGAAATCAAAGTTTGAGAAATTCTGTCTTCCCTTTTACAGATAACCTTATAGATTATGAAACAATATTATCTCTTAAAGAGAATATGATTTTGATAAATTGATTTATTTGTGATGAGGAACAAACGCTCCACGATGAGGAATACCTAACGCTGAAAATTTTTTTAGGTTATGTATGTTAATTTTAAAGTAAAAAAATCATAAAGAGAATTAATTTTCAGTGATAACTAATGTTATTTAAATCTTAATTATAGGGCCAAAATAAGTGAAACCAGACACTTGAAAAATTTTTGTCTCCAATTTTCAAGTTATCTATGATTTTTGGTAGATATATGAGTACACTTTTTGCCCCTAAGATATTTTTCAAAAAAAAAAAATATTTTTGAAGTAATCAGGTGTTAAAGTTTTGGGTCATTTTATTTTCATTTTATTATTACTTTGAAACAAATAAAGATAATTAGGTGAATTTTTTTTTAAATTAAAGCTTAAAGTCTATATTTTAAGGAACAAATAAAGCGATTGCTAAAAAATGAAAATTTATAATTGTTATTAACAATTCTTTTAAACAATTGCAAATTGAAGAATGTTCTCAATGTTTTTGAAACATTACATTTCGATGTTATATTGCGCAAAACTCCAAGGATTAATTTAAAAAAAAGAAAAATGAGTAACCTTCAATATTATAGAAATTCTGTAGTTTTTTCTGAAAAAATGCAGGCGAAAATCGACTTTTAATCTTAAAAATCCGCTTGAAAACGTGAAGTTTCTAAAAAAACAAAACACGATCTTATTTATTCGTTTGCAATTTTATCTTTTTCCAGTAACTCGAGTCGATTTTCGCCTGCATTTTTTCAGAAAAAACTACAGAATTTCTATAATATTGAAGGTTACTCATTTTTCTTTTTTTTAAATTAATCCTTGGAGTTTTGCGCAATACAACATCGAAATGTAATGTTTCAAAAACATTGAGAACATTCTTAAATTTGCAATTGTTTAAAAGAATTGTTAATAACAATTATAAATTTTAATTTTTTAGCAATCGCTTTATTTATTCCTTAAAATATAGACTTTAAGCTTTAATTTAAAAAAAAATTCACCTAATTATCTTTATTTGTTTCAAAGTAATAATAAAATGAAAATAAAATGACCCAAAACTTTAACACCTGATTACTTCAAAAATAAATTTTTTTTTTTGAAAAATATCTTAGGGGCAAAAAGTGTACTCATATATCTACCAAAAATCATAGATAACTTGAAAATTGGAGACAAAAATTTTTCAAGTGGCCGGTTTCACTTATTTTGGCCCTATATCTAAAACATTCAATAAGAATTAAATTATAGTAAAATCAAATAAACAAATAATTTTATGAATATTCATGTGTAAATTTAATTAAATACGTAAAATATAAATAGTTATTTCACTATTAGAAAATAATTGCATTATCCAACTTAAAAGTAGTGATAACAAAAAAAAATAGACAGTTCACAAAACAAATTGGCTCCCCTATCCAACAGAATTGGATAGTACATCCAACATCTAAGAATCCAATTAAATTGGTTGTCCTATCCAACTAAATAGATCGCGCTCCAGACACTATCTAAAATAGCTGGGGTATCCAATACATAGTATACTGTAGCCAACTATTTTTCTGCGTGTGTGCATTACCGTACGTGACAAATAGCATGACCATGGTTTTTGATATTTTACTCAAAAACTATATTTTTAAAAAATTTGAAAAAAATATATGTTAAAGGGGAAATTATAAGGTACTTTTTACAACAAAAGAGAAAGTGGTCACTTTAAAAAATAACCCTAAAAAAAAATTTTTGTTTTTTTTTTCTAAAATTGTCTTATCTATATTTACAACCTCTTAAAATTTCATTAAAATCGGTTCAGTAGTTTTCGAGAAAAATAAGTTTTTTGATTTTGCTTTCCCCCTCCATAACTCCCCCAAAAAAGCGAATTTTGAGTTCAAAATTGCAGAAAGTTATAGTCATATGGATAGTAACATATGGGCCAAATTTGAGAAAAATAGAAGCGGGGGCAGTTTTTGCATACTTAACCCCCTAAGCCCTTTCACTAGAAACTTAACACCATTTTTCTCCGTGAACGTATTTGACAACACCATGCGAAAATGCACATTTTGTTTTACACTGAAACTCAGTTATTTTCACATGCTTTCAGCTCTGCTATAGGTATAGTAACCAAATTCAACACTTCAATTTATCATTTTTTTGAAAAAAATGTAAATTTCTTTTTATTTACGAAAATGAGAAGTGCGAAAAATTCCTCATTATTCGATCTTCTACTGCTGCTTTTTTCGCACTTCTCATTTTCGTAAATAATAATTATAAATTTATATTTCCTTTATGAAAATAGTAAATTGAATTTGGTAACTATACCTAGCATAGGCACGGTATGCGCGTGCGCGGAGAGCAATCATCTCACGTCGCGAAAACTTTGTGTTTGACTATATATATATGAGGCGTTATTTCTCAAACGTCCCAGTCCAAAATTATAAGTCTTTGGATTGTGTTGGTATTTTGGGAAATTGTTGCCCTATATGAAAGTAATAAATCTGTAAAATATTAGCTCTTTAAAAAAAAAATTGTAGAAAGTGGTGGGGGTTAAAGTTCTGACATTTTAAGTAACACTGCCATTTTCAAAACCATGTAACTTTTATAAAACTTTATCGATTTTAATTTGTTTATAATGGATTTAAAGCATTTTTCATCTACTTTCTAAAAATTTTACAAACAAATTTTTAAAAAAATTTTTAAACAATTTTTTTTCAAAAATTAAGTTTATTTTTTAATTTTGACCTTGATAGGTAATTTAAAAAAAAAATTTTTTATTTTTATTGGAAAGCTGACATTTTTCCGGAAAAAACCATATAAGTTTCATAGTGGGATGACCAGAAGTTTAGAAGATATTTGAAAGCAAAGTAAGCGGTGCGCCCGGGTTACTGTACGTTACGCCGGCGCTGCGCCGTTAAACGACATAAAAATCACTCTTTTATCTTCATCTGCTTCAGTAAAAGCTCTGCATTTAAACAGGGTTGATACTTTCTATGAATCTTTTTCAATAGTAGCTCTCTGCATTTAACAGGGTTGAGACTGTCATTAAAATAATGCCTGCATTACTTTTACCGAAAAAAATTTAAATATATAATTTTGAAAACGAATGTTTAAACTTTTATAAATTATAATTATTATCAATTAAAATGAGTAATTTTGAAAAAGAAAGATTAAAGTTTTAAAGGAACAATAATTATCATCAATTAAAATAATTAATTTTGAAAAAAATATTGATGTTTCGTAAGTTAAAATTATTGTTATTGGCAATTGGAAAATTTAATTTTGAGAAACAGAAATTTAAGTTGAATAGAAATTGAATATTTTAATATGATTAATTTTTAAAAATTTAATGTTAAATAGTCATGAGATTCAATTTTTTTTATTAATTTAGGTCATTTGTTTAATAATAATAATAATAATAGATTTAAAAACAAATGACCTAAATTAATAAAAAAAAATTGAATCTCATGACTATTTAACATTAAATTTTTAAAAATTAATCTTATTAAAATATTCAATTTCTATTCAACTTAAATTTCTGTTTCTCAAAATTAAATTTTCCAATTGCCAATAACAATAATTTTAACTTACGAAACATCAATATTTTTTTCAAAATTAATTATTTTAATTGATGATAATTATTGTTCCTTTAAAACTTTAATCTTTCTTTTTCAAAATTACTCATTTTAATTGATAATAATTATAATTTATAAAAGTTTAAACATTCGTTTTCAAAATTATATATTTAAATTTTTTTCGGTAAAAGTAATGCAGGCATTATTTTAATGACAGTCTCAACCCTGTTAAATGCAGAGAGCTACTATTGAAAAAGATTCATAGAAAGTATCAACCCTGTTTAAATGCAGAGCTTTTACTGAAGCAGATGAAGATAAAAGAGTGATTTTTATGTCGTTTAACGGCGCAGCGCCGGCGTAACGTACAGTAACCCGGGCGCACCGCTTACTTTGCTTTCAAATATCTTCTAAACTTCTGGTCATCCCACTATGAAACTTATATGGTTTTTTCCGGAAAAATGTCAGCTTTCCAATAAAAATAAAAAAAAAATTTTTTAAAATACCCATCAAGGTCAAAATTAAAAAATAAACTTAATTTTTGAAAAAAATTGTTTAAAAATTTTTTAAAAAATTTGTTTGTAAAATTTTTAGAAAGTAGATGAAAAATGCTTTAAATCCATTATAAACAAATTAAAATCGATAAAGTGTTATAAAAGTTACATGGTTTTGAAAATGGCAGTGTTACTTAAAATGTCAGAACTTTAACCCCCACCACTTTCTACAATTTTTTTTTTAAAGAGCTAATATTTTACAGATTTATTACTTTCATATAGGGCAACAATTTCCCAAAATACCAACACAATCCAAAGACTTATAATTTTGGACTGGGACGTTTGAGAAATAACGCCTCATATCAACCGCACGGACGTCGCAGAAGTTTTTACCCTTTCTCCTTGTAATTACAAGAAGGAATGGGTAAAACTTCCTCTTCCACGACTCATTTTTGTTGCAACTCTTTTCGAAGTCGGTCTCGAAACGAGTAATCGACAACTTCAAGTGACCCCTTAATTTCATTCAAAATTAAAAAAATTATTAACTTTTTATGAAACTTGGTATCTGAAGGTTTCACTATGCTTATGTTTCATATTAAAATGCCGCGTTAAGAAGATGAGAATTTGCGTATTACCTGCTTATTTTTTGAAAATTGTAATTGTAATTTGCCTAGTAATGCTGCTCACTGATTAGTGAAGGGCGCGTATTACACAATACCTGGTGAGAAATGCCATTTTCATCATAAGTTCCCGTGATTTACGAATTGATCTACGCGTGTCAATGGATTCGACAATTTGCAGGGGCAACGTGGTTTGGCGGTTAGGAGAAGGTCGCTAGCGAGGTCTGTGGTTGACGTCGATTAATCACAAAGGTCGTGTGCTGCGGGCAACGATGTGGCGCTGACTTGCAACAATGCCTGCCTATCATATTAACGGGTAATTGAAAGATATCCGGCCGGAAAGCTCTCCGTGATTCAAACTTTTCTTATGCCTTTTTTCGTAATGTCACTACATTTCTGCGACGAACGACCTCAAAGTGACTTGCATATGACTCCTTACCGCCTATTACGTTTCGTAAATTAATCTAAATACTCTTATTAGTCAAGTAGAAAATTTATTCTCTTCGCAGTTCTGAACTTGACTTTCTAATTTCACGATCATTAATTCTTTTTCCTATTTGACAATATTTCATTATTTAATAAAAATAATAAGAAAATTAAATTTTATTATATATAGAGCAAGTATTTTTCTATACTAATTGTACTGTTCGACAAAAATTAATTTTTAATCTTGCCCACTTCACAGAAAAAAACCGAACTCAAATTGAGTCGCATATGAGACTCATTTTGAACTGCAACAAAAATGATACCCCTTCGACTCATTCTGAGTTTCTAGGGAAAAGACTTAAAATGAATCTAAAGGGGTATCATTTTGTGTTCACGATAAAATTACAATCAAATTGTAAAAACTCAGAATAATTCATACAAATATAAATTAAAATAAATTGTTTATAATTAATTATCAATATATTACCCAGCTTAAAATCCCCGTGCAGGATCCTTAAAGGATCCTCTCGGGAGCCTGTACAGGTCCTGTGCAGGATCCCATACAGGATCCCGTACTGGTCCTGTACAGGATCCTATACGGGATTTTGGGACAGGGTTCCTGTGCAGGTTCCGATGCAGGAACCTTAGTTATCAAAGATTTCTGTAAAGGTTCCTGTACTTTGTAAAGGTTCCTATACAGGAACCTTTGCAGTTTTGTAAACTGCAGGTACTTAAGTGTAAAGGATCCTGTAGGGAACCCGTAAAGGATCCTACACGGTTTCCTCAATTAATTTATTTATATTTTTAACTCCTGCGCAGTAGTTTTCTATGAGTTTCTCGAATGCGCAATACATTTTTCTGTCCAACATTGATATACGAGCCTAACATATTAAAATGTGAAGTCTATGTATGTCAAAGGTTGCTTAACATATAAAAACTTTATAAAATTAAAAAGTTTCCTGTACAGGATCCTGCACGTGCTCCTGTACAGGAACCTTTACAGGAACATTTGATAGCTAAGGTTCCTGCATCGGAACCTGCACAGGAACCCTGTCCCAAAATCCCGTACGGGATCCTGTATGGAATCCTGCACAGGACCTGTACAGGATCCCGAGAGGATCCTTTAAGGATCCTGTACGGGGATTTTAAGCTGGGTAATGCTTGTAGTCGATTTATTGCATTTATAAGAAATGAAAAAAAATTGTAGGTTAGATGCACATGTGAATTAACTGACAGGGATGGGCAACCATGTAACATAAAACATGCGAAACTCAAAAAAACTAACTAGAACATTGTCATTTTACTTATTTTGAATCACTTGAAGTTGCCGATTTCTCATTTCGAGTCACTTAAAGTTGTCGATTACTCGTTTCGAGACGGAATTCGAAATGAGTTGCAACAAAAATGAGTCACGAAAGCATGTCTTGAAATTTTTTTAAATTAGCAAGGTTGCCACAAGTCATCAAATTTTTCAAATAGAAGTAGGAAAATTAAAGTTAGTCAAGGAAACCAGAAAAAATTCAGGGATTTTTATCAAAAATAAAATAAATAATAATAGAAATAAAATTTTTACTTTTACCACAAATTAAAGAGTACATTCCAGTTCAAAATGTAAAAAAATGGTTTTTTTTTGTTTT
Organism: Leptopilina myrica (nomen nudum); assembly: GCA_032872475.1. NCBI lineage: Eukaryota > Metazoa > Arthropoda > Insecta > Hymenoptera > Figitidae > Leptopilina > Leptopilina myrica (nomen nudum). The sequence continues at coordinate 30,041,565 of CM065464.1, forward strand.
TATTATCGGATTTCTTATAGTGTCAAGATCACTCTCCTAAAATATTATTTCAAAATTCGCAGTAAAACAAAAGTTATACATTTTTAGGGTTCCGTACACCTTCGGTGTACCGACGGAACACTATTGGTGAGACTCTTGTGTCCGTAGCCAAATCGTGTCCCCCCCTAGCGGCTAAACTAAATGACCTAGAGAGCTCAAATTTGGTTCTGATACGTATTTTCACATGTAGGTTACAGGAAAAATATAGAGAATGTGATTGGAGGTGATGGCCATAGCGTTGTCAAGGAAATAACAAGATTTTTAACCAAAAATGCACAAAAATTGACCATTCCCCCCTTAACTTGTAAACTATTCAACATGGTGGGCTAAAATTTGGCATACTGGTGTATTTTAACGTGAATATTACAGGAAAAATATAGAGAACTAGCTATGTAATAATGACCATAGCGTTGTCAAGGAAAATCTAAAAAATTTTTGAAAAAAATTTTTTTTCTTCTCATTTGTACATTATTTTATCTAATTAACTAAAAATGGGTTTATTAGTATATTTTTACAGTCTGATCGAAAAAAAATATTTTAAAATCTAAAAAAGAAATTTAAAAAAATTTTTTTTTTTCTAATTTTCATATTATTTGATCAAATTAACTAAAAATGAGTTTATTAATATATTTTTACAATCTGATCACAAAAAATATATTAAAAAATCTTACAAAATTTTTTTAAATAAAATTTAAAAAAAAAATTGGACAAGTGCGAGATGAACTCGCACTGCAATGGAGGGTTCCGTACACAAATATTAAAACAATACTTGCAACATTCATCAATGAATGGTAGAATTAAAATAAACAATAAAAAAAATATATTAAAATCATTTGATAAAAAAAATTATTTAAAAAAATTGAAGTATTGTATATCTAATATTGTAAACAATAATAAGTAGAGGAACTAATTGTGCGAATTTTGTTCCTCTACTTATTATTGTTTACAATATTAGATATACAATACTTTAATTCTTTTTAATTATTTTTTTTATCAAATGATTTTAATATATTTTTTTAATTATTTATTTTAATTCTACCATTTATTAATGAATGTTGCAAGTATTGTTGTAATATTTGTGCACGGAACCCGCCATTGCAGTGCGAGTTCATCTCGCACTTGTCCAATTTTTATTCTTCGCCATGTCAAAGATGTTTTTGTATGCGGATAAGCAATCGAATGATTGAAATGTGTTCCATTTGAATTTTTTAAAAAAGACAAAAAAAAATGTATTTGGTGTTGCTGATTACAAATTAGATATCAAATTTTGAAAATTCAAAATGGCGGATCGAATATAGCGGAAAAGAAAATTAAAAAAAAAATTTTTCGTTTATTTTTTTTTGTCCACAATATTGCATCCGCCTTTTTTAATTTTGAAAGAATTATGTCATATTCATAATCAGCGACCCCAAAAACCCCACCGAAACGATTTTCAAGCAAATCCAATGATTAAAAAAAAATGTCCGCCATATTGGATCCGACATTTTGAATTTTAAAAATCTGATTCCATATTCGTAATTAGCGACCTCAAAAACCCCCGAGTAACGATTTTCAAGCAAATCCAATGATTTAAATAAAAAATATCGAAACTTATAGACAAAAACTTTAAATGCGTTTTTCTCAAAATGTCTTTTTTTGATCTGGTAAGACTGATATTTCTTCTGCAGCGATTTTAAAAAATCAAACGGCTTTTGATTCACCGTCATCATGCCTATAAGTGGAACCTCAAAAACTGGAAAATTTTCAACTTTCCTTTTTTTATAAGAGAAATTTTGAATAAAAACACCTTTTTTGCATATTTTGGGGAAAAAGTACTCTAAAAAATAGGGGGGGAAAGAAAATTCCACTTTTTTGAGGTTCCACACCTGAAGAAATATCTAACGAAGAGAATGTCACTTCGTTTTTGGTTTTATCTGTTTTAGAAAGTTTGGAATCGATCTTACCATACCGAAAATGGGCATTTTCGAAAATGGTTTATTTCGCCGCCATTTTGAAATAAAAATAAAATTTTTTTCTTTATAAAATTTTAAATAAATTATTTATTACATGTAAAAGAAATTTTTAAAATAAGTGCCATAGTTATTTTAATAATATATAGGGGAGTGCTGTCAGGGTTGGACATAGTTTTGAATTTTCTTCATAACTTTCTCTGCAGTGCGAATTTCACGTTTTCGCGCATATTGTTGGAAAGATCAACTCAAATGCAATGTTTTTGCTGTACATTGCAAAAAAATTCGGCCAAAAGTTTCAAAGTGATAAGCAATTTAAAAAAAAAAATAATAATGTAAGGGTTGAACATGGGTGTAAGAGTTGAGCCACTGTAGAAAACCAATGAAATATTTAGGTAAATCGTTAAAAATGTTCTTTAAATAATAGAATGACACTTCAAAATGAGGAAAGGAACCATGAAATTAAAATAAAATCCCATATTGTGCATTTTTGCATAACATTAGATATTTTATTTCTTAAGAATGAAATCAAACATTTTTAAATTAAAACAATAAAAAAAGATTATCGAAAAAAAATTTTTCCTCTTTTTTCGTTAGAAATAAAGTTTTTGACACCTCCTTAAGTCAAAAAATGAATTTCTGTTGCAAGTACGCTTCGTAATAGCAATATTTTGGGCGGCTCAACACTGACGACACCGCCTGGCTCAACCCTAACTCACTCGTCGTTTTGCGACAACCCACACAGAACACAAACGCGTCACACAAAACCCCAAATTTCTTTTCACATTTTCGTATAACATCTTAATAAACAATTTCAATAAATTTACTTTGTCTTTGGCATATTTCTTCTACATTTACTTCTCTTTTTTTGACACCACAAAAAAGTTTCTGTTGAGCGTATAACAATTAATCGCAAAAAAACAAAAGTATACGTTCGTATACTTGACTGAAACTCATGTGAAAAGTTGACTCGCATTAGTAGCAAGAATTTAAGTACAAAAATAGATGGCGCTAGTGTGATAAAACAAAATAAACGCGATGGCTCAACCCTAACACCTGTCCAACCCTAACAGCACTCCCCTACTAAAAAAGCCTTCTTTTTGTCTCTTTTGAACTGGAATGTCCCCTTAAAAACTTTTCACTTACAATTTCATCCAAAAAATTTTCATCTCTTCTAAAAGATTCTTAATGTCAGTTCCACCAAAAATATTTTTAAAAAAATATTTTGAAAAAAGCTCTTACAATTGCACCAACATTTTTTTTTTGATTGAAAGTGAAATGTTTCTTCGCAAAATTGAAAAATTTGTGTTTGTTAGTGACAATATTTTAGATGTAATTGAAAAAATTTTTGCTTGAAAGTGAACATTTTTTTTCGTGAAATTAAAGGGGAATCCACGGGTAAATCACACAGTTGTACATGAGAAGTTACCAATTTGTCTTAAAGTTTTTAAGCGTATTCTACCTTCAAAAATACACAGAAAAAAACCCGACTCATTTTTGTTGCAACTCATTTCGAAGTTGGTCTCGAAATGAGTAATCGGCAACTTCAAGTGACTCAAAATGAGTAAAATGCAGGGATGGGTTTTGACGCGTCACTCGAGGTTTTATACATACACTCAGATGCATTAATGCTGTCCTTCCGGTTTGACGGTATTTTGCAAAGTCGTATGATTTTTATCAAAATGTTTTCAGTTCATGCCATATGAGAACATTCGTATGTCACGAACTAAGAATATTTGATAGAAATGACACGACTTTTCAAAATTCCTTTAAATCAGAAGGACAGCATTAATGCATCTGAGTGTATAATACATTATCGACGTATTATACGTATAAAACTGTATAAAACTAGGTAAAATACATAATCATGATCGCAGACTTATTTTGACATATTTAACCTCTTTATCATAACCTCAAATATTTATTATTTATTAATTATTAATTGTGCTTAGGCCTTCCACCAAACATATATCTTTATTTCTCTCACACTCATTGCCTAGTTACAAAACGCATCGCAAAACGGTGCCATTGGACTCCACCCTTACACTGTGACGGCTGATATCAAATTTCTAAATAAAAGAAATTAAGTTTATTTTACTATTAAGAAAATGATAAAAATGTTGTCAATTTAATAATTAACAACTTATTGTTTTAATAATTATTGTAATTTGTAAACTAAGACATTTCAAAATACCACCTTTCAGTTACGTCATCAAATGTATTATACATAATGTATAAAACCTAGGATGTACCCAGTAAAAAATATTCTATACACGGACCGCGGTGTTCGTATACGAGCTCGGTAGCTCGTATGAGAAATATGAGAAAACTCTCATACGAGCCTTTTCCGTAATGAGAAGTGTATGGATGCTTGTATACGAGGTGACTTTTAAAGCATTTTTCTTAATATAACACTATTTTAAAGTAAATGTAGATAATAGAAATGAATTTTCAATGTAAAACAAAGCTAAATTTATAAGAGAAATGTGCGTCTAACCTAAAATTTTTTTTTCATTTCATATAAATGCAATAAATCAACTACAAGTATAAATGTTTTGACCAGTGCAACGTGTTTATTAATTATAAACAAATTTATTTTAATTCATATTTTTATGAATTATTCTTAGTTCTTCCAATGTGATTGTAATTTTATCGTAAACACAAAATGACATCCCTTTAGACTCATTTTGAGTCTTTTCCCTAAAAACTCAGAATCCCAAGTGCGAAAACCAACGCGGCCCAACATTGGCCCAGTATTGGCAAAGCTGGCATCGAGACCTGCCAGACAATATTGGTCCGACTTTGCGCCGACTCTTGTGGTGTTAACCACGATTGGACGTCGGCAGCCGGATCTCGGCAGACATTAATGGCCCAATATTGGCTGTCATTACTCCCCCAGTGTTGACAAAATAAAAATTTTTTTTTATTTAATTAACTAATTAATTTATAATATTTATACGGCTTATTTTCCTAAGTTCAACGCAAACTTACAAATATTTGAAAAGTTCTTACCGCTCGCGGGGATCGATACCTGAACCTGATGCACCACAGCCTAACACTCTGACCATTCGGCTACTCTGACGTGAAATCGAGGAAGCAAAAGTGTTTTGATAAGTTACACTACACTGGCCGATACTGTGCCATTATTGGGCCGAGCTACGTCCCTATATTGGCAATTATAATTTGCCATCATAGATACAAAATGTTAAACCTTAATGTGACATTTCTGGGCCAAGCTACGCCCCAATTCTGGCAATTATAATTTGCCATCAAATATACAATATTTTTGCCATTAAAGTGCCACTAACGTGCCATTAATGGGCCGATATTCGTCACATCACTGGTAATTTAATTTGAACATTGAAGATTGATCAACTTTGCCAATATTGTGCCGTTATTGAGCCAAGCTACGCGCCAATAGTGCAAATTATAATTTTCCTTCAAGAATACAAAATTTTTGCCATTAAAGTGCCACTAATGTGCCTTTAATGGGCCAATCTTCGACACATCATTGGCAATAAAATTGAACTTTAAAACATTTTAATATGAAAATTCGTGCTATGTTTTTAATATTTAATTCTTTTCTAAAAATTTAACTAGACTCCATTTTGAAATCAATTTTCATTAGAAAAATCTACGAGAATTGAATTATTTTAATACAAAAATAAATAATTTATTGAATAACTAAATGTTTCTTAAAATTTAATTATGAGAATTAAATTTTAAAAATAACATTCATTTATTCAATAAGTTTTCTTAATATTTTTGTAGAATATTCTCAATTTTCGTAAGGAAATAATTTGGCATCATTACTATTTATTAATTACAATTTCTTTGAAAAAAATTGAAAGATTTTTAAGAATAAAAGAAAAAAATGTTTATAAATTCTATTTGTCAATTAGAAAATTTAAATGAAAAAGAAACTGAAAATTTTTGAATTTTTAGAAAATAAAGGAAAAGATTTTATTGAATAAAATGTTCTGTTACATTTATTTACGAATTTAATTGTAAAATTATTTAAAAACACCAATAACTTCTTTTTTAAATAACTATTTAATTAAACTTTTTCAAAAAAATTAATTCTCTAAAATTGCCAGTTGAAAATATAGAAAATACAAATTTTCAAATATTTTAATTTGAATCCTTTTTAAACTTATTGAATTATTTAAACACAAAATAAATAATTTATTGAATAACTGAATGTTTCTTAAAATTAAATACTAAAAATAAAATTTATCAAATTAAAATGCCATTAATGTACCTTTAATGGTCCGATCGTCATTACTTCACTGGCAATTGAATTTTGCCATTAAAGATTGATCAACTGTGACAATAACGTGCCGTTTTTGGGCCAAGCTAGGCCTCAATACTGGCAATTATAATTTGACATCAAAGATACAAAATGTTTGCCATTAATGTGCCAATAATGAGCCATTACTGGACCGATGGTCGGCACATCACTGGCAATAGTCTTTTGCCATTAAAGATTGATAAACTTTGCCATGAATGTGCCATTAATGAGCCAAGCTACGTCCCAATTATAATTAGCCTTTAAAGATACAAAATGTTTGTCATTAAAGTGACACTACTGTGCCTTTAATGGGCCAATCTTCGTCACATCATTGGTAATTGAATTTTTCCATTAAAGATTTTTCAACTTTGCTAATAATGTGCCGTTATTGGGCCAAGCTACGCCTTAATACTGGCAATTATAATTTGCCATCAAAGATACAAAATCTTTGCCATTAATGTGCCAATAATGAGCCATTAATGGACCGATAGTCGGCACATCACTGGCAAATGTCTTTTGTCATTAAAGATTAATCAACTTTGCCGTGAGTGTGCCATTATAGGGCCGAGAGCTGGCCCAGTCTTAAAAATTTCAAAAATCTGACCATTGGCGCCATCATTGGCCCAACAATGGGACGTTTTTAACACCAGTAATGGCCCAGTAATGTCTCGGCAGACATTACTGGACCAGTGATGGTCCGTCTTTGCAGTCTTGGCATTTCGCATTAGGGAATGGGTCGAAGGGGTATCATTTTTAATACATTTTGATTTTGATTTTTGCACTGAGAAAAATGGATATTGAGCTTTAATATCTAGATATTAACGGTCAATATCTATGACAGTCAAATACATAAACATCTTAGATGTTTAAATTTAATATCCACAGATACTGGAAAAGACATGTTCACACATAACCTCAAATTTGTAGATTATACCAGTTAGCATCTGAGATATTAAACCATAACATCTAGATGTTATGAAATACCATCTTTTCTTAATATCTAGTACTAGTATATTAAGTCAAATTAATGAAAACGAAAACATTCAGACAAAGTAACAAATTTTATTTACTCCAACGTTTCAAAATCAAATCGATTTCCTCTTCAGGGAGTCTATTCAAAAACTATATACAAAATTAAAAAATAATAAAAACTATTTTAACAATAATTAAAATAATTAAAGTACATATTCAAAAAATTATCTTACCAAAAAAATACTAATTAAATAAACGAAGACTTAAAATTTAAACCCTGACGATGGAGTAGAGTCTGGAGTCAGAAAATAATAAAAATAATAATATCTCGGACGTTAAAGACTATTTAATTAATTAGTATATTAAGATTTTTAACATCCAGTTTTCTCAGTGTGATACTCATTTTGAGTTCGGTTTTTTTCTGTGTAGTGAACTAGCCAACAATTCAAGTTCCTATTTCATAAAGAATACTCACAATCGTCAATTTCATGAAAAGTGCCATTTTTAAAATTAAGATTGAAAAATCCACTTTTTAGTGAAAAAGTGTCAATTTTTTACTAAAAAATTTGGAAATGTACTAGTCGATGGGAAATTTTCCAAAAAATCTAATGTCGTTGGAATGTTTGAGGTTTATCTAAACGTATGCGCAGTAGATTAAACAAACTGCTTTAAAAGAAAAAACTCAAAGACACCTTTTTCGATTTGGCTCAAATTTTCAGGAAACATAGTTGAAAAGCCATATTTTAAAATGATTATTCCGGAAATCTGGGTACAATTTTGAGTTTTTAGTCATATTTTTGCAAAATAATCAGATAATTCGACAAAATTTAACAGCAAAAGCAAATACAAGTTATAATTAGGAGTATTAAAAATATGAGAATTTTTTTAATAAATTTTGTTTAGTGAAATTATTATTTAAAAAGGTTTAAAAAAATTTTAATTATTCTAATTTTGCATTGTTTTAAAGTAAAAAAGTGGGTTTAATTAAAAAAATGATCTTCATAACTCTGCCGTTTGAAATAAAAACTTATTTAACTGACATTTATGTCGAAACGAGAAAATAAGGAAAAACTGTTTGCTTTCAGAACCCTAATAAAAATTAAAAAATTGTTCAATTTAACTTCACATACTGGGTATAATGATGATGCTCTATTTAATTATGAAATCTTAGATAAATATACTAGATGCGGCAAAGCGTTAGTTTTGGAACATGAATTCAGGGTGGCGTTAGTATAGATCATGTGCTTTTCGTCTGCTTTTCGTGTGACTCTTATAATCGTACCAATCGGACCACTTCGTCAATCTTCAGTTTATTAAAGGAGGAAATATTTGAAAATATTAACAAAACGATAATTTCTTATTCCAATTTTATGATTATAATTGTATTCAATTTATAAAAAAAAATTGTTCTCTTTCTTAACTGTATACACTGAAAAAAAAGTATTAAACCAAGAAAATTTTTCTTGGTTAAAGCAAATCGTGAGATTGAATAGGCCAAGATTGTATTGATTCAAGAAATCGATTTTCTTGACATAGTATATTTATATATATTTACATATATTCTTGATCCAAGAAAATGTGGAATTCGACCAAGAAGTTAATTTTTAATTTAAGTTGAAACAATTATTAACTTATATTAATCTTGCCATTTTCTTTACTCAATATTATGGGTGTTAGATAAAATAAATAGTTATTAAAAGAAAGTAAAAAAATTATTTGCCGAATGTTGAAGCCTAATAAAAAATATGATCCTAAACTTTAGGGTAAACTCACGTTTCAAAACTAAACAATTTGCGATTAGAATAATGATATAAAAAAAAATAAATGATTTTGATGGTCGCAACATGCCGGCGTCCTTGAATGACTACATTCAAATAAATAATTATTAACAGACGGAATAGCTCAGTTGGTTGGAGCTCCGGCTTTGCGGGTGGTGCGAGCGAGGTTCGCGCCCTTCGTCAGCCGGGAATTTTTTCTTGACAGGTGAGATATTCCGAGCGGGAGGTTTGACGTCTAGGTGCGACGGTATGCATTGTCGATTATTGTCCGATGCCTACCGCCGAAACTAGACTGTCGATAAACCGGTTGTACTCAGAAGAGGATTTTCTACAGTTTTCCTCTTCTCTGGCGAGAAAACCCAATTACGGGTGGTCCAGGCAAATGCGAGTACTCCTATCTTCAAAGGTCGCACTGTAGGCGCATTAGGTTAAATAAAGTTGCTAATATTTGTAGAATGGTTATGCTTAATCCACAAAAAGTATCAGCAGGGACTCTTGTCGAGAGCGTAAGGCCAATAGGGCAGGAGTATAAACGACAAAAAAAATAAATTATTATTATGGAAGTAATAAACTTTAAATCAATTAATAGATTTCAAATTACAATCAAATTATATATCGTCGATAGGCAAAGGTGATAAATGTTTTTAAAACATGTTTAATTAATTGTATTCTCAGTTAATCAAGATTTTAAATTAAAAGTAGTTTATAATTACTATTTTTTCGTTACAATGTGTCTCCTACAACATATTTATTTAATGTTTTCAGATTGGTATAAACAAGAGACACAACATAACCTAAAACTATTCTTTAACTCGACTAATCCTTACTTTTCTTGAAAAGGAAACTGTATTTCCACTTCAAATTCTTATTAAATATTTAGAGTAGATATTTTTTCATTTTTTTTCAAGTAAATAATGTTTTTCGATATGAAAACAATTCTTTCATTGACAGGTGCATTTACTTATGTGATTTATTTTACTGAATATATTAAATATTTGGAACGTACTGCATTTTATAATTTTTTAAAACATGCGAATAAACAAACTGAAACAATTTTTAGCCCCTCAATTAACTTTATTCAACTTTTTATATAAAAAATAATTAAAAAGAAGTCTGAAACATGTGTATTTTTTGAAATTTGACCCCGTTCTCGACCGCCATGTTTGTTACTGACGTCATGATTTCAGATCCCTATATAAACCATGAGATGTTTTGACTGTTACGACACGAATAATTTTATCGTTCCCCGGATGAATAGCAATGATTCGTCCAAGACTCCAACGCATAGGAGGCAAATTATCATCGCGGATTTTTACAATTTGACCAATTTGAATACCTGTTATTACATTTATATGACATTTTTTGCGCACAGTAAGCTCATTAAGATATTCCTAATTCCATCGAGTCCAAAAGTGTTGATTCATTTGTTGAATCTGCTGCCAAGACGATAGTCGATTCGACGGCATATTCAACAAATTTTGTTCTGGCATATTTCTCAACGAGTCGCCTATAAGGAAATGTCCTGGAGTTGAAGCAGCAACGTCGTTAGGATCAGAAGGAATAGGCGTCAAGGGACGAGAATTCAGGATTTCTTTTATCTCAGTGGCCAATGTGGTTAATTCTTCATAAGTAAGAATTCTTTCTCCGATAACGCGAGTAAAATGATGCTTAAAAGATTTCACCGCATCTTCCCAAAGTCCACCAAAATGTAGTGAACGCGAGGGTATAAAATGCCAATTTATATCATCATTATTAGCAAGATTTTCAAAAATTTCTTTGGTGAAGTTTTCATCGTTTAAGAGAGTATAAAATTCTTGGATTTCACGATTTGCACCCTTAAAATTAGTCCCATTATCTGAATACAAATCAGAACTTTTTCAACGTCTCGCAAAAAATCTTTTTAAGCACGCTAAGAAGGCTTCGGTAGAAAGATCGCTAACAATTTCAATATGTACAGCTTTTATAGCAAGACATACAAAAACAGCAATGTAAACTTTAACCTTAACTCGATTTCGATATTTTATCTCTTTAATGAAGAAAGGACCACAGTAATTGATGTCTGTATGTTTGAAAGCTCTTTCAAAAACGACGCGATCCTTGGGTAATTCACCCATTATATAATTTGGAAATTGTGGTTTTGCGCGGCGGCAAATTACACATTTTTGAAATACACTCTTTACTGAATTTTTTCCGTTGATAATCCAATAGTCATCACGTTTTGAATTTAAGGTAGCCTGAGATCCGGCGTGAAAAGTCTCAGATGTTGACTACGGATTATAAGATCAGTTACAATGCACTGAAAAAACCTAGTCTCAAAATGAGTATCATACGCTACTCATTTTGAGTTGCAACAAAAATGAGACTCTTAGGTGGCGCCACGTTCTATGGCGTTTAACATAGTCTCATTTTGAGATGCAACAAAAATGAGACTGGGTTTTGTGTGTGTGTGATTTAGGTAAAAGCATAGGGTGTTTCTAAGAATACGTGAGATCGGCTTGACTGAGTCGGCCACCTATCCTCAGAATTCCGTCAGAATCTAAAAAAGGATTAAGGATAGAATTCCGTACTCAATAATAGTTTTGGGCCACTTATTTGCGTTATTATTAATCCATTCTGGTCCATTAAACCAATGAGTATGATTTAAAAAACAGCTCGGAGATTGACCGTGAGACACAAAATCAGCGGGATTGTGTTATGTACGTACGTGTCGCCACTCGTTGTCAACCGTGATTTTTTGTATTTTTGCGACACAATTCGACTCAAATGTTTTCAATTTATGGGCGGGACCCTTTATCCAGTATAATGCAATTGTCGAATCCGACCAAAAGATAATTTTTTCAAAGTGCAATCGACGTAAAGCATGTGATAAAGATTCGAAAAGTTCCGCCAATAAAAGAGCGGCACTGTTTTGGCTTGTAGAATGTCAGGCCCTAATAGACCTAGTGGGTCAAAAAGTTGAGCGATTTGAGATAATTTTATTTTTTTTGTTATAGAGTCATTAGGACTTAATTGATTTACTGTTTACACAAATGAATCTGATTTTGGGTTCCAATGAACACCCAGTGTTTTCGTTGTATCTCCTAAATTTTACCCTCCGTCACACACCTTGGAAAAAATTACGACTTTACACACGTTTAGAGGGAATCCCTCACCACATTGTAAAACAAGCGACATTACAACATAAACAAAGGAATCAACAAAAATTTAATTTTAACACAAACTTACAAATCGACGCCTCCTGACGAGATAATATTATTTTAAACGTCAGTTCAGTATAAATCTATCTGAGAAACAAATGTTGTATGAAGTTAACTCACAAATGAATGCAAAACAATTCTAATTCATTTTTCAATTCGAGATAATGCTATCTCAAAATCGAATGCAATAAAATGACAACTGAAGCTTGCGTTCAATATGATTCTCTTTCTAAATATTTTTAATACACATTCGTGACCAAAATTTTCATAATTGTTAATAATATTAAATATTATTAAATAAATTTTTCCTAATTAGTTTCAGAAAGAAGATTTTTGTCGTCTAATGATTATAATTTTTTTTCAAAAATACTATCTTATTTATGTAATTATATGAAAAATTGTGTTATATTTAATTTACGTTTATGGTTGGGAATTAAAAAATTTTAATTATGAATTTTAGTTAATTTTAAAATTATAATTATCAATTTTAATTTCAATTATAAAATTGTTAAGTTTTCTGCTTTTGAATTCTTTGTTACAAATTTCTCAAATCGCACTATTGATTCAAAATTACTTTTTTATCTTTATTATTGGTTAGAGAGAAACTTCATTGTATTGATTTTAATGACATATGAAAATAATTATATTTGACACAGACGTTATTTTCTATTTTATGAAGTAAATCAAACGATTTTGAATTTTTAACTTCGTTTTTTTGGAAATATGTAACAATATCTAGCCAGGCAAAAAAGATTAACTTTATAATGGATTCTCGAGAAAGTACTTTAAGTGGTATGTATTGCAAGTATGAGCTCAAATTGAATAGTTTCTTTTTTGCTGTGACGAATTATTGTTTAATAAATCCTTATAATTATATTTAAAATTCTTTAAATTATTGCTTCCTCATATAGAGGAAGTATTGTAATACCAAAATTTTTCGAGTTGGATTTTTTAACATATCTTTATGTTATTTGACTTCAGGAGTTCAAAAATGACATTTTCTCAAATTTTTGTTTGAAAATTTTTCTTGAACTATTAAACTATTATAACAATCTTGTAGGGTTGACCCGAGATTTAATCACTTTTACCATATTTATAAAAAGTTATTCATATATTTCTATTATTATTGCTTCCTCATAAAGGAAGCCTTATAGTGATGTCGATTTCCGAATTTTTTAAAATCAATTATTTTTACAAATTTTCAAGTGTAGTATATATAATTCGTCGAGAGGAACAAATGTCCGGATGTATGTGTGTATGTATGTGTGTGTGTATGTATGTGTGTGTGTGTGTGTATGTGTGTGTGTGTGTGTGTATGTCACCGATTCTTGTGGACAAATTTTCTCTTACACATCTTGATGGATTTTGATAAAATTTTGTAGGTGTATTACGGTCACGAATATCTTGAATCAGACAGAAGGATTTTCAAAAATATCTAAAAATAAAAATTTTTTAGCAATTTTTTAATTTTCGAAAAAAATGAATTTTTTTATTTTTTGAAATAACTTCTTTATTTATTAAAATTTTTATTAATTTTTCTCAGCATTATATTCCTGGCATGAAAACGAATCCATTCATGTATATAAAGTATATATTTCATGAAAATTTATGGAATTAATAAATATTATAATTTTTCACAAAAAATTAAAATTTTGTATTTTTTGACATTTTATCATAACACTTTAAAATAATTATTCTATAATAAAAAATTAAATAATTAATATTTATTCAGGGTAGTTTACCCGGTTTATTAATTATATTTAATAAACTATTATAATTATTTAACTTTTAAAATTATATATAATAATATATATTGAGGAAGCTAAATGGTCATGAAATGAACAACTTGTTATTATTATCTCTATGAGGAAGCAAAGTGTTCAAGAAATGAGCACCAAAATTATAACAAAAATCTATAACTTGGCAGCAGTTTTTTTATTAAGAAAATAAAAAATATTAAAATTTTTAATTTTAGTCTAAAGATGTAGTATCAAATTATAATTTAATTTTTATTGTTTCAAAAAATATCAGAAAATTGTTCAAATCAAATAACGTAGAATAACGATTATTGTCACAATTATGAATTAAAAGTTGATGTCAATTTATTCTTCGACATTATCTATTATTACAGATTTATCAGAAGAATTAATAAATTTTCTTGGTTTGGATTCAAAAAATTCTACTGTTTTAAAAGAAATAAGTTCGCTTGATGAAAATAATTCCGAAATAGTTGATGAGAGCAATTCTGTCTTGGAAAATATGGATTTTTCAAATGAAATTTCGGAAGTAGATGAAGAAGTTTATTTATCATCAGAAGATGAAAATCTTCCTTCTACATCTGAAGAATAAGAATAGTTGCATGGCATGCTTTGACTTTGAAAAAGTTCTCACAACACCAAGAACAGAGGCCAGCTCGCTCTATTACAAACGAAAACTTTCAGTTTTGAATTTTACCATTTTTGACACTGTTCGTCGTGAAGCTGTTTGTTATATATGGAGTGAAAACGAGGCGAAAAGAGGATCCAATGAAGTAGCAAGCTGTTTGCTTCACTACATCGAAAGAAAAGCTTCTACCGGCATTACTGATTTTTATTTCTGGTCCGACAACTGTGCTGGTCAAAATCGGAACAAACATGTATTCGCGATGTATGTTTATGCCTCTGCGAAATTCAATGTGCAAATTAAGCACTCATTTTTGGAACCTGGACATACGCAAAATGAAGGAGACTCGGTACACTCGACAATAGAGAGACACGCGAAAAATAGAAAAATTTACTCACTAAATGAGTGGTGTGATATCATCAGAGAAGCAAAATTGACTAAACCCCATTATGAAGTAATTAAAGTAACACATGACATGATTCATAACTTTAAAGATTTATCTTCTCAAATGAATTGGTCAAAAACTTCAATGAACAAAAATAAAAAACAGACATCTAATATACCAATTTCAAAGATTAAGCAGGTTTCAGTCACCAAGGAAAATAAAAATCAATTATATTATAAAATTTCATTGGATATGGAGAATCAAACACTCGTCACTAGAAAAGAAAAGATTCATGTAAATGTGTCGAAGTATGTTCTAAAACATGCGTATGAAACTTGTCAAGGACTTCCTGCAGCTAAAATAAAGGACTTGAAAGCACTGTGTAAAAAGAACATTATCCCGCTAAAATATCATGCATATTATAATTCTTTCCAGGAAAAGAGTGCCAGTCTTTATGATGAAGATACTTGTAACGCAGAAGATTCCGATTGTTAGTTCTTCAGTACAAAAATGACTATTTTTATAATTGGAAATTTGATAAATTTAAGTAATTTTCTCTTTCCTTTTATAATTGTTAAGTTTATACTTAAACAACCATACAGTATTTATAATTGTTGTTTAATAATTCAAAAGTATTTATTATTAAATAAAAAAAGTTTTATCATTGAAAATAATATTTAATTAATTATAAAGTCTTGCATTTTTTATATTACAGTATTTAAAATTCCCCAATACGGGTTTAAAACAAAAAATACATTCATTCTCATATATAAATTAAAAAAATAAATAAAAATGTAAATAAATATTGTTTATTCACTTATATATTTCTTTTTACTTTTTATTCTTAATCCCGTTCAGATTTAAATCATTAAATAAATAATTAGTAATTAAAAAAAATATAAAACAATAAACTGGACTTATCAAATTAAAAATAATAATTCCTTTTTACTTATACTGTCTTATTTTAATATGATTAAAACCGAAATTAAATACAAATTTAGCTTTCTTCTAAAGGAAGTGCTTTTATTGAAAATCATTTTATTTTATTTATACTGAAATTTTTTATCAAATTGTAAAATATAATAATTATGAAAATAGTTAGTATGTCTGCTCTGAGTAAATATTCTATTAAAATTTTTGATTGTATTAATTAATAAACAGTATTTACAAAAAGAATTCTATTGAACGCAAGCTTCAGTTGTCATTTTATTGCATTCGATTTTGAGATAGCATTATCTTGAATTGAAAAATGAATTAGAATTGTTTTGCATTCATTTGTGAGTTAACTTCATACAACATTTGTTTCTTAGATAGATTTATACTGAACTAAAGTTTAAAATAATATTATCTCGTCAGGAGGCGTCGAAATATGAAGTAAATTATTCTAAATTATAAAATTAATAAAATTAAGTTTCGGTCTGAAAAATAATAATTAATTACACAAATGCACATCTTCGAAGAAATTACACTTTACATTTAAAAATAATGTAATATTAACAAATAAGCAAAAAAATCATAAAATAATTTATTTTAATTATATTTATAATATAATTTTGCCATTAACCAACAGTGGAACAAAAAATGTTTTGAAAACTTGATTTTTTTTATTCAACATAATCTCATTATTTCGAGTTTTTTCTAGCTTTGAAGCTTCATAATTAAATATTAATTATGTTTAAACTAAATGTTTTTTTAGAAATGTGTTGAGGAGTAAATTGTCGAAAGGTATAGAAACTGATTTTATTTTGCAATGAGGAAAACAAAAGTTATTTTAAAAATACTAAAACCGTAGAGGGAATCCCTCCCTAGGTGTGTGACGGAGGATTAAACACAATTGAGATTCACTCGTTTCACCGAAAATATCGGTAATAAGATCTGCATCGTGAGATGCCCACTGCCTGAGATGCATACCACCTTTTTCAGTAGCACTAACTAATTCATTTATTAAATTTTCAACTTCTGTACGATTTTTTCCACCCGTCGAATTTTCAGTCATGTGGCCTAAACTCTCATATTCACTCATGAACGATACGTATTGAGTTTTGATATCAGGATTATGAGATAAAGATCGTTCTAATGAATAAAATCTCTTAAGAGCTCGACTGTAAGATTCACCAAGTTCATTTATATTTTCTTTAAACGGTAATTATACAATATAATAACCAGTTTCTAAATCGCGAGTTGTATTTTCCATATAAATTAAATTTTTAATCTCTAAAAATTCTGATATCTTGTTATGTAAAAGATTCAATGATAAATTCTGTGGAAGAAATGCATAACAGCATAACTGACATTTTTATCAAATTTGAGATAACATCAGATTTGTATATATTTAATATTGCTAAATGATTATTAATGTAGAAAATAATGGAAAACATAATCGCATAATTGCGTTTTTGACAAAAGGAGACCAGCATAATAACATAACTGCATTCAGTTTAAAAAACAATTGACATAATTAAAAATAAAAATTTTTTCTAACGAATTAATAATTAATTAATCTGTTGATTTTCTGAATTGACAGAAGTGAGAGAACATTAAAATTAATTTATCTCGAAATCATGACAAATGCAGTTATGCTGTTATGCCTTTCTTCCACAGAATTACAAACCGCAGAATTTGAGATCTAAGAACTCGGGAGTTTTCCTCCTAGAATCCAGCTAAATTGGGGTTTTTGCAAAACGGCATAGCCATTTAAAAGTGACATTTGTCCAACGCAAAGTAGTTGCTAGAATATTTCAGCAACGAGAAGTATATCAATTTCCCCTGTTTCATTAAAATTTGGATCGGCTAATTGAAGGTTGGAAGGGATTTTTAATTGTTCCTTAATTATAGGTTCGTTAGGAGCAAATTCGTTTATCTCTGGCATTATTAAAAACATTAATGTTTCAGAATAATTATTCAAACGCAATGATTTGCCCTGAGACAGTTTTTACAAAAGGTTCAAATTTTTTATAAGCATGCCGCTTTTGGTTATCGTTATTTCGCGTATTATTTCGATCAGATTTATCATTTTTCGTTTGAGTAGTCTCTAGAACTTTCTCACGACGATGTAAAAAATCAAGTAAATTTTCCATTGTCGGAGACTCATGGATTTGAACATATTCTTTCCATTTTAATCTAGTTTGTGTATCTGATTTAGAGGTTACCGCGTAGATTGGAAACGCTTCCAAAAAGGGTTTGTTTAGAACTTGCAACGTGCGATAATGTTTAGTGTCATTATTTAGTAATTCACCAAGCGAAGAAGCAGAAGCGTTACTATAATTTGAAAATTCAAAGAAAGATTTTATATGATTGTTTGTAACCGCTGAAGGACCATCGTAATGTTTTTCTAGAAGTTTCCAAGCTACATGGTAATTTGCATCGGTAGTTTCAAGCGATTCTATTTTGTCTGCTGTCTTTCCCGTTAAGCAAGAACGCAAATATACTAATTTTTGTAAATCGGAATATCTCTTATTATTATGAACCGAGGAGACGAAGGTGTCACTGAAACCTGGCCATTTTTCATAAGATCCACCGAATGTGTGCAAACTTAATGCAGGCAATTTGATGTTGATTTGATTATCAACAGATAATGCGGGAGTTGAAGAATTGACACTTGGTTATTTGTATTTGATCATTTTGATTTAATGGTTCCTTTAAAATAAGAAGCCGCTTTGCCTTGGCACTAACTGCAGAAAGCATATCTTCAAAGTCACCTCTTTCTTCATACTGTGCATCGATTTCCGCGTCCAAAACTAAAGCTTCCAACCGAGTTTGTAAATCTTCAAAATTCTGTTTTAAAAATTCCGATTCTGTTAATTTACCTCTTAGTTCGATGACATCTATTTCGTTTAGAGATTTGTTAAGAAAATTTTCGAACCGAGTTAATTTTGTTTTTAACGCGCCACGGAGCCTTCTTAATTTGCTGATTTCAGACTCGTTAACCATTTTTATTTCACTGAGATGTAAGGTTTCAAGGAAAAGTAGGTATCAATTAAGTAAGATGACTCGATATACAAACATGCAAGACTTACCCCTTTGAAGCTTGATCTATGTACGTTGCTCAATATAAGGAATTAATTTTAACAATAACTACTCTGAACAGTTGACACAATAATTCACAATATTAGTTTGCTTTTAAAGTCCACTACAAAGTTTTTCACTTGGGAATACCTTTCGAGGATGATGATTATGATACTCCGATGCTAATTCCGCTGCAGCAATCAGATACTATGAATTGATGTTTTCCTCGATACTCGATCAGATTATTAGAATAAATTAAATTAATAAATTTATTCTCGTTCGTTGAAAATAGTGGATTGTATAAATGCATACAATCTTCCCGTTCGTTAAAGATAGTGGATTGTATATATGCATACAATCTTCTCGATCGTTCACACTGCATACAGGATCTTGTCTTGTTTAACGTTAAATCCTTGATTACACGTCACAATATATGCTGTTGCGACGATTGTTGTGAACCTTGACTTAATTGTAAGGTTTATACGTTGGCCTCACTTTGATCTTCGTTCAATTCATAGATATGATTGTAGATCCACAGGGGCTGGATCCGGCTCGAAGGACCAAATTTATGTTAAGTAGATTCATAGATTTATAAATAAGTTAATTTATAAATCAAGATAGCGATTTCACAAAAAAATCAACCAACTGATTTTTGGGTGATTCTTGTTCAAATGATTGTCAGTTTGATAGACGTGCACAAGAAATTAAATGCCTCAGTTTTTCTCATATTCTTTAATAAATTTGTAAATAATACATTAATTTTGATCTCTATGTTGCAAGATTGAAGACAAAGCTGATATTCAATTAGCGCTCTAGTCCTCATCAGTTCCCATCAAGTGTACAATTTTCAAGTAGAGGGGATAATGGGTGTTAACAAAAATTTGTATATTTGAGTGGAGGTATTAGCAATCCCTTAAGGGGCGTGAAGGTAAATTACAAAGCGAATTTGTCTAGGCCAAGCAAAGACCCCAAAAAAGGTGGTCAAATTTTATTAGTAAAGATCTTTTTTTTTAGATAAATAACCTTTCGGTTTACTACCGTAGTACAACCATTAGTCCCTTTCATAAATGCTAGTAATAAAGTCTTAGATTTGCAAAAAACATGTACAAATTGTAAAAAGTGTTGAAGCTAATAAAATATAATCCTAAACTTTAGGGTAAACTCATGTTTCAAAACTAAACAATTTGCGATTAGAATAATGATTTAAAAAAAGGAAGAATAAATAATTTTGATGGTCGTAACAGTATGTGTGTGTGTAAACATCACATTTTCATAAATATCTCCAAACTATGAAAAGCTTTTGGACTATTTTTTTTATATTGTAGGTCTCATCTGCGGACATAAAAAGGGAGTACTTTGAGACAGATTAATAAAGTTTAACTACATATTTTTTGATTTTTAATTTTTCAAAAAAACGTTTTCTGTCCATAACTTTAAAAACATGTTAGGGCACCTATGAATGTTTTTCTCTAATTTTGTAAAGTTTTTTTAGGCGCATCTTTTGAGCCCTCAATGAACATTTTTCGTTCATATTTTACCGGAGATATTAAACTTTTAAAAATAAAAAATTTTGGAAAATAAAACTTTTTTAAAAATTTTGTTTGAAAAATGTAGAAATAACTTTAAAAACTATAGTTACCAACTTGTAGAGCATTAAAAACGCTTCGATTTAACTATTTTCCAAATAATTTCTAAAATTTTTAAAAAGAAAATAATTAAAGTCATAATATACTATAAAAATTTAAATCGCTTATGTATCGAAACTGAATTTTTAATCAAATAAAGGGAAAAAAATAATACAGCAATTGAGAATAATTGTTTAAAATTTATACTTTATTATTATTAATATCTCTATGAGGAAACAAAGTGTTATGAAATAAACATTCATGAACACCAAAATTATAACAAAAATATATAACTTAGCAGCGGTTTTTTATATATATATATATATATTTAAATGCGTAATTTTATTTTTAAAAAAAATTCGAGAATCTTATTCCAGACAAGTGTTTTTAAACATTTTTCGATCATTAATTTTCAATTTTTTTTAATTTTGAATTTAATTTAAAAAAAACAAATTGTATTCATATCTTAAACAAATTGGAAATTTCTGTAATAATATTCTGTAATAATAATAATAAATCATAATTATTATTAATTTATAATGCATAATATTATTACATGTATTAATAATTATTATTAATAATTTATACTGAATAATATTATTACATATAATAATAATTATTATTATTTATAACTAAAAAACTTTGGAAAAAAACTTATTTGATTCAAATAATCGATCAATTGACTACTAACAATCAAATATTGAATTGCCCAGTAAAAAAAATTCTATACACGGACCGCGGAGTTCGTATACGAGCTCGGTAGCTCGTATGAGAAATATGAGAAAACTCTCTTACGAGCCTTTTCCGTAATGAGAAGTGTATAGATGCTTGCATACGAGATGACTTTTAAAGCATTTTTCTTAATATAACACTATTTTAAAGTAAATGTAGATAATAGAAATGAATTTACAAAGTAAAACAAAGCTAAATTTATAAGGGAAATGATGTTTTTAAAAAAAAAGGATAATTTTGTTCAAAAAATTTATTCATACTGAAAAGAGGTTAGAATTTTATAATTCCTTGCTACTCTAACTTACCGACATTAGATATTTCTCGGATGCGGTAAGCACGATTTTGTATTGGCGGTAGAATAAATAAGTGTTTTCCTAACTGATTAATAAATATATTATTATTTATTTATTATATAAATGTCCTTATATAAAATAATTAAATTTAATACAAAATCGTGTTTACCGCATCCGAGAAATATCTAATGTCGGTAAGTTAGAGTAACAAGGAATTATCAAATTCTAACCTTTTTTCAGCGTAAATAAATTTTTTGAACAAAATTATCCTTTTTTTTTAAACTTCAATTCCCTTATAAATTTAGCTATGTTTTACTTTGAAAATTCATTTCTATTATCTACACTAGCGTTATATTCCTCACTCGCTAACGCTCGCTCGGATGACAGTTTACTTATTTCTACTTACATATAAATTTATTATTTCACAATATTATTATTATATTTTAATTTTTATTGTTCATTTAATAGCATCTTTATTGTTAATATATAATATAGGGTCATTTGGGGTAAATGTAAACGCGGGATAAATGTAAACAGTAGATGTTGCAGCTAAATTTACAAAATAAAAAATAAGTACGACGGCAATATTTTTACCTCAGCTCACCTACAAGATGTTCTGACTATTGCTAATATTTTATTTTGACAATTGGCAATGCCCTAGTGTAAGTTATCTTTTAATGCAAAAAAGTTTGAAATTGAAAATTTTTCTGTTTCAGTATTTTGTCTCTCATTTGCATAAAAATAAATTTAAAAATCAAACAAAAATATGTAATTCTTCCTTATTCATGCCCCTACAAAAATTGACTTTGATTTTTGATTTTCGCCAATTCAGTTAATAAATAATTAAGTGTTTACATTTACCCCGAGAATTCGAAAACTCGGGGTAAATGTTAACAGTACTCCAACTACATTTTAAAAGAAAATAATTGAATAAACTATTAGAACCGACATTTTGAAATTTAAAAATTCGATTTTATAGATTCTTATTCAGCAACCTTAAAAACTTCTTTTTACCAAGTTAAATGAAAATCTATTAAAATTCGTTCAAGTTATTCAAGTTTTTACATTACTAATTTTGTAATGGTTGATTGTTTATTTTACATGATACATTATCAGTCAACTGGTTGATTTACTATGCGTCTACGAATAATTTTTTTCAGTTTTTCCATCCCTTAAGACAGTAGTATGCTTGAAATAACTTGTTTCTTAAACCTCGCTTAACTACAGAGGTGTTTACATTTACCCTGAATTTCAGGCAAATTTTAAAATCTCGGGGTAAATGTAAACAGTCAGTTATAGACGATTCAGGTGCATCAATATTTTTTTGAACCTCATAAAATTTTTCTAAGGAGCTCTAGTTACAAGTTCATGCTAAAAAAATCCGTCCATTTTACCTTTTAACAAAAAAACTGATGTTTTTCGTAAAAAATAGATAAACCGTTTACATTTACCCCAAATGACCCTAAGTAGTACATGCACCTTATTATGAATTTACTACAAAATTCGTATATTAAATTAATAATTTTAAATAAATAATGAAAATTGTTAATTATTAAATAAAAGACTGTTTATATTTGACTTATAATTAATACAAATATATTATAATAATTAAATAATCTTAAAATTTAAATTTTTAGAAAGTGTATTTGGTCATCTCAATATAATTAATACATTGATTTATTTTTCTGTATCTTCAGACAAAACTTTTCAAAAATTAAAAATTCCCTTTTTTGATAAATAATGAAAGCATTACTCCGCCAGTAGACTAAGTTAAGAAATTGAATTAATTTTGAAATATTTAAGTACAATTTTTTATTAAATGATTTATTTATTTTATGATATTTCTTAAATAATTAAGATATTTGAAAAGAATTATTGTTAGAAATAGAAAAATTTAAAAGTTTCATATTAGAATTCGTGGTAAATAAGATTTTCTTTGTTTTCAAACAAATTTTACTTTTTAAAAAAAGTATAATTTACTTCAAGGAATCTAAATTTTATTAAAAGCCGAGTATTATTTAAAATGTTCCGAGCAATTAATACTCTAGGCGAAGCAACTTTTATTATGTTGTTATTATTTATTATACTTTTATTTTTAGTTTTTACTCGAAAAAGAATATGCTTTTCGATTTTGGAACAAGATTTCAGTTACACGCATATATATCCCTTTCCCATATAGAACGTAACATTACAGTAATATGCGGTAATATTACTGTAACATTACTTTAGAAATATTAACTGTAAGATTACTGTAAGGTTATACTAAAATATTACAGTAATAGTGCGGTAACGATAATAATCATAATAACGGACAGTATATTTGATTTAAAATTACTTATGTTATTTATTAAATTATTACAGTACTGGACAACATTGTCAGTCTAGCAATTTGTAACGAAAAGAAAAAAGATTTTTAACATAAAATTTATAAAAACTAATTTTTTTGGTACAAGTTTTGTAAGGTGATATAATTTTCAAAAGAATAAGACCTTTTGGAAGACATGTGTCCAGTAATTAAGCTTAAGCTTATTTTAAAGGTCACTTTCTATAGACTTGTAAAAGGTCTTATTATTTTTAAAATTATATCATCTTACAAAACATGTACTGCTAAAATTGCCCATTTTATGGGGAGGCACCAACCCCAACTTTGACCCCTTTAAATTTGAATTATTAAAGTAGGTTATATTTTTCTTTCTGTACCATTTTTAACCACTTCACTGAAGGGCGTTCCAAATGGCGTTCCACGCGCCGTGGCCCAGACTGGCAAAAACATATACGTATAATATTACCATTCATAATAATAAATAATAGTTATTTATATATGTTATATTTATATATATATTATTAATAATTATATTATTATATTATAATATTGTAATATAAATATCTTTTTTTAATAAAAATATAAGTTTTATAGTGTAAAAATTAAAAAAAAGTGAAACGCCATTTGTTGAAAATTATTAAAAATAGCCGATTTGAACGTTCGGAAAAACGTTGAAAATCACAAAAACTAAAATTTTTGTTGTGATAATCTTGTTCCCTGATGTCTAAATTATAGAAATATTGCTTTACAATAGTTAAATGTGGTGTACACTCTTTAAAAAAAAGTGTTTTTTAGGAACGCCGTTTCGGTGTTTTTGCCAGTCTGGGCCTCGGCGCGTGGAACGCCATTTGGAACGCCCTGCCAGTGAAGTGGTTAATTCTAAAATATATAGGATAGTCAAAAATTTGAAATTTTAATTTTTGAAGTTGTTAGAATTTTTTATCTTTGAACTAATTGCATATTTTTGCAAATCGATGCGAGAGGTTGTTTAAAACTGTAAAATAAGCTAAGAAAAAACTTTGCGTTAAATAATATTAAAAATTGTAAGGGAAGATTAATTTTGAATGTTTAAATTTTACAACTTTGGCATTTTTTTCAAAGTCCTAGAGCAATAACCTTCTTGAGAATAAGAGTGTTTACAAAAATTTATTCATTAAATACAAAAATCGTGTCAAATAACTTATTTACCATGTTAAATTTTCAAGAAGATTATTGACCTAGGGCTTTGGGAAAATGTCAAAAGTTGTAAGATTTTAATTTGCAAAAATATGCAAAATAGGAAATTAGTTCAATGATAAAAATTCTATCCTCTTCAAAACTTAAAAAAATTGGGGGTAGTGCCTCCCCTAAATATAAAAAGTTTGGAATTTTTAGCATAAATGATTATTAATACTATATAACCTTCATGACTTTGACGTGAGGCTACGATCGCTGCGCATGACAGTAGTGACGTGATCACACACTCAGATATGGTGGTAGCGGTACGGATTACTACTTATTCGAGTAAAAGTTTTGCTTTTGTTTCTTGCAGAAGTAATCTTTATTTTCCGAGTATTAAATATTCAAATTTCTTCGAGCAATATTTACAACATATTGAATGTAAAAAGTAATACAAAATTCAATGAAAATTACAATGACGATGTAAAAATTTAAATTCTTAAAGCAATTTAAGAATTGTGTCCAAGATGATCCCCCTGGTATGGGCAAGATGATCCGTAGGTTTATATTAGCCCATTTATTGGAAAAGGAGACTAAATTGAAGGAATAACGTGTATCAATATTAAATTAAATATGCATTAGTTAGGCCATAAATGCTTTTGAACACTCACCACGTTTCGTTTTCCTATTTTATAATTACGTGACATTTTCTACATCAAGAAAATTAATATAATAGATGTAGATTTCAACTTTTTGTATTAAATAAGTTAGTTTCCATAACAAAAATATATAAGAAGCAAGAAAAATTGAATTTTTTATTCATACTAAAAAATTCAGTTTGAGGTGAGATAAAATACATGGGAATCAGGGGGGATCATCTTGTACACCCACTGAGGGATAATCTTGTCCCAAATGACACTAATTTTTAATTTGTTCGTAACTTAACCTATAAGCTTTGGTAGTCCAAAGTAACAATCAGAACACTTAATTGAAGATATACTGAAGCTATAAGTACAAGGAACTTTGAATTCCAGCTTCTACAACAAAAGTTACCTAAGTTCAAAGTTTAGCTTTCTTTAGATCAAAACTATGAAATTTTAATTTTTTCCAATAAATTTTTTTTAATGACGTGTGTTTTCTATGTAAGCTTTCGTTAAGTGAATTATGATTGCTTCTCATCCTGCAGATAGATACAATCCATTCTCTTATGGTGGAAAATGAAGCAAGCTAGAGTTTTCTTCGAGGTTGATAGTATTTTTCGGTATAGTAAACTCTAAATGATTGTCCTCTAGTTTTATAGTATTCGTGACATTTTCTGTAAAGAGTCTCTCGAAACACAGAAGTAAGATATGTATGTGGTACTCCAATATTCAGCATGGGACCATTAATCGATGCTAGTTTAGCCGCTTTTTCTGCAGTTTCATTCCCTTCTAAGCCTAAGTGCCCAGGTATCCAGATTAAAGAAATGTCATAGTCTAAGAACGATAATACAGATAATCTATTTCTAATTAGAAATATAATGTATGAATTAATATTGGATGGATTGGGTGATGAGACAATCGTCAACATACTTAAAGAATTGGAAAATATGGCGACTTTATTTAAGCTATTGTTTATGATATGATCAAGAGTCAGAAATATAGAGAAAGCTTCTATTGAGAAAATGGAAGCAGTACAATCCAATTTCCACGATAGAGAGAAATTAGTTAAAGGACAAATTGAGGCGCATCCCGCTCTTTTTAGGTTTTCCGCTTTGAAGCCGTCAGTATAAAAACATAAATGATTGTTAAATTTATTGTTTAATATGTCTCGAAATAATAGTGGAGGATCAATTGAATTTTGAATCTCATGACCTATGTCAGTGATTACTTTTGGAATGAATAAGTAGTCACTATAGGGAAGTTCGTAATATGGCAGAATCGTAGACTTTTTAATTAATGGTTAAAATGTGGTGACTGATTGGAAAGCCGATAAGAAAGTGAAAGAGTTCAAAACATTGTAGGGATTTTTAGGGGAGACCAATCTTAGTAGTTCTTTTAATTTGTTATAAAGTAGATGATTGAGAATTGATGATATTTTTATCAAATATTTCTTTGTTATGAAGTAAAATCTAATTTTGAGTAAAGGTTCGCAAGATTCTGCCAACATAACGTTAATTGGGGTGCTCATTCTATACCCAAGGGCTAATCTGATAGCGCTATTTCTCAATTTAGCAAGTTTATCAAATAGCTTATGGTTTTTAAAACAATAAATGTGAGATCCATATTCAATGCAACTTCTAATAAGTGATCTATACACTGTGAGAAGAATATACATGTGGGCACCCCACCATGTTCCTCTCAAAGCCTTAATTATATTTAAGACTTTATTGAGTCGTTCTAGAAGGTATGCGAAGTGATTATCCAAGGTAAGTCTATAATCTAGTATTATGCCTAGAAACTTTGCATAAGTGGAAGGAAAGATGTTGGCATTATTTAATTTTAGAACAAGATTAGAATTTTCAAAATAAATTTGAAGTCTGTTGAATAGGACAAGTTTGGTTTTTTCTGGACAAATCTCCAATTCTCTATCGAATAAAAACGTAGAAAGATTATTAAGGCAAAGTTGGAGAGATGTAATACATTGGATTGGGTCATTGGATTTTGTGAGTATTGCAATGTCATCGGCAAATTCGATTATTTTACAATGATGAGGAAGAATTTCATGGATTTTTCGCGTGTAAACGGAATATAAAATTGGACTCAGTGTACAACCTTGCGGTAAACCCACTGTGCTGATCCTGGGTCCAATCATCTTTTGTGAAGACAGCGAGTCTTCCAAAACCTGAGCTTTTCACGTCGACTATGACATTTTTATATCTAGAATTTAATGTTTTAGTGTAGGTCAAACGATTCAAGTTCTTTAGGGGCGAATCGGGACTTTTGTAACTTTTCTAATAGTAGAAAGAATGTATCTGTAAATACAATTTGGAGTTTATATCTTTAAAGGAGATTTTTAACAAAATTAATGAAGTTAAATCACTATATTTTTGGATAAATCACCAAGGCACTTTCACGCACGACCATTCGATTGCAGCGTCACCACGCGAATCGTCGCCTTTTTGGAACAACAGACATACTTTTTCTGCGCAGACGCTGTGCTTATAAAATGTACAAGTTGCAAAGCACAGCGCCTGCGCCAAACTAAGTATGTCTGATGTTCCAAAAAGGTACACCAGACGCGCTGAACTAAAGCACACGACTTGTGCAACTGTTTGGCGCATCTCTTGTGCTATTTTTTTCCGTGTAGGTATGTCATTGGCAACACATTACTGTTTTTACCTAAACGGTAACGCTAATAGGCTCTCCAAAGTTCGAAAGGATCATCTTGCCCCAAGGGATCATCTCTTACACCTTTCCCCTACTTACACTAACCGAGAAGGTAATTACTTGTTAAAAAGGTGTACACTCTAATACACCAAAGAGCTTAGGGGGTTAAGTATGCAAAAAATGCCCCCGCTTCTATTTTTCTCAAATTTGGCCCATATGTTACTATCCATATGACTATAACTTTCTGCAATTTTGAACTCAAAATTCGCTTTTTTGGACGAGTTATGGAGGGGGAAAGCAAAATCAAAAAACTTATTTTTATCGAAAACTACTGAACCGATTTTAATGAAATTTTAAGAGGTTGTAAATATGGATAAGACGATTTTAGAAAAAAAAATCCAAATTTTTTTTTCAAAAAAAATTTTTGAAATTTTCAAAAATTTTTTTAGGGTTATTTTTTTAAGTGACCACTTTCTCTTTTATTGTAAAAAGTACCTTATAATGTCCCCTTTAGCATATATTTTTTTCAAATTTTTTAAAAATATAGTTTTTGAGTAAAATGTCAAAAACCATGGTCATGCTATTTGTCACGTACGGTAATGCACATATATACATATGGGCCATATTAATATGATAGGGTATAGCTAAATAAGTATGGAAAAAGTGACCCGAATATATTTTTCCCATTCATTCCTACCCACTTAAAAATAACTTTTTCTAATTTTTAACTCAAAATTTTGAGTTTTTTGGAACTTATGGAGGGGAAAAAATCGAAAAACGCATTTTCCTCAAAAACTACTGTATGTATTTTAATCAGCTTTGGATATGTTGAAAAGACAATTAAAGTGATTCAAAAAAAAAATTTCAAATTTTTTCTCAAAACATTCCAAAAATCTTTTTTTTCAAAAAATTTCAAAATGAAAATTTTTTAGTTCTATTAAAGTGACATTTTTATGTATTTTCTCATTTCATTCTCTTATGTGATCTACTTAATAAAAAAATTTTACCCGACATGATTTCAAGGTGTGTCACGGTAAATAACTCAAAAACCCTATCTGGAACATTTTTATGTTGTATGCAAATGGTTAACTAATTAATTATTGATTTAATTACAAAATAATACTTAGGGGTTTTATGAATACAAGCCTAAAATCGATGTCAAAAAAATTATTTCCAAAGAAAAATCCAAAAATTTTTATTTTTACATTTAAAATTTTTTTCTTTTTGGATCGTTGAAGCGGTACATCACACTTTTCTTATTTAACTTCTTTAACAGTCTTACTTTTTAAAAAATATTGGCCTAGATGATTTAAGAGTCCGACACTGTAAAAAAACTCCAAAAATCCTAAAATTAGATTTTAAAATTTTCGAAATTTTTTTGTTTATCTAAAAATATTTTTTTATATTAACTTCAGAGTTGAATTTAACAACCTTAATAAGCCACTAGTAATAAGTTGCAAAAATATTTGACAGTTTTTTTAAAATTAACCATTCGCATACAACATAAAAATGTTCCAGATAGGGTTTTTGAGTTATTTACCGTGACACACCTTTAAATCATGTCGGGTAAAATTTTTTTATTAATAAAATAAATAATTAATAAAATAAAATTTTTTTATTAATAAAAAAATTTTACCCGACATGATTTAAAGGTGTGTCACGGTAAATAACTCAAAAACCCTATCTGGAACATTTTTATGTTGTATGCGAATGGTTAATTTTAAAAAAACTGTCAAATATTTTTGCAACTTATTACTAGTGGCTTATTAAGGTTGTTAAATTCAACTCTGAAGTTAATATAAAAAAATATTTTTAGATAAACAAAAAAATTTCGAAAATTTTAAAATCTAATTTTAGGATTTTTGGAGTTTTTTTACAGTGTCGGACTCTTAAATCATCTAGGCCAATATTTTTTAAAAAGTAAGACTGTTAAAGAAGTTAAATAAGAAAAGTGTGATGTACCGCTTCAACGATCCAAAATGAAATGAGAAAATACATAAAAATGTCCATACTTATTTAGCTATACCCTATCATATTAATATGGCCCATATGTATATATGTGCATTACCGTACGTGACAAATAGCATGACCATGGTTTTTGACATTTTACTCAAAAACTATATTTTTAAAAAATTTGAAAAAAATATATGTTAAAGGGGACATTATAAGGTACTTTTTACAACAAAAGAGAAAGTGGTCACTTAAAAAAATAACCCTAAAAAAATTTTTGAAAATTTCAAAAAATTTTTTTGAAAAAAAAATTTGGATTTTTTTTTCTAAAATCGTCTTATCCATATTTACAACCTCTTAAAATTTCATTAAAATCGGTTCAGTAGTTTTCGATAAAAATAAGTTTTTTGATTTTGCTTTCCCCCTCCATAACTCGTCCAAAAAAGCGAATTTTGAGTTCAAAATTGCAGAAAGTTATAGTCATATGGATAGTAACATATGGGCCAAATTTGAGAAAAATAGAAGCGGGGCATTTTTTGCATACTTAACCCCCTAAGCCCTTTTCCAACTATTACATGTATTATAGGCTATTACATAACTATTACATGGTATTACCGACTATTACCTGATATTACTTCTAAACGGATTAAAATATTGTGCTCAATTTACATAAAGCGTTAATGTACTTTTCGCTAGACACTATTTGATGTATAAATCGTTCGTGAAGCAAGAGATTCTTTCATGAAAAAATGTATTTATTACATGAATTTACTTGTTGCAAGAACAGAAAACGATATATACTAATTTTGTTCGATCATTATACTAAAAACGTTCAAAACACATGAAAGAAATGCTCTTTACATTCATATGTAAAATTTGCTTGAAATCTATGCGCTTTTCGGATATATTTCTTGTAAATGGGACTGGGACGGTGACGCATGCGCACTTTATTAGTTTCTAAATTGTAAGAAATCCATCCGAAAAGCGCATGGATTTCGAGAAAATTTCATATTGAGTGGTGGGGAGCATTTATAGCGTAATTTTAAAAATCGTGGTTTATGTTCTAACCTTTTTTTAAATTAAAAAAAAATAATTAAAAATTAAAGTTTTAAATCATAATTCTTAGAGAAACTTTTTCAAAATTTTTTTCTACGTATATGAATAATTAAAATAAGAAAATATTGTTAACGTTAGATTCCGCGCATTTTTCAGATCATAAATAATGGAAGGTGAAAAGGGGATTAATAATAGCAACCATTTTCGGTTTTTTCAACGTTTAAATTGTCTATGTCTTGAGTCGCGGCGCAGTAGTCGTATGAAATCATTCCGTCGTCGATTTCACTTTCGGGAATTCAGGCATAAATGTTGACGTATTTAAGGGAAGCTGTAAACTATCTATTTCGGTTTGGTTGACCAGCCGATGTGCTCAGCAAAATGAAAAGTTTCTCCTCTTCTTGAACTATCAACTTTAATATTTTGTAATCGGTTTTTAAAAAATATATAAACACATATCTTTTAGTTTCAAAGAGATATTTTAAGTTTTCATCAATACTCTTTTATGAAAATTCTTTGTAAAACTAAGAAAATTACTCGAATAAACAATGAGCAAACTGTTAAGTACATTATGTATCCTTAAAAAATTTTTTTAACAATTATCTGAAAAATGAGAAAAAGCGATAAATAAAGTTTCTTATGCAAAATGTTTGGATTAGCGAAAAAAATATAAAGTCTAATGTGACGTGTGATAAATATAATATTTTATATTTCTCACGATTTATACAATTCAAAGAAATAAGATTTATCGAATCAATAAAATGGTTTTCTGTAAATAGAGACATTTCAGTATTGTGGCATAGTTGGCCGGGTAACACATTTCCTGACCTTTTCTACTTCCATGTGTGTCAGATGGCGATACCAATCGCCGACCAGTAGTAACAGTCAATGCAGAGTTTTCTGATTGTTGGCGACGTTGATTTATGCCACTATTTTTCTATTATTGCCCTTAACTCCACATTTTCAATTCCTAAGAGTGAATTTTATCATTTTATTATTCAATAAAATAGAAGTGTTTAAAAAAGTGTAGAGTACACTTTTCATTAACACTCAATTCACATGATATTATTTATCACTACCTTATTATTCACTATTTATCTAGTTATACTTATGACATTGAATGACATATAAAAAATGGTCCAAATGTACATGTTATAGTAAAAGTCCGGAATCCATTAACGTGGACATTAACTAGTTAATCTGTTGATTATCTAAGATTCGCGGTTAAAGTGAGATATTCGGACATTAACTAGGTAGTGCTAACATTAACAAGAATAAAACCGTTAAAGTGCGAAAAATTAATTTCATGTAACTCGAGACTCTGTCTATTAATTTAGAAAGAGACAAAGTATGTAATTATTGGTTCTATTGAAAACTTTCAATTGAATTTTGACTGTTGACAGTGCGTAACGTGTGTTACTTACTTCATCTTTTTTAATTTATTAATTTTAATATTTGACTCCAAAACCTATTTTATTTTGCTTCCTCATGAGTATCTTTGCATTCGTAACGATTTTCAATTTTTCAAAAGAAGGTTATATGGACTCATTTTTGTTTAGAACATAACGACACCTCCCGTTCATATAATGCTTATAGAAAAACAAATACAAGATCATTCTTTTTCAGTTTTTAGTGCAAGACAATTCTCATTAATGTTTCCGTGCAATAAAATGTTTATTCAAAATTTTTTGCTGAAAAGTACAATCCGAAATTAGCTTATACTATGAGTTTTATAAAATTTTTAATTCAATGTAATTTTTAATAACAATTGCTTAAAACATATTTCTTAATACGTAAGAGAGAATCCATGTTTAAAGTTTCTAATAACAATAGATACGCACTGAAATTCTCAGATATTTAATTGTAATTTAAATATTAAAAAGATGATTTAGGGTTACATTTATTGTTCTGTCAGTGGCAATTGTTTTGCACACATTTTTTAATAAGACTTTTCTTGCACGGAAAATTAACATTGTTGTTAGAGACTCTTTGCATTTACGATTTAAAAACAACTGCGCAGCTGTAGAAGCCATAGAAAACTACTGCGCATCCATTAAAGTTATTAATTAATTTGAACATGTACAGGATTTCGTACAAAAAATTGTACATTAACCTATATTCAAATACAAAAAAATTACTTGTACAGGTTTTTGTACAAGATGTTGCACAAGATCTTGTACAAGAACTTGTTTCAATTTCTTATGCGGAAATGGTACAGGTTTATTGACAGAAATGGTATAGTTTCCTGTACAAGATCTTGTACAATTTCTTGTACAAGATATTGTACGGGGATTTTCAGTAGGGGCTGCTGACTTGTTAAGACCCAGAGTAGCTGCAGTCCTTTTTAAAAGAAGAACGACAAAGGATAACTGCTACTCTCAAGAAAAGAAAGATGCACGCTTTTTTGCGGTCAACTGCTGTCTCCTATGACAGAGTGCGCTGCTGTCTCACTTTGAAAGTAGCAGGGCGCTTTAAATTTTGCAGGGTAGGAATGATCTTGCATTTGATTTTCTATAAGCATTATATAAACGGGAGACGTCGATTTCTACATTCAATTCTGAGCAAATGTCCAAATGTATGTGTGTGTATGTCACAAAATATTGTGTACAAAATATCTCGGACAAATTTTATTGGATTATCCTGAAATTTTTCAGGTTTATTGCTGTCATTAATACCTCAAATCTGACACAAGAATTTCCAAATATATCTACTGTCACAGTGTCAATAAATTAAACTCGATTTTTCCACGTGGGGAGAATAATCAAACTGAGTTATTTGATCAAATACTATTTATTTACTTTAAAAAGAAAAGCACTCCACAAAAATTGTTTCTCCTTTTAATTAATATTCTACCCTCTCTAAATCAATTGTTGCCCCTCTTCAAATAATTCGCGAAGCGACATCTACAAAATATTTTTTTATACAATTTTTTCAAAAGTTGAAAATTTTTTTTTGTGTTTTTTGAAATAACTTTTTTATTTATTAATATTTTTATTAATTCTGGTCAAAATTACGATCCTGACAACAAAAGTCGATTGATGTACATAAAGTATATGTGACGGTCAACGACAAAACGTGTCTTAGCTCCTAACAAATTAATGATAAATTTTAATAGTACTTTATAGATTTAGAGTTTCTCTTTCAGGTAAAAAAGTCAAAAATACTTTTTACTTATAGATTTTTTTGTTATAAATGTTCAAACATAATCATAATTTGAAACAATCAGGAAGGCCCAGCTTCTAATACGTTTCCCGTAAAATTCACATATATTTTATCAAAATGTATAAAAGTAATCGCTATTTATATTTTCCAAAAAATTTTGAAGCAATAATTTCTGTATTGAATTAGGAAAATATTTGTTAAAATATAATAATTCATAATTTATAACTAGAAGCATAATGTTGTCTAATAAAACATGCAAAATGGTTGAGATGAAGGGTTGATACAATCTAATTTAAAAAATATAAATTTGTTTGAAGTAAGTGTTGCTCTACCTTACCGACCGAGTTCCGGCTGCCACTGCTCAATTCAAACCCCTTGACGGGAAATTTAAATTTTTGAAATTTTTTAAGTGGGTTAGCTGGGTTGTTCTACTTTACCGACAACTTGCTTTTGGCTGCCACCGCTAGATGACGCCACCGACAAACCCCTTGGCGGTAAATTTAAATTTTTGAAATTTTAAGTGGCTTGGTGTTCTACCTTACCGACTGAGTACCGACTGCCACCGCTGCACTGACAAACCTGAACATCGAAAAATACCCAAAATGTTTCGAACCTAGTGGTAGAAGTGTTAGTAGCAATGATTTTATTTTTCTTACCATGTGGTTGACTTTTTCATTCCTCTTTTGTAGTTTGTCTGCCATAGTGATTGCACGTAAAAATGGTAAGTAATCTTTTAATCATGTTTAAATAAACAATTTTGTATAAATCTATTATACATATAATTATATAAATAAATTTTTTTTAAAATTGTTTTTTAAATTTATTATTATTATAAAACAAATTTTCGATTATCAATTTAACCGGTCATTCTTAACATATATTTTTTGGTTAAAAGATTAACATTGAAGTTTTTTGAGGCCTTACTGTATTTTAATATATTATTATTATTATTATTTTATTGTATGTGTTTAATCAATTTTTTTATTATTATTTTCAGAATTATAATCATAATAATAATTTCCGATACTGCGGAAGATGCTGCTTCTGCCGGTTTATGATGTTGATAAATTCTTCTGTAAGTATTCTAATAATAACAATAACGATTATATATATATATATATATATATATATATATTTAAAATAATTCTAACCAATCTTAATTAATTTACATTTTAATTATATTAGAAAAACCTAAAAGAATTAAAATTATTATTGTTTTTTTTCATAGATCAATCAAGTCGTAAACCAGGTGATAAGCAGCTTCTTAAATCATCATGATTATCAGTCATCACGACAAGTTTCAAGCGGGATACAACGCACGGTTCATCCTCAGTTTGTCCAAGCTCAACCAACACCACAAGTTCACCTTACTCAGCCACCTCCGCAAGTTCACCATGCTCAACCACGTGTGCAGATTGCTCAAGCTCAACCGATGAAAACGGTCCAACTAATTGATGTTCAACCCGACTTACATAAAGTAAAGAAATCCAGGCAACCCAGTCAACCTAAGAAACCTAGGCAACCAAAAAAAGGAAAAACAAACGCTGTTGGAAGCCAAGGATAATAATAACAAAGAAAATTGTTAACCAGCTGTTAAGGTAACTTGAAATATTTTTTTTTTGTTAATAATAATAATAATAATGATAATTAATAGAATCAGAAAATGGACTCCACTAGGACAAAAACATCCCGTTGGGAACAAACAGAAAAATATACTCCTACAGAATACAACAAAGTTGAGGACATTCAATATATTCCTACTCCAAAAATGGAAAATAGACCATCACGAAAGTCATCAAGTTCTAGTTCGTCAAGTTCATCTAGCTCTTACAGTTCATTTGACTCTTCCAGTTCGTCTGTGAAGGTACCGATTCTTTTGAGTTTAGCAACGGCTACGGAAGTGTCAAATCCGACAGGTTCGTTAACATCCGTGGAAGTGCCAAATCCTTCAAGTTTGTCAACGGCCGCGGAAGTGCCAAATAATTTAATGTTAAATTTGTATCCTTGCGTACGGGTATCCACAAAAGTAAAACCGGTAACGAGGAAAAGAAAAACGGCTGGAAGTAATAAGGACAAATGGGATAAAAAAAGAATAAGGATGTCGTCATGTACAGGTTTTTTTCTCACGAATTCATTTAGATTACAATTTTATTTTATTTGAATTTTTTTTAATTTTCTTTTTACATTTTAGTTTTGATTTCTTAAATAAAAATGACATATTTCTATGTTACTTGAAATAGTTTTCTGTTTAAAAAAACGCCACGTTTGGTCATTATTTTTTTAATAAATATATTTTAAGTTCTTGACAGTTTAAAACAATTATAATTTATTTTTTCTTGTCATTTTTATCGTTTTGTTAATTTATTAACAAATTAATTTCATTGTGCCATAGTACAAGAAATATGTTTTCTTTTAAAAAGATTCTATTAATCGTTTAAAAGATTGTATTATTTAATTACAAAATAGATAAATTGAAAAAACTAATAATTGTTTTAGACTGTCAAGTACTTAAAATAAGTTTATTAAATGAAATGATTAACGTGTAGCGAAGATATGAATGTTAACGTGTTTATTACATGTGTACAAGGCTACGAAGAGACTGTTAGTCCAAATATTTTTCTGTTAAAAAAGAACTTCATATTTGGTTATTTTATTTTATAAACGTATTTTTGGTTGTAGACAATTTAAAAAAAAGAAAAAAAATTTATTTTCTTTATTCCATTTTTTTAATATATTAAAAAAGATATTTCATTGTACTGTGTTACAAAAAGTATGTTTTCTTTTAAAAGATTCTATTCTTCATTTAAAAAATAAGTCGTTTAAATGATTGTGACTAAAAAAATAGAAAAACGTGTTACTAAATATTAAACATGTGTCTTTATTCAAAGATAAAAAGGTCAGAATTTCCCAAGCGGATCACCTAAAACAAAATTTTTTCTTTTTTAACAAAAATATTTTTTTTGACTCTTACTATGGTCAAAAAGAATCCCTGAAAATATTAACTTAAAAAAAATTTTTGTAATAGTTATTAACAATTAAAGTTTTTAGTAGTGCTTATTTTTCGCTGACGTGGAATTAGAAAGAATATTTATTGCATATTCTTTAATATACTATTTTCTTTTTATTCATAACTGCGATGAAAATTGATGTTTTTTTGTTTTTAAAGGAAAACAAATAAACATGAAGAGTATATTAGTTTTCCTCTCTCGTGTACAATTTGTTGTAGAATTTCAATCGCTAAGAAATTGATAAAAATTTTAAGTAATGTAAAATATGAATGCACATAGTTCTAAATGGTTTTAGATTACCGAAGATTTAATTAGTATTTTCAATTAATTAAGAAATATACTTAGTTTATTTCATGGCAATAAAATTTTATGTTAAACTAATCTTAATATGTTAAACGAAATTCATATATATATATACTTTTAATAATTATTGTTATTATGTTGCATTAAAAAAAATTTTCTAAAAATATCAATAATTAGAGTTAATAGTTACGAGTAATGAGAATTTATCCATGATTGCCCCGTTCGGTACATGGCGAAAAATAAAATAAATAAAAACATGTACTATTAATGAATAAGATATTAATTAATTACATTATATTATTTAATAGTAAAATAACTTAACGGTGTTCAATGGTCTCTTAAATTTCTCGATAATATGCGACTAACAGATATCACCCAACAAATACGACACTGATCGGATTAAATGACGTAAAATTGGTAAACGTTCATTTTCTAACACATTTCCCTTTTTTTACACTTTTTACAAAATATGAGAACGTAAATTTGACACAAATGTTTTGAATTGTTTGAATTGAAAATATTTTGTTAATCCATACAGAAAGACGGTTGCAGCATTGGAAATATTATAGCAATGAAATGCGAATCATTTTGACAGCTGAGTCTTTACGCTCCCTGCTTGCTACTGCCCTCTACTGGCAAAATGGCTGTAACACATGTCTTGCCGCCTGTCGTTACATTACTTTTGTATTTCCAATCCTGAAACCGCGTTTCTGCATAGATTAACAAAATCATTTGAATTCAGATAATTAAAAACATTTTTGACAAATGTACGTTGTCAGATTTTGTAAAAAGTGCTTGTGTGCAGAGAAACACTAGCTCGAAAACGGTTGTTTACTCATTTCACGTGATTTCAAACAGGCAGTGCCGTTTTTCTTGGGCGATAACTGTAAGTCGCACATAACCTACAAATTTTAAAGACCGTCAAACGCTCTCAAGCCAAAGATTATAATAAGAATGGGTTAAATATTTTCTATTTCCCAGGCTACCTTATAGAGTATTGGCTTACGTCTAATATTGACCGTCGAACCTAACTTGCCGAAGCAATGATAGTAAGACTCTTAATCGGTACTCTTACCAGAGTACTAAAAGGTAGCACTGGGACCGGTCCGAGCCCGGGGGACTTGCCGAAAGGCTTGTTTCCTTCCGGTCATTGGGTTGGACTTGTACGGGCAGTGGTTATAGCCTACATCGCTGAGGCTAGGGGCGTCCATGAACAGACTGTAGCTTCGGCAACGGTCTTAGTAGTGGCGCTTCGACATGTGAGTTGTGGTGCCAACTCGGGCGGTTACCTGCAGAGTGACCAGGGATTGGAAAGGTCCCGCCCTCTACCGAAGGGCCGTAAACGTTCTTACTCAACTTTGCGGGATCGGTAGATGGTCACATGTTGGTCATCGGCGCTGGAGAGCGTGAATCTCTCCCCGTTATGACCGTAGGCGGTCCGTGGGGTGTGATACTCGTATGAGGCGGTACAACACGTTAACCAACTAAGCGCTGATACTGTTAAGTAGATATTACCATTACAATTTGTGCAAATATGTAGCGTTAACCAGTGCACACAGATGTATACGTCATGTAACGTCATGTAACGCCTTACACAGCTGCAGTTTTTAATAAATAACTTTTTTTCTAATTGAGGCTAATTTTTTTTAAAACGGTTTTAGAATCTGAGACGTTTAAGGAATATAAAAGAATTTTTATTTTTTTGCTAGGTGGCGAAGAACATATTTGTTTATTAACATTTTATAAACAAATAATATAAAAAATTATAAAAAAATTTAAAAACAAAAAATATATTCAAATAGTGCTATTTAAAACGAAAAAAACCATTATTTTAATTATAAAATCCGTTAATTTAGAACTCAAGAAATTTTTTTTTAATTTATCACTACTAAAAACTTTTCGCTAATACTTTATCTGCTTCGTTTCTTGCATGAATATTTTCACGATTTTGGGAATATGCAATGTCGTGTTGTTTGCATGCAGCGTCTAGTGGATTAACTCCTTGGTCACCGCGAGCTAAACGTTTTGCTAAATATGTACCAGGGCCACAGAATTGGTATCCTGGTAAATGTAACTCAAACGGTAAACTATTGATTATACGATTGATTAAACCTTTTCCTTGATATCGGCCTTTTTCACATCCTGATGCAGAATCATTCTTCACTCTACAACGGTTGACGTGAAACTGACAAAAGGATTATAAAAGCTAGGTATTTATAGTTTTTAGGACAGTTACTATCAAGATGCAGTTCATGAAACAACCCATCGCACTGTCAATCTCTAGTATAGATGTTGAGACTAATGAAAAAATGATTAAACGCCATGGCAGTCTGTTTTTAGGCAGCATTCGAGCAGTTTTATGTGGAGTAGATGGTGTTGAATATTTTCCATTTAGTGAACATGAAGAAGTAGTATCTCCAAAAGGGCAGTGTCCAAGATAGTCCCGTGAGGGGAAGCAGCTTACCCCCACCATGCGGCACACCAAGTTGAAACTGAGTCCCGAGCGACCCTCGCAACGGGGGCTCTCGGACCCTCAACCCTCATTAAGGAAAACTCTTAATGACTTTTTATATAAAAATATAAATTTTTTAAATATTAACATTTTTAATTTTTTATTAACATATTCAAATTCCTTATTTTCTCACGATTTCATACATATGTTGTAATACAAAAAAATGTTAAAATTTAACAAATTCATTATTTTTATCAATTTAATTAGAGTATTTTAAGCAAATACCTATAAAAAAGAATTTTTTTAAACGTTGGAGGGGGGTTGGTTCTAGGATGGATACCTTTTAACCTACATTTTGACAACTGTCAGTCTGTTTGTGACTTTAAACCTGTCGAGATGGATCCTAACTAGGATAAAAATTCTATAAAAAAGATTTTTTTTGTTGTAGGGGGGGTTGGTTATGGGTTGGGTACCTTCCAGTACCAACTAGGAAGTATATTTTACTCCCATTCTATATTAAAAAATAGCATTAAATTGATAAAAATTCTATAAAAAAGATTTTTTTTAATGTTGTAGGGGGGGTTGGTTATGGGTTGGGTACCTTCCAGTACCAACTAGGATAAAAATTCTATAAAAAAGATTTTTTTTGTAGGGGGGGTTGGTTATGGGTTGGGTACCTTCCAGTACCAACTAGGATAAAAATTCTATAAAAAAGATTTTTTTTGTTGTAGGGGGGGTTGGTTATGGTTTGGGTACCTTCCAGTACCAACTAGGATAAAAATTCTATAAAAAAGATTTTTTTTTTGTTGTAGGGGGGGTTGGTTATGGGTTGGGTACCTTCCAGTACCAACTAGGATAAAAATTCTATAAAAAAGATTTTTTTTTGTTGTAGGGGGGGTTGGTTATGGGTTGGGATAAAAATTCTATAAAAAAGATTTTTTTGTTGTAGGGGGGGTTGGTTATGGGTTGGGTACCTTTTAGTACCAAGTAGAAAGTAAATTTCACTCCCATTCTATATTAAAAAATAGCATCAAATTGATAAAAATTCTATAAAAAAGATTTTTTTTAATGTTGTAGGGGGGGTTGGTTATGGGTTGGGTACCTTCCAGTACCAACTAGGATAAAAATTCTATAAAAAAGATTTTTTTTGTAGGGGGGGTTGGTTATGGGTTGGGTACCTTCCAGTACCAACTAGGATAAAAATTCTATAAAAAAGATTTTTTTTGTTGTAGGGGGGGTTGGTTATGGTTTGGGTACCTTCCAGTACCAACTAGGATAAAAATTCTATAAAAAAGATTTTTTTTTGTTGTAGGGGGGGTTGGTTATGGGTTGGGTACCTTCCAGTACCAACTAGGATAAAAATTCTATAAAAAAGATTTTTTTTTGTTGTAGGGGGGGTTGGTTATGGGTTGGGTACCTTCCAGTACCAACTAGGATAAAAATTCTATAAAAAAGATTTTTTTGTTGTAGGGGGGGTTGGTTATGGGTTGGGTACCTTTTAGTACCAAGTAGAAAGTAAATTTCACTCCCATTCTATATTAAAAAATAGCATCAAATTGATAAAAATTCTATAAAAAAGATTTTTTTTGTTGTAGGGGGGGTTGGTTATGGGTTGGGTACCTTTTGGTACCAAGTAGAAAGTAAATTTCACTCCCATTTTATATTAAAAAATAGCATCAAATTGATAAAAAAAAGAAATTTTTGAATTTTAACATTTTTTTGTATCATAACATATGTATGAAATCGTGAGAAAATAATAAATTTGAATATGTTAATAAAAAATTAAAAATGTTAATATTTAAAAAATTTATATTTTTATATAAAAACTCATTAAGAGTTTTCCTTAATGAGGGTTGAGGGTCCGAGAACCCCCGCTGCGAGGGTCGCTCGGGACTCAGTTTCGACTGGCGTGGTCT
Source organism: Leptopilina myrica (nomen nudum) (assembly GCA_032872475.1). Taxonomy (NCBI): domain Eukaryota; kingdom Metazoa; phylum Arthropoda; class Insecta; order Hymenoptera; family Figitidae; genus Leptopilina; species Leptopilina myrica (nomen nudum). The sequence goes on from CM065464.1 coordinate 30,083,846, forward strand.
AATTGCGTAAGGCGGTCAAAAGAGGACCGAAAATTTTCCGAATTGCGGAAGGCGGTAAGTTAAAGGGCCCCATTACTCCTCCATTCCTTCTTTCCCCTTCTACTCTGCAGTCGGTTTCAGGAGTTGCTAGAAAGGCGGGACGATACAGCGGTTTTCCCTCAAGTATAGACGATTGAGAAAGGGGTTTCCCTGTCTCACACTTTTTCCTTCACACTTTGTACAGGCTTAGGACTGTCAGCATTTGACCGAAATTAGCAATTCATATTAATTAGCTGGCGTGTTTAAAAAAATGGGTGTATACAGTAAATCTATGTATATTTATGTATAATATATATATATATACACATTTTTTGTATTCACCATTTTTTTCTAAAATTGATAGTTTTCGAGAAAAATGCAAAAAACCATGAAATTCCATAAAATGTGGTTAAAATATACTCTCACCTAAAAGGACATCTAATTATAAAAAAATAAAGTCTTATAATGTTTTTTGGTGCGTAATTACGAAAATCATAGTAAAAATAGTCGAATAGTTCAGCTTCATAGTAAAAACCATAAAAAACACCATAAAAGTTTGATTTTTTGCATTTAACTCGTAAAAAACGCAAAAATTTCAAAAAATGTTATATACAAATATTGACTTTCTAGTTGGTACTAGAAGGTACTTAGAACCCAGAACCAATCCCCCTTACAAAAAAAAAAAAAATTTTGACAGGTGTCCCTTGAAGAGACCACTCAGAGGCGGGCGAAGCCCGCCGCACCTAGTTCCGCTTCACGTTTAGAGAGAAGTCCTCTTGCTTTTCTATGTAGAAAGGGAGTCAAATTGACTTTCTAGTTGGTACTAGAAGGTACTTAGAACCCAGAACCAATCCCCCTTACAACAAAAAAAAAATTTTGACAGGTGTCCCTTGAAGAGACCACTCAGAGGCGGGCGAAGCCCGCCGCACCTAGTTCCGCTTCACGTTTAGAGAGAAGTCCTCTTGCTTTTCTATGTAGAAAGGGAGTCAAATTGACTTTCTAGTTGGTACTAGAAGGTACTTAGAACCCAGAACCAATCCCCCTTACAACAAAAAAAAATTTTTGACAGGTGTCCCTTGAAGAGACCACTCAGAGGCGGGCGAAGCCCGCCGCACCTAGTTCCGCTTCACGTTTAGAGAGAAGTCCTCTTGCTTTTCTATGTAGAAAGGGAGTCCAATTGACTTTCTAGTTGGTACTAGAAGGTACTTAGAACCCAGAACCAATCCCCCTTACAACAAAAAAAAAAATTTTGACAGGTGTCCCTTGTCGATCACTCCTCCTTCTCGGCAGCCCCTCCTTCTACAGTCATGGCAAAAGAGTGGGAGAAGGGCTTGAGATTTGACCATTTTACGCAACTCGGAAAAATAAAAGAAGACCCTTTCCGCAATTCGGAAAATATTTGACCATTTTACGCAATTCGACCCCAGCCGTTTCGACTTGGTGTGCCGCATGGTGGGGGTAAGCTGCTTCCCCTCACGGGACTATCTTGGACATCGCCCCTCCAAAATAAGCTAAACCAAATTCAATATTCGTTTTTGATTACATTGCTTGTGAAAAGCAAGACAACGTTACAGCTTTCTTTTGTATGGGCAGTCATGTAAATGAACCCCTTGATGCAAGAACCAGACGCCGTCCATTTAATCTCAATGGTGTATGTCTGGTTTTTGCATCAAGGGGTTCAAATGTGGACAGTTTCTATTTATGTCAAACATATGCTCGTATTTCTAAACATCTAGTTCGAGATAATGTTAATTTATTGGTTCTATTTAGACAAGATGAAAAGAATCTGAAACATGTATATGAAGATCATGTTAATACAAATATGAGTTATACTCAATTTCACGATTTATGTTCAGAATGTTGGAAATCTGACAAATATGGTTTTGTTGTTATTGACAAGGACCGTAATTTTAATGAGGGAAGATATAGAAGAGGATTTGATTCCTTCATTTCACTATAAATACAAGAACTTTATTGAATTTTTCATTAGTATAGTTTATCTTGTCACTAAGAAAACATGTATAGAAAAGAGCAAGAAACTCTTCGTCAAATAGCAAAAGCAAGTGATACTATTAGGCGAAAACATCGTATACTCAAAATGGGTAAAGAGGATGCAGAAACAGTATTGAAAGAAACTTTTCAACCAATAGTAACACCTCTAGAAAAATTGGTTAAAGTAACTGACATACCTTTCCAAAATATTAAAAAAGAAAAAGTTAAAAGGAGGAAAATGATTATTCTTTCTCAACTGCTGTTGATGAGGAAGAAGAATTTGATAAAACACTACTAAATGAGAATGTACTTGATAAGAGTGCTGACTTTGAAGAAGAAGAACTTAATTATGAAAAATTGACAAAGTTAATTCTTGTGTCGTTCATCACTCTACAATTTTCTTCATGTTCGTTAACCTTTGATGCTTCTCCAAAATAGTGCAAGCAACGATCACAGATATATTTTTTGATCTTCTTCTTTGACAGTTCTGAACTGACTAGTCTCGGCAAATCCTTGATCCAAACGTAATGGTAGTAGAATGACATAATAGCAACTTGATCCTCCTTCTCTTCCCCTTCGAGATTTTCGTCAATGTAGTGATCTTCAACTCGTAAAAGGTTAACATGATGAATTTTCTTTTGTGATGATGTAGAGGTGAAACACTGAATATTTTATCTCTATTCACAAGACCGAAAACGTTGACTGAAATGTTGTTTAAAGCCTCAAATTTTGAAATATCTTTAAGTGCAACTGGAAATTCAATTCCAGTGATATCGAGTAACTCTTCGTATTACCTATTTTTTTGCAACTCTGTGTGCATGCTTATTATCTGAGGGATATAACGCTGACAATATTGCCCATTTAAAACACTGGTTATCAACGTTTTGAACATTTATGCAAGCGTGCTTTCTATTGAAAGCAGATGGCAAATTGATATAAGAGCTTGCACGCATTGGGTTGTATTTGTTAATGTTAACTTCCAACCTTTCAATAGAATGAAGTCTCTAATTTGAATCTTTTTGTTGAAACTCTTCAATTCTTTTCAAAGTTGGTTGTTTTACATTCTCGTTGTACCATTGATCTAACGGGGTTGTACTTAAAATTTCAACTGTTTTTGCAATAAATGTCTTCAAGTCTGATATTTCACAACAGGTCCCTACGATACGGGCAGCTACTCCTCAGTCGCACTTGGGACTGCACTCCAACTGCATGACTAGTGGGGTGAGCGAAAATATAGGTTAGAAAGAATGCAAGGGAAATTTACTTCGACAAAGTGGCGCCATCTAGCGGTGTCAGCCAAAAGCAAGTTGTCGGTAAAGTAGAACAACCCCTCTAAGTCACTTGAAATTTGTATGAAAAAGTGGAAAAATTGATTTTGTACAACTTTAGCGCTTTCTAGTTCTGACTCAGTAATTTGTACAATAGTGGTCTAATGAAAAAAAATGGAGAGAAATTTGTCCTCTACAACTTTTGTTAAAAAGGTTTTTATGTACGAGTTACGGTTTTCGCACAAAAACAAATCCAATAAATTTTGATTTTCTGCCCCTTCCCCAATGGGGGAGTGTCCCAATCTCGAGTAAGGTATTTTTTCCACAAAAATTTCAGTTTGACTGTACCTTAGTCATATGATAAGAGATATAATTAACAGAATGTGAATATACACTTTGAACATTAATTTAAAAATATTTTCATTCAAGTGATATTTTGAGATTGTGTTGTTTTAAAAACGAAAACTACTTAGGAAAACTTTTTTTACTGTGCTGTTTCATTATAGTTCAATCAATTTCCACATTTTTGCGGAAGTAAAGTCGGCAATGTGCGCATTAACTAGTTATTAGTTTACTTTCAAACTTTAACGGATCTGATCAGGTAATTCACAGATTAAATATAGTTTTATATATATGGGGCATTCCATGTCGAGTGATCAAGGTGGCGAAAAATTTTTCTCCAATCGTAGCAAAACTTAGGGCTTTTGTAGTACTCATAGATAGTAATTTTTCGTGAAATTTTTTTTTACCTAGTCCAATATTTTCTGAGGGGGAGAGGGTTAAATTTTTGTCTTTTTCAGTACAATGCTTATTTCTGTAATTGTTTACTCTTAAACAATTAAACATATAAATTTGACAAAATACAGTTTGGAAAGGTTTTTTCATGCTCTTTCGATTGGAAATAAGGATTTAAAAAAAAAATTTTTGACCCGAAAAAATCAAAATTAAAAATAAATTTCAATTTTTGGGGGAGAAAGTCCCAATTTTTTTTTAAACGAAAGCTGAGGTTTTTTTCTAAAAAGACATATAAATGGTAAAGTGGGACTAAAATGTTTAAACATTAAAAAAAAGAATTTTATCCTAAACAGAGATAAAAACCGGGTTTTGAGCGCCCCGGCGAGTAGAAAACTCTTTTTTTCAATGTTTAAACATTCTAGTTCCACTTTATCATTTATATGTCCTTTTAGGAAAAAACCTTAGCTTTCGTTAAAAAAATCGTATCTCTCTCCCCCAAAAATTGAAATTTATTTTTAATTTTGATTTTTTGGGGTCAAAAATTTTTTTTTAAATGCTTATTTCCAATCGAAAGAGCACGAAAAAACCTTTCCAAAATGTACTTTGTCAAATTTGTATGTTTAATTGTTTAAGAGTAAAAAATTATTGAAATAAGCATTACACCAAAAGACCCCTTGATCACTTAACGCGGAATCCCTCTTATATATATGAGCCGTTTGCTCAAAAAACGACCTAAGTCGACTTAGGTGGTTTTTTAAAATTTTGTTATCACTGTTCTCTACATGACCTATTGAATGTATTTATTAAGTTTCTGAGGTTTTACTTCACTATTTATAATTTTATGAGAGGTATGAACCTCCCGGGTCCCAAAATTAATGTTCATACGCAAGCGCGCGTTCATGCTTGGCGTTGCGCCACACTATAGGTTATGACAGTTTCTTTCTACAGGCTGTGAGATAGTTTTTTTCTCTCGGTATTTTTTCTTTTTGATTAACAATTTTTTATTGAAAAATGGACAGTTTAACTACTATGATAACATCAGAGTGTAACGACAGCTTAGGATGATATTAAAAACAAGAAAAATTACTCGCTATAATAATATAGCGAGTAATTTTTCCTAATTTTTATTTCAGAATTGTGCATTGTTATTTTAATATTTAGTTAAATATTACGGTAAAATATGTCGTAAATTAGCGATACAATTAATAAGCAAATTATATAAGTAATTCGATTGTAAATCTTCAATGTGTATATAATAAAATGTTTTTTTATACATTGCCTAGACATTATATAAAATGCCTACTAGACCTTAGGCAAAGTGTAAAATTAGTTTTATTTCAATTAAAATTACATACATTTACATTTTTCTGTTATATTTATTTGTTTTATTTATTACAGCGTGGCATACTTGAATGACATTTCGATTGGCACTGGACTTTATTTTTGACACATAAACATTTATTCCTTTGACATTTCTTTTTACAGGAACACTTGACGAAACCTTGACCTGTTCGCAAAGATTGTTTACTTGCTACCGTTCTAAGTGACACCTCTTTTGCTGTTTCCATATCTGCAATATTCAAAATTTTTGTTCTGCAGGGAGAAAACTGCGACCTGAAATGTAATAAAAATTTTATAACTTATGTGAAATAATTTTAAACAGAATAGTAGAATTTTACTTATTTTATTAATGCAATTCAATTTACCTGTTATACAATTGTTTTAATATGCCATTCTTCGTTGCCAAACGATGAAAGCCGTCACCCGTAACTTCCATGACCAAAGTAATACATTACGAGCATCTCCACGACCTTTATCAACGTCGGGAATTGGAACTCGAACAGTTGATCCTTTTTCAACTGTAGGGAATTGTTTATTTGACAAATTTTTCATTTTTTCTGCCTGCTAACTGAGGTTTTCTACGCATTTTTTACCGACCGTAAATAAAAATATACTGTTTTTTGCCATTGCATTTTTATTTTTGGAAAATTCAGAATAAAATCTATTCTTTGTCACTGAAACATTTACTATTTCCGCTCTTATTTTAGTCTAAATTTAATGTCTATGCGACTGATTACCTCAAAACTTGAGAATTAACTGACAAAATTTATATTTTCTATTAATTAAATATTATTCTTAAAAGTGATAAATATTGAACTTCATTGTATAAAATTAATCACTGCTATGTAACCATTGCAAAAATACTTATTGTTATATACTTATTGTTATTTTCTATTTGTAATAAAAATATCATGGAAAGTGTTAATAGAAAAATGTAGACGTTTCAAACTGCTAAGGCTATTATATACTTTACCTGATGCTCGATAGGCATTTTATAAAATGCCTAGGCAATGTATGAAAAAATGATTTAATTATATACATTTCCTAAAATGGACAGGCATTTTATATGCTGCCTAGGTATTTTATAAAATGCCTGGATTTCATACTTTGCCGGTAACCACGAAGTAGTATAAAGAGACCTCACGCCAATGCTTAGCAGCGGCAAAAATCAACACATTTTAGGGGGGTTAGAGTTATGAGTATTTGCCCCACTAGCAGATGTTGCGCCATTACGGCTGAAATGTAAACCATGGTCGCCATTACACTTCGTCGTATTTCTTAAATTTGTAGGTTATGTTCATATACAGTAGCAGACAAAAAAAAGTTAGTACAATACTTTAACCACAGAGGCGCAACCTCTGTTAGTGGTGCAATCTCTGAGATCTCTGTCCCCCCAAATATGTGCAGATTTTTTTGTCGCGTGAGGTCTCCTTATACTACTTCGTGCCGGTAACATATATATGATGAAAGGTACCTAAGAAGCCGAGCTATGCTAGCCGGCTAGTGAGAGGCACCCCCTGTCAGATTTGTATAACCGAAAGTGAACCCAGCTGGGTGCACTTTAGGTGCACTTTTGGTTTTTTCATTAAAAAACTTGATAATTTGAGTAGATAAGTACAAAAAATGCATAAATATAATTGAATAGATAGTTGTAGAGTAGATATGTATAGTAATTATAATAAATAAAGTAATAAATAGTAAATAACAATAATAAAAGTATCGTAAATGTCAGTTCTAGTGTAGGATGTATGTGTGTGTAAGATCGATATTGGAATAAATTGTTGATATGTCGCCGCGCATTTTGCGCGACAGATGGCGGAGGTGACATTTGTCTATGGCTTTATATTACATGCTCCTTCATAAAGAAAGCTATTTTTTATTTGTTGGTTAAGTTACACAAAATGAAAAAAATTATATTTGAAAAATAAAACATATAATTCCAACCCCAAAGAAAAAATAAATAACTTAGACCAATAAAAATAATGTTGAAACTCATCCTTTATGAAGAAAGCTATTTCTTTATTTGATGGTTAATTTACACAAAATGGAAAAAATATATTATATTTAAAAAAACAAATATAGTTCCAACCCCCCAAAAGAAAAAATGGATATTTTAGACCAATAAAAAAATAAACAAACTCCTCCTTTAATAAGAAAGCTATTTTTTTATTTGTTGGTAGATTTAAACAAAATGGAGAAAAAAAGTTAAATTTAAAAAATAAAACATAATTCCAACCCCTAAAAGAAATAATAGATGTTTTAGATCAATAAAAATAAAGTTGAAACTCCTCCTTCAATAAGACAGCTATTTTTTTATTTGTTGATAGATTTAAAGAAAATGGAAAAAAAATTATATTTAAAAAAAACATATATAGTTCCAACCCCCCAAAAGAATAAATGGATATTTTAGACCAATAAAAAAATATACAAACTCCCCCTACTTGTAAAAACAATTTTTCTATTTGTTGGTAGATTTAAACAAAATGGAGAAAAGAAGATAAATTTAAAAAGTAAAACATATTATTCTAACCCCCCCAAAAAAAATAAATGACTTAGACTAATAAAAGTATAATGTTGAAACTCTACCTTCAATAAGAATAAGCTATTTTTTTTATTGGTTGGTTAAGTTACACAAAATAAAAAAAATTTATATTAAAAAAAACTTTTATAGTTCCAACCTTCCAAAAGAAAAAATGGATATTTTAGACCAATAAAAAAATAAACAAACTCCTCCTTCTTTTAAAATCATTTTTTCTATTTGTTGGTAGATTTAAACAAAATGGAGAAAAAAAGTTAAATTTGGAAAATAATACATATAATTCCAACCCCTAGAAGACAAATGGATATTTAGACCAATAAAAATAAAGTTAAAACTCCTCCTTCATTAAAAAAGCTATTTTTTATTTGTTGGTTAAGTTACTCAAAATGAAAAAAAATTATATTTGAAAAATAAAACATATAATTCCAACCCAAAAAGAAAAAATAAATTACTTAGACCACTAAACATAAAGTTGAAACTCCTCCTTCAATAAGAAAGCTATTTTTTTATTGGTTGGTTAAATTACACAAAGTGAAAAAAAAATTTTATTAAAAAAAACACATATAATTCCAACCTCTAAAAGAAAAAATTAGTGACGTATAAGTCATCCATTTTTTCTACATATGTTTTACTATTTAAATAAACATTTTATTCTCCATTTTATGTATTTTATCCAGGACCCTAAAGTTTTGAACGTTCATTTGAACGAAATTTTTTTTTTTAATTTCTCCATTTTTTTCATAATCCTGTTCAGAATAGTAAATAGAACCAATATCAGTCAAAAAATTATAAAAATTTTAACATTAGAGGTAAAAAACCACCCTTAATTAAATAACGTATATCCATAATAATAAAGTACACAATATTACTATTATGCGTTCCGTTTTTTCTCTGAAAATATTTTTAAACAAGTTGTTCATTTCATGACCATTTCGCTTCCTCAAAATATCAGAAACCAATTGCTTAATTTAATTTTAATATGTTGAGGTAATATTTCAAAAAACGCAAAATTTGAATTTTTTGTGAAAAAGAAAAATATTGATTAATTTTATAAATTTTAATGAAATGTGCACTTTGTATATATCAATCGATTCGTTTCCTTGTAAGGAATGTAATTTTGAGAATAATTTATAAAAATATTAAAAAATAAAAAAGTTATTTCAAAAAATACAAAAAATTTTTTTTTTAATTTTGAAAAAATTGTATAAAAAAAAATTTTGTGGATAAATTTGAAAATCCTTGTGTCTGATTTTAGGTCTGGACATTTGCTCAGAATTTAATATACATATATCCTAGATGAAAATGAGTCCATATAACCATGTTTTGAGATATTGAAAATCGTCACGAATGCAAAGCTTCCTTATGAGGAAGCAAAATTCTAGAAAAAAATACCAAACAATTTCTAAAAGGTTAGAATGCTCGCTCGAACCCTTAAAACCCACCCCTAATTAATAATAGTAATTATTATTAAATATAAGTAGCCTCAAATGAAGAGAATGCGTTCCGTTTTTTCTCTGAAAATATTTTTAAAATATCTAGAAAAATATACCAAACAATTTCAGAAAGGTTAGAATGCTCGCTCGAACCCCGAAAACCCACCCCTAATTAATATTAGTAATTATTAAATATAATTCCCCCAAATGAAGAGAATGCGTTCCGTTTTTTCTCTGAAAATATTTTTAAAAATTCTAGAAAAATATACCAAACAATTTCAGAAAGGTTAGAATGCTCGCTCGAACCCCCAAAACCCACCCCTAATTAATAGGGGAGTGCTGTTAGGGTTGGACAGGTGTTAGGGTTGAGCCATCGCGTTTATTTAGTTTTATCATACTAACGCCATCTGTTTTTGTACTTAAATTCTTGCTACTAATGCCAGTCAACTTTTCACATTAGTTTCAGTCAAGTATACGAACGTTTACTTTTGTTTTTTGCGAGTCATTGTTATACGCTCAACAGAAACTTTTTTGTGGTGTTAAAAAAAGAGCAGTAAATGTAGAAGAAATATGCAAAAGACAAAGTAAATTTATTGAAATTGTTTATTAAGATGTTATACGAAAATGTGAATGCGTTCCGTTTTTTCTCTGAAAATATTTTTAAAAATTCTAGAAAAATATACCAAACAATTTCAGAAAGGTTAGAATGCTCGCTCGAACCCCCAAAACCCACCCCTAATTAATAGGGGAGTGCTGTTAGGGTTGGACAGGTGTTAGGGTTGAGCCATCGCGTTTATTTAGTTTTATCATACTAACGCCATCTGTTTTTGTACTTAAATTCTTGCTACTAATGCCAGTCAACTTTTCACATTAGTTTCAGTCAAGTATACGAACGTTTACTTTTGTTTTTTGCGAGTCATTGTTATACGCTCAACAGAAACTTTTTTGTGGTGTTAAAAAAAGAGCAGTAAATGTAGAAGAAATATGCAAAAGACAAAGTAAATTTATTGAAATTGTTTATTAAGATGTTATACGAAAATGTGAATGCGTTCCGTTTTTTCTCTGAAAATATTTTTAAAAATTCTAGAAAAAAATACCAATCAATTTCCAAAAGGTTAGAATGCTCGCTCGAACGCCCAAAACCCACCCCTAATTTAAAATACTTAAAAATAATACATAAAATTCAAATTCGAGAGAATGCGTTCGGCTTTTGATCAGAAAATATTTTTGAAAATGTCCTAAAAATATACCAAGCAATTTTCAAAAGGTTAGAATGCTCGCTCGCACCCTCAAAATTCACCCCTAAATAATTATGATAATTATATATGGGCGATTCCACGTGAGATTTAAGTCGACCTCTTAAAATCGGCGAAAAATATTTTTTTTTATTCTGTATCGAAAAAAAACAGATACGTATTTTTTTATTTATGTTTAATTGTTCAAATTTTTGAGTTATGAATTTTCGAAAATTTGGACTTTTAATTGTAGAGCTCTATTTAGTAGCTTATAAGTCCGAAAATATTGAGTTTAGGAAATAGTTCTTAAAGAATGAAAGTTTTAGTTTTCTTTCGACTTTTAAAAAATGTAAACAAAAATATTTTTTTAAAATTTTTTATTAAAAAAAAATTTTTTTTTATAAACAAATTAATTTTTTTTAACTTTGGGCCGGATTTTTTTTATATATTTAAAAAATTTTTTTGTACCTTATAATATAGAGAAGATTTTCCAAAAAGTCCTGTAATGGGCCTAATGTGTTAAATGAGTTTTAAAATATTTTCAAAAATCACTTGGAAGCATCACAGTGGGATTTTTTTACAATTAACTTTCTAAAACTGTCTACAAGGTATAATTTTTAATATATTTGAGAGTTCTTTGTTTTAAATTACAGGTCTGCGCTAAAACTTTCATTCTTTAAGAACTTTTTCCTAAACTCAATATTTTCGGACTTATAAGCTACTGAATAGAGGTCTACAATTAAAAGTCCAAATTTTCGAAAATTCATAACTCAAAAATTTGAACAATTAAACATAAATAAAAAAATACGTATCTGTTTTTTTGATACAGAATAGAAAAAAAATATTTTTCGCCGATTTTAAGAGGTCGACTTAAATCTCACGTGGAATCGCCCATATATTTAAAATTATTTTCGTGCAAAAAAATTTTTTTTTCCTTTTTTTTCATGTAAGTACTTCTTTTTATGAGTATTTTGCAAGAAAAAGCATTTTAATCGAGAAATAAAAAATGTTATGTGTCTTTTTTAAAAACCGACTAAAATTTTGTGTTTAAGGTACTTAACTTAAAAATTTTTGAGAAGACTTTTACAATTTTTTTCTATGTATATAAAGGAACACATTTGGAATGTATTTTTAATATTGCTGAAATCATCCAAAATTCTTATGATTCTTTTGCGTGGAATTGTTCTGCCCCAAAAGAGCGAAAGAACAATAAAAAATTCACGAAATCGACAAATGGTTTTAGAGTTGTAATTTTTTTACAACCCTCTTTTATGAGACCCCACTTGTTAACAAAAAAAATTTTGCCATTCTAACCATTTTAAAATAATACTTCTTAGAGAAGTATTACTTTCAAGACTATTATAAGAAAATTAATATTTTATAAACGTAGTTAATTAATTAACATAATGATCTTCGTATTATTTTCTGATTCTGTTTGTCCACTTTTTTAAAGTTAGTTCTGGCGTGAACATCTGTGATGTGATCAAAACCTTACTATCCATTTCTCTCAGTGTACGATTAAGAAATAGGAAATATGTGGACGTCCACATGAAAAGGGCCCATTTTGTCGGTTCTAGTTTTCGAGTTATTTGCAATTTAATACTTTTTTGAGAAAAACCTTAATTTTTTTATATTTTTTATTATCAATCTACATGTTTTGACAAGTCAAATCATAAGGTTTTCATTAATTTATCGTTAATTTAAGTGTTTAACTTTATTGGTTCTTTAGAAAAAGAAAAGGGCCCATTTTGTCGGTCATTTGCAAAAATATTCTGTATTTTTGAAATCGAGGGGCAAAAAAATTAAAACCTCTTGATTTGTCATCTTTAAAGTACCCTGAACTCAAAACAATTATTATCTGAATAACTTCCGAGAAGAACCAGAGATATTAATGTTAGAGTCATTGATTACGTAGTCGTAGATGTAAAAAATGTCGATATTTCGTCAAAATTTCATAATAAAACCTGTTAACATTTTTTTAATAAGTTTAATTTCTATTCTTTACCTTCAAATGACACAATAAAATTGTTCCCAATCATTAATCTTGTATAAAAATGGTTTATTAATAAGAAAATCGCCTTTTTAGAAAAGGGCCCATGTTGTCGGTTTTTCGTATTTTGGAACAGAAAGGGGGGGTGGGGTGGTTTTAAAAATTTAAAACCTATTAGTTTTTTATCTTTATAGTCCTCTGGACTGAAAACAATTATTATCTGAATAACTTCCCAGAAGAACCGGAGATATCACAATTAATAGGTATCACAATCTTTAATTCCGTTTTTCTCGAAATGAGGTATTTGTCACTATAAACTTTCAAATTCTGTAACTCATCGAATTTTTGACCAAAAAAGTTGTATGACCACTCAAAATTTTCGTAATTTTGCAAGGAATTCGCCCATATAGATAAGTCCAATAGTGCCAAAATGGGCCCTTTTCATGTGGACGTCGACATATTGAACTGTAAATGGTTTGAATTGCAATTAAAAATATTGATAAATAACTAGTCAGGAATTTTTTGAAAAAAAATAACTCCCCCCCCTTGAAGCTAGGTCGGATTTTTTTTGAAAATTTTTGTGAAAATAAATGAAATCAATTGCTCTTTACACCAAATCGATAAAGTGAAAATTGACTGAGTTATTCCATTTGTTTATGTCAAAAAACATACCCTTTTTTAACGTCCATTATTATGCACTAAATTAAAAAAAATCAATTTCCCATTTAAATGAAATGAAAGTTTGAATCCTAAACTGTACTCTCGAAAAATAAAAACCGAAATTCGTTGGTCCAAAAGTGGGGAAATTCCGTTGAAAAAGTACATGTTTTTAGTTAACAAATGGAATTATGCATAAACTATTTATCCGATCAAGATAATTTTTTTGGGGATTTATTCAGCTTTGCAAGGAGAATATTTCTGGAAAATTAGAAACAAATTCAATAATTATTAACAAAGTTATTAAACAATTTAAAAAGTGCTATTTTTGATGGTTTAAATTCATTTGCAACTAAACTAATAAACCTTTTTCAACGTATCACCAGTCATTTGAAAGGTATTTTTAGGCTCTACAACTTTCAATAACAACTTTTTCCTCTAAAATTTAACCGGAAGCAAGGGTCATCAAAAAACTACGTTTCTCGAACTTTGACGATTGTTTACACTATTTTTTGCAACCGGAAATCGAGAGCAAACCATGGGGCTCTTATATGTGGCCCCCAAACTACAAGAAACTATTGAGACTTTTCAGGTTGCACTTTTGTGCACTTTTTGCACTCACCGACTGGCCTAAACGTAGGACCATAAATGGGTAACTAAATTATAATAAAAATCAAACCAAAAAGAAAACAAATTAATCAACGTAGTAGTAATAACAATAGTCAATCAGTGCTCACGTAGGTTAACAATGTATCGGTTCACACACTCAACAAATTTATTCATCGATGTATTAAATAAATCAATATCAGGTTTCATTTTATGAAACATTTGGTTAATGTGATAGCACACAAAGAAAATCGGAGACTTATTAATTAAAAATAGGTCATTACGATAAATGTAAAAAGGTTTTTCATATCTTGAAGTCAAACGAGGTATTTTAAAGTTAATTGTATCCAAAACATTAAAATAATCAAAGTAATAATTAATTTTTTTTTAAATAAACATGGTAGCAGCAATTATTCGTCGTTCTTCAAGTGTAAGGAAATCGAATCTCTGACATAATGTAATATAATCACAACCACGATTCGGATAAAAGCCATCATTTTTGAAGGACAAAAATTTAAGAAAGCGCTGCTGTATTTGATCAATAGGTTTAGAATACTTTTTAAAACATGAATTCCAAATAATAGCTGCATACTCTGCAGGTGATCTTACAAGTGCATTAAATAATAAAGTCATAGTTCTAGTATCTTTAAAACTTTTTGATGATCTTAAAAGGTAGCCAAGTGACTTTGATATAGTAGCAACTAGTGAAGTTATATGATCATTAAAGCATAGGTCATAAGAAAAGGTTACACCAAATGATAAGGAAAAAGAAATGGATAGTTAGATTTATGGAATGTTAAAAATTTTTTTCACATCTTCAGCAAATAATAAAATCATAGACTGAACCCTATTAACAATGTCATTAATATAAATAGTAAATAGTGAAGCACCAAAGGATAGTCCTTGAGGGACTCCACGCTGAGGTACAAATGACTTAGAATGATAGTTACCAACACAGACACAGTTAGACCTATCCTTCAAGTAATTTATTAATAAAAGCTTTACATTAAGTGGAATATTTAACAATTCAAGTTTATCATTTAAAATTTCATGATCAATGGTATCAAAAGCTTTGGCAAAGTCCAAGTAAGCTACATCCACTTGATAACCCAACCTCAAAGATTCATTAATATAATGGGTAATTTGTACTAAATTTGTTAAGGTTGATCTTTTAGGTACACAGCCATGCTAAAATTCAGAGACCATTGATTTAATAGCAAAATTAAGAGTTGGTAAAATACTAAATTCAAATACCTTAGCAAAATTATTAATTATAGCTATTGGTCTAAAATTATTGCAGTTGTATTTATCCCCAGACAATTTATCAAAAGCATCAACAATAGCTTGTTAGTTATCAATTTTCTGGTTATCATAAAACATTATGTCAGGTAAATTACAAGATTTGCGTGATTTATTAATATAAGACCAAAAATTTTTTGGATTAGAGCACAAGTTTTTCTCCATATTAGATATATAAAGACGATATTGTTTTCCAATATTTTTATGTAGTGTTGTCAATAAAAGCTTGATTTGCAAATTATAATATTCAGGTTTATTTTTACGTTTTTTTAAAAACCTATTTTTTGCTCGGATGTCATTATCTCATTAGTGAACCAGGGTGGATAGCGATGACTACTATGAAACTGAACATTGTTTAGAGGTACATGCAGTGATAATAATATGTTTAATTCATTTAAAAAATATTGCACATCGTATGAGCAGACTCACACCTATCCAAGCAAGACCAATCAACTGACACCAAAGAAACATACAATTCAGCAAGGTTACATTTTCGGAAATTAAATGAAGGTTTAGCAGTAGGTATGACAACAAAAAAACTGGAAGGCTCAAATCTGTGGTTGGAACTTAAGAAAGCGTCAAATCAATAAATTTACAAAAACTGACATTGGATTCGACATCAGCGACTCCGAAAACCCCCGAGTGACATTTTTTTCTGTAAAAAAAATCATTTTTCTTATTTTTTAAATACTATTTATTTGGTGAATTTTTGTAAATTTAAATATTATTTACTTGGAAAAATTTTACATCGTCTGGAGATCAAATATGGGATTCCAAGTGCAATTCCAAAACTCTGACCACTCTATTACGCACAGACTAGTGCCTTTAGGAGAAGAATCTATTCTAACTTTCTCACAAGGGTGCGCAATAGAGTGGTCAGAGTTTTGTCTTTTGTCATTATCAATTATATTATTTGATTGTCATTACTAAATTTTGGTGAAGAATATGTCGAAACAAATAATTTTGATAATTTTCATTGGCTGCCATAACCAAAATTGTTTCACAAAACGATGATTGACAAAACATAAACTAAAGTGATTAGAAAATACTTAGTAACCGTTTTTTCAAATTAAAATTAGGCTGGTCTCTATCATTAAGAGAAAAAATGTTTTATGTATCATATTTTGTTTTCTGATTTTAACGAGTCAATAATTTTCTTCAACCAAAGATGGTGGATGAACAAGTAAAGGTGAAATCACAAGCACTAGCAATAAGTGAAGGATAAATTACACGCCCATTTAAAGACAGAGCACAGGCGTGGACGAGAAATTTGAACGTCGATTGTACAAAATTTACAGGATGTTTCGGTACCTCCCTAATTCGGCGAATCGGAGATCATGGGAAAAGGGCAGCCTCTCTGGGACATCGAATCGAGAATAAGAGAGGTTCGAGGACCGTAAATTACTGGTTCTTCTTTTATTCGCGATATCGAAAATATTGTAGAATTGTCCGCAGCATTATCGTTTCTTTATCACCAAACGTAACATTCTAATTCCTGAAATTTTATGGAAGAAAAATACTTTTATGATGCAGTCGTTGAGTACATTTTCGAAGCAAGAATTGCTCAAAAGAAAATAAAAAATGGCATTTTTACCAGTACTCTTTTTCTGTCGGTGCAGTACATTGTGAAAATACGACAAACTCTTTGCATTTCTCTTACACGAAAAAAAATGGTGTTGAGTTTCTAGTAAAATTTCCTATGGAATAGTAATAATTCTACTTTCATATTAAAAATTACTATTCATTGTAAAATGTACTTTGCATGAAGTGAATATTACTATTTCTGGTAGTAAACATTACTAATAGTAATTATTACAGTAGTCATTTTCAAAAATTGCTTTAAGAATTTTAATTTTTACATCGTCATTGTAAATTTTAATAAATTTTGTATTACTTTTTACATTCGATATGTTGTGAATATTACTCGTAACAATTCTAATAATTAATACTACGGAAAATAAAGATTGCTTCTGCAAGAAGCAACTTTTACTATTGCAGATCGAACTTTTTGCTCGGAAAAGTAGTAATCCGTACCACTACTATTACACACCTGTGTGTGTGTGTGATCACGTCACTACTGTCATGCGCAGAAACTGTAGCCTGACTTCAGAGTGATCCAACATTTCCAGGTTATAAGAAGAAATAAGCCATCTGAATGTCAGAAAGTAAAATGATATGTTTAATTCGAAATTTAGCAAAGATGATTGGTCATTTGGTACCGGAAGATTCGAAACATTGGCGACTTATAATTCTTTTGCAGTACATAACATTATGTGTGAATTCAAAGTGTTGTCAATTCGGTTGCGTTGACCTCTTAGATTACACGATAAAAGAATATCTAACTCTTTTGCAAGAATTATTTCCAAATAGCTTTAAACCAAAGCACCACTTCCTTATTCATTACCCGAGATTAATGCGATTATTAGGCCCATTTTGGCATGTTGCTTGTATGCAGGGACCGCTACTAAAACGAAACTAAATAGAAAATTACTTTCGTTTTAGTGTTTGAATTGACACGAAACTAAATTCACAGAAAAATTGCTTCCCCTGACGTACGTAACTAGAGCAATGTAAGTAATTAATATAAGTTACGTTACCAGAGTAAATTATGTAATCACAGTCACTTAAGTAAATGGTCAAACTTACGTAAGTTTTGTAAGTAGAATAACTTACGAAATTAATCAAATTTACTTAAGTTACGCAACTAGAATAACTTATTAAATTAAATTAACTCACGTAAGTTGCGCAACTAGAATAACTTATCCAATCAAATGAACTTACGTAATTTACGTAACCAGAATAACTTACGCAATTGAATGAACTTACGTAAGTTACGTACGTAAAGTAACTTACATAAATGGTCAAATTTACTTGCATTACGTAAATAATCACATTTACGTAAGTTACGTTATTTGCTCTGGTTATGTAACAGACGTAACTTCCATTAATTATGTAAGTTACTATATAGTTACGTAAGTCAGGGGAAACAATTTTTCTGTGATTGACACTAAATAATTATGTTCTTCAATATTTTGTTTTGAGTCGACACGAAACTAAATCTAATTTGTTAATTTAGTTTCGGGTCGACACGAAACTAAACTCAGTTTGTTAATTTAATTTCGTGCCGACTTGAAACTAAAGTCACTTCGTTAATTTAGTTTCATGTCAACTCAAACACTAAAACGAAACTAAACTTTCGAGACGGTCCCTGCTTGTATGAATTTGTATGAACTTTGCAAATAACTTGCGAATTGAAAAAATTTGTTAGTTTCTTCTTGGATATCTTTTAATGGAGAAGTAGTTAAGCCAGGAATGATTTTAGTTAATTTTAACGAAGATTAATCAGAGTTTTACTTTATTCATCACACATTAGTTAATTAAGTTTTAATGAACTACAAATTAATTAATAAAAAATGCATAAATAAATAGAATCATTAACATTATAATCTAATAATTAAAATGAGTAATTTTAAATTAATAATACTATTTATTATTATTATTACTATTATTATTATTATTATAAATGTTTATATTTTAATTCGGTATCTTATCTAAATAAATATAATTTATGATTCACTTTTTCAAAAAATGATATATTCGAGTAACCGAAAATTTTTTCCATAGCGATTGCGTAGTCGAGAAGCTTAGTATTAATGCGTGCAATTTTCTAGGTTTCGTTAGATATTAGTTAGGTAGGGTTCGAATCTGTATAGATGTTAAGATTTTCCGATATGTTATGTTGTTAAATGTAAGAATGAATGTGATAAAAGAGTGAAACTTATGAATAATGAATAATAATACACATGAAAAGTGTTAATTACCTAAGTCCTCTAAACGGTTGTCACGAAGTAAGATGTGAATTTATCTCCGTCGATCATGCGAAACTTAAAGGAAAATATATTGATTTCATCTGTCATAAGAAATTTATTTCTTTACGAAATAATTGTTTAATTAAAAAAAATTTCGACGATTATTCGAAAACTTCATTCGTAGCTCTTGGTGCGCACAGGATTCCTTGACGAGTTCCCGAAACTTTCAGAAACACTTGCGGTCAGTGCCATGAACTTTACATGAGAAAGTAATGAAAAAAAGACTATTGGACTATTTATAGCTTTTTCTAATACAGCTCCAGAATTTCTGTCAAACATTCATTGATTACCATTAAATGTTCGTTGCTAATTCATTGTTGTTACACCGTATCCAAGAATTAGAAAATAATTCCTGAAATATCTGGAAACTATTTTTTTCCATATGTGCAAAAAGCTCGAAAAGCCAAGCCGAGCTGCAATTTTTTTGAGACGAGCCCGAGCTTGGTTCGATGCATCGAGTACTCGAATTTTTCGAGCACTCAAGTGAATTCGAGTACTCGATTCCGTTTAAAGACTCAATTGAATTCGAGAACTTGATTAAATTCAAGCTTAAAAAATAATAAGTAGAAAATATCAAATTTCCCCTAAATGTCTT
Organism: Leptopilina myrica (nomen nudum); assembly: GCA_032872475.1. Lineage (NCBI taxonomy): Eukaryota > Metazoa > Arthropoda > Insecta > Hymenoptera > Figitidae > Leptopilina > Leptopilina myrica (nomen nudum). Next base: position 30,103,423 of record CM065464.1, read on the forward strand.
ACGTTTGTTACACGGAGAGAAATTTCTGTTAATATTTACCGTGCTGCCACCTGAAACTGTGTTCAAAGTGCATTCTGTCAGTTTTTACCGTGTTACCTCTATAATTTTGCATTACAGATTGTAGAGGCAGCACGGTAAACACTGAATTTCATAAAAGAATTTTGCGCGGTTCCTACCGCTTTTCCTTAAGGGCATGTCCAAGTTGCAAAATGTAAACAAAGCGAAATGTAAACAAACCAAGCACTAACATCACGTTTTTTATACATCTTTTTCTCTCACAAAAATTAATATTAGAACACTTTTTTACAAAAATGATAAATTAGAGTGTCAAAGTTTCCAAAAAAGTCATTTTTGAGTGTGATAAATAAATAGCAATTAGTAAAATAATTAATTAAAATGACCTGTAAATTAGCATTTTTGACGCGTCGCGAAAAATAAAGTGTTTGAGTATATCAACAGCACTGACGATGAAGAAGTCTCATGTCAGCGATTGGACCTTCAATACGTGGAAAGGGAAATTTTTCCCTTTCCTCCATAAAATTACAAGGAGAAAGGGTAAAAACTTCTTCATCGTCCGTGCGGTTGATATAGTCAAACACTTTAAAATTTCGCGATGTCAGACGATTGCTCTCCCCGCACGCGCAGACCGTGCCAAGAAAGCATTGACAACATTATACAGAAAGACACATTTTGTTTTACTCTGAAACTCACATATTTTCATATGCTTTCAGGTATACTAGGTATAGATACCAAATTCAACACTTCAATTTACCATTTTCATAAAAAAACTGTAAATTTCTATTCATTTACGAAAATGTGATGGTCGAAAAAAACAGCAATAGAAGACCGAATATTGAGGATTTTTTCGACCATCACATTTTCGTAAATGAATAGAAATTTACAGTTTTTTTATGAAAATGGTAAATTGAAGTGTTGAATTTGGTATCTATACCTAGTATACCTGAAAGCATGTAAAAATAAGTGAGTTTCAGTCTAAAACAAAATGTGTCTTTCTGCATAGTGTTGTCAATGCTTTCTTGGCACGGTCTGCGCGTGCGCGGAGAGCAATTGTCTGACATCGCGAAAAATTTAAGTGTTTGACTATATCAACCGCACGGACGATGAAGAAGTTTTTACACTTTCTCCTTGTAATTTCATGGAGGAAAGGGAAAAATTTCCCTTTTCACATGTTGAAGTTCCAATCGCTGATATGAGACTTCTTCATCGTCAGTGCTGTTGATATACTCAAACACTTTATTTTTCGCGACGCGTCAAAAATGCTATTTTACAGGTAATTTGAATTACTTATTTTACTAATTGATATTTATTTATCACACTCAAAAATAATTTTTTTGGAAACTTTGACACTCTAATTTATCATTTTTCTAAAAAAAAGTGTTCAAATATTAATTTTTGTGAGAGAAAAAGATGTATAAAAAAGGTAAAAAAATAGGATTTTTATGACTCATTACGACCATAGTAATAATTTTCTTAGCTCTACGAAATCAATCAACCCGAGGTTAACTACAAGTTTATTTTACAACGAGAATGTGCATTCTAGAAAAGAAATTTCGTCGACTCACCAATAATTTTAACTAGAAGAACAGTGTGTCCGGATGTGACTTGTTCTCGAAAGAGGGAAAACGGCTTCCTCGTCCTGGACACTTTTCGCAGAGTACAGACAAAATAGTTCGCCGCTATCGGGTTGTCGCTACCGGTTCGTGGCAATGAGTGAGTAGCACGTTTTCGATAATTTAGTTGGTCGCGGCAGGACCAAGAATCTAACCTAATCTGAATGTGTTTGCGCGCGCAATTAGTTCGCAGCGGCGTCGTGGCGGCAAATTTGATTCAAATCGAAATTACTAAATTATTCAAATCAATAGAAAACAAAATATCTTTGAAACTAAAACATAAAAATAGCTAATATAAAATTTTTTAATAATTTTAATTATAAAAATTATTAGAATTACGTGAAATTAAACGATAATTACTCGAAATAACGAAATTCAAAACAATAACGCTAAAGATTCGGCAACATGAAATTGAGCGATTTTTACAAAATTTTGGATTCTGGAGCTCTTCTGTAGTTAAGGAACATTAACTCTAATTGGCGTCGTCATCCCGTCGGTTGATGAATAATAATTAATCACAAAAATTCTGTCGATACTTTCGAAATAAATTTGCTAAATTGACCATGTCAGCAGAATAGTTGGAGCGTCCAACAATAATTTGGTAATGACAACCAAGGGTGATGTCCATTGACTAGTGTGTGTGAGAGTGAGTGTGCAGTCAAACATCAAAGCGTTGATTGGCGAAGTGATAGCATGGAGGCGACATGAAATCAGCCAAATAAATAGTGCAAAGAAGTGCAGCCAAAATTGAAGTAGCGTACATCAGCTAAAATATATGTGGAATCAAACATCCAAAATGGCGAAATTAGCGTCGAAACATGCTGGTAATATACAGCCAAAAGCACTGTAACGACAAACAGCCATGTAAAGGTATGCAGCAAGCATGCAGCCAAAAGCAATATAGCGTCAAACAGCCAAATAAAAGTATGTAGTAAGCATGCAGCCAAAAGCAATATAGCGTAAAACAGCCAATCCAGGTGGAATCAAACATCTAAGACAGCATCAAAATTGTAATTGAACAGCATCGAACAGCTAAGTGTCAGTATAATGGGTCTTTGGACAGCCAAATTCAGTAATCATTCCTTCCGCAGCGTCAAAGTTTACAGCGTAGTCCAAAATAGCTCATAAAAAAAGAAAAGCAAAGACAATAAACAAAAATACAAAATAAATTTCTTTAATCGAGATCGAGTCGTGGAACGGAGATTTAAATTTTTAAAAGTGTCCAACAGGAGGGACAAAGGTCAAACTTATAATTTAAATAATTTATATAATGACAATTTCACTCGGATGTGACGTGTCAAAATTGTCACGTCACAATAGTCAACCCCAGTTCGCAAAAACAGCCGAGTTGGAAGAACGCGCGATGACGCATTTTCTTACTACTTCACGTACTTGACCAAAATGACTCTCTTAGTGATGCTAGAAGCGCCTGTGGACTGACTCGATAATTTTTTGTAATTTTGCAAATTTTGAGTATTTACATAAAAAATCCGAATTTTCTTGGTCGACACTTATCAAGGTAATTGTTTTTTCCTCTGGAATAACATTTTCATTCTCGACCTCCGTCGTATTGTGAATTGGCCAAACAAAAACTAAGCGTGCCAACCAAGCTGGCCCATTCCACTAAAGCTCGCTATCTCTGAGTTTTTTTGGATCAGAACCCCTTGACAAAATATCCGCGGGATTTTCTATGCCATCGACGTGATGCCCATTTGACCTTCCTACGTTCTCGTGAATTTCGCTTACCCTGTTTGCTACAAATGTTTTCCACCTGCTAGGACACGATCTATTCCACGCTAAGGTTATTGTACTGTCTGTCCAGTAGTTACACTCGTCAAACGGTATTTGCAATAAATTTTTTATTTTTCAAACTAATTGACTTAAAACGAGAGACCCACAGAGTTCAAGTCTTGGTATTAATAACTTATTTAACGGAGCTTCACGCGCTTTAGACGTTAAAATACGCAAAGTACAATTGTTTAAACTATCACAAGATCTGATATAAACGCACGCGCCGTATGCATTTTCCGATGCATCACAAAATGCATGCAATTGCACATTTATCGGATTAGCACATAATACATGTCAGGGAATTTTTATCTCATCTAAAGCCGAAATATTGTCACGTAACGATAACCAACGCGTTCGTAAATCCAAATTATTTTTTTGTCCTACCTGCACGGAAAGAATGTCATTTCGGGCACTTAAGGCGGCCGCAAAGTAGCACATTCTGCCCGAGAGTATGGGAAGCAGGCGAAAAATACTTTACCGCCCGCTCTGCAAGTATTTTACGACCGCATGTTAATTCTTTGCTTTTTTCCGTAGATAAATTAATAAAAATAAAGCTTTTTGCTAAAAATGAAAAATAATATAACAAGAGACGGTCTCCAAAGTTTAGTTTCGTTTCAGTTTCTGAGTCGACACGAAACTAAATTGACAAACTGAATTTAGTTTCGAGTCGACACAAAACCAAACTAACTAAATTATCACGTCCTGACACTTTTTCAGGAGACTTGTCATTCTGACACCTAGACAGCCGGCACTAGGTAAATCACTAGGTGTGACTAGGTTTATCATTATAGACTGCAAAGAGTCAACATTTAGGGTAACTGTTCCAGTCGTTGGCAGTGTAGCAAAAAGTTGGCACAACTGTTTTTTTTCTTTAAATAACAAAAAATACTAAATTATATACTTGATTTTAGTCAAAAATGTTCCAAATTTTAATAATCATATGCAAAATATACTAGTTTTCAGTTATTTCTTGTTATTAGAAGGGTGCCAACCACTAGAACGCAATGCCAACGACAGGAGCAGTTACCCTATATAGAGTTTAATTTTTAACTAAAATGAGCGTTTAATGCCAAACTTTTCCTGCAGTTTGGACAAAAAAATATGTTTGCATTATGGGCGCAAAATAGGTGATTGCGACGATGGCGAGATGAAGGGACCGAGGGGACACAATTTCGCGCCATGGTGGCATTTTTTTGTTAAAAAATAAAACTTTTTTTTTGTAATTAAATATTTTGAAAATAACAAGATTACAAAAAACACTTTAAAACATATTTATAAATTATGAGTCAAAGAGAGACATGAGCCAAATAGACAAAACATTGAGAAAAGATAGAAAAAGGATGAAAATTAATAAAGGAAGCGCTTGCACATGGTAGATGATTTTAAAGTCGACTTCTGCCTCGGTGTAGTCTCGTTGTATTCTCGACGTGGAGATAACGCTGACTTTCAGGCATCGGTAGATAAATGTTCCTTAAAATAGGCTGGCTTTGGTTTTCTTGGATAGGCGATGGCGTTGACTTAGGATTTCCTCAGCAAGTTCCAGTAAAAACTGCTATGCTCGTTCCTTGAATTGTCCAACGATGATTTCAGTTAGTTTCCGGGCAAAAATGCATCCGGCTCGAAGGACCATGTGATGTTTTGTGAACAGATTTAAAGAGTATTTTTCACTGTTCGAAATAATTGATCTATTTAAATAATATTCAAATTATTTGCAGTAATATATATTGTAACGATATTTACTTTTACTTACGGGTTTTACCCGTTAATCGTTACAAAAATGGCAACTATCGGTTTCCCGATTACCGAATTATAAACTCCACACTTCGAATTTATAATACACCACCGATGACCCGTTTCAGGGAACTTCTTCGGCGCCAGGTAGGTGAACTACCCGGATTACGATAGCAGAAACAAAACAGGAACTTTCCCGGACTAGCTCAAAACTGAGCTGACTATTTTATTCAAAACGAAGTTAACTTTAAGTGACGATTATCTATCAGGCGTGAATACCGCACACAGGAGAGAGAGAGACAGACACAATGAATTTACACTCAATTAACAAATTTGACTAGAGAGAATTTAATTAATTAATCGAATTAAAGTAACTTTATTTTTTCACACTATAATTCCATTTATCAAAGAATGAGAATTTTTAAACGCCGGTGATACTCGTCGGTCGACCAAAAATGGCGGCGTTCTATCGGCTTGCCATGCGGTCGCTCGTCTCAATGTTATTCCTCGGCTACACCGTACACCGGTGTTATCTCCAGGACAACGAGGAAGATGGAAAGTGGACACTAACCTTTAATTCTGGCCAACAAAGCCTGGTAATCTATATTTTACTTTTTGATTAGACTTCCAACTGAAACGCGGTGTCACCATCAAAGTTTATTGGCAGCCAGGCACGAACTGTCGAAATTAGGTAAATTGGCATCCTGCTTCGGTTCCGTATATAGGTCATGCGCACCATGGGTTCGCCCCAGCAGCATGATAACAGGCCCAACATCTATGACAGGTGGTTGTCAGTTGACAGTAGATTTGTGCCGATTAGTATAAATTGTTGACACATTTTCAGTCGGTTGATAATTAAATAACAATTAATAAATTGATGTTTTATAATCAACCATAACGTGTGGAATTCTCTTGAGATAAACAATATATTTTTGTACAACTCAACATTTCTGTGTTATATCGATTCTATATAATTCAAAGATATAATCATAAAGTAAAAATGTTGGGTTCGATTCTGGCTACCGTATTTAATTTATAATAATTATTTAAGAATAGATTGAATGAGTTTCGGCGAGAACTTAATTCGGTTTTTATAACGTAATTCCTGCCTACCAGTTGTTTTTCTTTCTTTGAACCGTTAGCTACCGTGATGCTCGGATTCTTCTTCTCAGTGTATATTTAGTAGGTTTCTCGAAGACTAAAGTGGGTCAATAGGTTAATATTGTCATCAACAAAAAAAACTTTAATTCTTTAAATAGAAAGGACAACATTGTTCCTTCTGAGTCTTATTTTCTCCCTCTCTATATAATTTTTGAGGTTGCATCTGTTTGGTAAAATTACAGATTAGACAACCCAATTAAAAGAAACAAAAGTTTTCAAGAATTATAAAATAAACTAAATCTAATCCTTTAAAATGTGTACAACAACGAAAATTAATCTTTTTTTTGTTACTCATTTTACTATCTAAATCTAAACTACGATGACTATTTTATGTTACTTCTTTACAAATGCGAGTTCTATCTTCAAGTGATTCCTTCAATGGGTTATCTCTTTCTCCCCCATCCCTAGGTTCTCTGTAGGGGACTAAGAGTTTTTTAGTGTTTGATTCCATACGCTTCCGTTAATCCTTCGAACGCTAGATTTACATATTCCGTGCCGTTATCCGAAACTAGTACTTGGGGCGCTCCCCATCGATTAAGAATCATATCTTCGAAAGCTTTAATTATCGATTCTGCTTTGCGCATCGGAGCTAATTTTAACTTCAGAGTTGGGGCTGTCACGAGTTGTTTTTTAATTCGGTCGAACGCGATTTGTTGGCTTTCATCCCATTCCCAGGAGACGTTTGTCCTCAAAAGTTTGTTTAGCGGTGACTCCAAACTTACTTTTCTCAGGTTTAATTGTAAGACCTGCCGCTTGTAAACGATCTATTACTACTTTGAGCCATTCTTTATGTTCTTCTAGTGTTTCGGTTACTATCACTATATCGTCTAGATACGCGTAAACGTATGGTTCCATTTCGGATCCGATCAGAGAATCGATCATTCTCTGGAAGGTCGCTGGGGCACCTTACAACCCAAATGGCATCCGGTTTTTCGACTTCTTGTTAACGATATCCGCGGATTTCCGGTTTTCTAGGAGTATGGGTACGGATTTTCCGCGGCTTTTACTATTACTGTTGTTGAGGTCTGATCAGTTTCTGCGGAGGAGGAGTTGACCTTTACTTCTCCTCCTTCTTCAAGTTTCCCGGACACCCTTCGCAGGTTTGCTTACAATTCCAACAAACAATATCTTTCGGGTTTCTTTTTGTTTTGTTGTCCGATTGAGAGTTGGAATTTATCGCGGAATTACCTTTTGAAGTCGAACTACTCGCATTTTTATTTGTTTGGGAATTCCTTTCTCTATTCCATTTGTAATTTCCTGACTGTTTGGAGGATTGTTGGTTGCTTGGCGAGGTAAAATTTATACTGTTCGCCAGAGCTGCCACCAATGCCTTTATCGCTTTTGGCCAAGTTTCGCATAGCTTATTCGTGTTTGCTTGTGAGTCTTCCGTGTTTATCGGTCTCGGTGTTTGTTCCGTTTCCGACCTGACTGCCGCGATGTTTAACGGTGTTTGATTTGCCCTAACTTGCCCTCGAAACGCATACTCCGGAATAAGCGATTTCTCAGGTGGGGGTGGGGGTGTGTCATCATCCGTAATTGCAGTTACTCGCTCGTATTCTGTAGCTTAATCCGCTAGACCGTTAAAGTCGTAAAATTCGTGTCTACGGATTGCTCTACGGTATTCGGCCGTAAGGTTCGCATGTATTCGATCCATCTGTGCTGTCATGTCAATTGGTCTAGTCGACAGTTCGTATAGTCCGTACAATGTGCTTCCATCTCGGTTAGGAGGAGAGGCATTGCTACTAACAGTTCTTCGTCAGTCATAAATGACGCGGCTTTACCCTCTTCTACTCGCCACAAAAAATTGTCAACGCTTGCCCCTCTTTGTCCGTTTAACTTCACGTTCCAGCTTTCGACTGTTCTCGCGACGTCTCTGGGGTGTCTGTACGTGTAACTCTGTATTTGGGAGTACATATTTTCCTGTTCCCATGGTCTATTTTGTCCCTGAAAAAAGTCGGTTTGTCTTCGTCCGTAGTTTTGTTTGGTTGTGACCATCTTTGCTGGTCGTAACTGCCGAATGTTCGTCTTTCGAATGCGGCAAAGGTGGGGTTTGTTTGGGGAAACATACTATTTGTCGGGTAGTACGATGTTTTCCTCAGTCTGTCGGACTCGGTTGTTAGCCTGGCTGTAATAAGGACGGTCTGTGTCCCGTACCGTAAATTGTCGACGGTGGAGGTGGCAACCGGTCTAAGTGCCTGCTCCAACTTAACCCTTCAAAACGCGGATCCGAATTACCTACTGTCGCGGTTTGAATTATAGGTAGCGCTGTCGAGTCAATTCTATTTTCTGGGCGTGCCTACCTATTATTTGCAGTCTGTCTGTAATTAGCCGGATTGTATACTGCGTTGGATTGTCGTGTTACTGTTGTCGATGTGTAACATGTTGGACATGTACTTGTCATGGTGATTGATTGTTCTGTCTGTCTTTGAACTAATGACATTAATGTTGTCATTAACACTTATTACCATCCAAAAAAAAAAAGTAAATCAATCTAACCTTGAATCTTTCAATATAAAAAACAATGAATATATTTTAAATAGGCAAAAACATAAAAGTCTTAGCAAAAAATGAATTTCTATAATAGTTTGTAAATGCAATACTCGATTTGCTTATAATCCTGTATAAGCATTAAAAATATGCACACGTAACGACATACCGCGAATGTCTGCGCAGCACATTGCGTCTTGGCGGCGCGACGACGTGATGCGCAAAATTCAAAAATTCATTTCTCGAAAACAAAAAAACGGTTTTTTGGAAAGTAAGTATTTCATCGGAAAAAATCTCAGCTTTCATTTAAAAATAATTTTTAAAAAGTATCCAAAGATGAGAAAAGTGAAAAAACATTTTTATTTTTTCAAAATTCATGTCAAAAAATTTATTTTTTGAAAATAAACTACGCCATTCGAAAGCTTATGATAAAACATAGAAAAACCATGTCCTATTTTTTTTTTAATTTTTCCGTTTAAGTATAATAAATTATCAAAGTTAAGCGTGTCACGCAAAAGTTTAAAACTTTAAACCCCTCCCCCTTGGACAAATTTTTATAAAATTCAAAAATATTTGTCTGACAAAGTGCTAACCTATAGGGCATATCATAAAAAAAATTTGGAAAGAATTGAACCAAAAATTTTTGTTGGGTGGATTTTTATTGTGATTTTCACCATATATAAAATATGATAGTTATATGTATACTAAAATATTTTATGGTTTACGTTGCATTTAATAGTTATTTAAACAAAATATAAGAAATTATAAATATTTTATATAAATTATATTTTTTTATACCTAACACAGGCGACAAAATTTCATCAACTGCATGTTGCCTAAAATGTTACATCCGATTCTTCAGGATTTTGTCCGTAGAATACGAATTTGACTTTGAAAATATTGGGTTGGCTCTAGTTTTTAAGCAACTTACGTTTTAATTCGCAAAATAGGCATTTTTGACATTTTTTGAATGAAAGTTAAATCTTAAACCGAAACACTAAATCTGTCTGCATAGGGCAAAGACACATACGCTGTTCCATAAATAAATTAAAAGCAACAGTACTTTTGACTGTGTAAGGCAATTTAAATAAAAATTAGTCTCTCTAGGGGTTTTTATGGTCGCTGGTTACTGTTCTGTATTCAGATTTTAATATTCAAAATGGCGGATCCAATATGGCAGAATTTTTTAATTTTACATTTTTATCATAAAAGGGGTAAATTATTTTCAAAAATTGGTCTGCCACTTGTAATTTTTATATCTCATAACAGATTTGTAAGCAGCGATCATAAAAAACCCTATAGAGACTAATTTCGACTTAAATTGCCTTACACTTACCTGGTCAAAAGTACTGTTGTTTTTAATATATTTATGGATCAGCGTATGTGTCTTTGGACATTATAGGATAAAGTGTACATAAATTAATTTTTTTGTTCTTGGATATTGAATAGCAGTGTTTATGCTTTAATTTTGCCCAATGCAGACAGATTTACTGTTTCGATTTATGATTTACCTTTCATTCAAAAAATGTCAAAAATGCCTATTTTGCGAATTAAAACGTAAGTTGCTTAAAAACTGGAGCCAATCCAATATTTTCAAGGTCAAATTCGTATTCTACGGACAAAATCCTATAAAAATCAGCTTGTATTGGTTAGGCTACAAAATTTTGTTGACAAGTGTACTATTTAGTAACTACGCTCTTCTTCAACTTAAAGTTGAAATTTATTTCATTTTTCAGTGTTTTTTTAATGAACACTGAAACCAAGAATAAAGACACAGGAGCATTTCAGCATTTGATATTTGATAATAAACAAAACGAGTACTCTCTAAATTTGAATCAGTGTAATTCACTGGGAAACAGTTATTATGTATAAAGAATTTGAAAAAAAAGTTTAAAAATGTTAAACTTTCTTTTTTATCTGACTCGGAAAAACGCCTAAAATTGAGGCCTCTAGACCAGAATACCCCCTTAATATCGCGAACTTCTGACTAATTAACAATTCATGTTAATTAATAATCAGACCCCAAAAGAAGGTTTACCATTTTCAAAAATATTAATTTGGAAATAAAATCTAGTGTCAACAATTTTCAATTCTGATGTTGAAACATCACATTCCAAATTACCAACTTTCGAAATTCGCTCAAGAGGCGACAACCGTCTAGAAGAAAGCAGATATTTTTAAAATACAATACACTATCTCATTAGTGTAAACAAGAGGACTAATACCCAACCTGTAAGGACAACTGCTTGAGGCTCCTTTTGCAACTAGCCCACAACACCATTAAAGATTGGATTACCAGTTTATTTAACACCAGTAATCTTTATTCTTAAAGTAAGATTTGTAATTTTAATTATACTCATCGTATTTTTGTCAATACTTTTCTTTTTTGTTGCTTTTTAAATAAATTATTCTCTCACAACATTTAGTAGGCTCATTGACTTATCCTCATTCCAAATTATATTCTTTCTTAAAACTAATTTTTTATTATTATTATTATTTATTATTATTAATAATAATAATTAAAATCTAAAAAATGTAAATGCTTCCAAGTTTGAGTCCCCTAGAAGGTGGAATCGATGGTACAAAATTTGAATTTTTATTATTTTAATTATTCTTTTTTATATGGAAGTAGAAAAAAAGTTACATTTATTTAATACAAACAAATATGTATTTGAATCAAAAACTACTTTTTTTATTAATGAAAATAAATTTCGTATTTGGAATAAATAAATAATTATTTGATGCAATTAAGAGCATATCCAAGTTGTGAAATGTAAACAAACAAAGCACAAAAATCACATTATTCAAACAGCCTTTTCTCCCACAAAAATTAATATTTTTACACTTTCTCCTACAAAAATTAATATTAAATTCACATTTTCTTTAGGAAAATGGTAAGCAACAAAGTCTCAGGTCGCGTAAAAATAAAGTGTTTGACTATATCAACCGCACGGACGATGAAGAAGTTTTTACTCTTTCTCTTGTAATTTCAAGGAAGAAAGGCAAAAATTTCCCTTTCCATCTTCTGACTGTCCAATCGCTGACATGAGACTTCTTCGTCATCAGTGCGATTAGCCATGAGTTATTCTCTCTGAACGATGGACAACTGGTCTATATTTCTTACGCAATGAAGAGGCTACAAATCCAATCCAAATACTGACTGAAGATCTCTCTGTTGTTCGTCTTCTTCGATCCAGTTCGCGTCTTATCGATCTGTTCATAAATAAACGACTGTTTCCTTGTGAGTAGCTTAGAGTGTATTTATTGACTACGTCCTGCCTAAATAAAAAATAAACTAAATAAATATACATATAATATATATAATACATCTATAAAATAAACTATATGGTGACAGTTACATTATTTAGTCGCGGTACGGTCGTGGTTTGGATATGTTTGTGTGTTAAAAAAAGAGATTTTATGTGATTAATGTTGTTTTTTAAACCTACGAGCAACATTTTTTAATCGTTGTTCATTGGACCTTCTCTTGGAGCAAGATTTGTTTTCTTTCGGAGAAGGTATCGTCGGTCGACAGTATGGCCGATGTTCGCGTGCTCGACGTGTAGAGGTAGGGAGAGTTCGGCGATTTCCTCTTCCATAGTCAAGGCAGCGCTGGTCGGAAACAAGAAGCGTCTAGGGGTAAGCGTGTATGTGAGAACCTCTTCCGTTCGGCACGGTTCGGATGGATAGTATGGCTCAAGGAGCTGTAACCCTTGAACCTTCGAAAGTGCCAACGTCCACTGGCTGTCGTCGGGTCGGCTAGGGCCCTTGCAGGAATCGGTAAAACAAAGCGATCCTTTACTGCGAGAAAAAAGAAGATCAGAGGAAAAGTAAAAGAAATATCTCGTGTGTAAACAACGAGAGAAAGTCTTAAACAAAGAAAGATAAATTCTCATGTGTAATCTACAAAAAAAAGATAAAAAAAAGAAAAAGTAGAAGAGAAGTCTCGTGTGCAAACAACGAGAGAAAGTCATAAACAAAGAAAAAGAAATTCTTGTGTGTAAACTACGAAAAAAGAAGATCAGAGGAAAAGAAAAAGTAAAAGAAAAATCTCGTGTGTAAACAACGAGAGAAAGACATAAACAAAGAAAGAGAAATTTTCGTGTGTAAACTACGAAAAAAAAGATCAGAGGATAAAAAAGTAAAAGAGAGGTCTCGTGTATAAATTACGAGAGAAAATTGCAGGCAAAAAAAAAGAAATGAAAGGAGGTATAGACAAGAGTAAAAGAAGATGTGCATAAAAAGTAAAGGAAAGTATATCTACTCATGTATGAACGACGAGTGACTGGAGTAAGGAAGGGATGAGGATGGTGAACGAAGAGTCTGGTGAGTAAACTGTGAGAGAATCGGAAAAGATGAGTGTATATCGTAATTATAGGAGTGGATCATAATATACGCTACTTAAGGTAGAGAAGGGAGGAAAGACACTAACTAATTTTGCCACTTTGCAATTGAAAGGATATTAGTTTACGAAAATTTTGACAAATTGTTTGTTTATTTTAGTTGCTTAGAATTTTGGGCAGAGCTCTGGGCCGGTTGACGTGAAACGTCCCATATACTAGGGGGGGCTTCAAGCACCAACATCCTATCTGGATTTTTTATATTTATTTTAATTGTTTTAAATTTTAAATCATGTTTTCTTAATATTAATGCATTATAATAAGTTACAATAATTGATAAAAATAAATATTAAAAAAAAGAATTTGAAATTGTGGAATTGGGTTAGTAGACGAATTCTTTGAATTTGATTACGGGAGAGTGGGGAAAGACGGGGTTTCGACCTTATTTAACAAATGAATTAAACAATCGCGATTTTTTTACCTAATACTGCACCTAGACGATAGTTTTTTGTTTATAAAACCTAAAAGCAATGAGAATAAATCTTTTTTCTGTTTTACTAAAAAAACTGTTTTCGAAGATTTTCTTTTGATTTTTTCACTTTTTTTAGGAGATATTATTAATTCTTATTTTACTTAATTTAGTAAATTACTCGAATTTTTTATCACATTTGTCAGTCTTTAAACATTATATTTTAATTTAGAGAAAGAGTATTCTATTTATGGTAATTAATGGTGACGTGACTACAATTATTTACGACAATAGATTTTTTTGGCGATGATTCCATTACAGTAAGATTTTGAGACGTGTTAATTTTAACTTTCTTCGCGGGATTACTTCAAATGCAGACGATTTTTCAATCGAAGGGCCAGCTATTGCTGTAGAAATTCTTTTCGCCGTCGTTTATTTGTATTCAGTCGATTCTTCGACATAGCTCTGGGCGACTGTTGCTGACTACCAGCCCCCATGCCGTTGTAGGTACATTATTGTAGCTCCTGTATCCGCGTAAACTGTAGCAGAGCTGCGTCGAAATGAATGGCCGGTATACTCCTTTGGATTATCTAAATTCAAAAATTGCGCAATTTTCTTTGGAATGCTTCCAATAGTGTTTATTCCAATAACACAGTATTTTCGTAACTACGTACTAAAAAGCATCACTTTACGTTCGCCTACAGAGGGACAAATAACGCCATTTTTATGATTGCGTTATGAAAATAAATTTTTCTAACTGGCATGGGTTACAGGAGAAGGAAAGCATATGTTTTTTTGTTGAATTGTAAATTGTAGCAATTAATCGTTTTATTAAATTTCGTAGGTGCGGGTAAGATGAGATAAGGGAGAGTTGGGCAAGACAGGGTACACAAATGAAGCAAAAGAAAAGAGGAATAAGAGAAGTTATGAAAAACTACTTAAATCAAATGTAAATAAAATAAGAGTGACCAAAAAGAAGAAAGCTTGTACATAAGGTTAAATCATGAATTAGCGATGGTAAAGTGGTTCATACACCTTCTCTGTATTATAACCCTTACGAAAAAGTATGACATGTAATTTACAACATGAATGAGTGTTGTAATTTACGTGGCGTTTTTTCGCGACGCCAAGAAAAAAAACACAATCGAGAATGTCAAATTGTTTTTAACTTCTCAGGTTATCTAACCAAATTATCAAAATTGATTCGGAGATATTGTTAACTTCTTTCACCTTTATTAAATTATCAATCAAAAGTTCTAATTAGAAGTAAAAATAAAATTTGTTTTCTATCGGACAGTATGATATGTATTAATATTATAGTTTTATTTTGTGTCCTTTAACCCCTTAAACCGCCTCTCAACAAAAAATTTGCATAGTTTTTCGAATTTTAAAGTAATCTTACACGCATAGAAAGATTGGTTAGTTAAAATAGGAACATAGCCAAAAAGTTTGCTGTAATATCAAATAGGTTCGAACCTATTTGATATGACAGCAAACTGACTCAAAATACTGATGATGGTTGACAAAACGAAGTAGTCCGCTGTCATCGCAAACTTCTTAGTTGTGATAGATAATTATTAAAGATTTGACAGCAAATATCAATTAAACTATATACATAATCCTGTTTAAGGTTTTTGTGCCTTGAAGTTTGTACATGATAATGTTTCGTTTGTGGCGTCGCGAAATAACGTCACGCAAATTACTGCAACTGTTCATGTCGTACATTACATGTCATATTTTTTCGTAAGGGAATGGTTATTATTTAGACTCAAATGAAGGCTAAGCTGCTTATTCTGTCTGCGGCCAATGGGTGCACTGCAGCTGTTCTCTCGTGTCGATGACGAGAAGAAGACGCAACTTTTACTTGTGAAATTTGTCGACAGAAATAGGTTATATTCTTGAGTACCTTATCTTACCCCATCTTGCCTGCCGGTAGGGCAAGATAGGGAGATTTGCTACTTTTTCCATATTATTAATTTTTATGCTTTTTTAAAAAACAAATGGTATTTATTCGCCTTTATTACGAAAGACTGATTCCCAAAGATGATAATTAAAAAAAATAATAAAGTATATATTCGATCATTTTCGTATTTTTGTGCTTAAGTACAAAAATCCATCTTTATTTATGTAAAAGAATTGTCAAAATAAACATAAACATTTTTCTTAAATAATTATAATATTATTACATAATTATTTATTTTTGCAGAGATTTGAATGATGGCATCGTGAGCCAAATATAATTTTTGCTTTAAAACAAGAACAGCGTTTCGTGCAACACTGGTATTTTGTCTTTTTACAGTTACATTTATTGTAACCCTGTCCACCAGATTTTGATTGGGTTGCTGCAGCTTCTCTAAGAGTAAAAAATACATCTTTTTTAACATCCTCAATAATACTTGTAATATTTTCTAGAATATTGAACAGTTTATTTTATTAATTTTTAAATTATACTTTTAGCATATTTATAATATACAATAAATTAATTATTAAATATTAAACAAATAAAAAATTTATTAAATTATGAACAATGTTTTAATTTTAAATTTTATTTTAAAATATAAAGTACATAACATATAGATATAAATTAATATTTCTATTTGTATGTTGCATATTGTATATAAATTATTTAATTAATTTTTTATAGGACGTTTGTGCACTGTAAATGGATGCTAATGTTATTCGTCTAATTGCCGAATCTTCATCGGGCAATAAGCTTACTGCCTAGGCAAATAGACAAATGTGAACGATTTCGTCGTGTGTTCGTCTAATTGCCGGCACTCAGGTGCGGATTTTGGTCGGCAGCCAGAGTCGGGAGGTCGGCCCCAGGTCGGCCCATCTGTGGCTGTCAATAGGTCGGCAGCCAAAGTCGGGCCGACTTTGGTTACTGTTTTCACCCACAGTTGGCCCGACTATGGCAGCCAGAGTGTAAAAAACGTAACTTTAGTTGGTCGGGCCGACTCTGGCCTAAGTCGGCCCGATGGTCGGTAAGAATATGGCAGTCAGAGTGCAAAAAACACAATTTCAATTGGTAGGGCCAACTTTGGCCTGAGTTAGCCCGATGGTCGGCAAGACTATGGCAGCCAGAGTGCAAAAAACACAATTTCAGTTGGTCGGACCGACTCTGGCCTAAGTCGGCCCGATGGTTGGCAAGAAAATGGCAGCCAGAGTGCAAAAAACATAATTTCAGTTTACCTTTGGCTGCCAAGGTCGGTACGACTATCCACTAGGTCGGCGCGACCATGGCCCGACCAACTTTTCGCACCTGGGCAGTAAGCTTACTTTTTTACTCTTAAAATGTTAAACATACAAATTTGGCACGGTACATTTTGGAAAGTTTTTTTCATGCTATTTCGATTGAAAATAAGAAAAAAAAAATTATGACCCAAAAATCAAAATTAAAAATAAATTTTAATTTTTGGGAGGTGTTATCGTCAGCAAAAATATATATCCCCACCTGTATTGTTTCATATTCGATATGAGCTGCAAAACGTATTTGCAACTCAGTCTTATTTCTGCCTTTAAAGTGTATTATTAATTTCATTAATAAATTATCACTCTCTGAAGTGATAAAAAGTTAATTGTGTCTATTTAATAAATTAGACCGTAATATTTTGGCGATCCTGCCAGGATAGCAACCAACGAAGTAAAAATAATTCGTCAAACTGTGCTATCTTCGAGTGTGAACCTGTCTTTCTACAAAAAATATTCGATTTCAATTAAAGGAGAAACGGCTCCGTGGGTGTTCTACGGATACCTTCGAGAAATTTGATATTGATATTAATTGAACTACTTGAGCTTGTCGACCAAGACAATAAGACTCAGAAGAAGACGACTTCTAGAGGAATTTCATCCTTTTGGAGATCCAGGGAGATACGTCAGCCGCTTACTCGGGGGAGCTTTGCAGAAGTGACTACGGACACTTTTCACACATCAGCAGGATCCAGAAGAAGCAGAAATACGTAAGATTTATTCAACGAATAAACTACATTTGATATGTTTGATTAATTAAATGGTAACTAGACTACGCATGTTACTAAGTCTTAGTTTCCTTAATAAAATAAACTATTTCTCTGAATAACCTTGTTGTAATTGTGTAGCCACTTGAACAAGTAAAGAGAAGCAAAAACACATATCTTTTGTTACGCGAAACATCCGACAAAAGTAAATTGAAATTTAGCATTCTGACATATTACACATATATAGGTATTTCAAACACATAAACTATACATCTGACACAAACTTTGACTCGACTGACGAAAGTTTTATTATGGAGAACGAATCAAAAACTACCCTTAATCCACCTGGAACATCAACAACGCCAAACATGGAGCAGATTCTTTCATCTATTGTGGATCAACAATCAAGATTAAATGTAGGAGTTACGAGTTTAGTTCATGAAAATAATAACTGAAAAGATGAGATAGTAAAATTAGGCAGAGAATTAGGGTTAAATCCTACGGAAAAACAGATGACGGATCAGAAAATGCATTCCATAACGAAAGTCATTTCGGTGATAACGAATCGCAATCCGATGTTCAACAACAAACGAATAGAATATAATAAATAATCAAAATTTAGGAAAAATCGCAGCAAAAGATATAATCAGAACTATCAAAACTTTAACGGGACAAGACGATTGTGGAGTTGAAAATTTTATTAAAAACATGAAAAGAGTAAAAGGACAATATTACTAACCAGACCTATTATTAGATATAATTTCTGAAAAAATTATTGGAAACGCAGAAAGAGCAATACGATTCTTAGATTTAGACAGCTATGCAAAACTTTTCAATGCTTTACGTGCAAATTTAACGCAAATCGGTTCAGTGTCAATGCTTCGATCAAAATTATTAAATTGCAAACAAAACCTTACCGAAGATATTCAAAGTTTCAACAATAAATATAGGAAAATTTGTCATAAATTAAAATACGCAATTCAATCAGAATACACAAACCCAATTAACCCATTGAGGACGGGATGTGCAAAATTTGTACATAATGTTTAGGAACCTATTTCAATCTTAAAAAGCACCAAGAATAATTTGTAAATACACTTTTCTTGTGTATCATGAATCCCTCTTTCGAATGGCGTACTAAAAAAACTGAAAAATGTTAAATAAACAATTTATACAACATTTTTTAAGAAAAACACGATTTTTTAAGAATTTTTTTTAGTTTTTTCAATTTTTTAATAGCTAAATCTTTCAACAAACCTTCTACTCATAGAAATATCGCGTCAAAAATAGTAGGAGTACAATATAGGACTATTTTGGATTTTAAATTTTTAAATGGCTGCCACAAAATGGCAGCTAATTTGTTAAAAATATTTAATTTTGCTTGAAACTTATTACTCTGGGATTTTGGGGTCGCTGATTACAAATGTAACCTTAGTTTTCCAAAATTCAAAAAAGCGGATCTAATATGGCGGACAAGAAATTTATAAAATAGTTAATTTTGCTTGAAAATTGTTACTCGAGGGTTTTTGGGGTCGTCGATTACGAATATAACCTTAGTTTTTGAAAATTCAAAATGGCGGATCCAATATATCGGACAAGAATCGCTGATTCTTACGAATACGAATATAAGCTTAGTTTTCAAAAATTTTAAATGTCGGATCCAATTTTACAAAAAAAAATATTAAAATTTAATTTACATAAATAGTAACGTTCTTCAGCCATTAAAATATTTGGAATTAGCAAATAGTTCAGTTTTCTTCCTTTTCAACAAAAACATTTTTTTCACGTTTATTTATTAATTTTTAATTTTTTATATATTTTTTTGTTTTAACATTTTATATATTTTATATTTTTTAGCGTTTTGTAGAAAAATTTTATTTATTCACATTTTATAAAATCATGTTTAACAATATCTATCGCAAAATTTTGTGCTGGTAATATAATATAATATAAATTATATTATTATATCATATAATATATAAAAATATATAATTTTACGATTTGATATTCTCATAATTATGAACTAATTAATTAATTTAGAAATTTAATTAAAATTAATTTAATAAATAAGATATTATTATATTGTTAATAAATTATTATTAATTAAATAACTGTAATAATTAATTTAAACAGTTTAGTGTGTATTTAAAAATCACACGGTTGAAAATTTCAGCAAATTACACTGGTTTACAATGAAATTGCCATTCGAACAAAACATTATTTTTTGATTAGTAGGTGTTTTCTGAGTAAGAAAGTCATAGTTTTAATTTTTTTTCCTCGTGTAGTTTTTTTGTAGCTTCAAATTTTTTTCCACAACAAACAGTAGAAAATATTTAGGTTTTGAATTTTTTACTGATATCTTATTCCATTGAGAAACTTTTGAGCCCTTGTGGACCTTGATTGGATTAAAAATGAAAATTCTACACTACATTTAGTGAACGAAACTACTTTGCCTTTTTTAGTATACTTTTCAATATTTGCAGCAAACATGCAAATAGTAAAATTAAGTTAAGTGCTAAAGTTACTAAAATCACACATCAAGAAATTCTAGAGTTGCTCAATTCGAATACAATGTCAAAAATAAAAATTTCAAAATGGCGGATCCAATATGTCGGACAAGTTTTTTTAAAAATCGATTAAATTTATGACAATTTCGTTACTCGGGGTTTTTCGGTGTCTCTGATGACGAGTCTAATGTCAGATTTTAAAAATTAAACTGGTGGCTTCAATAGAGTGGACGAGTTTTGGCTCTCTAATTATACAAATTCGATGTCATATTTTGAAAATTCAAAAAGGTGGATTGAGTCTGTGCGAACATATTTTAAAAATTTAAAGCTAAACTCATTGAAATTAATACATTAGGGTTTCTGGGGTCTCTAATTCCGACTCCAAAGTCGGTTTTAAAATTTGTATTAATTTCATTGAGTATAGCTTTAAACTTTTAAAATATGTTTGCACAGACTCAATCCACCTTTTTGAATTTTCAAAATATGACATCGAATTTGTAATCAGAGACCTAATCAGAGAGCCAAAACTTGTTCACTCTATTGAAGCCACCATTTTAATTTTTTAAATCTGACATCAGACTCGTCATCAACGAGATCGAAAAACCCCGAGTAAAATTAACAAAAGTTAGTCAAGTGTCCAAAAACCATCAAAATTTCCATGAAATTTGATCTTGAATCGACTGTAGCTCTCTCAATTTTCATTCAATTTTATTCTGTAATATATGGATTAAAAGATAATTTAATTACATTTACAACGACATCCTATTAATCATTTTTGGACGAGTTGATTTTCCTACAGGTACATTTAAGTGCCGTCGCTCCTCAAAAATACAAAATTTGAAGCTACCAAAAAACTACACAAGGAAAAAAAATTAAAACTATGATTTTCTTACTCAGAAACCACCTAATAATAAAAAAAAATGTTTTGTTCGATTAGCAAAAAAAATTTTTTTAATTTGTAAACCTGTGTTTACTTTTGTTTTTGTACTTAAATTCTTGCTACTAATGCCAGTCAACTTTTCACATGAGTTTCAGTCAAGTATACGAACCTTTACTTTTGTTTTCTGCGAGTCATTGTTATACGCTCAACAGAAACTTTTTTGTGGTGTCAAAAAAAGAGAAGTAAATGTAGAAGAAATATTCCAAAGACAAAGTAAATTTATTGTAATTGTTTATTAAGATGTTATACGAAAATGTAAAAAGAAATTTGGGGTTTTGTGTGACGCGTTTGTGTTCTGTGTGGCATGTCGCAAAACGACGCGTGAGTTAGCGTTGAGCCAGGCGGTGTCGTAAGGGTTGAGCCGCCCAAAATTTTGCAATTACGAAGCGTACTTGCAACAGAAATTCATTTTTTGACTTAAGGAGGTGTCAAAAACTTTATATCTAACGAAAAAAGAGGAAAAAATTTTTTCGATAATCTTTTTTTATTGTTTTAATTTAAAAATTTTTGATTTCATTCTTAAGAAGTAAAATATCTACTGTTAGGCAAAAATTCACAATATGGGATTTTATTTTAATTTCATGGTTCCTTTCCTTATTTTCAAGTGTCATTCTATTATTTGAAGGACATTTTTAACCATTTACCTAAATATTTCATTGATTTTCTACAGTGGCTCAACTATGTCCATCCCTGACAGCACTCCCCTATGTGAATATTAATAATTAAGTACTTATTAAATAATCAAGAAATTTAATTGAATAGTTTTTAAAAAATAATTAATTAATGCAATGAATATAATATAATATATAATATATAGATAGTATATTGTATATTTAAAATTCACTGATTATAAATAATAATACATAAAATTACATTTAAAAAAATAATGGCTGCAGAACGTTATTATTTATGTAAATTAAATTGTAACATTTTTTTCTGTAAAATTAGATCCGCTATTCTGAATTTTGGATAACTAAAGTTATATGCGTAATCAGTGACCCAGAAAACCCCGAGTAACAACAACAAAAAAAATTTTTTATTTGTAAACCTGTGTAAGCTATTAGGTTTACCAATTCATAGTTTTCGTTCTAAAAAAAATTTATAGAACGAAAACTATGAGTCGGCCCATCTCTCGGATCTTTTTAAAAAATCTTCTGTATATTGGCATGTATAAATAAATAAGAAAAAAATTAAAATTAATCGCTCCCAAATAAAAAATATATTAATTTATTTATAAAAAAAAATTTTTTTTTATAAAAAATTAAAAAAAATTTTTTTTAAATCTTTTAAAAGTTGAATAAAAACCAAAACTTTCTATTTTTGACAACTTTTTTCGAAACTTAATACTTTTAAAGTTATAAGCTATTGAAAATAAGTCTGCTTTTAAAAATCTAAAATTTCGAAAATTCATATCTCAAAAATTTTGGCAATTATGGAAAAATAAAAAAATACGTATTAAATATTTTTCTATAAGGAACGAGAAAAAAAAATGTTTAACCGATTTTAAAATGTCATAGAAAAAATTCACGTGGAATTGCCCATATATATATTTCACACGCGCTTCAATGTCTTTCTATAATTCGACGCCTCCCATTCCTATATTGCAATAAAATATAAAATATATATATAGGTACATATATATTATAAATATATAGATTAATATTATGTGTTTAAAGTCACTTATCATAGGTTATGTCAGTTGTATACACTAAAATCTCGTCGCTTACCAAGCACCTGTAAAATATAATGCTTATAGTTAAACAAATGCAAGATAATTCTTATTCAGTTTTTATTAATGTTTCTGTGCAATAAAATGCATATTCAAAAGTCTATGCTAAAAAGTACAGTCTGAAATTAGCTTACACTATGAGTTTCATAAAATTTCAATTCAAATAATTTTTAATTACAATTGCTTAAAACTTAATTTCTTAATACGTAAGAGAGAATCCATGTTTAAAGTTTCCAATAACAATAGACAATTTTTAATAAGACTTTTCTTGCACGGAAAATCGAATAAGAATTCTCTTGCATTAAAAACTGAATAGGAATGATCTTGCATTAGTTTTTCTATAAGCATTATATGAACGGGAGGCGTCGAATTACAGAAAGACATTGAAGCACGTGTGAAAGTCGCAAGACCAGCTTGCGTGTGGCTTTCCTATTTCTGTACCTTTTCTCTTTATTTCTTTTTTTAGGGGGAGGAAGTTTCATACCACGTTTTCCGTTTCTTTGATCCTAACCGATCGTTGCTAATGCGTCTTTGTTATTTCAGTACTCGCAACCTTGTCAACTCTAATTTGACACCTTGATATGAATTTCACGGATTTATGAAAGACGACAACTTGAAAGACACGCGCTTTTTCCGGTTTCGAAATATACTAATTTTCTTAGAAATTTTTGTAACAAAAATATATCACTTAAAAAAATACTTATATTTTAAGTATAAATATAGTTACTTAAGAAGTTAATTTAATTGAATATAATCAAACTTGTTTCACATGCATATTAAATATTCCCTTTTATTACAGGTTCAAAATGTAGAAAATTGTTTTTCTAAATGCTAGTAAAAGACCATCATATCTCTTCTGGGATTAAAATAAACAACTTTTTATTTTGGAGATAAAATAATAACTCTGCCCAGATAGCACGACTTCTTACTGTAAGACCACTGTAAGGATATCTGTAGGGGTTGTAAGGCTTACAGCGTAAGGTTGTTGTAGTCCTACATAAGTCTAAAAATTTCCGCATTACCGTAAGCTTATGAATAAAAGTTGATGTGGGATTACACCTAATCCTACTGTAAGCTTACTCGAAAAACTCATAGTAGGCTTACATGTAAAGGTTGATGTAAGCTTACAAGTAAAGGTTGAGGTAAGCTTACAATTAAAGGTTGAGGTAAGCTTACATGTAAAGGTTGAGGTAAGCTTACAAGTAAAGGTTGTGGTAAGCTTACATGTAAAAGTTGAGGTAAGGCTGTTGGAAAGTTATTATCATGGTGTAAGGTTCTTGTAAGGTTGTAGTGAGTTTACCTATTATGGTCAATATTAACAAAATAATTTGCAACATAATTAATTAATAAATATTAAATAAAAAAATTAACTTTGTTGCCCTTCTCTTTATGGGAAACCAAACATTTTGTAGAAAATTTTGAACACAAATTTGGGGAGACTAGGATTCGAACCCGAGAACGACGCGCATTAACCTATCTTCCTAACTAACTGAGCTAAGTTGTGAACTGACATAGAAAAAATAAATTTTGCTTTTAAAGTGATAGTAATTTTCTTAGTTCACTTTAAAAGTAAAATTTATTTTTTCTATGTCAGTTCACAACTTAGCTCAGTTAGTTGGGAAGATAGGTTAATGCGCGTCGTTCTCGGGTTCGAATCCTAGTCTCCCCAAATTTGTTTTCAAAATTTTCTACAAAATGTTTGGTTTCCCATAAAGAGAAGGGCAACAAAGTTAATTTTTTTATTTAATATTTATTAATTAATTATGTTGCAAATTATTTTGTTAATATTGACCATAATAGGTAAACTCACTACAACCTTACAAGAACCTTACACCATGATAATAACTTTCCAACAGCCTTACCTCAACTTTTACATGTAAGCTTACCACAACCTTTACTTGTAAGCTTACCTCAACCTTTACATGTAAGCTTACCTCAACCTTTACTTGCAAGCTTACCTCAACCTTTACTTGTAAGCTTACCTCAACCTTTACTTGTAAGCTTACATCAACCTTTACATGTAAGCCTACTATGAGTTTTTCGAGTAAGCTTACAGTAGGATTAGGTGTAATCCCACATCAACTTTTATTCATAAGCTTACGATAATGCGGAAATTTTTAGACTTATGTAGGACTACAACAACCTTACGCTGTAAGCCTTACAACCCCTACAGATATCCTTACAGTGGCCTTACAGTAAGAAGTCGTGCTATCTGGGTGTACATAAAAGTCATAAATAAAGAAGAAATATAAAATAAAGTTAAAATCGTGTCTTAGTTAAACAACTTGAAAGTAAATTAAAGTTAAATAAACATCTCTCAGCTATAGTTAAAAATATATGTACGTTTATCGGGAAGGGATTAATCTACCTGACAAGATTGCTTCTGTCCTAAAGTGAACCTAAAAAGCAGCTCTCTTGTCGTCGGTGACGGCGCAATTTTGACAACCCTCGTTTTGTAAACTAGACGCGAGGGAATTTTCGGCTAAAAAGCGAGTGATTAATGATTTCAGAAACACGGCGGGGCAAGTTTCTTGTTGCCTGACGTGTTCGTGTTGAAAATTGATTCTTAATTACTTGTCGTCAAGAAAAAAGCAAAGAACAACATGTAACCATCACGATTTCGTTTGGAATTTGTTTATTTCCTTCAATTAAAACTAATTCCATATTTTGGCTTATTCATTTTATTTTTTAGTTAATTTTTTGTGTTCCCGTTAGTTCCAAGCTCTCCCTTCCTTAGGTTTTAAAAAACGATTTAGAGAAATAAAATTAAGTGAAGATATGTATCTATTTCCATACGTGAATTACACCGATTGTTGTGGATAAATTTTCTCCTTTACGATTTGATGAATTTTCCTAAAAATTTGTAGGTGTTTTACGGTCACCAATATCTAAAATCAGACACAAGAATTTTCAAAAATATTTACAAACTTTTTTTCATTAGTGTGATATTATTTTGTTTTTTTTAAATCCATAATTTCAATAATTAAAAAATTTGTTTTTCAGTGTACAAAACTTTATATAAACGGATATCCATGAAGATATAATAATTATTGATATTTTAGAGTTTTGTATTGATAATGCGTATTGTCGTTTTAATGGTAGATTTTACAAATAAATTTTTGGTACGCCTATGAGTTCTCCATTATGTGGTGTCATAGATGACTTAGTAATGGAGAAGCTAGAAACGGATGTTTTAAGAAAATTAAATTTTTGATAAAGGTAAATATGTCCCTGATCAGGCAATCCGATCCGTGCCACACCAGGGACGAAACGCCTAACCTGATCAGGGCCAGATAGGATGATTCCTAGTAGGGCCCTGATTTGGTTTTTTAAAATATTTATTTCTAAAAGTATTAAATTATTTATGCATTTCAATAACAGAAAATGTTTTCTTTTAAATATTTATTAATTTTAAAGAAACCTACTAAGAAAATTAAAACTACAAAAATTAAACCTACTATTACTAGAAAAACTATTAAAACTTATTATAAATAATTATAAGAATGAATTATTAATTACTAAGTAGAAATTAATTAATAATTAATTTATTTGTTAAAACAGTACAAATAATAATTTTCTGTATTTATTCTTCTTCCATTTATTTTGAAAAAAATACTTTTTGAGTTTATTCAACTTTTTTTACTAATTTTAACAAACAAAATTTCTGATTAAATTAGTACTATTACTATAATTAATAAATTATTATTATTCCTTAAATCTACATTTCACTTTACATTATTAACATACATTGTACACAAAAACCTCGAGGACGCAAGTCAAATACAATAACTGCACAGCCACGCAAGCTTGGGAGTTATTCGACTCAAACTACCATTTGAATGTTGAGACTGTATTATTTAATAATAAATTAATATATTTATAGTTATACACTTAATAATTTTAATAATACGAATAATAATAAAATCCCTCTTATTATATTAAGTTAGAGAACAACCGACCGACTCACACCAAGTGTATATATCTAACTATATTTTAGAATATTCATACATATGCACACTACACATATGAGCGATTCCATGTCAAGTGATCAAGGGGTCTTTTTGTGTAATATTTATTTCAATAATTTTTTACTCTTAAACAATTAAACATACAAATTTGACAAAGTACATTTTGGAAAGGTTTTTTCATCCTCTTTCGATTGGAAATAAGCATTTTGGAAAAAAAAAATTTTTTGACCCAAAAAAACCAAAATTAAAAATAAATTTTAATTTTTGAGGGAGATGGATACGATTTTTTTTTTTTAAACGAAAGCTGAGGTCTTTTTCTAAAAGGACATATAAATGATAAAGTGGGACTAGAATGTTTAAACATTGAAAAAAAGAATTTTCTACTCGCTGAGCGCTCTAAACCCGGTTTTTAGCTCTATTTTGGAGAAAATTCTTTTTTTCAATGTTTAAACATTCTAGTCCCACTTTATCATTTATATGTCCTTTTAGGAAAAAACCTCAGCTTTCGTTTAAAAAAAAATCGTATCCATCTCCCTCAAAAATCGAAATTTATTTTTAATTTTGGTTTTTTTGTGTCAAAAATTTTTTTTTTTCAAAATGCTTATTTCAAATCGAAAGAGGATGAAAAAACCTTTCCAAAATGTACTTTGTCAAATTTGTATGTTTAATTGTTTAAGAGTAAAAAATTATTGAAATAAGCATTGTACTGAAAAACACAAAAATTTAACCCCCTCCCCCTCGGAAAATATTGGTCTAGGTAAGAAAATATTTTCCCGAAAAATTACTATCTATGAGTACTACAAAAGCCCCAAGTTTTGCTACGATTGGAGAAAAATTTTTCTCCACCTTGATCACTTGACATGGAATCGCTCATATACATGTATACTTACACATATACACTCAATATATACACATGTATACTCACACATGTGAATTGACTGTTGTCAACTATCAAATTTACATATTTCTATTTAGGTTTACCACAATACCCTGAAAATATTTTTATTTGAGCAATTTAATGTAAAAACAGTCAAAAACTTTTGTTTTTAAAAGTTTGACAGTTTAATTGACAGCTATCAACTGTCAATATTACATATTACTATTTAGTTCGCTAAAGCAAAAGATTAATTTAAAAAAAAGTTCTCATACAAAATGTATAAAAGTGCACTAATCCTATGTTAAACCCCATTTAAATTTTAACCCTTCGGTGGCACGGATTAATATTGATCGATTAGGCTTTTCTTGTGCATAGCTCATTTTTTCACATTCTAAAACAAATTCTGCCCGGCGACCTAAGAAATTCCAACTTTTGCAAAATAACGGTCACCCTAATACACATGTATACTCACACATATACACTACTGGTGGAGTAATGCTTTCATTATTATTTATCAAAAAAGGGAATTTTTTAATTGTCTTGTAGGAAATCACAGAAAAATAAATAAATTAATTAATTATATTGAGATGATCAAATACACTTTTTAAGAATGTAAATTTTAAGAATAATTAATTATTATAACATATGTGTATTAATTATAAATCAAATATAAATAGTCTTTTATGTAGTAATTAATAATTTGCATTAGTTATTTAAAATGATTAATTTAACTCTTTAACGATGAGATGTGCTGCTTTTGAATATGAATTTCAATCTCTTACAATTATCAGAACAAATCCTTAAAAGCTTTCATAAGTCCATATCCTTCTATTTTTGGGGTCGCTCTTTCGAATGGCGTAGTCAAAATTTTCAAAAAATAATATTTAACCCTTCTTTTTTTCGAAAATACTAAAAATGTCAAGTTTTTCCAATGTAATTTTTTTCAAAGAATTTTTTTCTCTGTTATAACGCTTTTAAAATACAATAAATAGTATCAGAAACGTGTTCCCTATAGTTATACTTGAAAAAAATTTATTTCTAATTTTTATTTTTTTCGATCCTAATTTAAAATGGCGCTTGAAGGACAAAAACTCAGTTGTTTTTGGGGTCGCTGATTATGAATATGGAGTCAAATTTCAAAAATTTAATATGGCGAACTAATTTTTAAAAATTGATCAAATCTAATTGAAATTTGTTTCACGAGGGTTTTTGGGGTGGTTAATTACGAATATGAAGTTAGATTTTAAAAAATCGAAATAGGTTATGGTAGGTCAGTTTTGAAACAGTTTATAAAATTTGATTTATAATTAATACACATATATTATAATAATTAATTAATCTTAAAATTTACAATTTTAAAAAGTGTATTTTGTCATCTCAATATAATTAATTAATTGATTTATTTTTCTGTGATTTCCTACAAAAGACATTTAAAAAATCCCTTTTTTGATAAATAACACAGGCCGACAAATTTTCATCAACTGCATGTTGCCTAAAATGTTACAGCCGATTCTTACAGGATTTTGTCCTTACCGTAACAAATTGCTTGACCCCCCTCCTCCCTAAATGCGTTGCGTATTTTTTGAACGGCCTCACACATCTCGTCCTTAAAGGGTTAATATACGCATTTTGTAGAAAATTCATATTAAGATGCATGTACTACTTATATTAAATAGTAACAGTAAAGATGCTATTAAATAAATAATAACAATTAAAAAATTATAATAATATTGTAAAATGATAAATGTATATTACATGTAAGTATAGAAATAAGTAAACTGTCATCCGAGCGAGCGTTAGCGAGTGAGGAATATAACGCTAATAATAATAACAATAAATAAAGGGTTTAAATTATTTATAAAAAATTTTCTGAAAATATGAAGTATATTTTATTAAAATTGGAGTATTTTTACCATCAAAATAAAATAAAAATTTTTAAAAGTATTAATTAATGAAATTGTACAAATTAATGTAAATACGCTTGCAGAAAAAGTATAAACAATCTGGTCAGTGGGGCCATTTGTGACCCTGATAAGGCCCTGATGTGTATCTTTTTAATACTTATTTTTCACATTAAAAAAGTATTTATACATTTTAATCACAAAAAATTGTTTTTTTATTTAAAAATATTATTTTAAGTAATATAAAATTATTACCTACAAATTTTAATACCAAAAAATTATTTGCTTTTAAATATGAGTTTAAAGAATAATTTTGTATTATTCAAAATAATATTTAAAATAAAGACAAACAATTTGGTATTATTATACAAAAATTAATTTTTTTTCCATTATTAAAATGTTTAATAATTTTATAATAATTTTAGAAATAAATATTAAAAAACTACAATAGGGCCTTACCAGGGCCACATCTGAACCCCACTGATCAGGTTGGTTATACTTTTTTCTGCAAGGTTATTTACATTAATTTATGTAATTAAATTCAATAATATTTTTAAAAATTTTATTTTGATTGATTTATTATTATGTTGTTATTATTGTTTTTATTACTATGTGTAGGTATTGATTTAGGTATATTAATTTATTATTACAAACAAATAATTGAAATTTTTAATAATAAATTACATAATTAATAATAATATATGCCCTTAATGTAGAACAAAATTTAAAAATAGTGAAACATAATTTAGAAAATGAAGAATGAGATTTTTTTATTAAGAATGCGGTTGTTGTCGATCTGTGTAAGATAAATTATAAGAATTTATTTAATTTATTTTTAATTTTATTAAGATAAATATAAATAAATTGATTTCCAAATATTTATTTCCCACAAGAAACCAGTGGATGGATTTTGATGAAACTTACCCCTTAAGGGTTTTTGGGGTCGCTGATTCCGAATCTGAGGTCAGATTTCTAAAATTCAAAATGGCAGATTCAATATGGCGGACTTTGTTTTTAATTGCTTATATTTGTTTGAAACTTATAACTCGGGGGTTTTTGGGGTCGCTGATTCCGAATTTGTGTCAATTTATTAATTTATTCCAATAATTTAATGTTATAAATTTTAAATCGTTAAATTATTAACTATACGATTACAAATTGTTAAAAAAATTTTTTTTAAATAAATTATAAAACTTAGAACTAATAAATAACCCCAATATTAATGCTCTATCAACAAAATAATATCACTCACGTTGTCACTCAAAATTTTTTCCAATGATTTAATTCTTTAAAAGTCTGTTTTTAATAGTATAATTAATTAAATCCTCAATGTAAACAACATTGCCCAAAAATGAAAGGACAATGTCAACAATGCCCGGACACTGTCGTCATTGCCCGGGCATTAACACGCTTTGCTGAATATTATTGAAAATGTATGGGCATTGTTGACATTGCCCGATTCCGGACATTGACCGTAACATATACGCATAATCAGCGACTTTTCGCTGATTCAAATTTAAAGAGTACTACAAATTTAGTGATTTTGCCATATGTGAACGAGTTACAATATTCTTTGAAAGAATTGTATAACGAATATAACACTAGGGTTGTTTTTTTCTTTTGAGAAGGATCCATTTAAAGTATTTTCAAAGAATATACGGACAATACTCCTTTTGATCTCAGATCGTATTTGATTTACAGTATTCCCTGCCAATGTGGAGCTTGCTACATTGGTGAGAGTAGAGTAAAGGCACGTATTACTGCACGGAGAGAAAAATCTAGCTTTAATAGTATAACACTACCTATAGTAATTTCGCATGGACTATAGTCACGCTTCAAATGCATGAATTCATACCCAAAAAGCGTGGACTCATGGTTTTTGGGTATGAATTTCATGCATTTGAAGCGTGACTATAGTCCATGCAAAATTACTATAGGTATAGTGTTATACTATTA
This sequence comes from Leptopilina myrica (nomen nudum), assembly GCA_032872475.1. Taxonomy (NCBI): domain Eukaryota; kingdom Metazoa; phylum Arthropoda; class Insecta; order Hymenoptera; family Figitidae; genus Leptopilina; species Leptopilina myrica (nomen nudum). The sequence goes on from CM065464.1 coordinate 30,134,867, forward strand.
AAGATAGATTTTTCTCTCCGTGTGGGATTGCACCAATTACTGGGATTTTTGTATAATACAATCATTTTAATATTATTCAATAATATAATGTTTGAAAATGTTAGAAAAAATTATTTTCGACCTTACACAATACCATTGTGCGTAAAGAAACACATTTAAAGTATTAATAATTTAATTATTTAAGAATGACAATTGCTTATCGTAGTAATTGGGACATTTCCATTGAATATGCATATTCTCCAATTACTGGGAGCAACATAACCTCTAAATACACGTATTTTTATCGCAGTAATTCAATCACAGTAGTTGGGTCAATCTCCTAGTAATACACGCATTTGATATAATTTGTTTATTGATTTAATTAGTTCAAATGTTCAATTTCTATAAAGTTTTTATTAATGTTTTATTATCTACATGACAAGAGCTTTCAATTTAATTAGCTTTAACTTTACTTTTTGCATTATAATTCCCGACTTTACTATTTCAAAGGCTGCTAAATCTGAAAATCGCAGTAGATGGTCCATTTACCCTAGTAGATATATATAAAAAGTAGATTAAGCGAACATAAGAGGGATTGCAATAATGATAACACTGTGCGACAAAATAAAAAAATCTAAATATACTTTTTTGCGGACCTAGTACAACTTGTAGGTCTAGTAAAACTAAGAAAAATTGTATAGGAGAAATTTCCAATACACCTCCAAAATCTCATTTTATGGCCAAAAAACCGTTTTTCTGTAGGTTGATGTGAACAGTCACTCATAATTTCGCTAATTTCCATCCAATTTCCAACTTTTTTTTTAGTTCGTAAGGGGAAAAACAAAGCTTTTCGACAGTGTGTTGAAAAGGACCCCGCACAAAATACATTAAAAATCCCTTTCGGTCAAATTGTTTGAAACTTTGGTAAAATGAAGTTCAAGTGATTCTGAACAAAAGCTCTCTGGCTCATACCCCCCCCCCTTTACGGGTTCGTTTGCCCGCTAGAAGCATTTGAAGGTGAAAGTAACAAACTGTATTTTGAGAGAATTTCATCTACTTGAAATGCATTTTTTTGGTGTCACTTTATAGATAAACGTTTTTGAAGTCTCTGATATTGCAGAGTAGTATTCGTAATATTGCCATCCAATGTTTGCTACATTACCATGTTATATTTTGCAATAATAATCTATTGTAATATTTTAAATCGTGAATATATTTTATATATTTTGTTTACATTATTTACATTTTCACAACCTTGATAGTTCATTTCTCCGAAAAATGGAAACAAAGTATGTATATATACATACTTATTCACTTTTCGCTTTTCAAAGGTAATCTTTTAAACTTAATATAGTTTTGCAGTTGTATAAAAGTTATGTTGGTGACAGTGTAGTTCTTTGTTAATGATTGAGACAGTTTAATCGTGAGTGTTACTCTGTACTACTCGTGTTACCTGCATCATTTGGTTTCTAGGATACGCTCGGCATGAAGATAATGTAAAATATCCATCGCATAAACTATTGCGAAGCATTCAAGATGCTGCCATGAATGCTAACTCCATTGAAATAATAAATGTAAATATTTGTAAGCAACCAATTGCAGAAATAATTTTTCCACTCCTTATCTCTTAGCGTCACTACTTTTTCATAAACACTCAAATAAAACACCAAATGTTAAACATATTGCCTCAATACAGCAAATGTTACTTATTGTAATGTAGCAAACATTACCATAAACATTAATAAATATTTGTAAGCAACCAGTTGCAGAAATAATTTTCCCACTCCTTATCTCTTAGCGTCGCTACTTTTTCATAAACACTCAAATAAAACACCAAATGTTAAACATATTGCCTCAATACAGCAAATGTTACTTATGGTAATGTAGCAAACATATATGATCAAAAATATATAAAATCAAAAAAAGTTTTTAACATCCTTTCATTAATTACGAATGACTGATCAACACTTTTAACATCTCTAATTAAATTGCATGGCAATATTATGAATACTGCTCAGCAATATCAGAAACCTCAAGAACGTTTATCTATAAAGTGGCACCAAAAAAATGCATTTCAATTAGATGAAATTCTCTCAAAATACAGTTTGTTACATTCCCCTTCAAATGCTTCTAGCGGGCAAACGAACCCGGAAAGGGGGGGGTATGAGCCAGGGAGCTTTTGTTCAGAATCATTTAAACTTCATTTTACCAAAGTTTCAAACAATTTGAACGAAAGAGATTTTTAATGTATTTTGTGCGGGGTCCTTTTGCTGAAATAAGAACATTATTTTTATAGTAAATTTGATTCCGCGTCGAATGAGCTATATTTGAATGTAATTTGATAAAAATTAATCGAGTTATGTGAGTTTTAAGAATATTAAATTTTTTACTCATAGTACAGTGCAGTACGGAACTATGCAGTACACAACAGAACTGTCAATTACTTTTAAAAATATCTAGGAAATGCTCATTAATTCAAAATTATTTTGTTCAATCTCATTTGTTTGTATTATTCATTAGTACTATAAAGTCGTTGATTATTATTTGCTATTCATATGTAGCGTAGTTTATGAAACAAAATATTTTTTCAAATTTTTGTATGCTCCTATTGTCTCCCCCAGAGTTGTAAATTTCTCTGAAAGAATTTTGATCATCAACTTTTACGGACTAGCGAGATCCTGAAATCTTCTTCTAAGATATTCCTTTGTTTAAATTGAAACGTGAGCATTTTGGATTGTTTGATGATATAATACGACCGGAGAAGATAAGTAAATTCTAAATTTTTGTCAATGTTTCGATTCCCATTTCTTCAATTTTGAAGAACACTTAGCCTACGTGAATTCCGGTTTATACCAACGATCAGACGTGATATACGCTAGGTTGCAAAGAAATGATTGAGGCCATCAATCACAGTTTCAAGCAATGCTGCTTATCCACAAATATACCGTAGATGAAAGAAAATTTATTGCGATTATCACGCATTTGCTTTTTAATAGAAATATTAAAAAGGTTCTCGAATGTACCTAAGTTCACACTATATCTTGTTTATCTTGAATAAAAAAAGAAAGTGTTATTGTAATTTAACCTTATTGAAACGTCAAAGTTTTATTGCTTTGCTTCAATTTTTGAAGAAAAAATGAGATAATCGCAATAAGTTTTGTTTCATATGTGGTTTATTGGTGGATCAGAAGCATCGTGTTAAGTTAAAGAATAATAAAACTCTGGTTGATGACTACAATGATTTCTTCAAGCTTAAATATACTACTTCTGATCGATGTTCTGTTGTGTACTGTACCGTACCATACCGTAATATACCGTACCGTACTGCACTGTACTCTACGGTATATTCTAATAAAAGTTATATATTTGTAATGACACTTGTTATAATTTGCATGCTTCGCAACGCGTCCTAATGCTGTTTCTAAGTCAGTTATACGTATATACGAAATAAGTAAAAAATTTAATAGTCTTGAAACTTACATAACTCGATCAATTTTTATCAAATTACAAATGTCTTCAAAGTTGCAAAAATGGAGAAAAAATCAAAAAATTCCAAATATTTTCATCTACAGTTTCGTCAGTTCTTATTTCAGCAAAATTTTAACACACTGTCGAAAAGTTCCCGAATAAAAATTAAAGTCGGATCTATGTAGACTCTATGTCATCTGGCCTACAAGGCGACATAGGCCTGCGAGTCAAAACTAACATACAATCTATGACGGAAATGTAACGCTTGGCTACATACAGCATACATAGGCTAAACAATGTAGGACCTACATCAAAGTTCTACATACGCTCTATGTAGGTAAATATACGTACGATCTACGTAGAGTTGGAATGTAATATCTATATAGGTCAAATAATATAGAATCTACATAGAGTGCAGATGTCATATCTACGTAGACAAGCTGATGTCAAATCTATGTCTATGTAGTATTTATATAGGCCAAGTAATATCAAATCTACATACAGTGCAATTTAACCTATACCAATAGTAGGAATTTATATTTAAATTAATTTGGTATTAATATTAATTGCAAATATTTCTTTTTTATATTCTAATAAACAAACAAAAATTGCAATTGACTAAAAGAATAAATTAAAACGATTTTATGATATAAATTTATATATATATATTTATTCAGTTCCAGTTTTTTTAACAAGTTTAACTAGTAATTATTATACACAATTTATTTACAATTTTTTATTATGTACCTTTTAAATTTATTAAACAAATCAATTTAACAGTTTCTACAAAATATGCTTAAAATATATTTGTCCTTTGAAGTTGGGTATTGCACAAGACCACTTAAAAAATTCACTTTACAACAAAATATTCACTTAATAATATCCATTTTAATGCAACAATTCACTAAACAATTCACTTCACAACAAAATATAAACTTCAAAATAATGTTATCACATGCGGTTTTAATCTCTTTCTGACGAATGCTAAAAAGCAACTGACGCTCGAAAGACCTTTGGAAAAAGACTTTACAGAAAACATTTGCTCTGTATATATCAATCTGAAAAATTTTAAATTTTCTGTCTAAGTAAATCTATAAGAAAAAAAGAGAACTGGAAAAGCTGTAAAATAGACCCTCTTACAATGAGGAACCCTTAAGATGGTCAACTACAACCAACCAGATGTGACAAACTTTTGAAGACAAGAAAATACTCGAAACATTTTATATTTTTGCCTTTAGATGAAAAATATTTTACAGTTATAATAATATTAATAAATTAAATAGTTGCTTTTAATTATTTGTAATATCATTATATTTTTAAATATATTTTAAATGCTTATAAAAATATTTCTAACTCTTTGACAATTAAAACTTTAAAATAAAATTTTGGAAAAAATATTGTTCTATTAATAGAAAAATAGCTATTTTTATTTCGTTTTTATTTATTATTAATTTTATATTATATCATATCGTCTTCAAATATCCTATATAGATATTACATCTATAGGCCTACATAGAAAGGCCTGCTCATACCATATCTCGATATCACGTTCGGTGGCCTGTATCTTTCCTACATATGAATTTAAATGTAGATCCTACATAGATTCAACAATTAAAGGCCTATATAGAATAGCCTATTCAAAACTTACCTCGATAGTACATTAAATGGCCTACATCTTTTCGATGTACGAATATTAATGTAGATCCTACATAAATTTAATATATATTGGCCTACATAGAAAGGCCTACTCAAAACTTACCTCAATAGCATGTCGGGTGGCCTATATCTTTCCGATGTAGGAATATTAATGTAGATCCTACATAGATTCAACAATTATTGGCCTATATAAATTTGCCTACACAAAACCTATGTAGACAATACATTGAGAGGCCTACATCAATTGACTATAGAAAGGCCTACATATATCCTACATAGATACTACATCTTATAGGCCTTCATAGAAAAATCTACGTATACTCTACATAGAATCTACATAACGTGGCCAACATAGAAGGCCGATTTTAATCCTACATAAACACTACGTAGTATTTACATAGTCCGTACTAAATTTTTACTCGGGTTTTGTTTTTCCCCTTACGAACTAAAAAAAAAGTTGGAAATTAGCGAAATTATGAGTGACTGTTCACATCAACCTACAGAAAAACGGTTTTTTGGCCATAAAATGAGATTTTGGAGGTGTATTGGAAATTTCTCCTATACAATTTTTCTTAGTTTTACTAGACCTACAAGTTATACTAGGTCCGCAAAAAAGTATATTTTCACTGTCGCACAGTGTAATTAGGAGAACGGCTCTGGTAACACATGCTCATGAGAAAGATGATTTTTTAGTTTTTATTTCACAAATATTATTTAAAGTGAGCGAAATTACAGACGCAGGAAATTTAGAGAAATGTTACACATTCTCAAAGTTCAAAACTCTGTAAATAAGCAAACTGACATAAATAATTTGAATCAAATTTATCATTCATTGATTCTACACAGAAAAAAACCGGACTCAAAATGAGTCGCATATGAGACTCATTTTGAACTGCAACAAAAGTGATACCCCTTCGACTCATTCTGAGTTTCTAGGAAAAAGACTCAAAATGAGTCTTAAGGGGTATCATTTTTTCTTTACGATAAAATTACAATCACATTGGAAAAGCTAAGAATAATTTATAAAAATATGAATTAAAATAATTGTTTATAACTAATAAACACGTTGCACTTGTCAAAACATTAACACTTGCAGTCGATTTATTGTTTTTATGAGAAATGGAAACAATTTTTTAGGTTAGACATTTGTCAATTGACAGACAGGGATGGGCAACCATGGAACACGAAACATGCGAAACACAAAAGAAAGTAACTAGAATATTGTTATTTTACTCATTTTGAGTCACTTGAAGTTGCCGATTACTCATTTCGAGACCGACTTCCAAATGAGTTGCAACAAAAATGAGTCGGGTTTTTTTCTGTGTAAAAACTAATTAAAATTCTTTTAATTAATGAATTCTTTTTATATTTAAATTAATTAAATTTTCTTTATTTCATTTTTTGAATTTATTGATTAAGCAGTTTTCTTCATTATCATACTCCGAATCTGTTTTATCCTCATATGGCATTTAAAAAACATTTTTTATACGTTAAATAGCAGATATGTTCACATGTTTTTTTGAAATTTATTAACTTGTTTATTTTTGTAATCAAAAACAAAATGTTCTTGATTATATTAATTTCTGGTTTTTTTCAGAAAATGGAGTTTTTTATTAGCGATTCAAACAGTTCAAGCAGCGCAACTGTTGGAACTATAAGCAGGACAGCTGCTCTATGTTTCTGTTTGTTTACTTAAACTTTATAATTATTTTAATAAATAAACTGTATATTATACAATTAAATAAATTATTTTATTAAAATAATTATAAAGTTTGAGTAAACAATCAGAAACATAGACCAGCTGTCCTGCTTATATTATTTCCAACAGTGGCGCTGCTTGAACTGTTTGGATCGCCAATATAAAGTTTTGTATTATATTTCTGAAGAGACCTCTTGGTAAGTTCTTTGGTTATGTTGTTTAGAGATGTAAGAAAAGAAAAAGTTTTCTAATTGAAAATAACATGTATTTCAGTTTAAATATCTGAGGATGCCTGTCGTCGACGGGCGAAAGCTCATAAATAAACAAATTTTTTAATTATTGAAATTATGGATTTTTAAAAAAACAAACTAATATCACACTAAATTTGTAAATCCAAACAAAATAACAGAACAGTATTTTTTAATATTTTTTAAATTTTTGCAAAATTTGATTTTAGTATGTCTTGCAATATATTATGATATTTCCTTAATAAAATTTCAATTAATTCTTGTCAAAATTATATTCCTGAGACGAAATATCAATAAATTTATAAAATTGACCGCTATTTTTATTAACAAAAATATCAAATTTTGTATTTTTCTTAATTTTAAAATCATATGATATGTAAAACGTATTGATAAAAGAGTATGTAAAATAGTGATCTTAAAGCAGGTTTGAAACATTTTTTTCACAATCAATTTTGTTACAATGCAAGAATAATATTTCAAAGCAGTAAATTTTGAATAGTGTAATTTGAACGAATGTATGTCAACGTCTCATTTGTCACTAACGTGTCAGGACTAATGAGTGATACTGTTGTCCAAAAAAACCCATGATGAACTCTTTTTTCATTAGTAAAGGTGCCGTCCCATGTCTGCGTGAAACGGGAAACGGAAAACGTTCAACCAATAAGAATTTTCTTTCAGAATGATTTCCATTGGATCAGAAGATGTTATTGGCTAAACGTTTTACGTTTCCCGTTTTCACGCAGACATGGGACGGTACCTTTACAAGTAGGTAATTATTATATATACAAAAAACTATATCAAAAGTAATTCTGCACTTTTTCTCAACCCAGATAGCACGACTTCTTACTGTAAGGCCACTGTAAGGATATCTGTAGGGGTTGTAAGGCTTACAGCGTAAGGTTGTTGTAGTCCTACATAAGTCTAAAAATTTCCGCATTATCGTAAGCTTATGAATAAAAGTTGATGTGGGATTACACCTAATCCTACTGTAAGCTTACTCGAAAAACTCATAGTAGGCTTACATGTAAAGGTTAATGTAAGCTTACAAGTAAAGGTTGAGGTAAGCTTACAAGTAAAGGTTGAGGTAAGCTTACAAGTAAAGGTTGAGGTAAGCTTACATGTAAAGGTTGAGGTAAGCTTACAAGTAAAGGTTAAGGTAAGCTTACAAGTAAAAGTTGTGGTAAGCTTACATGTAAAAGTTGAGGTAAGGCTGTTGGAAAGTTATTATCATGGTGTAAGGTTCTTGTAAGGTTGTAGTGAGTTTACCTATTATGGTCAATATTAACAAAATAATTTGCATCATAATTAATTAATAAATATTAAATAAAAAAATTAACTTTGTTGTCCTTCTCTTTATGGGAAACCAAACATTCTGTAGAAAATTTTGAAAACAATTTTGGGGAGACTAGGATTCGAACCCGAGAACGACGCGCATTAACCTATCTTGCTAACTAACTGAGCTAAGTTGTGAACTGACATAGAAAAAATAAATTTTGCTTTTAAAGTGAACTAAGAAAATTACTATCACTTTAAAAGCAAAATTTATTTTTTCTATGTCAGTTCACAACTTAGCTCAGTTAGTTAGGAAGATAGGTTAATGCGCGTCGTTCTCGGGTTCGAATCCTAGTCTCCCCAAATTTGTTTTCAAAATTTTCTACAAAATGTTTGGTTTCCCATAAAGAGAAGGGCAACAAAGTTAATTTTTTTATTTAATATTTATTAATTAATTATGTTGCAAATTATTTTGTTAATATTGACCATAATAGGTAAACTCACTACAACCTTACAAGAACCTTACACCATGATAATAACTTTCCAACAGCCTTACCTCAACTTTTACATGTAAGCTTACCACAACCTTTACTTGTAAGCTTACCTCAACCTTTACATGTAAGCTTACCTCAACCTTTACTTGTAAGCTTACCTCAACCTTTACTTGTAAGCTTACATCAACCTTTACATGTAAGCCTACTATGAGTTTTTCGAGTAAGCTTACAGTAGGATTAGGTGTAATCCCACATCAACTTTTATTCATAAGCTTACGGTAATGCGGAAATTTTTAGACTTATGTAGGACTACAACAACCTTACGCTGTAAGCCTTACAACCCCTACAGATATCCTTACAGTGGTCTTACAGTAAGAAGTCGTGCTATCTGGGAAGTACCTAAACGTTAAATTCATAAATTTAGTGAAATTCTTATGTCATTTCATGACAATAAATAATAAAACTGTATATATTGGCACAACGCCAATATAAGTTTAATTTTCGCGACGCGTCAAAAATGCTTTTTAACGGGTGATTTTAATTTGTTATTTTACTAATTACTTTTGATTGTTTATAGTAAAAAATTATTTCATTGAAAACTTTGACTAATTTAACATTTTTGTAAAGAATGTACATTCTTTACAAAATGGTAATTATTGTGAGAAAAAAGACTGTTCGAAAAATGTGATTTTAATACTAGGTTTGTTTACATTTTGGTTTGTTTACATTTCACAACTTGGACATAACCTTAATGTTTTTGATTTAAAATATAATCCACTTATTTATTTTTCTTTTCAAAAATACATTAGCTTTCACGCGAAGAGGAAATGAATGAAATTCATGCCACATAGCATAGGGTAAACCATACTGAGAAAAATGGATATTGAGCTTTAATATCTAGATATTACCCGGTAAAAAAAAGTATTCAGAATAGAAAAAAAGTATTGGTGGTGACGTTCGGTGAATGCGTTTTCGCGACAAAACCGTATTGGTGGGTTACGGTGAATACATTTTGCTCACCGTGAATACTTTTTGTTTTAAACTCTCGATTTAAAGATTCCTAAGCAAAGTTGAGAATATATATAAAGAGCGTGAGTAACGTGATGTATAAAAATGGCTATTGCGAGAAGGAAATAATTTCAAAATTTTCCGCCTTTCCTAATAACTTTCTGCCGGTAACGTCATGCTCCCTTTAATCTGTCATGCATTGTAGGCATAGTAAAGCATATGGTAATCGATCAACATTTGACATTTTTTCTTTCACATTTAATTTTTCGTTTTTACTCAAAATTTCTTATTTCCTTCTCGCAATAGCCATTTTTATACATCACGTTACTCACGCTCTTCATATATATTCTCAACTTTGCTTAGGAATCTTTAAATCGAGAGTTTAAAACAAAAAGAATTCACGGTGAGCAAAATGTATTCACAGCAGGGTTGTGCACGTAATATACATGAGGTAAGTTACATAGGTTTTCTACGTATGTTACTTCTTTAATTCTTCTTCTTCTTCTTTAATCTCTACGTATTTTACATACGTAATATACCCCTTTGGTTTTCTACAAAATGTATAATACATATAGCACGGGTGTGTAGGGTATGAGTGATAAAACGTTTCATTGAAACAATGAAACTTTCATTTGAAAGTTTCAATGTTTCATAAGCGAAAGTTTCATTAATTTCATGAAACATTGAAGAACCAATAATAAAGCTTTATTTGCACATGCCCAGTTGTCAAGGGTGTTTTCGACGTTGACACTCTGAGCGCTCTGAAAGTACGAAACGTGGTTGGTTGGTCTAAGGGAATTCTGAATAATGATTGGCTAAACTTCAGAATTCATAGTTCCATGCTCTGGTTTCCACACTCTGTATAGCTCGGACCTTTGATACAGAGCTATACAGAGTGTGGAACCAGAGTACGAAACTATTAATTTTGAAGTTTAGCCAATCAACATTTAGAATTTCCCTAGCCCAACCAACCACGTTTCGTACATTCAGAGCGCTCCAGGGTTGTGCAGTGACGCGTCACTGGCAGTTTTCGACGTATAATACATTTTCGACGTAATATACTGTATAAAACGTAGAAAACTATGTATATTACATACCGACATCTTACATCCATACATAACCTCACTTTTTCAAATTACGATTGTAACAACGGTCAAAAACTCAAAACTTACATTTAATTAATTGGTATTGATTGATTCATTCATATTTATTGATTTGTGAGTTGAAATTAAAAGTTCAGATTAAAAACTATTTGCAAAAAATGACAACAAAATTGAAGTCCACAACTCATCTATATTATTTAGGGTGGAGTCCCATGGCAGCGTTTTGCGTTGCGTTTTGTAACTAGGCTATGAGTGCAAATAGAGCAAACATATATCTGTATCTCTCTCACACTCATGGCCTAGTTACAAAACGCAACGCAAAACGGCAGCCATGGGACTCTACCCTTATTTATGTTTTCTTTACTTTCTTTTGTTTTATTATACCAACCCCACATAACCTTGGAGTGCGGAATCCAAGGTATCTGTAGGCAGATTTCCCAAAAGTCCCTAAGCAAAAAAAAATAAATAAAAAATAAATCAAATGTTTGCACTGTAACAATATTTTGAAAAATATTGGATACAAACGTCTGTTAGGACATAGGTAAGAATAAATAATTTATAATCTTTTTTTATAAACATTTTTGTTTCAAATTAATATATTCATCCTGAATTTCCCTTTGTGTTAAATAAAGAATAATTACTGCTTATTTGTTAAAGGAATATTTGCAATAACGAACAAAATAAAAGTGTTTTTCAAAGTTTTGTTGCAAAGCAAGCATAAGGCCACATTTTTTCCGTTTTCCAATTTTTGTAATTCGAAACATAATTCTTTCCACGAATTATGTTTCGGTTGACCACCACGATTCATAGTGACAAAAATGTACACATTTATTTACAAAACAATTCAAAAGATTTCCTATAACAACAAAACTGACCTAAGGATACGAACACGTGACTATTTAAGGTTATGTAGCTTAATCTCACACCCGTAGGGTTGTAAAGTTTCATGAAACTTTGGAAAATGAAATGTTTCATGAAAGTTTCATTGCTTCATGAAACATTTCAAAGTTTCAAGTTTTAAGCGGGAAATTTCAAATTCAATGCAAGAAAGTATAATAATTAACGCATATTATTGTTGTCAAAAACATGAAGTATTATAACTTACTTGAATATCTTTCTTTAATTTTTATAAATAAAATAAATAATTAAAAAATATATTAATAATTTAATTTTAAGTCACTCGTTAGATGTAATGTTTCAGGTAATTTTTAGTTAATATTAACATAACTACTCTCGTGTTTTCGGATGTAAACAAAAAATTGAAATTAAATTGTTTCGTGCTAACCTAAAATTTCGACAGATTATCTAACCTAAATTAGGGTGTTTTCGACGTTGACACTCTGAGAGTGCAGCAGAGTGCAGTCCCATGTGGGTATTGTTTGTTTGTTTTGTTTAAATGGCCTCTTGTTATACAAATAGCCAGTACGTGTCCCATGTGGGTAGAATAGTAGAGTAGTGTAAGAGATTTGACCAATCAAAATAAGTGTTACAAAATCCAGTCATCTGATTGGTCAAAACTGTTCCACTATTCTACTAATCTACCACCATGGGACTGCACTCTGAGCGCTCCAGGGTTGTGCACGTAATATACCTGAGGTAAGTTACATAGGTTTTCTACGTATGTTACATACGTAATATACCCCTTTGGTTTTCAACAAAATGTATAATACATATAGCACGGGTGTGAGATTAAGCTACATAACCTTAAATAGTCACGTGTTCGTATCCTTAGGTCAGTTTTGTTGTTATAGGAAATCTTTTGAATTGTTTTGTAAATAAATGTGTACATTTTTGTCACTATGAATCGTGGTGGTCAACCGAAACATAATTCGTGGAAAGAATTATGTTTCGAATTACAAAAATTGGAAAACGGAAAAAATGTGGCCTTATGCTTGCTTTGCAACAAAACTTTGAAAAACACTTTTATTTTGTTCGTTATTGCAAATATTCCTTTAACAAATAAGCAGTAATTATTCTTTATTTAACACAAAGGGAAATTCAGGATGAATATATTAATTTGAAACAAAAATGTTTATAAAAAAAGATTATAAATTATTTATTCTTACCTATGTCCTAACAGACGTTTGTATCCAATAATTTATAATCTTTTTTTATAAACATTTTTGTTTCAAATTAATATATTCATCCTGAATTTCCCTTTGTGTTAAATAAAGAATAATTACTGCTTATTTGTTAAAGGAATATTTGCAATAACGAACAAAATAAAAGTGTTTTTCAAAGTTTTGTTGCAAAGCAAGCATAAGGCCACATTTTTTCCGTTTTCCAATTTTTGTAATTCGAAACATAATTCTTTCCACGAATTATGTTTCGGTTGACCACCACGATTCATAGTGACAAAAATGTACACATTTATTTACAAAACAATTCAAAAGATTTCCTATAACAACAAAACTGACCTAAGGATACGAACACGTGACTATTTAAGGTTATGTAGCTTAATCTCACACCCGTGCTATATGTATTATACATTTTGTTGAAAACCAAAGGGGTATATTACGTATGTAACATACGTAGAAAACCTATGTAACTTACCTCAGGTATATTACGTGCACAACCCTGGAGCGCTCAGAGTGCAGTCCCATGGTGGTAGATTAGTAGAATAGTGGAACAGTTTTGACCAATCAGATGACTGGATTTTGTAACACTTATTTTGATTGGTCAAATCTCTTACACTACTCTACTATTCTACCCACATGGGACACGTACTGGCTATTTGTATAACAAGAGGCCATTTAAACAAAACAAACAAACAATACCCACATGGGACTGCACTCTGCTGCACTCTCAGAGTGTCAACGTCGAAAACACCCTAATTTAGGTTAGATAATCTGTCGAAATTTTAGGTTAGCACGAAACAATTTAATTTCAATTTTTTGTTTACATCCGAAAACACGAGAGTAGTTATGTTAATATTAACTAAAAATTACCTGAAACATTACATCTAACGAGTGACTTAAAATTAAATTATTAATATATTTTTTAATTATTTATTTTATTTATAAAAATTAAAGAAAGATATTCAAGTAAGTTATAATACTTCATGTTTTTGACAACAATAATATGCGTTAATTATTATACTTTCTTGCATTGAATTTGAAATTTCCCGCTTAAAACTTGAAACTTTGAAATGTTTCATGAAGCAATGAAACTTTCATGAAACATTTCATTTTCCAAAGTTTCATGAAACTTTACAACCCTACGGGTGTGAGATTAAGCTACATAACCTTAAATAGTCACGTGTTCGTATCCTTAGGTCAGTTTTGTTGTTATAGGAAATCTTTTGAATTGTTTTGTAAATAAATGTGTACATTTTTGTCACTATGAATCGTGGTGGTCAACCGAAACATAATTCGTGGAAAGAATTATGTTTCGAATTACAAAAATTGGAAAACGGAAAAAATGTGGCCTTATGCTTGCTTTGCAACAAAACTTTGAAAAACACTTTTATTTTGTTCGTTATTGCAAATATTCCTTTAACAAATAAGCAGTAATTATTCTTTATTTAACACAAAGGGAAATTCAGGATGAATATATTAATTTGAAACAAAAATGTTTATAAAAAAAGATTATAAATTATTTATTCTTACCTATGTCCTAACAGACGTTTGTATCCAATATTTTTCAAAATATTGTTACAGTGCAAACATTTGATTTATTTTTTATTTATTTTTTTTTGCTTAGGGACTTTTGGGAAATCTGCCTACAGATACCTTGGATTCCGCACTCCAAGGTTATGTGGGGTTGGTATAATAAAACAAAAGAAAGTAAAGAAAACATAAATAAATAATATAGATGAGTTGTGGACTTCAATTTTGTTGTCATTTTTTGCAAATAGTTTTTAATCTGAACTTTTAATTTCAACTCACAAATCAATAAATATGAATGAATCAATCAATACCAATTAATTAAATGTAAGTTTTGAGTTTTTGACCGTTGTTACAATCGTAATTTGAAAAAGTGAGGTTATGTATGGATGTAAGATGTCGGTATGTAATATACATAGTTTTCTACGTTTTATACAGTATATTACGTCGAAAATGTATTATACGTCGAAAACTGCCAGTGACGCGTCACTGCACAACCCTGGAGCGCTCTGAATGTACGAAACGTGGTTGGTTGGGCTAGGGAAATTCTAAATGTTGATTGGCTAAACTTCAAAATTAATAGTTTCGTACTCTGGTTCCACACTCTGTATAGCTCTGTATCAAAGGTCCGAGCTATACAGAGTGTGGAAACCAGAGCATGGAACTATGAATTCTGAAGTTTAGCCAATCATTATTCAGAATTCCCTTAGACCAACCAACCACGTTTCGTACTTTCAGAGCGCTCAGAGTGTCAACGTCGAAAACACCCTTGACAACTGGGCATGTGCAAATAAAGCTTTATTATTGGTTCTTCAATGTTTCATGAAATTAATGAAACTTTCGCTTATGAAACATTGAAACTTTCAAATGAAAGTTTCATTGTTTCAATGAAACGTTTTATCACTCACAACCCTACACACCCGTGCTATATGTATTATACATTTTGTAGAAAACCAAAGGGGTATATTACGTATGTAACATACGTAGAAAACCTATGTAACTTACCTCAGGTATATTACGTGCACAACCCTGGCTCTCACTTCGAATTCCGATTACACTCTGGTTTATCTAGTAACATTTTTTCTAAAGGCCAACGCAGAATAGATTCGCGAAGATCGTTCGCGAACGAGACGCATGAGATAGAAAAGGACACAAATATATTGCTGTCCTTTTCTAACCCATGCTTTACGTTCGCGAACGACGTTCGCGAAGCAGTTGTGCTTAGGCCTTAAGAAATGGAAGGAAATTACCAACCAGGAGGTTGGGTTTTGAAGCAATTTTTCTAGAACCTAAGGGATATTTCACACATTGTGAAAATTCACAATATTTGATTCAATGAAAATTAAGAGCTTACCGATGTAACCAATTACAACGTTTTACTTAAACAGTAATAGAAGACATATTCAAAAATTAAAGTGAGCACCAGTGACGTAATCTGGAGTATAATCCGAGCATTTGCCGAAAACACCCATAGTCTGTAGGTCGTAGGTTCGATTCTTCTCGTGCAAAATTTTATTCAAATTCATAGGTTTGCAATATTTCTAGATTTTAATCATTAGGTATTGAAATATGAAAATCTTGTTAAGAAAATAAACTATACCACCATATCGACGCCTCCCGTTCATATAATGCTTATTGAAAAACGAATGCAAGATGATTCTTATTCACATTTTGGTGCAAGACAATGCTTATTCGATTTTCCGTGCAATAAAATGCTTATTCAAAATTGTGTGCAAAACAATTGCCACTGACAGAACAATAAATGTAACCCTAAATCTTCCTATTAATATTAAATTGCAAATAAATATCTGAGAATTTCAGTACGTGTCTATTGTTATAAGAAACTTTAAACACGGATCCTATCACACGTATTAAAAAATATTTTTTAAGCAATTGCAATTATAAATTTAACTGATTTGAAAATTTTATAAAATTCATAGAATAAGCTAACTTCAGAATGTACATTTTCGCATAGAATTTTGAATAAGCATTTTATTGCACGGAAAATCGAATAAGCATTGTCTTGCACCAAAAAGTGAATAAGAATCATCTTGCATTCGTTTTTGAATAAGCATTATATGAACGGGAGGCGTCGATATTGTAACTCCATCTGTCGTCATAAGTGTCTATTAAACATAGCTTTTACACACACACACACACACACACACATATACATATCTCAGTATAGCGTTGAGCCTAACACGAACATTTTGTATCTCCCCAATATTATATATTTTTATTGTTTAATAAAGACTAACCGATCCATATATACCTGAATTATTTAATTCCCGTAATAAATGTAATACGCACATTATTAAAATAATACGCCTATTAGTTAATTCTTAAATAATATAAACCAGTTATTTTACTTTATTTACTATATCCATTGTTAGGTCTTTATTGTTAATACAATCAAATGAAGAAGAGGAATATTTTATGAATTATAACTATTTATCAATAATATTTACCATTTCGTTGTTAAAATATTTATAATTATTAATTTATAATTAATTAATAACATTTCAGTATTTGTTTCTGCAATATTCTCAGACAGTACTGGACCAGTACTGCGGCAGCGTTGTCTGTCATCAGTGAAAGGCAGTACTTCGCCAGAGGCCTTCTTCTATATCATGCCAGCATTGACTGTCAACGTAGCCGCCATCGCTGCTAGCACTGACGAAGTACTACAACAGTCGTCATTTTCCCATTGGGAAATATTTACTTGTTAGATCAAATAAATGAAAACAAATAAGTGAGGTAGTATATTTAGTTAATCTAGATAATAATGTTTAATATTTAGATGTTAAGGACTAATATATTTTTTAATATCTACTTTTAAATAACCAGTTTTCTCAGTGAAGTTATTAAAATAATGGATTTTATGTTAATACAACTTATCTTTCATTTGAAACAAACACAGTATTAGTTTTATTTTTCTTAACTGAACTTTGTTTCCAAACAACTAGAAAAAGTTTTCATTGACTTTTCCATGGTGTAGGTTTTTAAATATTGAGAACTTTACTTTGTCTTTAGCTCAGATATTCAGGAAATTGTAGTTACATTGTCCCCAAAGCAGTGGGTGGAATAATAGTCAGAGTCTTATCTTGTTTTTCTCCTCTCTCCGACGAAGGAAAGAATTTCTTTTGAAGATCAAGGCACGAAAGTATTTGGACTTGAAATATTTCAAAATGCCATTTAAATTAATTTCACAGAAAGAATTTTTTTTGTATTTTAAGAATCTGTTTATTTGTGATTTTAAAAAATGACTACTTATTATTAAAATAATTGTTGATTAACGTTTTAAACCATGTATTATTTATAAACGTCATTATGGAATTCGTGTATGTAAAATTTTCAAAAATATTGCAGTACAAAGACCTCTTTATGAGATCGTCATGCATGAGCGGCCATGCATAATATCCAGAGATAATCTAATTTGTTGGTAATCAATTTTCAAATTTTTTGTACTTTTCAGTTGTTTTTTTATAACATATAATTTTTTATATGATATACGGCAACAAAATAAGGTTATCTCTATTTTCCAAATGGTTTATCATAGTAAAACCTGAAAATTTTTGTTAATTAAATTGAATAATATAAAATTAATTTTTAATTTTATTTTATTAAATTTCATTCCAAATAATTTATTAATTTCTTTTCTAAATAACCACATTCTTGTAAGACAATAATTAGTCAAACAAGTTGTGAATTAAGATGTTCATTACATGAACATTTTGCTTCCTCTTTACGATAAGCAAAAAATTTGCTTTAAAGTGAATTTTTTCATTTTATTTCATTCTATTATAATGCTAATAAAATATATTCTTTTTATACATCAATCGATTCGTCTTGATGAAATGAAGATTTTTAGTTTGTTTTTAAGTCTAGATTAACATTTTATTATAAAGCAACATAATTTTTAAGAAGGAAATAAATTTCTAATAAAAGTGCGAATTTTTGGTTTTAATTATGTTTAATTCTGTAAATTCAAATAAAATATATACTTTATATATACCAATCGATCCGTTTTAATGCAACGGATAAGATTATTGAAAAAATTAAGTAAAATCTTATTGTACTGGAATATAATTTTGATGAAAGAACTAAATTTTTGATAAAAAAGGTAATTTTTTTGCTTTAATTGTCATTACCTCTATAAACTCTCATACAATTTATACTTTATATATACCAATCGATTCGTCTTGATGCAAAGAAGAAGATTTTATTGTATATTAACTTCAAAATTCAATTAAAAAAATTTTTTTTTTTGAAAAAGTAAAAAAAAAATTTTTTTTAATAGATTTTTTAATGTCTATCAATCCATTTCGAGATATTTTTATGATAAATATTCCTAGCAATTTTCAGCCGAATTCGTTGAAACCTCTTCGAGTTATCGTGTTCACAAAAAACGGGATCCTCACACACACACACACACATACATACATCCGGACAATTGTTCAGGGTCTTATATAACATAGTCCCATATAGAAGAAAATTTGTCAAAAGGATTTTTAATAATTTTGTAAATTAAACGACTACAAAGCTTCCTCACGAGGAAGCAAAAACAATTACAAATGTTTCTTTTCCCACCAAGTTTATTGCTTTATAAATGCTTTTAGCTAATAAAGACATTTAAAAAACTGAAAACTTCAAATAAATTTTCTTCTATATAGGACTAAGTTATTTAAGTCCCTGAACAATTGTCCGTATGTATGTGTATGTGTGTGTGGATCCCGTTTTTAGTGAACACGATAACTCGAAGAGGTTTTAACGAAAGAACTCCTATGTAGAAAAATAAACCTTAATAAAATTATTGATCAATAAATTCCTTGTGGAAGAATGTTAAATAATGCAAAGGTAATTAATAATCCTTTAAAGACGCAACAATATAGTGCTATACTCAAAACCAATAGTAAAATTAAAAATATATTTTATTCAGATAAAGTAGACGTTTCCTCTCAACAAATTCAAACTAGTCAGTTTGAGTTCCAACAACAACATTCGGATAAAAGAAAGAATGAAGTTATAAATAACGAAGTAACATGCACCCCAAGATTCTCCGAGTAGGCTCGTATTTTTTTGAACAATTTTTGCCATGTGTTGTATTAATAAAATATTAATTTCAAACATTGGTTTAATTTTGGTAACCAAGAAATAACCATTTATTAATTTAATTTTTAAGCGCTGGAAAATAATTGGTTATTAATATTGGTCCAATATTTGTTGTCAATGAACAACCAAGGCTCTGAAATTCCGGCATTTACCTCGGATGTACGTAAATTGTTCTAGATCCACAATATAGTTTTAATACAAATTCACAGGATTGTTCTGATATAGTGAAATTATCTAGAAACTTGATGATCGTAGCGTTACATTTCTAGACAGTTTCTATAACATTTCACAATACCGGAACTATATATATATATATATATATAAAATGCGCTTTTTACGGTTGCACGCAAGGACAAAAAATTCAATATCTCCTAAAATTTTAGGCCCTCCATCGATTTTTTTTGGAAAATACTCGTGAAATAAGTGGGGATCAAATCATTATTATTTTTTAAAAACTGGCACTTTTCAAAAAATTGTTTATTTAAAAGATTATTTTTTTAATAATTTGCTTAAAAAAAATTTTTTTTAAAAATATTTTCTTAAATTGTCGGTAAACAATAAGCATTTCCTGAAAATTTCATTCATTTTCTTTAGAGATATACCATTTTCAAAATTTTAAAAATAAATTTAAAAAACTCGTAAATCCAAAATTTTTCAAATTCGAATTCAGGCTTTTTACTTTCCTGTATTCCACTTCAAAGTTTCAACAAAATCGAAGAACTAGAGTACAACTTTGATTTTTTAGGCATGAAGCTACCCAATATTGAAATTTATTTATTTTTCCATTAACCCTTTAACGACGAGATATGCTGCTTTTCAAGATGAATTGGAATCTCTTACAATTAGTAGAAAGAAGGCATCTAAATTTTTAAAAGTCCATATCCATATCAATATTTTTAAAAAATTATATTAAATCCTTCTTTTCTTTAAAATACTAAAAAAATCAAATTTTTTTAATGTAATTTTTTTCACTGCGTCATAGCGCTTTTCAAATAGAACTAAAAGTATAAGAAGCGTTTTCCCGATAGTTATACATACATTAAAAAAAATTCATTTCAAATTTTTATTTTTCTCGATTTTGAATTTAAAATGGCACTTGAAGGACATAAAAATTCCTAATTTTACGTAAGATGCCAAACATTTTAAAAATTACTCAAATCTAATTAAAATTTGTTACTCGGGGTTTTTGGGGTCACTGATTGCGAATCTGATATTATTTTCTTAAAATCCAAAATGGCGGATGACTTTCGTAAAAATTAATCACATTAGTATGAAATTCGTTACACGGGGGTTTTAAGGGTCGCTGATTATTATGAATACGATGTTCGCTTTTTAAAATTCATAAATTTAATAAATTTTTATAAATTTTTGAATTAACATATGGGGCGTTCCATAGCTGGAAAAACTTTTGAATCTCAGATTTTGTTTATACTTAGTAAATTTGTTGTGTTTAGGGTGCTTTTAAAGTACACTTAAGGATTTTGCAAAATTTTAATTATTTTGCAAAATATTGTTAATTAAACTTTTTGGTCACTTTTTTTCAATAATTTTTATCTTGTAAACTATTGGTCCTAGAAAAAAATGTTTTAGACAAAAATTGAAAAGAATATATTGAATTTTAATAATATTTTATTAAAAAACAATATTATTAATTTTTCGACTAATTTGTTTAAACAATTATTTTTTTAAATTGTTTTTTTTCATGAAGGGAATAACCAATTTTTATAAATAAATATTTTTATTAAACCTTGGAATGTTCTTAAAAAGTACCCCAATTTGTGAAGATGTGTTTTTTAATATTTTCGAGGAATTAATTTTTGAATTTTTGATTGCTCGGTTCGGGCCATACGGCTTGCCGTATGATAACTGTTTGCGACCGCTGCCGGGCAAGCCGTATGGCCGAACTGAGCATTCAAAAATTTAGTTCTCGAAAATATCAAAAAACACATCTTTACAAATTGGGGTACTTTTTAAGGACATTTCAAGCTTCAATAAAAATATTTTTTTATAAAATTTGGTTACTTTTCTTGATGAAAAAAAACAACTTTAAAAAATAATTGTTTAAACAAATTAGTCAAGAAATTAAAAATATTATTAAAATTCAATACATTCTCTTTAATTTTTGTCTAAAACATTTTTTTCTAGGACCAATAGTTTACAAGATAAAAATTATTGAAAAAAGTGACAAAAAAGTTTAATTAACAATATCTTGCAAAATAATGAAAATTTTGCAAAATCCTTGAGTGTACTTTAAAAACACCCTAAACACAACAAGTTAACCAAGTAAAAACAAAATCTGAGATTCAAAAGTTCTTCCAGCTATGGAACGCCCCATATAAAATACTTAATGGGTATTTTGGTGTCGATAATTACGAAACAGATGAATTTCTGAATTTATCTATGTAAAGTAGCATGTATTTGTATAAATGGTTTGTTTAATTGTATTAAAGAGTAATTGATTAGCTAATTATTATAGTTTTTTATACCATGCATTTTGAATTTTAAAAAACAAAAATCGGTTTTGCAATCAACGACCCTGAAAACTCCCGAGTATCCAAATTCAAGCAAACCTTAGTTTTTTTTTGTCTTTCAAGTGACATTTTAAATTCAAAATTGAAAAAAATTAAAATTAGAAATGGATATTTTTGTTCTATTTTTTTTTGTTCTATTTGAAAAGCGCTATGACAGAAAAAAATTACATTTAAAAAACTTGATTTTTGTAGTGTTTAAAAAAAAAGTGTTTAATATCATTCTTTGAAAATATTGACCACGTTATTCGAAAGAACGACACCAAAAATAGTAAGATATGGACTTTCAAAAACTTTTATGGCTTCTTTCTACTAATTGTAAGAGATTGAAATTCATGTTACAAAGCAGCACATCCCGTCATTAAAGGCTTAAGATAAATGAGAAATCAAAACTTGTCTGATTAAACATCTAGCCATTACAAAGTATTATGAACATTATTTAAGAGAGAAATCATTTGTCCATCCAGAATCGACTGGCTCGCATCGGAAACAGTTGCAGCTTTAAATTAATTTTCTCAATTCGTTTCCAAAGTTAGGTTAATGTTTCCTGATATCAAAAAAAAATTCTGAATTTAGTTCCTTGTGGACTTTAAGGAAAGGACTAAATGTAGTGTATAAAGACGAATCTCTTACGATCTATTCGATACTTCCTGACATGTATAATATATTTAAATAGTCTGTCAAATACGACAGGTTGACATAGAGGATATGTATGAATGGTTCGTTAAGGAGAAGCGATTTTGTAACGATCGCAGAGCCGCGGGCACGTGAATACAACACCATGCATCGCACCTGCGACTAATGATGCACCGATGACTTTCAGAACTTGCCCGAGTTGTGCGGAATCGAAACCGTAATTTAGAACATGTCTCACAGCAGGTTCGACAATGAAAAAAAAAATTCTTATCTGCTTCAGGCTTTTCACTTAGGGTTGCGAACATTCGCAAACGTTTGTCATTATTCGAAAGCAGAGCAACATTAATCTTAAGAAACTTGTGCTTTTATCGATTCGGAAGTCGTTAATAAAAGCGCATTGTCCTTTTTCTGACTAACTCTTCTCATTTATTTCGATGTTACATTCTGTTTTTCTTTTATTTCTTTTCATTAATAAAAGGCATATTTCAATAATAGCTAGATTTTTAGGTTGTTTAGTCAAATGAAGAATCATTGTGCAATTTCCTGATAGCGTTTGCACAAAGCTTGTTAATATCATTAGTAAACAAGTTATTCTTGCTTTTATTCCTACCCAATGGAATTCAGAACACTTCGTATCCAAGTAGGAATCTTTCTGCGATCTGTGATAAACTGCCTCAAATTTACAAACTGCTTTTTATGTAGATTACGTTTAATTGAAATCTTGAATCCGATGCAAATTGCTTTTCTAAGAATTTATTAAGCCGACAAAATAAAACCGATGCTGACTAATGCATTCAGCATTTCCATTAAAGCCGTGGCGAGGACAATTAATCTTGTCGCCTGATATCGTCAGTTTTGAGAATTTTTTCGTAATTAGGTTTAATGACTTTATTACACAATCTGCTCGACAGTGAATCTTTATTCGAATTTCAAAGGAGATAGTTCGATCAGAAGTAAAATATACTAGTCTTAATATTTCTTTTAATAAAAAAAATATTATGAGCGCGAGACTAAAAAATTTAATTTTCTCGCGCATGTTTAGAAAGAAAAAGTAAATAATTTTCAGACTTGTGTGAATAAAACTAAAGTTCGGTAGTTGCTATCTTCTTTTTTTGCGCACGAAACTTGGTAATAATGTAAGGTCGTATCCCTTTGGACGATTTAAGGAGACATTGTTCCTCGCGGTAATAAAGTTGCTTGGTTGGGTGAAGTAGGTTTTGTCCTGTACCGATAATGACCACACTTCATCAACGCGTTCTCCTTTTGCCCCCCATCCTGAGGGACCAAGTCTTGTAGCGTCTTTCCCCGTTCTCACTTTACCCTCATCCCGTAAAAGACCATCTGTTTCGTCATTACTGGCTGGCAGTAAACCACCTTTTTCTCGGTTCTCGTCTTCTGTCTTCTCCCCCGGGTGATACATCGTGTTTCCTTATTTGTTGGACGTGCCGCGGGAAAATCGTCTGAGAAAATCGAGTGATTTGTCCATGAGGTGTTAATGGCTATACCGCGGCCTCTTCGTCTTACTTTCGTCTCCTTTTTTCATGCCGTAGAAAACGCTCTTGGAAAAATAAAATCTCCAGTCAGGAGACCATCGTGGCTCGAAGGTGATTTACCGCCTCTTCACTGGATATAGCTCTGAAAAAGTTGGTTTTTTTAAACGAACAAAATTAGTTGAGGTGGACTTACATCAATTTTATGGTGCTATCAAACCTGATTAGTTTAGAGAATTCACTATCACTTCTTATTTTCGCTTTAAATTATCTATGGAAAAGCAGTCAGTTATGTTTCGAAATCTGGCAATTTCTACAACTTAATAGTAAGTGGTCACGTTATTACATAACAATTTCCTTGACGAGAAATTTCTAAAGATTTTAATCAGAATATTCAGAAGCTGTGTGGCTGTCAATAAGATAGCTGCTTCTATGGTAGTAAAAAATTTAATAGTTTCAATGAGGTTGTTAAAAGATTATGTTAAAAGTCAAACTAGAAAACAAATAGTCGATATTCTTTATTGAAACTATAGATCATGGTCTGGTGTTTATAACCTCTTTTTAACCTCGGAAGCTTTGAATTGCCTCAACAACATGACTTGCATGATTCGATTTCAGGTTAATCCCTACATATACCGACTTCAACAACTTTTTTCGAATGCCCTCTCAAACAAAATGTTCTTTTAGTCATTAGGTGCTATCACTTCATTCTGATCATCTAAAGTAAATCAATGGTTGACGTTTGATCTTGATTATTAAATACTTACGCCTTTCTTTTATGATATAAGAATTTTTCATAGTATAGAAATTTTCAAAACTATATTTTCATACCAATATTTGTTTTGTTGTAATTAAAACAATGATCTATTATAAAAGATTTCATCTGACCATTCAAACAATATGAAATATTATTCCTTGATAATAAGATTCTACTTGATAATAAAGTACTACAATCGCTCATAAGAAAAAAAATCTTCAGAATTCGAAAGAAAGACTTAAAAACAACCTTTGAACAATTCTGTGTGGCTCTCTTATTGCTGCCGCACCAGCTTTAACTGAGAGATCGTTTAGCGCAATTACGACTCTTGTCGTTAGACCCTCAACGAATCGGAGTATTCTTTTTACACTCGCTCACTTGAAAAACACAAATTATTCTCGTCAGACGAGTCAATGGCATTCTTCTCAAGGACCGGCGGTGAGCTTACATTGTATTATTTTGTATTGACCGCATTACAATACTCAGTTTAAAGAAGAAATAAATGGGTGTTTGAAAAATATGCACATTCAACGATCCAGGTCACAATTTTTATATAATTAATTATCACTTATGTAATTTCTGAATTAATTTATTATACTAATTAAAAGTATATTTTATTTATGTAAACAATAACCGTCTGATTCTATTTTCCTTTTTGTTAATCGAGTAATAATTTTAAAATGAATTGAACTTTAGTACTAGAGCTGAGATTCATTCTTAATGGAGAAAGGACTAGAAACACTAGTTGCAACATTCTGGGTTAGTGGAATTTTTTCCTCTTTATGAAATTTATTAATAAAATGTCGATGGTAGATAAGAGCTTTGGGATGACTACCGGCACATCCTTTTAGTTGCTTCATTAGCCGCCTATAATTACAAAGGGGAAGATGAAGATCATTGTCGCGAGAGGTTTTTGATGTCTTTGGTGAATAGAGTCTGGCTCTATTCCAGAATGACACGTCCGATAATTTATCATTGGGAAAGCAATTATCGTAATTAATATCAGTGGCGTGACACAATTGTACCTCTGCTCTGCTCTGTCACTGGCTTTTATTCTCCACGAGATCTTTCCTTTCTATTGTTCCAATTGATTGCGAACATCGTGGTGGTCTAACTTAAGACTTTTGTACCACAATGACAAAATAAATTTCTAATCAAAGCGATGATTTATATTTCTCATATACTATTACCAAGTAATATTGGTAGACTCATTAACGCCTCTGTATCCGCATTATAGCATTTATTTTTCAAGTTTACTTATTGGATAAGTTGTAAATTAGTTTCTTGCATAATTTTGAAAGGGAATTTCGCGACAATAACGACCCTTGGTTGAGTTCACAGACAACGCAACGTCTTGCTGTTAATCTCGCTTTGTCTGTGAAGGCGAGGGAATCGGTAAAGCAATAACATTAATCCTGGACATGGCTCGGTCGAGAAAGCCACTTCCTCGTGGTTGTTGTTAGACGTGGCATAGACCTCGTAGAGTAATTCCCGGTGGTCAACGTTTTGGATGTCCGTATAAAGCAGACATACCAGCCTTTCGACTTAGAGAACTCACCCTTGTCTCTCTGTCCTGCTTGTGTCGCGGTTTGTCCCTAGACGGGATGCGGTTAACGGTCCGCGACCCTCCACCTACCATTCCTGTAATTTTAATAAGCCATATTACGAGAATTCATCCTGGTCAGAAACAGCTCTCTTTAACCTAACAACCTCGATTAGAGACATCCTTCATGCAGGAGAACTAAATTTGAGAAAGCATTATTCCAATCTATTATGTTTCAGACCCTAATTCTCAAAAAAATAATTTTAGTTGCTTGAAAAATATTAACTAAGAATCAATATTATCATTTTCACAAATAACAAATATGATTCTCAAATAATATTGACATTATATACAATTCTTCTAAAACTGAATTTGTAATTTTCTTTTTTCTACATTTTTTTTGTTAATACAATTCAATTTTTGAAAATCAGTAATAGTAATAAAAATAAATAACATTTCCAAAATTACACTGAGAAAAAATGCTATTGAATCAATGATGTATTTGTTTGTCGCAATAAACGGCATATAGATTTAAATTCATTTTGTATTATATTGTTACAGAAGTTATAGTGTTAGCAGAAAATGTTATATCAACAAATGCATTTTGTACGTATAATTAATGCCTGTTATAAATTTAATAACATGAACTAGTGATTTGATTTCTATTTTATTTTAAATTAATAATACATACTATCAATTTGAAAGTACATGAACAATAATTTATAGCATGATGCTTCTCTTTGCCAATTAACGTAACACCCTTCCTTCTAAAGTTTAAAAAATTTTTATGTATTATTGTGCAGAGATTTGGAAAAAAATTAAGATTATGATTTTTATAATAAAAAAAGACCTACTAATTGTAACAAAAATGTTTTATTCGATTGACAAAAAAAAGTTTTTAATTTGAAAACCTGTGTTATACAATACTATCTCAATATTATCTGAATATTACCTGCTAATGCTGCTTCAATATTGTTTAAATCATCTTTCCTTAATTTTACTAGTTGTAGTATTTTCTGAATATGGCCTTAATTTTTCCATGCAAGGTTAGGCAGTGTATTAATATTGCCAAATACAAACCCAGTGATGGGAAACTTTAAAATTAAAAAAAGTTATTGGGTGAATAGGGTTTTATGTTTTCTATATGTATAACGATAAGTCTGAGAAAGCTATGACTTGATGTCGGAACGTAAAAGCTAATCCAACAGTATAATTCGCCTATTACTCGCCCACAGCAAACTCGACTTAATCGCTGCTTTGTACATTTATTATATTATTTAATTAGAAAGTGGAGGGACGGTCGCGTTACAAATGCGATACCACTTTAATGAATTCCTAACAGAGCATCACGCCTCGTCATCCCCGCACAAGAGCCTCTTGAGCGAGGATTAAGTAGGGAAATCTGCGGCATTTTTTCGACCACCCGGGTTTTTATGCTTAATTAATTGTCATAAATCTGTCCCAACAGTGTTGGATTAAAGGAAATCTCTCTCATAGAAGAACATGACTGATCTCATTCAACATTTTCAATTCATAACTCATAATTATATAAATACATTTATTTCTGAAAAGCTTTTGAAAGAAATTCGACGTGTTTGTAAATTAGTAATAGTTGTTATTTGCAAATAGACTTCTATATAATATAAAAATGAAATGTGTAAAAGATTCATTCCTTTTACCTCCACGGACTCCGCGCCACTTCTGCTTTTTGAGACGGAGGGCAAGGAGCTGTGGAAGCTCCAAGTTATTCCAAGTTTCGAGTGCAGAGGCAGCTGATTTATCGGGCTCATTACTGCCACGAAAAGAGGGAGGCTACAGAGCAACAGCCACCCTAGCGGCATGTTTTACAAGACGGCATTAATTGCTCGAATTAAATATGCACCTCTTCCTCTCTCTCGCTCCAACCACCCTTGTCGTTTGTCTCTTTTTCACTAGACGCGATGCAGCAATTTACTTTGGCATCCTTAAAGTACTTTCAGTCATCAGGAAACTCATCGGAGCTTTCTTTTAAATTATAATAGCTCCCATTAAACGTTACCTGTGATATTTAAGTTCCAGTAGAATTTATCTTTCATTTTTGAATTAATTTTTCTGTGGTCAAAATTGTATTTAAATCAAAACTACACGAAGATAACTGGATATTCCAAAGTAAATATTGAGAACATATATTAACCTTTAATAACATCTAGATAATCAAATCAGATAAAAATCTTGTTAAATGGATGTTAAAATACTTGTAGTAATATATTTTTCTACCGGAATTAACGGTTTTAGAAATTAAAATTTGAAAAACCTCCTGATATTCCCTTACTTCTAAAAATACAATTATTTTCTAGTTAATTCAAATTCTTTTCTAAATCAATTACTTTTAATAATTTTGAAAACGATTTATAAGAAATTCAAAAAAGTATCTTTAAAATACATCTGAAATTAAATATTACGAGAGTGTTAAGAAAGAAAGCCTAAGAAAATTCTTGGACTAAGACTTAGACTTTGACCAATCATTGGCTTGGTTTTAATTTGAAATCATATTTAATTCGTATTAAAACATAACAGCAAAGTGGATTATTAATATTTTTGGTTTTAATTTAAGTGGGATTCCACTAGTTTTTCCCCAAAGAATCAATTTTTTTCATATTTTTACGTCAAAACAAGAAACCTTTTTAAATATACCTAACGTTCCTCGTTTTAAATTAGTTTCAGAAATTGAATCAAATCTTGGATGAGGATAAGTCAATGAGCCTACTAAATGTTGTGAGAGAATATTTTATTTAAAAACCAACCAAGAAAGAAAAAAAATTGACAATAATACAAAATACAATGAGTATATTTAAAAATGAAAAATCTTACTTTAGGAATAACGATTATTGTAGATGTTGAAGCTGGTGATTGTTATCTTGATTTTTGATCTGAAGTGGTATAGTAAAGTAGACACAAAGGAACCTGTGGTAGGTGTCCTTAATGGTTGTATATTAGCCTTATGTTTACACTAATGGGTTTCAGTGTACTGTAGTCTTGGGGATTTTACTTTTCTTCCAGCCTAGGTGCGAATTGTCGGTCGGCCCATAGTCGGGCGAACCGTGTGAATGGTCGGCCCAACTTAGTCAGCCAATGGTCGGGCCACCGAGTGGATTGATCACGCCGGCCTTCCAGTAGTTGACACAGTTGGACCGTGGGATCCAATGGTTGGGCATCCTTCGGTAACCACAGTCGGCCCAACTTTGGTAAAGGTAGTCTTGCTATGCTAAGCTCACATGTATAAAGAAGGAGCGTGATAACTTTATAAACTACAACCGTACCCGACCATTGGGTGATGGTCGGCCGACCATCAAGAAAACAGATTTTTAACTTTGGCGCCCAAAGTTCACTCGACCGTTGGCCCAACTACCCGTGTAGAAATTACCTTAAGTAAATTCTATTTGTGGTTTGGCCCTGATCAGGATTTACTTATCACAGCCATTCTTCAGGCCCTGATCAGGGCTTGATCAGGACTTTATCAGGTTCCAGATTACTTCGAAAAAGCCACATTCAATTATTTAAAATTCAGTTTACGTCAGTTTCAGCGAAAAAGAAACAGTACGAGTGGAAATAAATAATAATTAATTAAAATGAATTCGAAGAAATGTTCCAAAATGTTCAAAATTCTGATAAAACTAACAAAAATGGTTTTTCTGAATCTGAAGGTACGGATATAATATTCTAATTCTAAACAATAAATAAATATAAGTTGACATTTTGTTGAAAAATTGTAATGAATTAAAAAAACTATTTTTTTCCTGTTTCAAAAAAGACAGTATACCACAGTTGGGCCGACTTTGGCCCGACGCTTGGGGCAAAATGACAAAATTTGGTTCAAATTGACTTCTAGACCACAATTTTGAACCAAATTAAAAAAAAAATTTTCTCTAACGCAGGACTAAATTCTGAAGAGATCTGTGAGAGTCGATTTTTTAATTTTTGTTTTATAAATTTTTAATGTTTATGCAAAATGTAAAAATTTTTTTTTACATTTTTCGATTTCTTTTGCTCAAAAAAATTCTTGCATACTTAAAATTGCATATACATTTAATGTCTGGCGGTGTGTAAGTAGTAAAAAAAAGTTTTTGACTATAAAAATTGTTATAAACAATTTTACTTTATAGGAAGTTTTGTTTAAAAATAATTTTTTTTTAGAAATTTGCTTTAAATTATTGTACACAAACTTTCTTTTTGTTAATCTGATGTTTTGTGATACTTTTTCTTAATTGTTTAAACAATTTTTATAAACAATTGGACTGTAAGGACATTTTTGGACAGGTAGCAATTGAATAAAAAATCCAATGTGTTTCGTCAATAGTGCGCATAAACGAACACAAAAAAGTGAATGACAACTCTGTAGTCTACCGACATCGTACTAATTTCAATCATGATTTCGATTGGTAAAATGTTAAGGTTTTAGATAATGAACAAAAATTTTATAAAACGACGAATATCTGAAATGATCCATATAAAAACAAATCGTTCCACTATTAACAGAAAGGAAGATATTCTCACTCTAAATAAAACGTTTTTTCCTCTTCTCAGACGTATAGACTCATGTCTATAACCACAAAACAATAACATATCTTAGTAACCACCTGTGTTTACATAGCAGTTCATTGACGTTTCTAGTCTTCACCATTTTAATTTCTTATATCAGTTTTAATTTTATTTCAGTTGACTCTGAGACAGTGGAGAGAAATGTCTTCCTTTTTAATTTATAACTATAATTTTAATCCTTTTTGTGTGAATATGTATCGGTTTGTTTTTTAATTTATTTATTTCATTTTATTCCGCATGACGAACTTAAAGCGTATTTTTATGTTTTAACGAATTAGGTAAATAATATTACTTAATTGTTTACTGCCGTACTGAAAAATAGTGTTTAAGACCTTGTATAAATATTAAAGTGCCTTTTATTTTTTAATAAATTTAGCCTGATGAGGTTGGCAAACCTTAGCCAACGAAACGTCGCACTATTGACGAAACACATTGGATTTTTTATTTAATTGCTACCTTCCCATGATCATTTATTTTTATATTACTATTTCGACTTGTTTTGAGTTTACCACAATTTTCACATATTTTACGGTATTAGAGTAAATGGTGGTAGATGGCATATGGTAGATCTTGTTTGAAGGACAAATTTTAAACCCAGAAAGAGAATGCTATCAATATGAAACCAAGGAACTAATTTAATCCTATATTAACAGTTCCAGAACTGCCAATTCAAGTGTGTTAATATTGTGTTTCCACTGTTTTCTAAAATGAAATAAATAGGGATCTGATGAAAGCAACAGTTTATGAATTAAATCGGTATTCGTAACAAGCCGACTACATTTTCGTGTGTTAAATTCACGAAACCGCTTAAAATCTTTATTTCTCGCTTCCTGTGCTTCTTCTGATAGCTAACCTATTGGAATGAGAAACGTCTCTATAATTTGTTTGTCGTGTTTAAGAACCTTGTGAACTGTTGCTGACATTGGATACCATTTGTAAATATTAACGTAGATTTTTGCAGTTAAAGATGCAAATTCGTCAAATTTAAGTAGGTCAACCTTTTGTCCACATGAAATCACTTGTAAAATTGTGCTGTAACGACTAATAAAATTAACATCGACACCTGTAATATCAGTAGGGGGGTTACGATTGGAGACGGCACTATATAGCTCAATTATTTATATTTTGTTAAATATTATAAATTTTTATTAAAATATGTTTTACATGATGTTAATAAACATGAAATGTTATAATTGTTTAACAAAAAATAAGTAATAAGAAATTAAACAAAAGAGAAATTTGCTTAGCACTATGAGTTAGCGAATTGACAAGAATTTTCTGTCAAATCGCTACTATTTTGTCTGAGAATGATGATAGCATAGAGACAGCTACAGATGCAGTACTTATAGATGTTTTAAGATTAGAGAATGAAAAACGAATTACTGCCATCTGAAACAATTAACCCTTTCGTGTGTATATAAAATATTATATATTCAAAATTCAAAATGGCGCATAATTTAATTTTTATAACTTTTATTAAATTGGCTTCACACTTTTCACCCTGGGTTTGCGAGGTTACGAATTACAAATCTGTTATTAAATTGTTAAAACTTAAAATGGCGGATCTAATATGGCGGACAAGTTTTTATAATTTTATAATCATTTTAAAATTCATAATGGCACATTCAATATGACAACATGTAGGATAATAAATAAAAAATCAGTGATTAAAGCATACGTAACGTGCCTACATCTTAGGGTTTCGTGGCCTAAAAGGATACAAAAAATTAATAAATAATATAATTAATTTTAATCTCGTGGAAAAAAAAATTTGAAAAAAGGGGGCTAAAGGCCACTCAGGGTGCACGAACGGCCGGATTTTATGGCGCGCTCTGTTCTCACATCCTGTATACATACTTCTCAGTCATGCCGACCTTCGGGATAAATTCTACATTATCAGCAATTTATTATTTAAATTATTTAAATAGCAATTTACGCAAAAAAAATTTCGATTTTTTAAAAAATGTTTGGAGGAACATGGCCTTAAATATCAAAAATGGTCGAAAATATCATTTTTTGAATTTTTTTTATTTAAGAATTTTTCTTTAACTATTAAAATACTATAACTATCTTATAGATTAATTAAAAGAACATTTATTGAAGCAAGATTTATTTATTTTTTAATATAATATAAAAAGTTATTCTTTTTTTACAAAATTAGTGTAGGGGAGACTGGGGTAAACTCGCTCACTTTTTTTCAGAACGGTAAAAACCTAGGAAATTATTTTCTAAATCCAAGTTAATTTATATAATTTGAAAGCTTATAATTTCTACTAACAAAATAAAAAAGAATTTTTGATTTATCTGTTTTCGTTTTACTTAGGAAAAATTTGTAATACACATATACTAAATTTCAAAATCACAATTTTCCAGTGTAAATCCGCTCACTTCTTGGGGTAAACCCGATCACTTGATTTTTTTTAAGAATTTAAGGTAATCCTGGCAGTTTTATTTTGTATATATTAAATTTCTCCTTATTTCCGTCTTCAGTATGATTTATTAATGATAAATTATGAATTCTATATACAATAATTATTGGTTTATTAAATAATAAGTATAGGTTTCATGAATTGCAACTGTGAATTTAAATAATATTTTATTAATAGAAAATTAAAATGTAGTTACCATTTTGGATGTAACAAGTTATAGATTTTTTTATTGATAAAATATAACAAATGAAATTCGAAATTTTAAATTTAAAAATAAACACAGAAAAAAGGGTGGTAATATTACGAAGCGTAATGGGTAAAAATGACTTTGGTAAAGAGTAAAAATTACGAAGGGTAAAATTACAGAGGATAAAACTCTTGCCTGAATATGTCACTAAAACAAATTAAACGTTTTTTTTCTTCTAATTACATCGGAAAGGTTAAATATTAAATTATTTTGATTAGAACTAGTTTTAATTAATCATAACTTAATAATTTTTTTTACCTAAATTAATAAACAATTATATTTTTCAATTTAACTTGTTAAATAATACACTTTTAAACTCTCCATTTTATGGTTATGACTTTGTAAACAAACAAGAGTTATGAAACAATATAATAAAATGTCACGCAAAGGCATACATTTTTAATATAAATTTTTATTTTATTAAACAAATTTTTTCTTTTCTATAAAAAATGTATAATTGTAAATCATAATACATAATTATGATAAATAAATTTTATGTCTTTCAAAATCATAATTTATAAATAATTATAATGAAAAATTTATCTCATTGTTTTGTTTGCTTGTTCAAGTGTTGAAGTAACTAATGTTATCTAATTTATTTAAAACCAAAAAACTGAAACATCTTTAATTTATGAAATTTATTTAAAATATTTTAATGCTGTAATTTTAAAAAAAAATATGTTTCTAAATTGAAAACAAGAATTGTTTTAAGGAAATGTGATTAATAATTACGCATTAACCAAAATTGTCTTCCTTATTAAAAAAATTTGTAAGGAAATAATTTGATATCATATTATTACAGAAATATTTTTATTATAGTTTAAAGCAAAATATTTTTTAAAAACAAATATTTATTACACCGTTTTTTTTCCTTTTAATATAAATGAAATATTTTTAGAAATGTATATTTCGAAAATTTCCTATGAGCAAATTTATTCTTTTTTTTAATTATAATTTTTACAAAAAAATGCGATTGGAACATAAATATTATATTTTTTCAATCTTCAGGCTGTGTCTACATGCTTGCGTTCGAACGCTGCGTTTTGCGTTGAACAATGAGTGTAAGAAAGATAGAAGTATATGTCTTTCTTTTTCTATCACATTATTCAACGCAAAACGCAGCGTTTGAACGCAAGCATGTAAACACCGCCTTACTTGAAAAAAATTAGAATTCTTTAACAAGCTTATGATTAAAAATAAAATAGTTAACAATCTTTTCTTTGCATAAAAAAAAATTTTAAATTGGTTTTAAAAAATCATAATTTTTACAATTATTTATGACTGTAATACAAATATTCTGCTTATATTTTTCTTAGTAAGAATTAAATTTAAAAAAACATTCTATTATTTAATAAATGAATTACTTTTGTAGTCTAATAATTTTGAAAAGGTTTCAGATTAAAATATTGTTGAAAAATTTGAATTTTCTATCCTTACATTTAAATGGCAATTTTGAAGAATTATTGGTTTGAAAAAGTTTCATTTAATTTGTTTTTAAATAATTTGAAGTTACGTGGAAATTTTTTCAAATTGTATTTTTCCTGTATTCCTGTTTGTTTATCCTGTATTTTCATGAAGAAATTTTCCTAAACGTTTAAGAGAATTTTTTTAAACTTTCCGTAATTCATAGGAAGTTTTCGATAATTGTTTAGAAAAACTCTCTTATCTATGTTAATAAATTTTAAAACAAATGTTTGTGAAAATTCTTAACGAACTTTTTAAAAAATTATTGGAAATATTTATTGAAATAATAAAAATAATTTTTTGAATTTGACATTTTTAAACCTTTTAATTTATGTGAAAAAAAATAAAAATTAAATATGTAATAAAAAAAGGAGTTATTTATATTTTTAAATTATTTTGCAATTAAAGAAATTTGTAAGGCGTAAATACATATATATGTAACAAGGCATTTTTTGAGTAAAATTGTTTCCTTTTTTTTAAATATTCAATTTCTTTATAAATAAAAATTTGAAATCAAAAAATAATGTTTATTTATATTTCTTTTCTTTATTTATAAAAAAAGTTTGAATTTTATTAGAGCAATTATAAGTAATAATAATATTTACGTAAAAAAATCTCTTTTTAATAAAAAAAAATAAAAAAACGCAATAAGTATTTTTTTCATCATAATTATAAATTATGATTAAAAAAAGTCAAATTTGTTTACCATAATTATGTATTATTTATTAAAATTATACATTTTTTAACTAAAGGAAAAAACTCGTTAACTAAAATAATAAATTATATTAAAAATTTTATGCTTTTCTTGGCTTTTTGTTATATTATTTCCCAACTCTTGTTTGTTTACAAAGTCATAACCATAAAATGGTGAGTTTGAAAGTGACTCAATCAACAAGTTAATTTGAAAATAAAATTGTTTATTAATTTGTGTAGTAAAGTTATTTAATTATTAATAATTCCAACTGGTTCTAATAAGAATAATTCAATATTTAACCTTTTTAATATATTTAGTAAAGAAACAGCAAAGTTGTTTTACTAACACATTCAAGTAAGTGTTTTACACTCTGTAATATTACCCGTCGTAATTTTTACCGGTAATTATTTAGAATCACGGCTTTTGCGAATTTTAGAGATAAATGATTAATTCTTTTTGGAAAGACTTTCATTCAGCTAGAAAATGAAAAATTAGGTGGGGGAGGATGAAAAAGTTAATACAGAACGCCAGGGATGGGAAACAAAATTTTTTTTTGGTTTTTGACGTTTTACTCTTAAACTATTAAAAATTTTGAAAAATGTTCTACATAAAAGTTGTAGATCTTGTTAAGATACACATTTAATGTTTCATGCAATTTTTTCATAAATTGAGTATTTTTCGAGAAAAACACAAAAAACGAAAAATAACCATAGAAACGTTTTAATGCAGAAGGGAGTCAAATTAACTTCCTACATGGTACTTGAAGGTATCCAATTTAGACCAGACCCCCCTCCAACATTTAAAAAAGGCGTTTTGAAGGTGCATCCACAACACATCACTTAAAGGCGGGCGAAGCCCGCCGTTCCTGCTTTCCTTTAACGTTTAATGCAGAAGGAAGTCAAATTTAGTTCCTAGTTTGCACTAGAAGGTATCTAAGTTAGACCAGAGCCCCCTCCAACGTTTAAAAAAGACGTTTTCAAGGTGCATCCACAACACATCACTCAAAGGCGGGCGAAGCCCGCCGCTCCTGATTTCCTTTC
Source organism: Leptopilina myrica (nomen nudum) (assembly GCA_032872475.1). Classification (NCBI taxonomy): domain Eukaryota; kingdom Metazoa; phylum Arthropoda; class Insecta; order Hymenoptera; family Figitidae; genus Leptopilina; species Leptopilina myrica (nomen nudum). The sequence goes on from CM065464.1 coordinate 30,171,917, forward strand.
ACGTTCAATGCAGAAGGGAGTCAAATTTAGTTCCTAATTAGTACTAGAAGGTACTTTGAACACAGAACCAATACCCCTTCCAACAAGCCCTTTGCCCTTTTTTTCAGTTGGCTCTTAACGAGATAACTCAGAGGCGGGCGTAGCCCGCCGCATCTTGTTTCCTTCCACGTTTTTATTGTGTACATTCCTTTTTCGTTTGTAAACTCTGTTACATAAGACTGTATTTACATATTATTGGAAAATACCTTTACAGTTAGGTGTATAAATAATTTTTGACTCCCTTCTGCATTAAACGTGAAAGGAAATCAGGAGCGGCGGGCTTCGCCCGCCTTTGAGTTATGTGTTGAGGATGCACCTTGAAAACGCCTTTTTTAAACGTAGGAGGCGGCTCTGGTCTAAGTTAGATACCTTCTAGTACCATCTAGGAACTAAATTTGACTTCCTTCTGCATTAAACGTTAAAGGCCAACGCAGAATAGAATCTTTAACCGGAACCGCAATCGTAAGCGTAACCGTAAGAATGAGTTAAAGAAGGATAGGTATATTGTTTATCCTTCTTTAACTCATTCTTCCGCTTACAATTGCGGTTCCGGTTAAAGATTCTATTCTGCGTTGGCCTTAAAGGAAAAAAGGAGCGGCGGGCTTCGTCCGCCTTTGAGTGATGTGTTGTGGATGCACCTTCAAAACGCCTTTTTTAAATGTTGGAGGGGGGTCTGGTCTAAATTGGATACCTTCAAGTACCATGTAGGAAGTTAATTTGACTCCCTTCTGCATTAAAACGTTTCTATGGTTATTTTTCGTTTTTTGTGTTTTTCTCGAAAAATACTCAATTTATGAAAAAATTGCATGAAACATTAAATGTGTATCTTAACAAGATCTACAACTTTTATGTAGAACATTTTTCAAAATTTTTAAAAAAGAATTAATCATTTATCTCTAAAATTCGCAAAGGCCGTGATTCTAAATAATTAAAGTCATTTTTACCCATTACCATTCGTAATATTACCACCCTTTCTTTCTGTGTAACAAGAATAAAATGTGAACTGAACGAAGACAACAAACTAGATATATGTCTTTTTTTAGCCGAAAAAGACAGCGACAAATTTTGATTATTTGTTTGCGTTGTTTGTTATAACCGCTATAACCTAATAATATCTAATAATGACTGATATAGACATGATTCCGCTCAATGTTGCCAACAAATATTGATAGTTCGGCGTCATCTATTAAAAAAAGTCGCCACAAATCGCGAAATGCAGGACATTCAAAATGTTAAATATTCAATTAGTTACCCAATAATTCAATAACATTGTTAGGAAATGAATATTATTTCTCTTTTAATAAATATTTTTAATATTAAAAATTTTAAGATCGACAAAAAAACGCAAATACTGATTTGGCTTTCAACACAAAAATAAGTAAGCGGCTTTACCCCGACTTCATGTGAGCGACTTTACCCCGAACGTATTTCTCACATTTGAGAATCAATTTAAATAAATCTTTTTGAAATCAAACAAAACTACATATATATTTAAAAAAAGGACATCCAATAGCATCGAAAAAAATTTGTCGAATAAATTAAGTCTCAAAAATAATAATCGAAAAACTTAAAAATCCGAAGATCATTTTTTCTTTTTTGCACTTCGAAAAACAATTGACAGTCTGTGATTCTATGAAAAATATAAAAAAAATTTTATTATTTATTTAACTATTACATATTTCTATTATTATTATCTATATAAGTAAGTAAAGTGTTTATGAAATGACAGCAAAGAGATTTACAAAATAATAAAAGGCAGCGGTTTTTATTATTGCTATATTTTACGAAAGAGTGTGTTACAAATTTTAACACAAATTTTTAATTGCTACATGAGTAACAAATTAATTTATTGAAAATAATTTATTTTTACAATAAATTTTTCATTTTTTGATTTTTATTAGAATAAATTTATAAACAATTTTTTTATTTTTACGAAATTTTGACAAATTTAATTTTAAGTAGAAATTGTTTGTTCTAATACATTAGTATAAATGACCGTGAAATTAAAATCAACACTAAAAATATTTCATTCTAATTTTAAGAAAATCTTAAGTATGTGCAAAGAATATTCCCTATTTAAATTAAGTGTGAAATATTTTTTAAAATAAGAATATATATATATATACATTGTTGGCGCTTATTTAAGAAGTTTTTCTTAAAATTAGAATGTAATTTTTTAAGTGAAGTTGATTGATAAATGACAAATTCTGTGCGGGTTTTTACAATTTCAATTATATGAGTTTTGCATGAATGCTTTGAGGACTTGCAGTGTTCTTGTTTTTACATTTACTAAATTTTCAATGTTTTTTGAAATGTCTTCGAAAACGACTATTTCCTGTTTGTAATTTAAAAAATTTTCAATCGCTATTTACGGAAAAATAGTAAAATTTTTAAGAAAGTATAAAATATTTTTTGTTTTATTTTTTATTATTTTATTTTTTTATTATTTTCGTATAAATAAATGTTCAATCAACTCTTATTTGTATTCAAATAACTTTGTCTCTATGTTTTCTCTATATAGCGTAGCACTATATAGCGACGTCTCCAATCGTAATCCCCCTACAGATGATAATTGCGGATCGTTAAAAAATTTGCGTGCTGTATTTCCGTCATCTGACTTTCCTGATCCAGGTTTAGGAACATCTATAATTAGACCCATTTCCTTAGGAATCTTTCTTGCACTATCAATTTTGTTGCTTTTGCCATTTCTTTATCTTGTTCAGATTTGATTTGCCATCTACAAAAATCTTTTCAGTAAGCAATGTTCAGTATATTTCTCATAAAGCCAAGTTTAGCATGCAGAGTTGACATTCCATACTCACAGTTTTCTTCAATGACTGGTCTTTGCTCAATCTTGTTTAAGCAATTCATTTCTGAAGGATTTGCTTTGCAAAGGTAACAAGATGCTGCGCTTGGCGTTTCGGTGAGATTCTGAGCTACTTTTGCATCTATCATAGTTAAGACGAATTATCTCTCTTTTTAATTGTTCCACAACAGATCGTGTTAGAACAGGAGTTTCTTTTGCATATTGGAATGCCAACGGAAGGCACAATTTTGTAGATCCAGGTTGTGGATTTTTCCAGATTTCTTTAGTGTTTGATTTCAGCTGAATAGGCACCATTGAAGCCATGAAAATGCTTTAATCTGATAACATATCTTCTGAAAGTTGTTGTTTATAGGCACTTTGGCCTGATGCTCCATCACAACCATATTTCAAAATAAGTGTCATGGATTGAACATTTTGTTCTGCTATCATTGTTTGAATATCTGGAATTAGTAATAAACGATTTACTGTATGGTCAAGGAGTGCCTGTAATTTGATTTTGACACTTTTCTCTGAAATTGTTAATGCTTCAGGAGGAGGATAGCATCTTTTCTTAGCTTTTGCTAAATTTTTGTACGGTATATATATATATATATATATATATATATATCAGCATTTTTTGTTTTGCTTGTGAGCGAATAATTTCGTTCGGATATTTAGAAAGTTTTGCATCTTCAATCATTGCAAGAACCTCATCTTCAGTATAGTGAATAATATTATCTGGATCTTTTGAACTTTCTACTTCATTTAAAAGTTCCCTTATTTTAGCTGCTAATTTTTTTTGTCCCGTAGCTTTTAAGTTATAAATAAATGCCTCCTGAATTTCTATTTGAGAATAATTGGCACAAATATCTTGCACCTTTCTTCTTTTTGTCGATTTCGAACTGCTTTCAAAGTATTTCTTATTTTTTATAGAAATTTTGTTCGCCGTACTTAAATTGACTTCAAAATCAGTCAAGAGCCATTCAGCATGCTTGGTTTAAAAAATATCATTTCGATAAAATGAAGATTTCCAATTTTTTTTAAAAGTAGGAATAAAGTAGCGCATTAGCTTGAGTTTCAAAATGTCAATTATTTCTTTTTCAATACGATTCTGATTATGCAAGGGTTGTTTAATATAATCAACTAAATCATTGTCAGTTAAGTCTGCATTTGCGACTGAAATACCACACAATTCTTTTAAGGGCACCTTAAATGTACCCATTTTTAATACTTTAAGTAATAAAATATTAAACCACCAAATCCTTAAATTTAGAAACCAAAGATACTTAAACCTAAGTGTAAGCGAACAAAAATATTAATCCTTTTACACGCATTAATATTCTTAAACATAAAAATGACAATATGTGTTTTCACAATACAAAGAAAAACAACAAGATTAAAAATACTCACCTGGAAGTCTGAAAATCATAAACCGTATTCACTGCTCAAGTACCTGAATAAAATGACGAAACGTTTAACTATTCCTAACCTTCACATAAACCACGTATGCGTAAAATGTTTCAAGTAATTTGCTTCAGACGTTCATTTGTTTTATTATTTCAATAAAAAATATTTAAATAGTCAAATAACTCTGGGCGGCTTAGAGAAACATTGTTCATAAAAAATTTAATTTATTTCTGCCCAAAAATGTCCTTACAGTACAATTGTTTATAAAAATTGTTTAAACAATTAAGAAAAATTAACACAAAACATCAGATTAACAAAAAGAAAGTTTGTGTATAATAATTTCAAGCAAATTTCTAAAAAAAAAATATTTTTAAACATAACTTTCTATAAAGTGAAATTGTTTATAAAAATTTTTTATAACAATTTTTTAGTCAAAAACTTTTTTGTACTACTTAAACACCGCTAGACATTAAATGTATGCAATTTTAAGTATGCAATAATTTTTTTGAGCAAAAGAAATCGAAAAATGTAAAAAAAAAATTTTTTACACTTTGCATAAACATTAAAAATTTATAAAACAAAAATTAAAAAATCGACTCTCATAGATCTCTTCAGAATTTAGTCCTGCGTTAGAGAAAAAATTTTTTTTTAATTTGGTTCAAAATTGTGGTCTAGAAGTCAATTTGAACTAAATTTTGGCATTTTGCCGCACTGTGGCGACGTTCCAACTGTGGCGGCTGACCGAAATTCGCACCTGGGAGACTGTCGCCTCTAGAACAAATTTCCATGCTTCGAAGTTTGATAAATTGTTTTAATATTAAATTCAGACTTATTTCCAAATTATCTCTTCTTAAACTATCAGATAATACACTTAGTAATTCAGTGCATTTACAAATTGTTGTCCGAAAATTATCTTAAAAATATACTTGGGGATGTAGTGTAGTTAACTTCTAAACTGTAAACTGGGATTGCACTTTGAATCGGTAACGACGTGAACTAGTTGATTTTCAAAAAAATACTCTCTTTCTTAAAGATGTTATAATGCTGGCTTTCAGATAGATATTCTTTTTCTTGAAGATGTTGTAATGTTAGCTTTCAAATAGATACTCTCTGATCTAGCGAAGATGCTTCCCCTTTTTATATAGAAATCTTTTAATGGAACATGATGCACGAAAAATACACGTGCCGAAACTCGTCTAGTGCAGGTAGATGCAGCGTGTCGTCTCCGGACCACCTTCGAAGGGCCTCTATAAGATTTTTAGCACGAAAATCTGGTATACGTGTTTCTCTCTATTTGGAATCATAATAGTGCATTGTGGCGTCACTTGTACTAGTTTCTACGGGATTTGATAAGACTTTCAGGACCTGGCTATGGTATGTGTAAGCTCTCTCCTTCCTGATGTGTGATCTAGTAAAGGTTTGCCGTATTGATGCGTAATCGTTATTCCTTTTACATTATTTTAAAATATAAACTTCTATTTCTTGGATTTGATATATATAATATATAATTTTTAATAAATTTGAACCTGCTCCTGTGCCAATCATCATTGTTATTGGCACTTTTAATTCTTAAGTATCAATTCGAATATACGGGATAGTATTAGTTTTTGCTAAATTACTGTTTCTGGATGCATAGTAATTTTCCTTAATTCTTCCCCAGAGCACCCTACTGAAGAGGAATTTTGGAGTTTTCCTGATTTTGTGTTTGTAAATTTGTTTGTTGCTTATTGTTATCATCCCACATCTTTTTTCTACAATTATTGGTAATGTGTCCTAATTTTTTACAATAGTTACACGTTATACTAGGATTTCTGTTTGCGAAGTTTGTTGTATTAGTTCGTGATTCTTGAGAAAAATTTCGTTGTTGATTAAGGAAAAAAATTTTGTTGTTGATTTTGTCTTTGATTTTGGTATGACGGACGAAATTGATTTTGTGGCATGTTTCTAAACTTATTTTGTGATGTGTTTCTAAATTGATTTTGTTGAGGTTTTTTTGTTAATGTCTTGATTTTGAAAGTTATTTAACATTGGATTTTGATAATTAAGTCTATTTTGATTTGAAAAATTTTGTCGTGATCCTGAATAAACGGTAAGAAATTACATTTTCGAGTTCTCACATATATATTGCTCCTAGTTCTCCTTGTAATTGATATACAGATTTTGCTGGCTGGTAAATTTGTTTCAATCTTTCTGTTAACTGTTCTACTGTATTAAAATTATTCCCTATAATAATTCTTCTTGCTTCACCCGAAATTTGACTTCTTATTAATTTAACTAAATTTGTTTGAACCTGTGCATTATCAGGAAGCATAGATTTTGCTTCTAAACAACTTTCAATAAATATAGATAATGGGATATGTTTTCTGTCAAATATTTGTATTGTTTGTAAAGCATCGCGTAAAGAAACTTGCTGATTATTTGGAAGAGCCATGTTTTCTTCAAAATTGATATTATCTCTAGAGTTATATAAAGAATTGTTTTCAGATTGATTGTTTGTTTCACCTTCGTCAATTAAAGATTTATCTAAGCTTGAATTTAAATTTTGTTCAAGTAAGGTTTTTTCTGAAATGGAATTTTCACTATCGTTATTGTCGCTATCGAAAGAACTATCGTCACTGTCAAAAAGTTGAGAATTAACAATGCCTGAGTCAAATTCTTTTTTTGTGTCTTCGGGATTAGGGTTTTGTTTGGAATGTCTGGGTGTACTTGTAAATGGTTTTGTTTTTTAATTAGGAATTTCTGAGTTCTATAACAATTTTGGATCATTTTTTATTTGTGAGCGAGTTAAATGTGAGGAATCTGTAGTATTTTTATTCGAAAAAGACATTAAAAATTAGCATAATATCAAAATTATTATAACATTCGAAATAGTTGTAAAATTGTCAATCTTGTCTCTTAAATATAAAATACACTCTTCTTTTGTATTAAAAGTATTTTTATCTTGCTTCAGTTTCAAAATGTTTCCAATCATATAACAATAATAACAAATGACAATTAAAGGAACAAAAAAATTGGTAAAGCACAAATTAAATGTCAAAATGATTCATATACAAGACAAAAAATTTTATAACTCAAGAGGACTCGAACCCGTTTTCATTATTATAATGCAGTATTTAATTTGATGAATGAACCATGCAAGTTTAAAACTTATAATTTAAGAGGACTCGAACCTCTATTCATTAATCAAAGGCTTGGCTGCAATAAGGGGAGGTACGCTGTCCCCACGTATATTCAAGTCAGTTAAGCTTCCAAAATTTCGAAAAAAATGAAATTGAAATTTTTAAGTTTTAAAAAATTCTACCTCATAGGAATCAGAATCTTTTTTTTTCTTAAAAATTTTTTCTAAAACAAATATTTTTCATAATAAACTTGAAAAACTGAAATAAAATAAAAAAAATCATTCAGTTTTAAAACATAAATCATCATATCTTGGGCAAATGTTGATGAATTTATTTTAAAAAAATTGTGTACACTCGATGACATAATAAAAATTTCAATAATGAAAATTTGTTTAAACATTTTAAATTGTAAATATAGCTTTTTCACCAAAGACGTTTTCTTAACTTTGACAACAAAAAGTCTGCGAGGAATTTTAAGTTTGAACAAACTTCCAGTTAGACATTTGTTGATTATCATATAACAAAGTTTTCTAAAAATTTTCAAAGAGATTCCTTATTTATTTACAGAAAAATAAGAGTATTAACAAATACGGTGGCGCCGTCAGCTGCAGCCACTATGCGTAGATACTCAGCATAACAGCTGATAATGAAGGATTTTTCTTTACAGAACATATAAACTTATATTTATGATAATATTTATTTATATAAATAAATAATGGGGTAAAGTGGGGTAAAAAAGCCATTTGGCTTTTATTTTGAAACCAATGAACTATTTTATCAGCCGTTTGAAATATAAGTTTAATTAAGTAAAACTCAATTTTTGATTCTAGTTTGGCTGTCGCACAGTGGTTCAAAACTCAAAAAAGCTGGCCAAAAGTCAAAGTTAAAAGTTGTTGAAATCTTACAAATTTTTACATAGGTAAAGATAAATACCATGTCTATTTTTAGACCAAAGGGTAGAGCTCTAAGTTACGAATTATTTTTTTGACAGAGCAGCCAGCAAAGTATCGGATAATAAATTGATGCACATTATAGTCATGAAACAGTGAGGTTCCTTTAAAACATTATAAATTTAAAAAAACTAAACTATTTTTATTCTGTAAATTGGAAAGTTTTTTTGAAAGGGTATAAAATACAGTGACCAATATTAATTTATATAAAAAATAATATTTTATATACAATTGTTATGAACTTAAACGCGAATTAATTTACATAATTCATTCTTGTTTACTTAGTTGATGGAAATCATTTTCGACAACAGATTAAAAAATTAGCTGCAGGCACTTGCTGCTTTGAGATTTATATCACATTAATTAACAGTAATTAATAATTCTTCTGCGTAAAAGATTCGCAACGACCAAACAAACATTCGACTCTTTTTTTAATTTGTTTTTAGTAGTATGAAATAAGTAACCTCACTGTCAAAAATGGAACAATTTTCTAAAGGTAAGTAAAATAATTTAAAATATGTGCCTCGGTCTACAAAAAACTATTCATAATAGTGAAATAATTTTTGAGAAAACAGTTGTGACGTGCTTACTAGTTATAACTTGAAACTCCTTATTCAAGGATTTCGAATATTCGGATATTTTTTTGGACTTATAAGATCTCACTTGAAAAAGTTTCTGGGACAACACTCATACAAAATTCCAGTAGGAATTTCCAACGGGAAATTTCAATAGAAAATCTCGCTTGTAACGAAACTTCTAAACGAAATTCTCATAACTATTAAAAGTTATTTTTCAAGTTTGTTAGGAAAAACTTGCTAATTGAAGAAAAAATCAATAAACCCAAAATTTACTCAACACTTTCAAAAATGAAACAAAAATGGCAGGACTCTAAGAGGGCTGAGAGGACATTTTTGAATAAATACGTAAGTTGGCTTGAAGTGACAATGATCGATAATGCATGTATTGATTCCAAAATTCGTCGAATGGAAACCATTAACTCATCGAAAACTGGACGACCTCCTACAAATTTCTTAGATTCAAGCAGTAGAACAAAGCGACGAAAAACTGAGAGAATTCGCAATGATCACAGCGTAGAAGAATTAGGATTTTCTACACAAATGAAACTGCGTGCTGAGGGAAAATTACATGCAGCTAAAATCGTCAATGACGTGTTAGAAACTCCGTCATGTGCTTCAGAATACAGACGTTCTCTTGATGAATCACACGAAGTACCATTTTCACGTGAAGAAGTTCTTTCATTATTGATTAATAATAATTTGTCAAAGAGTCAATACTCGTCAATACGCTCTGCTAGTCTCGATCACCAGTCAAAATTATTTCCATCATATCACAATGTCCTTGCTGCCAAAACAGTTTGTTATCCACTGAAATCAGAATTTAAAGTAACAGAAACTTTTGCTGAAGTTAATTTGCAAGCTCTATTGAATCATACAGTTCAACGAATTTTATTGTTACAAACAGACACGCTTGAACATTTCGACAATCATAAAGTTAACCAAGTTACTCTAATTTGTAAATGGGGCTGTGATGGAACTTTAGGGCAAAGCAAATTTAAACAAAAGTTTCAAAATGATGACGGATACAAAAGTGATGAACACATTTTCTTCACTTCTCTGGTCCCTCTGCAACTCGAATCTACTGATTCCGAAACTAAAAATAAACATATTATTTGGAAAAATTCGCGTCCTTCATCTCCTAGATTTTGTAGACCACTGAAAATAGACTTCCACCGTGAGACAGTGGAACTCACGAAAAAAGTAGTTGATGACTATAGGGAAAAAGAAGAAAATCTTGATATTCTTGAAACTACAATTCGTGAAAGGAAAATTGAAGTTTCGTTTTCATTAGCTCTAACTATGATCGATGGAAAAGTTTGCAATTCGATAACCGATACCACTTCTGCTCAAAGATGTCACCTTTGTCTCTGCACTTCAAGTCAATTCAACAATATTGATAAAATTTTAGAGAAACAAATAAATGAAGAGGAAGTGATAACAAAATGAAATTTGGGGAATGAACAAAGAAGGTACAAAATGATTTCCGCACAAAGATGGGTCTCTTAGTGGACCAACCTAATCAAGGCTATGGTAGCACAAATGATGGAAATACCGCTAGACGCTTTTTTCAAAATTCAACTTTATCTTCCTCGATAACTGGAATAGACAAAGAGATAATTAAACCTTTTCATGTCATTTTACAAACGATTTCAAGCGATTGCCAACAAGTGTTCATAAAATGGTTCATGGTCCTGAAATAATTCGCACTTCACTTCTCCCGAATAATACTTGAATGTTATGCAATAAATCCAAAAAAAACACATATGTTATTAGTCACAAAAATTAACTTATTATATATATATATATATATATATATATATATAGCCAATTGCTTTATGTTATTTGTTTTCTGTTATTGTTGTTATTCTTTCTCAAATTAAATTTCACATATTTTATTATCTACTTTGTCTTTTATTTACTTAATTTTTATACCACACACTATGCAAACTTCCAAATAACGATTTTTCTTAAATTTTAAGTAACTTGTACATTTCATGAAAGGTATATTAAACACTTCATTATGTTCTTCCCTCAAAAACCCCCGAGTGACTATTTTTAGACATTTTCAAGTACTTTTTACTATTCAAGTCCCCCATACTGGATGAGCCATTTTTTTAAAAATAATATTGAATTCAAAATCAGTGACCTCAAAAACCCCCAAGTGACGATTGTTAGCCATTTTCAAGTGCTTTTTACAATTCAAATCCCCCCTATTGGATCCGCCATTTTGTTTTTTTAAAAATAATATTAGATTCAATATCAGTGACTTCAAAAACCCCCGAGTGACGATTTTTATCCTTTTTTAAACACTTTTAATACTTTTGGCCACGTTTTTGGAGATTTGGACGACTGTGTGTCGTATCGATATTATTATAGTTGTTATTGTAATTTGTATTTTTTAACTGCTTGTTTCGATTTATTTCGATGACTGTGAATTGAAAGCAGGTAAACTTAACATAAAATACAATTTTGGAAGCTAAAAACTTTTCTCAATTATTTATTTGTTATACAGATAAAAGAAAAATATAATATTACAAAATTTGATAACAAAATATTTTGACAAAATCACCAAATGGCTTTTTCACCCCACCAAGTGGTGCAAAAAAGCCATATGCAGAACTTTCGTAAAACTTTTATAACTTTGTCCTTTCACGGAATACAAAACAATGTTCTACAAGAATTTTGAAGCTTAAAAACTAAACTTTCAGTAACATTGTGAAATTTGAAAAAAGAAATTCAAATTTCGATTTTATAGTACCAAAAGTAAAAAGTGGTTTTTTTACCCCACTCTACCCTAAATAAATATATTTGATATAAATTATATATTTTTTTATAAGAAAATGTTTTAAATATAGGAACATTTAAATGATAATTCGGCATTTGTTGATTCATTCAAAATTTTATTTTCACAAATAATTTTTGTTATTGATTGAATAATGTGGCAACCATGAAAAAAAACACTGACAATATTCTCCGAAAAAAAGTAAAAAAAAATCGAAAGATATTGAGAAATATTTTATGAAACAGAAATATTTCAACTGCTTACAACTCAATCACAAATAAAACAATGCGTAAATTTGTAAATTTATATATAAAGGCACACAATAACAAAAATTATTTGTGAAAATAAATTTTTGAATGAATCAACAAATGCCGAATTATCATTTCAATGTTCCTATATTTAAAACATTTTCTTTTAAAAAAATATGTAATTTATATAAAATAAATTTATTTATTATTTATTTATATAAATAAATATTATTATAAATATAAGGTTATTTGTTTTGAAAAGAAAAATTTTTTATTATCAGCTGTTATGCTGAGTATCTACGCATAGTGGCTGCAGCTGACGACGCCACCGTATTTGTTAATACTCTTATTTTTCTGTAAATAAATAAGGAATCTCTTTGAAAATTTATAGAAAACTTTGTTATATGATAATCAACAAATGTCTAACTGGAAGTTTGTTCAAACTTAAAATTCCTCGCAGACTTTTTGTTGTCAAAGTTAAGAAAACGTCTTTGGTGAAAAAGCTATATTTACAATAAAAAATGTTTAAACAAATTTTTATTTTTTGAAATGTTTATTATGTCATCGTTTTCTATGAACCCAAACGAGTGTACACAATTTTTTTAAATTAAATTCATCAACATTTGCCCAAGATATGATGTTTTAAAATTGAATGATCTTTTATTAGCAAAAATTTTCAATTTTTCAAGTTTATTATTAAAAATATTTGTTTTAGAAAAAATTTTTAAGGAAAAAAAGATTCTTATTCCTATAAGGTAGAACTTTTTAAAACTTAAAAATTTTAATTTCATTTTTTTCGAAATTTTGGAAGCTTAACTGACTTGAATATACGTGGATTCGCTTAAAATTTGTTACTGAGGGGCTTTTGGGGTCGCCGATTACGAATATGTTGCCATATTTAAAAAATTCAAGTTGTCGGATCCAAATAGGCGGACTTATTTTTCAAAATTGGTCAAATTCATTTGGGGTTTGTTACTCAGGGGTGTTTGGAGTCGTTGATTATGAATCGAACTACAGATTTTTTATTTTTACATCATATTTGTAATCAACGACCCCGAAACCCCAAAGTAATAAATTCTAAGCGAAACCAATCATTTTTTAAAACAATTGTATTCACCGACTGTGTGAGTCAATTTTTCATGCGTGCCAACTGTTAAGAAAATTATTTTTGACGGCTAATTTAGTTTGTTGGCAGCAATATCGCTTTATTTTCTTAAAGTACAGGGTTCAGGCTTTAATTTACCTCATATGATAAGTCTCTAGCACGTCGGATTTACCTGGTAGAAATTTTTGAAATCAGCAAAAAACATGATTTTTGGAAATTTTCGAATTTTATTAAAAAAATTTTACAAAACTATGTCTAATCAAATTTATAATTTCCTCTAGCCGATGCACCAAAATTTAAAAGGGCTTCTGTTAAGTCAAAACAAGAAACCTTTTTAAATATACCTAACGTTCCTCGTTTTAAATTAGTTTCAGAAATTGAATGTAATTTGGGATAAGGATAAGTTAAAGCGCCTACTTAATGTTGTGAGAGAATATTTTATTTAAAAACCAACCAAGAAAGAAAGAAATTGACAATAATACAAAATACAATTAGTATATTTAAAAATAAAAAATCTTACATTAAGAATAACGATTACACAGGTAAAAAAAGGATTACTTTTTTTTATGAGATATGATAGTGGTTTCCGAAGTATTTTTTGACGCTAAACACAATCTTGGGTCAAAAAATGGGCCATCACGTCAGGATTTTGGATGGATTTTTTAAAATTGTCTTGGATTCGTTTGAAAATTGTTACTCGGGGGTTTTTGGGGTCGCTGATTACGAATCCGATATTAGTTTTCAAAAATTCAAAATGGCGGATCCAAAAACCGCCGAGTAACAATTTTTAAGCGAATCCAAGTAATTATAAATTTTGACATCCGCCATCTTGGATCCGCGATTTTGAATTTTTGAAAACTAATATCAGATTTGTAATCAGCAACCCCAAAAACCCCCGAGTAACAATTTTTAAACGAATCCAAGACAATTTTTAAAAATCAATTAAAGCAACCCAAAAATACACATTTTTGGTAACTTCAACCTAATTTTTTGAAAATAATTTTAAGTTTTTTTGGTTTTACGGATATGGGTCTTGTAGTGGATAATTCAAGCTTCAATTTAAGTCTATGTAGAAGTTTCTGGTACGTCAGGTTTAGGAGAAAAAAAATATTGAAAACGCTCAATAACACGTTTTTTGGGGTCATTACCCCCACTTTTCTCAAAATCCTGACGTGATGGTCAATTTTTTGACCCGGGATCGTGTTCAGCGTCAAAAAATACTTCGGAAACCACTATCATATGTCATAAAAAAAGTAAGCCTTTTTTTGTTGACCTGTGTTATTGTAGATGTTGAAGCTGGTGATTGTTATCTTGATTTCCGATCTGAAGTAGTATAGTAAAGTAGACACAAAGGAGCCTATGGTTGGTGTCCTTAATGCTTATATATTAGTCCTCTAAAACAAATTTCGATGCTTCGAAGTTTGATAAATTGTTTCAATATAAAATTCAGACTTATTTCCAAATTATCTACTCTTAAAGATGTTATAATGCTGACTTTCAAATAGATACTTTTTTTTATTTTATATAACTTATAATGTTGTTTCAAATACACAGAAAATATAAAATAAGAAGTACCATATTAATGGAAAATGTACTGGATATTATGCAACAATATGACATACAAATAATATACACATACATGTACATGTAAATATAAAAATTGTATCTAGTTAATTCATGAATATTAATAAGAGTTACATACATAATTTAAGAATATTAATGCCAAAATACATAGTAAAATCAAGAATATTTGTAAGAAAATATTTAAGAATTTAAGGAATATTAATAAGAAGTTACGGACGTAACAATATTTGGTTAATATAATTACACTGTGTGACAAAATAAAAAAAGTTGCCTGCACTTTAATAAAGACCAAATATAAGTTGTAGGTCTAGTAAAACTATGAACAATGATGTGTGAGAAATTTCCCAAACAGTCGCAAAATTTAATTTCATGGGCTAAAACCCGTTTTTTGTGTATTCATGTAAAGAATTACTCGTAACTTTTGTAAATTTCAACCGATTTTCAAAATTGTTATTTTATTTGAAAGGGGAAAAGTACACCTTTTTAACCGTGTGTTGCTCTTTTACTCATAATAAAAACTGCGGAAACCGTAGTTGAAAATATTTACGATTTATTGATTTTCATTCAATTTTTTCAACTTTAACGAGGTTTTTAGAGTAGTATTAAAATTTACAGATTTTTTTCATAATAATTTCTTAAAAGTATTCTTAATTCTGCGTGAAATGAGTATTTGTTGAAAAAATTGTAATACAAATTGAGGGAGATACGTGAATTTTAAAATTTTAAAATTTTTTCCCCAAAGTTACAAATAATTCAATTTTGTCATGGAATTTACATCACGGAGCTTTAAATTTGTGTTCACTAAATTTAATTGATAAACTTAAACGTCATGCATGTCAAACATTTTTTCGATAGATTTAAATGAAGATATAGACCGTATTTTGAGGGGGAGTCCGGTTAAATTTTAACTTTTCTAAATTTTTATTGTTTAATTGTGTCAATTTTTTTCAAACATTATTTAGGATTCAAATCTATTCTATAATCTTCAAAAAAGAATAACAGATAATTATTTGAAAATTTCTATAAGAATGCCTTAAAATTTCATGGAATATAAATGTGAACTTCTGCCACATATTTTAATTATTTTTTATTGTTGAAGTTTTCATATGCTATTTTCGTAACACTCAACAATTTTATTAATTTTGATAATATAGAATAGATTTTAATTCTTAATAATTTTTGAAAACCGTTGACACAATTAAACAATAAAAATCTAGAAAAATTAAAATTTAACCGGACTCCCCCTCTAAATACGGACTTTGTCTTTATTTAAATCCATCAAAAACAAGTTTGACATGCAAACATACAACTTTTTCAGTTTTTCAAGACGAACAAGTTAGGATAGGTCCGATTTAAAGTGCCATTTTACTATCACACAGTGTTATCTAAGAATGCGGGAAAAATAGTCCGAAGAGATAAAAGTAATCTCCCGAACAGGAGGGTAGGAAAAACATCAAATTTTTATTTGTTTATATTAATTTTTTATTGGAAAGTTGAATAAAAGTAACAACTTTGCAAAAAATTTCTATTTTTGATATAATCGAATATTTATTATTCAAGACTAAAAAAATTAATGTTAGGGTATTTCTTGATCAAAAAAATTGTTCAAGTAAAATTTCAAACATTATAAACAAATTAATTTAACAAACATAAATAGTTATAACAAATTGTGAATTTAGGCAAAGCCTTCAATTGGTTTTGCTGAAATTTGTTACTCGGGAGTTTTCGGGGTCGCTGATTACAAATTTGGTGTTAATGTTTCAATATTCAAAATGGCGGATCCAATATGGAGGACAAAGTTTAAAAAAATCGGTAAAATTTTCCTGACAATTGTTACTCTGGGGTTATTGGGGTCGCTGATTACAAATCTGGCGAAAAAAATAATATCAGATTCGTAACTAGGATTTTTAAAATCCATTAATATTTATAAAAGTTATAAACAATTTGATTTGCTAAATTATGGACAAAAAATTAAAAAGTCTGTCATTTTGTTATCTTTCAATGAATTTTTTTTCTTTTAGTTTACATGATATTCATAATGATATAGATTAAGAAAATTTTTGTAACACTTGTATTTTATTGTAAAAAAAGTTTGACTAATAAATATTTTTTTTTGTCGTTTATACTCCTGCCCTATTGGCCTTACGCACTCGACAAGAGTCCCTGCTGATACTTTTATGGATTAAGCATAACCATTCTACAAATATTAGCAAATTTTATTTTAACCTAATGCGCCTACAGTACGGCTTTCGAAGATAGGAGTACTCGCATTTGCCTGGACCACCCGTAATTGGGTTTTCTCGCCAGAGAAGAGGGAAAAACTGTAGAAAAACCTCTTCTGAGTACAACCGGTTTATCGACAGTCTAGTTTTCGGCGGTAGGCATCGGACAATAATCGACAATGCATACCGTCGCACCTAGACGTCAAACCTCCCGCTCGGAATATCTCACCTGTCAGAAAAAATCCCCGGCTGACGGAGGGCGCGAACGTCGCTCGCACCACCCGCAAAGCCGGAGCTCCAACCAACTGAGCTATTCCGTCGGTACTAATAAATATTTATTTTACTGTAAAAAAATTTTTTTTTTGAAAAAAACCTTAAATTGAGTGGAATCTTCCCTTAATCTGCAACGCTTTTCAACACATCACAATTTACTGTGATAATATATTAATTTTAACTATTTTCAGAAAGCCTCTTTGGAGAATTTAGTTATTTAAAAAGAAATCTCTATATTAAATTAAAATGTCCTGTTTTTGCTGATCTATAACAATTCTAAGATTGAGGGATGTTCTTAAATACAGTTGCGTCACCGTAACGTATTTTCAATGGCCAATAATAATATGTATAATAATAGAGATAATATTAAAAAGTTATAAGAAGAATAATAAATTGCATATTGATGATAATAAAATGTCAATAATAACAATTAATAACAATATCAATCATAATAATATGTAAAATAACAATTAGTAATAATAAAAATAATAAATTAAATTATTTAAATTAATTAAATAATTTATTTAAGTAACTTTAGGTACGTAACTTACGTAAGTACATTCAATTGCGTAAGTTATTCTGGTTACGTAACTTACGTAAGTTTGATCATTTACGTAAGTTCATTTAATAGCGTGCGGTTGATGAATTGCGTAAGTTACGTAACTTACGTAAATGGTCAAACTTACGTGAGCTACACAACTAGAATAACTTACGCAATTAAATAAACTTACGTAAGTCACGTACGTACAGTAACTTACATAAATGGTCAAATTTACTTAAATTACGTAAATAATCACATTTCCGTAAGTTACGTAACTTACGTAAGTTTGGCCATTTACTTAAGTGACTGTGATTACGTAATTTACTCTGATAACGTAACTTATATTACTTACTTACGTTGCTCTGGTTACGTGAGTCAGGGGAAGCAATTTTTCTGTGATTGACACTAAATAATTTTGTTTTTCAATCTTTTGTTTCGTGTCGACACGAAACTAAATTTAATTTGTTAATTTAGTTTCCTGTCGACTTAAAACTAAAGTCACTTTGTTAATTTAGTTTCGTGTCAACTCAAACACTAAAACGAAAGTAATGTTCTATTTAGTTTCGTTTTAGTAGCGGTCCCTGATAAGGATAGCATGTAACAATAGAAATACTTTTGTAATGCACCCACCTCTGCTTAATAATAAATTGTTGCATACTTCAGCTCTTTTTTCTGTTTGCCGTAGCTAATATTCGACTCTCCTCCTTTTTGTAAGCGCTTGGTATTTTTTGATTGACTTCTTATTATATTTTATTGAAATAAGTCTGAAAAAGTAAAAAAAAATGGAGACCTTTAATTTTCAAAAACTAAAACTAAAACTAAAACATGTTTATCTAGAATGAAAAATTAAAAAAATTTAAATTCCTACTTCGTCAGCATCTAGCTCAACTGAACAGGACGTTTACTCGACCCAAGATGCAGTCTTTACAGAAGATAGTTTCAAGAAGTTGAAAAGTTCTAAACAAAACAAAATGAGAAGTTTTGTACAAAGTTCAAATTCTGAAAGTGCTGATCACAATGATGAATTATCTCTCTTTAATGCTTCGAAGAAAATGGACGATTCGTTTGAGAGCTCGGAATTCAACAATCCGATATTTTATGATCAAAGTTATCTCGATGAATATCTATTGACCAATTGCAATTTCCACGATTTAAAAATATTAAAACAAGTACAAGGATGTGTGTCTGCAAAAAAAAGTAATTTTCTTTTTTAGAAAATACTCTATTTTAACTATAGTTCAATTAGGTATTGAAGTTCTAAAAAATAAATCCATTTTTATAGTCGAAAGTACCTTACATTCGTTGAATTCGGTCGTCAATACACCTGCTCTATTTCGACCCAAAGACGCTTCTTGGGAACCTAACGAGGGATCCACGATCAATGACGTATCTGACAATAAAAACCTCGAGGAGAGTTCGTACGTGATTCTGCAAAGTAAAGGGCATTCTATGTTTCCCGCGAGGGTTTCACCCGTCGTGCCCTGGATCCGAATAAAGAACAACTTTCGCAGAAAAAAGCGTGGTAACTGGGTAGATTCTAGACTTGGAACTTTCGAAAAGTCTTCCAAGCATCAGGAGACTTCCAGCCGAGGTTAGTGTAACACTTTTCATCTTCTTAATAAAAAAGCTCACAATATTTAAGAAAAATATTTAGGAAGAAATCTTAAAAAGGTTTATAACATGCGTAAAAATGTATTCTCAAATTGTAGTTAAATCATAAAATACTTTTTTAGCTGTTATTTTGTCCGATGATAAATAACAAAAATGATCATGTTTTACTTTGCGGTCAACAATAGTTAAGGCTTTCAATTACAGTCTCAGAACAAATTCTTACTCCATCTGAAAAATAGCAGCATTCTGCAATTTTAGTAGATCCAATTGCCATAAAATCCTTATTGAAATCGGTTTAAAATTACGAAACTTGCAATGTGGTTCGGCAACAGTTATGGCAGGGATATAGTGGGAACGTTAAAAAAGTCGAGAGATAACAAAGAACGGCCGACACCTTAATCGGCAAAAGTTACGAGCACTTTCGCGCGAGTCCATCTTCCCCTGAATGGCAGAAAATGATTACCTGCGAGATATAAACCGCACTGAGGTCTACATCAATACTGGTAAATCGCCCAGCACGTATGGTCGATTTTTCCGCGGATATTCCTCTCCATGACCATGTATATGAAAATGCATGTAATTAGTTGAAATTGATGTTGAACACGAATACGGCGCAAAATTTTAATCGGCGTCGTTTGGTAATTATGCCTGGCTGACACCCTTCGACCTACACGGAATAAATCATCTGCCGTAAACTTTCTCACTTTGTGGTGAATATCTCATCTTTGCCTTTTTACAAAAATGTGGAACGATTTATTTTTTATAACATATTCTAGGTTTATTAATGTAAAACTGATTGTGGCAACTTGTGTATGTGTATAACATAGAAAAGGCTATACGATATGATAATCTATTTTGTATAAAAAGGAATAAAAGCATTTCTCGCATTGAAAAAAGTCCTAAAAAATCTTCTGGAAATTAAAGTTTTAGTAAAATCGGTTAAGGAATTTAAAAAAAATAAGTTTTTGAATTTTTTTCAAATAGTTGTTTTTTGAAAAAACTATATTTTTTCGAAATCTAAAAAAAATATATGTTAAGGAGGACATTATATGTATTTTATTATAGTCAGTTTATGTCTTCCAATCACTTTTGGTTCTGGCTCGTAACATTTGATGCATTATGTGCCAAAGATCTGACCAATGCAATCGCCGCTAATGGAATCAATTAGATATGGATTAATATTGACAGATTTATTAACTTTCCTTTTTGTACGCGTCATACTGCACTGATTACTCACTGAGCGATTCATAATTGAAAACTGTATCGATGCCTGAAGCGCAAACTTACATTGGGTGAGTCTGCGCAAATGATATCTATTGTAATATAATTTTCTTTCCAATCGTTGAATCATCTTTTAACCATCATAAACTCTTTCAATCCAATAGAATATTATGTAAATAAGGTTATTTTGAAGTCACTTCACCATTTATCTACATACTATTCGACTAAAGCTTACCAAACAAATTTTTCTAGAAAATTTAGATTCATTTACAAATTTTTTGCTTCGGAAAAACTTGGTGAATTTATTGCGTCCAATTAGCTCATGTACTTGGCACTACCATGAAGAATAAAAAGAGAAGCGGCTTTGGCAGAATGACAAACCTAACGGGTACTCGAGGGCAAGGCACATCCGGCATCTGGGACTTGAAAGATTCAAGTAAGTGGCACCCCACATGCTCGTTCTTCTGCACTTTGATCGTTTACTGCACCGATCCGACAATTAAGATCCAAAAGTATCGATCGATGCAATGAGAAAGTAGAACGATGCAAATCTTTTTCACCTTTTTCCTCCAACAACATCCAACTAAATTGACACACTCAAGGCAAAAGTAGTGCCTTCTGCTTCATCACTTTTACTTTCAAATTGAATTGGTTTTACTTAACAGTTAGAATGCACTTGCATTTCAACAATAAGTATTTCGTAAAACTTTTAAATACATTCCATTAATTAGCTGAAAGTGAATAATGTCAGTTAATGGATGATTTAAAATTTGCTTAATCTGTAATGGTTTTTCTACGAGTTAAAAAAATCTTTGTCACTTGATACCATAGCGTATACTTGATGGCTGAGTGGGTTTGGTTGATTAATTTAATAAATCGTGGATAACATGAGAATGAAAATTTTTGGTACATGTGCTGTGATAACACATCTGAGAAATGCTCTCTATGAAATAGACATAATAAGCTTTTACGGTCTTATAACTTTAGCCTCTGAAGTAGCTCATCTTCAATGTCATGATTCTTCTAAAAGATTAGCAATCTTTTGTAGGGTCTTTATTCACGAAAACGACTTGGCGAAAAGTGATTGAGGTGCTTTTATCGTGTCCATATACTCTCTTCACCTGAACAATTTGCATACTCGCTTGAGATGTACGAGCTCGTCTTTCTTCGACCATATTTTTTTTGTCTCTTATTTACTTACCTTTAAAGAATCACTGCAATTTTAACTTTATATCGATTTGTTACCTTAGTCTTTCAAATCTTTTTCTTTTCTATACACCTTAACTTTACAAATTACGTATCATTCATCCTATTATGTTTATAATCATACGCTTGCATTAATTTATCTTTTTTTCTGTTTCGTTTTTTCTATATTCTCTTTTACATTTCTTATCATATTGTGGCTTAGTAATCCATTGAGTACTCAAACACTTTGGAAAAATGAATTTATATTCATAAGAGCAGTCTTCTTTTTATTGACTATTTATTTATTTATTTAGATTAGCTGCATTCGTTATTAAGGCTTTTCATAATTATTTATTAATACAATTTATACATTAAAAAAATTTACTAAAGTAACGGAACTTTCAAACCTAACTGCTTTTTTATTTATAATAGCTATCGTACCCGTCCTCGACGGGTTTTATTTTCAATTTGACTGATTGATTGTTTGTAGTATTTTAATCAATGTATTAAAAATTAATCCTACATTTCCACCAGTCTTTGGAGTTATATGTAGTGTCTATTTCAAACCAAGTGTATTGCAAGTAAACCTTACGTTACGACTGCATAAATCTAAAATAAGACCTATATTGTACTCTCTAAATTTCCCACGTTGCACAAAAACTTCAAGGAAACTTCCAGGAAGTTTGCCGTGGGAACCTTCTGAAGTTACCCTTGGTAACTTCCTGGAAATTTCCAGGAAATACAATAATGTCAGCAGGTTAGAAGCTTCTCATGGAAACTTCCTGGTAACTTTCTGGAAGCTTCCCATAGAAACTTCCTGGAAACTTCTTGGAAGTTTCCAAAAATCCTCAAAGATATAATAAAATATATAATATATAAATTAATCCTGTGAAGTCAAGTGACGATTTGGTTGAGAGCATAAAGCGCTATCCCAGTAGCACACTTTTGAGGCCTATGGTGGTTCGAGTCCTTTTTTTAAATAATAATTTCATTAAACAATTTTTATATAATTTTTGGAAACTTCCTGGTAACTTGCAGGATGTTTCCAGGAAGTTACCAAGGGTAACTTCCGAAGGTTCCTACGGCAAACTTCCTGGAAGATTCTTAGAAGTTTTTGTGCTATGTGGGTTGAATTATAGTTAAAATTTTTACTAATATTAATAAGTGACTGACATTTTGCTATGGAATTAGTAAATTTTTCTAATAAATATTAATTTCTAATAATTTTTTAATAAAATTTACTATTTTAAAAGCAAAAAGTCAATCACTAATTCAAATTAGTAAACATTTTTACAAAAAAATTATATTCAAAAAATTTTAATTAAAAAATTAATATTTTGACAGGGGTCTATTTACATCAATCAAATTAAAATAAAAAACATTCTTTAAAAACAAATTAATATAATAAAACTTTTTTTAATTTTATAAGAAAATCCCGTTTGGCAAAAAATTTACAATTTTTCCTGATCGAATTAAATTCCTGTAGCTATTTTTCGTTTTTTTAAGTAGAAAGTAAAACGCGTTTTTGTTTCCCACATAGGAATAGTCTAAACTTGTTATTATTTATATTATTGTATAATTTAAATTTAAAATTAACATTAATTAAATTATTATTGCTACAATAATGTTTTATTTAAATCCAATGAAACTTTTTGTCTAGTGTTTTGTAATATTTAAGTGTTTTGTGATAATTCTTAATAGTGTTACATAAAGTATAAGTTTAAATAATTATTAACAATAATAATAACAGACACACAAAAAAAAGTCGTGACCTAAAGGACACAACCCCCTACCCCTATGTTCTTGGGGTCGCGGAAACCAAACATGACCATGAAAAATTTGTGTGCTTCATCATTTTCCCGCTATCACTCCCTCCCACCCAGTCACAGGGGTTGCAATTTCAGATACAAGAAAAAGTCGAGTAGGATGTCTATTCCTATGTTTTTTGGGTCGCTGAATCTGAAAAAGTCATCTAAAAACAAATACTTTCCTCACTTAACCCCCTAAAACCCCCTAAATACCTCCTAGGAGGGGGTTGGAATTTTAATTTTGACGAAATGTTGAGTAAGGTGTCTATTCATATGTTTTTTGTGGCGCTGATTCCGAAAAAGTCGTCTAAAAACAAATACTTCCCTCCCTTAACCACCTACAACCCCCTAAATACTCCCTGGGAGAGGGTTGGAATTACAATTTTTACGAAAAGTCGAGTATTGTGTCTAATCCTATGTTTTTTGGGGATCTCAAACCGAAGAAACAAAAAACTACCACGTCCACGCAGTTGTATCTGGGTTGCGCTAAGAGTGGTAGAATAAATGTCTTTTCGATTTTATAGTTGGGGCATTTCATGTCAAGTGATCAAGGTGGAGAAAAATTTTTCTCCAATCGTAGCAAAACTTAGGGCTTTTGTAGTACTAATAGATAGTAATATTTTGTGAAAATATTTTTTTACCTAGTCCAATATTTTCCGAGGGGGAGGGGGTTAAATTTTTGTGTTTTTCAGTACAATGCTTATTTCAATAATTTTTTACTCTTAAACAATTAAACATACAAATTTGACAAAGTGCATTTTGGAAAAGTTTTTTCATGCTCTTTCGATTGGAAATAAGCATTTTGAAAAAAAAATAATTTTTGACCCAAAAAAATCAAAATTAAAAATAAGTTTCAATTTTTGGGGGAGAAAGACCCGATTTTTTTTTAACGAAAGCTGAGGTTTTTTCCTAAAAGGACATATAAATGATAAAGTGGGACTAGAATGTTTAAACATTGAAAAAAAGAATTTTCTCCTAAACGGAGCTAAAAACCGGGTTTTGAGCGCTCCGGCGAGTAGAAAACTATTTTTTTCAATGTTTAAACATTCTGGTCCCACTTTATCATTTATATGTCCTTTTAGTCAAAAAAGAAAGAGCATGAAAAAATCTTTCCAAAATGTACTTTGTCAAATTCGTATGTTTAATTGTTTAAGAGTAAAAAATTATTGAAATAAACATTACACCAAAAGACCCCTTGATCACTTGACATTAAATGCCCCAGTTGCGTATTTGTGTAATCATGGGTCGACTTTTCGTAAAAATTAAAATTCTAATCCCCTCCCAGGGAGTATTAAGAGGGTTTTAGGGGGTTAAGTGAGGGAAGTATTTGTTTTTAGATGACTTTTTCGGATTCAGCGACCCAAAAAACATAGGAATAGACATCCTACTCGACTTTTTCTTGTATCTGAAATTGCAACCCCTGTGACTGGGTGGGAGGGAGTGATAGCGGGAAAATGATGAAGCACACAAATTTTTCATGGTCATGTTTGGTTTCCGCGACCCCAAGAACATAGGGGTAGGGGGTTGTGTCCTTTAGGTCACGACTTTTTTTTGTGTGTCTGTGTAATTTAGTCATTAATTAAAATAAATAAGAATGTATAAATTAATGAAAGAAAATAATAAAGATATTTTTTAAAAACTTATTTCAATAAAAGCAATTCTAATAATTATTTACATTTTTTTTACTCTCATAAAAGTTTATTTACTACAGAAATATTAATAATATTATTAGTATTCAATAAATTACTTGCCATGCTTTGATTAATTATTAAATAACGCGATTTAATATAAGCTAATAAAAGTAAATTTTGTTTTCGATAACGTGTTACAGCATTTTCCAAATTTATTAAATTTTACCTGCGAATCAGTAATAAGATGGTATTATGCCAGTAAGATTTCTATACTGACCTTGTACTGACTGCCAGTAAATAATTAGTAACAACAGCCCTGTATAGATCAATATTAACCAGCGCCATCGAAGGGTTAAAGTTTAAATGGGGTTTAACATGGGATTAGTGCACTTTCGTACATTTTGTATTATACATTTTTTATTACTCTTTTATTTATTTATTTAACAAAGGTCCCGCAGTCCTTTTGGACCATACATGGGTAACTAGATATAGTATAAAGAAAAATATATAGTAAGTTTTACAAAGAGAAAAGAAATATCCGTATATCCTCATATATACATATATATACACTCATACATGTTTATGTACAAAGAAGAGAAAAAAAAATATATATATATACATAAACAAAGATATATTAAAATAATATGAATTGTAATAAAAGATGTCATAATGCCGCATTTAACAGGTATCATTCAGACAGTTGTCGATATAGTGCTCAATTATAGAGGTAAATTTAGTCAATGTGGAAAAAAATAAGTCTAAATCTGGTTTCATTTTTAAAAATAATTGGTTGATGTGATAACAAGGGAAGTAAATAGGGTCAGAATATGATATCGAAATAGATGGAGTAGGTAAATGGAAGGGTACATAATTGCGTGAGGTAAGTCTCGGCACTCGAAGATTGATTTTAGATAAGATATGAGGCGTCGAAATTTGGGAATTGAGCACTTTAAACAAAAAAATAGTTGCAAATAAAATACGTTTTTCAGCAATAGTTTTGAAGTTAAATCTCCTACACAAAAGCTTGTAGTCTAAACCCTGTTGAGGATAAATGCCATCAGACCTGAACGCAAGATTTTTTAAGAAGCGTTTTTGTATTTTCTCGAGTTCGTCGTTGTATTTTTCAAAAAACGGTATAACAATAGTAAAAGCATATGACATGCGCGAGAGTACGAATGCATTATACAATGTGATCATCGTCGACTGGTTGTTAAATAATTTTGTATACTTAAATAAAAAACCCAAGGCTTTCGAAGCTATTGTAACAGTGTTAGTGATATGGTCCTTAAAAGATAGCTTGTTATCAAAGGTAACACCAAGGTCACAGGTAGAAAATACTCTCTCAAGTTCAACATCGTTAATTTTGTAAGAATAATAGAAAGGATTAGTTCTTCTGGTGAAAGAGAGTACATGACATTTGGAGATATTTAAAGGTAAATGGTTAGATGTAGACCAAGCTTGAATATTTAACAAATATTTAACAAAGTAGAATCATTAATACACTTTATTACACGAAAAAGTTTCACATCATCTGCAAAGAGGAGGATGAAGGACTCGATATTGGTATTAATGTCATTGACGTAAATAGTAAAAAGTGGAGAACCAAGAGAGGAACCTTGTGGGACACCTGTACGTGGAAAAAATTTATATGATGAGAAATTACCCACAGTGACCTGGTGTGACCTGTTTGATAGGTAGTCAAGAATCAAATCTTTTAGATTATTAGGCAAGTCAAGATTAGATAATTTGTTTAAAATAATTTCGTGATCAATTGTGTGCCATGTTGCTTATCAATTATAATGGTACTTAAGGAAGATAGAATAGTATCATGTATTGAACGTTCGAAAACTTTAGCAAAATTCTGAAGAAGTGCAATAGGTCTATAGTTAGTCACGAGAGATTTCTCCCCGGCCTTATAGACAGGAATGATTTTTGCATTCTTCCATTTTTGAGGGAAAGTTCCCGTTTTTAAAGCTAGATTGAAGAAAGTAGTTAAAGGATCAGCTAACACAGTTGCACAGTCTTTAATTATAAAACTGGGGATGCCATCTGGCCCGGATACAAAAGTTGGTTTCAATGATTTCGCTGCTTTAACAATTTGATTACGGCGAAAAAAAAAATATCTATTGCCAAAATAATTTTTGTTATTACTTGCATGGATGTTAGAAGTAGGTTGTAGAGAAGCTTTACAATGTTTTGAAAATAAATCAGCGAAGGCATCAACAATAGTCGGCGGCGTATCGAGTGTGGTATCATTAAAGTACATAATATCAGGTAATATAGGTTTATTGTTATTCTTGTTAATGTACTGCCAAAATTCTTTTGGATTTATTTTAAGATTATTTTCGATGGACTTGACATACAAAGAGTGATTTTTTTTAATGCGTTTGTGCAATGATGCAGAGATAACTTTTATTTACACATCATAATAATCATTAGAACTTTCACATTTTTTTAATAACAAATGCTTCGTATTGACATCGTTAATTATAGACTGGTCGAACCATGGCGGGTAACATTTTTTACTTTTAGAGCAAGGTTTGAAGAATGGAACGAATTTACTAAACGATTCATTAATAATTGATAAGAACTCGTTACACATCAAATCAACTTCTGAAATAAGATTCAGATGTGGCCAATCGATTGTCGATAGATAGACGTAGAGTCCTGGTAAATCTGCTTTGCAAAAATTAAATTTTAAGGTAGTATTTGGTTGCGAAGTAGGTAAAGATTTAAAAGAAGAAAGGTAAAATTTGTGGGTAGATTCTAGTTTTGCTGTAATGAAGAGTGGGGGGTGATATTTATCGAAAGGAACGATAGGATAATCAGCCTTGGTTGTGATGCACTCTACAGAACTACAGACAAGGTCAAGTAGTTTTCCTGAACAATTAAGGCTGAAATTAGTTTGTTGTAAATTATACGTGGCTAAAAAATTGGTTAAAATAATAGATTTTGGATCTCTTAAATGTTGAGAGGATTGAAAGTAATTTGGACAATTAAAGTCACCTGCAAAAATGACAGGATAAGAATGTAAATGTTGACAAGTATCAAGGTCAGAAAAAAAGGAAGAGAAATTTGCGATTGATATGTCAGGCGAAATATAAATAGCAAGGAGCAAAAAAGAGATTGTGTTTTTTTCACAATTAATCCGAGAAAATCAATAGATTGTTGATTATAATTAAGAACTGCAGGTTCTAAACTTGTTACTTTAAATTTATTATTGATTGCAACCAAAACACCACCACCTTTTTTATCGATACGATCTTTACGAAAAACATTAAAGAGAGTTGGATCGAAATAATCATCGGAAGAAATGTGAGGTTTAAGCAATGACTCAGACAATATAAAAACTGAATAAAGTTGCATAACCGGAAAACATTCGAAGTGTAGTTGTTTAGAATTAATACCCCGAGCATTCTGGTAATACAAAAATGTAGAAGATTTTACAGAGTGATAATCGTTGGTGATCCGAGGCGATAAACGATTTTGAGATTCTTCTCTCCTTGTGATGTCCTTGACAGCAATTCTCGTTTTACACGTTGGTATTCCTGTTGTTGGATTTTGGTTTTGTCCAGAGAGATCGAAACTTCGGCAAACTCGGGAGGTAAATGAGCTAATTTTTTTTAGTGTGATGAATGCAGTCCGTACCTGCAAAGGTTCAGTGTCATTTGGAAAAATGACTTTTAATGGTCTGTGATTAGATTGAACGGTAGAGAATTTACCAATACGCCAAATTTTTATGTCATTAAAAAGAGAGTTAGGGTTGCATAAGGAGAGTAAAGATCTAGTTACTGCAAGGTCATCTTGGCGAGAATCAAGAGGGAGGGATGGATCACTATCCTTCAAACCATATACAATTAAATTTTTATGTCTCCTCACACGATCCTCGAATTCATGTAAACAAGAATCAGAGCAGGAATTTGTAGAAAAATTACCTTGAATTATTTCCTCGACCTTATCTTCCAAAGCATCAACACGATGGATGGTTTCTCGTGATTGTGAAGTGCAAATGTCTATTTTCTCGTTGACTGCATTCATTTCAGTAGATAGGTTTCAAATAGTAGCATTTAGATTGGGCAATTCAAATGGAAAAGAGTCTCGAACAAATTGAAGTTCCTCTCTGATAAGCATACGCAAGTCGTCAGATGACGGGGAGTCAGACGAAAGAGCAGTATTCGAAGCGGAGGGGAGAGGCGATGGTGGGCCTTGCCGACATATAAATTTATGGCTTAGGATGTGCTGAACACGAATCCGATATCAAAAATAAGTTTTGACAGCTTCTAGCTGTCAATAATGCTAACACTCTTTTTGAAAAGACAATTTTTGTAGGAGTTTAGACAGTTTTTGTATTAAGTTTGGTAAATTAAACAAAATTAAATCGAATAAAAGCATGTTAAGAACACTAAGGTCAAACTAAGTAGCAATATGTAGTATTGGCAGTTGACAACTATCAATTAAGCTGTCAAACTTTTGAAAAAGAGACTTTTCACATTAAATTACTTGTATACAAGTATTTTTAAGCACATTAAGATTAAATTTTATAGCGACATGTATTCTTAACAGTTGACAGCTATCAAAAAGGTAATTAAAGAATTTTATTTTTTAATCATAATAATTTATTTTTTAAATAAGGACTTTTTTCCATAAAATTAAAAATGTATTAAATGTTGCAGTGCATATGGATATACATTAGGTTTTTAACTAGGGTGTTTTTATTACAATCAGTATAAACTTTATTATATCCTTCGACGACTTAAATAATAAATTTTTTAGATTGACAGCTAAATAACAGTTTTTACCATCCAATATTACATTTTAATACAAGTAATTTAATGTAAAAACTGTTAAAAACTCTCATTTTTAAAATCTTAACAGCTACATTGATAGCTGTCAACTTTCAATATTACATATTGCTGCACTACCGTCGTAAATTATCGATACAGCTGCACGCGCACGGCCCAAAAACATACTAATATTTAAATCACGATTTTTTGTAAATACAAATGTCAGAAAATTAACAAATTTATCATTCGAAAGATTATTAAATTCTACGATTAATGGTAAATATTTGAAAAATTTAATAATTTTACAAATATTGCAGCATTGACAAATTTGACAAAAAAAAATTTAATGAAATTTATTCAGCCCCTTTATATTTTTTAAAAATTGAAATATGTATGTGTGATCTTTGAAGTTTCATATTCAATTTAAGACCAAAAGAGTTCAAAAATATTGTTTAATTCGTGAGATATAGTTTTCAACGTCTGAGCGTTTTTTTGCGAAATCCATTGAATTAGTTGAATTTGGACAGTTTTTGCCTGCAAATACTGGGCAGTTTATAAATATATCTCGCTAAACGATTAAGTTTAAAAAACTTGTTTAGTCTTAAATTAAAAATGAGAATTTAATGATCACACCTGTATATGTGACTCGCTCCCAAGCAAGGTACCTTAAGAAGCAAACGAATTATAGGTTAGGTTCGTGTTAGATTTCTCGTAATTAAAAGTTTATTTTTAATTCTTTGAATTTGAAACTGATTTTCATTGAATATTTTGAAGTTAAAGAAGACTTTAGGATATATAATTTTTAATGAATAAATTAAATAATTAAATAATAAATAAATAAAATAATAAATTAAAAA
This sequence comes from Leptopilina myrica (nomen nudum), assembly GCA_032872475.1. Lineage (NCBI taxonomy): Eukaryota > Metazoa > Arthropoda > Insecta > Hymenoptera > Figitidae > Leptopilina > Leptopilina myrica (nomen nudum). Next base: position 30,202,668 of record CM065464.1, read on the forward strand.
CATAACCTTAATTTTGTTGCTTCTTAGGTACCTTTCTTCGGAGCGTTACACATATATTTCTTTTTTCTGCATTTCAAAAAAAGCAGGAGTTGAAAAAATTGGAATAAAACTTTTCGAACTTTTCGCTTGCTGCAATATTTGTATAAATTATTACAATTTTTAGTTGTTTACCATTAATCGTAGAATTTAATAATCTTTCGAATCATATATTTGTTAATTTTCTGACATTTGTATTTACAAAAAAATCGTGATTTAAAGATTGATATGTTTTTAGGCCGTGCGCGTGTATCCGTAATAATTCCTGACCGTTGCGTACTTAGTTTAACCCTAGGGTTCTTAAAATCTTTTCATTCGATTAAATTTTGTTCAATTTACAAAACTTAACACAAAAATTGACTAAAATCTTGGGTCATTCTGACGATCGTGACAAATAACTCGTACATTAGATTTTTTAAATAAAAAATAATAATTTTTCAAAACTTTTACGTCCTAATAAGAGCATTCAGCATGAATTAATCGGATTCTATGAAAAATAAATTGAAAATTTGAAAAATTTTAAACTATGAGAAACGCATTTTAACACAAATGTTTTAACATTTTTTTTGAAATGGTAAAAATATTAATTTATGAATATGTATGGTCTATTATTGTATTATTAATATTGTTATTATTATTAAACTATTTAATTATTTCTCATGAGGTATTAGTGTCAATAAATATTTTATTGAATCATCAAAAGCAAGTCAGCAAGTCACCAACAATAAAACCCTTATTTTTAACTAAGTCCCATAGCATAGTGGTAAGAGTGATGTCTTGTAGTCAGTAGGTCGTAGGCTCAAATCCCGCGTGCGTCAGATTTTTTTTGGCCACGATTTAATTTAAAAAAGTAAAAGTTGTTGAATGTTAATGTTATTTATCAATAATAATTGGATTAATTTATTATTAATAAATAATTTATTTATTAATTTAATTGAAAATAAAGTTGAAGGCTTTTTATGAAATCCTTAAGGCAACCGCGTGGAAAATCCATATGGAATGCATGAGGATTTTCCTCAAGGACACCCATGAGGGAAAGCATGTCACGCCATCGAGGGCTTCATGTGGATTGCCCCTACAGATTCCACATAGGAAGATGACAATCTACGAGGGCCTCGCCGGGGCCCCTTACCATTTTCTACATGGGCATAAAATAAATTTAATTTTTGTAAAGATTATACTATTTAAAAAAATATCTGAAATTTTGTGATGAGTTAATAGAAACACTAATACTGTAAATCGTATAAGTATTTAACTAATTATTTATTTTAGTCGTTGTGTGGTAATAACAATTAAATTTTATAGCTTTTTTAAAGCCAAATTCGAACCTAAACTTTATCATTTATGAACATGATTTTCCAACATATTTTTAATAAAATTTGTATACTAAAATGTATTGTATAAATTATGAGATTCTCCAAAAAACAAAACTTGAAATATTAAATTTAACATTTTTAACATTACCAAAAGTATTATTATTATATTTAACTAAATTATTTTTTCAAGAAGTAAAATTAGATATTTCGTCTTAAAAATAATATTTACAGTTCAATAAATTAGAAAAGTTGATTTAAAAAAAAATGATTATAAAGTTACCACTGCACAGTAAACTTCTGTAAACCCACGTGTTTCTAACATGAGAAATATCTTATACATGTGTATTAAATATTTCTCCTTCTTATGTAATCTGAATAGAAAGAATGCTTTTGTATAAATTTAAAGGGACATTATTTTCAAAATTTAAAGATCCTCTAACAATCAGGCACGCGCCAAACTATATCAACAGATAAGATCTTATTTTGACAACATATAGTAATAGATTTTATGAATGAAATTGTGTAATTAAAATCTCTCTTTAATATTATATTTTATTTTTGAGAAAATTTGTCGCTTTGTAACCAAGTTAGAGGAACCTGTTCCAATAACTATACAACTATATAACTATAAAGCATTCAGCTTTTTAAGAAATCTTTTAAATGACCATTCGTGAAAATGAAAATTGGCTGAAATGAGAATTCTGAAATTTAAAAATTCAGATTATTTAGAATTTCGTTTAATAAGAATTCTGGTAAATAAAACTTTATTAAAATAATGATTCTTTAAAATGAAAAGTCGGTTAAATTAAAAATATATTAATTGAACATTCTAAAAAAATGAAAATTCTTGTAAATAAAAATTCGGTTAAATAGAAATTAAATTAATTTTTAATTTTATTAAACATAACTTCTGTTTAATTGAGATTAGGCTAAAAGATGATTATGTCTAATAAAATTGTAACAATTGAAAATTCTCTAAAATAAGTTTTCGGGTCTACTCATGCGCCTCATTAAATTATATCGTAAGAAAAAATTTCTTTATAGTTAAAAAATTGTGTAAATTTAATTTTAATTTATTAATTTATATTTTATAATTTTATCCATCGAAAGAAAGATAACAAAATTATCTTATTAAGTAGTGGATGATTTAGAAAGAAAAAAAGCTGAATTACCGTATAGTTATTTGAGCAGGTTCCTCTAATTTGGTTACAAAGCGACAAATTTTCTCAAAAATAAAATATAATATTAAAGAGAGATTTTAATTACACAATTTCATTCATAAAATCTATTACTATATGTTGTCAAAATAAGATCTTATCTGTTGATATAGTTTGGCGCGTGCCTGATTGTTAGAGGATCTTTAAATTTTGAAAATAATGTTCCTTTAAATTTATACAAAAGCATTCTTTCTATTCAGATTACATAAGAAGGAGAAATATTTAATACACATGTATAAGATTTTTCTCATGTTAGAAACACGTGGGTTTACAGAAGTTTACCGTGTAGTGGGCTTTTAAATCAAAATAAAGGAAACATATATAGATTTATACTTCCCTCGGTCTGTTAACCAATTAATGTATGTTTTAAACTGAAATACATGTTATTTTCAAATTAGAAAAAAAATTTCTTTTCTTACATCTCTAAACAACATAAACAAAATACTTTATAATCAATTTTTTTAAAATCAACTTTTCTAATTTATTGAACTGTAAATATTATTTTTAAGACGAAATATCTAATTTTACTTCTTGAAAAAATAATTTAGTTAAATATAATAATAATACTTTTGGTAATGTTAAAAATGTTAAATTTAATATTTCAAGTTTTGTTTTTTGGAGAATCTCATAATTTATACAATACATTTTAGTATACAAATTTTATTAAAAATATGTTGGAAAATCATGTTCATAAATGATAAAGTTTAGGTTCGAATTTGGCTTTAAAAAAGCTATAAAATTTAATTGTTATTACCACACAACGACTAAAATAAATAATTAGTTAAATACTTATACGATTTACAGTATTAGTGTTTCTATTAACTCATCACAAAATTTCAGATATTTTTTTAAATAGTATAATCTTTACAAAAATTAAATTTATTTTATGCCCATGTAGAAAATGGTAAGGGGCCCCGGCGAGGCCCTCGTAGATTGTCATCTTCCTATGTGGAATCTGTAGGGGCAATCCACATGAAGCCCTCGATGGCGTGACATGCTTTCCCTCATGGGTGTCCTTGAGGAAAATCCTCATGCATTCCATATGGATTTTCCACGCGGTTGCCTTAAGGATTTCATAAAAAGCCTTCAACTTTATTTTCAATTAAATTAATAAATAAATTATTTATTAATAATAAATTAATCCAATTATTATTGATAAATAACATTAACATTCAACAACTTTTACTTTTTTAAATTAAATCGTGGCCAAAAAAAATCTGACGCACGCGGGATTTGAGCCTACGACCTACTGACTACAAGACATCACTCTTACCACTATGCTATGGGACTTAGTTAAAAATAAGGGTTTTATTGTTGGTGACTTGCTGACTTGCTTTTGATGATTCAATAAAATATTTATTGACACTAATACCTCATGAGAAATAATTAAATAGTTTAATAATAATAACAATATTAATAATACAATAATAGACCATACATATTCATAAATTAATATTTTTACCATTTCAAAAAAAATGTTAAAACATTTGTGTTAAAATGCGTTTCTCATAGTTTAAAATTTTTCAAATTTTCAATTTATTTTTCATAGAATCCGATTAATTCATGCTGAATGCTCTTATTAGGACGTAAAAGTTTTGAAAAATTATTATTTTTTATTTAAAAAATCTAATGTACGAGTTATTTGTCACGATCGTCAGAATGACCCAAGATTTTAGTCAATTTTTGTGTTAAGTTTTGTAAATTGAACAAAATTTAATCGAATGAAAAGATTTTAAGAACCCTAGGGTTAAACTAAGTACGCAACGGTCAGGAATTATTACGGATACACGCGCACGGCCTAAAAACATATCAATCTTTAAATCACGATTTTTTTGTAAATACAAATGTCAGAAAATTAACAAATATATGATTCGAAAGATTATTAAATTCTACGATTAATGGTAAACAACTAAAAATTGTAATAATTTATACAAATATTGCAGCAAGCGAAAAGTTCGAAAAGTTTTATTCCAATTTTTTCAACTCCTGCTTTTTTTGAAATGCAGAAAAAAGAAATATATGTGTAACGCTCCGAAGAAAGGTACCTAAGAAGCAACAAAATTAAGGTTATGTTTTTAATTTATTATTTTATTTATTTATTATTTAATTATTTAATTTATTCATTAAAAATTATATATCCTAAAGTCTTCTTTAACTTCAAAATATTCAATGAAAATCAGTTTCAAATTCAAAGAATTAAAAATAAACTTTTAATTACGAGAAATCTAACACGAACCTAACCTATAATTCGTTTGCTTCTTAAGGTACCTTTCCTGGGAGCGAGTCACATATACAGGTGTGATCATTAAATTCTCATTTTTAATTTAAGACTAAACAAGTTTTTTAAACTTAATCGTTTAGCGAGATATATTTATAAACTGCCCAGTATTTGCAGTCAAAAACTGTCCAAATTCAACTAATTCAATGGATTTCGCAAAAAAACGCTCAGACGTTGAAAACTATATCTCACGAATTAAACAATATTTTTGAACTCTTTTGGTCTTAAATTGAATATGAAACTTCAAAGATCACACATACATATTTTAATTTTTAAAAAATATAAAGGGGCTGAATAAATTTCATTAAATTTTTTTTTGTCAAATTTGTCAATGCTGCAATATTTGTAAAATTATTAAATTTTTCAAATATTTACCATTAATCGTAGAATTTAATAATCTTTCGAATGATAAATTTGTTAATTTTCTGACATTTGTATATACAAAAAATCGTGATTTAAATATTAGTATTTTTAATTTTATGGAAAAAAGTCCTTATTTAAAAAATAAATTATTATGATTAAAAAATAAAATTCTTTAATTACTTTTTTGATAGCTGTCAACTGTTAAGAATACATGTCGCTATAAAATATAATCTTAATAAAACTTTATTAAAATAATGATTCTTTAAAATAAAAAGTCGGTTAAATTAAAAATATATTAATTGAACATTCTGAAAAATGAAAATTCTTGTGAATAAAAATTCGGTTAAATAGAAATTAAATTAATTTTTAATTTTATTAAACACAACTTTTGTTTAATTGAGATTCGGCTAAAAGATGATTATGTCTAATAAAATTGTAACAACTGAAAATTCTCTAAAATAAGTTTTAGGGTCTACTCATGCGCTCAATTTAATAAAAATAAATAATTTTGTAAGTTCGGTTGCTATGTCTATATGAATTGACTCAGTAATAATCAAAATAAGACAAAATAAATAATAAAGTTTATTTACCTTAGAATGTATTCCCCTTTACTCGCTTATGAACAGTAATTTCTTATTTCATCCTCTATAATAATTCTATAAACAAAAATTTAAACAAAATTCAATAATAGAATTTTATAAATCCTACCTACAATTACAAGGTCAAGTTTTCCCTATTTCCTAAATTAATTATTCGACTAATAAATAAATATTCTTTAATATAAATTTTTCTAAATTTTGATTTATTTTGGATATGATAAAATTATAATATCAAAAAATAATTAAAATTTATTTAACTTATATAATAAAATCTATTTATTTCTCTGAAAAATTATCTAAATAATTAATTCAAATGAATTAATTATTATTTCCTAATATAAATAATAATTTGGTGGTCTGGGATCAATATTCATTGAATCTTTCAAACTGCAACATCGATATAGCCTATTACTATATGAACACAGCTCATAAGAGTATTCAATAAACTAACGATTTGCTGTTGTTACTCCTTGAGAAATCAAAACTTAGGTTAAAAGTTAAAAAGACTTTAACGAGTTCCTCAAATTCTTATTCCAGGGCTTGACTTTGAGAATAATCTTGAAATTAACAAATTATAAGTTGTAAAACAACAAATTCTTGTATAATTTTTACGATTTGTAGTGTATATATTTTAAATGTTAATAATTATAACTTTCAATAACAGGTTGTAAGTTGCAGACCAACGAACTCCTGAATATTTCCAGATTATAATATTGTATATGTAATTGTTAAAATATATTCCATAATAACAGGTTGTAAGTTGCAGAACAACGAACTCCTTAATATTATAAGTATATAATATTGTTAAGTTTATATATAAAATAAGTGTTCATGCTTACCATTTCAAATGTCAGCATAAAAAAAAGAGCGATGTTTCCATTTTCGAAGCTTAAATAGTATTGTTCAACCCCCAGATTTACAATTTTTGTGTAAAATTTAAAAACTATATTAGTGTACGTAAAACTCTTTACTTTGATTGACTAAAATTCAAAACTTTCCCCTACCATTTAGGGACGCTTATTTTTGCCATACATTTCTTACCGCCAATTCTATCCCTCTCTTTACTTTTTGGAAAGCGTCTAATTTTTCTCGCCAATAGTATTTAAATTTCAAAATGAGGATAGAGATATATTTTCTCTCTTTCTGGTCACCAACGTATCTAACGTTTTCCCGAGAACAATGCCATTGTATAGCTGTCAATCACTTTTTCTCTATGAATTTATTCTATTTCTTTAAATTTAAATAATTCTATAAATAATGAACTTACAATCATTTTATATTTTGTTAACAATATCTATTAATTTTTATCTATTTATTGATATACATTTTATCATTACTTTATTTATTCTAACAAATTATAATTAAATAATTTAATTAATAAAATTAATGTTATTTATATAAAACAAAATATACATTTTAAATAGAAAATTAACATTGTGTTAAATTTTATCATTTATTGATATAATATTTATTCAAATTTCAAATTGATTTTATAAATTTGAAATATCAAATTTTCTTTTCTCTCTCCAAACCTTGGCTTTGGGTTAACAGAGCCTTTTCATATTTAGCTGTTTATATATTTGTACAACTGTACTCTATTGTCCTTATTTTGAATTTTCTATACTTTTACTTTCATTGAAATTATATTTTTTCATCTACAAAATTCAATAATTATAAATTTATTTATAATTACTACATTTTTAATTTCGACTATTGAAATACCATTTCATGTTTAAATATCTGAGGATGCCTGTCGTCGACGGGCGAAAGCTCATAAATTAATAACAAAAAAATATATTTTTAAAATATTAAAATTAAGGATTTTTAAAAAAACAAAATAATATCACAGTAAAATTGTAAAACCAAACAAAATAACATTACAATATTAATTATAAAGAGTCAAAATTTTCAAATTACCTTTCAGAAAAATGGTGAGGGCCTCCGGAGAGGCCCTCGTGGATTGCCCCTTTGATCCACAAAATAACATTACGATATCTTTGTTGTATTATATAAATTAGCGTTAGGATAATATTTTTGGAATTCGATTCTGGTGTTCTAAACATGCCTAGACACGCCCTTTCGAAAACTCTTATTTTTTCCATATGTGATGGAGATACATTGAACCATATTTAACAGTCATATGTGATAATCGGTCTCACCAGTAAAATATATCATAACAATTTTACTCTAGGCTGTTATTGCGACGTATAAAATAAACTTTTATATTGAAAAAAAGCTTTTTTTTCTTTTTCTATCGCCTTACCCACTTGTATTTAATCCCGCTAAATTCAATATTTCAATAATATAAATGTTAAAAAGTACTGGCTAAAGGGCTTTTGTGCGCACGTTTTAATAGATATCCGTAACGCGTTTAACTCTGCAAAATGGGACACTTGTATGAAAGCAATGACATGTAAAGGGGTACCAACGTACCTGTTGCGAATGATAGACAACTATCTTAGCGACAGATGGGTTGTCTACGAGAGCGATGCATGTCATATCAAAGAGAAAATGACATGCGGAGCTCCCCAAGGATCAAAAGTGGGTCCAACCAACTGGAACGTTATGTATGACGGTTTTCTAAGGTTGGACTTACCAATATCGGTGTTCCCAGAGAAAATAAGCGAAGACTGGTGGCGACTGTGGTTCAATCAAAGCAGCTATACACTGCCCCTGTATGATCCTCAGCCCTTAAGATCCACAGCATCTCTGACAAACTCCTCTCGGCACAGAGAGAGCCAGCAAGGAGAATAACGTCAGCCTTCAGAACGGTGTCTAACTGCGCTCTCCGGGTGCTTGCTGGATTACCGCCAATGGACTTGTTGGCAATGGAAAGGCAGGAAAATTTTTAGCTCTCCAAAAATCTGGTGGGCAACCCAAAGCGTAGAGAAAGACTCAAAGCTTTAATCCGACCCGAGTCAAGAAAAAGACTCGTTCTGAGTTGGCAGGAGAGATGGGATGGGGAATTAAAAGGCAGATGGACTCATCGCCTGATTCCCCACCTCGACACATGGTTGGAAAGACAACGCGGTGAAGTAAGCTACTACCTTACACAAACGATGTCGGGTCATGGTTGTTTCGGATAGTACTTCTATCGGTTTAAAATAGAAGCAGACGCGAAATGTGTGTACTGCAACGGTTCGGGTGACGACGAAGCAGAGCACACGCTTTTTTCCTGTGGGCACTGGCGTGAAATTAGGGAAGCCATGTTTTCGGCCGTGGGCACTGAAGTCACGGTCAAGAACATGGTACCAATTATGTTACAGAGTGCAGACTAATGGCGCGAAATAGAGTCCTTCATCATCAAAGTGATGCAGAAGAAGGAGAACGACAGAAGGACGTTACAACAACAACGGAAGACGGAGGAGTCCTTAAATTGATCTTGTTCCTCTTCCGCTAGCGCTTAGCTAATGATTTCAGATCTGGAGGTAGGTAAGGAGACCTCCACTGGTGATGCAAGCTTGACGGCAGTTCCGCCAGGAGAGATATGTCTCAAAAAGGGTGTGGTTTTTAGTGGGTCGACCAGAACAAGAGCGGTTACCCCCACATAACATAGGAGTGCGGGCTCCAGGTATTTGCCTTGGAAGTAGGCCTCCAAGAGTTAGCAGATTTTCCACTTCCCTCGTAAAAAAAATTTAAAAAATAAACAATAAATATTGGTTTATTAAATAATAAGTATAGGTTTCATGAATTGCAACTGTGAGTTTAAATAATATTTTATTAAGAGGAAAATAAAATGTATTTACAGTGTTTGATGTAACAAGTTATAGATTTTATTATTGATACTAGTCACTTTTACTTGCGCGCTACGCGCGCCCCTTTTTTCTGCTATTTAATATGAAAATATTTTAACATTAAAAAAGTTTCTTACATTATTTTAAAGATAAACACATATTTATTAAAAGAATTTTATCTTAAAGGATTAAATTTTGTTTTAAATTTTGTATTCCTAAATTGCACCAATTTTTCAGCAATCTTGAAACAAGCTTATATAAGCTTACGTATATAATTGCCTCAAGCTTCAAATGTTTAAATTATTCAAATTATTTATAACAATTAATTCTTTTAAAAAAGACTAATATTTCTTTAATTGAATCAAATAATTAATTTTTTTGCATAGGTAATTTGGAAAATCTGCATACAGATACCTTGGATTCCGCATTTCAAGGTTATGTGGGGTTGTTAAAATAAAAGAATATAAAATAAAGACAAATTATAAAATTGTTTAGCAAGCTAGCGACCTACTGCCAGCCCCGACCCACTAAAACCCGTAACCCTTCTCTTGAAGCCCTTCACCCACCCTCGGAACTGTCGTAAGACTTTAGCCTTCAAGGGTGGCACTCCAACTCTGTCGCTGGTGCAATGTTAAAGAGTAAAGGAACAAATGTTAAAAATTTAAAAAAAAAACTAGACGGACATAAAAAACCAATGAATCAACTAAACATATATATAAAGATCAAAAAATAAAATTGCAAAAGAACAAATTAAATAAAAACACAAATAAGTCAAATAAAAGAATAAATAAACAAATATGTAAGTCAGAAGTATAAAAAAGTAAAAGGACAGTATAAAAAACGCAAAAAAATTTAAATAAATAAAATAAATAATTCAAAATTATGTGTATTATAAAAATAATAAAAATTAAAATGTTGCACAATCGACTCTACCTTCTGAGAGACTCAAGCTAGAAAGTATTAAGCACTTAAATTTTACAATTGAGGAGCCGGGAAGAAGAACTCGCCGAGCGCGGGAACGTATTCTCTAATATCAGTCGGGGAGCAGTGAGCGCCTCTCGGCCTGTCACTGCTAGCCGATTGGTATTAACGCATGCGTTGGAGCGCTCGGCGAGTTCTTCTTCCCGACTCCTCAATTGTATTAACCCATTTAGTCCCAAATGTCCGTATTTCTTTGCACAAGTTCGAGCTTTCCGTTCTACGAGCTACGATCTTCAAAAAAATCAGGAGATAGGTTTTTATAATGGTTTCAGTGTCCTCTTTCAGAATCTAAAAATAAATTTCAAATTTATAGTAAAATGTTATAATTGTTTAAACAAAAAAATGCCGTTTTTTAAAGTTTTTTTCTTTAAAATCAGATTATTCAATCGAAATCGGTTAGAAAAAAATCCGGGATATAAAAATATCGCGTCCAAAATATTGGAACTATCAAATAGACATGATACGGAAAATAATTTTTTTCAAATTTAAAAATTGCTCCTTAAAAAATGGCCGCCAAAATATTTAAATATGGAAAAATAATTTTAAAAAATACTAAAATTATTTTCTTAACTTTTATGCTTCGTTTGAATAAAATATTGTTGCTTCAACAAAAAACATTGTTATATGATGTCAATTAACAATATTATAAACAATTTGCAAAACATAAAGTGGATTCGTAGAAAATTTTTTTTAATTACATTACGCTCTCTTGTAATCAAAATGTTGCTAAAGTTTCAAACTTTAATTTAAAGGACAACGCACAAAATGTAGAGAAATTTGCTTTCGGCCAAATTGGTTGAAACTTCAGGAAGATGTTCTTTGAGATGTTCTGACCAAATTATGTATGGGTTAATTTGACCCTGAAAGAATATTTTTTGAGTTACAGTGGATAAAAGTGAGGAAAATATAAAAACCTAAATTACTCACATTCTAGACATTCTGAGGTGCTTTTGTGTAACTTTACTCATCTGATTAACTTTGAGTATCAGTGAAGTTTACTCGAAGTAAGAATGACAGTGCAGAATGAGTAAGAGTAAAATAAATGCGATTCAAGGGTGAAATAAACGTCAGAATGACTGGATAGTAATGTAAGATTAGGATAATAGTGAATAAAAGAAAAATGTGATTAACTTTTAGTGTCAGTGAAGCTTATTTGTATAAAGAATGACAGTGAAGAAAGAGTGAGAGTTAATTAAGTGTATAATTACGAGGTAAGAGGGAATTAAACGTCACATTGACAGAATAGTAATGTAAGATTAGGATAGAAGTTACAAAATAAGAAATCAGATGATATTTTAGTGACAGTATATAATTAAGATGTAAGAGTGTTTGATATGAATGTGAAGTGAAGTTACAGAATAAAACTTCTGTTATTGTCGTCAATAAGAAAATGTCCTAAACATGTACTTAACTGTCCTCAGTGTATCGTGAGAATGACTAAATTATGTCTTAAAATGCCCTTAACATGTCCCATGCATGTCACAAATACTTCCTGAAAATATACATATGATGCAATTGAACGTCTTCTTCTTTTAAAAAATATATTTCTGAAGACATTGATATGATTGAAAAACATTTATTAAAAATATGCTTCGTAAATAACAGAAGTTCAGTTCTATAACTTTACTTAATATTCATATCAATCTAAACTATCTTACTATCCTGTCATTCTGACGTTTACTTCACTCTTAAATCGCATTTATTTTACTCTTACTCATTCTTTACTGTCATTTTTACTTCAACTAAACTTCACTGATACTGAAAGTTAATCAGATGAGTAAAGTTAAACAAAACCACCTCAGAATGACTAAAATGTGAGTACTTTACTTTTTTTATATTTTACTCACTTTTATCCTCTGTAACTCGAAAATTATTCTTTTAGGGGCAAATTGACCAATACATAATTTGATCAGAACATCTCAAAGAACATCTTCCTGAAGTTTCAACCAATTTGGCCAAAAGCAAATTTCTCTACATTTTGTGCGTTGTCCTTTATTTAACAATATTTAAAAATATTATAAACAATTTTTATAGAAAAAGAAGTTTTGAGTGGAAAGAATTTTTTTTCACGTTTTACTTGGTTTGACATTAGAATAAATTTTAGAGAGACAAACCTTCGTTTGTAATTGTTTAACATTTTTTTAACAATATTATAATTCTCCCGTGAAAATTTGTCATTTGAGCCTCTGGAAAGTAAAACCACATATAAAATTTATTCAGTCGTTTTCATTGTCCTGTGATATCTAAAAAATCAATGCTTTAAACATAAATTTTAAACAAGTTTGTCTTTTGAAAACATAAAAAATAAATTAAACTGAAAGTTGTAGTTGGCACATTAATTTTTAAGACACCAGGTACTAATGAAAATGTCAGTACAAATTTTATATGTAGTTTTAATTTCCAGAGGCTCATTTAGTAACATTATGTGATAAATCTAAAACAAGCAACCTTGTTCCATTACACAAGTTTTTGTTTTACATTTAATTTAGCATAATTCTGTTCTCCTATGTTAATATGTTCTGCAATACTTATAATTATCATTAACTTGTTGAGTAAGAATTTCATCTTGTATATCTAATAACCCCCGAAAGTCAGTTAAATTATATCCTTCGTTAAATAACATTGTTTTAATATTTCTATAAGCCCTGTGTTCAGCTTCAATGTAATTAATTTTTAAATATTTTTTTGACATTTTACGCTTAAATTGTTCTTATAGTTTATCTGGATGTACAGGATGACAATCAATTAAAACTCTTGTGAATAATTGGCGAAGTGAATGACGCATCATCCATAATGCAGCTTCTTCCAGTGTCCTAATTCACTCACTATCATCTTCTACAAGTCCTAATGCCAAACAAGCAGTAGTAAAAGATTTATGAACAACTCCATTAACTGTTCTTAAACTTCCAAAAGAAATTTCTCCTTTTACGGTAAGTAACAATAGTCTAAGGTGAAATAACTCCAATTGGTGTGGATTAACAGAATACATTCTGCCCAATACTTTTTTTTACGAATTCTTTGTTTCCATTCAAGAGATTTTGTTATCCATGTATAATGCTCTGGTATTTCTGAATAATAATACTTTTGAGCAGTACTATCTCGTTGGTTAAGTTTAAAATAATCCAGAAGTTTTGTATTTTTATTTAAATCGAAAAAAATTCCGTTACTATCTTTTTCTTCTCGAATAATAACATTCTGTTCATTTGGCAAATGTATGGGTAAGCGATTAACGCTATAACTTTTTTTTCCCCTAAAGGTTTACTTAGAATTCTCCAAACTGCCTCAACTGGACCAACATATCTATTTTTTTCATAATTATGTATTTTATTATGATTAACAGTTACCTCACCATTCGCATTTGTGATAACAATAAATGCAGCATCATGCCCTTTGAGAAAATATTTATATAAATATTTAACAGACTTAATACTTGAAACTATTTCTACAGTAATATGGCAATGAAATATTTCTGAAAGTTTAGGGCAATACGGAACAACATTAGAACTATCAACAATAAATCCATTTGGTCGTTCATACACTTTATTATTATTTCCTCGACGACAATGAACATAGCAATATTCTTTAATTGTAGTTTCTTCTGGCTAATTTTTTTGAACATTTTTTGAACATTTTCCATTAATGAAACACTTATCTCCGCAAGGTCCATGAATATTATTTTGCATTATTATTTTATGTAAAATAGGATTGATATTTTCATAAGGAATTTCTGCACAAATATAACGATCAACACTTTCAACTGTTAATATTTTAAAATTTTCTTTCAATATAACTAAGAAATGAATGTGTGGCAATCCTCGCGTTTGAAATTCAATGACATAAACAAAAGATTTGACCTCTCCAAAAAATTTATTACCAACAATAAGTTTAAATAGATGTTTTACTTTTAATGCGAAAACCCTAGTTACTATATCAGATTTATCAGCAGCAGATTGATAGGGGAATAAATTTTTCTTTATCTCTTTTCAATTTGGGTTACATGTCATTGTAATAAATAAATCTGGTCTACCATGACGCGCAACAATAGCCATCGAATCCTGATATTGTTGCACCATATTGCGAGGTGATCCTATAAAAGTAGAAGGCAATATAAGCTTTTTTCAACGTGTACATCATTTTCCAACTCATGATTGTGTAAATAATCTATCAGTCCTTTATATGTTTCACTTCTCAATTAACCTTGATTATTTGCACAAAATCTTAATCTATCTTTTTCTACTTTTACATAATTGTCAACCACCCATTGTTGAAACACTCTACCTCCATATAAAAATTGATTAAATTTATTATCTCTTACAGCAATTTTGTATTAAATGTAGGCAAACCTAGAATTAGTATGATTTCTACTTCTGTAATCACTATCACTACGAATCATATTAATATTATAACCCTTATTTCCAAGTGGATAAAATATGGGATAAATCCATGGTTCAACATTCGGATCTAAATTACTAACTAATTTCTATTCCTTCGTAGATTTATTATAAACCGTTACATAAGATTCTGGTATTTCTCTTTCAGAGTTTGTATTTAAAATTACAGCAACTTCATTAAATCTTTGAAAATTGTATCTATTGTTATTAAAGCCTTTTTTCAACGTGAACAATAATTGTAAATCAGGAATTTCTTCATTTTTTTGTCTTGCTAATTCAGCTTCTATTTGAATTACCACTGACATCATCATGTAAGATTTTGTGTATGCATTCGAATTTCTCATAATATTTTCTATAGATGATAAAGCATCTTCATCCAAATTTTCGTTACTTTTTAATCTGTATTTGATTGATTCGTCAGGACCATAAATAAATAATTGACCAAAACATGGATCCTGACCTTTATCCGGATATAAAGCACTATTAATTTTATAGTAAATTTGACCTTGAATTTTATAACAGAATGGTCCTGTTCTTCTACCATTAAAATTAATTACATTAGCCTTTAAAGATGCAAAAACAAAAGAATTATTATACAGTCTTATATTCTTTTTAAAGTGACCTGATTTTTTATGAAACCCTTGTAACAAAAGCCATAATTCATTTGGATATTGTATTGCAGTTAACACAACACCTACATGACTACAGCAGTAATTAAATTTAACTTTTTTACCATCAACTTTTTCATCTTTAAAATGTTTAGCTTGACAATGTGTGCAGTAATTATTTATCGGACCTAGATAATTTTCAACATTTAACTCATTTTTAATTTGATGCTTTCATCGAGTATTTTTTGTTTTTGACAAAGAACTTGTATCACTTTTTTCTTTTTTTAATTTAAGGTTCTCAGTATATTTAATTTTGGATTCGACTTGAAGTTTTTTCTTAGTTGAAGTGTGCTTTTCACCTAAATAATTTATGTTATCAATTGTACGTTTTAATTTTTGCCTCTCACGATATTTTTTTTTGTATTTTAGCCCTACTTCTTTTAAGTGTTTTTAATGCTATATTTCCTTCATTTATTGCATTAGGGGAGACCGGGGCTAAACCTGACGGATTTGGTCTTTGACCAGAAAACTCATACAAAAACATACTTTTTGCTAAAGTGTAATATACCGTTGTAAAGCTTGTACTTTCACCTACAAATCGCACTTGTTCGATTTAAAAAAAGTACAATAGCTTTAGAGATATATTGCTTCGAAGGTGACTACCTCAAAAACTAAAATCCGAAAATTGGTGGGGCTAAACCGGACACCCCATGGGGCTAAATCGGACACGGCCAATTAATTGAAGAATGCGATAGAAATTTTCATTTTTTTTAAAAAAGTCAAATCAATTCTTTTTTTATTTATTTGTAGATATTTCTATACAAAAAATATAATATAATATGTAAAATCGGTAATAATTATAATATAAAATGAATTACAGTTTTCAGGCTTGTCTGTTTGTAGCAACTCGCTTGCGAATTAGAGTTTTAAAATAAATTCTTTATTTATTTCTTTATAAAGTGGTTCTAAGCAAAGAATATAATATAAAATAGTTAATTAATATAAAATAAATTAAAGAATTCAAAAATTTGGTTGTTTTTAATCACGATGTCCGATTCAGCCCCACACCGTCATCTAATAATTAACCTGCAACATATTTTTTCTTCTTAATGTTTTCCATTCAACGTTTTTTCTACTAAACTCAGTACACCTTGAGCTAAAAGAAAAATGGCCGTATGATATTTGCACTTTAATTTTAACGATAAAAACACCAAAAAATGAAGAAAAATTTTTTTTTACTTTTACCTCAAGAAATGGCATTTTCACATATTAACGGCAACCATTATTACAAGAAAATTGACACTTCCCTAAAACCTCATACAGCATATGCATCACGAAATTGCGCGTTCATAGGTTATTTACACGATTTGAAATTCTTCACGGTTTCGGAAATATTTGACTTGTCCGGTTTAGCCCCGTGTCCGGTTTAGCCCCGGTCTCCCCTAATTTTATTATTTCCGGGAAAGAAACGGATGTGTATGCTTCCTCTAAATAACTTTCATTATCAATTTTACGTTTTAATTTTTGCCTCTCTCGATAATTTTTTTGAATTTCAACTCTACTTTGTTTAAGTGTTGTTGATGCAATATTTCCTTCATTTATTTTATTTATTTCTCTCGTGAAAGAAATGGAAGTGTGTGCCTTCTCTGAATAATTTGCATTATATATACTTTCTAATTGAATCACAATAGGTAACGTCTGGGTAACGGCGTCGGTAACGCCGACTCTGGTAACGGCTACCTTTCCTTCTTTCTTTAAAGACAATATAAATAAGAGTGTCTCTCTTCACCTAATTTGCATATCTACTCGTTTCATATTAAGGAAAATATAACAAATAAAATTCGAAATTTTAAACTTAAAAATAAACAATGATAAAACGTGAACTGAATGAAGACAACAAACTTAGACTTATGTCTTTTTTTAGCCGAAAAAGACAGGGACAAATTTTGATTATTTGCTTGCGTTGTTTGTTGTAACCATTATAACCTAATTATGATAATTCGGAGCCATCTGTTGAAAAAAATCGCCACAAATCGCGAAATGCGGGACATTCAAAATGTTAAATATTCAACTAATTAGTAAATTATACGTATTTAAAATTATGTTCTAAAAAATAATAGATGTTGACTTAATAATTAGATTTACATTTATTTTAAAATACAATATAAATTGGGCCAAAATAAGTGAAACCGGCCACTTGAAAAATTTTTGTCTCCAATTTTCAAGTTATGTATGATTTTTGGTAGATATATGAGTATATACTTTAAGGAATAAATAAAGCGATTGCTAAAAAATGAAAATTTATAATTGTTATTAACAATTCTTTTAAACAATTGCAAATTGAAAAATGTTCTCAATGTTTTTAAAACATTAAATTTCGATGTTATAATGCGCAAAACTCCAACGATTAATTTAAAAAAAAGAAAAATGATTAACCAGCTTCCTGGTTGTCATTAAAAAATGTCACATGGGCCAGGTCAGGAAATCCTAAGTCGTTCAAAAAGTTTATCAGATACACGGCTTCCTTGGCGGCGTCGAACATTGCCATGTATTCCGCTTCGGTAGAAGAAAGCGCGGAGGTGTGTTGTTTGCGTGACTCCCAGGATAAAGCAGCCCCGTTGAGGATGAAGATGGAGCTTGTATACGAACGTCTATCGATGTTGCAGTTTGCCTAATCCGCATCAACATAACAAGTCAGGTGACTGACATCTCCCCCAAATTTCAAGGCCAAGTCGATTTTTCCTTGGAGATAGCGCAGCACGCGTTTTGCCGCAACTCAATGCTCCTTTTTCGGCTTTAATTTGTCCTTATTGGGAGATTTGTTTAGAAAATAGACCTTGATACCGAATCGTCGAAGATGCCTGACATCTGGACGTTTTCCTGTCAACATTTCGAACGGATTTTTCGTGTTCAGGAGTTTGGTGCGACATCTGTTTTTAATCCGGTTTGCGTTTCCATAAAATTCTTGTACTCGATGAATTTCTTCAATACCTCGGATTTATTGTGCAAAAAGTATTTGGTGAAGGTCAGTAAATATTTTGCTTCTCTTATCGTCTGTGTGCGCATGGGTCCGCAAAGATCAGTGTGGACGATTTCCAGTGGAGAGGATGTTCCTAGACTTTTCTGCGGGAAAGGCAAATGAGTGATTTTCCCAGCGGCACATGTGTCACACGGCAATTGTTCGGAGTCAAGCTCAAAATTTAAACCGGTTACTGACGGTCACTTGACGTTTCGCGATCAACTTTACGTTCTCGTTTTTATCTCGATTTTCCGCGCGCGTTCGATCGAATACAATACTGTATCCCTTATCAACAATTTTAGCGACCGATAATAAATTTATATTTTAATAATAAATTATTCTTTTACTTTATTAATTTTTAATATAAAAACATTTAATTACAATAAATAACAATTCTATTAGTACATTTTTTATTTAACACACCGAAATGTTTTTTTCTTTAATCTCTTTATGTGTAAAAGTTGGAAATAAATATTTGAATTTAAAAAAATGATTTAAGCAATCATTATATTGCAATGGTGCATGAATTGAGATTTTATAGTCTGCAACTTGATATTACATTATATTGCACTGACAAATGACTTACAGTAATATTGTACTGTCAGTACAGTCATATTTTTAATTATTTAAGTTTGAGTTTTCAGAAGAATAATAAAAACACATGAAAATGTGGCAACATTGCAACAACACATAACCTCAAAAAATACAAATTTCATCTGTACACTTGCAATTAATAACATTCCTTCATCATATTTAAATAATTTTTGTGTTTCTTTTGTATCATAATTATATTTTACATTTATTTATCATAATTTTAGTATTCTCAACACTAACAAATTTGAGATTAGAATGTCTGACAGTATAGTAATATACCAAACACACCAACCATATGTCGAGTATGTATTATCATGATTTTTAATACAATTTCAGAAAATTAATTAAATACATTTTTTAATAAATATAAGTTTAAAAAAAATTATCATAAATTTTTACACCTTTTTTGAATGTCTTTTCTTTTAATAAAATAAATACCGTAAAAGAGGCAAAATTCGCTCAAGTTTTCAATTCTTTTTTAAATAACTTCGGGAAACGATGAACATAAATATTGGCACTAAAAATATATAATCTCTAACCATTTCTCTTTCCTATTACTGCATAAAGAATTTAAAATATGTAACAGAAAATTATTTATAAGCCGTTTTGTTGTGAGCAACTTTACCTTTAAATGAGGGTAAATTCGCTCACCATTATTATTCTGGCAAAATATATTATAATCTGCAAAAATAAACCTAAATATTCTTTAAAATCAATAAAGAAAAATGTTAAGAACAATGTCCAAAGTTATTGGAATAAATATTTAGTATTATTTTATCAATAAGTAATTATATATTCAATCATTCAATTAAACGTACTCATAACCATAAAAAATAAGGTTAAGTTTGACAGTTTAGTGCTTAAACCGTTTTAAATCGTTTAACTTTCAGTTATAAGAGTACTATTATTAAAAAAATCGAATTATAAATTAAAATAATTAACATACTTGAAATATCTAGGCCTAAACATCTTTTTTGTAGACTTATTTCCTGAGCGAATTTACACTACAATTTGAATTTTTTTTTATTTTTTGCAGAATCTATTTATTGCTTTTAGTTTTGTGCTTTATGAAAATCATGTTGGAGGTACAGGAAATGTAATGTTCAGAAGGATTCAACTTAAAAATTTTGAAGTAAAGCTTTATTACCTAGGTTTTCATACTACTTGTTCAACATGAAAATTACTAACTTGTGGTTTAAATATAATTTTTATTGAAAGTTATCAATGAATCTGCTGCAAAAAATTTTTAATTTAAGTTTACTATTTATATTAACCAAAACAATTGTAAATCTTAAATATTTCTGTCTAAAAAGTATGTTAATAGAATTTTAAAAAATAGATATCTGTTGAGCAAATTTACCCTACATAAGCGAAATTAGCCTCTCTTACGGTATATAACCCACATAACACAACATTTCTCAGGAAGTTCACAATGCGAAGTTCGAGAGTTCGCATTAAAAACTCCCTGCGAACTTCAGGCGAAAACTAAATGTCAGCCCTTTTGCGAGTTCGCAGAGGAGTCAGATTACGCCAGGTAGGTACCCCCCTGGACTATTTGTCTTCAATTAAGCTGGTACTTGGTGGAATGGTTGTACCAATAGAGTAGATGAAACTTGCCAAATTTGGTTGAATAATAATAACGGTTTGCCTAGATACAGGGTATCAAAGTTTAATATTTTTTTCGAAACGTTATTTTTCAAAAATTTCTAGCTCTTACAATATTGTTCGTAGGAAAAATGTGTAGAATGTAAAAACATTCTTCATTTTTACTGTACTTTTCGAGAAAAATTTTTTTTTTCAAATTTTTTATAAACAATTATCAATTTTTTTACTTTCTCCATCCAGAAATTAATTATTTTTTACATAAATAAATACCTTAGGTACTAAAGATTAAGAATGCAAAAAAATACTGCCTGGCATTTATATAAGAACAATTATCATTTATTTACCGCGCCAGATTTATAAAATTGTGTTTGTTTTTATACTGTGAGCCGGTTCCATCCGAAAAATAAGTTACTTTTTTGACATTATTTTCCCCAAATTTAAGTATTGAATTCTGGATTAGTTTAGAATTAAAAAGATGCACAGAACTCGCATCATGTGACGTTTTTTCCGAAATCATGACGTAGTTATTAGATTTTTTAATTTCATTTTCATCGTGATAATACACTACGTACGGATGAAGTTTTGCCTGCTTGCTCATCCAGTGATAGGATTGTATTGCATCTTGAACGCAGAAAGTAAAATTTTTAGTAAAATCTAAAGCAACTATAAATTTACCAAGTCAGGCGATTCCTTTTTTTGAAAAATAAGATGCCTGAGTTTTAGATAAAAAGTCGTGTTTTAATAACTCAGGCCATTCTTTTTTCAATGATTGAAGAAACAGTTGAGTATCATCTGTGGTTTCGACAATTTCACATCTGGAAAAATCATTAAATGTAAATTCTAAAAAGAAATTTTATTAAAATACTGACATATTTCTGCAAGAAGAAGTTGATGCTTCGCAAACAGACTTTTTCATCAAGTCATTAAGTGTGTCATTGTAGATAACTCCTCGTTTTTTCAGCTCTTCTTCCACTTTATTCAATTTAAATTTGTTATTTTGGTGGATTTTACACGTACAAACATTATGCGTTCCACTTTTATCCGCTAAGATGCATTGACGTGGTCGAAGTGTAGAAAATTTCGTGAGTCCTATCTTTGCTTCGGGATGTTTTTGTTCATAAATTCTTCGTAAGCATCTTTCAAATTAAACATGAGAAGTCTTTTTTGCATTTGAATTTTTTTACAATTTTTCACGACAGAAACACATTCCTTAATGCCGGGCGTCATACGATTGACTTCATCAGACAGGTAAAATTGAATTACTTTTTCCTGAGTGGATGCGAGAATTTTTCTTCTCTTTCTTTTTGGACACTCTGCTGCAAACCCTGAATTTTCCCTCAAATATTTAGCACGTGATACCATTCGATGTGATACTTGAAAATCTTGACGTATTTTTCTTGTAGGCCAGTCCCTTGGTAAAGTCGTCAACACTTGAATTTTTCCAGCTCGTGTATTTTGCGAAGATATAGCAGTTTTAATATCATTGATGTATTGTTGAGCATGTATTTTTTTATTTTCATCCCAATGATCACTATTAGTCAATTTTTTAACAGCAGTTTCCACTATTTTCTTATGTGCAATTGTCAATGGCTTATAATTTTTCTTTTTTAATGGAGGTTCACCAATTTCTAGTAAAATGTTATTGACTTTTTTAGTTTTAAGAGTATTTTCTACGCTGAGACACTGAAATGACGGGTCCTCTTTACAGTCATCAATGACAATATCCTTGTCTTCTTCTTTATTCTCTGTATTAACGCATTTTGTTGGTACTTATTTTCCTTTGTATATCGCTCTTTCACAAGAAATGCACATATATAATCTTTCCAAATTACTGAAATCATCATTTCGCTTATTTGAAATAAAAATTAAATTTTTTTTACGCACTTATGATTTTTTTTATTAAGTGGGATTGAATGCAGGTTTGTCAAACGGAAACGAAAACAATCAACCTAACCAACTGAGCTAAACGACCAACTACTGGAAAAAAAATCTTTCTCTTAAGTTACATGTGATTTTATTGATTGACAGAAGAAAGGCAGGTTAATTTTTAAAAAATTTTTGCATATCTGGTATAATTGAAATATTTTTATTATTATTGCGAATGATATTTTTAAATAAAAATTTAAAGTATTTCGTATTCAAATAAGACTGATAAAATAAACAAGTTAACTATTTAAATTAAATATATCAATTTTTTACAGTATTAATTTCAATGTTTTGATTTCCAATTAAATTTGTCTTCAATTTATAATTATGTTACTTAATAATTAACTGTATTATATATTTTTTCTAAGAATAAATTTTCAATTTTATGAATTAAATTAACCAATTAATTTAATAAATTAAAAAATCGTTTATATGATAAAAATGTACATTTAAAAAAATATAATAACCTTGATTTGCCAAAGACAATTTTATCAATGTTATTAAAATAATTAATTATTTTATATTTTTTTAAAAAAAGGGAAAAAATTTAATTGCTGTTATTTACCAATTAAAATTTTTATTTAGAAACAGAAACCGTGAAAAATATTTCCATTTTTAAAATAATATAGAGAATTGTATACCTGAAAAAACATGGAAAAATCAAGGAAAGAGTATAAAGTACCTGGAAAAAAAATGTTTATCAAAATTATATTAATACTAGCTGTCGCAGCCGTCATCGACGGGTTTTAGTTGCTACCAATACATTTAACAGTTCCTATACGTCTAGCAAACTGGAAAACCGGAAAACATCCGAGAATTTAATTTGACCGGAAAAAATCATAATTATTTACCAGTAACTATTTCATTAGGAAAATGTTACTATTTGAGTTAGTGACTGACTTTTTATTATTAAATTAGTTATTTTAAACCTATTCAAATGCAGAAAACAATATATTCGTTAATATTTTGTACTTTAAATAATGTATTTAAAATTAATTCAAAATGTCCACCAATTTTTGGAGTTTTAGTAGAGTTTAATTTGAACTAATTGTATAATTATGTTATAATTATTACATCAATGAAAATTAAAGTAAAAAGCAATTTTAAAATCAAATTAATGTAATCAAACTTTTTATATTTGATAAGAAAATTCCAGGTTTATTCTCAGTTTTTGTCAGTCAAATTAAATTCCTGGCTATTTTCCTTTTTCTGGGTTGGTACAGAAACCCTGATAAATGTATTAGTAAAAATAAATACCCGTACATTTAATTATTGAGTAACATAATTATAAATTAAATACTTTAATTAGAAATCAAAGCATTGAAATAAATACTGTAGACAATTGATTTATTTAATTTAATTAGTTAACTTGTTTATTTTATCAGTCTTATTTGAATACTAACTACTTTAAATTTTTATTTAAAAATATCATTCGCAATATTAATAAAAATATTTCAATTATATTAGATATGCAAAAAAAGATTTTTAAATTAACTTACCTTTCTTCTGTCAACCAATAAAATCACATGTAACTTAAGAGAAGGAGTTTTTTTTGTTTTAGTAGTTGGTCGTTTAGCTCAGTTGGTTAGGTTGATTGTTTTGTTTTCGTTTCCGTCCGTCAAACCCGCGTTCAATCCCCAGTCCCTCCAAATTGTTTTTCACAATAAAAAAAACTTTCTCCAAAATTCATAACTTTCCAAAATGAATTAGAATTCTAATGAAATAATAAAATAAGCAAAATACATTTTTTTCTTTAATTATAAAATTATTTTTATTAGTTTTCAAATATTTGTCTTATTTTTTTGACCAAATTTACATCTATAAGTTCGGAAATTAAGACTGATAATTTTTGATTGGTTATCCTATCTAAAATTATTAGTGTTAATTTCCGAACTTATCGCGGATAACTACCAGATATATCGCTGCGAATTAACGTTTCAATTTTTCAGCGACTTTGCTCTGTGAACCTGCAAAAGGGCGGGCATTTAGTTTTCGCCTGAACTTCGCATTGCGAACTCCCTGCGAAATGTTGTGTTATGTGGGGAGGGATTGGCTGGAATGAGGAGTTTGTAAATGAACTAAATATTTTGAATAATTTGCACATGATAATCTTTGAAAATCATAGTCAAGATGCTATAAATGAAATGTTTTTTACTTTTTACGAACATGTTAAGTATGCTTTTAAACTTTTTATTGCTACTGAATGTAACCGACTCTCAACTTATCCAAGTTGGTTCACTAATTAATTAAAGAATTTAATTATTGAAAAGAAGGCATATCATGCTATATATAAGCACACAAAAGAGTTATCTGATTATAAGTATTTTTTAATCTTACGAGCCAAGTGTAAAAAGCTCTCGGAAACAACTTACAACGAATATATATTTGATACAGAAGCGAATTTAATGTGCAATCCAAAACTTTTCTGGAATTTTGTTAATAATAATAAAACAAAATTTCAACTTTTCCAGATGAAATGTATCTTTGTCAATGTAAATCAAATAACAGTTTCAATATTGCTAACTTATTCGCTGATTTTTCAAAATCAGTTTATAACCAATTTGATAATAATGCCTTATTTCCGGTTGAGTTTTCTAATAATTTTGATTTTAATTTCGATAAAGTTTCCAAGAGGGACATTAAGATTAAAATACGAGCATTAAACAATAATAAAGGGCCGGGTCATGATAATGTACCAGTCTCTTTTCTGAAGTCGTGTTACTCCTCGATTGTTGATCCACTTCTATTAATATTTAATTACTTATTGAAAATAACTATCCTTAGTGCTATTCCGAAATTATTTGAAAGTTTAATTTACGACCAAATGTACTTTACCTTAAAAAATGTTTTAATTGAGGAGCAGCACGGGTTTAGGAAGGGACGTTCTTCTTTGACTAATCTGTACATTTATGCTCAGTATCTGTCCATCACATTGGATGTTGGTTTACAGGCTGATGCATTTTAAGCCAATTTCTCGAAGGCGTTTGATTCCTAGAGTCAAGGGGATCTTTTCTTACGAATTTTTATCAACATCTGGTGTTCCATAGGGCTCTCATCTTGGTCCTCTTCTCTTTCTTATTTACATGAATGACATTAAAAGTTGTTTCTTTAATAGAAAATTTCTTATTTATGCAGACGATTTGAAAATTTTTAAAGTTATAAAATCCTTGTTCTGTACTCATGAACTACAAGATGACCTAATAGAGTCTACTTGTGGTCCACCAAGAACTTCTTGCTATTAAATATACATAAATGTTATAAGATGTCGTTTCATAAAAAAATAAATATATTACATTTTCAATATAATATCTGTGGTACACCACTTGCAAGAGTTCATCGACAGCGATATTTGGGACTGATGCTGGATCCTGCTCATACTTATAATGATCACATTGATTTTGCTATCGGTAAATCGTTAAGAACTCTTAAACAAATTGTGCGATCTGGTTCAGCTTTCTTTAACCTGCAAGTTCTCAGGAGATTGGTTGCTAGATAACTTAGTGTACCATATGACTATTTTAGTCATGACTGTACGGAGTTACGGTCACTATTCAGGATTCCTTCAATTCGAAGTAGATTTTTAAAGATGGATTCAGAATTTTTTTATGCAATCCTTAATGGAAATATAAATTGTCCATCAATATTGTCCGGAATCGCTATACGATTTTGTTAATGATTAAGTAATTTTTACAGCGCTAATTGAGTAATGAATGTGTTTCCTTTTTTGTTTTTTCTCTCTTTTTTCCTTATAAAGGGTAAAAATGTGTAAAACTGTTTATAAATAAATAAATAAATGATTACTCTAGACAATATAATTGTATAACAATATAAATTTTTCTTTTTAAATCATAGTTTGAACATTTACAAAATAAAAACCTTATAGTGGTTAGAAAATGTAAAAAATTATTAACAATTATGTCGACAGTATGAAGTATGAGTGTGTATTGTAATGAGTGGGGACGAGTTCACAGTCCTTAAAAACTAAAGCATAAGCAGGTGTGGTAAGATTAATTAGTCGGTATTCAAGGTGATAGCACGTTTGTGTTCCAATAAGGCTTAGTGAACAATTGGAAGGATTGATTATCTCCAAGTTTTCGTACTTTTACTTGTTAAATAAATAAAGTAGAGTTGGCTCTCAGTTGAGTAACCAACTCACCAAAAAGAATAATATTAGTTGTTTCTTACAGCGACAACATAATTGGTGGCAGCGCTAGGATATTCAAAAATTTTTTGGAAGTTCATCCAGATTTTGAGTATCCAGAACCCAGAGCTAATTCCAGATAAACAAAGTAATTATCTAAAGTGAACGAGAATGTAAAGAAAAAGCAGAGATCTACAGAGTGATATCCCGAGTTATCCAGATCTACAGAGAGGTATTTAGAGAGTTATCCGCAGATCTACAGAAAGGTATCCAGAGTTATCCAAATCTACAGAGTGATATCCAGAGTTATCTAGATCTACAGAGAGGTATCCGGAGAGTTATCCAGATCTACAGAGAGGTATTTAGAGAGTTATCCGCAGATCTACAGAAAGGTATCCAGAGTTATCCAAATCTACAGAGTGATATCCAGAGTTATCTAGATCTACAGAGAGGTATCCGGAGAGTTATCCAGATCTACAGAGAGGTATCCAGAGTTATCCAGATCTACAGACTGATATCCAGATCTACAGAGAGGTATCCAGAGAGTTATCCAGATCTACAGAGAGGTATCCAGAATTATTCAAATTTACAGAGATATCCAGAGAGTTATCCAAATCTACGAAGCAGAGTTTGAGATTATCCAGACCAACAGTAAGGTATATAAAAGAAAATTACGAATCTTTAGAACAAGAGTATAAGTCCACTTTACGTACGTTGAACGGCGACCTTCATAGGGTGTGGCTAAGTTTGTTTTAAAGCGTTGGTATACTCCGTGATTTAATGAGCATTGCCATTGTTAATAAACTAAAAAAACGAATTTCATATTCCTGTGTACTCCTTGTAGCAGGATTGCAAGAAATGATATTTTAAATTAGAAAACGCGAACGGATATAAAATAAAAATTGTACGAAACGATATAGGAAATTTATAAAATTAAACTGGATTTAAATTTACATAGAAAACGTAGTGAAAACGAAACAATAGACTCAGACAGTTCATTCCTTTCAATATCACTGACTAACAGACTAAAATTAGACAATATTCTAAACATCATGCCAGAAACATCAAGTGCTTCAAATGACCATTTGCAAAATATTCTTGCAAAAATGGAAAGATTTGAAACGAGGTTAATAGCTATGGAACAACCAGTTAAAAGAGAGGAAGGTTTACTCTTAAATGAAAACGAATTAAACAGCGATTACGAAGAATTAGAAGAAATTACAGAATATGATTTTGGAAAAAGCATAAAATTAGTACCAGAATTTAACGGAAGCGGTTTAGAAAATTTCATTTATCTAATAAGATTATCTAAAAGAAAAACGAAAAGAAATGAGAGACTAACATAACTACATGCAATAATTGCACAAAAATTAGTAGGAAGAGCAGCAAATACAATTAGAGCAGATGCAGTTAAAACGTTTGCCGATTTTTTTGAGAGATTACGAATTTTATTTGGAAAAAAAGATAGTTTAGAATCACTTCAAATGGCTCGCGATTCATGTATAATGGGCAAAAATGAAGGTTTATAGTCATTCACCTCAAGATTTATGCAGTGTCAGGATAAAATCAGGCAGTCTATAGATAGTATGAATATAACACCTCAAGAAACTTTCGTAAAACAGGAAATAGAAACAAATGCAAGTGTCAGCACATTCTTAAGAAATATACGTGAAGAATTTGAAATTAGAATCCGTCCTCAGAAACCGAAAACGCTGAATGAATTTTTTAATATTGTCTCAGAAATTAACGTGAATTTGAAAGATAAAAAAGGAATTGACAGTTTTACTATAGACCCAAGAATTGAAAATCCAGTACAAAAACCAAGATTTAGCAAACCGAGAATTTTAGAAAAATGCAACCATTCTGAAAATTTAGGACATACAGAGGATGTTTGTAGAGGAAAATTAAAAGGTTTACCACCACGTCAAGAAAATACTTAAAATTTTCAGGCACGACCAATCAACACCAAACCACCAGACCGAGTGCAGCCAAGCGAAGAATTTTCTTTATCGGAGAACCCGTTAAGCACGACTTCTCACCGATGCCAAGAGAACGAAGAAGACGTACAACTATTTTGGCTATAAGAGACACAAATTATATTTGGAAAATATTAGTTTATGGAAAGAAAACAATACCCAAAGAAAGAGCTATATACAAAGTAGTAAGAGATTTTAACGAAGAAACAGACGTACAATGGATAAGAGATATACCTCAAAAAGAAAATGATGACGCAAATAAAATTCGATTGAAAAGAAATATAATAGAAGAAACCGGACAGTTAATCATAAGACGAGAATTTGGACCGACAAGGATAAAAGAAATTTGGATCACGAAAGAAAAAAAGATGAAGATGACAAAATAAAAATTAGTCCTCAGGTGACAAATAAGCAATTAACAGCATTTTTGGAAAAAGAAACTAGAGAAGAAAGATTAAGAATTATTTACGAAGATATAGATGAAAACAAAATATCAAGAATAAAGAAGAACAAAAATATTATGAAGAAAGAACGTTCCAAAGAAATCAGATGGTATAATATTAAGTAAGAAGAGAAACAAAGTATGACGATATGGACAATTACAATGCGATTAAGTATTTGAGTACTTACTTACTAAAGACAATTTGAGAAGAAACAAACGATAACAAACAAACCATACATTTTACAAACGAAAACTAAATACGTACCAATTGACAAGACAGATTTAAAAAATGTAGTACTATAGAAGACTATAAAATTTGTAAGAGAAATCAACCGAATTATTTAACGTATCAAACAGAAAATTGTGACGCGGATGTAATAAAAATGTCTAATAAGAATTGTCTAAAATCTCCATTATTACTCAGCGATGAAACATTTGTAATTAACAGCCATAGGTTATGTACGTATATTTATAAAAGAAATAGTTATAGCTATAGTATGCAAAAAGAATAATTACAATGATCAGAAATTGTGAAATATAAATTGACACTTTGAGGAAACAATCAGAATATAATTAGATTTCAAAAAAGACGATTTAAAATTTACTAATGAAAAATTACCAAAATTACTAAGGTTTTTTCAATTTAGCCAGAATGAAAGAAGTAGAAATTAGTAAGAGGTGAAATGATGCTAGAAGACTTAGAAAAACATGAAAGATTTGAGAGTTCAAGAGAATAGTTTTTGATGAATTTAGAGTTTATAGAATATGCAAGTATTGTACTTATAATCTTTAAAAAAAAAGAAATTATACAGTGTACTTTAAATTTCATAAGATATTGTATTCAGAATTGTAACAGAAATTGTAACTTTAATAATACAGGTCCAACTTAGCAAGTAGCTATTGAGAAAAATCTGCAAGGATTAAATTTTGAATTATATTTGAAACCTCTTAGAAGGAAACCTGCATCGAATTTTTAAATAAATCTTAATTTAAAAATCATCGACAATTTAAAGGAGGGAGGTGTCGACAGTATGAAGTATGAGTGTGTATTGTAAAGAGTGGGGACGAGTTCACAGTCCTTAAAAACTAAAGCATAAGCAGGTGTGGTAACATTAATTAGTCGCTATTCAAGGTGATAGCACGTTTGTCTTCCAATAAGGCTTAGTGAACAATTGGAAGGATTGATTATCTCCAAGTTTTCGTACTTTTACTTGTTAAATAAATAAAGTAGAGTTGGCTCTCAGTTGAGTAACCAACTCACCAAAAAGAATAATATTAGTTGTTTCTTACAGCGACAACATAATTGGTGGCAGCGCTAGGATATTCAAAAATTTTTTGGAAGTTCATCCAGATTTTGAGTATCCAGAACCCAGAGCTAATTCCAGATAAACAAAGTAATTATCTAAAGTGAACGAGAATGTAAAGAAAAAGCAGAGATCTACAGAGTGATATCCCGAGTTATCCAGATCTACAGAGAGGTATTTAGAGAGTTATCCGCAGATCTACAGAAAGGTATCCAGAGTTATCCAAATCTACAGAGTGATATCCAGAGTTATCTAGATCTACAGAGAGGTATCCGGAGAGTTATCCAGATCTACAGAGAGGTATTTAGAGAGTTATCCGCAGATCTACAGAAAGGTATCCAGAGTTATCCAAATCTACAGAGTGATATCCAGAGTTATCTAGATCTACAGAGAGGTATCCGGAGAGTTATCCAGATCTACAGAGAGGTATCCAGAGTTATCCAGATCTACAGACTGATATCCAGATCTACAGAGAGGTATCCAGAGAGTTATCCAGATCTACAGAGAGGTATCCAGAATTATTCAAATTTACAGAGATATCCAGAGAGTTATCCAAATCTACGAAGCAGAGTTTGAGATTATCCAGACCAACAGTAAGGTATATAAAAGAAAATTACGAATCTTTAGAACAAGAGTATAAGTCCACTTTACGTACGTTGAACGGCGACCTTCATAGGGTGTGGCTAAGTTTGTTTTAAAGCGTTGGTATACTCCGTGATTTAATGAGCATTGCCATTGTTAATAAACTAAAAAAACGAATTTCATATTCCTGTGTACTCCTTGTAGCAGGATTGCAAGAAATGATATTTTAAATTAGAAAACGCGAACGGATATAAAATAAAAATTGTACGAAACGATATAGGAAATTTATAAAATTAAACTGGATTTAAATTTACATAGAAAACGTAGTGAAAACGAAACAATAGACTCAGACAGTTCATTCCTTTCAATATCACTGACTAACAGACTAAAATTAGACAATATTCTAAACATCATGCCAGAAACATCAAGTGCTTCAAATGACCATTTGCAAAATATTCTTGCAAAAATGGAAAGATTTGAAACGAGGTTAATAGCTATGGAACAACCAGTTAAAAGAGAGGAAGGTTAACTCTTAAATGAAAACGAATTAAACAGCGATTACGAAGAATTAGAAGAAATTACAGAATATGATTTTGGAAAAAGCATAAAATTAGTACCAGAATTTAACGGAAGCGGTTTAGAAAATTTCATTTATCTAATAAGATTATCTAAAAGAAAAACGAAAAGAAATGAGAGACTAACATAACTACATGCAATAATTGCACAAAAATTAGTAGGAAGAGCAGCAAATACAATTAGAGCAGATGCAGTTAAAACGTTTGCCGATTTTTTTGAGAGATTACGAATTTTATTTGGAAAAAAAGATAGTTTAGAATCACTTCAAATGGCTCGCGATTCATGTATAATGGGCAAAAATGAAGGTTTATAGTCATTCACCTCAAGATTTATGCAGTGTCAGGATAAAATCAGGCAGTCTATAGATAGTATGAATATAACACCTCAAGAAACTTTCGTAAAACAGGAAATAGAAACAAATGCAAGTGTCAGCACATTCTTAAGAAATATACGTGAAGAATTTGAAATTAGAATCCGTCCTCAGAAACCGAAAACGCTGAATGAATTTTTTAATATTGTCTCAGAAATTAACGTGAATTTGAAAGATAAAAAAGGAATTGACAGTTTTACTATAGACCCAAGAATTGAAAATCCAGTACAAAAACCAAGATTTAGCAAACCGAGAATTTTAGAAAAATGCAACCATTCTGAAAATTTAGGACATACAGAGGATGTTTGTAGAGGAAAATTAAAAGGTTTACCACCACGTCAAGAAAATACTTAAAATTTTCAGGCACGACCAATCAACACCAAACCACCAGACCGAGTGCAGCCAAGCGAAGAATTTTCTTTATCGGAGAACCCGTTAAGCACGACTTCTCACCGATGCCAAGAGAACGAAGAAGACGTACAACTATTTTGGCTATAAGAGACACAAATTATATTTGGAAAATATTAGTTTATGGAAAGAAAACAATACCCAAAGAAAGAGCTATATACAAAGTAGTAAGAGATTTTAACGAAGAAACAGACGTACAATGGATAAGAGATATACCTCAAAAAGAAAATGATGACGCAAATAAAATTCGATTGAAAAGAAATATAATAGAAGAAACCGGACAGTTAATCATAAGACGAGAATTTGGACCGACAAGGATAAAAGAAATTTGGATCACGAAAGAAAAAAAGATGAAGATGACAAAATAAAAATTAGTCCTCAGGTGACAAATAAGCAATTAACAGCATTTTTGGAAAAAGAAACTAGAGAAGAAAGATTAAGAATTATTTACGAAGATATAGATGAAAACAAAATATCAAGAATAAAGAAGAACAAAAATATTATGAAGAAAGAACGTTCCAAAGAAATCAGATGGTATAATATTAAGTAAGAAGAGAAACAAAGTATGACGATATGGACAATTACAATGCGATTAAGTATTTGAGTACTTACTTACTAAAGACAATTTGAGAAGAAACAAACGATAACAAACAAACCATACATTTTACAAACGAAAACTAAATACGTACCAATTGACAAGACAGATTTAAAAAATGTAGTACTATAGAAGACTATAAAATTTGTAAGAGAAATCAACCGAATTATTTAACGTATCAAACAGAAAATTGTGACGCGGATGTAATAAAAATGTCTAATAAGAATTGTCTAAAATCTCCATTATTACTCAGCGATGAAACATTTGTAATTAACAGCCATAGGTTATGTACGTATATTTATAAAAGAAATAGTTATAGCTATAGTATGCAAAAAGAATAATTACAATGATCAGAAATTGTGAAATATAAATTGACACTTTGAGGAAACAATCAGAATATAATTAGATTTCAAAAAAGACGATTTAAAATTTACTAATGAAAAATTACCAAAATTACTAAGGTTTTTTCAATTTAGCCAGAATGAAAGAAGTAGAAATTAGTAAGAGGTGAAATGATGCTAGAAGACTTAGAAAAACATGAAAGATTTGAGAGTTCAAGAGAATAGTTTTTGATGAATTTAGAGTTTATAGAATATGCAAGTATTGTACTTATAATCTTTAAAAAAAAAGAAATTATACAGTGTACTTTAAATTTCATAAGATATTGTATTCAGAATTGTAACAGAAATTGTAACTTTAATAATACAGGTCCAACTTAGCAAGTAGCTATTGAGAAAAATCTGCAAGGATTAAATTTTGAATTATATTTGAAACCTCTTAGAAGGAAACCTGCATCGAATTTTTAAATAAATCTTAATTTAAAAATCATCGACAATTTAAAGGAGGGAGGTGTCGACAGTATGAAGTATGAGTGTGTATTGTAAAGAGTGGGGACGAGTTCACAGTCCTTAAAAACTAAAGCATAAGCAGGTGTGGTAACATTAATTAGTCGCTATTCAAGGTGATAGCACGTTTGTCTTCCAATAAGGCTCAGTCAACAATTGGAAGGATTGATTATCTCTAAGTTTTTGTACTTTTACTTGTTAAATAAATAAAGTAGAGTTGGCTCTCAGTTAAGTAACCAACTCACCAAAAATAATAATATTAGTTGTTTCTTACGGCGACAACAATTATAAAAATATAAATTATTTTATTTAAAATCATTGTATAATAAGACAAAAATAGTGGAGAGCGGGGTTGAAAGTGCCTGGGGTAGGTTCTGCCGTTGCTTATATCTCGAACACGAAAAAAGATTTTAAAAAAATTGATATGAGAGATGTATTATTTTACGCTTGCGCACTATTTTTTAAATAGTTGAAGCTGTCAATACGCTTTTTTCACTAAAATAATTTATATCTAATTAGGAATCAAATAGTATATTATAATTTACAGTTTAATCAACTGGTTTTTTCATATTCAATAAAAAGTGAAAAACTGCGCAATGGGGCTGATTGTGTTTTTGCTCGGGGCAAATTGTACCCCAGTCAGAGGCAATTTTTTAAAATGAAAAAATACAAATGTATGATAAATTCCACGTGAAAGATACTTATTATAGTTGTGTCAAATATAATAAATTAAAAAAAGGAAAAATGGCATTTACTAATCTGCTCTTTGACCTAGTTGCACAATATGCCGCGGGCCAGCGACCTGCACGTAGAGATTAATTATTTTTTAAAATCCATGAATTTTATCAGATTCATTCTAAATTTTTTTGCCAAAACATCTTAGTATTTTCAGGTACATTTTAAACAAAAAAAATTTTTATCGTATATAAAAAGTTAAAAGAAATTTAATTTGTTTATAAAAAATTGTTAATTTTTAGTATAAAATGGGAACATTTATTTGTTAATATATTATTCAATAGTAGCGAAGAAATCAAAACTATTCTTTTCTTGTCAAAAATTAAAAAGAAACAATATATTTCGAGTAATATGATATGCCCACAGTTTTTTAAGTCCAGATATGCACCACTATCAACAATTAATTTTAACATATCTATTTTTTAATATTTCATGTCAAAAATGTTTTCACAAATGCTTTAAATATGTACAAAAACATCTCAAAAAGCCCGAAGGTCTAAGTTATTTTTCTCCTTCCTAAAAAAATTCTTAAAAAAGCGCTATTTTTAAGCCTTCTAAAGTAGGTTCCCCCCTTAAACGCGAATTAATTTACATAATCAGCCTGCAGTTGTTCAGAAAAATGCATACTAAATTTTTACCACCTACTACCACTTGCTTCATTCTTGTTTGATTAGTTGATGGAAATCATTTTCTACAACATATTAAAAAATAAGCTGCAGCCACTTGCTGCTTTGAGATTTGTATTACATTAATTAACAGTAATTAATAGTTCTTCTGCGTAAAAGATTCGGAACAACCGAACAAACATTCAATTCTTTTTTAAATTTGTTTTTAGTTGTATGAAATAAGTAACCTCACTGTCAAAAATAGAACAATTTTCTAAAGGTAAGCAAAATAATTTAAAATATATGCCTCGGTCTACGAAAAACGATTCATAATAGTGAAAATTTTTTGAGAAAACAGTTGTGACGTGCTTACTAGTTATGACTTGAAACTCCTTATTCAAGGATTTCGAATATTCGGATATTTTTTTGGACTTATACGATCTCACTTAAAAAAGTTCCCGGGAAAACACTCATACGAAATTCCAGTAGGAATTTCCAACGGGAAATTTCAATAGAAAATCTCGCTTGTAATTCTATATATATAATATTTTAATTTAATATTATATTACCTTTATAATTTTAACCTCTGATATGAAAAATTTCTTAACAAGTAAAGCTTACAAAAAAGACCCTAAATCTTCATGATAAAAAAGTTAATATTTTTACATGATACTTAAATGAAATAAAAAAATTATCATTCAATATTACTAAAGAGAAAATTAATTGTTAAAAAGTACTTTTAAAAAAATTATTTCAAAATTAAAAAAGTCTTTCTAACCATTAAATATGCAAAAAATGTTTTGTTCAGTGACACTTTAGAAAAACAACATAAACTTGAAGATATTTTTCAAAATCGTTTTAGAAAATACGTATTTAATACACCTAAAAGCTTAAAAAACTAATAAGCTTACTAGAAAAATGTAATAAAATTTTATGAACTCTGACATCTATTGTAAACAATCTGAATTTAACGACATATTATTGAAAGCTAATTTGTCAGAATTTATACAGAAATTTCTAATTGGAATTTCCTGTTGGAGTTTCCTAATGAAATTTCTTAGAAGTGCTTTCCCGGGATCTTTTTCACGTGTATGCGATTCGTAATCAAAACAGTTTTTTCCAAGTTTGTTAGGAAAAACTTGCGAATTGAAGAAAATCAATAAACCCAAAATTTACTCAACATTCGAAAATGAAACAAAAATGGCAGGACTCTAAGAGGGTTGAGAAGACATTTTTGAATAAATACGCAACTTGGCTTAAAGTGACAATAATCGATAATGCATCCATTGATTACAAAATTCGTCAAATGGAAACCATCAACTCATCGAAAACTGGACGACCTTCTACAAATTTCTTAGATTCAAGCAGTAGAACAAAGCGACGAAAAACTGAGAAAACTCGCAATGATCACAGCGTAGAAGAATTAGGATTTGCTACACAAATGAAACTGCGTGCTAAGGGAAAATTGCATGCAGCTAAAATCGTCGAAGACGTGTTAGAAACTCCGTCATGTGCTTCAGAATACAGACGTTCTCTTGATGAATCACACGAAGTACCATTTTCACTTGAAGAAGCTCTGTCATTATTGATTAATAATAATTTGTCAAAGAGTCAATACTCGTCAATACGCTCTGCTAGTCTTGATCACCAGTCAAAATTATTCTCATCATATCACAATGTCCTTGCTGTCAAAACAGTTTGTTATCCACCAAAATCAGAATTGAAAGTAACAGAAACTTTTGCTGAAGTTAACTTGCAAGCTCTATTGAATCATACAGTTCAACGCATTTTATTGTTACAAGCACAACATG
Source organism: Leptopilina myrica (nomen nudum) (assembly GCA_032872475.1). Lineage (NCBI taxonomy): Eukaryota > Metazoa > Arthropoda > Insecta > Hymenoptera > Figitidae > Leptopilina > Leptopilina myrica (nomen nudum). Next base: position 30,239,725 of record CM065464.1, read on the forward strand.
CTTGAACATTTTGACATTCATAAAGTTAACCAAGTTACTCTAATTTGTAAATGGGGCTGTGATGGAACTTTAGGGCAAAGCAAAAAACAAAAGTTTCAAAACGATGACGGATACAAAAGTGATGAACACATTTTCTTCACTTCTCTGGTGCCTCTGCAACTCTAATCTACTGATTCCGAAACTAACAATAAACATATTATATGGAAATATTCGCGTCCTTCATCTCCTAGATTTTGTAGACCACTGAACATAGAATTCCACTGTAAGACAGTTGAACTCACGAAAAAAGTAGTTGATGACATTAGGGAACAAGAAGAAAATCTTGAAATTCTTGAAACTACAATTCGTGAAAGGAAAATTGAAGTTTCGTTTTCATTAGCTCTAACTATGATCGATGGGAAAGTTTGCAATTCGATAACCGATACCACTTCTGCTCAAAGATGTCACCTTTGTCTCTGCACTTCAAGTCAATTCAACAATATTGATAAAATTTTAGAGAAACAAATAAATGAAGAGGGACTGCAATTTGGTATGTCCATTGTACACGCGTGGATTCGTTTCTTTGAGTCTCTTCTTCACGTTGCATACAGATTAGAAATTGAACAATGACAAGTTCGAGGAAGTGAGACTAAAATGAAATTTGGGGAACGAAAAAAGAAGGTACAAAATGATTTCCGCACAAAGATGGGTCTCTTAGTGGACCAACCTAATCAAGGCTATGATAGCACAAATGATGGAAATACCGCTAGACGTTTTTTTCAAAATTCAACTTTATCTTCCTCGATAACTGCAATAGACAAAGAGATAATTCAACCTTTTCATGTCATTTTACAAACGATTTCAAGCCATTGCCAACAAGTGTTCATAAAATTCTGGTTCATGGTCCTGAAATAATTCGCACTTCACTTCTCCCGATTGGAATGATGTCTGAGGAAGCGCATGAGTCCTGTAACAAACTGATCAAAAAATTTCGCAAAGATTTTTCTGGAAAAAGCAGTCGGACACGAACGATGGAAGATGTATTTTTGCGACCTCCGATAATGTCTGATCCTATTGTTTCATCTTTTCACCGACTCCCAACAAGAAAAAATTAAATTGCTATCAGCAGAAGCTACAATGTTATTGAAATACCCAGATAAAATAGATGAAGAAATTAGCTCTGAAACTGATTGCTCTACCTCTAGTGACAGCGAATAATACTTGAATGTTATGCAATAAATCCAAGAAAAACACATATGTTATTAGTCACAAAAATGAACTTATTATATATATATATATTATATAGCCAATAGCTTTATGTTATTTGTTTTCTGTTATTGTTGTTATTCTTTCTCAAATTAAATTTCACATATTTTATTATCTACTTCGTCTTTTATTTACTTAATTTTTATATCACATACTATGCAAACTTCCAAATTACGATTTTTCTTAAATTTTAAGTAACTTGTACATTTAAAAAAAATAATATTAAATCCAAAATCAGTGATCTCAAAAACCCCCGAGTGACGATTTTTTTCCATTTTTAAGTACTTTTTTCAATTCAAGTCCGCCATATTGGTCCGACATTTTGTTGTTTTTCAAATAATATTAAATTCAATATTAGTGACCTCAAAAATCCCAGAGTAACGATTTTTAAACATTTTCAATCACTTTTAATACTTTTGGCCACGTTTTTGGAGATTTGGACCACTGTGCGCCTGCCTGATATTGATATAACAATGTTACGTATGACTTCGTAACAATTTTTAATTTTTTTATTAATTGAAAATTGGTTATATTGTATAATTTCATTAAAAATTGGGGAATTTTGTAAATAGAATTGAGTTCTCAATACAAACATTATCAGGACATAAGATTTTACATAATTAACTCATCGATTAATTTGTCTGAAAACTATTTTTCATAATTATATTATCCAAACTTAAAATATCGATAATTATTCTTTAGTAGTTTTCATTCCTAGTAATATTCAATAATATGTTTAAAATCATAATTGTAAAATTTATTCGAAAGAATATGGTCAACACTCTTATTTTAAAAATAAATTTGTCTACTTTCTTATAAGTGACTTTACACAGAAAAGACTCTTAATTGTATTAATAAAAATACCAAGAAACAGATTCCATTTACACATTGGCATTAAAGGATATAGAAAATCGAACTATATCACGCCATTTTAAGGAATTTGAAAGCTTGCAAAAAGTTTGCTTGGTAACTGCAAGACTTGGTGGGTCGTGTGCAACGGATTTCCCCACTTTACCGATTTAAGTCGATTTTCCAAGGTGTAACAGATTGTCCATATTAATTAATCGAGGAGTATAAATATCATAAAATAAAATATGAATGAAAAAGTGATTAAAATATTAAAGAGAATAAAGTTGAAAGAAATTAAGTAATAAATTGAAGAGTATTGAAATTAAAAAAAAGTATTTGTAAATAATATTTTGTGTTGATAAAGTGAATTAATAAAAAGTTAAAGTGAAATAAATAAAGTAAAGACAGAATATTAAACATCAATCCTCTATATTGCGGTTTGAAGATCTCTCAGTTTCATTATCTTACAATATCGGAATGAATTAGAAGTTGAATTAAATAAATAGAGAGAGAGAGAGCTATTTATAAATAAAAAGAAAAGGAATAAAAGACCATTGAAAGAAGAATCAGAAAATATAGTGAACAAGAAAACTACAATTTTATATAGAATCTGACACAGGTGTAAAAGAATCACCTGTAGAAAGTAATCAAAGACTTTACTGTGTCTCAATTAAAATGAAAGATATTGTAAGTTGGTGAGTAAATTATTAATTATTTTAATTTTATGTATTGTTACACACACATTACAAGTTTACACTAAAACATAATATTTATTATATAAATAAAAATTGTTTGTTGGTTTATTATTCGTTTGGCTGGGCCATGGCGATTGAAGCGCGAGTCTAGCCACCCAATCCGTAATGAACTCGTGTCCATGGATGAATGATACCAGGGTCACCAAATCCTTCGGATTCCTCCGGGGGGTGAGTGGACGACCATCGCTGGGCATAACTTAGCTCTCGTAAAGCTCGGGAACGGTTAAGTTACAGGAGAGGCCCGTCTTCTGAACGCCCCGTATCCATGGTGGGGCTCCGAACGGAGGTATCTTAAACGAGACTGCAAGACATCAGGCGACCTCTTGGATGTAATTAGCATTATCCTTAGATCGAGACTCTTCAAGGATGGACCTTTATTTCCTCTGCACTCGTGGGACCAAATACGGACACTATGAATGAAGAATTAAATTCTAAGCACGGAAGTCTTGCAGAGCTTACTTTGGAAGATCGCAACCCTGGAGTGCGTAATACGCTTGTTGCTGGAGAGAGCACCGTAGGGGAATCAACATTGCAACAAGTGGACAGGCGAGCTCGAGCCAGGGCCTCTGAGAGGCCTCGCTGGCTCTTCTCAGGGTGCTTCTGGGTGTGGTGGGGTCTCGTCTGGGGCTTTGACGTCTAAAAGGCGGCAGTACTTAGAGGTGGCTTCTCCTGCCTTGAGCATGCCTGAGAAAGCAGTTGATGGGTCTGAGGAGACCGTGAATAAGCCTTTAAAATGTCTCCTTCCGGAAATTAGTGTATGCAAAGCAATTTGCATCATTGTAAAGCCGCTTCGGCGATTTTAGCCAAGAACTTGACAAGGATGCAGACAACTTTAGTCATTGTTCAAAAACCTTGGGTTTTCAATGAGAGAATCGGAAGTCTACATGGATGCGGAGAGCTAGTTTGCTCACTACATGAATCGGTTCCAAGGGCGTGTCTCATCTATAAAGGTCTAGACGCTTTCCCTTTGTTGAAATTGACAACTAGAGATTAAGCTGTCGTGAAGGCTAAATACTCAGAGACGAATGGAAATATGAGGGAGGCTGTAGTAGCTTCCCTCTTATTTCCCAGGTTAGGAGGTAGAACATGCGCCACCAAGAGAGGTGGAAAAGTTGGTGGAGTATTGTCAACAGCAGAGTCTCCCTTTGATAATAGATTGCGATGCCAATGCCCACCATGTAGTTTGGGGTAGCACTGACATTAACGACAGAGGCAGAAATCTACTAGATTTTCTGATAGATACAGATTTAGACATTTTAAATCAGAGTAATTAGCCAACCTTCGTTACTGTTAACAGGAGAGAAGTGTTCGATATTACGATCTGCTCCAGGTCTGTGTGGGATGGAGTGAGGGACTGGCGAGTGTCTGATGAAGATTCACTCTTAGACCATAGACTTATCACATTCAGACTGGAATCGAAAGATTGGGAACAAAAGTGGAGACGTGATCCTAGGAGTACTAACTGGGACTCATTTACTGAGGACCTCAAGGCCTCCATGGGTCACTTCCCCACCTCTTACCGGGCGCACAAAGAGTTAGAACTCACAGCGGAATATCTGCGAGATTCGATTGTCGGCTCCTTTGAGAGAAACTGTGTAGTCAAAAAGGTGGACACCAACAGGAGTAATTGAGGGGCTGGATGTTATAATGGTTTACGCGCCATGTTAAATAAATGGCGCGTAACACATTATAGCATCCAAACACTCAATTATTTTTTCAAAAGTAGGTTTTTTTATTTAGAATGTAGAAAAATTTTAAATTATATACGATTTTTTTTCACTAAATTAATTTTTTAATTGCATTTAGTAAATTTATGTAGTTTATCAAAGAAATAGTTCATTTTACACTAATTTATTGAAGAAGAAAAATATTTGAAAAATATAAATATTAATTTAGAGGTAGAAATTTTATTTTTTTGAGAAAAGAATCTTGGATTTAAATCGCTGAGTAAAAAACACCCCAGTAAAAAAAATGATCAAAATAGGACAATTTATTCAAAAATTACATCAATTTTTGCGAATTTAAATGCTCGAATTCAATTCTGACGCAAGCGAAGATCGCTTGCCGCTGGGCCCCCCACCCAAGCGCAATATTAAGATAAATTCTTACAGACTTTCATCTCTTGTTTCAAAGATTAATAATCAAGGAATAAATTTCACGATTTTTTAAATTAAATTGCTGATTATGATCTTACAAGCTGCATAAGAAAAATAGAAAATGTTAATATACAAATTACCTGAATTTTATTGAAAAAAATGTTATCTCTGACCCCCTTTGAGCTATTTTGAAATTTGACCAAGATATACTTAATTGTTTATAGTGATAAAATTGACCTTTTTTATTAGTTATTTATATGGAACAAAATTTCTTTTTTTAATTGTGCAATACATGTTTTCAATAATATAGATCCTTAGGAACAAAATGAGCCATCGAAATTTTTTTTTATCGTGCCCAAATTTGACATCCAATATAAAAAAAGTTTATTAATTAACAATTAGATTTTCACAAAACTATTTATCCAATTCGGTCCAAATTTTGTATACTTATTAAGGGCCTTGGGAGCAGTAATTTCATCAAGTAAGAGATATTTTAAATAATAATTAATTGAATTAATAAATATTTAGGGGTAAAAAATTTATCGTTTTAATTCTATAACTTGTAAACAAATTGTTAGAAATAATCGTGCGGCCACTCATTTTTTAGGTATTTATAAGCTCTACAACTTTTACTAACAACTTTTTTGTCTAAAATTTCACTGAAAGCAGCAATCCTCAAAAAACCAATAAAATTTCGATTTTTGCGCCCTAAATGATATTTAACAACAAACGCTCTAAGTCTAAGTTGGTGCAAACTGTGGACCTTTGTTTCTGTACCACTAGTCTTTCACAGACAATTTTTTTCATTTGGATTGGATTTATGTCACAAAACTGACCTTTTTTGCGAGGGCGCCTGGACTATATTTTGAAGATAAAAATAGTATTGTTTGAAAATATTAATACGAGTTTCAACCTGCATCTTGAATAGAATACAAACATTGTCTAAAAAATCTTCAGATAGGTTTTAACCTGCCTGTAGATAATAACAAAGACATTTTTTTAGAAAGCTTTTAGTGATGTCAATTTTTGATACAAGTTTGCTGACGTCTTCTGAATGACTCTTCCTTTTAACTTAAAGTGGTGGTAGTTGCGTACGCAGTCGTTAAAGTGAGGGTAAAAGAATGGGAGTTAAAGGCAGGTTTACACCTAAGAAACATGAAAATTCAAACTAAAACACAGTACTACATTAAATAAAATATCCATACTTCACACATGTTAAATCAGATAAAAATAGCAATAAGTCCTTTTAATGTTACCAGACATTTAGTAAAAAACATAACAGATTATGTTATGCAAATTTATTTCTCCTATAGCTAAAAGTTGACCTTCATTTTTTTATAAACATTATACTCTTGACTTTGACAAGTCACCAATTTTCTAAATACGTTCCTTTTTGAAGCTCTCTGTACGGGAACTGGATAATATTATAATAATTGTAAATCAATTTGAAAAAGTTTCATATGGTTTATTAGGAAAGAAATTCTTGAAAAATGCCCTTTTTCGCGACGTCACAACTGATGTTCCCCTTCCTTAATACTTAATTAACAATAGATCAGTATTATCAATTCCTTAATTCTCGCGAGGAGAAATGAATTCTCTAATGACAACCTTTCTTCTTAAAAATCAAATTGAAACAAGCATTAATGTCATGTTATTCAGTGTGCCGTATTTTCATAGTAAAGTATATGGGACATGTGACCACTAAATAGCATAACATTTATTTTTTCTATCGATTCCTTTGTTCCTTTTAAAATCGAGTTTAAACCTGCTTAAACATTATCAGGCAACGTCATTATTCATGTAAAGATTAGTGAATATCTGCATGAAGACATTCACTGTCAGAATATATCTTATTAAGTGTAAAAATATTAATGTAAATAGTTATATACAACGTTTCTTAAGATAACTTGAATTTTCTACATAGTACATTCAACTTTTCCAAATGTTAACTTTAATGCTCTGTCTACTAATGTGACAGTTATCATCTAAAATCTTCTACTTGAGTTGTTAAAAAGAAATTGACTAATGACACTTTTGCATCTACAGTTCATGCTTATACGGAATTCATTAAAACGGTTACAGTCATAAGCTTCTGAACTAGTACTCTGGCATTCTGACTCAGCGAATTGATCACATGATTTTTGACACATTGTGAGGCTTTACTAGATTTGATAAATGGTTAACTTCTCAAAATGTTAGCTTTAACTTTTATAAAAGTTAACTTTAACTTTTCCAATAGTTAACTTTAACTTCCTAAAAGTTAACCTTAACTTTTTCAATAATGCACAGAGAAAAATGGAATATTTAACAAACTATCTGCAGGGACAAACAGACTATATTTAAAGTTCAATGTTTTGTAACCATTTCGGAGACATAAATAGATACTCCGATGATCAAGTTGACAATCTCAGAGGCTGAGTTTGGGGAGTACATAAACCAAACTGTGTGTGTCACAAACTGCAACAGACAAACTGCAGGATTTCTTGGTACTATAACAGATTGATTTGTGCTACACCCAAAACTAGCTTGTTGGAAACACTACACTGAAATAAATGCTTTTACATTATCAACAATGAAAGTTTGGTTAGGGAATTCTTAGTAACTTGAAAATAAGGTTCTTTTCTTTTAGTGATACGCATCATAAAAACTATAAACACAATTTTGAAAAACATAAGTACTACTTTGTGTGACAAAGTTTTTCAGAGGAAACATTTATTTTATCTATTTTAAGTCGAAAATGTTATTAATACATGTATACATTATAATTCTGTTTCAAACATTTATGAATGACAATATCAATCACATTTAAATGTAACTCCGATTTGTCTCTTTGTATCATTACAATTTTTATATCAGTTTTGCTTATTCCTTTTTCTGGCTGATTCAACCATACTGAGTGTGCGTATTAAAAACACAGCTGTCGTGTGTGAAACAGGATGTTAGGTTTGTTAAAACGTTGTGCGCAAACGTATTCGAAACAAACAAAATGGAATGGCTAAAATAGTGATATCGTATCACAGTAACAAATCCAACAATACAATACAATACTCGCCTGTATAAAGCACAACTTAACCTATTCGTATATTCTACAAAAAACCTATTTTCTACCCCAGCGCTTAATTCCCTAAAATATGTTGTCCACTCTTCCATATTAATACTTTTATTTAGTCCTTTCCAACCTTTTCTTTCTCTGTTTATGACATCCCATTCTCTTCCTTCCTTCACCGCCCTTTCTACCTCCTTTGTAAATTTATTTTTTTCTTCTTCTCTCTTCCTCCTTATCACCTTATAATGCTCCTTATGTCTCCTGTTGTACTCCTTTTTCTCAATAATTCCCATTCCCCACATTTTTATACTTTCTCTGAGTTCTATTCTACTGTTTTCACAAGCTCCTCATCTAACCAACCACTTCTCTGTTCTCTTGGCAATACTTCTTTCCCCATCTTCTCTCTTATCCATTCTATATTTCTCCTCATTCTCTGGATTTTTTCGTCTAAACTTTCTTCCCCTTGTCCTTCAACCCATTCTTCCTCCAATCATCTTTCGAACTCCTGCAGCCTTGATAAATCCCATCTTTCCATGTTTACTTTACCCAACCTCGGTCTTTCTTTCCCCCGCGTCTTCTTCCTTCTTTTCCAGTACAACTCTGCTATTACCGGGAAATGCTCGGATCCTATTTCCCTTTTCACTTTGAATGTCCTTATTTTTTGCCTCAGCCTATCCTCTGTTAAAATGTAATCGATAACAGTATTACCTTTACCTACAAAGGTAAATTCCTACTCCTCATCTCCTTCCATGTTACCGTTACAAATGGCCCATCCACATTCACCCTTTAGACTCAATAACCTCTTCCCCTCACCATCCACCTCTTTATGTTTAGAAGACCTCTCATATTTCTCCGATTCCTCATTCCAAACTCCACATCCCTATTCTGCAGTCCAAACGTTCAAATCCCCCTAATTAATACTATTCTGTCTCTGCTTTCCTCCATCTAGTACTCTAAAGTTTTCCAACCCTCCCCTTTCCCCCTTCTTCTTCATCCACCATTGCTGCATCATCGCCAACCCACCATGCTTCTCCATATATGCATAGGCAATTCCTCCCAATTCTAACTTCCTTTCCTTCTTTCTCCCCAGGGCTTGTCTCTGAATAGTTTATCCCTTCTTCTCTCCGTCCAGGATTTATCCTCAGAAATTCTTTCTTCTCTTCCCTTTAATTTATTTTTCAATTCCATCACCTCTTTTCTTTCGTCGGCGCTTCCCATCTCTACCACCCAGATCTTAGGCAACCCATCTTCCTCCCCTCCTAACCTCTTTATTCTCTTTACTGTCCCCTTCGCTCCTATTTCTACTAACAAATTCGCTACTATTTCCTTCCCCTCTTCTTTTCTTGCTTTCAGGCTTTTAATTATAATTCCACATTTCCTCTTTTCTCTTTCTAATTTTTTCACCAACCTTGACAACTCCATTATTCTCCTCTCCACTTTCTCTGTCTGTTGCGCCTCGTCCTGTTGTCCTCCGCTTACTTCACACCCCCTTTTCTCCAGTTTCCCAAACCTCTCCTCCACCTTTTCTAGATGAATACTTAATTCCTTCTCCTTTTTCCCCTGCGACAATTCTAGCCATTCTATGTTTTTCACTATTCCATCCCTTTTACATTTCCACCCCTCCTCCCAATCCTTCCATATCCTTCTTATCGTCCCCACTTCCCCCCTGATCTCTTCTATTTTGCCATCTCTCTTCATTTCTTTCTTATTGTTATCTTCTATATATTCTTTAATCTCTTTCTCCAAAATATCTATTTTCTTATTCATATCATCCCCCATTTTTTTAATTGCTCTCGCCATATCGCCCAATACTTGCATCATATTGTCGCCTACCCAACCATCATCGTCTCCTTCTTCCTCTTTTCCTTTTTATCTTTACTCTTTTGCCTAATTCTCTTTTGCCATCTAGCAGCATCCTTTTTTGGTCCTTTAAGGACAGACGCAAAGGGATCTTTCGTCTGTCTTCCCACCCTTTTTGCACTGAAGTTCGCAGGGAGTTTGCAATGCCAACTCTCGAACTTCGCATTGCGAACTCCCTGCGAATTTCCTGCGAAATGTTGTGTTATGTAAGTAGTGATCTAGCGTTATACATTTTTTTATTTATTTTTTCGTGCAGATTTCAAAAAACATACAGAAAAAATTATTGGAGTTCATATTCATAATTTTTTTTGCGAAAAACTAGAAATTTTTTTTATTTAGAAAAAAGTGTGTATTCTCCTCTTGGTTTTCACAATTTTTGACATATCGGACTACAGTTTGGCTTATTTTAAGTATTTTTCAAACAAGCCATCGAAAAGTGAAATCGTTTGATTCGTTTAGTCACAAGAGTGATAAAACCGCTAGGGGGTCCGGTTTGCCCCACTCTCCCTTACTATAAGAAATTATTTTTAGGGGTTTTTAGGATCGCAGATTACGAATTTAAAAATTGACAATTGTACATTTTACAGCTGTCAAAATAACTTGTGGTATTTTAATTTCTTTTGTATTTTTCTTTTATTTATAAAGTATGGACATTAAATCAAATGTGGATTAAAGGAAAGTCCAGATGATCGAATTTCTAAGCACAAAACTAAGCTCAATAAGATGATTATAAGTTGGATACTACATGATAAAAACTCATCAGTTGAATTGAGCTTTCCAATTCTATAACTCGCCTCACGCTGTAATACCAGTCGGGTAGCAGTGATAAGCCCAAAAGCGCTCATTGCTACCCGACTGGCATTAGCGCGTGTTTTCGAGCGTCGGGCGAGTTATAGAATTGGAAGGCTCAATTTACCTCGTCCTTTCGATGAGTATAAAATGAATATTATTTATTTGACCCTTTTACAAAAATTAATTTAATTAATAATCTACCTATATAGTCCATAATTTATTCAAAATTTGTATGCATTATTCTCGCTAATATTTTATTTTTGTGTTTTATTTATAATTTTTGTTGAATTTTATTGTCGCGGTTGTTAATTATTGTCAGAAATAAGAAAATTTGAAAGTTTTGTATTAAAATTCGTGATAGATAATTTTTCCACTAGTCTATAAACAAGTAAATTATTCAAGTTCTTCTGAGATCAGGGGACCGTTATGGGATGCGAATGTTGTCAGTAAGGGAAGCTCATTTGTTTCTGGATAAATGTAAAAAATTCTTGATAAAATAGCAACACGATAAAGAGAAATAGTGGAAAGTAGTTATATTCAACTTATATCTAAACATTAGATCGTTAATATTAAGCTTGGAGAAACGACAATTTAGTTCACTTCACAAATGGCCGTCCACGTCACAGATAAGGAAATGTAGATTCTTTATCATTTTTAATTGATCCTGTCATCTAATTACACTGGTCGACATAAAAAATGATTCAAAGATCGGACAATGATAATTTTATAGGATTTTCATTGCTGAACACAAATATGACCTCCGAAAGTGCCCATCACGTCGAGATTTTGAGAAAAGTAGACTCAAAGTTTCAAAAATCCTGTTTGGCCTTTTTTGATCACGTATAGAGAATGATGCCGACGTGCTAGAAGTCTCTAATTAGGCTTAAATTAAAGCATGAACTGTCAAATATAAAAATCAAATCGAAAAATTCTGAATCAGTCAAAAATATTCATATAGCACAACTTTTCCATGAGTGCGCGCCTCCTACTTGAACTCATACACTATGGCACTCTTACTTATTATATTTATTTGCGCCATTTATTGTTATTTATCATTTTTGGGCTCGCTATATGTTGCTGACTAAATGTAAGGTCGTTATTAAAAATTTTTAAATGGCGGAAATACAAATTTTTAAAATTGATGGATTTTACTAAGACTTGGTGTTTGGGGGTTTTCGAGGTTACTGATTACGAATCTTATGTCAAAATTAAAAAATTCAAAATGGCGGTTTTAAAATTCGTATTAATTAGCGAGCCCAAAAATAATAAATAACAATAAATAGCGCAAATAAAATTAATAAGTAAGAGTTCCATAGTGTACCGCTCTATGAGTACAAGTCGAGAGCGCGCGCGCATAGAAAAGTTGTGCTATATAAAAATTTTTGACTGATTCAGAACTTTTTCGACTTGATTCTTGTACTTGGCAGTTCAAGATTTAATTTAAGCCTAAGTAGGGACTTCTAGCACGTCGGCATTGTTTTCTACACGTGATCAAAAAAGGACAAAAACAATTTTTGAAACTTTGAGTCCATTTTTCTCAAAATCTCGACGTGATGGGTACTTTTATAGGACATATTCGTGTTCAACGATGAAAATCCTATAAGAATATCATTGTCTGATCTTTGAATCAGAGTAAAAGTAACTTTTTGTCGACCAGTGTTATTATGAGCAATGTTACTATTAAATATATCTTGTGTGTATTTTTCATCCTAGTCTAATATTTTGATTTTAATTTTAGTTCTATGAATTTTATAAAATATGCGAGAAATTCAACAAAGAACTCGAAATCTATTTATAGGTAACGATTGTTATTACTATTAATAATAATAGTCATTAATAAAGCTAGTGGATTCTATTTTAAACAAAAAACATCATATACTAAATTTAAACAGTCCATAAAACATTTACATCTATTATAATAATTGTCAATGTTAATCTGACAAGTATGGTGTCAGAAACATTCTCATATATGAATGATCTTGTTAAGGTTAAACAATTTCCTTTACAATGCGACTCATCTCTGTTGTTTCGAGACAACCTCAGTTCCCAAAGAATTCTTATTACCGCGACTATGAGTAAGGCAGATGGCGCCACGTTCTGTGTCATTTAATATACTTCTTTTGAGATGCAACAAAAATGAGTCAAAGTTTTTTCTGTGTAATAAAGCAAATACCTGTTTGGCTCGCGACCGTGCTAATAAATACACCTGTCGATTATTGGATAAATAGATACATTAATGCAACGAGTAGAAACATTAAGTACGATAGGTTAAAACGACTTGCACGATTAACAACTCAGGTGGCTTTGACGTAATTGCGTCATGAGTCACAGGTAATGGTTCGGACATGTTATATTATTCTATATATTTATTTTATCAAAGCGTTATCCACTGTAATATTAAAGAATAGGCTGGATATTTTAATCGCCCCAACACTGAGATGACTTCCGCGTTATTCTTCACCGATTATTCGGACCAGGGGGTTAATGACATAACAAACAAATAATGCGAGACATTTGTGCATGAATGCGCCAAGACATTTGGACAATCGACTATTACTTCGTAGACGAGTTTTCACGTTATCATTATGTCCCTTAATTTATCATGCTGTCAATATCTCCTGAGATTTAATCGCCACAGATATATGATTTCAACTAGTAGTCGTAGTGTTCAAGTAGAATTTTATGAAATTATATGATAATACTATAGATATAATATATATAGAAGTTGGAACATGGCACGTATAGTTGTGATCAACTCCCAGGTGAAAATGTTCACGTGTAAGTACACGTGAAAATTAAATGTAGCTTTACGTGGAAATACACCCGAATTTCGGGTAGTATTTTGAAACATTGACACGTAGAAGTACACGTGAAAAGATGGAAAGTGCAAATAAACGTTAAATTTACAGTGAAAGTCAATGCCAAAGAGTAGATTAAAAAAATACTAAAATATGTGACGAATAGTTAGTTTCTTCTAAAATGAATTAGTTGACATCAAATAACTAAAAAACGGTTTAAATGGTGTGGAAGTCCACGTTCTCTTCCACGTATACTTCCACCTTTATTTTCCAAATGAATTGTAAATATTTGGAAGAGGTATTAACTTGATCACAGCAAGCATCTCCACGTAGAAATATACCTTCGTCTCCACATTGATTTGCCCGTGAATTTGAACACTTGACTAAGTTTTTTTTATCTTTTTGTATAGAGTGGAAGTCCACGTAGAAGTGCTAGTTCTCTTCCACGTACACTTCCACCTTTATTTTCCAAATCAATTGTAAATATTTGGAAGAGGTATTAACTTGATCACAGCAAGCATCTCCACGTAGAAATATACCTTCGTCTCCACATTGATTTGCCCGTGAATTTGAACACTTGACTAAGGTTTTTTTTATCTTTTTGTATAGAGTGGAAGTCCACGTAGAAGTGCTAGTTCTCTTCCACGTACACTTCCACCCTTATTTTCCAAATCAATTGTAAATATTTGGAAGAGGTATTAACTTGATCACAGCAAGCATCTCCACGTAGACTATACCTATACCTCCACGTAGACGTATACCTTCGTCTCCACATTGATTTGCCCGTGAATTTGAACACTTGACTAAGGTCTTTTTTATCTTTTTGTATAGAGTGGAAGTCCACGTAAAAGTGCTAGTTCTCTTCCACATACATTTCCACCCTTATTTTCCCAATCAATTGTAAATATTTAGAAGAGGTATTAACTTGATCACAGCAAGTATCTCCACGTAGACTATACCTATACCTCCACGTAGACGTATACCTTCGTCTCCACATTGATTTGCCTGGGAATTTGAACACTTGACTAAGGTTTTTATCTTATTGTATAGAGTGGAAGTCCACGTAGAAGTGCTAGTTCTCTTCCACGTACATTTCCACCCTTATTTTCCCAATCAATTGTAAATATTTAGAAGAGGTATTAACTTGATCACAGCAAGCATCTCCACGTAGAAATATACCTTTGTCTCCACATTGATTTGCCCGTGAATTTGAACACTTCACTATGGTTTTTTTATTTTTTTGTATAGAGTGGAGGTTCACGTAGAAGTGCTAGTTCTCTTCTACGTACACTTCCACCCTTATTTTCCCAGTCAATTGTAAATATTTGAAGGAGGTATTAACTTGATCACAGCAAGCATCTCCACGTAGAAATATACCTTCGTCCCCACATTGATTTGCCCGTGAATTTACTGCTTCACAAAGTTTTTTTATCTTTTTGTATAGAGTGGAAGTCCACGTAGAAGTGCTAGTTCTCTTCTACGTACACTTCCACCCTTATTTTCCCAATCAATTGTAAATATAAATTATTTATTATATTCTCTTCCACGTACATTTCCACCCTTATTTTCCCAATCAATTGTAAATATTTAGAAGAGGTATTAACTTGATCACAGCAAGCATCTCCACGTAGAAATATACCTTTGTCTCCACATTGATTTGCCCGTGAATTTGAACACTTCACTATGTTTTTTTTATTTTTTTGTATTGAGTGGAGGTTCACGTAGAAGTGATAGTTCTCTTCCACGTACACTTCCACCCTTATTTTCCCAATCAATTGTAAATATTTGAAGGAGGTATTTACTTGATAACAGCAAGCATCTCCACGTAGAAATATACCTTTGTCTCCACATTGATTTGCCCGTGAATTTGAACACTTCACTATGTTTTTTTTATTTTTTTGTATAGAGTGGAGGTTCACGTAGAAGTGATAGTTCTCTTCCACGTACACTTCCACCCTTATTTTCCCAATCAATTGTAAATATTTGAAGGAGGTATTTACTTGATAACAGCAAGCATCTCCACGTAGAAATATACCTTCGTCTCCACATTGATTTCTCGGGAATTTGAACACTTGACTAAGGTTTTTATCTTATTGTATAGAGTGGAAGTCCACGTAGAAGTGCTAGTTCTCTTCTACGTACACTTCCACCCTTATTTTCCCAATCAATTGTAAATATTTGGAAAAGGTATTAACTTGATCATAGCAAGCATCTCCACGTAGACTATACCTATACCTCCACGTAGAAATATACCTTTGTCTCCACATTGATTTGCTCGTGAATTTGAACACTTGACTAAGGTTTTATCTTTTTGTATAGAGTGGAAGTCCACGTAGAAGTGCTAGTTCTCTTCCACGTACACTTCCACCTTTATTTTCCAAATCAATTGTAAATATTTGGAAGAGGTATTAACTATATTTTTTCTGTTAGCGTGATTTTTCACATTTATGTTAATTTGAAATTATTTTTTGGAAGCACTGATACCTGTAGAATGGAGAACCACGGAAATAGATTTGTTATTTTTTACATAGGTTTTATATAGTTTTACATAGTTATTCTTAGTTATCTAAAAATTAATTATCCAATTTTAATATTTGTAATTGTTATTTCGAAACAGCTTTTTGAACTATTTAAATATTTGACCATATTATGCTAAATCTGACTGTCAATTTTAATATCTAATGCTGTTATGAATAATTTAATACAGTTATGTGATTATGTACTATTTTAGTAAAAATGTAATGTGTTCGCACTTCTCTTTAAATATAAAAAACATTAGGGACTGGACAAATATGAGGCGTTATTTCTCAAACGTCCCAGTCCAAAATTATAAGTCTTTGGACTTATAATTAAAAAAAAAATTGTAGAAAGTGGTGGGGGTTAAAGTTTTGACATTTTAAGTAACACTGCCATTTTCAAAACCATGTAACTTTTATAAAACTTTATCGATTTTAATTTGTTTATAATGGATTTAAAGCATTTTTCATCTACTTTCTAAAAATTTTACAAACAAATTTTTAAAAAAATTTTTAAACAATTTTTTTTCAAAAATTAAGTTTATTTTTTAATTTTGACCTTGATGGGTATTTTAAAAAAATTTTTTTTTATTTTTTTTGGAAAGCTGACATTTTTCCAGAAAAAACCATATAAGTTTCATAGTGGGATGACCAGAAGTTTAGAAGATATTTGAAAGCAAAGTAAGCGGTGCGCCCGGGTTACTGTACGTTACGCCGGCGCTGCGCCGTTAAACGACATAAAAATCACTCTTTTATCTTCATCTGCTTCAGTAAAAGCTCTGCATTTAAACAGGGTTGATACTTCCTATGAATCTTTTTCAATAGTAGCTCTCTGCATTTAACAGGGTTGAGACTGTCATTAAAATAATGCCTGCATTACTTTTACCGAAAAAAATTTAAATATATAATTTTGAAAACGAATGTTTAAACTTTTATAAATTATAATTATTATCAATTAAAATGAGTAATTTTGAAAAAGAAAGATTAAAGTTTTAAAGGAACAATAATTATCATCAATTAAAATAATTCATTTTGAAAAAAATATTGATGTTTCGTAAGTTAAAATTATTGTTATTGGCAATTGGAAAATTTAATTTTGAGAAACAGAAATTTAAGTTGAATAGAAATTGAATATTTTAATAAGATTAATTTTTTAAAATTTAATGTTAAATAGTCATGAGATTCAATTTTTTTTATTAATTTAGGTCATGTGTTTTTAAATCTATTATTATTATTATTATTATTAAAACAAATGACCTAAATTAATAAAAAAAATTGAATCTCATGACTATTTAACATTAAATTTTAAAAAATTAATCTTATTAAAATATTTTCAATTTCTATTCAACTTAAATTTCTGTTTCTCAAAATTAAATTTTCCAATTGCCAATAACAATAATTTTAACTTACGAAACATCAATATTTTTTTCAAAATGAATTATTTTAATTGATGATAATTATTGTTCCTTTAAAACTTTAATCTTTCTTTTTCAAAATTACTCATTTTAATTGATAATAATTATAATTTATAAAAGTTTAAACATTCGTTTTCAAAATTATATATTTAAATTTTTTTCGGTAAAAGTAATGCAGGCATTATTTTAATGACAGTCTCAACCCTGTTAAATGCAGAGAGCTACTAATAAAAAAGATTCATAGGAAGTATCAACCCTGTTTAAATGCAGAGCTTTTACTGAAGCAGATGAAGATAAAAGAGTGATTTTTATGTCGTTTAACGGCGCAGCGCCGGCGTAACGTACAGTAACCCGGGCGCACCGCTTACTTTGCTTTCAAATATCTTCTAAACTTCTGGTCATCCCACTATGAAACTTATATGGTTTTTTCCGGAAAAATGTCAGCTTTCCAATAAAAATAAAAAAAAAATTTTTTTAAATACCCATCAAGGTCAAAATTAAAAAATAAACTTAATTTTTGAAAAAAAATTGTTTAAAAATTTTTTTAAAAATTTGTTTGTAAAATTTTTAGAAAGTAGATGAAAAATGCTTTAAATCCATTATAAACAAATTAAAATCGATAAAGTTTTATAAAAGTTACATGGTTTTGAAAATGGCAGTGTTACTTAAAATGTCAAAACTTTAACCCCCACCACTTTCTACAATTTTTTTTTAAAGAGCTAATATTTTACAGATTTATTACTTTCATATAGGGCAACAATTTCCCAAAATACCAACACAATCCAAAGACTTATAATTTTGGACTGGGACGTTTGAGAAATAACGCCTCATATATCGTAGTTTATCTATCTCAAGGTATACACAAATTTGCTTAACTTGTTCCGTTTCAAAGGCTTCCAGAGTTTTTCGTTGAGATCGAATTTTGTGTAAAACAGGCAATTTGTCTGAAAACACTCTTTCTGTTCTTAGTTGACTAACAATTACGTACTCACTTCCTGTATTTTTATCGACAATAAATTGCTCAAGTTGAACAAATTTACCATTTTGTAGTAGAGCAAATGTATTATTAGAGCGATTACGTCTTAATTTAACCGAAGAATACAAACATCGATTTTTTATCATTCTCTTGTAATAAACAGCTTCCACTGATAATCCTAATTTTTCAATCCAAGTTTGTTCTATAGCCGCCGCTACTCCAAAGTATCGTGTTTCGAAAGGTTTACATGTCTTTTGTGTGTTTCTGTGTTCTAAGTTAGAGCAGAAACGTTTAATGCGCTCTGAACTTTGTGACAACACATCGTTTGTTAAAATGGTGTTATTCCGCTCCATTGCCAAAGATCGACTAATCTGATTTGATACACCTTTGGCAAAATTATTTTTTTTAGAAGTTTTCCGTTTCCAGCCTCAAAAACAAAACCCGTATGAGCCCAGGGAGGACCCCAATCGACGACAGATCTCAGCCAGTGTAGCAATTGATGCAAATTATACGTGAAAACTTCTTTTGAAAAATGTTTTTCACACAAAAATAGAAATTCTAAAATCAATTCATGCATTCTTTTCAAGTCAGACCTGGTAATGACTGGCTGAAGTGAAATGTGGAAAATTTCTACCAATTGTGCCCAATGAAGCACGTATTCTTGTTTTAAAAAGAGTGACAAAATTGGAGTGCTATAAAAAAGGATCCAATTTTCCCACTCTTTTGCTTTCCAGTAGCTTCTATCCCGTATTTGACGAGACAAGCGCATTACTTGTTTAGGAGCTTGAAAATTGTTCAACAATTTATCAATTTTATCTAAGTCGGAACTTGATAAGACAGATAAATAGTAGTTCGTAAACTGTTTTCCAATACCTAATCTTAAGAAATGCATGTCATCGGGAACGAAGCCGTAAATAATGTCGAAATGATGCAAATTTATCAATGGTGTAACACGATTCAATCCAGCAACAGGTTGATTATTGACAACTAAATCTTCTGCGAAAACAAGCATGTTGTCCATCGTTCGTTCTTCAGGCAATGGTGTAATAATAGGATATTTCATGCTGCCTCTAGTCTCTGAACTATTTGCTATCCATTCTCCTCGATGTAGACACCAGTTACAAGCATCATGTGCATTAAATTGTCTAACACCTTGCACTGGTGCACGTGCAATCGTGTCAACACAGCACACTAATGCGTATGGTCTTATTAATTTTTCTTCGCCACAAATATTGCACGAAATACCTGATTCTGTCAACTGATTGATTTCTTCGACAAATGCGTGTAGGAACACAGACATATTAGGCTTTTTTTTGCCAAACCAAAAAGCAAAAAGAATGGTTTTGCTTGACCTAATGTGCAAAGGTATCTCATTCACCACTATTTGAATTGGCCATATGGAGTACGATGAGCTTTCAAATACTGGTGCTCCATCCGTATTAAAAGTTAACGTAATATAAGATTTCCTTTCAGATGGATTGAGGTTTTCAACAAATTTCCTGTAGGCCTGGCCGTCATAAATATCTTTATAAATACCTGCATCGTGAGTTCTTCTATTGACAATATTATCGTAATATTCGTCGTTCTCTTCAACTAACGTTTTAATTTCATTCGATATTGAATAAGTTACGAAAAAATTAACATTATTACTATCTTTTAATTGAATAACTAAATTGCATTCGGCGCATGTTTTCGTTAAGTCATGATAATCGTACGTCCCTACATATGCATCGCATTGAGGACAGATAGAATGCAGGGTTGCAATGTCGCGTGGAAAGAACATTTTGTCTACAAGATATCTAGTATCGGGTAGTATTGATGTCGAAAACATGCAATTAATCATTGCAAATAAATTAGTTACAGCTACATGTGACAAAGAGAATCGCAAAGCATATTTGACCACCATCATTACAATATCTGCTTGACTTGCAGCTATTGGAGTATTGATTGTTTAAAAAAAACTTTCCTTCTTCAATTCTTTCAAAAGTCCTGCTGATGATGTATGATCATTATTCGTTTGTTCGACAAAATTTGCTACTAAACTAGACTTACTTCTGTTTGTGTACCAATCCCATGAGTCGAAGGTACTTCAACATCTTCTCTTAACTGCAATAAATAATGAATTTAATTTTATTTAATGTGGGAAAATGTCGTTTATTGGAATTTCTTTAATGTAAATTATTCGCAAGTAAAATTTAAAATCATTTTTATATGAAATCATTGGCAGTAAGCAAAAAATATTTGAAGACTTCAACCAAATAATAATCTGTGGCATATTTAAAAATGTTTTTTGAAGTTGGATACTGAATTAAATTTTTAATTATTGTGTTAAACTTAGATTATCTATTAATTTATTTTAATTTAAAGGAATACTAACTCTATTTTGTATTCTTTTAGACACTGAGTCAGAATTGACAACACACATTTCTTTAACTCTTCGCCACTTCGATGATCGTGAAATGTTTTCATCTTCATCCTCTAGGTATCGTCTGTACGATTTTCGACGATCCATATTTCTAAAAAAGAATTTATAAATTATGAGTACGTATTTGGAGCTGTTAGGTTTTAGAAACATAAAAAGTGCTGTTCAGATAGAACTGATTCTATTGTTTTGTGTAGAAAAGTGACACATTTATACAATTTTTAAAACGCACCAATACTGTAATATAAAAGTTTTTTCTAAACTTTGTCAAAAAAATTTAAAAATTCGAATTCTAACTCCGTTTTATTAGAAACAGTATTGATAAATTATTTAAATGAATACGATGAGTAACACTTTAGGCACTAAAGACTCAGGAATCTTCAGAGACGTCACTAAACGTCACACAGATTCTGACTTCACCATTTCTAATTTTATTTTTAGCAGAGGGATTGATTATAAAGAGTAGGATATGACGCTTAAGGTAAGATCTCAAAAGGCTACCAGTAGCCCGCTTTTTTTGTAATTTTGTAATTTATATTTATATGTCCTGTGAAATTGTACCTATATTCGAAATGTGGGCGCAATTGGTAGACTTTGGTTCAAAGCAAAATGAATATGGTAAAGGGAATTGGAAAGGAAAAGAGACAGAAACTGTCTGTCATTTTTCTTTTTGGAACATTTTAAAAGGTCTTAAGTTCCTTCCAGATATAAAAAATGCGAAATTAAAAGTTACAGTATAGGGTAAGTATTGCTGCACCATTTGGAAAATTTAATTTATTTACTTCAGAGAAAAACATCTGTTTGAAAATTTTTGACAACAATATTTTAAACATTCTCTATTATAATTGTCAATAAAAATGATCATTTAAAAAATTTGTATTTTTATTTTTAAGATCAAATATTCTTCGCGCAGAAATTAAAACATTTTCAGTAAATACATAAAATATAAGTTCTCAACCTTCTCAACTGTCAACAAAATAACATTTAAATACATATTATTTTTGTATATATAAAATATTTTAAATCATATCATCTTTAATCGCTTTAAGATATTCAAAATTCATTTTTAAAAACATTTAAATTTTGCATAAATAATTAACACTAACTATTCGTTTCATGAATTGCAATTTCTTTCAAAAGATTTAAACATCATATTTTTTATTGAAAAGGTGTCTTGATTTATAAACCACAGAAATTCGTACACTCACCTTACTTTAGAATGCCGGAAAGATAATTTTAAGAAAAACGAAATCAACTCTTTAAATTTGAATCAGATAAAAATAACTTATTTAGAATTATAAATTCAATCACTAATTCAAATGTTAATATTTCTACTGATCATTTAGTTAAAAATAACTGATCGGCAGTTGAGAATAACTAATGTTTCAGAGGGTTTTTTTAATTTATTTTTTTACTAAAATTGTATACTAAATTCTTAGTTGAAACTATGATTTTTAACTTATTTAAATTTAGAGAAATATTTAAGTCTAAAAATTAGCAATTAATAATTTTGAAAAATTGCAGTTCAGAAACATTTAAAAAAAGCGACAAACAGAATATTGAGTATATGTATACCAAATTTGACTTACAGAAGTAGATATCTTCATAAACAAAATTATCATAGCATAATTTTCATCTTGAAAGAACATATACAGTTTTATTAATTTAATTAGCTTAAATTTTTAGGTCAATTAACACACAATAACTGGATGGTGATAAAATACATACAATAGATTAATTAAAAACTAAAATCTTTACAACTGAGAAAAGACGCCAAGTCGGAAAGTTTAGGTTAGGGTTGTAAAGCTTGTAAAGGTGTTTCCACAAAAGCATGCAAATGCTACCTGCTTGCCTTCCTACTAGTTGTCATGGGCTGTTTTCAGTACTCGACCTGAGTTAACGTTGATTGGTTGGATGCAACAGAATGTTAATAATGATTGGAACATCGTTGACTCGGAATTAAAGGGCAAGGCAGAATAGAAACTTTACAAGATGCATGAGGTAAAAAAGGACGTATAGTACGAACCAGACCCTTAGATTGAGTCCACAATAGCACATTGAACGGAACGTAATCGTAACGTGACAATGCCAAATATATTGTTTCGTTACGTTTACTACGTTTACGCCCCGTTAAAGAGTGCTATTGTGAACTCAACTTTAAGACCTTTCTCCAATAGGTTTCCAAAACTCTGCGTTGCGTCAGGTGCGTTGCAACGCAGTCATTCGCAGACAAACGCAGAGTTTTTGGAACTTATTGGAGAAAGGCCTTTACATGCAGTATAGTTATACCACTTCCTGCTTGTAAGCATTTGTAGTTAACAGTTTTTCCTAGTACGGTTTATTCTGACGCTTATTTGTGCATTTCTTGGTTTTTCAATACAAAATGTCTGTACATAATCAATTCATTTATCATCGATTTTTTAAAAGTAAAAAAACCGATTATGCTCATGTGACAGACATCCGAAATTTTACTGCAGACGAATTCAATAAAAATAAACTATATAAAGTTAAAGACGCATCCGACCACAGATATCATCGTTCACAAATTTTAGAGTTTGGAAGTAAGTATGATTTTAAAAATTCACTTAAAATTTTTATTAAAATGTATTAATTTAATAAAGAAATTATGGATATATTCGAATATTGTTAATTGTGCATAATTTATTATTTGTCGAATTCAGAAAATATTTAGCTAAATCATACATTTTTTTATTATAAATTTTAGTTGCGTTGCATTAAGAAAAATAAATTATATATGTGGCTAATAGTTTCGTTTGATATAAAATGTTAAAGTTTTCCTCTTTGTAAATGTTCCAATTAAAAGAATGTTCTTTTCAAACTCTAATCATCAAGTATTATCCTAAAAACTTTCAAAGCCACAAAATGCAGAAGCAGAAACTTTAATCATTGCTGTATTATGAATGTTTAAAAATGCCAGAGCAATTTTACAGCGTAGATCATCATAAAAAATAGCTGTTTTTCAAACATGTATTTTCAAAATATTTATAATATTGTAGATAAAATAAAATTGTTCATTAATTCGTTGAAATTTCTTAAAAATATTTATTGAAAAGGGTATATTTATCGGACCTTACATAAATACCAATGCAGATATAAAACAATTATTATTTGAACAAGATTTAAATAAATTATTATTGTTAATTACTAATTATTTACAAAATAGTATACTAGAAAGATAGAGTTTTTTCTAATCATGCAAATTTACCAAACTTTTTTGAAATGCTTATTTACATTAAAAATAAAATTATAATTTAAACGAAAATAAGAATAATAATTTGTTTAAAAATTGTTTAAACAATAATTGTACTTTTAATTTTAATCTGAGTGGTCCATACTTAAAAAATCAAAGTTGTTATTTTGCTTTCAAAAAGTTAATTTCACTTAATTTTGTAAACTCAATAAAGTGTTTTTGTTTTTAATGTCTCCGAAAGTATTTAAATTTCAAAAGCTTTCAATGTAGACAATTTGTTTTTTATTTAATATTCATAATCATGATTAACAAATAATTATAAAATCGTTTTCACACTTTTCGATTCATTGACAATTTCTC
Organism: Leptopilina myrica (nomen nudum); assembly: GCA_032872475.1. Lineage (NCBI taxonomy): Eukaryota > Metazoa > Arthropoda > Insecta > Hymenoptera > Figitidae > Leptopilina > Leptopilina myrica (nomen nudum). Next base: position 30,264,066 of record CM065464.1, read on the forward strand.
AAAGTTTCTTACAAATCAAAGAACTAGGGGCAACTTTGATTTTTTAGGCATGGACCTACCCAAAAATAATTTGAAAAAAAAGAAAACTGTTAATATATGTAGTAATAGTAAAAGTACTAGTAATAATTATGATCGAAAATGTTCATGAACTAGTGCATTGTTGAAGGTTTCACAACTTTACAGGAGAGAATGAAAACAGTTGAAACGCATAATTGTTTCCTGCATGTTTAAAACATTTTAATTCTGATTTTTTAACTTTATTCATTGTTAAAATTAAATGTTCTGAAATATATATATTTAATTTAATATATATATATTTCAGAACAACGTTTATAATCAACGATTTAGAAGAAAAAATATTTCCCTATTTAAATTTTTTATCTAACAAAATTTTTACAATTTTTTGTTGTTCAATGACTTAAAACAAAATTTGTAGACAACAAAATAATATTATTGTTTTCTATGTAAAATAGTACATTGTGCACTCAGTACGAAAAGAAGCTGTTTCCCGACGAGTTCGAACTTAGCTGCTCGAGCGAAGCGAGAGCAGTAATCAAACTCGTCGGAAAATCTTTTTTCGTACGACGTGCACACTGTGCTTCATGTGACACCTGTTTTAAAAACTCGATTTAAAACGGTTTTAAAAAAGAAATTTAGAGTTTATACTGTCTAATTTCAAAGCTAACGTTGTATACTATGCTTTGCAGATAAGAGTGTAGGAAAGTATCGATTTGAGTACAGAAAAGTATACTTTCCTGCGCTGATTGCAGGAGAGTGGATCTTTTTTTAAAGTATAGAAATCAACAACTTTTTGTTGAATTTTTTCCTCTGAATTCTTGATCATAAACTTTTTAAAATTTACCGACCTATTCTATAATTGAAAATATTGCAAATTGCATTAAAAAGTCAAATCTGACTATAAGGTTCTCTAATTAAGGTGACAATTGGATTTGTCTTAACATATTTTATTAAAATTCTTTTCTAAATTAAGAATTATGTTTAATTTTTTTACTTTTTTTAAACTTGTGTTCTTTCTTGACTGGTGATTTAAGTTGTATAATATTTTTCTCACTTGAATAGTTTATTATATATATATATATATATATATATATATATATATATATATATATATATATGAGCGATTCCATCTCAAGTGATCAAGGTGGAGAAAAATTTTTCTCCAATCGTAGCAAAACTTGGGGCTTTTGTAGTACTCATAGATAGTAATTTTTCGTGAAAATATTTTTTTACCTAGTCCAATATTTTCCGAGGGGGAGGGGGTTAAATTTTTGTGTTTTTCAGTACAATGCTTATTTCAATAATTTTTTACTCTTAAACAATTAAACATACAAATTTGACAAAGTACATTTTGGAAAGGTTTTTTCATCCTCTTTCGATTAAAAATAAGCATTTTGAAAAAAAAAATTTTTTTGACCAAAAAAAATCAAAATTAAAAATAAATTTCAATTTTTGAGGGAGATGGATAAGATTTTTTTTTTTTTTTTTTTTTTAACAAAAGCTGAGGTTTTTTCCTAAAGGGACATATAAATGGTAAAGTGGGACTAGAATGTTTAAACATTGAAAAAAAGAATTTTCTCCAAAACGGAGCTAAAAACCGGGTTTTGAGCGCTCCGGCGAGTAGAAAACTCTTTTTTTCAATGTTTAAACGTTCTAGTCCCACTTTACCATTTATATGTCCCTTTAGGAAAAAACCTCAGCTTTCGTTTAAAAAAAAAAAAAAAAAAAAAAATCGTATCCATCTCCCTCAAAAATTGAAATTTATTTTTAATTTTGATTTTTTTTGGTCAAAAAATTTTTTTTGTTCAAAATGCTTATTTTTAATCGAAAGAGAATGAAAAAACCTTTCCAAAATGTACTTTGTCAAATTTGTATGTTTAATTGTTTAAGAGTAAAAAATTATTGAAATAAACACTACACGAAAAGACCCCTTGATTGTGTAATGTTTATTTCAATAATTTTTTACTCTTAAACAATTAAACATACAAATTTGACAAAGTACATTTTGGAAAGGTTTTTTCATCCTCTTTCGATTGGAAATAAGCATTTTGGAAAAAAAAATTTTTTTGACCAAAAAAAATCAAAATTAAAAATAAATTTTAATTTTTGAGGGAGATGGATACGATTTTTTTTTTTTTTTTTTTTTTAAACGAAAGCTGAGGTTTTTTCCTAAAGGGACATATAAATGGTAAAGTGGGACTAGAACGTTTAAACATTGAAAAAAAGAGTTTTCTACTCGCCGGAGCGCTCAAAACCCGGTTTTTAGCTCCGTTTTGGAGAAAATTCTTTTTTTCAATGTTTAAACATTCTAGTCCCACTTTACCATTTATATGTCCCTTTAGGAAAAAACCTCAGCTTTCGTTTAAAAAAAAAAAAAAAAAAAAAAATCGTATCCATCTCCCTCAAAAATTGAAATTTATTTTTAATTTTGATTTTTTTTGGTCAAAAAATTTTTTTTTTTCAAAATGCTTATTTTTAATCGAAAGAGGATGAAAAAACCTTTCCAAAATGTACTTTGTCAAATTTGTATGTTTAATTGTTTAAGAGTAAAAAATTATTGAAATAAGCATTGTACTGAAAAACACAAAAATTTAACCCCCTCCCCCTCGGAAAATATTGGACTAGGTAAAAAAATATTTTCACGAAAAATTACTATCTATGAGTACTACAAAAGCCCCAAGTTTTGCTACGATTGGAGAAAAATTTTTCTCCACCTTGATCACTTGAGATGGAATCGCTCATATATATGATTACTCGTTCGTTACAGGAAGCATTTCTGTTCTTCAAAAGAAAATTGAAACCCATGAGAAAGGAAAAAAACGCTGGATATTCATTAAAAGTACAGATGGAAGTTCTACTGAAGAAGAGGAAGAATCAAGCAGTACAGTGTCACAAAAAATTAAGGTACATTTGAAAAATGTTTTTCTTATTATTATTCCGCATTAAAAGAGACCATTTGGTCGATTTTATTTTATATATGAATATAATTTAAGAGAAAAACATCTTGAAATTATTATAAAAAAATGCATAGAAAAAAGACATGTTACATCAATACGAAAGCAACGCAGTAGATCACGAATCGGTCGGCGGTGACGCTAGTATGTTCTAAAATGTATTGAATTAAATTTTGTGTTTTCTTATAGAATAAGCAGACAGCAGTTCAAAAGTCTAAAAATAATTTTGATAAAAAAATTCTGCAGCAAAAAATGTCCTCTCATTTGACATCAAAAAATTTTTTGGGCGCTGATTCTGATTCCGATTCAGAAACTGAATTAAGTTCACACGATTTAAATGACGATGGAGATGCAAGTAGCAATGATGGTGAGATGGAAACAGAGAAAGCTATAGATAGTGCACAAGTCACTACAGAAAATGAAGATTTAAAAAAGAAAGTATTAAAATTACAAGAAGAGTTACAAAGTTATAAAAGAAAAGCATCCATATCAAAGGAGCTGGATTTCCAAGATGTTGAGTTCAGATTTTAAGGGAATAATTTTCAATCTATGTATCATTATATTTGCTGTCTAAAAGGAAAATAGTTGGTAAATCACAAGTTAATTTTTTTAATTTAATATTTAATTATTAGTTACGTTACAAATTAATTTATTAAATTATTGACCTTACCTAGTAAACTTTACATAACTTAACCTTATCCGAACGGTTTTTGAAAAGAATTCCACGCCGTAATTTCTGCTACAAAATTTCTTTTTAAATTAGACCACTTTTCTGTAAGAATTATGTACAATATTCGTTCAAAAAACTAAATTTACAAAAAAAATTTGTTAGAAAATTCACTAGGAATTCTGCACGTAATGTTTGCTGTGCAATTTTTTGAAATAATTTTCTACCACTTTTCCGAACGAATTTTGAATTAGTAATTTTCTACTAGCAATTAGTAAAAAATGTTACTAATTCAAATTAGTAAACGAATCCGCACTAATTCAGATTTAAAGAGTAGTGGACTGACGTTATAAATTTTTATTTATTTTTTCCTGTAGATTTCAACAAACATATAGAAAAAATTATTGGAGTTCATCTTCATATTTATTTTGCGAAAAACTAAAAATTTGTTTCGTTTTAGAAAAAAAATGTGTACCCCCTTGGTTTTCACAATTCTTGGCCTATTGGACTACAGTTTTGCTTATTTTATGAATTTTCATGTGTAGATTTCAGGAAAAATACGTCCACAGTTTTTTATCTGAAGAGATGAAAATAGGTTATTTATTTATTTTCACCTGTAGATTACAGAAAAAATACCGTGAAAAATATTAGAATTGATCTTTATATATTTTCAGCAAAGAATTAGAAGTTTTAAACGAGGGTACGGAACCCTCGGTTTTAGTACGAGTTCTACTCGCACTTGTCCGGTTTTTTACGTAAAAGGGAATATATTGACAAGAAAATATTCACACAAAAATTAATATATATAAGATAAGTAGTGATGGAGATGCTTGCTGTGATCAAGTTAATACCTCTTCCAAATATTTACAATTGATTGGGAAACAAGGGTGGAAGTGTACGTGGAAGAGAACTAGCACTTCTACGTGGACTTCCTCTCTATACAAAAAGATAAAAAAACCTTAGTCAAGTGTTCAAATTCACGGGCAAATCAATGTGAAGACAAAGGTATATTTCAACGTGGAGATGCTTGCTGTGATCATGTTAATACCTCCCCCAAATATTTACAATTGATTAGGAATATAAGGGTGGAAATGTACGTGGAAGAGAACTAGCACTTCTACGTGGACTTCCACTCTATACAAAAAGATAAAAAAACTTAGTCAAGCAGTAAATTCACGGGCAAATCAATGTGGAGACGAAGGTATATTTCTACGTGGAGATGCTTGCTGTGATCAAGTTAATACCTCCTTCAAATACTTACAATTGATTGGGAAAATAAGGGTGGAAATGTACGTGGAAGAGAACTAGCACTTCTACGTGGACTTCCACTCTATACAAAAAGATAAAAAAACTTGTCAAGCAGTAAATTCACGGGCAAATCAATGTGGGGACGAAGGTATATTTCTACGTGGAGATGCTTGCTGTGATCAAGTTAATACCTCCTTCAAATATTTACAATTGATTGGGAAAATAAGGGTGGAAGTGTACGTGGAAGAGAACTAGCACTTCTACGTGGACTTCCACTCTATACAAAAAGATAAAAAACTTAGTCAAGCAGTAAATTCACGGGCAAATCAATGTGGGGACGAAGGTATATTTCTACGTGGAGATGCTTGCTGTGATCAAGTTAATACCTCCTTCAAATACTTACAATTGATTGGGAAAATAAGGGTGGAAATGTACGTGGAAGAGAACTAGCACTTCTACGTGGACTTCCACTCTATACAAAAAGATAAAAAAACTTGTCAAGCAGTAAATTCACGGGCAAATCAATGTGGGGACGAAGGTATATTTCTACGTGGAGATGCTTGCTGTGATCAAGTTAATACCTCCTTCAAATATTTACAATTGATTGGGAAAATAAGGGTGGAAGTGTACGTGGAAGAGAACTAGCACTTCTACGTGGACTTCCACTCTATACAAAAAGATAAAAAACTTAGTCAAGCAGTAAATTCACGGGCAAATCAATGTGGGGACGAAGGTATATTTCTACGTGGAGATGCTTGCTGTGATCAAGTTAATACCTCTTCTAAATATTTACAATTGATTGGGAAAATAAGGGTGGAAATGTACGTGGAAGAGAACTAGCACTTCTACGTGGACTTCCACTCTATACAAAAAGATAAAAAAACTTGTCAAACAGTAAATTCACGGGCAAATCAATGTGGGGACGAAGGTATATTTCTACGTGGAGATGCTTGCTGTGATCAAGTTAATACCTTCTTCAAATATTTACAATTGATTGAGAAAATAAGGGTGGAAGTGTACGTGGAAGAGAACTAGCACTTCTACGTGGACTTCCACTCTATACAATAAGATAAAAACCTTAGTCAAGTGTTCAAATTCCCGGGAAATCAATGTGGAGACAAAGGTATATTTCTACGTGGAGATGCTTGCTGTGATCAAGTTAATACCTCCTTCAAATATTTACAATTGATTGGGAAAATAAGGGTGGAAGTGTACGTGGAAGAGAACTAGCACTTCTACGTGGACCTCCACTCTATACAAAAAGATAAAAAAACCTTAGTCAAGTGTTCAAATTCACGGGCAAATCAATGTGGAGACAAAGGTATATTTCTACGTGGAGATGCTTGATGTGATCAAGTTAATACCTCCTTCAAATATTTACAATTGATTGGGAAAATAAGGGTGGAAGTGTACGTGGAAGAGAACTAGCACTTCTACGTGGACTTCCACTCTATACAATAAGATAAAAACCTTAGTCAAGTGTTCAAATTCCCGGGAAATCAATGTGGAGACGAAGGTATATTTCTACGTGGAGATGCTTGCTGTGATCAAGTTAATACCTCCTTCAAATATTTACAATTGATTGGGAAAATAAGGGTGGAAGTGTACGTGGAAGAGAACTAGCACTTCTACGTGGACTTCCACTCTATACAAAAAGATAAAAAAACCTTAGTCAAGTGTTCAAATTCACGGGCAAATCAATGTGAAGACAAAGGTATATTTCAACGTGGAGATGCTTGCTGTGATCATGTTAATACCTCCCCCAAATATTTACAATTGATTAGGAATATAAGGGTGGAAATGTACGTGGAAGAGAACTAGCACTTCTACGTGGACTTCCACTCTATACAAAAAGATAAAAAAACTTAGTCAAGCAGTAAATTCACGGGCAAATCAATGTGGAGACGAAGGTATATTTCTACGTGGAGATGCTTGCTGTGATCAAGTTAATACCTCCTTCAAATACTTACAATTGATTGGGAAAATAAGGGTGGAAATGTACGTGGAAGAGAACTAGCACTTCTACGTGGACTTCCACTCTATACAAAAAGATAAAAAAACTTGTCAAGCAGTAAATTCACGGGCAAATCAATGTGGGGACGAAGGTATATTTCTACGTGGAGATGCTTGCTGTGATCAAGTTAATACCTCCTTCAAATATTTACAATTGATTGGGAAAATAAGGGTGGAAGTGTACGTGGAAGAGAACTAGCACTTCTACGTGGACTTCCACTCTATACAAAAAGATAAAAAACTTAGTCAAGCAGTAAATTCACGGGCAAATCAATGTGGGGACGAAGGTATATTTCTACGTGGAGATGCTTGCTGTGATCAAGTTAATACCTCCTTCAAATACTTACAATTGATTGGGAAAATAAGGGTGGAAATGTACGTGGAAGAGAACTAGCACTTCTACGTGGACTTCCACTCTATACAAAAAGATAAAAAAACTTGTCAAGCAGTAAATTCACGGGCAAATCAATGTGGGGACGAAGGTATATTTCTACGTGGAGATGCTTGCTGTGATCAAGTTAATACCTCCTTCAAATATTTACAATTGATTGGGAAAATAAGGGTGGAAGTGTACGTGGAAGAGAACTAGCACTTCTACGTGGACTTCCACTCTATACAAAAAGATAAAAAACTTAGTCAAGCAGTAAATTCACGGGCAAATCAATGTGGGGACGAAGGTATATTTCTACGTGGAGATGCTTGCTGTGATCAAGTTAATACCTCTTCTAAATATTTACAATTGATTGGGAAAATAAGGGTGGAAATGTACGTGGAAGAGAACTAGCACTTCTACGTGGACTTCCACTCTATACAAAAAGATAAAAAAACTTGTCAAGCAGTAAATTCACGGGCAAATCAATGTGGGGACGAAGGTATATTTCTACGTGGAGATGCTTGCTGTGATCAAGTTAATACCTTCTTCAAATATTTACAATTGATTGAGAAAATAAGGGTGGAAGTGTACGTGGAAGAGAACTAGCACTTCTACGTGGACTTCCACTCTATACAATAAGATAAAAACCTTAGTCAAGTGTTCAAATTCCCGGGAAATCAATGTGGAGACAAAGGTATATTTCTACGTGGAGATGCTTGCTGTGATCAAGTTAATACCTCCTTCAAATATTTACAATTGATTGGGAAAATAAGGGTGGAAGTGTACGTGGAAGAGAACTAGCACTTCTACGTGGACCTCCACTCTATACAAAAAGATAAAAAAACCTTAGTCAAGTGTTCAAATTCACGGGCAAATCAATGTGGAGACAAAGGTATATTTCTACGTGGAGATGCTTGATGTGATCAAGTTAATACCTCCTTCAAATATTTACAATTGATTGGGAAAATAAGGGTGGAAGTGTACGTGGAAGAGAACTAGCACTTCTACGTGGACTTCCACTCTATACAATAAGATAAAAACCTTAGTCAAGTGTTCAAATTCCCGGGAAATCAATGTGGAGACGAAGGTATATTTCTACGTGGAGATGCTTGATGTGATCAAGTTAATACCTCCTTCAAATATTTACAATTGATTGGGAAAATAAGGGTGGAAGTGTACGTGGAAGAGAACTAGCACTTCTACGTGGACTTCCACTCTATACAATAAGATAAAAACCTTAGTCAAGTGTTCAAATTCCCGGGAAATCAATGTGGAGACGAAGGTATATTTCTACGTGGAGATGCTTGCTGTGATCAAGTTAATACCTCCTTCAAATATTTACAATTGATTGGGAAAATAAGGGTGGAAGTGTACGTGGAAGAGAACTAGCACTTCTACGTGGACCTCCACTCTATACAAAAAGATAAAAAAAACCTTAGTCAAGTGTTCAAATTCACGGGCAAATCAATGTGGAGACAAAGGTATATTTCTACGTGGAGATGCTTGATGTGATCAAGTTAATACCTCCTTCAAATATTTACAATTGATTGGGAAAATAAGGGTGGAAGTGTACGTGGAAGAGAACTAGCACTTCTACGTGGACTTCCACTCTATACAATAAGATAAAAACCTTAGTCAAGTGTTCAAGTTCCCGGGAAATCAATGTGGAGACGAAGGTATATTTCTACGTGGAGATGCTTGATGTGATGAAGTTAATACCTCCTCCAAATATTTACAATTGATTGGGAAAATAAGGGTGGAAATGTACGTGGAAGAGAACTAGCACTTCTACGTGGACTTCCACTCTATACAAAAAGATAAAAAAACTTAGTCAAGCAGTAAATTCACGGGCAAATCAATGTAGAGACGAAGGTATATTTCTACATGGAGATGCTTGCTCTGATCAAGTTAATATCTGTTTCGAATATTTACAATTGATTGGGAAAATAAGGGTGGAAGTATACGTGGAAGAGAACGTGGACTTCCACTCTTTTTAAACCGTTTTTTAGTTATTTGATGTCAACTAATTCATTTTAGAAGAAACTAACTATTCGTCTCATATTTTAGTATTTTTTTAATCTACTCTTTGGCATTGACTTTCACTGTAAATTTAACGTTTATTTGCACTTTCCATCTTTTCACGTGTACTTTTACGTGTCAATGTTTCAAAATACTACCCGAAATTCGGGTGTATTTCCACGTAAAGCTACATTTAATTTTCACGTCTACTTTCACGTGAACATTTTCACCTGGGGCTTCGTTTAGATACCAAGCTGAGGTGAGCATCTTTACATTAAAAAAAGAAGAATATTACAAGGAATCTTAGTCCATTTCAGTTTTCAGAAAAAGTCGAGTAGGGTCCTATATTTTTGGAGGGGATTCAAATTACAATGTTTACGAAAAACAGAATTCGGTGTCTATTCTTATTTTTTTAGGTCCCTGAAACCTTAAAAACCACCCCCTATCACTCCTTTAGTATCGCTAGGGAGGAGGTTTAACTTTTCGTTTTCATGAAAATTTTTTTAAAGGGGAGACCAGGAAGTTAAATTTTCAATTAAATATGTTCCATTTATAATAGTTTTTATTATAAATTTACAGTAGAAACCAATTTTGTCAATATTAAATAATATTTCATGGTCTGAATTATAATTTCATTCCTGATTCAATACGCCCGAGACAGTAATCCATTACGCCCCATGCGTGATCCATTATCTCACCTTGCATTTCTCCAAAAAAATTGTTCTAGAAAAAAAGTAGGATCAGTTTGGGTAAATAGAAACGGATTTATTACGTTTCTAACTAACTAACTTCCGTGGAACAATGTTATAGGATAGTAAAAAATATGGGTATCAATCAATCGAAATAATCAACTGTTTCTATTTACTCCTAAAATTTTTCAATTTTGATAAAATTTAGAGGCAAATAGAAACAGTAGTTAGTTCAGTCAAATAAAAGATTTTTAAAATACATACGGCTTTAAACCTTATAGATCATCCCAACAGGTTCTAAGTATTTTTCCATTTTCCGTTTGTCAATTAGCAGCTGTATATACTCGCATTTGCAAAAAACTAAACTAAAAATTCATACAAAAATGTATAATTATCTCTAATTAATACTACAACCAAAATCAACTTTGATTTTCACATTTTGCAAATTTTTATTAAAAATATCCCCACAGCACCGAAATTTTCCTAAAAATTAATTTAATATTTATTTTTAATAAATATTAATATTAATAATATTTTAATTATTAATATATTAATATTAATAATATTTTAATTATTAATATATTAATATTAATAATATTTAATTGCAATGTTTATTGAAAATTGTGTAAAGATTTAAATGTCTCACTTGAATAAAATATGTTTAACACGAAACTTTCCTGAACGTTTCAATAAAATCTTCGCCTAATTATAATTAATTATGATTAATTATAATTGGGCGAAGATTTCATTAAAATGTTTAGGAAAGTTTCGAGCTAAATATTTATCCAAGTGGGACATTTGAATCGTTACACAACTTTCGATAAAAATTGGAATTAAATATTCCGAATATTGCAAATAAATATTTAAGAAAGTTTCAGTTCTGTGGGGGAAGCAAATAGTAAATTCTGGGTATATAAAAATAGTTGATTATTTCTTACAAAATTTAAGAAAAAATCTATTTCAAGTATGAAAGTATTAAAAAATACAAAGAATTACATTAAAAATTTTGTTAGTTATAAAATAATTCAAACTAATAAATAATAATGTATCATATCCAAGCAGCACGTAAGCTTATAGTAGCATCACTGTAATATTACACTGGAGATTCGTAATCTTCACTGTAATATTATAGTGATCTTACTGGGACATCAAAATGTCCTCCTGGAGGTGGTACTACGTTTTACTATTAATGTTATTCTACAGGGTAATATTAGGGTAATATTGCACTGTAATATTAACGTAATGCTAAGATAACATACAGATAAAATTAGAATAATTTTATAATTAAAAAAAACATTTTGCCTAGCTGCACTCGGACCCTGAACCTTATGTACAATTAGCTAATGTCTTTCAGTGAGCCAATCTTACTTGTAGTGTATTAAGATTTTCAACGAAATAAAATCTTTATAAGTTTTTTTAAAGATCTTCATGTTTAATATAAATATCTTAATATACTACAAATAAGATTGGCTCACTGGTAAGACTTGCTTACTGAACACAAGGTTTAGGCTTCGAATCCAGACTTGGTGAAATGTTTTTTTCTAAAATATAAAATTATTCTAATTTTATCTGCATATTATATTTAGAATAGGTTAATATTACAAGGTAATATATAATCTTAACATTGTGAGGTAATATTACTTTAATATTCCCATGTAATATCACCTTAATAGTACAACGTAATATTACTACCAGGCGGACATTTTGATACCCTAGTAAAATCACTGTAATATTACAGTACAGTATCTCCAGTGTAATATTACGGTGATGTCATTATAACCTTACGTGCTGCTTGGCTGATCACGAATCCGATGTTAGTTTTTAAAAGTTCAAAATGTCGAATCCAATATGGCGGCATTGTTAAACAATTACTTTATATTTAGTAATTCATCTTACTTACGCTTCCTATTATTGAATATATTTCCTAACCACAAAGTTTGCTTTGTCATTAAAAAAATGTCCAATATGCAAAGACACATTTGTAAAAATATTGAAAATTTTTTTGTAATCTTCATCTTTAAAAGATCCGCCATTTTGAATTTTTAAAATCTGAACTAAGATACGTAATCAACGACCCCAAAAACCTAACTAGTTTCAGGGAAATTAAATCTATTTTTAAAAAAGTTGTCAGTCATATTGGATCTGTCATTTTGAATTTCAAAAAAACTGACATGAGATTCGTAACACCGCCCGACACCATCAAAGATTTTTGGAAACTAGAGCTAAAAAAAGATACCCGAGCCTGGCTGTTTTCCGAAATCAAGTCGTTTACGGGTTTTAAGGATAAAAACAACCCTTAAATAGAAGGTAACCAATTGTATTGCAAACAATATAGAAAAATGGGAAATTTTTATTTAAAAATTCTTTAAACGTTGTTGGGACTATTAAACATACCCTTACTAATACTTCAGGTCGAACCGTCAACCCTAAAACTACCCCTATTTCGATTTATTTTAAAAAAATAACAATAAAAATAAATATTTTTGAATTTTTTTAAAATTAATCATTGATTAATTGTAATATTATTCTACAGCCTATCATTTTCAATGTTTCACCTCAACCCCTATCTCAAAATCTACCCATAAGCTGAATCAATATACTGAATAATGTCCTACAATTTTTGAAATTTTATTAAACTTCGTATTTAAGGGTTTTAGGGGTCGCTAGTTAGAAATCTGAAGTCGTTATTTAAAAATTCAAAGAACTGCAAAACAAATTAAAAATGTTTTCTTTATTTTTTTTGAGTTGTAATCATTTAAATTATAAATAATTTTTTAAATATCTAAAACAATTTATTGAAAAACAATATACAATTTTTAAAAATAACTCTAATTTTTCGTAAATTTTGGTCGCTTATTTTTGCGGTTAAATGATTCATTATATTCCACAAGTCCGAAATACCACGGTTATTAAATTTTATAAAAATCAGATGATTTTTTTAATTTGTCCGAAATTTTGGATTCAATATATTAATTTAGCTTAGGAGTAGGTTTTGAGACAGGAGTTGAGATGAAAATTTGAAAATGATAGTCTGTAAAATGATATTACAATTAATCAACGATTAATTAAAAAAAAATTTTAACATTTATTTTTATTATTTTTTTAATAAATCGAAATAGGGGTAGTTTTTAGGGTTGACGGTTCGACCTGAAATAATATTAAGGGTATGTTTTGCATAGTGTATTATATGTTCAACAAGATTTGTTGACAGAAATCAATTAAATTCGCTCGAAACTTGTTACTCGAGTTTTTTAGGTCACTGATAACAAATATGATGTTGGATTTTCAACATTGAAAACGACGTCTCAAATATGAAACACACAATTTAGGGGCTGTCCATAAATTACATAAGACATTTTCGGCTTATTTTGGACGCCCTCCTCTCCTTGTAAGATTTTGTAAGATTAAAGTGACCCCCCCCCCCCTAGGCAGAAAATAATACGTAAGATTTAATAAACTAAATTGGATATTTTTAAAACTTATTTATTAATATATTTTAATGAAATTTTTAATGTTACTCTTTGGTGCACTTTTTCAATATAAAAAGCTTTAAAAACATTATTCATCAATCGTCCAAGGATTCACCATACAGTCAAAAATTGATTTAATAATTAAGGAGCCGGGAAGAAGAACTCGCCGAGCGCGCGAACTTATTCTCTAACATCCTGTACAGGTCCTGTGCAGGATTCCATACAGGATCCCGTACTGGTCCTGTACAGGATCCCGTGCGGGATTTTGGGACAGGGTTCCTGTGCAGGTTCCGATGCAGGAACCTTAGCTATCAAATGTTCCTGTAAAGGTTCCTGTACGGGAAACTTTTTAATTTTTTAAAGTTTTTATATGTTAAGCAACATTTGACATACATAGACTTCACATTTTAATATGTTAGGCTCGTATATCAATGTTGGACAGAAAAATGTATTGCGCATTCGAGAAACTCATAGAAAACTACTGCGCAGGAGTTAAAAATATAAATAAATTAATTGAGGAAACCGTGTAGGATCCTTTACGGGTTCCCTACAGGATCCTTCACACTTAAGTACCTGCAGTTTACAAAACTGCAAAGGTTTCTGTATAGGACTCTTTACAAAGTTTCCTGGACTGGATCCTGCAAGTGTTCCTGTACAGGAACCATTACAGAAATCTTTGATAACTAAGGTTCCTGCATCGGAACCTGCACAGGAACCCTGTCCCAAAATCCCGTATAGGATCCTGTACAGGACCAGTACGGGATCCTGTATGGGATCCTGCACAGGCTCCCAAGAGGATCCTGTACGGGGATTTTAAGCTGGGACCCGACTGGTATTAACGCATGCGTTGGGCGCTCGGCGAGTTCTTCTTCCCGGCTCCTCAATTGGAATGTCACAACCAGCATCAACTGTTTCCACATCTTGCAACGGTTCAATATTTAATTCTTCATTATCAAGCCATTTTTGAACCATACTATCAGAAGTGGATTCTGTGTCTCTTAACATACAAAGACTCTCACCTCCCCTTTGTCGAATTACACGTATTGGGAGAAATTTCTCCGTACGACCACAGTCTTTTCCGTGAACCGCCTTTTTATGAGATTTGACATTTTTTAATGAGGAAAAATAAAGGCCACAGATATTACAAGTACGTTCATTCAAACATGTTTTTAAACTCAGACAAAAATAGTCGTAAGGTACGATCTTCTGGGTAAGAGGGAACATCGATATTTAAAGATAATTGCAGGAATAGAGAACTGAATTGACTTATTATTTACATCATCTGGTAACGGTACTAACAATTTTGATGATTGTTTAAGAGGGAATAGTGACGGGAGAAACCCGCATTGTAAAACTGCGCGTAAACTGCTTCTAAGCACCCCACAGCAGTTAATGTCAGTGCATTTCGTAATTTGTAAGAGATACTGAGATTCTCGCACGTGTAAACGATACCAATTGTCAATAATATTTTTTTCAGTAAAATTTGAATCAGTAACAGTTTCGGGATCTTTGCATTCCGCAACAACTGGTTCTCCGTCAATTATTAATTCGCCCTACACGGAGAGAAAGAAAAGTGAAGATTTGATTTGGTAGAAAGTAAGCTGCTGTAACTTCAGGGGTGAACAGTTCTCCTTTTTGGAGGAGACCGGCTAAACTTTCATGAAAAGTAAACAGCGCGCTCTGTCTCAGAGAAACATACTATACTTCATCGCGACGAACATGTGATTTGTGAAACGTGTTCATTTATATAAAATTTAATTTTCCATTTCATAAATACATATTTAATTTTTGACAGGTAAACATAACATTTGATTAAAAGTTTCTTTTTATTCTTTAAATTAAAATAAGAAATTTATTAAAAAATTTTAGCCAAAAAAAATTAAAATTGATTATATATAATTATAAATATTACATAATTATGAATTTAACTAAAAAATATTATGAAAGTTGAAAATTATAAAATTTATTTAAATGCGTTTAAATGATTATTTTGATAATCACATAAAATTGTAATAATCAATTATAGATAAATTAAAAAATTTGATCTTTTAAACAATTAAAAAATATATTTTATTAATTATATACAATTGTAATTAGAAGTATCCTTTTTATATTTGTATATTATAAATTTAAAAACTTATTATTTTTGTGTAAAATGTATATCTTTGAATATATAGCTATAGCGGAATATGGAATGACGGTATTCTAATTCGCTTTTTGAGGGAGTAACCAGTGCTCCGTCAGAAGAGAGAACGGATGCTCCTCAAAAAGTACAACCGTTATGCCGCCGCGGCGCTACTGCTTAACTTTTTCGCGGAGCGCGCAGCTCTACCTTACCTAGTCAAGCGGCTCACTTTTCTTTCTCTCCGTGTATACATCTGCCAAACTTTGACCAGCAGCCGCAAATATCCAAATTGTGAGATCCTCGTCGATAGTAACGCGATTGTCATTTAAGTGACTGCCAAATGTATCGTGAGGAAGAACAAGTTCTGAAAGTTTGTGACTCAAAGGAAATCGGGGATTTTTGTCAAGTCCACCGTCGACAGTCACTATAACTACAGGCTTTACAAGATTTTCGCTAGTTTTTGCTAATAGATTAAACTCTGGTATTCGTAACAAACGTTCGAAGTCAATCCCATGGGATTCTGCATTCGAAGAGGAGTGTTTCCCAGAACGAATTGCAATGTATGACCTTCAACGATTTTTATTCCAGCATAAACTAATGGTATCAGTTTATGTCTTTCTGCGACTACCCAATCATGGTCTGGCAAGCGAACTCTACTCCAGATGCATTAGGAACGGAGCTTGTTTTTGAACAGCAGTTTTTCTAATTGGCACGCGTGCCTTGTCGTCCTGTAAAATAAGAAATTAGTAATAAAAATAATTTTTGGAATCCCTGATTAATATTTTGATGTTATAATCAGGTATAGAAATTAATTTTTTTCGTGTTTTAATTTCAATATTCTTTTTTAATAATTTTAATTTTCTGTGTAAAAGGTTTCAATAGTGTTGCTATTTCTGGGAAGAAGACGTAAGTACGTCGCACTTTTAGACAATGTGAATCCTGCGGATTGCAGTTCTTCTGTTAAGTCACTCAGAGTTTTGCAGCTGATAATTTTTTCTGTGCGACGTCGATCATCAGCACCACCACCAAATTACGCTATTTCTGTTAGAGCTTGAAGAAGTTCCGGTTGATCATATTTTAATCGCGGGCGTCCTGATGATTCACGAATTTTCAACTTTTTTTTCATTGAAGGCTCTTTACTTATGATATCTTCTATTAAAGCCTGTCTCTTTGCCCTGAATGTTTTTTGATAATCCGCATTCCTTTTTTTACTGTTATATGATTTAGTTGTATTATCAAGTTTTTTTCTCAATTTCATAATTTCCTCGTTGATTTTTTCTCTTTCAAGACCAACATCTCTTTTCAAAACTGCATTATTTAATTTACTTTCTAATAGCTTTACTTGCTTTATAACTTCTTCTTGAGCAGGTGTGCAGCGACTTGGTGGTTGGGTGTTTCTGATGAAAGAGTAGATTCGGAAGTTCATTAGGTGACTCTGAAAATGGATAAGGAAAAGATTCTTTTTCATTTGCCACACGAGAATTTGAAGCAGTTGGCTATAAATAAATAATTAATCAAAGGGTTAAATAATTATAAAAATATATAATTATTTCTGAAATATAATTATAATACTGATAAATCATTTTAATAATGTAAGTAAATAATACAATTATAGAAAATAGATAATGATAACGTAATAAATATTACAATGGAATTTGTGAAAATAAAGATCACAAATAAAAAGAAAAAAATTAAACTTCTTATTCAACTCACCTGTTTTAAGAAAAACTGAATATTTAATGTTTTGCTTTTTATTGCTTCTTTTTTGAACTCATCAATATTTTGTTTTCAACATTGTTCGAAAAGTTTTTTGTCTGTCTTGAAGAGCTCTTTTTTGGTATTCCAGTACTCATTTGCTTCATTTTGACAACGAACTCGATTTTTGTCGGGAAATCTTTCTATCCATGCTTTAAAAAGCATTGGGTGCAAAGATGCTGGCATTTTTTCTACTTTTCAAATAAACTGAAATTTCAGCACTGCAGGGTTGGGAGTATAGGATTCAGTGACTCGTATTCCAGTCTGGACAACATAACACAGTAAGGCTATGGTAAGCTTATTTGTATAGCTTGTAAGGTTACAAAGTAAAACATGTAAAAAGTGTGGTAAGGTTACAAGTAAAGTTTGTAGTAAGGTTACATGTAAACGTTGGAGTAAGGTTACACCTTAAGGTTGAGGTAAGCTTAAATAGTAAGGCTATGGTAAGGTTATTATCATAATTTAAGGTTGATGTAAGGTTAACATAAAGGTTACTACACGGAAAAACTTTTTTAAGAGTCATTACTAAATTTATTCAAGAACTCAGGATATGGAAATAAAACAAGAAATGCTACAAAACCATAGATTGAAACATTATTTTAAGCTGTTCGGGGATAACTGTAGTAAATTTCTGGTCTACTTGTTGAATTTTCTTGAAAAAGTCCTGAACTGGTTTAAGAATAGAAAAATGTAAAATTAGCGAAAAAAAATTTTCCCGCGTGAGTAGTCGTACTTGAGACCTCGAGACTTAAGATCGCTCCTCCTTATGCCACTCGGCTGCAGGGGCGCGTTACGATACTTTAGTTTTAGATTGTATTTGAAGCTTTTAAAACCAAGTGGCGCTGTAAACCTATTGGTTACGCTACGTCTTCTTTCTTAAAAGACAAAATAGTTACTCGGGGGTTTTTGGAGATGCTGATTACGAATTTAAAGTCACTTTTTCAAAATTCAAAATGGCGGATCCAATATGGTGGACAATTTTTTAAAAACTTATAAGATTTACTTGAAAATAGTTACTCAGGGGTTTTTTGGGGTCGCTGATTACTAATCTGATGTCACTTTTTCAAAATTCAAAATGGTGAATCCAATATAGGGGGCATTTTTTTAAAAAGTAATTCTATTTGCTTTAAAATGGTCAATTGGGGGTCGTTACCTGTCAACACAATTTTATCAACGTTGCCCAGCTCTTACTACCAGGAGGTCTACGTGCAAAAAAGTTACTTTCTTATTTTGTATCTGTGGTCTCTTCATCTTCTTCCACTTCAATCTCTTTACTACTACCGTTCTTTACTACTACCGTTCTTTACTAATCTGTTCTATTTTTTACTAATCAAGAATTTCATTATTCCCACAAATACTAACTAAACATTTTCAATTTGGAAGGCTTAAACTTGAAATCATGTTTCTTCTGACTATCACATAACAAAAAAAAAATTTTTTGGCCCAAAAAAAGTCAAAAAAAAATTTTTGCAACCGTTTTGCGCGAGCGGGACTGATTTTTGAGTTTTCTCGTCCATTAATAAAATATTTCTTATAATTTCACCTTTCATTAAAAAAAAATCGATGGAGACTTAAATAGTTTTCAAAAAATTGCAATTTTTGTGGAAGCTCAACCACGTTTCAGTACCCGGGACGCCTCGCACAGTAGGATTCTTACACTATACTGTTCAAAATATATTTTTTGCAGACAAATTTTTGTTTATTTAAGTAATTTATGTCTTTTAAAAAAAATAATTTTAAAGTAAATAATTATCATTGTTATAAACAATTATTAAAAAACTTTGTCTCGAAAAAATATAATTTCTTTAATAATTGTTTATAACAATGATAATTATTTACTTTAAAATTATTTTTTTTTAAAGACATAAATTACTTAAATAAACAAAAATTTGTCTGCAAAAAATACGTTTTTTTAAGAAGGACCAGAGTTATCTATTTGTTAATTAACAATGATTTTCAACCATTTAAATAAATTAAATTTTTCATTATTGTTTATGGGGTGGTCATACTAGACTAATTTAACCCTTAAACCACACCCTGGGCGTGCAACACACATATTCTAGATTTTTATTCTAATATTTCGGTTAAATTCGTAAAAATGGAACATGTGTTGATATTAGACAGTACATTTTGTACATGATATTATGTTTCGTCAGTGACATTAGTCTGCCGAGTGTCTTTGTGTATTTAATATTTTTATGAAGTTGACGGCGAAAAATTTCTGCTTGTGTGACACCCAGTTTTTGATTTAAGGTAATTTCAGTAGTTGAGGAGTTTCATATCAGATTGAGGGGTCAACTCTCGGATTTTTTTCAAATTTCATTTTTCAATAAAGTTTGTTTGCCTATGTAATTATCCCAAATATTAATTAAAAATATTTAATATTTTGTTAGATATTTGCATTACCAAATTAATGCAATATTTTTTTTAAACTTGAATAACTTTTTTATTTTTGCTTATAGAAAAAAGTTGTCTGAATGTTTTTTGTTTAGAATGAATCAAATTTTTTGAAAAAAAAAAAATTAAATAAAAATTAACTTTTTTAATAAATTTATTTAAAAAATAAATTTGTTTTTTAATATTTAAACCTGTTATCGGCCTTCAATCAAGCTGAAAAAAAAGATAAATATTGCTTACTATACTACAAAATAACATGCCAAATTTGGCGAACACGTTATTTTTTGTTTTTGAGAAAAAAATTTTCAAAAATTGAAGTGCAGGTAGCGAGCCGACTTAGCTGACGCGACAATGACTCCTGAGACGAAAATTTCTGATTGTCGCGTCAGCTAAGTCGGCTCGCTACCTGCACTTCAATTTTTGAAAATTTTTTTCTCAAACACAAAAAATAACGTGTTCGCCAAATTTGGCATGTTATTTTGTAGTATAGTAAGCAATATTGATCTTTTTTTCAGCTTGATTGAAGGCCGATAACAGGTTTAAATATTAAAAAACAAATTTATTTTTTAAATAAATTTATTAAAAAAGTTAATTTTTATTTAATTTTTTTTTTTTTCAAAAAATTTGATTCATTCTAAACAAAAAACATTCAGACAACTTTTTTCTATAAGCAAAAATAAAAAAGTTATTCAAGTTTAAAAAAAATATTGCATTAATTTGGTAATGCAAATATCTAACAAAATATTAAATATTTTTAATTAATATTTGGGATAATTACATAGGCAAACAAACTCTATTGAAAAATGAAATTTGAAAAAAATCCGAGTTGATTTCGATCATGAAAAATGGAATAATAAAAAATAAACACGATTTTTTTCAAAATTCTTGTAAATTGTTAACTTTAAGTAACAAGAAAATATATAAACAATTAAAAATTAAAACAACGTTTTCGGGGAAACTCTTAGAAAATTTATCTTTTTTCATTTACGACCAAGAACATCAAAATCGGATAACATTGTAGGCTTTAGACAATTTTGAACATAGTCCAGTCGCCCTGTGTTTTTTCGTGCCAAAATTGATACCTGAAGTCTGATTGTGGATTCATATAGTGTGGAGTGGTAGTATGAATATGTATATGTTTCCCACTCGAGATTTCTCATGCTGCGCGGTATAAACAATTTTGAAGGTGCCGAAAAACAGTTTTTTGATGACCGTTCTTTCCCATCAAATTATAGGAGAAAAAATTGTTAATAAAAGTTATAGAGCTCGAAAATACCTTTAAAATGATGGGTCATATGTTAAAATTGGTCCATTTGTTTACTTGCAAATGAATTTAAACCACTAAAAATGGCACTTTCTTATTTGTTTAATAACTTGAACAAAAGTTAACAAATTCATTCGATATTTTCCAAAAATGTTCCTCTCAAGACCCTCAAGATGTGTGCCAAATCTGAACACGATTCGATAAATAGTTTATGAGAAATTCCATTTGTTAACTAAAAACATGATTTTTTAAAATGGAATTTCTACATTTTTGGCCGGATGAAAATTAATTTTTTTTGTTGGGTTCTCTTCATGAAATGCCAATCTATCAATCACAATTTGCAGCGAATGGAATTTTTACAAGAAAACTGGTTTTTGGGGGAGGAGAAATTTTTGGCTTATTATAAATTTTTTATTTTTTTATTATATTTTTTTAGTTGATTAGTCATACTAATTATAAAAAAAATCAATCTAAACATCTATGCACTTCTTGTTCGTAAAAATATTTTTCAAAAGTATGCATCGTTTGAATGCAACGTTTGAACAGCCTAGCTGCTCTAGGATGCATAGTGGGGGACATCATAAGTCGCTCTACTTCCACTTTCACTTCCCTTTTCACATTCACAAAAATTTTCACTTTAATTAATTTTCATTCTACTTCCACTTTCACTTTCACTTAAATTTTCACTTTAAATAATTTTCATTCTACTTCCACTTTCACTTAAATTTTCACCTTAATTAATTTTTATTCTACTTCCACTTCCACTTTCACTTCAGTTTTCACCTTATTTAATTTTCATTCCATTTTCACATTCACTTAAATTTTCACCTTAATTAATTAATTTTCTTTTTAAAACTATTTTTTAAAAAACACAAAGAAAAAATAAAAATTTTGAAAAGTTACTTTTGTATGTCAAAAATAGTTTTTCTACTATTTTTCCTACAATGCAATAGTGAATGAATATTAATAAAACTTTGTACAAAGTTGCAGTATATCAAGTACAATAAGTTGTCTTTAAAGCAAAATTATGTCGATTTACGATTTTTAAATAAATTACAATTACTCATTACGCCTTCGTCTCCTATATACTTAACTCATTTCATTTAAATTCAAATTTTATGTCCCTAGGTTGAGCTAGAAATTTTTCATTGTTTGTTGTCCACGTAATAGAATTAATATTTATTAATTTAAACTAATTTTAAAAACTTTCTAAGACTAAAAAAAATTATATTTTTATAAGAGTCCTTTTGGAGATATGCTAAAAAGACTTTGGAGATAAAATTATTTTAGCCATTGCATAAACTATGTTTAATGAAATTATTTAGTTTCTTTTAATAATAATTAAGTTAAATTTTTACTATGAAAATGATTAAAAATTAATAGAGGGTAGATTTTATAAAATTTTCAATACATCAAAAATTTTCATATTCGAAAGAATTATTTATTTATAAACAATATATTCTTTATATAGTTTATTTGTAATTTGCAAAATTAATTATAATATTATCGAATGTAAAAGTTGTTAAGCACTTACCTGTTGTTTTCTTTATTATTATTTGAAATAGTTGGATCAGTCCATTATATTTTACCTGAAGCCGTTGCGGCCTATTTTTAAAAAAATCTCATAATTTGTAAAAATGATTCTTAATATCAGTAGATTTCATTTTTGAGAATTATTTTATAAAATTTTTTGAATTAAACTTAGAATTTGAATTTTTAAGTTGAGTTGCACAGAAAAAAGGTTAGATGCGTTTTTTCAGCAGATTTTCTAAACTAAATTTAAACTGAAAAGTAGTTCGTTCTCCATCACCAAAATTTAATCTAACCTTTTTTCTGTGCAATTCAACTTAAAAATTCAAATTCTATGTTTAATTCAAAAAATTTTGTAAAATAATTCTCAAAAATAAAATCTACGGATATTAAGCATCATTTTTACAAGTTATGAGATTTTTTTTAAAATAGGCCGCAACGGCTTCAGGTGAAATATAATGAACTGATCCAGTTAATTTATTTTTATTAATTTTTAATTGGACTATTCGCTGATATCATCATGAACGACGTTGAAATTTTGTATTTAGAAAAATAATCTTTAAAACGAATTTTCTCCTATAAATTTGTTGATGACACAATTATGCGCATAGCAATGGACAAAATTGTAGAAATTATAAGGATTTTTTATAGTTATTGTGGATGAAAGTAGAAAAAGAATATTTATCTTCGAGATTTAAAAGTATAATTGCATAACTTTTTAGACTTTATAATAATTAATGAGAATAAAAAGCTCATCCTTGATTGGTGGAAAAACTCTTCATTATATTGAACGCACTAATAACTACAAATCCAAACATCCCTTTAACCAAAGCATTGCCATAGCACATCACTGAATAAAATGTTTTTGTTTTGAAAGGAAAATTCCTCTGGCAAAATGCTCTTAAATCAAGTTATTTTTAATCGAAAAATTTTCATTCAAAAAACAATAAATTTCAAATAATTATAAAGAAAACAACAGGTAACAGCTTAACAACTTTTACATTCGATAATATTATAATTGATTTTGCAAAATACAAATAAACTGTATAAAGAATATATTGTTTATAAATAAATGATTCTTTCGAATATGAAAATTTTTGATGTATTGATAATTTTTTAAAAACTACCCTCTATTAATTGTTAATCATTTTCATAGTAAAAATTTAACTTAATTATTTTTTAAAATTTTTTTATTAATTAAAAATTTGTTATATTATATAATTTCATTAAAAATTTGGGACTTTTGTAAATAGAATTAAGTACTCAATAGACATATAATCAGGACATAAGAGGATATTTACATAATTAACTCATCAATTAATTTGTCTTAAAACTATTTTTTCATAATTATATTATCCAAATTTAAAAATAACGATAACTATTCTTCAATGGATTTCATTCCCAATAATATTCAATATTATTTTAAAATTATAATTCTAAAATTGATTGAAAGAATATGGACATCACTCTTATTTCAAAAGGAATTTGTCTACTTTGTTATAAGTTACTTTCCACAGAAAAGACTTTTAATTGTATTGGTAAAATACCAAGAAAAAGTATACACTCAAACATTGGCAATAGATGATACAGAGCATCGAACTATATCACGCCATTTTGAAGAATTTGCAAGCTTGCAAAAAGCTTGCCTGGCAACAACGAAGTTTGGCGAGCCGTGTGCACAGGCATCCCCACTCTATCGTTTTATATTAATTTCAAGGTGTGATCCAGACTTTCGATCGTTTTAACTAATGAGTCCGAATTTGTTCCTCCCGCAGTAAAGCTGCGTAGAATTAAGCGTTCCTCCCGAAAATCGGTAGAGAGTTTTAATAATTTGTTTTTCCCGCAAAGCGGTTGATTATATATAGTTGTGAATTTATTTCCCGCAAAAGGCGGAAGTTTATATTTTTGTCCCCAGAAATAAGGGTTGATTTTGAAGTTTTATTGATTAATTGATTTTAATCGAATTGAAGTGAATTGATAATTTATATGATTTTTTAAAATTATATATGAAAAATAAGCAATTTTAAAGAAATAAAGTGAGAAAAGTGATTTACCATATCATTGAAAAGGAATTAAAGTTAAAAAGAAGTTAAATTTAAAAAATAATTGTTTAAAGAAAATATTACTAGAAAATAGTATTTATTAAAAAATAAATAAAAGTGATTCATTTAAAAGGGAAGACAGAGTGTTAAATTTCAAACCTCTATCTCGTGATTATAAAAGCATTTTTTTGTAATTGTCTTTACTGCAAATATCAGAGCTGATTAAAAGTTCAAAATCGGTGACCCCGATTTTTGAATATTAAAATCAATTTTGATATAATTTTGAATTAAGATAAGCAAAGAGTCTTAAACTGAAAATAAATAATTAAAAAGAAGGAATAAAAAAAAGAAATAATAACTATTGGATATCATAAATGTCATATTATTATTACGCATAAAAAAAAGAATTTTCTATTGTATTTTATAAAAGGAATGTTTCACAATACTAACTATTATGCTTTAATAAACATAAAGAATTTCGAATCTAGCAAAATTCTTGTTAGTTGTATCATTATTTTAAATCAATATTTTAATCTCTTAGAAATTAAATAAACAAGAGCATTCTATATTAAATCATATTGCAAGTAGTGTTTTATTACGGTTTTCTAACTGTTGTCACCTAATCCTTTTTTTACTTCTTTCAATTAAAATACCGTCTAACCGGGGTTATTGAATTAATAATAAACCTAAGAGAGGGATCCACTACCTTTTGAATATAAATTTTGTTCCCGAAAAGCAAAAACGTTTACCTCGAGGTGTTTGATTTTGAGTCTTATTCTATTTAACATATTGAAATTACTTTCAATACAGTTAAAGTTGAGTTTGCTCAAAATAAGGATTTTTATTAAATAAATAATCAAATTCATCTTTAACAAGGACTGTTATAAAAATATAATTTTTTATAATTTTTTTTAGTCTTAGAAAGTTTTTAAAATTAGTTTAAATTAATAAATATTAATTCTATTACGTGGACAACAAACAATGAAAAATTTCTAGCTCAACCTAGGGACATAAAATTTGAATTTAAATGAAATGAGTTAAGTATATAGGAGACGAAGGCGTAATGAGTAATTGTAATTTATTTAAAAATCATAAATCGACAGAATTTTGCTTTAAAGACAACTTATTGTACTTGATATACTGCAACTTTGCACAAAGTTTTATTAATATTCATTCACTATTGCATTGTAGGAAAAATAGTAGAAAAACTATTTTTGACATACAAAAGTAACTTTTCAAAATTTTTATTTTTTCTTTGTGTTTTTTAAAAAATAGTTTTAAAAAGAAAATTAATTAATTAAGGTGAAAATTTAAGTGAATGTGAAAATGGAATGAAAATTAAATAAGGTGAAAACTGAAGTGAAAGTGGAAGTAGAATAAAAATTAATTAAGGTGAAAATTTAAGTGAAAGTGGAAGTGGAAGTAGAACGAAAATTATTCTTTGGGCAAAAAAAATATTTTTTTGTTATATGATAGTCAGAAGAAACATGATTTCAAGTCTAAGCCTTCCAATTTTTATTAAATTTTATCAAAAACTATGGAAATATTAAGATTTAAAAAAATTATAACAAAAAAATTCAAAATGGCGTAACTTCAACAAATTTTAAAATTTTCAAAAAAAATTTGTCACACTAGTTTCTAGTATCCAATACTATAATTTCACCAAACTACAGCTTAATCCAAAGACCCCATGCAAATCGTATATTTTCTAACGGAGTCTTACCCAACACTTTTTAAAAAATTGTCCGAAATTTTTTTTCCGGTCTTTTGCATTTAGGAAAAATGTCGATTTTCATATCTGACATCTTGAATTTGAAAAAAGTAATTATGGTTTCTTGTAGCTGAGGATTCGAGGACGCGATATTCCGAAAAAGCGATAAATTTTACGTCGGAAATGGTATTTCTTAAATTTTTTAACTAATTACTAGTGTCGCTGTCCTCGCTCGCTCGGAAGACATTTTACATGTTTATTTCCACTTATATAAATTTATTAAATAGCATCTCCATTGATAATATATATGTTTAAAAAATTTTAATTTAAATATTTATGTATATATATATATATATTTGTTTTGTTTAATTATTTAACCAAGTAAATAAATTTATATATCTGTAGTGATGCATTACGAGCAAATATCGTCTCGTGAGAACGAGAATCTCGCGAAAAATACAATGAAAACAATTAAATGTTATAGTTTCATCTCTTTCTTTTTATGAAAGGACAGAGTCTCGTTATGCATCACTATATATCTGAATCCGTTTAAATACTGAGAAAAAATCAAAAAAAATTTTGAACAAAAAATATATGTTTAATTTAAACATATTTTGTTATTGAATTAATTTTAATTTTTATGGAACGATATTTACTATGCATTGAAACAAAATTATTATGTTTAAATCAAACATAAATTTTAGTTGACTGTATGACTAAGATAGATTAAGGGGATAAGATATACTTTCGTTTAGAATTAGAAAAAAATTGCGTTTCACGTTAGGGTTTTGAGAAAAGTGGGGGTAAACACACAGAATATAACGTGTTTTTGACTGTTTTTAGTATTTTTTTTCTCATAAACCTGATTTTAGACTTCTATTTAGTCTCAAATTAAAGCTTTATTCGTGAACTTTTAGATTCATATATACGTTGCAGTCTTAAATTAAAGCTTGAATCTTTACATGCTAGGCCATTTTGAGGTCCAAAATTGTGTAGAGAGCATAATAATACATTGAAAACTAAAAATGTGACCTGGAAAATTTTTCGGATAAAAATTTTAAAAGTTATTGATATTTTTTAAGTGCATTTTTCCCATGTATTTTCAATAGGAAATTTCGATCGATTACTGGCACGTGTTAATATTAATTAATCGGCTTCAAATGTTAGGAAATTTTATTTTATTTTATTGAAACCAAACGGGGGGAGGGAGTGGCGTAAACAAAATTCGAAAAAATAAATTTTCCATGTATATGAGGAGTTATATTAATATTTTTAGGTAGGTTGGTAGCTGAATTAAATCGTACACCTTTTGATTTAGCGGTGGGGGAGTCAGAGTTAGTGTCAGGGTTTAATACAGAGTATATAGCAGGAGGGATTGTATTAATATTTTTATCTGAGTATGGGATAATTATATTAATAAGCTATTTAATAGTATTATTTTATTTTATAAGGTTTTATGAAATTATATTTATTATAAGAGTTTTTGTAATAATTTTAATTATTTTATTTCGAGGAAGGTTCCCTTGAATTCGTTAAGACAAGCTTATAATACTAATTTGAAAAAGATTTTTAATTGTAATTTTAAATTATTTAATTATTTTAAACTTTATAAAATGAATTGTGTTAATTTGATATTAATAATATTTTAAAGTTTAAAAGTTAATGCATTTGGTAAGTATGTGTTTTGAATACACAGTAAAGAAATTTAAGTTTTCTAATAACTTAATAAAATAACAGACTAAAATGAATAAAAGTATTAAGAATAAAATTATTAAGTTGTTCAAAAAATATTTTATTGAAAAGTTTTTTTGGAAATTAAATAAAAAATTAAATATTAATTTAGAATAAAATTCATTTCATATTGTTTCATTTAGATAAAATAAGTTATTGATATTATTAATTATTAAGTAATTTAATGAAAAAGTTAATTTATTCAAGTATATAAAGTTTATTATTCTTAAAGTTAGGGGTAGAAATTTTAATTTTATATGACTTAAATAAGTTACTATTGATAAAAAAATAACATTCTTATGATTATACTCATATAAATAAAAGTTTTTGTATCTAAATTTAAAATTCTTGAATTGATACTATTAAACCTTAATCAGTTAATAAGGTTACCAAAGATAACTCTAATAATAAATAATATAAAGATTGAAAAATTTATTAAAAAATTATCTTTTTTTATAATTATAGGGGTGTGGGAAGGTGAATTAAAAGTTAAATAGTATATTAATCGAAAAGAGTAAATTATTGTTAGTGAAATTGGAATATATATTAGAATTATAATTATTAGGTTAATTAAGTAATTTAATGTTAATATTGTTAGTAAAATTATAGGTAAAGTTATATTATTAATAAAATAATATTTTAAATTTCAAGAGTTTAGATTTATTATTAAAAAAATTATAATTAAAAGTATTACGTCACCAATTCGATTTGTTATTAAGGTTAATATTCCTGAACCTAAAATAATTCTTCGTATATTTGGTCTTATAATTATTAAAATTATTGAGATTACGAAAAGTATAAGGATTATAATAAAATAAGATTTTTTAATTTCTAAAATTATATATTCTTTTCTACATAATATAACTATAGAGGAAATAAATAAAACAATTCTTATAAATATTAATTTTATTCAGTCAAATAAAAAATTTAATTCAAAATTTATACTAAGAAATAATATTTCATTTAATAAAAAATATATTTTGTAATAAAATTAGAGTTATTCTGTAAGTAAAAGTGATTCCTCTTAATATTATTAAAATGTTTGTATAAATATTATGAATAATTATTTGAAATACATAAGTATAATTTTGATTCCACAAATCAATATTTTAAAATTAAATTATTTAAATAATAAAAGTTAGTAACTAAGGTTAATTATGGAATTGTATGAAGAGATAAAGCTAGGAATTCTTGTGTATTAATTGAAATAAAAATATTAATATTTTTGTTTAGTGATCCATGTTGTGTGGAACTATAAAAATATTGAGTATAAAACTCTTGAGAATCTTAAAATTATAATTTAAGGCATTATGTTTAAACTGAAAGTTAAGATTCTATTAATTAAAAGAATTTCTCTAAATAAATTAAGAGAAGGGGGAGCTGCTATATTAAAAATATTTAAGACAAATCAAAATAAGGTTAATGAAGGAGTTATATTTATTAAACCTTTATTTAAAAGTATTCTTCGTGACTTAAGTCGTGTGTAAGAAATATTTACTAAAAAAAATAAAGCTAAAGAACATAAACCATGTCTAATTATTATTATTAGTCTTCCTAATATTCCTGTAAGGTTTATAGTATTTAAACTTGCTACTATGAGACTTATATGAACTACAGAAGAGTATGCAACTAATTTTTTATATCAATTTGTTTTAAACAAATTAAGGAAGTTAACAGAGATGTAATATGGTATTTTTGTAAAATACCATAACCTCCTAGTTATGTATAGTATAGTTGTTTCAAGTGTTAATAACAAAGTTGGCCGAACTTTGAAAAGGTAAAAAGTGTGGTTTGTACAACTTACTTATTAAAAGTTTTGCCAACATTGGCGTCAGTCTTTAGACAATTCAAGAGTGTGGTTGGCACAACATACGCATTTTAAGTTGGTCTAACATTGTTATGAGTTGTCGAACCAGCTACCGTCACCAATTGACGGTGAACCGTTATCATTTGTATTCATTCAAGATTCATGATATTTCATGATGATATCAACAAATAGTACAATCAAAAATTATTTAAATCAATCAAAAATTATCAAACTCACTATTTCCAAATAGTATATTTCGTAACGAGTGAGAGCATTTGCTAATTTTTGAATGAGGACTTTTTTTAAAACAAAATTTAGGCGAAGCGAAGATTAACTATAATTGACTATGAAATTGAAAAGTTAGGCTTATCATCTTAAGAAACTGCCTGCATTACATGAAATAATATAGGGAGGTATAGTATATATCAAGGAACTCGGAGAATCTTGGGGTGCATGTAGCTCAGTGGTCAGAGCAGTCTACCGGCAATAGAAAGGTCGTGGGCTCGTATCCCACCATGCTAACCAATTTATTCTGAGTTCTTTGATAATTTTAAATTATTAATTAGGGGAGGGTGGTCCCATACCGACCTCTCGTACCATACTGACCCCCTTATGTTTCTTAAAAATGGTACCACTAAAAAATTCGTCAGTACCATCAATCGAACACTTTTATAACACCAACAACTGGGCCACCGGTTTTGTCAATGCGTTTTATTTTATTTTGAAGATTCAAGCAATATTAGATTTTAGCATTGGTTAAATTAATTTTTGTCCTATACGGAATTCAAGCTAACAGTGTTTTTTGAATACAGGGAAATTTTTACAAAATTAATTTTGATTGTGTATGGCCTTAACTTCAACGCACAACATTCAAATTAAATTGATTCCATTGATATAAGTGATTGGCAAAACATTTTGTAAAAATAGTGAAGGTGGTCCCAACCCGATCCCCATATTTTTACATTGTAATTGTTTATTCTCTTTTTTCTTATTGTTCACATAAAGTGAGGATAGGATTTACATATTTACTTTTATTTTTTTGGAATTTATAAAATATTTTACTAACAATCACAGCACATATTACTTAACTTCAATTCTTTTTTAGTTACATATATATTTTATTCATTGTCAGTTGTAAAATGATCTTGTCAAGGCGATATGAATTAATCTTTTCGACCACAAAAACGAGTGATTTTCATAATTATTTTTGAGTTCTTATTAAAACTTTATTAAAATAATGTACATTGTACCTGATAGTGCATGTTATCATGTACTCAAATAAAAAAAAGGATAATTTGTTAGTTTACTATGTTATCTGGGTCGTGAACGAAGGGTTTTGAGAAAAAAAAAATTTCTAGAAGTGGCAAATGATTTTCACCAAAATTCAAATTTTTAGGTTTTTAAAAACTGGTTTTTTGACTGAAAAAATATAAATTTTGGTACAAATAAAAATTCCTTCGTTCACGAATTAGCTATTATATTTATAAAGAAACTCTGTAAATTTCAAGCCGAGCACTTTAGCGGTTTGGAAGAAATCATGCACACCGTGACAGCAGTTTAAAAAAATACGATTCAGAGATAATAGCGTCTAAAGTTTCAAGTTCAGTTCTGACCTCTGAGGAGTAACGCGCTAAAAATATCAATAACTTCGGTTCTTTAAACCGATTTTATTGAAAATTTGAGAAAACATTTTCGAAAATATATATTTTTAAAATAAGCAATAAAATTTTTTCGATTTTTTTAGTCCAAAAAAGGTATGTAACCCCTTAAGAAACGTTGTACTTTTCGACATCTTTGGAAGCAGTTAAATACAGAAACGAAAAATAATTAATAACAAATTTCGTATATATTTTACTAAAAATAGGGCCAAAATTAAAACAGGCAAAACCATTGCTGCTATTATATTGGAAAACTAGACACTGTGTAACAATAATTTATATTTGTTATCATTTTAAAGAAGGCCTTAAAATTTATTTAAATAAAGTAATAATATTAATTCAAGTTGAACTGTTTCAACACAACTTATAGACATAAATAATTTCAGAGTAAAGTTACTAATGATTCATTTATTTACTTTTTTGTTCAGAAAAAGTTCCAAAAATGCATTTAAATTGAGTCAAAATAATTTAATAGTTCATTACAGACTGTTGAATTTTATTTTTATTACTATCAGAATTTGATATCTTAATTTTTTTTTATATTTCCCCCTCAAAAATAGGGGTTGGTTTCGGACCACCCATTTTGAGAAAGTTAAAAACGTAAATTTTCGCTTTTTCTTTAGATCATCCATTAATGACAATTAGAAACCTCGGCAATCATCAGAAAACATTGAAAAATAGTTCCTTTACTCAAAAAACTTTTGAGGAAAACAAAGACACACATTTTTGGCGCATTTTTAGTGTTTGCACTTTCGGGGGTCGGTATGGGACCACCCTCCCCTAATTTCAAAAAAAAAATTTTGACAAAGCAGGTTTCTGTATTCAGGATGGCTGTGCTATCGATACATATGAAAAATGTATTGTATTTTCATAACGAAATCTAGTGCTTACTCAAGAAATTTATTTTTGAGAGATTTTGATTCAGAATAATTGTTTAAATTCTTTCACCGTTAATATTAATACTACCGAATGATAAATTGACTTTCTTCAATTATTTATATTATAGTTTATTTATGTATTTTACTTAAAGAAATACTTAAAATCTTGTAGTACTATATTATTATAATAAGAAATATTAATTACAGTTAATAATTAAATGGAAATTTGATATTAAAGGCCACAACCGGTACAGTGGCCACTAACGGTACTTCTACCCTATTCTAGTGAAATAGAACTATACTGAAAACTGTCATGGCGTCGAAGTGTAAATTGTAAACAAACTGTGCTAAGTTGCTCTGATTATTTTAGCGTTAAATAGTAGGGGAGAGTGGGGCAAAATGGGGTACTTTTTTGTAATTGGCTGTTTACAGAGAACCAAACGAATAAATCGATTTAACTAATCATCAGAATTCTTCTTTGTACTCTTAGGTTTGAGGAAATTATGATAATAGCGAAGAAAAAGTTTTTTGATAGAACTTATATCCCATTTTCTGAGAAGGTACAAAAACCCCATTTTGGGGTTGGTATCAAATTACCATACAAAACATGGAATATTTTTTCAAAATTTGTTAAATTCTTGTTGTAAGAGATTATAAATACCAACAAAAAGTTAGATTCTTTATTATTATGAAAAAATCAAGCAATATATTTACTAGAAATTAACAAAAACATCGATAATGAAAAATGTCGATATATCGATAGTGAATCATCGATAGCATAATACCCCGAAACAAAAATATTGACTTTTCTGCGGAAAATTGTTAAATATGCATGATATAACGTTTTTAAGTAGTTCAATGAATATTAAATACCACCCGGCGTGGCCCAACACATAGGTACCCCATTTTGCCCCGCACTGCATATTACAACAAAATGTAATGTTTACAAATTGTTATAAACAATTTAACAATCTATCCTATTGGAAATTACTCTAGAATAAGTGCTGAAAACGATTCCACACTTGCCAAATTTAATAAATTATCCCAAAAAGTTTTATAAGCACTTTAATTTCGAAAAAATCGATATTTTTTTCGCTCAAAACTTTAATGTTGTATAACTTTCAAAAAAAAAAAATTTTTCATATTGCTCTCATAATTAATAACATTTTCTTATCAAAATGAATAATATATATCGAGGATAAAAAAATTAAATGTACCCATCATGGAGAAACAGAGGTACCCCATTTGACCCGCCTACCCCATTTTGCCCCACTCTCCCCTATATTTCGTATCGAGGGCGAGCAGTTGCTAATTTTTAAATAAGTATGAAATAACAAGATTTTTGGCCAAAAATGTACAAAAAGTGACCATTCCCCCCCCCCTTAACTTCTAAACTATTCAACGTGGAGGGCAAAAATTTGGCATACTGGTGTATTTTAACGCGAATATTACAGGAAAAATATAGATAACTTGCTATGTAATAATGGCCATAGCGTCGTCAAGGAAAAACTAAAAAATTTTGGAAAAAACTTTTTTTCTTCTAATTTCCACATTATTTGATCTAATTAACTGAAAATGGGTTTATTTGTATATTTTTGCAGTCTGATCACAAAAAATATATTAAAAAATCTAAAAAAAAATAAAAATAATTTTTTTAAGTAAACATTTTTTTTTCTAATTTCTACATTATTTGATCTAATTAACTAAAAATGGGTTTATTAGTATATTTTTACGGTCTGATTGCAAAAAAAATATTTAAAAATCGAAAAAAGAAAAAAATTTTTTCTTCTAATTTTTACATTATTTGATCTAATTAACTAAAAATGACTTTATTAGCATCTTTTTACAATCTGATCACAAAAAATATATTAACCCCTTGACTGTCGCGGACGCATATATGCGCATATTTAAAACTGACCAAAAGTGCTCTTGACGCATATATGCGCAACTTAAAAAAGGTGGTTTAAAACTTCTTAAAAATCGCTAAAACTGGTTACTCGGGGGTTTTTGGGGTCGCTGAACACGAATCCGGCGTTAGTTTTTCAAAATTCAAAATGGCGGATCCAATATGGCCGACATAATTCTCAAAAATTGATCCGATTTGGTTGAAAATCTCTACTCGGGGGGTTTTCGAGTTTGCTGATTACGAATTCGAGGTCGGTTTTTCAAAATTCAAAATGGCGACTTCAATGTGATAGAATCATGGAGCAAAATTGTATGGATTTGCTTGAAACTCACTGCTCATCAGTTTTTAGCCTTTCTGATTAAAAATCTCAATTTACATTATCAATATTGAAAATTAAGCTGATACCCAATAAATTCAGTATCAATTTTAATTAAAATTTAAATTATATTATTTCTAGCAAATACGCCTATTTTTAGTAATTTTGAACCACCATTTTGAATTTTGAAAAACGGACCGCTGATGTAATCAGCGACCCCGGAAACCCCCGAGTAACCATTTTCAAGCAAATTTGATTAGTTTTTAAAAATTGTCCGCCATATTTAATCCGCCATTTTGAATTTTGAAAAACTAACGCCAGATTCGTGTTCAGCGTCCCCGAAAACCCCCGAGTAACCTTGGATTCGTAATCAGCGATCCCTAAAACCTTAGGATACCAAGTTTCATAAAAATAAAAAAATAAAAATTTACAACACACTTTTGGCCAAAACAATGGAAATCTCATCGACAGCCAAGGGGTTAAAAAATCTAAAAAGAAATTTTTAAATAAAATGAAAAAAAAATTAAACAAGTGCGAGTTGTTTTAATTTACGCACATATATGTTACGTTCTACAGTGAAAGGGGCCATAGCTCCAAGAACATTAATTTTGAGTTATGTATATGATTCTATAGTTTGTGAGTTGTTCTTTTATATACAAAAGTAAAAATTAATTTTTACTTACAGGTTTTTTTGTTATTAATGTTAAAAATAACCTTGTTGAGTGTTTACACGTGGTTATTCAGAAAATTAGCCCCTCTACTTTCCAATACTACTACACTGGCCATGCGCGTACAATTCGTATGCTTCGTATAACACCGACAACTATCAATGTTTAGTGAGTAGTGGGGCTGAATTTCAATGGAATAACTTAACCAACTATTGCAGCTAAGTTCCCTTTCATCGTGGAACGTCACATATGCATATTATTATTTTGACGTTTTTAGGTTTTTTCGAACGTTTTCTGATCATGAGTAGAAACAAGGAAAAAGATTTCGAATGGTATTCAAAAGAAAATGTATCTGACCAGGAATATTTCGAGCTTTCTGGAGAAAGCGATGGTAATATCCAACAAGTTTCGAATGACAGTTCCACTGAAGAATCCTGTTCCGAGAGTGAGGACATTAGCTGCAATGATACTAGTGACAAGTTTTTCATGAACAAAGATAAAACGACAAAATGGTCTTCTTCCCTGAAAATAAAAAAGTTAAAACCAGAAAGCATAATGTTGTCATTAGGTTGCCAGAAGTTAAAACTGCTGCCTAAAATGCTCAAATTATTCTCGAGTGTTGGGAATTATTCTTTTACTAAAAATTTAATTGAAAAAATAGTCAATTTTACAAATATACAAATTGATAAGCTTCGAAGAAATTAAAAAAATGCAAAAGATGTTCGTCCGACTTCTGAAATTAAAAATTAGAGTCGTTCTTGGTTTGTTGAATATGATTTGTGTAAAAAAAGTCAATTTTAAATAATTTTGGACTTCAGACGGAACAGCATCGGATTTTTTTCGAGCTTCAATGAATCTTCAGAGGTTTTATGTTTTGA
This sequence comes from Leptopilina myrica (nomen nudum), assembly GCA_032872475.1. Taxonomy (NCBI): domain Eukaryota; kingdom Metazoa; phylum Arthropoda; class Insecta; order Hymenoptera; family Figitidae; genus Leptopilina; species Leptopilina myrica (nomen nudum). The sequence goes on from CM065464.1 coordinate 30,300,183, forward strand.
CTAATACATTATGTTTTGATAATATTCATACTCAAAATGAACGAACGAAATTAGATAAATTAGCGGCAATACGAAAGATCTTTGATATTTTTAACGATAAATGAGAAATCAAGGTGGAGAAAAATTTTTCTCCAATCGTAGCAAAACTTGGGGCTTTTGTAGTACTCATAGATAGTAATTTTTCGTGAAAATATTTTTTACCTAGTCCAATATTTTCTGAGGGGGAGGGGGTTAAATTTTTGTGTTTTTCAGTACAATGCTTCTTTCATTAATTTTTTACTCTTAAACAATTAAACATACAAATTTGACAAAGTACATTTTGGAAAGGTTTTTTCAACCTCTTTCGATTGGAAATAAGCATTTTGAAAAAACAAAATTTTTGACCCAAAAAAATCAAAATTAAAAATAAATTTCAATTTTTGAGGGAGATGGATACGATTTTTTTTTTAAACGAAAGCTGAGGTTTTTTCCTAAAAGGACATATAAATGATAAAGTGGGACTAGAATGTTTAAACATTGAAAAAAAGAGTTTTCTACTCGCCGGAGCGCTCTAAACCCGGTTTTTAGCTCCGTTTTGGAGAAAATTCTTTTTTTCAATGTTTAAACACTCTAGTCCCACTTTATCATTTATATGTCCTTTTAGGAAAAAACCTCAGCTTTCGTTTAAAAAAAAAAATCGTATCCATCTCCCTCAAAAATTGAAATTTATTTTTAATTTTGATTTTTTTGGGTCAAAAATTTTGTTTTTTCAAAATGCTTATTTCCAATCGAAAGATGATGAAAAAACCTTTCCAAAATGTACTTTGTCAAATTTGTATGTTTAATTGTTTAAGAGTAAAAAATTATTGAAATAAACATTACACAAAAAGACCCCTTGATCACTTGACATGGAATCGCTCAAATGTATTATTTTACATCTCCGAAATTGAAATTTACGCAGGAAAACAACCGAATCGACCTTTTAATGTTTCTAATTCCGTAGATCAAGTTGTTAAAAGTGTTTCTGCTCCAATTTTAGACTCAGTTAGAAACCTTACCATGAATAACTATTTTGCATCTATATATACCATTGGCTGTTGATTTATGAGATCACAGAACAACTGTTGTGACAATTTTGCGCAAAAATAAAACAGAAATACCTTCTTTATTTCTTCAGAACAAAGGAAAGGCTGTGAACTCAAGTATGATTGTATTTACTGAAAAATGTACTTACTTTAGTTTCATATATTTCAAAAACAAACAAAAATGTGCTGATGTTGTCTTCCCTGCACAATTCTGGTGATATCGATAAGGATACTGGACAAAGAAAAAAAAGACCTGAGATAATATAATGACCCTTTATAATTTAACAAAAGGAGCTGTAGACGTTGTCGATGAATTAAAATGTACCTACAGTGTAAGTTGAGAAACTCGTCGCTAGTCTATGGTAATATTTTATGCTTTATTAAATAAGGAGTTTCATATGAGATTGAGGGATCAACTCTCTAACTTTTTTCAAATTTCGTTTTTCAATAGAGTTTGTTTGTCTACGTAATTATACCAAATATTAATTAAAAATATTTAATATTTTGTTATATATTTGCATTAACAAATTAATGCAATATTTTTTTTTAAATTAAATAACTTTTTTATATTTGCTTAAAGAAAAAAGTTGTCTAAATGTTTTTTGTTTAGAATGAAAAAAATTTTTCAAAAAAAATTAATTAAATAAAAATTAACTTTTTTAACAAATTTATTTAAAAAATAAATTTGTTTTTTAATATTTAAACCTGTTATCGGCTTTCAATCAAGCTGAAAAAAAACATTAGGATTGAAGAAGCAGTCAAGACATCTCAAGGATTTTGTGAATTTTGTCCTGGAAAACGGAACAAGAAAACAAAAAAACGATGTGTTACTTGCTCTCAATTTATATGCCTATCTCACACTTTGCTGAAGTGTGATGATTGTTATAATAATACATAAACCATGTATAAATATAAATTAATCATTATCAAATTATTCTAATTAAATTACAACTGTTTAATTTTATAAATAAAATAATTAATAAATAGTAATACACTATATATAAATCATTTATAATAAATACTTAAATCGTTATTAACTTATGTAATGATTGGTAATAAGTAATTTTATACTTTTGCAAATAAGAATAATACGTTTATAGTAAAGAAAGGTAATTTGAATATAGCCGCCACAAAAACATACTAGACGCATGCGTATAACAGTGAGAAAATCTCTCAACAGGCGAGTACCAGGTCATGGCCAGATATACATGGCTCAATGCCAATATAAGTGCCAACGTTAAAACTTAAAACTAACTAACTCAACAGGCGAGTAAAGACTAACGCACAATTGATTCGCGAAAGTCGTTCGCGAACGCAATGCATCGGCTAGAATAGGACAGAGATATAATTGTAACCTTTTTTAACTCATGCTCTGCGTTTGGGAACGACATTCGCGAAGCAGTTGTGCTTAGGCCTTAAAGAAAGTTGTTAAATTAGCGCGAGTGCTGACGGGTTAAAATTTTACATTAAAGTAATTACTCAACAATAAAAGATTAAGCAATTGGTATAGATTATATTAAGGAAGCTAAATATTTATGGAAATAACAATTTATTTTTTCTTGATGTTATATAAAAATATTAATTTATGAACATTTATCTTTGAATATTTATTTATTACTATTGTTGTAAAATTATTTATTTATTATCCCGCGTGGGAATCTACCCATAATCGCCCAAACTAAGATTGTGCGCCAATGTGGGCACAACTAAACTGCCCAAGTTTGAACACCGTGATTATAAAATAATTTAGTTAATTAAATTACTATTTACATGATATGCTGGACAAATATATAAAACAGTCTAACTGTAAGAACATGGAGTATAGACTACAGGAGACCAAACTATTGTGTGTGTACTTCTCGTAACTAAACATTTCTGCGTCTAAAGTTCGAAGTGCAAAAACTTCCCACCTGAAGCGTATGCATCGGTCGTGTAGGTTTTTTGAAAATATCTGTCTGCTAGGCTCGTGACATTTATAGGTTATGGTTATTATTATTTTCTAGTCACATGGTGTTAGTCTGTTTAGTGCATTTGTTGTTTAATGTCATAATAGTTTTGTTATTAATTATTGAAGTGAAATTATGAAGGTGAGTAAAAGATAATTTTATTACATTTCATTTACTGTAAATGGAACTTATTTATAAAAGCAGTAAAAATATCAAAATTTCAATTTTATAATAAAATGACTGTACTATAAATTTTTGTTTCAAGTTTACTTTTTATTGAAAATTAAAATAAAATTAATTTATATTTACTATTCTGTGACGTCAGAATGCATTTTCTTCCTTTTTATTTTTTCTTTTTTTTCCCTTATTTAATTTAAATAAGATATTGAAATTTTTTTTTCTTTTGAAACTCAAATATTGATTTTTCTCGAAAAGGAATTTTTCTCCAATCTCATCTAAAAATTTTCAATGCGAGAAAGATCAATATTTGCTAGAAATAATCTTTAAAAATCCATTACGCAACGAAAGAGCGTATCTAACAATGGAATGATCCAGGCCCTTCGGTCTAAATTTGCGTAGACAGATCCCGGCGCGATAATGATCGAGCGGCGGCAAAGCAGGAAAAACCCAAAATTCGCTTGTTGAACGAATTCCTCTTTTTCATTATGTAAAAATCAAATAAGCGAATTCTGCGTTTTTTTTAGTTATTTAAGAATTACTTTAATTTATTATAAACAAATATTGTTAATATTTAAACCATTTTTTTTATTTTTTAGGACATTTATTCAATAAGAATACAATTTTATTTGATCTTTTTTTTTCTTTCCTTCTTTTACTCATAAGTAAAAACATTAATTTAAAATTTAAATAATTGAAAATTTCCTTTCTTCCAATTGTAAAGTTTCAATTTGTTTAAACAATTGTTGCTTTTCATAAAATAGAAAAATTCAATTATTGAATTGTTTAAATAATATTTTAATTATAAATTAAGTTTCAGTAAACTTTTAACACAATTCTTACATTGTAAAACTAAAACATTATTGAAATTAAAAACAAATACTTATTTACTAAATTTAGTAAAGTTTAATTATTTATCTAATAAAGCAAATAAATATCCATTTCAAAATAAATAAAATTATTTTACTTCAATTTAATTAGTTTCAATAATTTTTAAGTTTAAAATTTAATATTTATAATTTAGTTATAAGCATTTAAAATTCCATATTTTCAAGTTTATTATATATACAAAATTTTTAACTATTTTATAAAAATGTATTAATTTTTATACAAGATTTTTAATTCCATCTAATGTTAAAAATCTTTGGTAATTTCCTAACATCGAATTTCTTAAACTTTGAAAAAGGGTAAAAAAACGTAACAATGTCTCCATCTCTTTGGAAAGGTTAGAACTAGTACCCACTCTAAGAATTTTCAAATTGGAAACGCCTCCTAAATTTTTTGCAATTTTTGGAAGGACGTAACGTTCCATTTTCTAATGATAAATACTTCAAATATTTAATTTTACCGAGTTAAAAAGACTCATTCTTTGAGGTTGTTGTTTGTTTTTCATTTTATTTGAAAAAATTATAATTATAAATTGAACAAATAAAATAAATATTCCTTAAAGGTTAAGTATACATTTAATGATTTGCTTGATCCGTTACTCAAAACAGCTTGCTTTGAAATACATTAGATTGGTCTCCTGTAGTCTATTCTCCATGTGTAAGAAGCTCAACAAAATAATTTCTTTAGTGTACTTTGACAAAGTTTGGGTCAATCCAACTTGGCCCCAAGTGGGATTTCGCAAACTATTCCTAAACTGAAATTTACTTGTATTTTCTGTTGTAAATCAATAAAAATTTTGAGAAAAAGTAAGAAAAATAAAACTTGAGTAATAGTTATGTTGATACTAAATTAATATTCCGTATGGAAATTTTCTCAAATGACAGTTTGAGTTCCCATTTAAAGAAAAATAAGAAACTTGAAAACTATAGTTGTTTATATCAATATTTATAAATAATATGTTACATGGATATAATAATTAAATGTAAAGTTCTAAGTTAATAATTTATAAAATTATTTATGACTGACTTACCAGTCAGTGAGCGCCTCTGGGCCACTCACTATCACCCGACTGGTATTAGCGCTTGCGCTCCGAGCGAAGAGCCGGTTCTAGAATCGAGCTCTTCAATTATAACTTATAGTTGTGTTTTGAGTTTGGTGTTTCCCATTCAAAACCCATTCTTAATAATTTATTTTTTTTTTAAATTTATTAATAATAATTGAATATGGTTGTCTAATTTTGTTTTTGAGAAATTAAAACTTTACTACACACACGTGTCGTTAGCATAGTAGTTAGAACGTTAGTCTATAAGTCCGTAGGTTGTAGGTTCGCTTCCACTCATGCGCAGTTTTGTTTATTTCATAGGTTTGCATTATTTCTAGAATTTAGTTATAGAACGAACCAAAACTTGAAAATCTATTACATCCGCTTACTGTCGTTGCCTATTAATCAAATTTTAAATTACATAAACATTTTTTTTACTTTGTTTACTAAATCCATTGCTTATTGATTGTCATCACCTTTAATACTGTTTAATTAAAAAGAGAAACAATAATTTTATATGTTTTTCTTTAAATTTGAATATTTGTTTTGGAAAGAGTCTAATTTCCGTTTCCAAATGTTTTGCGCGGAAATAAAATAGATTTAGCGGGAAGGTGTGTGTTTGCGAGGGAAAAGTTTTGGTCTCTGCGTCAGATAAACTCGGGACTTGATTGTGAAAAGTCGAATATAGTCGTGTCGTACTTTTAAACTTTTAAAGGCAGTGTACTGCGATAACTTGTAATTAATTATTTATTTTATCTAAATATATCTTAATCTTTTAATGTGTTATGTGAAAGTAGTGGCGTGAAGTTAATTCATACCTTATCTCAATTAAAAACACTTTTAATGTTACAAAAATTCAAAAACTACATAAAAACATTTAACAAAAAATAAATTTCCATGGAAATCAAAATTATTTTACTCCACCTTTAGATTAATTCAATATGTCAATTTTCAGTTTTAATGTATTGTTTTACTTTGTTACTACACTGAAAAAAAATTGTAATTGAACCAAGTAAATGCATTTACTTGGCAGAGTTTACTTGAATCAAACCCATATTTATTTGAGGAGAGAAATTAATTTTCTTGTGCCAAGTAATTATTAGCATTGGACAGAGTTCTTGAATTAATAATTTAGTATTTGGTGGAAGTAAATATGTTATTGATCAAATCAAATATTTTACTTATCCGAAGTACCAAAAAGGATTGAATCAAGAATATTATGTTCTTAAGCGAAATAGTAGAGTATTGTCTGGAGAAATCGTTTTTCTTAAATCAAATCATTTCATTCATTTGATTTGAAACTTTTTTTTACTTAATACAATGCCGGTGTTCTTGATCCAAGAAAATATTTCGCTTCAAATGGATGTGCAACTTAAATAGCAGTTTTTGAAAACTGTCCATTGAGGCTTGGATGGCATAGTGGTAACGGTACAGCTTCTGATGCGCGCAACCCGGGTTCAATTCCTCCGACCGTGGAAAATTTTATTTCAAGGTATATTTGTTGTATTTGTGTTAAGTATTAATTAAATGTAAATACATATGTAAAATAACAATTATTTAATTATTTAAATAAAAAATTTAAATGTTAATTAATTAAATAATAAAAATGTTTGACCTAAGTATTAGAAATGATGGAATGGGGGTAAGGGGGGAGGGGAGAGTTCAAGTAAATAATTTACTTGAATTGAGAAAATTTTTTTTTATTGAAATTTATAATTTTCTCAAATCAAGAAAATATTTTCTTGATTTGATACACAAATGTTCTTGAATTAATATAATCTGCATTTCTTTCGTGTAACTTAATTTCTTGACTGGAATCCATATTTTCTTGGATCAAGAACATATACTCTCCTACCAAGTATACTATGTCAAGGAAATCGTTTTCTTGAATCAATACTATAATACTCTTGGCCGTATTCAATCCCACCATTTGCTTCAACCAAGAAAAATTTTCTTGGTTCTATACTATTTTTTTCAGTGTAAACGATCGAATTTTTGTTATAATGTTTGAAAAGTTCTTTTAATACTAAATACCTTTTTAATTACGTTAACTGTTTTATCATTAGTTTTTAATTTAAATTAAAAATGAATGTTGTGAGGAAAATGTTTTCTTCAGATCGAAAGAAGTATCCTAATTTTATGGGAATTTATAAGAAAGTAAGATATTATTCACGTGAAAATAAATTTATGAAGCTAAGAGAATTAGCTAGAAAAAAAACACTAACGAAAAAATAAAAGCAGAACAAACCTAATAGTAACAAAGTAAAACAATACTTAAAAACAAAAAATTGACGTACACTGAAAAAAAGTATTGAAACAAGAAAATTATTCTTGGTTGAAGCAAATCGTGAGATTGAATACGGCCAAGACTATTATAGTATTGATTCAAGAAAACGATTTTCTTGACATAGTATATTTGGGAGAAGAAGAATTTTCTTGGATCAATAACACATATTCTTGATCCAAGAAAATGTGGAATTTGACCAAGAAGTTAATTTTTAATTGAGTTGAAACAATTATTAACTTATATTAATTTTCCCATTTTCTTGGCTCAAGACTATGGATGTTGGATGAAATAAATAGTTGTTTAAAGAAAACAGAAAAATGATTTGCCCAATCCTCAAAATTACTTGACACAAGAAAATAAATTTCTTCCAATAAGAAAATATGGGTTTGTTTCAAGTAAATCAGGTCAAGAAAATGCATTTATTTGATTCAATGATCTTCTTTTCCAGTGTTTTGAATTAGTCTAAACGTGGAGTAAAATAATTTTGAATTCCATGGAAATTTATTTTTTGTTGAATGTATTTTATGTAGTTTTTGAATTTTTGTAACATTAAAAGTGTTTTGCATTTAAATGCTGAATTAAAAGTTTAATATACTTTAAGAATGCAACTTTTGTTAATTTAATTATAAAATAATAATAATTTTTTGTTGAATGTATTTCATGTAGTTTTTGAATTTTTGTGACATTAAAAGTGTTTTGCATTCAAATGCTGAATTAAAACTTTAATATACTTTAAGAATGCAAGTTTTCATTGATTTAATTATAAAATAATAACCTAAATTCTTCGAATGGTGGAAATGTTAATTGTAATAAATATTTACTTAATTTTTTAAGACAAATGTTTTTTCTTTTTAAAATTTAGTTGTATATTGTGAAGATATCGAAAAACTTCGATTTTTCATTTTTGAAAAAAAACAAAAAAATTTATTATTCCTCTTTAATATGCGGGACCCCGATAAAATTTATTAGAAAATTATCTTTAGACTTCTTGAAAGTACAAAAAAATTAAAAGAAAAAAAAACGATAGGGTTTTTGAGAAAATTTGATTTTAATTTTTTTCGAAAAATAGCCGCCATTTTGTTAAATTTAAAATTTTTTAAATTAAACTTGTAAGACTTCAAAGAACATTTAATCCGAAATTAGGGACAAAAAAACCCACTACATTATAGACAGTTACAAGAAAGATATATAAGAGCGATTCCATCTCAAGTGATCAAGGTGGAGAAAATTTTTTCTCCAATCGTAGCAAAACTTGGGGCTTTTGTAGTACTCATAGATAGTAATTTTTCGTGAAAATATTTTTTTACCTAGTCCAATATTTTCCGAGGGGGAGGGGGTTAAATTTTTGTGTTTTTCAGTACAATGCTTATTTCAATAATTTTTTACTCTTAAACAATTAAACATACAAATTTGACAAAGTACATTTTGGAAAGGTTTTTTCATCCTCTTTCGATTAAAAATAAGCATTTTGAAAAAAAAAATTTTTTGACCAAAAAAAATCAAAATTAAAAATAAATTTCAATTTTTGAGGGAGATGGATACGATTTTTTTTTTTTTTTTTTTTTTAAACGAAAGCTGAGGTTTTTTCCTAAAGGGACATATAAATGGTAAAGTGGGACTAGAATGTTTAAACATTGAAAAAAAGAATTTTCTCCAAAACGGAGCTAAAAACCGGGTTTTGAGCGCTCCGGCGAGTAGAAAACTCTTTTTTTCAATGTTTAAACGTTCTAGTCCCACTTTACCATTTATATGTCCCTTTAGGAAAAAACCTCAGCTTTCGTTTAAAAAAAAAAAAAAAAAAAAAATCGTATCCATCTCCCTCAAAAATTAAAATTTATTTTTAATTTTGATTTTTTTTGGTCAAAAAAATTTTTTTTTCCAAAATGCTTATTTCCAATCGAAAGAGGATGAAAAAACCTTTCCAAAATGTACTTTGTCAAATTTGTATGTTTAATTGTTTAAGAGTAAAAAATTATTGAAATAAACATTACACAATCAAGGGGTCTTTTCGTGTAGTGTTTATTTCAATAATTTTTTACTCTTAAACAATTAAACATACAAATTTGACAAAGTACATTTTGGAAAGGTTTTTTCATTCTCTTTCGATTAAAAATAAGCATTTTGAACAAAAAAAATTTTTTGACCAAAAAAAATCAAAATTAAAAATAAATTTCAATTTTTGAGGGAGATGGATACGATTTTTTTTTTTTTTTTTTTTTAAACGAAAGCTGAGGTTTTTTCCTAAAGGGACATATAAATGGTAAAGTGGGACTAGAACGTTTAAACATTGAAAAAAAGAGTTTTCTACTCGCCGGAGCGCTCAAAACCCGGTTTTTAGCTCCGTTTTGGAGAAAATTCTTTTTTTCAATGTTTAAACATTCTAGTCCCACTTTACCATTTATATGTCCCTTTAGGAAAAAACCTCAGCTTTCGTTTAAAAAAAAAAAAAAAAAAAAAAATCATATCCATCTCCCTCAAAAATTGAAATTTATTTTTAATTTTGATTTTTTTTGGTCAAAAAATTTTTTTTTTTCAAAATGCTTATTTTTAATCGAAAGAGGATGAAAAAACCTTTCCAAAATGTACTTTGTCAAATTTGTATGTTTAATTGTTTAAGAGTAAAAAATTATTGAAATAAGCATTGTACTGAAAAACACAAAAATTTAACCCCCTCCCCCTCGGAAAATATTGGACTAGGTAAAAAAATATTTTCACGAAAAATTACTATCTATGAGTACTACAAAAGCCCCAAGTTTTGCTACGATTGGAGAAAAATTTTTCTCCACCTTGATCACTTGAGATGGAATCGCTCATAAAGTTAAATATTTTTTACCGTTATTTTCTTGAAATCAGACTTCGCAGTTCTAAAAATTCAAATGCCCCTAACTTCGTTAAATAATTTTTTTTGGCCAAACGGCAAAATACGTGTCGTCTAAAATTGTGTGAAAAATAATATATTTCAATAAGAATCTATTACTTGCTCTACATATTTTAGCCTGTCTGAATTGAAATGGAATCAACCTACAGTCAGTGCTGTGTGATAATGAAATTTGTAAAATTGTCATATTTTCCATTTTCTGTTAATATATAATATTATATTACATATTAATTATTATTTTCTATTCTATATTATATATAAGTTCCCTCTCTTAATAGCACCCATTTTCTGTAATTCAAGGATTTTTACAACTTTAATTTGTATTAAATTTCTTACATATTTTAACCCACAAATGTGTCCAAGAATTACCAAGAATTTTCTATATAATATAAACAATTGAATGTTCAAAAACCTTGGGTATACAAGATTCTTATTACGTCAAGCAATTTGAAGCGAGTTCAAGATAATATTGTCTTGAGGTGCATCACTACATTTTTTTATGAAAAAAATAATCCAAATATTGATTAATTTTACCTTTTTACATTGTCATCACATAAGAAGGTATTAATATTTGTCGAAAATTGACTTTTGCTAATTTCTTGAAATTTTTGCGTTTTTAGGACCCCTGAGTCCAAAAAATATGGTTTAAAAAAGTGTCTGTCGGTATAAATTTGGCATAATGTTGCATTTTAACGTGAATATTACAGAAAAAATATAGAGAATTTGAAATGTAATAATGGCCATAGTGTTCTCAAGGAAACACTAAAAAATGTTTGTAAAAAAGTTTTTTCCACCTAACTTCTACATTCTTTGACCTAATGATCTAAAAATTGATATACTAGTATATTTTTATAGTCTGAGCATAAAAAATAAATTTACGAAACTTTTTAAATAAATTTTAAAAAATTTGTTAAAAATTTTTTTTTTTATTAAAACAAGTGGCATTGAATATTTAAATGAAGAGTACAACTTTTAAGAAAATAGATCAGAGTGTTAATAAAGACGATTTCACTCGAGTAATATAGTTGTACCTATATTATTTTAATACATTCTACTATACAATAGTATACTAAAAAACATTTAACTGTTACAGCCGAACTCCGTAACTTTCTTAATCGTAAACAATTAATTTATAATACTAAAAAACTAAAAGCACATACAACATGAGATTTTGTAAACATAACATAAACATTTTACACAAAAACAACCCTTTGTAATTTCACAAAAGGAACATTCTTCATTTTGAATATTTTAATTCAATGCATTTTAATTAGATAAAAATCTAATTCTATTTTAAATAAGAGATTAAATAAGAAATATTTTGGTTTATGAACTCTTCCAACAGTGCACAATATTCCCGACGACTGCACTATTCAAAAATCCTACTGTAATAGTATTATTTATAAAAAATATATACACAGTATTCACAGTTGTTCATACATGGTTATTTCTTTAAAAACTTGCATATAAAAATCAAACACACGATTGTTAAAGAAATCCCAAAATAATATGCAAATTTTCGTGCAGTACTTATAACCATTTTCTAAGGGGTCAAGTATCGTCCCTTGGGATTTATGAACCATAAACACTTGGACTTCTAATAAGGCAATTACATTAAAGCTCTCCTAGTTTACCAACTTCTAGATTCTCTAACTTTGAGAAACAAAGGCTAGTGAGAACCAAAGTCAAGAAGTAGTAACTCGAGTCTGAGAAGAGCATGGAGCTGTATCCCGTGGAGACGACAACCAGCCAGAGTCTGACGGTCTTAGTTCATCACTACAACCACTACGGTTGAATATACCCCGGATCTTGCTGAGCTCTAATCTAATGTGCAAGTCGGAGTACAGATAGACAGGACCAGCACTTCAAATGATACCTTAACATACCACTTAGGTAATTCGAGGACAATGGCCGGGTATTCTTGAGGTGATGCTTGATTATTTTAAGCTATATATCTCGCAAAGATAAAGCACTATGGAAAGGAAACCGGTCACTGACCAAGATAGAGATCACAGGGTCTAAAAGTGACCACGACAGGTGTAAAGACTTGATAAATTGGTCGCCTTGCAGTTCCTCCAATTTTTTTTCTTCAAAATAAAATGCTTCCTGAAAAAGAATTTAAAAATAAAAATTACATTCTGAATTTATAAGAAATTAGTGTAAGGTGGAGTTTTCTATTATTTTGAAGGGAATTTCGTAATAATATTCTTCCATACATTGCGATTAACTCTCATAATCCAAATCTATATTCAGCTAGAAAACAGCAAGTATGACTTTTCTGAAATATTCGTTCGTTGCTAGACTTTCACGATAACGAGCGGTTGTCAATAAATCATGCTGCTCCATGCCTCGCTTCCGACCATTAAAAGAAGACTTGCGTTTCTTCCGGAATTTTCTCTCGGACACTAATGACACTCAGCCAACGAAGTGCTCTTTAAATCTCAATCCATATATGGATATATGTTGCATACGCATTCTCCACCATCCCTATTAGTTTGAGTTACGTGTGTTAATATCGGATTAATACACTATACCATTTTTAAGCGAAAAATTGACTTTAATGTTTTTTTCAATCGTGGAAAATGGCTCAATATCAATTTTATTTTTGTAGATGAATGGGGAAATATTACTTTTCTTCATTTACAATTTTAATTTGTTATACTGTAAAAAGAAAGGTACTAATTTTGTAACAATTTAGTACTACATCGTAATTTGGAACTATTTTAATACCGAAACCAACTTTAATTTAAGACCTTTTTATAGTATAACAATCTTCATTCAATAGTATTATAATGACCAAGTCGTTTAAACTTTAAACTATTTTTCGCACAATTAAAAGTGTGCACTTGCTAAAGGAGCATAGTCATAGAGGATAAATAACGATCTTCACTTTGGAGTACGTTCTTGTAGAGAAAGCGAATTTTCGAAGAGCTCCAAGTGTTTTCCTTTGGATCTTAAGTCACACATTTTGACTGAGATAATCGCGATAGCCATTATCTTTAAAAATCACCGTCAATATGACGTTCCACTAATATTATTTCTTTAGGCAGAAATTTATATGTGACCTAGAATTTTAAAAGGGACTTTACGTCCAAAATCAAGTTTTCGAGAAAAACGTTCTTAAAGTTAACAAACCCATATTCATATTTCTGCATATTAAAATGGCTTGAAATTCGTTACTCGGGGGTTCTTGGGGTCGCTGATTACGAATCTGCTATCATAATTCAAAAATTCAAAATGGCGGATGCAATATGGCGGACAAAAATTTAAAAATTATTAAAAATTGCCTAAAATTCATTCGTTGAAGGTTTTCAGGGTTGCTGTTTACGAATATGACATGAGATTTTAAAAATTCAAAATGGCGGATCCAATATGGCGGACAAAAATTTAAAAATTATTTTAAATTTCCTGAAAATCATTCCTTGAAGGTTTTTAGGGTTGTTGATTACGAATATGACATCAGATTTTCAAAATTCAAAATGGCGGATCCAATATGGCGGACAAAAATTAAAAAATTATTTTAAATTTCCTGAAAATCATTCCTTGAAGGTTTTTAGGGTTGCTGATTACGAATATGACATCAGATTTTCGAAATTCAAAATGGCGGATTCAATATGGTGGAAAAAATTTTAAAAATCAAATTCCAGATTTGTAATCAGCGACCCCAAAAACCTCTAAAAAATGAATATTGAATCGGCCATTTTGAATTTTGAAAATCTGATGTCAGATTCGTAATTAGCGACCCCAAAGACCCCCGAGTACCAAGTTTCTAGCAAATCTGATCAATTTTTATACATTTCTTTTGTGATTATGTTTTTCTACGTTTTTTTAGCCAATTGCATCCATCTTTGAAGCGCAATATTATAAAAAAACTAATAAAGCTAGATGTGTGGGATTTATTGTGTTGAAAAGAGCAGATCGTTTTCTATAAGAATCACTCAAAAACTGAAAATCGATTTTTTGACCTAAGGTCCCTTTTAACATTCCGGGTCACATATTGTCAAATGAATTGTCATTTAATTTTTTAATCTCGTAGAAAAATATTTTTTTATTTTAAAATGTAAAAATTAATTAAATATATACAAATGAGTACATATAATGGGATAAAATTGAGTATTTATTCTCATTAAAGAGTAGAGTGGTTGTTAATATGCGAAGTTTTGAATTTCTTTCTAAAAATGGGCTGTGCTTCGCTTGTGCTACGACTTGTTTTTCAATATTGTGCTTGGTACATTAACTCGGACTTACCTCCCTTGTTGCATAATGTACTATTGTCTGTAGAGTGTTAACCCCTTAACTGCTATGGCAAAGATTTGACGGCCAAAATCTTTGCAATCGGCAGTTAAGGGGTTAAAGTTAAAATGGGGTTTAACATAGGTTTAGTGTCTATCTTCAGACTTAATTTTTTAATTTTTGATTTTATTGACTTTTTGGTTTAAATCTCTGTATAGTTGCAGTTTAGAATTTACTACAACAGAGTCTAAAATCAAAAATAAATTTGACAGGTGACATCTGTCACGACCCTAGTCACGATTGTGCATTTTCTGTAATTAGAATATTCAACTGTAAAGAGAAACTAAAAATGAATTATTTAACCAATGTTTAAACAATTTTATGTTTCTAGCTTTTTAATTAATTGTATTTAGAAAAATCAGAAATTTCTAATGCAATTGAAATTTATGAAAAAAATGACAACAGCACATTGTTTAAACATTTTAAAAATTATTCCTTTTTTTGTTATCAATAGATGATTTATTTATAAAAAAATGCATAATTTAAAAAAAAAATTTCTACTTTTTCTATTACTCAACACAATGTGCACCCTAAAAAAAGTAATCTTATAGTTAGAGGAAAAATCGTTAACCCAAACGTCAAAAGCATGGATTTTAAATGAAATAAACAAGGGGAGAAATACATTAATTAATGTAAGTAATTGACAAGTAATAACTTATTATATTTATTTTATTAAAAACACTTAATTTAGTGCATAAAAATATATTTTCTTTATTATCTCATAACCATAACACAGGTCAACAAAAAAAGGTTTCATTTTTTTTATAAGATATGATAGTGGTTTCCGAAGTATTTTTTGACGCTGAACACGATCCCGGGTCCAAAAATTAGCCATCACGTCAGGATTTTGAGAAAAGTGGGGGTAAAAACCCCAAAAACGTGTTTTTGAGCGTTTTCAATATTTTTTTTCTCCTAAACCTGACGTGCTAGAAACTTCTACATAGACCTAAATTGAAGCTTGAATTGTCCACTACAAGACCCATAACCGTAAGACCAAAAAAAATATATAATTTTTTCAAAAATTAGATTGAAGTTACCAAAAATGTGTATTTTTGGGTTGCTTTAATGATTTTTTAAAAATTGTTTTGGATTCGTTTAAAAATTGTTACTCGGCGGTTTTAGGGGTCGCTGAATACGAATCCGATATTAGTTTTCAAAAATTCAAAAAGGCGGATCCAAGATGGCGGATGTCAAAATTTATAATTACTTGGATTCGCTTGAAAATTGTTACTCGGAGGTTTTTGGATCCGCCAATTTGAATTTTTTAAAACTAATGTCGGATTCGTAATCAGCGACCCCAAAAACCCCCGTGTAACAATTTTTTAAGCAAATCCGATCAATTATAAATTTTGACATCCGCCATCTTGGATCCGCCTTTTTGAATTTTTGAAAACTAATATCGGTTTCGTATTCAGTGACCCCTAAAACCCCCGAGTAACAATTTTTAAACGAATCCAAAACAATTTTAAAAAAACCATTAAAGCAACCCAAAAATACACATTTTTGGTAACTTCAACCTAATTTTTGAAAAAAATTTATATTTTTTTTTGTCTTACGGTTATGGATCTTGTAGTGGACAATTCAAGCTTCAATTTAAGTCTATGTAGAAGTTTCTGGCACGTCAGGTTTAGGAGTAAAAAACATTGAAAACGCTCAAAAACACGTTTTTTGGGGTCTTTACCCCCACTTTTCTCAAAATCCTGACATGGTGGCCAATTTTTGACCCGGGATCGTGTTCAGCGTCAAAAAATACTTTGGAAACCACTATCATATCTCATAAAAAAAGTAAGCCTTTTTTTGTTGACCTGTATAATTAGCAAATAATATTGGAGATAAAAATCGTCTAAAGCAAAGTATATCACTTTTGATGCCATATATAAGAGCAAGCTTACATTAACTCGCAAACAGGCGGACATTTTTTATAATTTTACAAATTTTTTTAATTGTTAGGTAAAGTTAAGTATAGCCATCATTGGAAAAAGTGTTCCGTTTCAAAGTAATATATTAATCCATAGAGCTGTGCATAAAGCTCAAAAAGCCTAGCCGAGCCGTAGCCGTAGCACGAATTCAATCCATCCTTGGCCATTTCTTTGATATGCGAATTCGTTTGCACAAATTGGTACTTTAATCGAATATACGAAGAGCGTGAGTGAATCCTGCTTTCTACCAAAAATATTAATTTATTTCAATTCGTTTGAATTAGATTTTTTACTGGGTAACAATTTTACTTTTTAATAATTACCATTATAAATTACGTAAATTTTATAATACTTTTTAAAAAATATTTTTTTATAACTTTAAATAATAGTGAAATAGTAACACTGAGAAAAATGATTAATTTGGGGAACCAAAATTTGTTTGAGAAATTCAAATAATTTTGTTCAACCAGTTCAACTTATACATAACCTCTGAGTTGAAATATTGACAAGAGGGGAAACAGCTGCTTGCTGCTTGCGACCCAAGGATAAACAGAGTTTAAACGAATGCAGTTAAGTAGTCGTTCGGCTCTGTCTCGACTGACTTTTTGATGGAAGAACTTATGTAATTGCAAGCTTTGCAGATGCAAAGTTTTTATTTCAAATATAACGCTCGGACTCGACTACTTATTTGACACAAATAACACAAATTTTGTGAACAATAGTATATTCAGCTTCATTAGCAGTATCAAAGACGAAGATGTATATAAACATCCGTTTTTAACAATTTTGTTATAAGCTATTGTGTGTTTAGAGCAATTAAGGTCCTGTAACAGTAATGAATTTATTTCCGATGTCAAATCAAAGTATCTGATACTTTTACTTTGAAAGCTTTTTTAGCTAGCGTTTTACCCAAATTATTACAATATTTTTTAGTAGTAAAAGAAGAAGAAAAATCAACATGAATTCAGCAAAAGAAAACTATATTTAAGACTAATACGATGAACTATTTGGTGATGAGCAGCTTGAGCTACATGAATTGCTTTTAATAAGTCACCATTTCCTGACTCAAAAGCGTAAAATAGATCAAATAGATCATTATCAATAGCATCCTTAATTGTAGTAAAACGTCCTGATGCATTTTGTTCTTCATCTTCTTGGCCAGTAAATAAATCATCATCAATATTAACTTTTTCAAAAAAGTCATCAACCAGGTTACCTTCTACCCATAATATAAATTTTAGTTAAGCATTATAATAAATGATATTAAGATAAAAAAACGTAATTTGCCTTAGTAAATTATTAGGATTGTCCAAATTTTCGAGATATGAATTTTCCAAATTTTGCACTTTTAACTGTAGACCTATATTCAGTAGCTCATAAGTCCGAAAATATTGAGTTTAGAAAAAAGTTGTCAATGAACGAAAGTTTTAGTTTTCTTTTGAATTTTAGGAAATGAAAACAAAAAAAAAATTTTTTACTTATAAATTTAAAAAAAATTATAAACAAATTAATTTTTTTTAACATTAGATATGATAAATTTTTAATTTTCTTTTTTCAACACATATCTGGAAATTATAAGAAGGTTTTGCAAACAGTTTCAGAGTGGGCCTGATAAGTTTAATGGGTTAAAAAAAATAATTAAGCTGCCTGTGCAGGTCGCACGCCCGCGGCGCAATGGGATTTTTTTACAATTTACTATTAAAAATTGTCTAGACCCTAAAAATTTTCTCGGATTTTGATTATTATATTATTATATTTTTAGGCTCTTGACAATTTTTAATAATAAATTGTAAAAAAATCCCATTGTGCCGCATGCGCACGACCTGCATGGACAGCTTAATTATTTTTTTAACCCATTAAACTTGTCAGGCCCACTCTTAAACTTTTTGCAAAACCTTTTTATAATTTCCAGGTATGTTTTGAAAAAATAAAATTAAAAATTTATTATACTTAAAGTTAAAAAAATTAATTTGTCTATAAATTTTTTTTATTTTTTAAATAAAAAATGAAATTTTTTTTTGTTTTCATTTCCTATGTCGACAGTATAAAACATGAGTGTGTATTGTAAAGAGTGGGGACGAGTTGACAGTCTTTAAAAACTAAAGCATAAGCAGGTGTGGTCAGATTAATTGGTCGCTATTCAAAGTGATAGCACGTTTGTCTGCCAATAAGGCTCAGTGAAGAATTGGGAGGATTGATTATCTCCAAGTTTTTGTACTTTTACTTGTTAAATAAATAAAGTAGAGTTGGCTCTCAGTTGAGTAATTAACTCACCAAAAATAATAATATTAGACTAATAGGTAATAGATGTTTTGCTTATGTGGACGATATTATTGTTTACGGAAGAACGTTGGAAGAACATAATAAAAATTTAAAGAATTTGTTTATAAGACTACGACAAGTTGGACTCAAATTACAGCCTGATAAATGCGAATATTTGCGACTAGAATTGGAATATTTAGGTCATGTTATTACAAAAGAAGGTATAAAGCCAAATTCAGATAGAATTGAAAAAGTGAAGAATTATTTAATGTTAAAGACCCGACAAGCAGATTAATGAGATGGAGACTAAAATTGGAAGAATATGATTATGAAATTATTTATAATAAAGGAGTTGCTAACACAAACGCTGTCGCCTTATCGCGAAATCCAAGGGTTCAGATGACAACAGATGGTACATATCGTCGGGTTAGCGCAATATCATACTTATTCGGCAAAGTAAGCAAGAACACACTTATTCAGAAAAGAGGTAAAAACATCCCTATATTGAGAATATAATGTAAAACATATGAATTGGAAATAGAACCTTTTCTGCGTCTAATTTCAAATCGTACTTTTATTTAAATGTTTTATGAATAATTACTTTTATTTCGTTTCATTGAAAATACCTTTTTTTAACATTTTGTTTTACCTAATATGAAAAGTATTTTTGATAAAAAATATAACTCTGTTGATAATTTGAAATCTGAAAGAAAAAGGTTAATTTTAGAATTCATATGTTTTTTCTTTACATTCTGAATAAGGATCTTTTTGCCTCT
Organism: Leptopilina myrica (nomen nudum); assembly: GCA_032872475.1. Taxonomy (NCBI): domain Eukaryota; kingdom Metazoa; phylum Arthropoda; class Insecta; order Hymenoptera; family Figitidae; genus Leptopilina; species Leptopilina myrica (nomen nudum). The sequence goes on from CM065464.1 coordinate 30,319,715, forward strand.
TTTCTGAATAAGTATGTTCTTGCTTTCTTTGCCGAATAAGTATGATATTGCGCTTACCCGACGATATGACACGTTAGAAAAAAAGAACGCGCGTACTACAGGTGTAAACGAGAAAAATGAGAACATGGAAATAGATACGCAAACAGAAGACGACAATTCAATAGTTGATGACGAAAGAAAAACGGTAAGGATATAAAAATTATTCTCTTTTGGAACCGATAAGTAATTTGAGAAGTATACTTAAACCTATAAAAGACACAAATTATATTTAGAAAATATTAGTTTATGAAAGGAAAACAATACCCAAAGAAAGAGCTATATACAAAGTAGTAAGAGATTTTAACGAGGAAACAGAAGTACAATGAATAAGAGATATACCTCAAATAGAAAATGATGACGCGAATAAAATACGATTGAAAAGAAATAAAATAGAACAAACCGGACAGTTAATCATAAGGCAAGAATTTAGACCGACAAGGATAAAAGAAATTTGAATAATAAACGAAGAAACAGAATAAAAAGTAGCCCTCAGGTGACAAATAAGCAATTAACAGAGTTTTTAGAAAAAGAAACTAGAGAAGAAAGAATAATTATTATTTACGAAGATATAGATTAAAGTAAAATATCAAGAATTCTTTTTAAAATATGGAAAGGCGGTAATAAGGAAATATATTTAATAAAGAAACATATTGAAACAAATAGAAGAAAAATTATAGCAGAAGCACATGAAGGAATATTAGGATGACACTATTCTAAGGATATTACAATACAGAAGATAAGAAATACGACAAACTGGCCTAACATTACAAAAGATGTTGAAGACTTTATCAAAACATCTGATCTATAACAACGATTTAAACAAAATGAAAGAAAGCAGGAATATTATGAAGAATCTGATATACCAGAAGGACCAAATGATAAAATATCAATAGATCTAGTGGGACCATTAAATGAAACTACGAGCGGAAATAAGTACATTTGGTGATTCAAGATTTTTTGACTAGATGTGTGCATTTGGAATCATTCAAGAACAAATCAGCAACTTTAGTCATAGAGGCTATGTGGAAAGGATATTTAAAAACGGACGAAGAACCTTTAGAAATACTTACTGATAATGGAAATGAATTTATGGGGCGTTTCACGTCAACCGGACCAAAGCTCTGTCCAAAATTCTATGCGATGAAAATAAGCATACAATATGTCAAAATACTCGTAAACTCATGTCCTTTCAATTGCAAAGTGGCAAATTTGAAAATTCAAAATGGCGTCATTACTGTGTCACCTCAAAGACACTAAATTCAAAAATTTGAAAATATATCTATCAATTATTTTTAAAAAAAGGTTTAAAAATGATTACTCATGATATATTTGAATGTTTTTGGGGTCGCTGATTACGAAAGTATTACTGAAAGTAATACAATACTGCAGTGCTTCATTTCATTCCCTTCCTTGTAATAGAAAACTGCAGGATGTACTGTGCATTGATCATTATTATAATGAAATCCTTGCACAGAATCCTGCGCAACATAAGCATAGTTGTCAGAAAAATCACACTGCAATATTACTTCGCCGTCTTGAAGATTATTTTTATTTTTCTGAAAGTACTCAGACCTCCTCTTAGCAATAAAATGATACGGTAAAAGTTTCTTAAACTAAGTGGACATTTCTCTTATAAAATCTTCTAAGGAAAAGAACATTTTCTTCAGAAGACACCTATCAGTCGATTGCCAAGAACTACAAATAATTTCACTAATTTCATTAGCTTCTAAAGTAGTTGACACTTTATTAAAAAAGGTTTCAATTCCAGGACATAAGGTGCATTCTAAGAGAAAACAAGAGGGCTGAGGATTTTTACATAAAACAAAATTAAAACAATCATTATAATTTTTAATTAAAAGCTCTGAATCAGGTGCCAGTTTTTCAAAATTTAACTCATCAATCATTGCTCTTCTCTTGAAACACATTTCTTCTTTATTTTAGTTTCTTTTGTTACAGAATCATCCTGATTAGTATCATAATCGTTGATATTGCACAATTTACGACACTGATCGCAAATTCTTGTATTTTCTGCTACCAGAGGAAACTTTTTTAACAGTGTCTTGGACAGTTTTCTTTAATTAATCCCTTCATGGTTAGCAAGATTTAAAGGATTAATGCATCTATCTACATGAGTTATATAAATAGGAGCTTCTATTTTACTATCCGCCATGATGGCTAATTAAGTTACAAAAATCAACGTTGCTACGCCAAATGAAAATGAAAAACAAATCTTGAAGACCAAGCAAAACATGACATATAAATCAAAATGAAATCGAATTCTTCAATGCTTTTACAAGAACAAATAAAGAAACGAACACAAAGTTAAACACATTAATATTATAGAAAGCAAGTTATATATGAATTAATTATGAAGTAGAATCTAGCAAATGAAGGAGAAGAAATTCTAACATGATGAGATCGTTACGTAAACTACTGACTAGTGTTAAAAGAATAGTCAGCACTTATTGAATTTTTAGAATACTGAAGTCAGAATTGCTATCAGCTACTTAAGGATCCCCTGACTTACAAACTTTCACATTGAATCCACCATTAAACATTTTTTAAATTCTAACATCATATTCATGATCTGCGACCTCAAATACCTCCGAGTTTTAGGGCTACAAAACATCATGGATTTGACATATTGGATCCGCTATTTTGAATTTTGAAAAACTGACATCGGATTCGTTATCAGCGACCCCGAAAACCCCTGAGTGATAAATTTCAAGCGAAACCAAATTTTTTTTTGAAAAATGTCCGCCATATTGGATCCACCATTTTTAATTTTCAAAATGTGATTTCAGATTCGTAATCAGCGACCCCAAAAACATTCAAATATATCATGAGTAATCATTTTTAAACCTTTTTTTAAAAATAATTGATAGATATATTTTCAAATTTTTGAATTTAGTGTCTTTGAGGTGACACAGTAATGACGCCATTTTGAATTTTCAAATTTACCACTTTGGAATTGAAAGGACATGAGTTTACGAGTATTTTGACATATTGTATGTTTATTTCCATCGCATAGAATTTTGGACAGAGCTTTGGTCCGGTTGACGTGAAACGCCCCTTATTAATAACGAATTCTCAGATTTAATGGCCGAATTAAAAATAAAACATATAAAAACTTCAGTTTATCACCCACAAAGTAATGTGAAGAATGAAAGATCAGACAAGAAGATTAACGAATATTTAAGTATATATGCACAAAAAGATAAATGGGATAAAGAGTTACCCAAAGCAATGTTAACTTACAATATGACAATAAACAGAATTACAGGATTTTCTCCGTTTGAACTACAGAATGGCAGAAAAGCAAGAAAAGCATTTGAAACATCAAACAAAATAACGAACCCTTGTGATTAGGACCACATGTAGTTTTGCATAAAATTGGGAATACATATACGATAGAAAATAAAAGAAACGTACATAGAGAAGATATTAAGAAATATTTTATCTTAGATAGTGAAGAAGACGATTTTGATGACGACAACAATGGCAATTCTGATGAAGATTTTGATAATGAACGTCGTGCTGGTTGTAGCAGAAACTGATTATAATATTACGGAACTAAAAGGAAATATATATAAAATGAAATAGGAAAAGCGTACTTATATTCAGAGGAATGGAAATTGATGATTATGATAAATGTTACGAGACCTGAAGATAAAATTCAAAAAATATTAACACAGGTTAGTCATCTATGCATGACTAAATGTCCAGAAAATTACGAAATTAAAACTATCGCTTCTAGCTTTAGTCGTTTAAGGGAAAAAGAATCACTATTGTATAACATAATGGGTAAACAAAGAGTTAAAAGAGGACTTTTAAATATAATAGGAGACGCAACAAAAATATTATTTTTAAATGTCTAATAAGAATTGTCTAAAATATCCATTAGTACTCAGCGATGAAACGTTTATGAAAACAGAAATAGGTTATATATGTATATTTGTAAAAGAGACAGTTATAGATATAGTGTTCAAAAATAATAAATAAAGTAGAGTTGGCTCTCAGTTGAGTAACCAACTCACCAAAAATAATAATATTAGTTGTTTCTTACGGCGACAACAACTAAAAGTCGAAATAAAACTAAAACTTCCGTTCTTTGACAACTTTTTTCTTAACTCAATATTTTCGGACTTATGAGCTTTTGAATAGGTCTTTGAAATATAGGTCTACAATTAAAAGTGCAAAATTTTTAAAATTCATAACTCGAAAATTTTGACAATTAAACAAAAATAAAAAAATACTTATCTATTTTTTTCGATTTAGAATAGAAAAAAATATATTTTTGGCTGACTTTAAAAGGTCGACTAAAATCTCACGTGGAATTGCCTATATATATCTGAATTTAAAATGTATATCTAAGTGTTTCAATTATTTTTAGGGGAGAGTGGGGCAAACCGGACCCCCTAACGGTTTTTTTAACTCTTGTGACTAAACGAATCAACCGATTTCATTTTTCAGTAGCTTGTTTGAAAGATTTTTTAATAGCGCAACTTTTTCCCAAAGACACCTATACTTTATCTTTTATTGTTTAGTTGCTGTGTTAACTTAAAAATTTTTTGCAAACGATCCGGTTTGCCCCACCCCCTGGGGTAAACCAAACCGTTTGGTTTTTTATTTATAATATTGCATTTACATAATTTATAATATTACAAGGCATAAAGAATCTTGTAAACAATGGTTGTAGTAATGAAAATAATGATTCCGTATTGAATTTTAATTAAATAAAGATTTCTTTAAATAAAAAAATAAAAATGTTTGTGATTATCAGAGAAACAATATTAAAGGGTCCAATTCTCATTGTAAGTAAATATTTTAATAAAAGAAACATTTTATTCAAAAATAATTTTTATGAAACTTTAATTCAATGGAAATATCCTATAGCCGGTTTGCCCCACCGAAAACGGTCTGTTTTGCCCCACAGGCCAATTTTGAGAATAAATGTTTGTCAAAAAGAACGCTTTGCAATATCATCACAGTTTTTAGTGGCAAATATTCCTGAGGTGTGTAGCTTCAAATCCCAAGATCTAATATTTGAAAATATTACACAATTTCCTCAAAATTTCCTTAAAAAATTGGAAAGTGTAGAAAAAAACTAAAAAAAAACTTTTGCTCCTATCGTTGCACAAACAAAAATAAAAAATGTCAAATTGAAAAAATAAGGTATACTACACAAGGTTGTTTCAAATTTCTAAATAGCACTTTTGCCAATTTCGCCATTTCGAAAATATTGAGGGGGGTCCGGTTTACCCACCGGTCCGGATTGTCCCACATTCCCCTTATATAATGTATATATATGTTGAATAACAGACCTCTACTCTATCTTCTACTTCATTTTCAATATTTTCAATGTCTTCTGCCATTGATTCAATAATTCTGAAAATATCCGATGAATTATATTTTTCAATTAATTGATCTACCAGCATAATTGTGTGAAATTAATAATTTAAAATTATATATTGTACATTAAATTTTATTACAAGACAATCCTACTGGAAGTAAAATGATAGAAAGAGATAGAATTTTGGGGATAAAAAGAGATAAAGATTTTTCTATCCCTTCGAAATAGCCACTTTAAATACCCGAAATATTATACCTTTTTATCTCCAAATTTCTATCTCTTTTTATACCCTATTTTCCCCTATCTATCTCTTTTTATACCTATTTACTTTCATCTCTTCTTATTTCTTTTTGCTGAAAATTTTCATCCTTTTTATTATATAAAAAATTAATAAACCAATATTATTAACAATATTAAAGACTTTATAAAGTATTTAAACTTAAGTCAAATACACATGTCACTCAGCCACGCTAGCTTGAAAGATATTTTTCTTGAACTACCTTTTCACTTTTAGGACTGTATTGATCTCTTTTTATCTCTTACTCTATCACTCTTTATTTCTCAGTTGATCTCCTTTTTAAAGTTTTAATTTCTTTTTATTTATCATGAAATCGTCACGTAGCTAATTCAATGTACAGGAAGAAAATAGACTGCAGTCCATTGCAATTGAGTTAAAGGAATAAAAGTGATAAGTATTGTAAGTACTGATATGTAATTAGGATTAGAAAGCAAAAAAAGAAAATAGTATAAGGGCTAAAAGAAGCATATTAAATAACAAAATTATTGAGACGAAAGAAGAAAAGGCTTTTTTCAATCGAATTGGAAAGAAATAGACTGATATAGAATCGAGGGAATAAAAAGAAAAAAGTATGACATAAGAATAAAGTTAGGATAAAAAGAAAAGAAAGTGAATAGAAATAGAAAGTGTATACTAACAAGTAAACCTACCCAACTGTGACACTCCGATTTTAATAAAACTTGGCACTGATCTGCCATTTTGATTTTTGCAAATTTGACCCCATATTCATAATCAGCGACCTCGAAAACCTTTACAATTAGATACTGGTTTGATAAAAATTATTTTGATTAAACGGGTAATTGTCAATACCATGATTTATGGAGCGTTTTTCAATAATCAAAGGGTAGTTTCACCCCTTAAATATTCTTCATTGCCGATTAAAAAAATACGTATCTATTATTTTTGCCAATTTTGAAGTGTGCCAAATTTCATCAAAATCGGAGTGCCACACTTGGGTAGGTTTACTTGTAAGATTAAAATGTTGAAAAAAAGAGAAAAGTACAAGGATAAAAAGAATAGAACGGTATAAAACAAATGTTATTTATAAAGATAAAGGAAAAATGCAAATACTAAGATTCAAATGAGGATAGAAAGAGAATAAAGTAAATAGTAGAAGGATGAAATAAGGGTTATTAGAAGAGATTGAGAAAAAATATGAGATAAAAAGAGATTGAAAACATAAGCAGGGATCAGTGTGTTTTTGGATTAAAGTTTAAGGACTAAATAGATTAAAGCAGCGACAGAAAGGGAAGAAAGAAGATAGAAAAAGTATTGAAGAAGATAATAAGAGAAATTTTATTTTAAAAAATTAAGAAGAAGAGAAGATAAAAAGCGATAGTTGTAATAAAAATGGGTATAGAATTAAATAGGGATAGAAAGGGAAAGAAGTGAATAGTAAGAGGATAAAAGGCTATGAAGTAGGGGTTATTAAAAAAGATTGAATAAAAAGGAAACATAAAAAGAGATTAAGGGGAATAAAAAAGGGATAGCCTGGAATAGAAATACGATTATTAAAAGAGATAAGTATATTCTTTGATGGAATTAGAGATAGAAAGAGGTAGGTGAGGACATTGAAAGTATTAAAAGAGATGAAATAAAGGTTACTGAAAAAGATTTATACAGAAAGACAGATAAAAAGTTATTGAAGTTATAAAGTGGAGATAGACTAAGATAGAGAAACTTTATCTCTTTCTACCTCAGAGATAAAAAAATATTCAAAGAGATAGGATTTCTATCCCTTTACTTCCATCAGGGAAGACAATTTTGAATTCTTTTGCAGAATTTTTAAAAATTTGTAAAAATAATTAATTTTCTACGACGAATTAAAAGTTATTTATGAAACTAATTGAATTGTTTCAGGGAATTTTATTATTTTATTGAATAATTAAAGGTTTTCTAAAAGTGCAATAAACTTTTGTCTAATTTATTGAATAGACACAATTTACTTTTATTAACTTTAGAGAGTGATAATTTATTAATGAAATTAATATTACACTTCAAAGGAAGACATATGACTGAGTTGCAAAAATGATTTGCAGCTCTTGTCGAACGTAAGTACAGTACAGGTGGGGATATATATATATATATATATATAAGCAAATATATATATATATATATATATATATATATATATATAAGCAAATATATATATATATATTTGCTGATTATAACATGCCTCTCGCCAGATAGGATTTAGTCCCTAAAGCCTAAGTTTTACATTCTTTTTTAAATAAGGTTTAATATCTACTTCTGATTCTCTACGTAGTTGTCTTTCGTAAGTTACAACGACTAGTTCATTAGTAATTTGGTTTTTAATACTGAATAAACATAACTTTTTTGGTTAACATTTTCGTATTATTTTAAACAATCCACATTTGTACATTACATAAATTCCTATAATAATGAAACTACTATAACCTGCGATATGTAATACGTCGACATTCTTTTTGTTTCAGTTATTGATTCGAGTACGTGATTTTATTTGTTCTAATAAGTCTAATGTATTATCTAATCCTAATTTAGCATTTGCTAATGTTTGTTGATCTTATTTTTGTGATAACGGAATTAATCTGTCTCTAAGATTCTCTATTTCAGGCCTGCTCACGTGAGTAGCCAGCGAGTAAGGGGAAACAAGTAACAGCCCCCACCATGACACCATATAGGCTTGTGCGACGGGCCGAGGGGTAAAGAGAAAGGCGCAGAGGCTACATGGAAAAGTCTCCCACTCCATTCCCCTTACTCGCTGCCTACTCACGTGAGCAGGCCTGCTCTATTTAATTTTTGTCAAACGGTAATTCGTAGCTTACATTAATGTTTACAATTTTGTTTAATGTTTGTGTAGTTGGAAGATACAATTCTGTGTTTTCTAGAAATATTTTACATCTTGAACCTTGTATTAAACTAGCATGATGAATTGTAATAGTTTCAAGTCCGTCGTCACAATTTGGTCGATAGTTGTTTGTCGGAGTGGGAGTGATATATACCCATTGGTAACAGGGATGTATGTTTCTTGATGTAATAAATATGGGGAAAGTATACAATTTGCTAATGAGTCTGTTTTTAACAAAGTAGCATCACATCCATTTGATTTACCTAATAAATAATTTGGTTCTTTTCTTTTACAAATTTTATATTCTACTATTTTTTTCAATTGGTTTGATAATCATTTTTTAATGGAGTGTATTATCCTTTACATTTTATGAAATATTCATGTTCAGGTGCATATCCTAAATAAGTATCCTGTACTTTCTCTGGAATTAGTATTAGTCGAATCAAATTTCCTTCTTCTTTCTCGATTCCTGGTATTCTCAAAATGTAAGTCAATAACCCTTTTATTATTGCAACTTCAACTTCACTTAAGTCAATAATATATTGATAGGTTTCTTCAGTATTTTTAAAATGATCTCTTGTTCTATGAACTTGTTCAAATTCTTCCATAGTATTTTTTAATATTCTTGGTGTCAGTAGTTGGGGATAAACTATTCCATGTTTTCCGTCGTTAATACCGTCAATTGTAATATTAATGTCTTCGTTTTATTCATAAATCAGAAGTGTTACTATTACTAATTTTGAATTGATAAAATTTTCTAATATAGTTACGTTTATTGTCGTTTGTAGATTCATAGTTAATTCTAGTTCTCTATTAGTTTGTGTTTAAAGTAGTTCGTGTTCTAATGATGAAGAATCGAGAATTAGTTTTATAATTTTCGTGTGATTAGGCAATATATTTGCTAATTGATTTTGATTGTCAAGAACTTCATCAAATTAATTTTTAATAGCTACTAAGTCTGCATCATTCATAATTCCAAATAAGGGCTTTGCTATATCTCCCACAAAATTTGCCAAACCTCTTTTTATTTGACGTCCTCCTAACAATTTGTTTAATAAATCGTGTTTACTTTTTAATCTGTCAAATCGTCCCCGTATTAAATGAATTTCATTCTCAGAGCTGCAATATACGGAGCATGCTGCTTCACTTATTTAAATTGTTCTTTCAATCATGTCAAATCTACTATTTACATTAGTGATGTTTATTCCAATTATTAATGCCATTCTTCGTGATATTGGTGAACAGGTCCTATGTCTTTTATATACAGATTTCCTTTTAATTCTGTTATATTGTTATTTCCGTATGTTAGACTAATTTTCAGAATTATCACTAGAATTATGCTGATCATCATTTTCATCATCTGAAAAGACGTAATATGGCTTGAAAATAATTTATTAGTTGGATGATTATTAATTAATTTTACGCTGTTTCCTATTTCATATATTAGTTGTGGTAAAACTATTTGTTCGTCCAATCTTCTTTTAGATTTTTCCTGTTGAATTTTAATTTTCTCTCTAGCTTTATTTAGCCATTTTTCATGCTTCTATTTCCATTGCTGAATTAGTTCTAGGTATTTAAGAATTGGTGAACTGTCAAGAGTAGACGGGAGGTTCATCTCTCTTCCAAATGTGAGTTCAAAAGGTGTAAATCCTGTTGTTTCATTTGTAGTTGAATTATGTACAAGACTAGTAATTTTTAAATTATCGTCCCATTCATTCTGATTATCTTCCGTTGCTGTTTTAAAAAAAGTTTAGTGTAGAATGCATTCTTTCTATTCGTCCATTACTTTGTGGATGGTATGCAGTTGTCCTTATTGGTTTAATTTGAAAAAGTTTTTCAAAATTTTCAACTAATTGGGAAACGAAATTTCTCCCCTGATCAGTAAGAACACTTTTGGGTGAACCAAATATGTAAATATATTGTTCTAATAAACTCTCTAATATATTTTTACTTGTTGCTGATTTTAGTGGAATAAGCATGATATATCTTGTTAATTGATCTTCGATACTTAAAGGATTTTGTTTTACTCTTTTATCTGTGATAACATGTCCTAAGTATTCTAATTCTGGCCGAAGATATTCACACTTATACGGTTGTAATTTTAATCCCAATGTTTTCACTCTTTCCATGAATTTGATTAAATTTTTATTATGTTCTTCTAATGTAGATCCAAAAATAACAATGTCATCTAAGTATACAAAACATACATCACCAATTAATCCTTAAAAACGCGATCCATCATTCTTTGAAATTTCACTGGTGCATTTTTTAAACCAAATGGCATTTGGATAAATTGATAGTGTCCTCTTGTTGTGCTGAATCCGGTATATTTTCTACTTTCTTTTTCCATGGAAAAAAAATCCTAAAGACAAATCGAAAGCAGAAAAGAATTTTGCTTTTCATAACTAGAAAGTAGATAGGGACATCGCCTATTTTGTTTTACGTGAAGTACCTCCGCATTCGCGTGTTTCACTTTTCATAACTGGGTAAAAATTCCTAAAGTGAGCTTCGGATTTTCTAAAGTTTGAAATTTGAATTACCAACTTTATAAAAATAAAGTACTAATAGAGACACAAACAACCACCAAGTTTTATTTAAAAATATTCATTTGTTTATTTTTTATAAACAATTTAATTTTAATGTAAAATTTTTTTAAAACTTTTATATCTCAGGAACGATTTGCCGGATTTTAATGGGAATTTTTGCATTCATAAAGATTTGAACTTTAAAAAAAATTATTTGTTGTAAAAAATTATTGTTATTATTAAACAAATGAATAATTAATTGTGTTCTGGACCTTTTTCGTAAAATTTTTTTTAAGATCTTTAAACTATATAAATCAAGGATTTAATATCTGAAATAAAAAGTTGGTAGATCGAAATAGTTTATTAGCTACGAATTTTTTTTGTGAGTGCGGTCGCGTTGATGCGTGTGACGGGTGCGACGCGTCTTGACGTGTTTCTCCATACGTTGGTTGCACGTTTATTTCACAAATAGCACATAATCTTTAAAACTGGAATAAAGAGTAGCAAAATATATAGTATTCTTTTTCAACATTTATTCTTACTGTCAATAATATATAAATATAATTTTCATAGGTTAAATATTCTTACTAAATGTAATTTTTATACTGTCAAATATAAAATAAATGTCAATTTGTTAGTGTGCTCTCGGCGAGCTTTATAAGCATGTTTGCATTATTATTCGCATAGTTCAGGACAAAAGAAAAAATAAAGTTTTTTTTAAAATCAAGTGAATAATTAAATAAAATGCCTACACCAAATAAATGCTGTAATCCTTTTCAGAAAAAAAACATAATTCCATTTACAAACGTTTAGTGATAGTAAATGAAAATTATAGTGAAAAATTTAACAATCTTACACAGTGATCTTCAACCATGTTAAGGTTTGACTAAAATGACGTCAAAAACGAAAAACACAGCTTTATTAGGACTCGATTAAAGGTAAAAAAACTACTTCCCAGATAGCACGACTTCTTACTGTAAGACCACTGTAAGGATATCTGTAGGGGTTGTAAGGCTTACAGCGTAAGGTTGTTGTAGTCCTACATAAGTCTAAAAATTTCCGCATTACCGTAAGCTTATGAATAAAAGTTGATGTGGGATTACACCTAATCCTACTGTAAGCTTACTCGAAAAACTCATAGTAGGCTTACATGTAAAGGTTGATGTAAGCTTACAAGTAAAGGTTGAGGTAAGCTTACAATTAAAGGTTGAGGTAAGCTTACATGTAAAGGTTGAGGTAAGCTTACAAGTAAAGGTTGTGGTAAGCTTACATGTAAAAGTTGAGGTAAGGCTGTTGGAAAGTTATTATCATGGTGTAAGGTTCTTGTAAGGTTGTAGTGAGTTTACCTATTATGGTCAATATTAACAAAATAATTTGCAACATAATTAATTAATAAATATTAAATAAAAAAATTAACTTTGTTGCCCTTCTCTTTATGGGAAACCAAACATTTTGTAGAAAATTTTGAAAACAAATTTGGGGAGACTAGGATTCGAACCCGAGAACGACGCGCATTAACCTATCTTCCTAACTAACTGAGCTAAGTTGTGAACTGACATAGAAAAAATAAATTTTGCTTTTAAAGTGATAGTAATTTTCTTAGTTCACTTTAAAAGTAAAATTTATTTTTTCTATGTCAGTTCACAACTTAGCTCAGTTAGTTGGGAAGATAGGTTAATGCGCGTCGTTCTCGGGTTCGAATCCTAGTCTCCCCAAATTTGTTTTCAAAATTTTCTACAAAATGTTTGGTTTCCCATAAAGAGAAGGGCAACAAAGTTAATTTTTTTATTTAATATTTATTAATTAATTATGTTGCAAATTATTTTGTTAATATTGACCATAATAGGTAAACTCACTACAACCTTACACCATGATAATAACTTTCCAACAGCCTTACCTCAACTTTTACATGTAAGCTTACCACAACCTTTACTTGTAAGCTTACCTCAACCTTTACATGTAAGCTTACCTCAACCTTTAATTGTAAGCTTACCTCAACCTTTACTTGTAAGCTTACATCAACCTTTACATGTAAGCCTACTATGAGTTTTTCGAGTAAGCTTACAGTAGGATTAGGTGTAATCCCACATCAACTTTTATTCATAAGCTTACGGTAATGCGGAAATTTTTAGACTTATGTAGGACTACAACAACCTTACGCTGTAAGCCTTACAACCCCTACAGATATCCTTACAGTGGTCTTACAGTAAGAAGTCGTGCTATCTGGGAAGTAGTTTTTTTACCTTTAATCGAGTCCTAATAAAGCTGTGTTTTTCGTTTTTGACGTCATTTTAGTCAAACCTTAACATGGTTGAAGATCACTGTGTAAGATTGTTAAATTTTTCACTATAATTTTCATTTACTATCACTAAACGTTTGTAAATGGAATTATGTTTTTTTTCTGAAAAGGATTACAGCATTTATTTGGTGTAGGCATTTTAATTAATTATTCACTTGATTTTAAAAAAAACTTTATTTTTTCTTTTGTCCTGAACTATGCGAATAATAATGCAAACATGCTTATAAAGCTCGCCGAGAGCACACTAACAAATTGACATTTATTTTATATTTGACAGTATAAAAATTACATTTAGTAAGAATATTTAACCTATGAAAATTATATTTATATATTATTGACAGTAAGAATAAATGTTGAAAAAGAATACTATATATTTTGCTACTCTTTATTCCAGTTTTAAAGATTATGTGCTATTTGTGAAATAAACGTGCAACCAACGTATGGAGAAACACGTCAAGACGCGTCGCACCCGTCACACGCATCAACGCGACCGCACTCACAAAAAAAATTCGTAGCTAATAAACTATTTCGATCTACCAACTTTTTATTTCAGATATTAAATCCTTGATTTATATAGTTTAAAGATCTTAAAAAAAATTTTACGAAAAAGGTCCAGAACACAATTAATTATTCATTTGTTTAATAATAACAATAATTTTTTACAACAAATAATTTTTTTTAAAGTTCAAATCTTTATGAATGCAAAAATTCCCATTAAAATCCGGCAAATCGTTCCTGAGATATAAAAGTTTTAAAAAAATTTTACATTAAAATTAAATTGTTTATAAAAAATAAACAAATGAATATTTTTAAATAAAACTTGGTGGTTGTTTGTGTCTCTATTAGTACTTTATTTTTATAAAGTTGGTAATTCAAATTTCAAACTTTAGAAAATCCGAAGCTCACTTTAGGAATTTTTACCCAGTTATGAAAAGTGAAACACGCGAATGCGGAGGTACTTCACGTAAAACAAAATAGGCGATGTCCCTATCTACTTTCTAGTTATGAAAAGCAAAATTCTTTTCTGCTTTCGATTTGTCTTTAGGATTTTTTTTCCATGGAAAAAGAAAGTAGAAAATATACCGGATTCAGCACAACAAGAGGACACTATCAATTTATCCAAATGCCATTTGGTTTAAAAAATGCACCAGCTTACTCGAAAAACTCATAGTAGGCTTATATGTAAAGGTTGATGTAAGCTTACAAGTAAAGGTTGAGGTAAGCTTACAATTAAAGGTTGAGGTAAGCTTACATGTAAAGGTTGAGGTAAGCTTACAAGTAAAGGTTGTGGTAAGCTTACATGTAAAAGTTGAGGTAAGGCTGTTGGAAAGTTATTATCATGGTGTAAGGTTCTTGTAAGGTTGTAGTGAGTTTACCTATTATGGTCAATATTAACAAAATAATTTGCAACATAATTAATTAATAAATATTAAATAAAAAAATTAACTTTGTTGCCCTTCTCTTTATGGGAAACCAAACATTTTGTAGAAAATTTTGAAAACAAATTTGGGGAGACTAGGATTCGAACCCGAGAACGACGCGCATTAACCTATCTTCCTAACTAACTGAGCTAAGTTGTGAACTGACATAGAAAAAATAAATTTTGCTTTTAAAGTGATAGTAATTTTCTTAGTTCACTTTAAAAGTAAAATTTATTTTTTCTATGTCAGTTCACAACTTAGCTCAGTTAGTTGGGAAGATAGGTTAATGCGCGTCGTTCTCGGGTTCGAATCCTAGTCTCCCCAAATTTGTTTTCAAAATTTTCTACAAAATGTTTGGTTTCCCATAAAGAGAAGGGCAACAAAGTTAATTTTTTTATTTAATATTTATTAATTAATTATGTTGCAAATTATTTTGTTAATATTGACCATAATAGGTAAACTCACTACAACCTTACAAGAACCTTACACCATGATAATAACTTTCCAACAGCCTTACCTCAACTTTTACATGTAAGCTTACCACAACCTTTACTTGTAAGCTTACCTCAACCTTTACATGTAAGCTTACCTCAACCTTTACTTGCAAGCTTACCTCAACCTTTACTTGTAAGCTTACCTCAACCTTTACTTGTAAGCTTACATCAACCTTTACATGTAAGCCTACTATGAGTTTTTCGAGTAAGCTTACAGTAGGATTAGGTGTAATCCCACATCAACTTTTATTCATAAGCTTACGATAATGCGGAAATTTTTAGACTTATGTAGGACTACAACAACCTTACGCTGTAAGCCTTACAACCCCTACAGATATCCTTACAGTGGCCTTACAGTAAGAAGTCGTGCTATCTGGGTTGATGTAAAATCGTAGCTGCTTGTATTTTCGAGAAATCAGGAAATTAGCATTTTTTATTTTCACCTGCTTTAACAACTTAGCAAAGTATGTATAATTTTTTGATTTTTAATTTTAATTCTCTAATTTACTACTCTTAGCTTTGCCCAGAACTAACAACGTAGACATGATAGTTTTCTGGTTCAATTTTTTTTATAATTTAACATTTTTTCGAACTTTTTAAAACAAAATTTTTATACTTTTTAATTATTTTTGTTTTTTATGTTAATTATTTTTTAAATTCAAATCTTCATTAACGCAATGAATTTCGATCACAAAACCAAACGACAGGTATTTTCTCCTTTTTTATTTTATTTTTGCCAATATCGAAATCAAATACACGTCTTCTTTATACATATCTTCTAATTTTCTAGACTTTTCGACATGTTTCGTGTTATAAAATGCAGGCACAGACTGTTTACCAGCGTTAGATTTCAAGAAATTTGTCACTTTTTTCATCTGATTTGATGATACACTCATATTCCTGAACTTGATTTGACAACTTGAAAGTTGTCTAAATTTTTTATTGAAAAGACCACATCCTTTTTTTATTTACAACAACAGTTTTTTGGAATCCTTTGGTAGATAATTTTAACTCAATATTATTACGTCGACTATCACTGATATCACTTGGTTCATCTATTTTACGTTTTACGATGAAAGATACAATTTGCTCCTGTTGTTTCTGTGAAACTTGTTTGACCCTTTTTTACAATTTCGTAACCTGTCCCGCCTTTGGTATTACAAGAATACCTTTTAGCTCTACTAATTTCTTAAAAACAAATTGTGTATGTCTTAATAAATTTTTTGGGCATGTCAACTTTCAGTGGTTGAGTCTTTTCTTTAAATTTGGAAACATCTGAAGAAGTATAGTGACAATTCGCTGCAGTGATAACATTACGCACATCTCGTACGTGACCTTTACCTTCATCATTCTTTGTATGACCAAAATACCTTCATGTTAAGCATATGTAATAATTGCAGAAATCTGTATTGCTCCTGGTTTCTTTTTTTACAGCAAATTATTATCATAATAAGACATTTGCTGTAAATCGAGGAGAGCGAAACGATACGTATTGCAATTGCTTAGAGGAAACCTTTGATTTAAAATATCATAATTGCTACTTACAAAATTTTTCACAAGATTTTGAAGTTTTCAGTTAAAAAAATTGTTCAGGTATTCTTTTCTCGAAAACAATTTTTTTGCGACACGGACCACAAACTATTCTCCTGTTCTTTTTATGGCCATACTTATGATTTATGTTAACGAAATACAATCATAAGAGAATTTAGTTTAATTTTATTTGCATGTGCACTTAATAATTTTATTTTTTGTAACATACAAGCAACTGGATATACTCTTTGACAGATGCCTACTTCGACATGCGTCATAAAAGTTTTTCTTGCCTTGTATTATCTAACAATAATATAAAAAAGTATTATTAATATTTAGTATCAGTTAATTTAATAACGGATAGTAAGACAATATGAACGTAGGAGTTACGGTGACTAAAGACCAACTAAACCGCTAGATTCGCCACTATCGTTTACCATGTCAGTTTCTCACTAAATGCGTTTTTTAGCATTGACTATATAACTCTTCTTTCCATGCAATCTACAGTAATAAAAAATTTAGAGACAAAAAGCAACGCGCTGCTAATATTTAATATGACTTACGTCTTAAACAAACTAATTTCATGATTTTTCGAAAATACAAGCAGCTTCGATTTTAAATCAAGTAGTTTTTTGACCTTTAATTAAGTCCTGATAAAGCTGTGTTTTCCGTTTTTGACGTCATTTTAGGTAAACATAAACATGGTTGAAGATCACTGTGCTTATTGGACAGTATATATGTCTTTCATGCAAAAGTGATTTATATAAAAAAAGGATATTATAAAACTTCCTGAAACTTCGAGAAATGATACTTTAGAAGAATCTTTAATTGTTTCTCAAAATTCTGAAATTATAAACTTAGAAGTTTACTCAGATTCTGAAGACAATTTAAAGTCAGATCCTACATTTGTCTGTGAATCTGTTGATAAATCAATACAAATCGAAAAAGTTTAGCGAATATTTGAGGAATTTGGCGAAACTCCCGTAAAAATTAGGCGTATCTCAAGTTTATCGTGCAGTGAGAAAAAATAAGTAGAAACGGTTTTTGATCGAATCAAAAATGTCTCAGTAGGTAGTGTCTGTGGTCCTCAAACGTGCGATAATAATCCCGATCTAGAAATAATTCGAGTGTTACAAGAGTTGTTTAAGAAACAAACAAACCGTGATGGCAGAATTTATGTTCTTACATTAATTCCAGATTCTTGAAGTATTAAAAAAATTCGAGAATGTTTTAATGTATCTCGACGTATGGTTTCATGTGCGAAAAAACAAAGAAAGATTGGAGGAGTTGGATCTCGTGCTGTTAAAAAGAAAGGTCGACCTTTAGAACAAAGTACTGTTGAAATAATTCGCAATTTTTATTTGTCTGATGAGATAAGCCGCATTATGCCAGGCAGAAAATATTTTAAATTATTTAGGATAGATGGAGTTCAGCACCAAGAACAGAAAAGATTATTAACTGGAAATATTCGCACCTTACACGAAGAATTTAAAAAAATGTATCCACACATAAAAGTATCAGTATCGAAGTTTAGGCAATTAACATCCAGTTCAATGTATCTTTCAGGGCCAAAAGGCACACATAATGTTTGTGAGTGTAAAACCCACGAAAATGTACGTCTTAAATTTGCTGGTATTAAGAAGCAATTGAAGCAACTTGAAATAGAACTGAATTACCGTAATTGCTTGAAAGGTATGATTTGTTCACCCCCAAAACCCGATTGTTTTCTGCAAAAGTGCTCAAATTGTCCTGGAAATAAAGAAATTTGTGATAGAATTAAATTAATTTTTCAAACGCATAATATTTCTTCTTTAAGTTTCGATCAATGGACTAGTACTGACAGGTAATTAAAAGTAATATTTTTTTTAAACTCGACATAATTTTTTAAAAAATTGTTCAAATTAAAAGATTTTTTAAAAAATATTTTCATATTATTTTATTTAATTACAATATATACTTTTTACTAACAGATGTAGTCTGGAAGTTAAGACAGAATCAACGCAGGAATCTATTAAAAATTTAAAAGAAGAATTAATTGTTCTCTTAAAACATGATTTTCTAGCAAAAGTACAAGGGCAATTTTTGACTAAAACTAAAAAAAATCTAGAAGCTAAAGAATTCGTCGTCTGCTTGGATTTCTCAGAAAATTATGCTTGTCGTTTACAGAATTCGGTGCAGTCTGAGTATTGGAACACTAAACAAGCTACAGTACACCCTTATGTGGTGTATTGTAAAAGCAATGATATTTTGCAACATAAAAGTTTCGTCATAATTTCTGACGTTTCAGAACATGACAGCTGCGCAGTGAATTTATTTAATTCAAAATTGATATGTTTTCTGGGAAAACAATTTGGAATAGAGAATATCAAAAAAATATATTACTTCTCAGATGGAGCCACCTCGCAATATAAAAATAAATATAATTTTATCAACTTATTTTATTATAAAAAAGATTTTAAAGTTGATGCCGAGTTGAATTTTTTTTGCTTCTGCCCATGGCAAAGGGGCATGTGATGGGATTGGAGGAGTAGTAAAAAGAACAGCCTACCGCTTCTCTCTACAAAATCAAAGCGATCAACAAATTACAGGACCAAAATCACTTTTTAACTGGGCAAAAGGACATTTTAAAAATATAGTTTTTGATTACTGCAGTAATAATAACTTTATATAGTTTAAAGATCTTAAAAAAAATTTTACGAAAAAGGTCTAGAACACAATTAATTATTCATTTGTTTAATAATAACAATAATTTTTTACAACAAATAATTTTTTTAAACAATGAAATAATTTTTTTTAATGTTTAAATCTTTATGAATTATGTGCAAAAATTCCCATTAAAATCCGACAAATCGTTCCTGAGATATAAAAGTTTTAAAAAAATTTTACATTAAAATTAAATTGTTTATAAAAAATAAACAAATGAATATTTTTAAGTAAAACTTGGTGGTTGTTTGTGTCTCTATTAGTACTTTATTTTTATAAAGTTGGTTATTCAAATTTCAAACTTTGGAAAATCCGAAGCTCACTTCAGGAATTCTTACCCAACTGAGAAAGAACGTCTTCAATCACTGGCAAAGGATATGCTTCTTGATTTGTATCATCATTTAATTTCCTAAAGTCAATAACAATTCGCCATTTTTGTATACCACTAGCATCTTTTTTCTTTGGTACAATCCATATAGGAGATTTAAATGGGGTATCAGATGATTCAATAATGTTTTTTCTTAATAAATCGGCTATCTGTTTATCGGTTTCTTCTCTGTGAAATTCAGGAGATCTGTAGGATTTTACATTGATTATTTTTCTACTTTTTAATATAATCTTGTGACTAGTCAAATTAGTACAGGGAATTTCGTGATCCTCTAAGGTAAAATTACTGTGATAATTTCCAATTATTCTCCAAATGTTTGCTTTTGTACTTTGGTCCAGATGACCTAATCTTGTTTTATTTTGTAATTCTATTAATCGTTTAGGTAGTTCTTCGTTTTTTAATTTTGTTGTATTATTGTTTTTATTGTCTACAATTCTATTAATTGACATATAATCGATTTTTTCTATAGGTAAACCTTCAATTTTGTTTGGTACTTCCAAAGGTTGATTAGTATAATTAAAAACAGGTGCTTTTATAATTCCGTTCTGTATTTTATAAAGTCCGGTGGTAATATTAGGGTGGTCTTCTATTAAAATATCACCATCTCCTTTATTCATTATGATGTTGCATATCCGCATTTTATTTTGTTCTACAAAATATCTATCTTTATGTAAAGGTGTCTTACATTTTTCTATGATAAGGAAAATCCAAAATGGTAATCCAATTATTCCATCCTCGGGTAATGGAAAGTTTTCGTCGACAATATCGAACAACTGTTTTTTACCGAAATAATTAAAATGGACAGCGCATTCGGATTGATATTTATCTTTACCTATACAAACATTATTTTGAACTTTAACAGTAGTGTAATTGCTTCTGGGTATTTTATTTTCTATAATTAGGTTAACTGATGCTTCTGAGTCTATTAATAATCTGTATTGTCGTCCGTTATCAGCTCTTCCGTATACAGATTGTAGTCGTCCACACAAGGCTGATACTTGGCATTTTTTTCATTATCCTTGTGGTGTTGAATTTTTTCTTCGGTCCTTGTCTGAGAGTCTAAAAATTCTTGGTCTTCTCATGTCATTCTGATTGCTTGCGGAGGTCTCTTTGGTAACCAGCCGTCGCGAAAATTTGCTGATGTTGATCATCATGTATCTTTTAAAAATTTATTTTTCTTCGTTTTCGATTGCAACTTTTCGTGTAATAGACTTTGTGTATTCTGATTGAATTGCATACTTTAATTCGTGACAAATTTTTTCATATCTATTGTTGAAACTTTGAATATCTTCAGTTGAATTTTGCTTGCAATTTAACTCCTTCGCAGTCGAGACCAAAATCTCATCAGTGGGCTCAAAATGTCGACAACTTTTTAGAAAACTGAAATTTGCGCAAATCAGTATACTATAGTATTTGAGGTCGCTGATTACGAATCCGAATTCAGATTTTGAAAATTCAAAATGGCGGATAAAATATGGCGGACGACATTTTCAAAAATCCATCGAACTCTCTTGAAACTCAATACTCGGGTGTATAAATTTGGCAGTTCTAATATGGCGGACGCTAGTTTAACAAATTTATCATATTCACTGAAAATTTGTGACTTGGAGTTTATTGATGTCTTAAATTAAAAATGTAATGTCAGTTTTGAAAATGGTGGATCCAATATAATAACCAGTAATTTTTAAAGCTAACTGAATTTATTTAAATTCTGTTAGTCAAAAATTATTTAAGTCTTACATCGAAATCCCTGTAACTGTCAGTTTTGTTGAACGCGACAGTCAGTTGTTTTGTTAATTGCTCTGTATGTGTGTAATGTGTTATTTTTATTCTTCGTTTAACTTAAAAACTGTCTTTTTTGTAACTGTTTGCAGTTGTATTTGGTCGTCTTTATTCCAGTTTGTCCTGTTATTGTGAAAATATTGTCCGCCATATTGGATCTGCCATCTTGAATTTTCGAAATCTGAGTTCAGATTCGTAATCAGCGAACCCGAAAACACCCCAGTAACGAGTTTCAAGTGAATTAATGAATTTGTGAAAAATTCGTCCGCCATATTGGATCCGCCATTTTGAATTTTTAAAATTTGAGTTCTGATTCGTAACCAGCGATCCCGAAAACCCCCGAGTATCAATTTGTGGACAAATCTGTGTGTTTTTGCAGCCAAAAATCTGCTTGCGTCTATACACGTCATCGACAGTTTGTGCCCACTTGCACCATGACGTGTATACACGTCATCGACTGTCAAGGGGTTAATCATTTTGATCGAAGCATTGACACTGAACCTACAAAAAGTTTTGCATAGCTGGCTATATCTAAGTATTGTATTGCCCTTTCTGCGTTTCCAGTTATTTTTCAGAAATAATAAAATCTAATAATAGGCCTGGTTGATAACATTGTCCTTTTGCTCTTTTAACGTTTTTAATAAAATCTTTAACTCCACAATCGTCTTATCTCGTTAAAGTTTTGATAGTTCTGATTAAATCTTTTGCTGCGACTTTTCCTAAAGGGTATAGCAGGATAAGTATGCGAAAATTGCCCTCGTATGTATCTTTTTCGTATTTTGCCCATACATTCCTACCCACTTAAAAATAATTTCCTGAAATTCCCAACCTTGCATGCGAAAAGAAATATTTGATTATTCCTGATAGGACATCGTTATTGGGTTCATATCTAATGAAACATCTGTACGAAGTACGAGATATGTGCCGAAATTGTACTCTGCTCTTAAGAACATTTGGCATATGATTTTCAATTAATGCAGATTCTTGTTTTTTTTTAAATTAAATGGAGAAGTAGTTTCACTGCGGAATCGACTAAGTGATATAACCACGATTACTATTACTATATATAGTCAGAAATCGCGTTAAGAATTAGAAACATTGTTGTCCCTTCGATAGCGACTCGTGATACTTTACGATATTTGTTACGTGTTACGATAAATAATAAAGAAATCCACGACGACGACAACGATAGAAGCAGCCAAATTAGTAGTCATACGGTCGACATGAACAAAGAATAGTGGAAAAAGTGTTAGGCCCGGAACTCGGAGTTTCAGCGTTCGTGTACCTAGACGACGTCATCGTGTTAGGTAATACCGTATCTGAACATTTAAAAAATGTTAGACGCGTGTTAAAAAGATTACTCGTTGCAAATTTAAAAGTTAACTCGGAGAAATCGGAATTTTTTAAAACGAAAATTACCTATTTAGGTCACGTGGTGGAATGTGACGGAATCCACACCGATCACGAAAAAATTAAATCAATGACGGATTTTAAAACACCTGAAAACGTCACAGAACTGCGCCGTTTCATAGGAATGATTTCATGGTACCGTCGTTTCATCCCTGAATGTTCAACACTCGCCAAACCGTTGTCAACTTTGCTTCAAAAGAAGCAAAAGTGGAATTGGACGAAGGGACGAAACGACGCTTTCGAAAGTTTAAAACAGCGATTATTGACGGCACCAATCCTGGCGGTTCCCGACTTTTCGGCTCCTTTCTGTCTACAAACCGACGCAAGCCAACACGGTTTAGGCGCTGTATTAACTCAGAGTATAGACGGTAGAGAGGTATTTATAGCCTACGCTAGTCGAACTCTAAACAAAGCTGAGGTTAATTATTTGGTTACGGAAAAAGAATGCTTAGCCTTTGTTTGGGGTATAGCAAAAATGCGTTACTACCTCGAGGGTTATTCATTTACGGTTATAACAGATCATCAATCATTAAAATGGTTACAATCTATCGAAAGTCCTATGGGACGAATTGCACGTTGGTGTGTCTACTTACAACAATTCGATTTTGTCGTGAAGTACAGGAAAGGCAAACTTAATCTTGATCGTTTCCCAGAGTTTGCTGTCAAAAACGGTATTCTATATCGACACATGCATCATTCTCTAAACTTTACCGACCGAAATAAAACTTGGAAGCTATGCGTACCGCGACCCTTGCGTTCGAAAGTCCTAAAGGAAAATCATGACGCGCCGACTGCCGGACATTTAGGGATTGCAAAAACGATCGCTCGCGTCTCGGAAAATTATTTTTGGCCTGGCATGAACTCGGATATTGCTAATTATGTGAGGCAATGCGTATCATGTCAAAAGTTTAAAAATTCCCAAGAGGCTGTGCCAGATAAGATGGGAACTTGCAATGCGACACTCCCGTGGCAGTACGTATCCATGGACATCGTCGGTCCCTTGGTCTGATCTTCGCGTGGCTATAAGTATTTACTGGTCATGCAAGATAAGTTTACGAAATGGGTCGAATTTTGTCCGTTACGTGAACAAAAAACCTGTCCAATCATTAAGGCATTTAAAGAAAGATTTCTTTGACGTTACGGAACCCCAAAAGTTTTGATAACCGTTAATGGAACTCAGTTTACGGCTAAAGATTTTAAAGAATTAATCGAAGGGTTCGGGATTACCCACGAACGGACTCCCCCTTACTCCCCACAATGTAATCCGGTCGAGAGAACCAACGAGACAATAACAACGATCATAGCTCAATATGTAGGTGATAAACAAAAAAGTGGGATAGTTGTTTATTCGAAGTACAATTCGCGATAAATACGGCTAAACATGAATCAACGAAATTTTCGCCGGCATATCTAAACTTCCAAAAGGAACTTTTCCCCCCGAATATCCTCCGTTCGACGTTAGAAAAAGACGTACATTTCAATAATAAACACGCAGAAAGTTTAAAAGAAACAATGGAACTCGCACGCGTTAACCTAGCGCCCCGTTTTTCAGATAAATATGAAGTTGTAAATATAGTAAGTCAAACCATCATCGAAATCAAAGACGAACGAGGAAATATTTCTCGGATTCATGTAAAAGACGCGAAACCATACCACGAAGCAGTAGACGAAGTCACGGAAGAAAAGGAGGCGAAGAATAATCGCACCAATCCCGAGCGTCTCGCGACTGTAGACGATCAATCAGCGAGAGCCATTCCAACGCTAGGTCGAGGCTCCCCACTCATAAGCAAGACGGACCCAAAAACCATTTCAGTTTACGAGAGACTACCGCCACAACTAATACGGAAGATGGACGACGAAATTTTGAAAGTTCGCGACTCAACCGAACATAGTGAGGACGAAGTGATAGAACAAATAAACAAATTTCTAACCCCATCTATTCCTCATGGTCCAGCAGTGGCCCGTCAAAAATCAAAGGACCGTGGTTTGTGGCAAGTTACGATCGACAAAAAACCCGTGTTACCACCTGCTAAGATAAGGTTCAAAAGTCTTCAACTAAACGCGGAACAACAAAACGTGTCGAAAGTACCTGCTGTGCCGGAAACAACAAATATGAACAGTCATCCCGAAATTATAAGTGCGGTGTCTAGCCTTAAAGAATTTATGTTGAACATGCCCACGTGGATACCATTTGCGAACAACGAAGTAATATTAAGTACAACGGTGAACTCCCCGATAAGGCCTGACATCTCGAGATTTGGTTGTACGACAACATGATATTATCAATACTCATGTTCATTGCGCAAAAAACATTCTTATATGTTTATTTTATTGTTAGTATTTACTTATGTTGCTATATCACCTCCGTTAGTGTGAACGTTAACGCGGAAATATGTCAGTGTAGTATGTTCCTCGCATTGAGCCTTTCGTTAACATCGAAGTTCAAAAGTTCTATAATTAAATATATATTGTCATATTAACCTTTGCATTCTCTGTTTTTTTTCACTTAGGCCTATCTATTAAGAAAAACATATTATATTTAAAATATAAACGAAAATAATCCTGTCAAGTTTAATTTCTTATAAGTTATATATTAATTAGTACCAAAAAAAATATATAACTTCATACAAAAAATGTTATACAAAATTGTGATTTAAAAGAAGTAAATAATAGATTATAATTAAACAAATATTTTTTAATTTATTAATAAAAATTATTAATTTTAATGTTTTTAATAATAATTAAAACAAATAATAAAAGAATAAATAAAATAATAAAAGGAATTAAAAAATTAAAACATTTTACTTTTATAAAATAATTAAACAAACTTAATGAAATAGTAACAAAAGTAGAAAAAATATAAAACAAATCTGTTACCAAAAAATATAGGTTAGTGTGTCTAGCATCTCAGAAATTAAAAATTCAGGAGTAAGTTTGTTTTTCAAACGCTTTTTAAATATTTTTTCGGGATAATTTAAATTTAAAATGAATAAAAAAGTTATTTCTTAGAGTGTTTCTTGTTTTTCACGATTAAATTAAATTCCTAAAGTTTTGAGGTGTTTTCCAGATTTCAATTTTTCTAGACAGCCTAATGATTAACAATCCTAAAGTCAAATTATACTTTTAAATCAAAATATATTTTACATTGATTTTATACCAAGGATTTTTCTCCTATTTAGGTAATTACATATTTGAGAATTGGAACTTACAAGCCCTAACTTTGGATTTTATTCCTGCTAAAGGAGCTCATGCCGGAAAAGATATTGCCGAAATATTTTTGACCTTTTTAAAACAGTATAACTTGCTTAACAAAGTGCAGGGAATTACACTGGATAATGCGGCAAGTAACACTAAATTCATCAGTGAATTCAAGGTGCTCATGGATCAAAATGGTGTTCCATTCAGTTCAGAAGATCAACATTTCAAGTGAACAGTTCATGATGAAAATTTGGCGGTTCAGGATTTCCTAAAAACATTAGATTTGCAATTAGAAGATGAGGCTGAAGCAGACTATGAAATTGATGAAGAAGAGGAAGAAATTGAATTCGAGCAACCAGAAAATTTCCAGCATATGTCACCTATCGGTAAAGTGAAGAAGCTATTTAAAAAATTGCAATAAAGTGAACAATTACGTCACAAATTGGAATGTTGCTGTGTGACTGTTAGAATTAAAATGCATGCTCCATGTACTGATTGTAAAACAAGATGGAACTCAACCAACGATGTAATTGACAAGAGTTTGAAAATGAGAAAAGCGTTGGAACTGTTGTGTCTTTCCAATTCAGATTTACAGAAATATTCTTTAAAAGAGGATGATTGGTCACTGTTATCTGCATCCCATAAACATCTACTATATTTCAAATACGTTATTAAAGCTCTGTCAGGAGAAAAGTATGTAACACTCCCATTGGTTATAGTGGCGTTTAATTTATTGCTGGACAAGATTGATGAATCTGTAAAGGAATTAGAAGAAAAAGTACGAGTAGATTTGAATGACCTGAAACTGAAAAATGCACTCTTGTTAAAGCACTATAATAAGTACAATTGGATTAACTATGCTATACTTGTTCTTGATCCAAGACATATGCTTGAGGTATTCTATAAAACCGAGTGGGGACGAGCTATGAAAACCGAATCTTTCAAAAAATTTCAAGATATTTACAAAAAAGATTATTATACTCCACCTCCACAAGACGAAATCAGAATCGAAAATTCAGGCAGTTCGAATCAACAAGATCCAGAAAACGAATCCAACGATGAGAGTGATGATGACCTTAATTTGTTCCAGTTTTTTAAAAAAAGATTGTAAAAACCAGAAGCACATTAGACGAAAAAGACGGACAGAAGAGTGGAAGCAGAAAATTGACGATTACCTCAAAACTGATCGAGCTGATGAGACAACATATATTCTTCTTTGGTGGAAAATGCATGAAAAGAATTTCCCTAACTTAGCGCGAATATCAAGAGATTATTTAAGCATCCAGGCTACATCTGTCCCAGTCGAAAGACTGTTTTCTCGATCAGCTTTGATTTTGCGAAAGCACAGAAATAGATTAAAAGCTTATATCACTCGTGAATTACTCTGCATTCATGATTGGACTAAAAAAAATTATTCGATTTTTAATTGTATAAATTGTTTAGTATGCTAATTTGTTTTTTCACATTTACTTTATTTCTTTTATCCATTCACTAATTTTGTTTATTGTTCATTGTTTTAATAAAAACAATAGAAAAAAATTTCTTTAACACTGATCGAGGAAAGCAATTTTTAATTTTCCAAGTAGTTTATATATTGAAATTTATTTAAATGATTTATTATGTATAAAATAATATTAACAATATAAGAAAATAAAATGATCTTAATTTAATCTGCAAATAAAAATACATAATATACAATATATTGAACAACAGGGAGTGTTTCTTTAGCCGGCGTACAGGACGGACGTGTTTTGAAAAGCTTTCTCGTTAAACGTTACAGTAAATGATTGTTTAATTAAAAATTTTATAAAGCTTTTATGGAATTGTGAGTGCAATTGTGGATATTGTGTTCAAGTTTTGAGTGCCAAAATTTTGGTGAAATGATCCCTTTGCATAAAGAGGTTTTGTTAAAGTATTATTATTAAGTTATTAATCATGGAAACCAACAATCTGGAACTGATTCAGACTCTGTCTAAATCAACCGAGGAAATTTCTAAACTTACTGCATCGAATGGAGAGCTACGTAAAGAGGTACATTCAATTCATACTATCTCCAATGTGACTGCAGAAAAATGTGAGCAAATGGATAAAAAACTAAGAACACTGGAACCTGGTAATTCTCTTTTTGGTGCTCAGCTAAAAGCAAATAACATTGTAATATAAAACTTTCCGTAGGAGGAAAAGAATTATGCAGAATTATTTGCAATAAGCTTTAAGGTTTTCAAGAAGTACAACATTCTTATCCCAGATTATTTGGTTAACGATATATTCAGATTGAGAAAAAAATTAGAAAATCAAATACGTCCTGTTGTGGTCAAGTTTACAGGCTCGAGGTGGTTAAAACTCATTTTTTCCTTCATAAAAGAGTTTAAAGCCCCGAATCTAATAATCACGAATGATTGTTCTAAAGAAGAGAGACAAAAAAGAAAAATCTTAAAGAAAAAGTTCAAGTACTTAAGGTCATGTTATTCAGTGGAAAGTTTTTCCATAATAAAGTAAATGGGGCACGTGACCACTGAATAACATAACTTTAAGGCTTAAGGTCTGTAGAATTGAAGCTACTCTAAAAAATAGTAGAATTTTCATCGATGGAAAACAAGCTAGTATGGAAGAAATCGAATCATTGATAAAGGACAATAACAATAAGCCGAGAAAACGGAACACAGTTGAGCATCAACAAACGAGTGAGTCACCATCTAACACAACACCGAAGAGACCAAAAGGCCGACCGCCGTACAAAGATAAATTGAAAAATTCAAATTATTAACTGGCGGAATTTTTTGAAAGTTTGAAACCAAACAAGGACAAGTGGAGTGTCATTAGTGACAACATGGATAGAGATTTGATGCAATAACAAATCTTAGGCCCGGAAAATAGAGTCATTGTATTACGCAGCCTCTTCCCTGAATATGGTTGAATCAAGGTAAAAAAGAGTTATTTGAGGGAAATTTTAAAGCGAAATATATAGAAGAAAAAAAACATTAAAAAAAATTGATTAACAAAAAGAAAGGAGAATTTGAATTGTATCGAGTCGAAACTTTGAGTATTTCAAGGGATTCTAAAACATTTTGGGGTATAATTAACCAAGTAAGAGTAAAAAACAGTGCGTTAAATAATTTAGACGTTGATGTGTGGTATGAATATTTATTTGAGAGTTTTTCCTCACAGTCTGGGGTAACAAAAGAGTTACCTCAGGTCCACACATTTCTGCATATTAGATGCAGAAATAACAATAAATGAGCTAATAAACAGCTTATTAAAATGTAAAGCGAATTCGGCACCGGGTCCAGATGGTATAAAAGGAATCTATTACAAAAATTTACGCCCAAGTTGGATAGCATATCTTTGTATTCTCAATAATAAAATTATAGTTTTAGAAAAAGTTCCTAAAGAATGGAGTCGCTTACAAATGGTTGTGTTGTATAAAAAAAGGAATCAGACTGACCCATTAAATTATAGAACAATTACGCTAATAAAAGTTATAACAAAAATATTTACCCAGATATTAAATAAAAGAATAACTTTTTTGGCAACAACTAATAATTTACTTTTGAGAATTCCAAACTGGTTTCCGGCAGGGAAGAGGATGTGTGGATAATTTGTTTATTGGCGTACGCGGATGACCTTGTCATATTAACAGATCCCCCAGTTGAATGCTCCCGAAAGTGAAAGGCTTTATCAAAGTATTGTAAACTAAACAAATTGAAAGTAAACATTCAAAAAACAAAAATAGTGATTTTCTCAAAGGAAAGAAACTCTAATAACATCAAAGCCTTTAAATTTGAGGATGTCCATGTCCGGGTTCGCGGACGACGTGCTTTTGGTATGTTACGACGAGTGTCTAGAACTTTTGAAAATAAAACTTGACGATAGTCTGCGGCGGACAGAGTTTTGGTTATATCGAAGGGGCCTGCAAATGGCCTTTGAGAAGACCGAAGCTTTGCTCGTCACGGACAGGAGAGTTTATGAAACTCCAAAAATCGAGATAGGAGGATCTGAAGTCGCATGGGGAAATACGCTTAAGTACCTGGGAGTGTGGTTGGACAAACGTTTAAGTTTTGGTCAACATATTAACATCTCAACACTCAAAGCCACTGAATGCATGGGAAACCTTTCGAGGATGATGCCCAATATCGGTGGCCCCAGGGAAAATAAACGAAGACTAGTGGCGACTGTGGTTCAATTAAAGCAGCTATATGCTGCCCCTGTATGGGCCTCAGCCCTAAAGATCCACAGCATCTCTGACAGACTCCTCTCGGTACAGAGAGAGCCAGCAAGGAGAATGACGTCAGCCTTCAGAACGGTGTCTGGCTGCGCTCTTCGGATGCTTGCTAGATTGCCGCCAATGGACTTGTTGGCAATAAAAAAGCAGGAAAATTTCCAGCTCTCCAAAGATCTGGTGGGCAACCCGGAGCAAAGAGAAAGACTCAAGGCCTTAATCCGCACTGAGTCAAGGAAAAGACTCGTTCTGAGGTGGCAGGAGAGATGGGATGGGGAACTAAAAGGCAGATGGACCCATCGCCTGATTCCCCACCTCGCCACATGGTTTGAAAGACAACACGGTGAAGTGAGCTACTACCTCACACAGGTTCTGTCGGGTCATGGTTGTTTTGGCCAGTACTTTTGTTGGTTCAAAATAGATGAAGACGCGAAATGTGTGTACTGCAACGGTACGAAAAACGACGATGAAGCAGTACACATTGACGACGCGGAGCACACGCTTTTCTTCTGCGAGCACTGGCGTGAACTCAGGGAAGCCATGTTTTTGGCCGTGGGCACTAAAGTAACGGTGGAGAACATGGTCTCAATTATGTTACAGGATACAGATAAATGGAGAGAAATCGAGTCATTGCGGTGATGAGGGAAAAGGAGAATAACAGAAGGATGGGAGTATACTGGAGAACTCCTGCTGTTCGGCTGGGCGCTCGGGGAAGACGGAGGAGATTAAAACTAGATCTCCTCCCTCTTCCTCTAGCGCTTAGTTAAGGACTTCGGATGTAGAAGAAGGTAAGGAGACCTCCACTGGCGATGCAAGCTTGACGGCAGTTCCACCAGGGGAGATATGTCTCAAAAGGGTGTGGTTTTTAGTGGGTCGACCAGAACAAGAGCGGTCACCCCCACATAACCTGGGAGTGCGGGCTCCAGGTATCTGCCTTGGAAGTAGGCCTCCAAGGGTTAGCAGATTTTCCACTTTCCACGTAAAATAATATATATATATATATATATATATATGGGGCATCAATTTTTTGGATGACCTTGAACCTTGAAAATTCGATTTCTAATAAAATCGTTATGTCTCCCAAAAAACAGTCCGAATAAAGCGATTAGAATAGAAACTAACACCCTTCCAATAGAATATAAAATGTTAAAATCAATACTGGAGTGGTTTAAAAATCTTGATGAAATGGAGCAAACGAGATATCCAAAAGTTTGTGTGCTGGAGTTGATGAATTTCGCGGAGACACGCGCGGACAAATATTCATGTAATTGATATTTACAAGTAAAAAACAGGGGTGCTATTCTGTAACTTCACTTCACATTCACTTCACATTCACTTCACATTCACATTACTTTCACTTCACTTTCACTCAACTTTCACTTCACTTTCACTTAACTTTCGCTTATCTTTCGCTTAACTTTCGCTTAACTTTCACACAATTTTCACTTCACTGTTATTTTACATTCACTTTACTTTCACTCTACTTTTATTTCACTTTCACTTAACTTTCACTTCACTTTCATATTCACTTTACTTTCACTCTACTTTCACTTTACATTTACTTCACATTCACTTCACATTCTCTTCATATTCACTGCGCGTTCGCTTCACATTTACTTCACTTCCACATTTACGGTCACTCCACATTCACATTTACTTCACTTTCACTTCACTTCGACAATCACATTTACTTCACATTCTTTTTATATTCACTCTACATTTACTTACTAAAGTGTTAAAAGTAATTGTAAAAAATAAAAATTAATTTTTTATGAAGTATTTAATGAATATAAAGAGCCACTGATAAATAAGGTAAAGCTTTAAGGAGATTTTTAAGATCCAGATATTTGTTTTAACCAGTAAAAGCAGTGGTGTAATGTTTACAACAGTGTCCGACGTGAAAAATGATAATGGATTTCTATACAAGATACTTTCCTTTTTAAAAATCAGTTTGGATTTTTCGTTTTGGATTTGTAAATTCTGAGATAAACTGATCGCTATTCGACTATTAACTTTTTGGAGATTTGAATTTGTTGCTATCTGCAGATTATGATATTACATAAAAATTAAAAACAAACAATTAAAAAACATTCTAAACAACTCAGATTTAATGCTCACTGCAGTAAGAAGGGGTCTAAGGAAAAGGGATGAAGACTATTTGAATTCTTTGAGCTGTCTTCAAATTTGGCCTGTATTATCATGCAACTCTAGTAGTGAGTCGTATATTTTTAAAAGAATGTATATTTATTACAAACAACTTTGGGCTTAAATTTGGTTATTGAATGTTTACAATTCTAGAATTTTTGCTAAAAGAACTGGATTTGTTGTTCTATTTAATAATCGCTGTCACTTCTGTAATGTAGAAGCTGAAAATTTAATCCACCTGCTGGCAATCTGCCCTCTTTATAACTCTATTCGACATCAATACTCGGAAACTTTTAAAAAGGATTTGATAAACACATCAGATAAATGGAAAACAAACCTAAGTACAAATGATCCTTCCTTAATCAAAGGCTATATAAAAATAATAATCGAAATGTTGAGTATTAGAACAAGAGAGATGTTGTTTTCATCTTGTCTAGGGAACTCGGATGCTTAAATAGGTTGTCGGTTTGGTTTTCATTTTCTATGAATATGGCGAACTTTATATGCTTCAAAGACGATACTCCTTTGTATGTTTATTGTATAAACTATAACAAATAAAATAATCTATATTGAACAACAGTGATTGTTATTATAATTAATATATATTATTAGTTTAATTATTTATAGTTTACTAAAAAAATTAATAGTAAAATACTTATTTTGTTTATTTAAGTAGGGGAATGCTGTCAGGGTTGGACATAGTTTTGAATTTTCTTCATAACTTCCTCTGCAGTGCGAATTTCACGTTTTCGCGCATATTGTTGGAAAGATCAACTCAAATGCGCAATGTTTTTGCTGTACATTGCAAAAAAATTCGGCCAAAAGTTTCAAAGTTATAAGCAATTTAAAAAAAATGTTGTAAGGGTTGAACATGGGTGTAAGGGTTGAGCCACTGTAGAAAATCAATGAAATATTTAGGTAAACGGTTAAAAATGTCCTTCAAATAATAGAATGACACTTGAAAATAAAGAAAGGAACCATGAAATTAAAATAAAATCCCATATTGTGCATTTTTGCATAACATTAGATATTTTATTAAACATTGAATTCAACGATCAATTCCTGACTCGGAATTGATCGTTGAATTCAATGTTTAATATTTAAAACAACCGAGTGATAATATCATATAATAATTTTATTAGATATTTTATTTCTTAAGAATGAAATAAAAAATTTTTAAATTAAAACAATAAAAAAAGATTATCGGAAAAAATGTTTTCCTCTTTTTTCGTTAGAAATAAAGTTTTTGACACCTCCTTAAGTCAAAAAATGAATTTCTGTTGCAAGTACGCTTCGTAATTGCAAAATTTTGGGCGGCTCAACCCTTACGACACCGCCTGGCTCAACGCTAACTCACGCGTCGTTTTGCGACATGCCACACAGAACACAAACGCGTCACACAAAACCCCAAATTTCTTTTCACATTTTCGTATAACGTCTTAATAAACAATTACAATAAATTTACTTTGTCTTTGGAATATTTCTTCTACATTTACTTCTCTTTTTTTGACACCACAAAAAAGTTTCTGTTGAGCGTATAACAATGACTCGCAAAAAACAAAAGTAAAGGTTCGTATACTTGACTGAAACTCATGTGAAAAGTTGACTGGCATAAGTAGCAAGAATTTAAGTACAAAAACAGATGGCGCTAGTGTGATAAAACAAAATAAAGGCGATGGCTCAACCCTAACACCTGTCCAACCCTAACAGCACTCCCCTATTTAAGTACTTGCAAAGATAAATCATAATCTAAATTTTCTAATTCAGTATTATTAACTATTGAATAATTATAAAAACATTTATAAATACAAAATTTGTTATATTTAAATAGATATTAAAAAAAAATTTAATCATAGTTAAATCTATAATTTATTTTGCATTGACTTGTCGTAGAAACTTCTACTTGGGCTTAAATTAAATCTTAACCTTTCATCAACAATCCCTGAAAATACCATTAGTACAAAAATGTCTGATTTAAACACTGTAGAAAAATTTTAAATTGCAACTCACACCAGAGTTTTATATATCTTCTTCTTTCATTAGTTTCGAAAATATTTTCAAAACTATTCATTTCATTTTAGTCCTCGGTCTTTCAGGACAGAAATTACATAAAGCGAAACATTGAAAGTCAAAAAGATTGGGTAAATCAACTATTTAATTAATTTTTCTTAACTTTAAATTAATAAGTATTTTTTAATTATTAAAGTTAAGTATTAAAAAAAGTTTGTATATTAATTTAATTGAGTATTAGATTTACTATTAAAAATCTAACTATTCCATTTTTCTATAGGTGTACCTGTTCGATGAAAGAAAATCCACATTGATATGTGGGAAATGATAAGATCGAAATCAGATTCAGTATTTGTCAAAAAATTGACGCAAGTATTGTGGGGAACTGATGGTTTAAAGCAAAGATGCTTAGATGAAAAGAGCTAATAAAAACATAAAACCAGATGAAGAGCCTCGTGTTCTCTTAACACCGAAGAAAGTTGAAATTTTTAAAAGTAATGTTGTTATTAATTTACTATTATAAAAAAATATTTACTGGACATAAATATTAATAATTAATAAAATAGAAAAACACAAAGGAGAAACAATTTTTATTTTTTGTACTTTTTTGCCTTTTTTCTAAATTTTTTTATAATATT
Organism: Leptopilina myrica (nomen nudum); assembly: GCA_032872475.1. Lineage (NCBI taxonomy): Eukaryota > Metazoa > Arthropoda > Insecta > Hymenoptera > Figitidae > Leptopilina > Leptopilina myrica (nomen nudum). The sequence continues at coordinate 30,354,997 of CM065464.1, forward strand.
ATTTACTATTATTTTTATTTATTTATTTACATTTTATAATTTTTATTTTTTTCCCATTGTCCCTTTTGTCATTTTCTTATTATAATATAGTTATTATTTTATTTCCTATAATTTACTATTTATTTATTAGGTATTGTTTATAATTCATTTATATTAAAATCTAAAAATTCTATGTAATTTACCAAATTCATCTTTTTGTAGATTGTCTTTACAATAAAATCACGGTCGCAAAAGTTGAAGAAAAATCAGGGCATTACGTACAACAAAAATCTCACGTTACATGCGTGAAAAGCTGTATGAGGTTAGAAGGAATAATATCAGAAGAAAGATTAAGAAAAGATTTATTGTGTTTTGAGTAAACTATTACTTTATGTTATAGTTATTAGCGAGTTTACTACATTTAATTAGTTATTAAAAAAATTGCTGTATCTGTTATAAAAACTAAGATATTACATAAAATATGCAAAATCGAACTTCTAATTGTTTTCAATAGGGAACTGTCTTCCCTTCTAATATTAGGGACCAAATAGGGAAAATTAATTTTTTAATTTTTTCCCCTACCTAATTTCTTTATATGTGTCGTAGGCAAGTAGAGAAATTAGGCAAGTAGCTTAATACCAAGTAATTAAGATAAATATTGTCAAATAGGACAATGGACATGTGGAAGATGTGTTTTGCTGTTTTGCAACACCTAAATTTACATCTTTTAATATTTTTGTTACATTTTCGAGATGTTTTTTATTCCATATGCAACGATTACTTGTTTTTTTCATTCTTCTAATTTACTTTCAAATCCAATTTTATTGACAATATTATTCTTCATTATCGATAGCACTTATTAAATCAACTGTTACTCAAAGCAGATAGCAAGAAACTAATTTTCATTTTCAATATTATACAATTCAAATTAAATGAAACAAAATTTAAATTAACGTGGACAATTTATAACTAATATTTACCAAACTTGTTTATAAATCTTATAAGCCTTACTTAATGAATTAAATAAAACGTATTTTATTTAAAAGTATATCGTTTATTTATAACAATAATTATTATAATTATATTTAAAATTTTATAATTATACTTTTAGCAAGTTTCCCTTCTAGGTAAATATTTAATTATATACTAATAAATAAATAATTTTATATTCAATATTGCTTTGTTTTAATATTATTATAAATTTATAGCAATATGTTATAATAAATATCTTTATTAATTCCCCCAAAAAATTGGACTTGTATATTATTATCCATTATCAATAGATAATAATAGAAAATTCAAAATTTCGTACATCCAGTGATTTATTTACATTAAAAAATAATTTTCAGGAAATTCTGGATAATCATATTTATTTAAAAAAAATCATAAATCGTCACTCACGACGTTTTGATATGAACGTTTATATTCTCTTCAGGTGAAAAAAATCTGTTAAAAATTTATAAATTTATACAACATAACCTTAATTTCTTGTAATAACAAAACAAAACCGTAATTTAACAAACATAACTGAAGTTACAAAAAAAATTTATAACACAAAACTATAATTATTATAAAGAACAAGCATCTTGGAAAGAATGCTTATTCTTATTTAATTAGATTAGCATAATATTTGGTCAATTCCACGTTTTCGCCGTGAAAGACACAACAAGTGGAGTACTTTCAAAGAAGTTAACACAATGCATGTCATCAATGCGCAAGACATGTAAACTGTCGGAAAATTTAATTTGAATTTGAATTGTCCATCACAGGTAAATTTTAAAAGACATAACAAATTACACTATAAAATGACTATAAAAATTGTTGCAAGCAATCAATAGCTCTGACTAATTTCAAGATATCAGTTTTTAGGTTTATCGCTAAATCTCTTTTCTTCTTGATATACATCATTTCCATTAATTCTCTCTTAACTCAGTCCTGTTCAGTATGCAATATTTTTACATTCTCCTAATCAAAATCATGACCCTTGAATTTGATTTTTATGTTTTGGAATTATATTATGATAATTTTCATTCCTGTGAAAGTTATCTCGATGTTCATTTATCCTGGTTTGTAAGAATCTTTTAGATTGTCCTACATAACCGGCTTCACAACCTTTCCAATTAATTTCATAAGCAACATTTGTTTTTTGTGAATTAATTAAATTACCTTTACCCAAGGAACAAAACTATTGAAATTTAAAAGGAACTCTAAATTTTTTTATAAAAATTTAATTTTATATAATCTTTTTTAATATATTCTTCACTAAACTCATCAGGATAATAATTTAGAATGAGTAATTTCTTGACAAAAGAGATCTTACCATTATGGAAGACTGGATTTGAAAGTTTAACAGCTCTATCAACCAAATTACCAATTATGGCAATTTTTTCTTGTATAGGGTGACAAGATAAGAAATTCAGAAATCTGCATGAGAAAGTAGGTTTTTCATACCAGTTCGTAATAAGTTCTCCTAAGCTACTTTTAATTAACATAACATCCATAAAATTTATTCTATCATTATTTTCAAGTTCAATTGTAAATTTAAGAAATTCATTATTAGGCCAGTCGTTGGGTCGAAAAAGTGCACAAAAATGCAACCTGAAAAGTCTCAGTGGTTTATTGTAGTTTGGAGGCTCCTCATAAGAGCCCCAGAGTTTGCTCTCGATTATCAGTTGCGAAAAATAGTGTAAACAATCGTCAAAGTTTTGAAAACGTGGTTTTTCGATGACCGATGCTGCGGGTTACATTTTAAAGAAAAAAGTTGTGATTGAAAGTTGTAGAGCTTGGAAATAGCTTTCAAATGACTGGTCGTACGTTAAAAAAGGTTAATTAGTTTAGTTGCAAATGAATTTAAACCATTATAAATAGAACTTTTTTAATTGTTTAATAACTTTGTTAATAATTATCGAATTTGTTTATAATTCACCAGAAACATTCTGCTTGCAAAGCTAAATAAATCCAAAAAAATGTAACTCGATCGGACAAATAGTTTATGCATAATTCCATTTGTTAACTAAAAACATGTAATTTTGCAACGGAATTTCTACATTTTGGACCTGCGAATTTTTTTATTTTTAAAGTAAAGTTGAGGAGTCAAACTTTCATCCTACTTAAATGAAAATTCGATATTTTTTATATAAATGCATAATAATAGAGATGAAAAAAGGGTACGTTTTTTCGTCATAAACAAATGGAATAACTCAGTCAATTTTCACTTTATTAATTTGGTCTAAACGGCATTATATTTCATGTGTTTTCACAAATCTTTACCAAAAAAAAATCGGACCTAGCTTCAAAGGTGAAGGAATTAGTTTTTTTATTTCAACAATTTCCTGACTAGTTAATTATTAATATTTTTAAATTATTATTATATATTTATTTACTCTCCCTGTTATCACAGGGTTCGAGATTCCCTAATACATCGTATCTACTTAACCTATTTCATACATAAAAACCTTATACCTATAACGCAACGCTTAAAAATACCTTATTCTAATTACAATCCTTAAACCTAAAATTATAATCCGCCAAAAGCACCGGGTTTCCGTTTCCAGTTCCATGAGCCCTTTCTGGCTTCGTCACAAATTTTTACTTATCAATTATCTTTATACTTAACCCCATTTCAATAACATTTAACCCCTTTTATCCCACCCCTTAGTTAGTCACCCTCACACATTCTCTCTTTCCTCATTCTCTCCAATTCACATATCCATCTTTCACTCTTCCCATTCTCATTCAAAATCCATTTCAATTTGTCACTCAATCTTCCTTGCACCCCTCCCACATCCATTTCTCCCACACATCTCTCCAACACATGACCCCACTCCTCCGTCTCATATCCACACATTCTGCACCTATTCTCTTGTTCATTCCTCCAGTACTTACACCCTTTCACTCCCTCTCCCATTCTGAATCTACATACTCTATTCAATTTCTCAAATTTTTTCATTCGCAGCAAATATACCGGCAAACCCACACCCCTAACCAACTTATACCAACAGTTATAACTCGACCCTATAACTCTCTCCCACCTATCCTGCTCATCCTTTTTCTTCCAACCACTGATTATCTCCCCATCATTCCCACTCCACTTCCTTCCCTCTTCCAACGCGTCCCTTCTCTCCTTTTCCCATTTCGATAACTCTCTTCTACCCTTTGCATCCCCTTTCCTCACCATTCTTAGACACTCCCTTGCTATCTCGCTTCCTCCCCCCTGTTCCAGCTTCGCTTCCAACCCCATTGCTCTTTTCCTTTGCTTCAACACTACCTTCCCCCTTCCTATCTCTTCCCTTAACATATACGCTGGGCAATTCCAGTCCACCCCCATAGTCCATCTTAAAAACCTCTCATGCATGCTTTCAATCTTTCCAATCTCACTCCATCCCCATACTTCCACCCCATAACTTATCACCGACCATACTAACGCATCAAACAACCATATACGCTTTCTCCAATCATTCTTAAATCTCCTCTCTCCAATCCCCCAAACCTGCCCCATCATCTTTCCCCCTCTTTCCAATCGTCTCTCCACATTCAACTCCTGTTTTCCATCCCACTTAAACCAATAACCCAGATAACAAAACTCACTCACTTCCTCCACCCTTCTCTCATTCAACTTCCATGCCACCTCCTCCATCTCTCCCCTCCTTCCAAATCTTAACACTTTTGTCTTATCCACATTCACACTCAGATCTTTTTCTTTTACATATTTCTCAAACTCTCTCAATAACAATTTCATTCCACACTCATCCTCCGCCAATAACACCACATCATCCGCATACGCCAACGAATATATTCTCCTTTTTCCTAAAATCTCTCCTCCTTTTCCATTCTTGCCCATTCTCTCTTCCAAATCAGCCATCAACACATTGAACAAGATTGGACTAAGGGGGCAGCCCTGTCTCAACCCTCTTGCCAACCAAAACTCTTCCCCCAAGTCCCTCCCAATTTTCACCTTTTCCCTTGTGTCCTCATACAATTCTTTCACTCTTTCAATCAGACCCTGCCTTATTCCCATCCTTTTCATCGTCTTCCATAAAACCCCCCTATTCACCGACGGGAATGCCGCTTTAAAATCGACAAACACTGAAACCAACTTTCCATTTTCTCTTTTCAAACTACTATTTACAAAAAAATTTAATGCATAAATATTATCTAATGTCCCCATACCCACCCTAAAACCCGTCTGATTATGCGGAATCATTTTTCCCCTTCCACCTCCTTTTTAACCTTTTCCTTAAGATTTCCGCGTATACCTTATACCCCACTGGCATGAGTGTTACTCCCCTATAATCTTGCACCCTTCCCCCCTCACCCTTCTTCAATACTGGCACAATTAACCCAGTCTTCCACTCCTCTGGCCAACCCTCCCCTTTCCACACCATGTTCAAAATACCTAATAACTCATCTTTTATCCCCTCTCCTCCATACTTCAAACATTCCCCTTCCATCCCATCCCCCCGCTGCTTTATTTCTCTTTATTCTTTGAATCGCTTCATCCAACTCTCCCCTAGTAATTTGCCCTTCCTCTTTTCCTACTTCCTTTCTCCTTCCCTCCCCCCTGATTCTAGACCCAATTCCCCCACTTAAGCCCTTAAAATATTCTGTCCACTCTGTCATTTCAATCTCCTTATTCACCCCTTTCCATTTCCGTCTTTCCCTGTTTACAACTTCCCATTCCCTACCCTCATTAATTGCTTTTTCTATTTCTTTCATTAACTTTATATTACCCTCTTCTCTTTTCTTTCTCACCAATTTCCCATGTTCCCTGTGTGCCCTGTTGTATATCTCCTTCCTTATTCTGCCCTGTCTCCATTGCTTTATACATTTTCTTAACCCTTCCCTACTTTTATTACACTCTTCATCCCACCACCCTTTTCTTTCCTTTTCCCTACCTCTTTCTACTTCCTCTACTTCCTTTCTCGCCTCATCCAAAACCTTCCTCAACCTTTCAACCCTTACACCCACCCCTTCTCCCATTACAGAGGCTTCAGCCTTCTCCCGAACCCTTTTTGCAAACTCCACTAGACTTTCCCTTTTCCAACTTCCCATTTTTATTCTTCCCTTCTTTCCCTCCCCATTATGTCCTACCTTCTTTACCCCCCTGTCCATTCTTAATTTCATATCTAAAATCAACGGAAAATGACCCGAATCACATTCATCCCCCACCCTCATCCATTTTATTCCCTTCTTTGTCCTCTCGTCCGCCAACACATAATCAATCACCGTTTCCCCCCTCCCTATAAAAGTGTATTCCCCCTCCTCATCTCCCTTTATATTTCCATTACAGATACCCCACCCCGTTTCCTCTAAAATACCCAACAATTTTCTCCCTTCCTTATCCACTTCTTTGTGCTTCGACAATCTTTTATATCTCTCCTCCTCGTCACTCTAAACCCCTTCCCCTAGTTCCCCCGTCCACGCATTAAAATCCCCCCCTATTACAATCATTTCTCCCTTACCCCTCTCTATCCACTCCTCCATTTGCCTCCACCCTCTTCTCTCCCCTCTCCGTCTGTAAATCCCCACCACTGTCATCTTCTCGCTTCCTAGCTTTATTCTCCTCACCATAATATTTTTAAATGAAATTTGCACCACCTACAGTTTAATACGCATGTATTTTATTAAAAAAAAATTGATTCTTATATTTCATGCTTTAATTTTTCATTTATATCAAGTAAAAAAACCGCTGTTTATTTCATGAACACTTTTCTTCCTCATAGAGATGTTAATAACAATAGAGTATAAATTTTAAACAATTATTCTTAAGTGCTGTAATATTTTTTTCTCTTTATTTAATACTTTCACATGAAAATTTTTTTTTCACAATTTCTGTTTTTTAAAATATCAATAACTTCTTTATTTCTAATCGAAATAGGTCAATCGAAGGGTTTTTTAATGCTCAAAAGATGCGTCTAAAAAAACTCTAAAAAATTAGAGAAAAACATTTATAGGTGTCCTAACATTTTTTTAAAGTTATGGACAAAAAACGTTTTTTTGAAAAATTTAAAATCAAAAAAATAAATAGTTAAACTTTATTAATATATTTTTTGCATATTGTTTTTGACCGTATTAATATAAATTTTGGTGATCTCTCTATGTCTATTTGTCTGTATTTAGATGATATGTACTTTGTGAATATTCTCCTGAAGAGGAACTAATAAACTTCGAAACTAGTTGAGAGAAATAAAGAAAAGTTCTTTTTTCACATAAAATTAACACCAAAAAACCGTAACTAGGCCTTCTTTATCACCAAAATTTATATTAATACGGTCAAAAACAATATGCAAAAAACTATTCACGGGCCTTAAAACTTAAAAGATCTAAAATGAGCAATAATCAATTCTACGAAGAAACACTTCAACATTTCGGACAACAGACTCTAAAGGAAATCAAGGATTGGATCAAGCTAAATTATAAAATCACTCAAAGAAGGAATCAAAGAAAATTTTTATATGTATGTAAAAATTCTTATATCTTACCAAACCATGTCATAAACAATACCTTTTTAAACTTTAATTTTTTCTCGAGATCATGCTGCGAAAGTCTTGAAAAAGATACTCAATGTTTTGGAAAAAAATTCTAAACATTGAAATTTCAGACATATCAAATGAAATTAAATATTTATATAAATGTTTACATTTTTTCAATCTCAAAATATTAAATTTAACAAATAGTAACTTTTTTACAGAATTAAAAATGTTCACTCATCTAAATCTTAATAAATATAAAATTAAAAATTAAAAACATATCAAAACTTAAAATAGAAAATTTAAAAAGGCAACAAATCATTAAAATAAAAACTAGTGAAAAATGGATTAAAAATTTAACTCCTATACAAATCCCAGATAATGTTTCTAATATTCTAGCTTTGGGAGGTAATTTTGGTTTTCCATACATCACGAAGCAAATACCTATTCCTGATATAATTTCAAATATTGAATATGGCATAAAAGGATTTCCATCTGACAGTAAAAATACTATTAGAGGAAATATTTCCTACTGGCTACAAAATTTAATTTTTAGTAAATCAATCTTAAATTCCACACAAAAAAACTTAATTAATCAAATAAATGAAACAAAAAAATTTTTTAATTTAAATAAAAACTTAATTATTACTACAGCTGACAAATGTAACAAAACTGTCATTATGACAAAAAATGATTATATCACAAAAACTTTAGAACTTTTATCTAATACTACTGTTTACAAAAAATTGAATTCTGATCCTACAATCACAATTCAAAATTCTTTGCGAATTTTACTCAAAACTTTCGTCACTAAAGAATATTTTAACAAAAACACGTATAATTTTTTAAACTGCACAAATAGTATTGCTCCAAGATTCTATGGACTTCCAAAGTTACACAAAAATGGCACTCCCATGAGACCTATTACATTTTTTATAGGTAGTCCAATATACAACCTATCAAAGTTGATAAATAATATCTTAAAAAATTCTATAAACACTGAAAGTAACTATTTTATTAAGGATAGCTGGGATTTCAAGAAAAAGTTAAATAACATTTTTATTCCTTCAAATTTCACTATTTTTTCACTTGATATTGTATCCATGTATACAAACATATCTTGGACACTAATAAATGACACTATTAAATTTAAATGGTCAGAAATCGAAAAACATACAAACTTTTCGCAGGATGATTTCCTTAATGCTTTAAACTTATGTTTAAATTCAGCATATTGCCAATTCCAAGGTGAAATCTATAAACAAATTTTTGGTTTGCCAATGGGCTCCCCAATATCTTCTAGTGCTGCCAATATTGTCATGGAAGGTATTGAAAACAAAATTTTAAATAAAATTAACTACAGAATTATTTTTTACTTTCGTTATATTGACGATATACTAATCTGTGCACCTAAAAATAAAGTTAACGATATATTACATAGATTTAACTCAATTGATAAAAATTTAAAATTCACCTTGGAACTATCAAACAATAATAATATTAATTTCTTGGATCTTTCCCTTTCAATTGACAGTAATAATTTTCTTATAACCAATTGGTATCGCAAACCCATATGGACAGGTAGATATATGAATTTCCATTCACATCAACCTCTATGTTATAAAATTGGAATTATTTATACTCTAGTTGATAGAGCTATAAAGCTCTCAGATCAACAATTCCATTTAGAAAATCTTAATATTGTTAAAAAAACATTACTTCTTAACGGATATCCCATCGATCTGTTAAATAGAAAGATTTCACAGAGGTATCACATTCTCATTAACAACCAAAATCTCACTAAAAATAATAAAAATGATTTTCCAATTGAAAGGATTATTACCTTGCCATTTATCCAAAATTTTAATGAAACTCTAGTAAATATTTTCAAACACTCAAATATTAAATTAGTTTTTACAAATTCTAAAAATTTGAAAAACTCTATTTTTCCAAAATTCAAAGATACAATTAAAAAAATGCAGAGGGTTGGATGTGTATTCAAAATTCAGTGTAAAGATTGTGATAGCTTTTATATCGGAGAAACACTTAGACATCTTAAAACAAGAATTAAAAAACATAAACGATATATCAATCACAATCAAAATATAAATGCCTTAACTAATCATGCCTCCAATAATAATCATTCATTCGATTTCAATAACGTGAATATTTTACATATTGAAAACAATAACTGGAAAAGAAAAAATTTAGAAATGTTCTATATAAAAAATAATACCAATAGTATTAATTATAGAACAGATATTGATAATTTAGATAAAGTATATTATAATTTAATAACCTCTTTCAAACCATAACAATTTTTATCAATTATTTCATATTTCAAATTTAGAGTAATATAAATTTCTACTTTACCGATATTTCCTGAACTTTGCTAAGCAACCCAACCTATCTGTCAAAACATAAATTTTTAAAAAATGGGTTTTTCCATCTTTCTTTTAAAGAAAGAAATTTAACTATTTTATTATATTGAAAAATGGTAAGTTTTTTGTCTTTTCTTTTCTCTTTTCTCCTTAATTCATTTATGTATATAAAATATTATAACCTAAAAAAACACTATAAACACATTTTCCTTCTTACAGATTTTATTCAAATAAATAAGAAACTGATCCTCTCTCGAATCTCTCTATGTCTATTTGTCTGTATTTAGATGATATGTACTTTGTGAATATTCTCCTGAAGAGGAACTAATAAAGTTCGAAACTAGTTGAGAGAAATAAAGAAAAGTTCTTTTTTCACATAAAATTAACACCAAAAAACCGTAACTAGGCCTTCTTCATCACCAAAATTTTTATTAATCTATCTCAAAGTACTCTCATTTTATGTCCGCAGATGAGACCTACAATTTAAAACAAAATTCAGCCCAAAAGCTCTTTATAATTTGGAGATATTTATGAAATTGTGATGTTTACACACCCACACACATACGGAATGACATTGTGTAAAAATGTCATTTTTGAACTCCTGAGGTCAAATAACATAAAGATATGTTAAAAAATCAAACCTGAAAAATTTTGGTATTACAATACTTCCTCAGTATGAGGAAGCAATACATATATAGTTTTTAAACTCTTGTTTACTTTTTTGTAAGAATAAAAAACAATTTTAGCAACAAATGATTATTGTTATTTATCATATTTAACAAAAAATTATTTTTGTACATATTGTTCCATTGAGTTTAAAATAATATTATCCCAAAAAGAAATTCAATTTAAATGTATATAAGTGTGTAGCATCATAATCTTAGTACATTTTTGCGAATTAAACCGGCGTGCATATGTGCATGTGATGCTACTACCTTATATACAATTAATTAAAAATTTCTTCATTTTAATATTATTTTTAACTCAATGGAACAATATGTACAAAAAGAATTTTTTGTTAAATTTGATAAATAACAATAATCATTTGTTGTTAAATTTTTTTTTTATTATTACAAAAAATATCGTATTTTGAAAAACATAAAATCATTCTAATATTCAGCATAAAAAAATACATCAGATTAAAAAAAGAAAAACTAAATTCAGTAAATAATTAACGAAGATATGACCATTTTTGTAAATTTGCAAGGCTGATTTCAGTTGTAGCGTCGAGAACCACGCGCCACTGAGTTCCCTCACTCCGCCGTCCAAAAGTTGAAAAAACTATATATGTATTTTTACTTGATATAAATGAAAAATAAAAGCATAAAATATAAGAATTAGAGGTGTGCAAAAAGCTCGGTCCAGCTTTTTCGGGCTTTTCGTTTTTCGAGCCGAGCCTTCTCGTTGACACCAAGGTACATCCGGATGCCCTGGAGTCAATCGATAAGAGAATTTTTGTTTCTATCGAATAATCATAGCTATAGACTATCCGTAAAGTGCACCCGGGTGTGCAGGAGTAAAGTGAAAATCATCCTTAGGGAATTTTTGTTTATATTGAATAATCATAAACATAGACTAACCCTAAAGTGCACCCGGGTTTCCAGGAGTCAGCTGAACATCTTCTTCAGAAAATTTTTGTTTCTATCGAATAATCATAGCTATAGACCAACTCTGAAGTGCACCCGTATGTCCAGGAGTCGGGTGAACATCTTCTTCAGGGAATTTCAGGTTTATGTGCCCTTATTTGATCCGGCAGCTCAATTATTTTATTGGAAACTTAGACAATCTAATTTATCATTTTTGTAAAAAAAAGTGTTCTAATGTTAATTTTTGTGGGAGAAAAAGATGTATAAAAAGGGTTATTTTAGTGCTTGGTTTGTTTACATTTTACAACTTGGACATAGCCTTAACTCCCAGATGTCTAGAACTTTATCTCTCGTGCGCGACTTGTCTGGCACAGGGTATAAATCTGTCCCATAAGCAGAAATTTAAGTACGCGAACACTTAGGAAAAGTACAGGAACAAGAAAATAGGCATGGGAGATTAAAAAATTGATTTTTAAAAAATATTTCTTGTCGAAAATTACACGGAAAAAAAGAAATTAGCTCCCAATGGGAAATCTCTGTACAATGCCAACAGTGACAAATGGCGCAGTACAGAACCATTTGTTCTTTCAGCGTTTTGCCAAGTCTTGGCAGGGAAATCTTGGCGCAGGACAGAAGAAATGGTTCCGCCATAGTTATGCCAAGTCTTGGCAGGGAAATCTTGGCACAGTACAGAATAAATGTTTCCGCCGTATAGTAATGCCAAATCTTGATAACTAAGCTTCGGCTTAATACTGTAAATAAGTATTTAAGAACTTAATTTCAAAAATCATAAATTGACTAATTTTCTTATTAAGTGTTCATTTAAAATTTAACTAAAAAATGAATGTGGAAATATTTTTTGAAATAAACACTTTATTATTTTGTATATCTTTTTTCACATTTGCCTATTCTATGTATAAATAATAAATAATTATTAGTCGAGAATCATTAATTATAAGTAAATAAATAACTAAAAAAATAGTAGAATTTCACTAATTGAATTAGTTACTACAAATTTAAGTCATTTTTACATAACCTAAAAGTGAATTTAACTATTCTATTAGTCATTATTAACTGTTTGATTAGTAAAATTTTACTATTTGAATCAGTGACTGACTTTTTGCTATTGAATTAGTTATTTTTAACTAATTTAAATTTATAGATTAGTAAATGTTTTTTCTATTTTAATAGGAAATTTGACTCCAAAATTATGTTTATGAGAAAATTCAAATATATTCTTATTCTCATAAAAAATTAAGTATTTTTATTTTGTAAAAAATCATAGTAAATTATTATTATTATGTTTATTATTATTATTTAAATTTTTTATTTTTCCGCTCAAATTTGAGACATGCGCTGTAACACACGCGCTGTGTTCAGAGTGTGCACCAATTTAAGTGCTACGGTGACGTCTCAATCACAGCCATTTCGTGTTTCGTCGCTGGCTTCATGGTCGCTGGTCTCCGTCCTCACATGTGCAGTTTGTGTTTTTTGGCAAATTAAATTGATAAAGCATTATTATTAAAGGTAAATATATTTTTCAAGATTAATGTATTTTTTAATATGTTTTAAATTCGTTTTTAGAAATATAGAAATAATTCTAATTAACAATTATGCTTATTTTGGTTTTTAAGGTTAGGTTAAAGTTTTTAGGTTAAATTAAAGAATGTAAAAATTTAATTGTGTGAATAAGATCAAATTTAAATAAAATAGTCACTTTATTTTTCATTCAATTATTTATTATATATATAAATTAATATTTATCTATTCTAGTAGAATAATAACGGAAATTCTTAAGGAGATCAATCGCGGCGTTTTGGGTATGGTCACGAATTTCTGAGGAGTGAATAAAACTTATATCTCATCTAAAATATTTGCAAAAGCTTTTTGAGGTAAATAAATATTTAAAAAAAATTTTTTAATTGATACTATTAGTTTGATTAAGTATTTATAACTACTTATAGCTAACTCTACATAAGCGATAAAAAATCGCTTATAAATGAATCCCACGCAGAGACAAAAAAATATCGCATTTTAAGACGACAATCGTCTAGTGAAGAAAGTTTATTTGAAAATGTGTTAAATTCAAATAGTTCTTTAAAATTTGATTCCCATGAATTAGTCAATGCACAAATTTTTACCACTGAGGCTCCTAACAAAGACAGTTTACTTTTATCTTCTGAAACTTTTTCAAATAATGATTCAAGGAATGATTCCTTTGAGAGCATTTCAACTCCTTCAGGTTCACTATACGAAAGCGATATTTCTTTGCCTGTAGATATCAATGCAATAAATATTCCGCAAAATTTTTCAAAAAAAATTCAAATATGGGCCAATAAAAATATTAAAAATATGACAAGAGCTTGTCTTACAGATTTATTAACATTATTAAAACAAGAAGGTTACAATGTACCTATTTCAGCAGCGACACTTCTAAAAACTAGAAAATATTTAAAAGGAACGAGGCCAATGGAAAGTCTGAAAGGGAAAATGGGAAAGTTTGTTTATTTTCCAATTGAAGAAACATTAAAATCTATTATTCGAGAAGATTACAATAAAGAAACTATTAAATTATTATTTAATGTGGATGGATTGCCTCTCTTCAATCGGTCTTCTACTCAATTTTGGACAATACTTGGAAAAGTAATGGACAATGATTATTGCTCGTCACCATTTGTCGTCGCCATATTTTGTGGCAATTCCAAACCAATTTCTGTTCGAGAATTTTTAGAAGATTTTGTTCAAGAATTGAATGTTCTTATGCTAGAAGGTATAAAAATTGGACAAACTATATTTCAAGTAAAAATTTCGGGGTTCTCCTGTGATACTCCTGCAAGGGCGTTTATTAAATGTGCTAAGGGTCATACAGGTTTTTATTGTTGCGAGCGGTGTGTGACTAAAGGAAAAACGAGAAACAAAAAAAGAGTGTTTTCAAATCAGAATGCGGACTTAAGGACCAATGAAAGTTTTCGAAGACAAATTCAAAAAGAACATCATAAAGGACGGTCGCCACTGTTGGATTTGACAAATTTTGATCTAGTTAAAGCAATTTTTCTCGAATCACTGCATTTAAGAGATTTAGGCATCGGAAAATTTCTTTTAGAAGAATGGTTAGGAAATAAAAAAAGGAAGAGACGACAAGCAAAACTAGGACTCAGGCAAATTACACGTTTGGATCAGGCTTTGAAAATTATGGCTTCAAGTATTACCGATGAATTTCAAAGAAAGACTTTGAATTTAGACGAATTCGCACATTGGAAAGGAACACAATTCAGATTTTTTTTACTATACTGTAGAGTTATTGTTCTACATGACATTCTTGCAATCAATATGTATAAACATTATCGTTTGTTGGTCGTTGCCTTCAGAATACTTTGTGATCGTGACTTAGCAGTAAACAATGCTCCTTTTGCAAGAGAGCAGTTGAGAAATGGGCTTAGGGGGTTAAGTATGCAAAAAATTCCCCCGCTTCTATTTTTCTCAAATTTAGCCCACATGTTACTATCCATATGACTATAACTTTCTGCAATTTTGAACTCAAAATTCGCTTTTTTGGGGGAGTTATGGAGGGGGAAAGCAAAATCAAAAAACTTATTTTTCTCGAAAACTACTGAACCGATTTTAATGAAATTTTAAGAGGTTGTAAATATAGATAAGACGATTTTAGAAAAAAAAATCCAAATTTTTTTTTCAAAAAAAATTTTTGAAATTTTCAAAAATTTTTTTAGGGTTATTTTTTTAAGTGACCACTTTCTCTTTTGTTGTAAAAAGTACCTTATAATGTCCCCTTTGACATATATTTTTTTCAAATTTTTTAAAAATATAGTTTTTGAGTAAAATGTCAAAAACCATGATCATGCTATTTGTCACGTACGGTAATGAACGTATATACATATGGGCCATATCAATGTGATAGGGTATAGCTAAAGAAGTATGGAAAAAGTGACCCGAATATATTTTTCCCATTCATTCCTACCCACTTAAAAATAACTTTTTCAAATTTTTAACTCAAAATTTTGATTTTTTTGGAACTTATGGAAGGAAAAAAATCTAAAAATGCATTTTCCTTAAAAACTACTGTATGTATTTTAATCAGCTTTGGATATGTTGAAAATACAATTAAAGAGATTCCAAAAAAAAATTTCAAATTTTTTTTTCAAAAAATTCCAAAAAATTTTTTTTTCAAAAAATTCAAAAAATTTTTTTTTTCAAAAAATTTCAAAATAAAAATTTTCGAAATTTTCAAAAAAAAAATTTTTTTAGTTCTATTAAAGTGACATTTTTATGTATTTTCTCATTTCATTCTCTTATGTGATCTACTTAATAAAAAAATTTTGCCCGACATGATTTCAAGGTGTGTCACGGTAAATAACTCAAAAACCCTACCCGAAACATTTTTATGTTGTATGCGAATGGTTAACTAATTAATTATTTATTTAATTACAAAATAATACTTAGGGGTTTTCTGAATACAAGCCTGAAATCGATGTCAAGAAAATTATTTCCAAAGAATAATCCAAAAATTTTTATTTTTACATGTTAAATTTTATTCTTTTTGGATCGTTGAAGCGGTACATCACACTTTTTTTATTTAACTTCTTTAACAGTATATTTTTTAAAAAATAATAGCCTAGATGATTTTAAAGTGCGACACGGTAAAAAAAACTCCAAAAATCCTAAAATTTGATTTTAAAATTTTCGATACTTTTTTGTTTGTCTAAAAATATTTTTTTATATCAACTTCAGATTTGTATTTATCAACTTGAATAAGCCACTAGTAATAAGTTGCAAAAATATTTGACAATTTTTTTAAAATTAAACATTTGCATACAACATAAAAATGTTTTGGGTAGGGTTTTTAAGTTATTTACCGTGTCACATCTTAAAATCATGTCGGGCAAAATTTTTTATTTAGTAGATCACATAAGAGAATGAAATGAGAAAATACATAAAAATGTCACTTTAATAGAACGAAAAAATTTCGAAAAACTTTCATTTTAAAATTTTTTGAAAAAAAAAAATTTTTTGGAATTTTTTGAAAAAAAAATTTGAAATTTTTTTTTGGAATCTCTTTAATTGTCTTTTTAACATATCCAAAGCTGATTAAAATACATACAGTAGTTTTTGAGGAAAATGCATTTTTCGATTTTTTTCCTTCCATAAGTTCCAAAAAATTCAAAATTTTGAGTTAAAAATTTGAAAAAGTTATTTTTAAGTGGGTAGGAATGAATGGGAAAAATATATTCGGGTCACTTTTTCCATACTTATTTAGCTATACCCTATCACATTAATATAGCCCATATGTATATATGTGCCTTACCGTACGTGACAAATAGCATGACCATGGTTTTTGAGATTTTACTCAAAAACTATATTTTTAAAAAATTTGAAAAAAATATATGTCAAAGGGGACATTATAAGGTACTTTTTACAACAAAAGAGAAAGTGGTCACTTAAAAAAATAACCCTAAAAAAAATTTTGAAAATTTTTTTTGAAAAAAAAATTTGGATTTTTTTTCTAAAATCGTCTTATCTATATTTACAACCTCTTAAAATTTCATTAAAATCGGTTTAGTAGTTTTCGAGAAAAATAAGTTTTTTGATTTTGCTTTCCCCCTCCATAACTCCCCCAAAAAAACGAATTTTGAGTTCAAAATTGCAGAAAGTTATAGTCATATGGATAGTAACATATGGGCCAAATTTGAGAAAAATAGAAGCGGGGGCATTTTTTGCATACTTAACCCCCTAAGCCCTTTGTTTACCTTCTACCAAATTTTTATGGAACTGACTCTCAAGTTATAAACAATCACAATTTAATTCATGTTCCAGATGATGTGGAATTTATGAATGGACCTTTATCAGATTATTCTTCGTATTGCTTTAAAAACTTTCTTGGTTATTTGAAATCCCTTATTAGAGGACGCAAAAACCCACTAGAACAAATAATAGCAAGACTCTCAGCACTAAAATCTGGACCGGAATCAAAAGAAAAATTTATTTTACACAGAAAAAAAGATCTTGTTATAGATTCTGAAATTTTAAATAAAAATGACGTTGACTTAGAGAAAATTATATTCCATGATTTTACAATAAAACATTCAGAACCAGATAACTTTGTTCAATTCAATAATGAACATATTTTGAAAATAAACCGAATAAGGAAACAAGGAGAACATATTTTTTAGAAGGTAATCAATTTACATCAGTGGCAGACATTTTTGACAACCCTTGTAAATCGACTGATATTGGAATAATGGAATTAGGTCACATCTCAAGATCTGAATTTGAAACGATCTACTACTCATGTGGTCATTCAATTCAAGGAAAAAAGTAAGGATGGAAAATTATGGGTGGAATTGTTACCAATATCCTGGTTATTTGAAGAAAATAATCTCAATTATTGCAAATATCCTCCAGAGAAAGATTACTACAAACTTCGAAAGTGGACAAAAGAAGGTGTAAAGCCTAAAGCAAATTGGAAGGATTACGAAGTATCGTCTATATTAGCAGAAGCTCGTAAGAAATTTCCCATTATTTATCTATACTTTTTCCTTTAAAATTAAATATTGCTTTTTTAAAATACTAAATTTTATACAGATGATTTTAATCAAGGATCACGGAGATTAGAACGATCCTATACTGATAGCAATATTGTTAGTAGCAACATGGACGAGAGTAGCTTTAGTTTTAGTAACTCCACTTTAGAAGAAAGCGATGAAGACGTCAGTAATATAATAAACGATAAAGTAGACAAAATATTGAGCAAAAGTCCAATTTCAAGTTTGAAGAAAAGAAAGGTTTCTTCTAGGAATTCTCTAGAAAAATTAAATCCTTTTAGAAGAAATGTTGAGTCTAGCACTGAATCAGACAGCTCATTTGACTCGCAAAAATCACAAGCTTTGAAACGGAAGAATGAAGGTAAATTTCATAGATTTTTATTAATATATCTAAATAAGAGTTTTTTATGATTTCGCTTCTTCACTTACAGATATTTCGAAACTAAAATCTGACTCATTGAGAAGACTAAAAAGAGCGAACAAGCAATCGTCTTCATCATTACTTGAGACAGAACAGAATTCATTTTCATCATTAATTGAGGATAAACAGAAATCACCTCCATTAAAAGATTGTTCTTCTATATCAAAAACTCCATATAAAAGTGACAAACAAATGACAAAAAGTAAGTATTCTCAGGCCTAGGATATTATGATTTTTTTGACTATTTTTCAAAAATGCGACTTCTTTCGACATATTTTAAAAAATTGCGACTTTTTCGACTTTTTTTCAAAATATTGCAACAAATACATTTTTAGAATAAATTGCAAATTATTTCGAATTTTCTAGTGTGAAAAATAAATACAGACAAATCATTTAAATATTATTTTTGAATAAATTTTCTTATTAAATTTTTGAAATTTACAATAAAAATGATTTGGAATAATTGAAATTTTATAAAATGTAATTGAAAAATTGATTTTTTTAAGTATTATTATGACAATGTTTGAAAATCAACTTTTGAAGAAATTTAATTGCAAAATTTGTGAAAATAATAAAATTCTTAAAAAAATTTAATGTAAAATCTTTAGTGTAATTTTATGAAAATAAAAAGTAATGAAAAGTAGCTTCTAAAAACTAATGTTAAATTTTTTTAAAAGTAATTACTAAATTTTTTTAATTATAAATTTTTAAAATTCAATTATTTTTAATATTTTTAAAAATACAATTCTCAAAAATTCAAATAACAGGTACAAAAAATAATACAAACATTAAAATTTTTTTAATTATATTTAACATTTTAGAGAAATCAATCATTACAGAATATAATATAAAAATACGTTTTTTTAATATTTAAAAAAAATTTACTTTAAATTTTTTTTATTTTTCTCTACAGATAAGTCTTTGTCTGAAAATGTCATACCTTGGACGGAAATGTACAAAATTATAAAATCGGTCAAAAGGAGCATTTTATATGATTTAAATAAAAGATGCAATGAAATTTTAATTGCTGTAAAAAGTCGAAATTCTAACCAAGAAATTGACGAGGTTCTCGCAAAAACAAACCTTCTAAATTTACCAATGAGAAACTTGCAGGACTTTCAATCCTTTGATTTAAATTTATCAACAGAAGAAGAATTATCTACTTCATTTGTGAGTATTAAAAATAATAATATATGTGTGATTCTTTTTCCGATTCAAATATACAAATTATTAATTTTCTATTTTTTAAATGTTTAGAAATATAAAGTCACTCTTCATATTCAAAACACAATAAAAATTGATGAGGCAATTAATTTTGTTTTGTCAAAAGCCATCGTAAAAGATGTACAACTTCAGTATTCTGGATTTGGAAGAGTAATTAAAGGAGTAGGGAAATTAAACTTCTCGAAAACAAACACTATTAAAATTTTTAATGGTATATCTCAAATAATTCTTTTTTAAATTGATGAAATACATTGACATAATAATGCTTCATCACAATAAAAACGATTTTGTGAACTATGTATTAAATAAAGTTTTTATATACTTTTTAGATATTTTGCTGCAAAAATTTCCATTAAATTCTTCATCTCAAATTATGTCCAAAATCAGTCGTTGGTTATCAAGAGCTGCCGATAGAGAAGGAGGAAAAAAAGAAAAGACTCGTTAATCTAGCAACGATTCCACAAAACAACCTAAAGCATTGATGAAAAAGAAAAAAGACTCGATCATTCACAACTATTACCAAAGTAACTTTAAAATATTTTATTAATGTTTCATTTTATATTATTTTTAATTTTTAAAAATGCTTAAAAGTTATCTAATATATTGGGTGATTGCACTGAAATTATTGTTTTTCGTTATAGTAAACAAACATATTTTATATAAAATATAAAATAGATATAATGTATTTTACACTTTATATATTTGCTTTAAAAGTTAATATTTCTTTCCTTAAAATTTTGAACATTTAAATGAATAAAAATTCTTTTTTGTGCAACTTTTTTGAGTTCAAAATTTATTTCAAAATAATACTTTGCATATTACAAATAATTTTTTTTATTTAAGGAATTAAAAATAAAATTTTACATTCTCTTTAGAGTAAGCAATGTTGAAAAAAATTTTGAAAATAATTTTATTTTATCACTAAAAAAATTTAGATTTAGTATATATCATGCCGAATACGCTTCAGTGTAAACACCACAATATTTTCAGAGTATGTTTTTTTATTTATTGTTGACACAAACTGCCTAAACATTACGTTAGAAAAATGTATATAAGTGTAAAAATTTATTTAAATAAATACTTATCAATGTGACTACTCTATAATTTATTTTCATTTATATATTTTTTTTATATAAATAAAAGTACCATCGGCGTGACACTGAAAATATGTATTCACCTGTACTGCCACACCACTAACATTCTGCATTGACAGCCAGTACTGAGTTAGTACCGTCTGTCAGTATAGAACATTGTCTACATGCCTACGTTATTTCAGTATTGTACCAGTATTGACATTCAGTGTAGCCCCAATGCTGCCAACGCTGGTATAGTACTGCACCAGTGGTGCATTTCCCATTGGGCTCTAGCAGTAAACAGATGTTTGCTGTGAAATATCTGAAAATTAGCTACCACAGCTAAGAAGTTTGCAGTGGTAGCGAACATGTTAGCTGTGACAGCAAACATTAGTAAAAATTTATGCGAGTTTGCTGTCATAGCAAACTTGTTTGATCTCACAGCGAACTTTTTCGCTGTCCCTATTTCAACGAACAAGATTTGCTGTGTGAGCAAAATGTTCGCTGCCACAGCAAACCCTTTCTATGCGTGTAAAAATCATAATTTTTGGAGTTTGGCAAAATACGGAAAAAGACGGCAAAGTATGGGAAAATTAATTTTTTTTAATATATTTTTCGAAAATTAACAATCTCAATTTCTGGAGTTTGGCAAAGTATGGGAGAATGAAAAAATTGATTTTTTTAAATATTTTTTTTTGCAAATTAAAAATCTCAATTTCTAGAGTTTGGCAAAATACGGAAAAAAATCGGCAAATTATGGGAGAATAAAAAAATGTCTATTTTTTTCAGTCTCCCATACTTTGCCGACTTTTCCCGCACTTTGCCAAACTCCAGAAATTAAGATTTTTAATTTTCCAAAAAATATGAAAAAAATAATAAATTTTTTATTCTCCCATACTTTGCCGTCTTTTCCCGTATATTTCTAAACTCCAAAAATTAAGATTATTAATTTTCGACAAAAAATACTAAAAAAGATCAATTTTTTATTCTCCTATACCTATTTTCTTGTTCCTGTACTTTTCCTAACTTTCCGCGTACTTTAATTATCGTTGTTGATCACGTACATTCCAAAGTGTGGGAAACGCTTATTAACCACACTTTGCCGAACTTTCCCATAGGGGAGACCGAGCAGGAAAGTAACAACATTAAAATTTTTTAAACAAATTAGCAAAAATACAGAGTCAGATTTTTTTAGTCAGTAGTACCCCCTACAACTTCTCCGTAGTGTTCAATAGCATTTCCGCTTAGGTGAAGTCCGCTAGTGACGTGATGTTACACAAATACGTCAAAAGTAAGTTTTCGTTTCAACTTTCAAAACCTCATATTTTTGTAATTACACAGTTTTATAAAATGTGCTCTTCGGGGTTTTGCAGCTTAATTATCTATCTTTAGGTTGCAATAGTGTATTTCTAAATTACGTGTAATACTTTTGGAAATTTTAACATTTTTGTTGAGAAGGAGAGTTAGGTGGAAAGTAACACGTTGTAACTTTCCTCCTCGTTTCAATATATTGTGCATACTTTATGAAATGAGTCAAGGAAATCATATTGATATATGTAATGAATCATATATGTAATGGATAATTTATAAGTAAATTGACTTTCTATTTGACATATAAACATAATCTAAAAATGGTTTATTGAACCAGGCAAGTTTTAATTCTGAGTTCTTATTTTGTTTCATTCTATGTTTGCCATAATTGTTAATTTTTGCTTTTAAACTTTAGATAAAGTTATCTTTATGTTTTAAAAGATTAATATTAAATTTTTAATTTTTTATATGCCAAAAATATGAAACATATGAAAAATTTGGCATTTTTTTTGCAGTGGCGAAAGCTATTACGTTATTTTTAATTATTAATTTACCTTAGAATATAGAATTAGTACTTTTGTTTCACATTTTAATAATTTAATATTACATGTACGATAAGCTTTAAAATTAAATGCTACATCTGTGATACAGATAAGAAGATAATATCGATGAGACATTAATGTACCAAAATGTGTTGAATATGTATTAAATAAAGTATCAAATATGCATAGTTTGTACTTTAAGTATTTTTGTATTTTTCTAAGTTAATAATAAAAAATTTTTTAAATTAATAATAGGCTTAAAATGATATAATATTAACCATATTCTATAATGTTGCTTTTCTCCTAGGTGCTGTTACTTTCCTCCTCGGGGGTTAGGAGGAAAGTAACAAATGCAGAGGTCGTGAAAAATTCATGCTTTGAACTGGTTATTTAATCTAAATGTCTAATTCAAATTTTATTTAACAGGTGAAAGTCTAAGCTTTCAATTAACGTATTAACAAAAATTATTCGTTAAATAGTTTGAACGCTAAAATAAAAAAACTGAATTTATTTACATTCCTCCTCGGTATACCCTACTTTGCTGGATTTCGCCCAAACTTCCTCTTCCACGCGGGTTTCACCTGAAAAGCATTCATCTTAAATATAAAAAAGCAAACGGATAGACAGCTTAAAGTATCCAACATTGTTCAAAATAAATTATCAATAAACCTAATGAGTTTGACTCATTACAAACAAATTCTCTTTATCAAGAATTATTCTTTATTCTGAAAGGGGTTTCAAATAATTGTGAACAAATATATACCATTATAAGTAATTTTATGTCATAAATGTATTGAGTTTCATATTAGATTTCAATTATTCTATAATATAGGTTTATTTATACACATGTGAACTCAGTTTTCGTTGAAATTGTGTAAGAGATCTCACGTCATATTATATTTCAAGCCCATGGTGGTACATTGCGCTGGTAATTGATTCGGCACATTTAATTTAAGGTAAATTGCAAAATGGACATTTTGATGATCGAGCAGCGCCAATATAAGTGCTTCTAATGATTGTAATTTAGTGGAAATAGAATTGGTTAGTTTGCTTCATAATGCAACTGAGAACATGCTATAATATATCAGTTAAAAGCCTTCTTTAAATATCTTGTATATTTTCATTTTCTTGTTAAAAATGAAGCTTGAATGTAATTAATTTTTAGGCGCAAGTGTAACAAAAAGGCGATAAATTTTGAAATAATGTTTTATTGAATTAAAGCTGTTTGGTATCAAGTAGATTGTATTAATTAATTATTAAAGTTAATTTTTAGTATTGTAGGACTACTTGGTTGCTGTGTTGCATTTAAGATCGAATGTACTGAGTCAATTCCTGACTTCATAAGTAATAGAATAAAGGAACTGGATTATTTGATAAATTTTTAAGTTGATTGATAGAATTACGCCACTGTCTTCGTCATGTCTTGTATCTCGTGATTGAACAGGCTGTTTTATTTCTCGCAAATGGTTTTGCTTAATTCCCTTCGTCACGATGTATTTTGTACAAACTCCAACTTTATTTCATCCCAATAGACTGAAGCACGTACTCCCGTATCTTGATTTAATAACTGTTAATGTCATCCCAGTCAATCATGGGTATAGTCCAACCTTCCGATGAGATTGTCATGGTGAACGAAACATGTACCTTTGAACAATTGCAATTTTCTTCGTGACGTGTACAACCATCGAGATCTCTTATTTTATTTATGAAAAAGAAATTCATATATGAGATGAAGAAAATACATGCATTGAGTCTTTTCGATTGATGAAGTGAATGTCAGATATGTCGTATTTAAAAAAATTACAATAAGAATTGAGAATTAATGTATTAAGGTATTCAATTTACATTTATTTTTAATCTTCTATTAATAATGAAATATTTCTTTAAATAAGTTAAAAATTTTGCAAAAGTGATGATTTAATTTGTAGCTTTATCACACAAAGATGGAAAGAAGCACATAAATCAGATCCAAATCGGAAATAGAAACACGATCCTATAATCTATGCTCGAGGCTACAAATCAAGATCTATGTCTCTCTTTGTGCAAATTGATGTTTTTTAGAATCGCATGAAATTGTTGCCATATAAATAACGGTCGGTGATGCGGAATTAAAATATATAAAATTATTGTAATATTTAAACTCCGAATATTATAATGTCTACAGTTGGGAATAATTTTTATGATCCAATGACTATGTTCTTAACCTACATCTTGTTAAACAATACGCTAGACACTATCAACAATCTTTCGTTTTCGAATTCTATCTTTATACGTCTGATCGATAATCTCCTGATTCTCTAATGCGATAAAACCTCTCTACTAATACTATTCCGACAAAATTGGTCCTTTAAGATCAAATTAGTTTTTTTGGTTTTGTCGAGTCTTTATCTTACCTGTAGTTCTCTGTAATTTTGTCAAATTTTGAAAGAGAGAATATAAGTGTCATGTAAATTTGAAAAGTATATTGTATATATTCTAAAAGTATAGTACTGTTCGGTCATTGACAAGAGGCGGCCTTATCATCTGTATCTTTGATGCAGAGGATCGGGCAGTAACAATTTGTTGTTCCTTTATCACACGTCATCTGATGGCGACCCGACACCGTATACTGAATTCACTGCTACCTTCAAATGACACTGGAATATAATAGGAACAAAGCACGTGGCGATCGTAGTTTTGTTTCATTCCATTGAGGACACCCCCGTTATTTGTCATGCATTTTGATGCAAACCGATTTCATCTTACTCATTTTTCTCTGTCTCTACTTCAAAACTTATTCTTATGAATTAAGAAAAATTTAAGTGCATAAACTGCATAAAATCATATTTTTTACTGTCTAAAGATTGCATTTAGTTAGCAGCATAATAGAAATAATCTTTATATAATAGTAAAACATACACTATATAATCAAAATAAAATTATATTTATTGATTAAAAATGTATAAAAATGCCATAGAGGTGTTCCATAGAATTTTTAGAGGGCACACTGTAAAAAGAGTGTCTTTTTTGAGACATTTGTGTCGTCATTTTTAAGACATCTTAAAGACGTCCTACGAATGTTCTATGTTCAGATCCAAATTAATTAAAAAAAAATTGATAATTACATATCGACAACCATTTCAAAGTAATTATCATATGAAATACCTAACTCTAAACCCAAGAGTTCAACTGACATCTAACAGATGTCACTATGTGCTGATATAGTCAAAATCTTCATATTTAAAAATATTCTATCAGCGAAAAATTCTAACATTATACGCAGTAAATATTATTTTCTATGTTCAACTTGGACTTAGAAACTGATGAATATAAAAGTTATTGCAATTTTTCTAAGTTAAATTCATTGCATTGATAAGTAAGATCGTAAATTTTGTAGAGGTTTATATCTGTCTTGAACGGTTGAGGTGCTTAAGGCGCAGTGCTTCAAGCTCAAGGTAACGAACTTCAATCCCATCTTCTTAGAAATTTGTTCATTATTTCTGCATTTTGTAGAAATAATAAAATTAAACTTAAAATAAATTTTATGCAATACTACTGTGTTTTAACTAACAAAATAATAAAAGAAATATTTATTTAAGACCTGAAGAAATGTGAGAAGGACGTGCAAAATACCCCGTGTAGAAATGGTGGTTAGGTTCTAGTGTGGGGACCTCACTAGTTTACCTCATCTAAAAAAGGGCTCCAACTAGAGAACTAGTTAATTTATATTAACATGATTAACTAATGTTGTACACGAAAAACCTGAAATTCGAATTGAAAAATCTCGTACCTATGGGGGATTGAGAACCTTGGACCTTGCGGATTCTAGTCGGGCACATATATGGTGATTTTTTTGTCCACTGGGTTTCCAATTGGTATTAAAAGTTTAGTTACTCTTTATACGTTGTTTTTTTTGTAGTTCACTTTGAACTATTTTTTCGTCGTGTTTAATTAATTTTATTAAATAAACACGAGACATTTTGTAAAATGAGAAGGTTAGTTTAAGTAGAAAACAAATGAATTTCGCATAATATTCAATGGATTTTTGTCTCTGGCTTTTTTACCCCGAAGACCATTTTAAGAAACTAAAATAAATTTTAAATTAAGTTCAATTTTCAAAAACTAACATTGTATATGTTTTAAGTATAATTATCTCCTTATGTATATAAACATATACTTTTATTACCAGTTTACTTAAGCAGGTTATAATACGTTTGAAAAGTGCATAGAAATGTTTTACCCAGAGCTACTCAAAAATTATAATTACAATAAATCTATATTATTACAGATGCAACATCCAAACTAAAATCAAAAGTTGCATAAGGACGCATGATTATTCCCCGAATGTCATTTGACTGAACTGTCCTATTACCGAATTGCTTTTTTCCGAACTGTAATTTTAACGAAATGCACCTTTTGCGAATTGACATTTTTACAAAATGACACTTTTGCGAAATATTATTTTTACACATTGTCATTTTTACGATATTCGTAAAAATGTCTATTCGCAAAAATGACATTTCGTAAAAATAAAAATTTGAAAAAAGACGTTACGCAAAAATGATTTTTTCGAAAAGTGACGATTCGTAAAAATGTCGATTTGCAAAAATTACAATTCGAAAAAACGACATTTCGGAACAATAACGATTCATAAAAATGATATTTCACAAATGTGTCAGTTCGTAGAAATGGCGATTCGCAAAAGAGACATATCGTTAAAATAACAGTTCGGATAAATGCAATTTGGTAAAATAACAGTTCAGTCAAATAACATTTAGTGAACAATCTAGCACCTCAGTTGAGTATTACCTAATAGTATATAATCTAAACTGCTGACTAGGTATAACCCCTTAAGAATTAAATTTAAATTTTTTCATCTTTGTTGAAAAAAGCTCACAGATTTTATCGAAATCTCGTACATTTTTTTAAAAGACTCAAAAATAAATTTTTAAGAAACTTTTGGTAACAAATAAATATTAATAGTTAAAAACAGAATCTAGCTATACAAAACTCTTAACTCGAATTTCTTTTGTCTGTCTTTATTCTAACATCACTGCGAGTCTTTTGAACTAAATAGCGATGAAAATATTACTACTTAAATATTCTGAAATTAGGATTTAGATATTTTAGATTTATGAGATTAGAAGCAAAGAAATTACCATTGGGTGCAATATATATTTTACGAGTATTTCAGTTAATTTCTATTTCTAGACAAAGTTTGAAGGATTTCAAAAGAGTTTAACACTTTATAGATATAGTGTATAAAGTAGAAAGTTTCTGATGAAATAAATGGAATTGAAGGCGATAATTGTAAAATGCGACGCCAGGATGGCTCTAGTATGGGAGAAACCAGTGTCGTGAGAAGTAAATGAAGCAACCGGTTGTTAGGGTGCTCGTTGCTGGTCCGTTAAAACATAATCGCTTATCGGAGTCATGCGACGGTCGAACTACCTATTTCCAAGTTTTGCTTAACTTAGGGTGAAACTGTTTGTTCACCAGGTACATCGAACGGCCCATTGCAAGCAACTAACACCTTCAGCGTCGCGTGATACTTGTAATTACTCAAAAATACCGCGATAGGCGGTCCTGTTCTCGCTTCAGCTTAGCCAACAAAGCACCTCGCAATCGGTCGTTAAGCTATCGTGCGTGTAAACGCTTTACGTTTCACCCACTTACTTGTTAAACACCTGGTAATATTGCCTTCGCGATCCTTTATGCTCACTCAGACCTCCGCCTACGTGAAAAATCTAATATCAGATAACAGCCTATCTTATCACCTTATTAGCCTGTTTATTAAAATCTTTAAGTAATTTATAGCCTCAATATTGTTTATAACATATAGAGGACACAGTTATCCCTACTGAAAATCCCAGTACAATATTTTGTACAAGAAATTATACAAGATCTTGTATAATTTCTATACATTTCTGTCTATGAACCTGTATCATTTCCGCATAAGAAATTGAAACAAGTTCTTGTACAAGATGTTGCACAAGATCTTGTACAAGTAAAAATATTAGATTCATGTACAATTTCTTGTACGAAATCCTGTACATGTTCAAATTAATTAATAACTTTAATGGCTGCGCAGTAGTTTTCTATGGCTTCTACAGCTGCGCAGTTGTTCTTAAATCGTAAATGCAGAAAGTCTCTAACAACAATGTTAAAAATTTTCTTATATATTGCATACATAAAAAAATTAATAAATAATAAGAAAAAATATTATCTACACAAGAACTTGTACAGGATCTTGTGCAAGTACACGTTCTTGTACATGATCTCGTACAAGAAATTGCACATGGACCTTTATTCAAAATCGAAAAAAATTACTTGTGCAAGTTCTTGTACGGGGATTTTTAGTAGGGATGTCTTTTACCCTAAAATTCTCTGTTAAATGAAGACTTGGTACCGACAAAAATATTGAAAAATTTTTAAATGTCACATTTCAAAATAGATGCTATTAAGTGTGCAGTCCAAATTCTAAAGCAGATCTTCCAAATTATCAAGTATTAGTCTTTCTCCATTAATGATAATTTACTTTGAAGGGCATCCATTTTGAAGGTCTCAAATATTACTCATGTTGGGGAGCGTGGAGCAATGGGAGCTTTCGAATTTCACGTACTTAGAAGCCTTACAATTTGATGCAATGCTTAGAATATGAATATGTGTAGATATGTATGTACATATATATAAAAATCGAGGTAATAATAAAATTTGTTAATGTTTTTATTTTTTCATCCAAATTGTGTCCTTTAAGAATTCTGTGGGGTAATGGGAGAATAATTTATTTTCTTTTTTTAAGTTTCTAATTAAGCATAATGAAAGATACATAACGAAATGAGAAAAAAATGTTCAAAACAATATATTATGATAAAGATAAGTTGGCTTTTTAAATAATTTTCCTTAAGGGGCTCTAATTTCCCTACGTTCCCTTACAAATAGGTGACGTTCCACGGTGAAAGGAATCTTAGCTGCTTATAATTTTAGGTTATGTTTAGAGTAGTTTTAACTTCATTAAAAATTTATTATTGATTATTTAACATCAAAAGCATATTTTTGTCACGTCATCGCGACGTACTTGTTTTGATATTTGTAATGTTGGAATGTGAATCCTCCCTTTTTTCTTGCAACCCAAACAAATCGATCCAATTGTCAGACACCTGAACGACCTTTACCATATATGGTCATCCACGAAAGCCACCCTTGTATAAGGTGACTCACTAGTCTAAAATAAGACGCCTAATTTAATCAATAGAAGAGATCTGACCCAAAGGGCTATTAAGTGGGTGGTATTATCATTTCTTTCCATTGGAAGTCGAAGTATAAAAGGTACCACCCTCGCCAAATTCGGCAGTCCAGGAAACGCCTTCAACATTCGACACATGGACTCCGGACCGTACGTTTTGCTGGCCCGAAAACAATTCAAAGGGAAAATATTGCATTCTCTGTTTCCGCTAGACAACGTCATTTCTTCGACATCATTGTGAAGGTGGTTTTCACATGTTGGGTCTACGACTCTAAGAATAATTGTAAAAGGTAAGTAACGAATATTCTAAAAATATTGTCCCTATTTAAATTCTCGATTTCTTCTACAAGTGATAATTTTGTTTCAGTGTCCTTGAAGACATCTGGATCTACTCTTTCTCTCTAATTCTAATTGTAAAGGATTCAAATAAATATTATAGTAATTTAACATCATTTAACCAGTTACTCTTTCTTAAAACCTGTCCCTTAAAATCAGAGCTTTATGCTTTGTGAATAAATCAGGTTGAATCACCGATGCCGGCCGAATTAAATATGTACATGATGATTATGTTTAGTTTCAATTCTTGAGACGTAACATTTTTCTGAAAATATTGCATATGATAATGAATTAAATATTAATAGTTTATAAAGAAAATTAGTCATTTTTATTTATTCATACTTCCAATTTTAGTTCTGTCAATAACAGCTAAGGTCCCTTTCACGGTGGAACGTCACACATGTAGACCAACATATGGTCCTACCTAGCTCGGAAAAGGCCTGATTGTATCTAAGGGCTTAATCCTTGACCTGAGTGTGGTCAGAAAGAAAAAGCAACACTAAAGACATTTAAACATTTTATTATTAATGTATGTTATGCACAGTTACAATTGTATAAACTGTTTTTGTTTTTCTCGTTATTATATTTTTTCCTAATTTATCTTCTTAACCAACTACAATTTGAAATAGAGAACATTCCTCGACTTGGTAGTTTGTTATGGTTTATATTCATTCCATAATTAGACTGGGATTTGGATAACATTCTCTCTCTCTCTCCTACGATGAAAAATGATTCTTTTTATGATTTGTGTCTCCTGAAACTCATATTTTTCAACTACTTGTAAATTAGTAATAAAGAGTAAAGAATTAGTACTGGAAATAATTAACATTCGTTTAGCGAAACTTGGTTTAAACTCGTTGACTTGATCGCGTGCGATCTTGTCTACACGCATTTATTATAAAGTCATTACAACACTCGCGATTTTATAGTATATATCGATGTGCATATGCGTATGTCGCTTTTTGCAGATACTGATCTCTTCTGCATTACCCGAAGCAATTGAGCGCTCGACATTTATAGTCGGCGGCTTGATAGTAATTCTGATTTTACAGAGCAAATTAATCGTTTCTGCATTTTCTTGGCAATCCAGAATTTCTTTTTTCCAGAATATTGATTCAAGAAAAAAGAACGCCATTCTGTCTTTTTTAGTTTTCGAAATTTTTATCTCTTTGATAGAAAGATTAAAGGCGTGAAAAGGTTAAGCGCAATGTGTAAATGCAATAAAAGAAACGTTTTCTTTGAATAAAATCAGCTATTGTGTTCGCAAGTGGAAATTAATAAATAACAAAAGTTTTCTTTTCGGAAATTAAATAGAATTTTCTGTCCCTCTGAGCGGTGGAATTGGATGTCATTCTTTTTGATAAGCAGAAAAATTCTCGACTTACAGGGCAGATGTTGGCTTTATTAACCTGCGGGACCTTGCATCTCTTGTGTGCGGATATCTCGCGTTTTCTTTCGCCAATTAAGTTGTTCCCCGAGGCGCTGAAGTCTCTCGAGAGCGTCGGAGCCACGCGTCTGCTTCCAGAACTGCTTTTTTGCTCTTATCAACATAAACTGTTCCCAGTAGTGGAACAATCGAAATTGACTCATAAACCACTGACCAGAACTGAACTTCATATTTTATAAAAGTAGTCGTTAGTATACAAATCGATAAATTATCATCTGAAAGTTAAATGCAAATGTCTCACATTCATTGTTGCCTTCCAGTTAAAATTCAATGATCATAACTGTTACTGTTTACATTTTTAAATAAATAGAATAAGATTTTCTTTGTAAGATATGTTCTAAAAATATTCAACTACAGGAACAATAAATTTTGTTTGATTGTAAATGTTTCGTTTAATATTTTATCAACTCCTATAACAAATTTCGAAACCTATTACCAGCTCATCCTTTTAGATAGTGTTTCTAAGTTACGAAAATTCCAATGTAATTTGTGAATTTGCTTCCAAGAACAAACAAAAACAAGTAAGTTTTGAATACTACATACTCTAGTTGCATCAAACACTATTGACAATAACTGAAAAAGCACTTTAAAAATTAATAAATAAATTCATATTTCGTTATATTAAGATGTTAAATAAATGATATTTCTTACATGAGTTATTTATAATATAACGTTTTTTTGAATATAAGATGTTTTGTTTTTGACTACAGTGATTTTTTTGTTTTTAAATTTATATTTGTCTCCGCAAGGTTTAAAATGTATATTATGTATGTCCATATTCATCTGCTCTAGAACTGATACAGAAACAGTAATCAAATTTGAGCAAAAACAGTTTATTTCAAAACGTTTTAGACCATTAAAGTTTATTTATTTGACATGTATTTTTTGTAAAACCTGGAAAGGCGTTTTCTTGTTAGCATTTCATTATCTTTGCGAGAAATCGTATCAGGAAATGAAATTCCAAAGATTAATCCGATCATGAAGCTGAAGTAGTCTTCTTCCTAAGCAAAGTAGGACTGAGATAACAACATCACGACTTGGCGCGGTTTTTCGAAAGGGCATATTGGATGGCACACAACAGTGTTTTCGCCATCCCGGCAAAGTGGAGCGTCGCAATCGGCGGCTCCTTGTGTTGTGGTCGCTCCTCGCGTCACGCATCGTAGACCAGGCTAGCAATTCACCATATACCAAGATTCCTCTGTCGTGTCAATGCAAATTGATTCTATTGATATGTGGGATCCATCATCGGATCTTTTTCATTTGAAAAATACATTTTTTTCTAATTTCTCGGAATGATATTGGAACATGTTAGTTGAATTTTGTTGATAAAAGTTGAGAAAAACCGATTCTTTAATGAAATGTAGGGGAGAGTGGGGCAAAATGGGGTACCCCTATTTTTCCATGATAGGTACTTTTATTTTTATTATCCTCGATACATAAAATTCATATTGATAAAAAAAGGTTGTTAAATATGAAGGCACTCTGAAAAACTTTTTTTTTTTAAATTATACAACTTTAAAGTTTTAAGCAAATAAATATGGATATTTATCGAAACTAAAACGCTTACAAAACTTTTTGATGCAATGTATTTAATTTGGCAAGCATAGGATCTTTTTCGGCACTTATTTTAGAGTAATTTCCAACAGAATATATTGTTAAATTGTTTACAATAACTTAGAAACATTACATTTTATTTTAATATGCATTATCGATGTTTTTTTTATAAATTTCAATAAATATTAAGGGAGACCGGGGCTTAATAGATCAGGGGCGTAATGGATCACTTCAATTTATTCAAAAGTGGTAAATCAGAGTAATTTCGGTTTTTGATCAAAATAATATACTTGGCATACTGTAAGTTTGTACCAATTTTAATTGTTACTCATTTATTATTGTTAAAAATATAGTAGAAAAAGTGATTTTGACGGTAGAAAGAAAATTTTTGAAGTCTTTGTTTTTTGTTATATCTTTTTCAAAAGTACAATTTTTGTTTAATAGGGTAAAGTGGGGTAAAAAAGCCAATGGTGCAAAAAAGACATATGGCTTTTATTTTGAAACTATTGAACTATTTTACCAGCCGTTTGAAATATAAGTTTAATGAAGTAAAACTCAACTTTTGATTCTAGTTTGGCTGTCGTATCGATAATATTATAGTTGTTATTGTAATTTGTATTTTTTAACTGCTTGTTTCGATTTGTTTCGATGACTGTGAATTTAAAGCAGATAAACTTAACATAAAATACCATTTTTGAAGCTAAAAACTTTTCTAAATTATTTATTTGTTATACAGATAAAAGAAAAACATAATATTACAAAATTTGATAACAAAATATTTTGACAAAATCACCAAATGGCTTTTTCACCCCACCAAGTGTTGCAAAAAAGCCATATGCAGAACTTTCGTAAAACTTTGTCCTTTCGCGGAATACAAAAAAATGATCTACAAGAATTTTGAAGCTTAATAACTAAACTTTTAGTAACAATTTGAAATTTGAAAAAAGAAATTCAAAGAACGGTGCCCAAAAAGGGCCAAAATTTGCCCATGAGGGAATTGTAAGAGCATAATAGTTTTCAACAGTTTGAACCCTGCTGAAACCGAAAATGATAGGTAAAAAGTTGTAAAGTGGAGGGAAAGGGGTGAAAAACTACCCCTAAGTCCAGAATTCCAATAAATTATGAAAATTCATAACATCTAAAAAAATAAATCCAAATCGCTTGAAAATTGTTACTCGGGGGTTTTCGGGGTCGCTGATTACGAATATGATCTTGGTTTTTCAAAATTCAAAATGGCGGATCCAATATGGCGGATGACTTTATAAAAAAATGATAAGATTCGCTTGAAAATTGTTACTCGGGGGTTTTTGGGGTCGCTGATTACGAATATGATATTGGTTTTTCAAAATTCAAATTGGCGGATCCAATGTGGCGGATTACTTTTTTAAAAAATGATAAGATTCGCCTGAAACTATTTACAGGTGAGTTTTTGGGGTCAGTTGTTTTTAATCTACATGCAACGTACCATTGAATAAATCCATTTCATAACGAGAATATTTCTCTCTTATATCCACTGCAGTTCAATTGTTTTTTATCTGCATGTAACGAATTTTTAACTTTGCTCTTCTCTTAATGAGAATGTTTCTCAACATTATTACTGCTGTTCATTTGTTTTTGATCTACATGTAACGTATCATTGAATAAATCCATTTCATAACGAGAATATTTCTCTCTCATATCCACTGCAGTTCATTTGTTTTTCATCTGCATGTAACATATTTTTAACTTTGCTCTTCTCTTAATGAGAATGTTTCTCAACATTATTACTGCTGTTCATTTGTTTTTGTTCTACATGTAACGTATCATTGAATAAATCCATTTCATAACGAGAATATTTCTCTGTCATATCCACTGCAGTTCATTTGTTTTTCATCTGCATGTAACATATTTTTAACTTTGCTCTTCTCTTAATGAGAATGTTTCTCAACATTATTACTGCTGTTCATTTGTTTTTGTTCTACATGTAACGTATCTTATCAACATTGATTGGATGCAACACACATCTTACCTTCACTGGTTAGATGCCTTGCGTCTTATCTTCATTGATTGAATGTAACTTACATCCCAAAAACACGCTTGTAAATAGTTTCAGGCGAATCTTATCATTTTTCAAAAAAGTCATCCGCTACATAGGATGCGCAATTTTCAATTTTGAAAAACCAATATCATATTCGTTATTAACGATCCCAAAAACCCCCCTGTAAATAGTTTCAGGCGAATCTTATCATTTTTTTAAAAAGTAATCCGCCATATTGGATCCGCCATTTTGAATTTTGAAAAACCAATATCATATTCGTAATCAGCGACCCCAAAAACCCCCGAGTAACAATTTTCAAGCGAATCTTATCATTTTTTTATAAAGTCATCCGCCATATTGGATCCGCCATTTTGAATTTTGAAAAACCAAGATCATATTCGTAATCAGCGACCCCGAAAACCCCCGAGTAACAATTTTCAAGCGATTTGGATTTATTTTTTTAGATGTTATGAATTTTCATAATTTATTGGAATTCTGGACTTAGGGGTAGTTTTTCACCCCTTTCCCTCCACTTTACAACTTTTTACCTATCATTTTCGGTTTCAGCAGGGTTCAAACTGTTGAAAACTATTATGCTCTTACAATTCCCTCATGGGCAAATTTTGGCCCTTTTTGGGCACCGTTCTTTCAATTTTATAGTACCAAAAGTAAAAAATGGCTTTTTTACCCCACTCTACCCTACTTATGGTATTCATTAAAAATAACAAAATTTTCAACAAAAACCTCTGTGGCGTAATGGATCATTAACCAATTATAACCCTATATAAAAAAATAATTGGAAAATTGATTTTTTAAATAACACTGTGCGACTAAATAAAAAATCTGAATATACTTTTTTGCAGACCTAGTACAACTTGTAGGTCTAGTAAAACTAAGAAAAATGGTATAGAAGAAATGTCGCGATACCAACAAGGTCCAAATAGATGAACACGGAGCTGGGAACGGTTTTGTTTGGATAATGATGGGTAAAACTGTCCTTAT
The DNA here is from genome assembly GCA_032872475.1 of Leptopilina myrica (nomen nudum). Lineage (NCBI taxonomy): Eukaryota > Metazoa > Arthropoda > Insecta > Hymenoptera > Figitidae > Leptopilina > Leptopilina myrica (nomen nudum). The sequence continues at coordinate 30,391,121 of CM065464.1, forward strand.
TAGTACCTATCTTACACCAAGAGAGATAATTGGAGATTTTCAAAAGAAATTAAACGAACTAGAAGATAAACTTGAGGAAATAGACAATCAAATTATTTTAACGAGAGATTTCAACGCAAAAGCTGTCGAGTGGGGCATGCCATATACTGATAGCAGAGGCAAAAGAGTGTTGGAGATGGCCGCTAGAAGAGGTTTAATCCTTCTGAACAAAGGCTCTACTTCTACCTTTAGACGACCAGGATGTAAGGAAACAATAATCGATATTAGTTTTGCCACGGAATAATTAGTCCACCAAGTCGAAAGTTGGAGAGTACTGGAGGATTACACAGCTAGTGATCACCAATACATTTCTTTCAACATTAGGACCGAAGAACATGGTAACCCGATCCTAGAAGTAACGCAAAAATAGAATTTAAAAAAGTTAAACCTAGGAAAACTTTTGGAATTAAGCACCCAACATCAACGTGATGAATGCACCTTTCTAGGTGCATTCTAGAGAAATTTGGTAAATAACAACAATAATTTGTTTAAACAAATAAAAAATGTATTATAACATCATAATATATTTTATTTATTGATATAAAACAATTTAACTGTAAAAGTTTCACGATTTTATTTTTATTTTTTTGCAATATACAAAAACAAACACACGGTCAATTTTCAGTATTCTCGTACATACTTTTTTAATTGTTATAAATAAACAAGAAGAAGTGTAAAAAAAAATTTATTTTTGTTTTTTTCGAAAGTAGATAAAATTTTGTTTAGTGAGTTAACATGGCGATTAGATTGATACAAAATTCGAGGAGATATTCAACATTATGTTGTAGTTGACGTCCGGTAGCGCGAAGGTTAAAATAATGAAAAATAAAATAAGCCATTTTCATAGAATCAATTCTTAAAATTCACATTCTTTTAATAAGTTTATTTGGCCACTTCTTCCGAAAATTTAAGGAGAGAATTTTTGGCTTTTAGCTGTAACTTAAATATATAATCGTTCACATTATTTTTCTCTTCTTTTGATTGAATTTTGAACATCAATCAGTGAATTTTAACCCTCCGTCACACACCTTGGAAAAAATTACGACTTTACACACGTTTAGACGGAATCTCTCACTACATTGTAAAATAAGCGACATTGCAACACAAACAGAGGTAACAACAAAAATTTAATTTTAACACAAACTTACAAATACGTAGTAAATTATTCTAAATTATAAAATTAATAAAATTAATTTCCGGTCTCAAAAATAAAAATTATAATTACACGAATGCACATTACACTTTACATGTAAAAATAATGTAACATTAACAAATAACTAAAAAAATCATTAAATAATTTATTTAAATTATATTTATAATATAATTTTGGCATTAACCAACAGTGGAACAAAAAATGTTTTGAAAACATGAAGGAGGATAAGGAGATGAAACGCCTGCAGTATATAGCAGAAAAAGTTGACACCAAAATGGGGGGTCAGAGTAGTGCGGTTTTTCTCTCCCTACTGGTTACAGCGCTCACAGTGGTAATTTTTTTAACTATTTTGTCACGTGATCTAAGGAGAAAAACATAAATATAACCTTAACGTTTTTGTAGTGAAATGACAGCAAGAATGAATTTTTATATTAACTTAATATTATTTACTCATGAATTTATTATTTTATACTAACTTTTCATTTTTATTTCCAATTTCAGTCATAAAACTCGTTCAAACCTTAAATATAACCCGATTCATTCAGCTGTCATCTCATAAATGTCATAAACAACCGTGCAGCAGACGATACATTATAATTCTGTATTTTCCCTCAAGGGGCGCTCGAGACAGTAGGGAGATGAAAACTTCACTACTCTGACCCCCTTATTTGGGGGCCAATAAATATAGGCCGTTTCATCTCCTTATCCTACTTCATCCCAGTGTGCAAAGTTACAGAATAATTCTGTAACTATTCCAGAACAAAAAAGAACAAGTTCTGTAAGTAGTGAGGAACAGGCAGGTCAAAATGTCGTCCCCCTGGAGGCACAAAATAGGAACAAAAGTCTAACAATTCTAGAACAAAACTAGAACATTGTTTTAGAACAAATATATAACAATTCTATAACAAAAACGATTTATCATAAATAATACCCAAGCAGAAATTTAATAGTTGCATAGAACAAATAAATGTTTATAAGTAAAAATAAAAATATGAATAATTAATAGAATATCTTTTTTTGCAATAAGTTTTTAAAAAAAAAAATTATTTTCTTTAATAATTTAAACAGACTATCTTATTTATTTAAATTAATGACTAAATTATTATTATAATTGTTAATAATTATTTGAACTTATACTTTATATAACAATATTCAGAATTATACACAGAACACTTAAAACTAAGAATGAAAAATTCCGCACGCACGGGGGATCGAAACCTAGACCTAGAGGACACAAGTCGAATACGCATACCGCATAGCCACGCAAGCTTGGAAGTGATTTTACTTCAACTTCCTTTTGAATTGAGGGACCGTTATGTGCAGCGCTAAAATTATAAATTAAAATGTAACATACTTATTAAAAAAATAACTATATATGAGGCACTCTAGGCCAAATCGGAAATTATTTTGCTTTTGCATCAAAAATTGATCAAATTGGACGTTTTTATAATGAAAAGTTTTGTTTTCACACGTAGTTTTTAATAAAAATATTTTTTAAAATTTTTTAAATAAAATTTCATTTTCAACAATGTATGTTTCAATGAATTTTTTTCAAATTTTTTGTAAGAATATTGCACTAAATTAACATGTTTTAAGCCTTGTCCGATCGTGGGCCCACAATCGGGCCCATATATATATATATATATATATATTTTTTATTTTTTTTTATTTCAAAGAATAATATATAATTATGCTACAAATAATAACAAATTTTAATTAATTAGTTAATATTAATAATTTATTATTGTATTTTTATGATATACACTCGGGTCGTAAAGTTTCAGTACATTTGGACTGACCACATTTGAATGATCGCTTCACTTTAAACTCAAATATTTTAGTAAAAATTGATGTAAAAGCTATTAAATTAGGATCATTTTAAAGTTTAATAAATTTAGAGACAAATGGGCAAAGATGTAAACAATTTAATCATGTAAATGTGTAAATATAATCCTTTGAAGTAAGAGATTTTTTGTGAAAATTTAATTTTTGAAATCTTGAGTTCAAGTCAATGCCAATTAAAGAGAAATTTTTTTTGAGAATTGTCAGTTAGCCAATATGTAGTAAAAATCCTACTCTTTAATTCTAGACCAAAATCATTAACAAATATTTGGTATTTTTTTCAAATTCTATAAAAATATTTTCTCTTGCTCTCTAAATTTCTCAAAGGATATAAATTGCAAATTCGTCGATTCGTTCATTTGTTTTATCAATTAACCACACTTTTAGAAAAATATATACCCCTTGATTGTTACAAGTTTATATCTGTGCAATATAATAATAATAATTATTATTATAACATTATAATATATAATAATGAAATATAATATAATAATAAACAATATAATAATAATTAGCAATCATTATTATAACTATCTAATTTAAGTTTTTTTCCTAATTATTGAATAATTTATCAGCTTCAATATCAGCATTATAATTATTTATTATATTAAATTGCAATAAAATACAGGAGTTAATAAGTCTATTCAATTTGCTGAAAAATGTAATTGCAACTAGATTTTTTTTATCAAAATAATCGCCTTTTGCATTAATTACAGGTTGACAAATTCGAAGCATTCTGGCAAAAAGATTCTTGAGCTCGAATCAAGGGTTATATATTTTTTCAAAAGTGTGGTTAATTGATAAAACAAATGAACGAATCGACGAATTTGCAATTTATATCCTTTGAGAAATTTAGAGAGCAAGAGAAATTATTTTTATAGAATTTGAAAAAAATACCAAATATTTGTTAATGATTTTGGTCTATAATTAAAGAGTAGGATTTTTACTACATATTGGCTAACTGACAATTCTCAAAAAAAATTTCTCTTTAATTGGCATTGACTTGAACTCAAGATTTCAAAAATTAAATTTTCACAAAAAATCTCTTACTTCAAAGGATTATATTTACACATTTACATGATTAAATTGTTTACATCTTTGCCCATTTGTCTCTAAATTTATTAAACTTTAAAATGATCCTAATTTAATAGCTTTTACATCAATTTTTACTAAAATATTTGAGTTTAAAGTGAAGCGATCATTCAAATGTGGTCAGTCCAAATGTACTGAAGCTTTACGACCCGAGATTATCTATTTATCTATCTACCACGATTTGAACTCTCAGCCTTATAGTGCTGTATGTGCGTAGGTTTTTTTAATGAAGTCATCAACCATTGGGAGCGCGCCTAGACGCGCTCGACCAAGGGAGGCTATAAGAATATGCTGTAAAGTATCAGTTTTAAGAAACATGTGGAGTAAAATTTGTTCTTTCTAACTTCTATAGAATTTCGAAAGATTCAATCTCTTTAAAACTGTTGATCAACCGATTCATAGTATTGTTATCTTTTTCTTTTCACATTTCCGTTATATTTATGATATATATTTATCTTTTTGAGGAATATTCAAGAACTACTTACTTCATATGCAGACACAATTTTGTAGAAAAATTATTTTTCTAATTTATCAGTTTTTAAATTTAAATCAGTAAAAATAAACTAATTATTAGGGGAGACTGGGGCGAAAAGTTAAACTGCCAAAACCGTTAAAATTCATTATCTTTCGAGCAGGAATAATTGGAGCATTGTAATTTTAATTATAGAAGGGTATTATCACCCTAAATAAATGTCCGGAGTTGTGTGCAATTCTGTTAATTTTTGTGGTGTCTATATTGAAAGTTTTTTTTCAACCTACTTTTGAAAATTTTTTCGAAAAAGAAAATATCAACTTTTAAGTATATTTTTTGCATTTATCCTCACCGCGATTTTTTTACTTCATTATTTGGGTCCGCTGAAGAGATACCTAAAGGTATACTCACACATATACACTCAATACATACACATATACACTCAACACATACACATGTATACTCACACATATACACTCAACACATATACATGTATACTCATACATATACACTAAACACATACACATGTATACTCACACATATCCACTCAATACATAAACATGTATACTCACACATATCCACTCAATACATACACATGTATACTGTATACATGTATAAGTATAAGTACACATACACGGAGAAAAATTTTCTGGTAATGATTACAATAGTCGAACAGTACTGCTCGGATATGTGACCACTTTTCGTAATGCCTAAAGTAGCTTCGTTGTAATAATGCTATAAGTCGAACGTACTCATTAAAAATTTATTTAAAATAAATACGAACTAAATATAAGTGAGCACAAAGTCAATGTGGCTGATTACAATAGTCTACGTTAAAAGGAAATCTTGGATTCTATCCACATTTGCAGCAATCTAAGGGAATCAGTGATACAGACTATAGTAGCCTTTACAACAGGACTATTGTAAAATAAAGTGACCGGCTGCCTTGCCTTCTTATTTTACTATAGTTCTTTGTAAAGACTACTATTGCTATATTTCTGATTACAAATAACTGTTTTAAAGACAGAAAAGATAATTTTCAACTAAAATATAATTTTTTTGTAATTCATAACTTCTAATCATAAATTGCACATTAATTTCACTATCCCAAGACTCCCAACTTCAAGATTATTATACTATTAACCTAGACAATTTTACTAAACCCTAAGTACATAAATCCAAGATTTTTTGTCACGTAGACTATTGTAATCAAAAGAAGACTCTGCATGAATGAGTACAGTCCCTTTTCTGAACCTGTACATCTAAATTATTAATAGTTCCAAAAAATGAATTTCAACACGATTGATACAGTGTTTAGATTCATTAAAGTAACTATAATAATCGCTCCTACTAAATTCTTAATAAATTACATAGTTTTCGTAATGTTTACAAAAAATGGTCACATATCCGAGCTGTAATATAGATTATTGTAATCATTAATAAAGAAATTTTCTGCGCGTATACACTCAATACATACACATGTATACTCACACATATACACTCAATACATACACATGTATACTCACACATATACACACAACACATACTGACGCACTGCAAAATCAGGTGTCTCATTTTGAGACGTTTTGTTCCCTTATTGGACATTTTGTAACATCTTAAAATGAGCCACATATTTGAAACAGATATATGTCTCATTTTAAGATGTTACAAAATGTCTCACACATTTAACACTTCATTTTGAGACACGTTATGTGTTTCTGAAAGGTATTTTCATGCTCTTTCCAATGATAAATTTTACTTTTTTATATTTTAAATAAATAATGAAATTAATTTCATTATTAATTATTAAATAAAAGACTATTTATATTTGATTTATAATTATTATACATATAATATAATAATTAATTAATCTTAAAATTTACATTTTTAAAAAGTGTATTTGGTCATCTCAATATAAATAATTTATTTATTTATTTTTCTGTATTTTCCGACAAAACATTTTAAAAATTAAAAATTCCCTTTTCTTGATGAATGATGAAAGCATTACTCCACCAGTAGACCCTAAATAAGTTTTTCTTCGTTTTCAAACAAATTGTACTTTTTTAAAAAAGTATAATTTACGTGTTTACGTGTAGAAAATGTGCTAGAAGTCTCTAATTAGGCTTAAATTAAAGCTTGAACTGTCAACTACAAGAATCAAATCGAAAAAGTTGTGAATCAGTCAAAAATTTTCATATAGCATAACTTTTTCATTTGCGCACGCGCTCTACTTGTACTCATAGAGCGGTACACTATGGCACTATTACTTATTAATTTTATTTGCGCTATTTATTGTAATTTATCATTTTTGGACTCGCTGAATGTTGCTGATTAAATGTAAGGTCGTTATTAAAAAATTCTATGGCGATTTTAAAATGGCGAACATATAAATTTTGAAAATTGATGGATTTGACTAAAACTTGGTATTTGGGGGTTTTCGAGGTCGATGATTACGAATCTTAAGTTAAAATTGAAAAATTAAAAATCGTGGTTTCAAAATTCGTATTAATTAGCGAGGCCAAAAATGATAAATAACAATATATAGCGCAAATAAAATTAATTAGTAATAGTGCTTTAGTGGACCGCTCTATGAGTACAAGTACCCGTGTAGAAATTTCGCTATGGCCCTGATCAGGGACAGATCGGGCCTTCCCTATTAGGGAATGAAACACACGGGCCGATATGGCCCTGATCAGGAAATCCACATTTGAGTGTCGCCCCTATCTGGCCCAGGTCAGGCCATGTGTTTCATCCCTAATACGGCCGTAGTACGGCAATTTCTACACGGGTAGAGCGCGCGGGGACATAAAAAAGTTGTGCTACATGAAAATTTTTGACTGATTCAAAAATTTTTCGATTTGATTCTAATAGTTGACAATTCAAGCTTTAATTTAAGCCTAAATAGAGATTTCTAGCACGTCGGCATCATTCTCTACACTGAAAAAACCTAGTCTCAAAATGAGTATCATACGCTACTCATTTTGAGTTGCAACAGAAATGAGACGCTTAGGTGGCGCCACGTTATATGGCGTTTAACATAGTCTCATTTTGAGATGCAACAAAAATGAGACTGGGTTTTTTGTGTGTACACGTGATCAAAAAAGGTCAAAAACAGGGTTTTTTGAAACTTTGAGTCCATTTTTCTCAAAATCTCGACGTGATGGGCACTTTTAGAGGTAATATTCGTGTTCAGCGATGAAAATCCTATAAAAATATCATTGTCCGATCTTTGAATCAGAGAAAAAGTAACTTTTTGTCGACCAGTGTAATCGGTTATTTGAATCAAATAAATTGTTTTTAGTGTATTTATTATACTTTTATTTTTTACTCGAAAGAGCCATCGTTATGGAACAAAATTTTATGTGTATTTTAAATATTGTTATTAACCCTTGTGTTCATACCCGGGTACCCACGACTAAACATTTTTTCATTTTACTAACGTAAAAAATTTTTGTTTGTTTGTTATAAATAAATAAAAAATTAGTTTAAACTATAGATATGCAGTGTCAGCACTGCATATCAATATGCAGACAAATAGTTTAAAAATTCATTACACAGAAAAAAAGTATTGAACCAAAATAATTTTTCTTAGTTAAAGCAAATCGTGAGATTGAATACGGCCAAGACTATTATAGTATTGATTTAAGAAAACGATTTTTTTGCCATAGTATATTTGGGAAAAAACATATATTCTTGATCTGAGAAAATGTGGAACTCGACCAAGAAGTTACTTGGGTAGCTCCATGCCTAAATAATCAAAGTTGTACACTAGTTCTTTGATTTTGTTGAAACTTCGAAATTTTGAAGTGGAATACATGCCAGTAAAAAGCCTCAATTCGATTTTGAAAAATTTTGGATTTACGAGGTTTTTAATTTTTTTTTTGAAATTTTTAAAATGGTATATCTCTAAGGAAAATCAAAGAAATTTAATGAAATTTTCAGGGAATGCTTATTGTTTACAGACAATTTAAGAAAAATTTTTAGAAAAAAAAATTTTTTTTTAAACAAATTATTAAAAAAATAATTTTTAAATAAACAATTTTTTGAAAAGTGCCATTTTTATTTTTTTTTAATAATTGATTGTTACTTTGGACTACCAAAGCTTATAGGTTAAGTTACGAACAAATTAAAAATTAGTGTCATTTGGGGCAAGATGATCCCTCAATGGGTGTACAAGATTATTTCCCCCTGATTCCCATGTATTTTATCTCACCTCAAACTGAATTTTTTAGTATTAATAAAAAATTCAATTTTTCTCGCTTCTTATATATTTTTGTTATGGAAACTAACTTATTTAATACAAAAAGTTGAAATCTACATCTATTATATTAATTTTCTTGATGTAAAAAATGACACGTAATTATAAAATAGGAAAACGAAACGTGGTGTTTGTTCAAAAGCATTTATGGCCTAAATAATGCATATTTAATATTGATACACGTTATTCCTTCAATTTAGTCTCCTTTTCCAATAAATGGGCTAAGATAAACCTATGGATCATCTTGCCCATACCAGGGGGATCATCTTGGACACCGGGGTTATTATTGCAGTATTCACTTTTTAAAATTGCTTTAAGAATTTTAATTTTTACATCGTCATTGTAATTTTCATTAAATTTTGTATTACTTTTTACATTCAATATGTTGTAAATATTGCTCGAAGAAATTTGAATATTTAATACTCGGAAAATAAAGATTACTTCTGCAAGAAACAAAAGCGAAATATAATATCTTGAAATATTCTTTAAATATATTTATTTGACACGATTTTTGTATTCAATGAATAAATTTTTGTAAACACTCTTATTCTCAAGAAGAATATTGCTCTTGGACTTTGAAAAAAATGTCAAAGTTGTAAAATTTAAACATTCAAAATTAATCTTCCCTTACAATTTTTAATATTATTTAACGCAAAGTTTTTTCTAACCTTGTTTTACAGTGTTAAACAACCTCTCGCATCGACTTGCAAAAATATAAATACAAAAATTCTAACATTTCAAAAATTAAAATTTCAAATTTTTGACTATCCTATATATTTTAGAATTAAAAATGGTGCAGGAAGAAAAATATAACCTAATTTAATAATTCAAATTTAAAGGGGTCAAAGTTGGAAGTGGTGCCTCCACATAAAATGGGCAATTTTAGCAGTACATGTTTTGTAAGATGATATAATTTTAAAAATAATAAGACCTTATACAAGTCTACAGAAAGTGACCTTTAAAATAAGCTTAAGCTTAATTACTGGACACATGTCTTCCAAAAGGTCTTATTCTTTAAAATTATATCACCTTACAAAACTTGTACCAAAAAAATTAGTTTTTATAAATTTTATGTTAAAAATGTTTTTTCTTTTCGTTACAAATGGTTAGACTGACAATGCTGTCCAGTACTGTAATAATTTAATAAATAACATAAGTATTTTTAAATCAAATATACACTGTAAAAAAAGAGCGTCTTGGTTTAAGACGTTTACGTGGTCACTTCTAAGACGTTTATAAGCGTCTTATTTGCCTTCTAAAATGCATGTATTTGGAGGTTATGTTTTTCATTTAAGACGCTCAAATAAGACACTTATTTAAATAAGACGTTTATGAACGTCTAAACGTCTCGTTTTTAGATGCCATTTTTTGCAGTGTACTATCCGTTATTATTATTATTATTATCGTTACCGTACTATTACTGTAATATTTTAGTATAAGTTTACAGTAATCTTACAGTTAATTTTTCTAAGCAAAATTAATTTAAAATTGAAGTATTAAGGTAAGAGTACATAATTGCGTGCTAGAACCTTATTCCCTGCTATTTTTTTTACTAATTAAAATAAGGAATGGATAAATTATTTTAGCAAGTGGAAAATTGTAGAATAAACTTTGCTATTTATTAGATTAATATTATGGGTTTACTTTACTAAAATATTTTATTAATTTTTTATATTAATTAGTATTAAATGATAGCACGGAAATATGTACATTTACCTTATTTTATCATCCCAGCTGAAAAAGTTCTATAGAATTTCACTAGAATCATTCTATAGAATCGTTCTATATGAATTTTAGTGAATATTCTATAGAATTTCTACATAAATACTATTAAATTTTAGTGATTTTTAATTAAAAAAACTTTAAATTTGTGAAATAATATTTTTCAACAAATTTGAGGCCAAAATAATTGTTTATATCCTTTAAATATATAAAATTAATTGAACTTCGTAACCATACATAACTATAATGTTAAAAAAATTATTTTACGAAATTTATATTCCTTCTAATTAAAAACCACTAAAATTTAGTAGAATTCACGTAGAAATTCTATAGAATCATTCTATTGAAATTCTATAGAATATTCTGTAGAATTTATATAGAATGATTCTACAGAATGATTCTAGTGAAATTCTATAGAACTTTTTCAGCTGGGATTAGAAATAAAACAGTTTTGCAATTTTTCCCAAAGCGTGTAAGATTAAAGTAATGTTACACATGGAGAAAAATGAGTTTGCTATTATATGGATAGCGAATTTTTAGCTATTACAGCTAGTAATTAGCTGTTTTAGCAAAACAAATTAGCTATTTTAGCTAATTATTAGCTGTATTAGCTAACAATAATTGCTATCCATATAATAGCAATTAAGGTTAGCTAAGGTAGCTAAAAATTAGCTGAAATAGCTAACTATTTTTCTCCGTGCAGTAATATTACCGCATATTACTGTAATGTTACGTTCTATATGGGAAAGGGATATATATGCGTGTAACTAAAATCTTGTTCCAAAATAGAAAAGCAAATGCTTTTTCGAGTAAAAACTAAAAATAAAAGTATAATAAATAATAAAAACATAATAAAAGTTGCTTCGCTTAGAGTATTAATTGCTCGGAACATTTTAAATAATACTCCGCTTTTAATAAAATTTAGATTCCTTGAAATAAATTATACTTTTTTAAAATAGTAAAATTTGTTTGAAAACAAAGAAAATCTTATTTACCACGAATTCTAATATGAAACTTTTAAATTTTTCTATTTCTAACAATAATTCTTTTCAAATATCTTAATTATTATTGAAGAACTATCATAAACTAAATAAATGATTTAATGAAAAATTGTACTTAAATATTTCAAAATTAATTCAATTTCTTAACTTAGTCTACTAGCGGAGTGATGCTTTCATTATTTATCAAAAAAGGGAATTTTTAATTTTTGAAAAGTTTTGTCGGAAAATACAGAAAAATAAATCAATGTATTATTTATATTGAGATGACCAAATACACTTTCTAAAAATTTAAATTTTAAGACTAATTAATTATTATAATATATGTGTATTAATTATAAGTTAAATATGAATAGTCTTTTATTTAATAATTAATCATTTTCATTATTTATTTAAAATTATTAATTTAATATACGCATTTTGTAGAAAATTCATATTAAGGTGCATGTACTACTTATATTATATGTTAACAATAAAGATGCTATTAAATGAATAATAAAAAATTAAAATATTATAATAATATTGTGAAATAATAAATTTATATGTAAGTAGAAATAAGTAAACTGTCATCCGAGCGAGCGTTAGCGAGTGAGGAATATAACGCTAGAATATAATTATAATATATAATTTCCGTTTTACTGTGGAAGAAATATTCTTCCATTTTTTCTCAGAAATATTTCCGACAAATATTGGAAAAAAATCCATCATTTTCGGAAAATTTTCCGACTATTGAGAAAGAATTTCCATTTTTCTGTGGAAAAAGTGTTTCTCCTACTGATTTCGGAAATATTTCCTACTGAATATTCGAAAAACCGTAATTTCCACCTAATTTCGGAAAAAATTCCGAAATTTTTTACAGTGTACTTATAGCAGGCTTAAAAGAGGGTCTAACCATACAAATACTAATTTAACTTGATTTTTCTTCTCCACGTACGAATTTGAAATTAATTATAAATTTTAAAGATATTTGTGACAGATTTAATTTTGATTTTCGTTTCACACAAAAAATTACTAGAAAATGCTCTCAGTGCACCCCTTTTTGCAAAGAGTAAAAAATTATTACCATTGCCCTTTCCTCATGTTCCCCAGGGTGCAAAAACATCAAGTTTTATGTGCACTTTTCCATCATATAACTCGCCAATAAAGACGTCTTGGCTCTTTAAAAATGCATGCAATTAGCTGGGAGAGAAAACTGTAAACGTTTTCTTATGTAAGGGAAGATCGAACTACTTGGAGTAACCCCTTTTTCGCGGGTGACAAAGTTACGATCTTCTCGGTATCGTTAATATCAAACCTGAGCGAGAATATATACTGGGGTGGGCTGAACTGTGAGCTGCAGATACACAGTAACTAGATTTTTTCAAAATTATGATTCTGTACAGAAGATAGGTACGCTCGAATCGATTTGCGTTGGAAAAAACTTTTCCTTCATTCTTGATTTAGTAAACAATCTTTTCCGAATGAATCCTTTTCTTAATTTAAAGAAATAGTTGCTTGTTACAAAACTTGGTCATTTTATGGATGAACATAGAATATTATCGCCGCTAAAACTAGACGATTAAATGATTCAAGGTATCAGAATGCACTTTAAAGAGATAGTCATCTGACCCAACTTCACGATTGTGATCAAACGTGGCTTAGTGCCTATCACAATCGTCGAGACTCGATTAAAACAAACTTTACTTTCGTCCATTTCAAGGCCAACAAAATGTTGACAGCTGCGGACCGAGTGTCGATCATGTAGTGCTTCATAGGTCACAATCAAAGAGTTAAATAAAAAGTAGTATTAGACATTATTCCTCTTTTAGACTACACTCGTTCCAATTCACACGATCTAAAGTCTCTTGAAAGGTCGACATCAAAGCCAATCATCACTAAATTTTTTTTGTTCAAAATTAAATCGTTAATGTTTTTTACAACACTTGCCAATTATATAATCTTTAAACTTTTTTCAATCATTTATAATGCCATTAAAATAAGTTCGGAAAGTTACAAAAAATGAACATCTGCATATTGCAAAAAGGCGTCGATCACACCAAATACAAAATTGTTACTAAGTTTATCACTTTTGTGGAAACCTATATTGAAAGAATTTTCAGGTAGTTGTAGTAACTGTTCTTAATTCTTAAAATTAAGACCCACTAAATATTCTCGGAATTTTAAAAAAGGATTGTGTTATATTAATTCCACTTAAAATTGTATTTTAAAAATTATATTTTTTTAAGAGAAGGTTTAGAAACCGAATAATTTTAGAGATTGAAAAATAAACCAAAAAATGTGAAATCATTTCAAATATTAAAAAAAGCATTAACTACTATTACGAATAGAGTAATAGTTGTGGAAAATAAAAAACTTTGTGTGACCATTAAAACGTTACAGAGGTAAAATGACGTTGCAATAATTGCACTCGATAATGACTCTTTGAAAAAACTGTCATGTCTACATTAACGATCTTACAGCTTGTAATCAATACAATAAATACGTATATGTATTGAAATATGACATACTATGTTCAAGATACTACAGTTTAAATTTGAAATATATTTTAATTTCCAGGATCATAATATTCGTACACACGGAAATAAATGATTATACATACATAGGTATTTTATTTTTTCGAATATTTTGTCGTTGAAATAGAGGATTAAAATCCTGTTCGTTGAATTAAAAATGAATCGGGGAACCCTTCCAGGGTCATTCTTGGAAGCGAAAATAACACTTTGGACACTCCTAATGCACGCATGGAAGCTGATACAGCGACATTGACAGTTTTTGCTTCGTGTCATTATGACTGAGGACGGCACAAAAGACCGCCGTCGACGAAGCAATCATCCGGAACAGCCGCCAAACGTGGACCAAAGGAGGACTTATCAGCTCCCGGAAATCTGTTCAGAAGGCGACACTCTTATTTTCTTACTTTGTCTTATTCAACCAAGCAAATTAATATCAGTGAGCAGTTCTTCCAGCAGGAACCGACAATGTTTGTTCACTGAAAAAATTTAGTTTCAACAGTGTGTCTCCTTGAAAACATACTATGTTACCATTCAAATTTTTATACTCATTTTGTTTATTTTCTTAAAGAAATACACAAAACGACAAAATTTAATCAACTGCATGTTGCCTAAAATGTTACAGCTGATTCTTATAGGATTTTGTCCGTAGAATACGAATTTGATCTTGAAAATATTAGATTGGCTCTAGTTTTCAAACCATTTACGTTTCAATACCGAAAATACGTATTTTTTGCATTTTTTTAATGAATGTAAAATCATACACCGAAACTGTAAGTCTGTCCGCATAGGACCAAATTAAAGCTTAGCCTGTTCTTTAATATCAAAAAACAAAAAATTTAAATTAACTACACTTATTTAACCTTCAATGTTGAAAGGGACATAAGCTGTTCCATATAAGTATTGAAAACAACATTACTTTTAACTATGTAAGGTAATTTAAATAAAAATTAGTCTCTTTGGAGATTTTTGTGGTCGCTGCTTATTAATTTATATTCAGATTTTAATATTCAAAATAGCACATCCAATATAGCAGAATAATACTTTAATTTTATATTTTTAACATTAAGGTGTAAACTATTTTAATATACCAGATATTAAGAAAAGATGGTATTTCATAACATCTAGATGTTATGGTTTAATATCTCATATTTTAACAGGTATAATCTACAAATTTGAGGTTATGTTTGAACATGTCTTTTCCAATATCTGTGGATATTAAATTTTAACATCTAAGATGTTTATGTATTTGACTGTCACAGGTATTGACCGTTAATATCTAGATATTAAAGCTCAGTATACATTTTTCTTAGTGTAAGCACCCGTGCAGAAATATTTACCGGGACCAGATCGGGTCAAACCGGGCCCCGATCTGACCCCGGCCTGGTTGAAACACCAAAACCAACCGGGGCCATGGAACTTTGCCTGATCTGGCTGCCCTATCGGGACCCGGTCGGAGCCATTTATTTAATAATTTATTTCAAACTATTAATTTAATATTTGCATTTTGAAAATTCATATTAATATACATATTTTACTTATATGTATATGTATATTAACAATAAAAATGTTATTAAATAAATAATAAAAATTAACTTATAATAATAATAATGTGTAATAAAAAATATATAAGTAGAAATAATTAAATAAAAAACAAAATTTATGTCAAAGAATTTTTCGACATATTAAAAATTATAGGATTTGTCGTGACTGTATTAATTAATTGAAAATTGAGTTTGACTGAAAAAATTGTCAATTTTAGCAAAATAATGGCAATTTTGTTATTTCAATGCATTGCAGTTGAAATGTTATGTTTTAATGAAGATTGTTAGGATTGACTTTTTTCGACTTGGTCGTGGTGAAAGTAGCAAAATCATTTTTGAGATAAAACATGGGCTCTTAGTTTTAAGAGTATTAGGAAATTTATTTCTGTTTATAGAATGATGGAATGTATTTTTAATTGAGGATTGTACTGATTGGAATATTTTCTTTTTAAATTATTAAAATTTATTTGTTGTTAAATATTTTGTGTGTGGTTTCATGAATTAATTTTTGTAGAGAAACGCACTAACGTAGCTAAGTAGTGATGATTGCTATTGGTTTTTCTTTGTTATCAAAGCAATTTATTTGATTTTCATCTGACTGTTTTAACAGTTGAATTTAGTAAATGAGTATTAAGACAAAATGAACGTTTTGTTAATGTTACTAAGCGGGTACTAAACTGCCAGAGGCGTCCCATGTAATTCTATTACTTATCGAGTTTTGTAGTCATTACTACACTGAGAGAAATGAATGGCTGTGACTACTATTTGGTTAGTAATAACGTCACTGCTAATTTTAATTAGTTACTGTTACTATTCAGTTAGTAATTCCAGCCATTTAGTTAGTAACGTAACTAATTAAATAGGTTGACCAACAAAAAAAGTAGTTGAATCAAATAATAAAATAGTTAAGTATACTAATAGAAAATAGTTACACCAACCAATAAGTTAACAGCAGTATAGTTTACTAATTAAAAATAATCCTGGAAAAAATGTTTACCACAAATATTCATTTCTCTCAGTGTATAACTCTTCTTTCCGTTTGTTAATAGTTACTGGTAGTAAACATAAATATTTTAAAATTTTGTTTAAAAATTTTTAAAGCTGCAAAAAAAATGGCAAATTTTTATGAATATTAGACCTCTCTATTAATTTAATTACTAGAGGTGTGCAAAAAGCTCGAATAGCCAATCCGCAATTTTTTCGAGCCGATCCCGAGCCGGGCTCGATGTATCGGGTACCCGAAATTTTAGAGTACCTGAATTTACTCGAGTACTCGAATATTTTGGGTAGGGAAGACCGGGGCTAAACCGGACGGATTTGGTCTTTGACCAGAAAACTCATACAAAAACATACTTTTTGCTAAAGTGTAAGATACCGTTTTGAAGCTTGTACTTTCACCTACAAATCGCACTTGTTCGATTTCAAAAAAGTACAATAGCTTTAGAGATATATTGCTTCGAAGGTGACTACCTCAAAAACGAAAATCCGAAAATTAGTGGGGCTAAACCGGACACCCCATGGGGCTAAATCAGACACGGCCAATTAGTTAAAGAATGAGATACAAATTTTCTTTAGTTTTGGTAAAAAAGTCAAATCAATTCTTCTTTTATTTATTTGTAGATAGTTCTATACAAAGAATATAATATAATATGTAAAATCGGTAATAATTATAAAATAAAATAAATTACAGTTTTCAGGTTTGTCTGTTTGTAGCAACTCGCTTGCGAATTCGAGTTTTAAAATAAATTCTTTATCTATTTATTTATAAAGTGGTTTGAAGCAAAGAATATAATATAAAATAGGTAATTAATATAAAATAAATTAAAGAATTCTAAGATTTGGTTGTTTTTAATCACGATGTCCGATTCAGCCCCACACCGTCAGCTAATAATTAACCTGCAATATATTTTTTCTTCTTAATGTTTTCCATTAAACTTTTTTCTACTAAACTCAGTACACCTTGAGCTAAAAGAAAAATGGCCGTATGATATTTGCACTTTAATTTTAACGATAAAAACACAAAAAAATTTTTAAAAAATTTTTACTTTTACCTCAAGAAATGACATTTTCAGATATTAACGGCAACTATTATTACAAGAAAATTGACACGTCCCTAAAACATCATGCAGCATATGCATCACGAAATTGCGCGTTAATAGGTTATTTACACGATTTGAAATTATTCACGGTTTCGGAAATATTTGACTTTTCCGGTTTAGCCCCGTGTCCGGTTTAGCCCCGGTCTCCCCTACTCGAAATTTTCGAGTACTTGATTTAATTCGAGCTTTTAAATTAAAATTTTAATTAAAAATTAATGTTGATAATTTTGGATTTTCTCAAGGGCTCGAATCGAATCGAGTACTCGAACATTTCGAGTACCCGAAATTATTCGAGCCTTTTATAAAGCTCGGCTCGCGCTCCAACTGAATGGGCTTGGCTAACTTTATATATATAAATAAATTTATATAAGTGGAAATAAACAAGTAAAATGTCTTCCGAGTCTGGGCCACTAAGTCAAAAGTATTGTTATTTTTAATCAATTTATGGAACAGCGTAAATCGCATTGGACATTAAAGGCTAGAGTGTACTTAAATTATATTTTTCGTTTCTTGATATTAAAGAACAGAGTTTAAGCTTTAAATTGTCTTATGTGGACTGATTTACAGTTTTGGTGTATGGTTTTACATTTATTTAAAAAATGTCAAAATTCGTGTTTTGGGTATTGAAACGTAAATTACTTAAAAACTAGAGCCAATCCAATATTTTCAAGGTCAAATTCATATTCAACGGACAAAATTCTGTAAGATTGGGCTTCCAATGGTTAGGCCACAAAATTTTGTTGGCCTGTGATATTTGCAGAAGCATTCAAAATTTCTTTTTTACAAATAAGATTGATTCTGACTCCACACTGCACAACAAAACTGATTGCCGTTATTGTTTACTGTTTATATCTACATGAAAAATTATATAAGAATTTTATTTTATACGCTGATTAAGTCACTAACACTTTTTATTGTAGACATGATAATTTAGAATAATCATAATAACATGATTTATATTTTTCCAAATTTATATAAAATATTATATAACACCTGTATTTTACGAATTGATTGAAACTACATTGAAATAAAATATATTGCTTGTGCAAAATTAAGATGTGAAAGCAAATGATTATCTCGTCAGGGTTCATTTTGCTACTAAATTGAAATTATTTTTTCGAGCCTTATTCGCATCAGTACTCATATTTGTAAAAGCAGAAGTCATGTTTGAAGAGAGTCTAATGCAAACATGAAATATAAACAGGAGCACGTGCTGCTACATGCTGTCATCTATTACCTTCTTTTCTCGAACAATTTCCGAGTGGAATAAAGACAAAAAAAAGTTTTCTTTCTCTTTAGATAGAAATACCTATTATTACCTAAAGATGGAAGTCATTTAAAATCATACAACAGTTTTCAGTATATTTATAAAATTGTTTAGTTTTATAAATAAAATGGTATTAAAAGAGTGAAATTTGTTGTTTCAAATTTTTATATTGAGTTAGTCTGGAGGACGTGACCAATTTATTTAAATTTGGATTGATAGAATTTGTAAAAAAATATCACTTATTATGGATTATTCTTCAACTTTTTGTGACGAAAAATAAATATAGATAATAAATTGCTGGAAAATTATGAAAATATAATAATAATACAGGCACACAAAAAAAATTTTTGACCGAGACACTGCAGAGACTTCAGACACTACACTATGTATTTTTTCCCGCTGAATCCAAATTTGAAGTCAGAGTTCACCGAATTGTTAAAAATTTTCATATAATCTCAGAAAACTACTGAAAAACGAATTGAATTAAAATTTTTTTAAATATTTTATAGCATTAACTATGTATTTTTTCTCGCTAAATACGAATTCAAAATCCGAATTTTTAAATTGGCTAAAAATTTTGAGATAGGGGAAACCGGGGCGTAATGGATCACTTCAATTTATTCAAAAGTGGTAAATCAGAGAAATTTCGGTTTTTGATCAAAATAATGTACTTGGCATACTTATAAAAATTTTTGTATATCAGGTTTGGAGCTTTAAATATTTGTTCTTACTGGTAGAACGTTCAAGCGCCCGTCCTGTCGGAAGGATGTTCCGAAAATAAGGCTTTTAAAAAAAAGAAATTCAATTTTTCTTTTCCGGAACTCCTTGGGATTAAAGTAGGCGAAAATACGAAAAAATCCATATATTTGACTTTTTAAAATAATAATATTAAACTCTTTTTCAATGCCCTCAAACTCTCTGTTTCTAAAAAGTAAAAAGAACATTTTTTTCATAAATTTAATGTAAAATCCACAAAAATCAATATATTTTGGCCGGTCTAGCCTCTTTTTCTTCAGAAACGTTTAAAGAATGAAACCTATTTGTTTAATTTAAAAAAATTTGTAAAGGTAAATGAAACAATCTTTCTAATTATGTAAATATCGAGATTTTAAATTTATATGCCAAGGCTTGGTTTCCTTTTAAACAAAGCGAAAAGCGTCCTGCCGGCAGGACCGGGTTTCATCATTTTGTGACTAACAATTATATGAATTTTTGGAAAATTCAACTTATTGAAGCTATCCTTCTCTTCGGTTTGAACTTACAAGCTTGCGACATTTACATGCGCTGAAAGCTTGTTTCATCATCTTTCCAACGATATATATAACTTTTTGTTTATGTTAATCCATGTTAGTTTCATTTAGCGATTTCGGACGGACTCACCTGAGTCTTTTTGGTCCTGTCGGAAGGACGTTGGACGTTCTATCATTAAAGAAGAATTGACAATTTTTGTTTAATAGTTACGGTATTCATAAAAAATAACATAATTTTCAACGAACACCTCCGGGGCGTAATGGATCACTTTGTTTATTTTAGTAAGGAAAACCTATTCTATTTATATTGATAAAATAATCCTGTCAAGTTTAATTTCTTGTAATTTAGGTATTAATTAGTACCAATGATAACCTTTTATAAAAAAAATAACTAGAGAATGGATTTTTTAAGGAAATGGATTTTGCATTTTGCCACAACTATTTAAAATTTGAAAATTGCATGGAAATGTTTAAAGTTTAAATTAAATATGTTCCATTTTCAATATTCTTTTTGTTAACATACAATAGAAAACAAAATTGTCAATATCGTAACATATATGACGATCTAAATTATAATTTCAATGCTGATCCATTACGCCCCAGCCCGAGGCGAAATTTCTGACCTTGCATTTCTCCAAAAACATTGTTCTAGAAAAAAAGTATAATTGATATTAGGGCGTACTTTTTTTAATTGAAAGCTGAGATGTTAGGCTAAGTTTTCCACATGATGAAATTTTTATTAAAGCAAGAATTACGAAGTTAGGCAACAAAAAGTGGAAAATGATCCATTACGCCCCGGTCTACCCTACACTGAGAGAAATGCTGTTGAGAATTCAGCCATAAACTTTTTGTTAAAGATTTTGGTTGAAGTAGTCATACAATCTGTCGGATTAGCACATAAGTGAGGTTATTATGTTAGACATATGAAGGCTGATTCACATTTACTGTCTTCTATTTCAGTCATTCTATGGCTGGATTAACCAAACTGTTTTGGCAGTTGTAGTTTATTATAATGGAGTGATTCATTCTGGCAGAATCAGCCATAATTATGGCAGTAATAACGGAAAATTTCTTTCAGTGTATTCAAGAAAATCTGCTAAGAAAAACAAATTAAAGACAAAAGATTCAACTTTTTCTTCCAAGTGCATTACATCAGTGTATTTTTATTAGTTTATGCTTTTTCACATTTGAATTTTTGATCACTTTTGATTGAACTCAAAATTTGGAGACACTATGAGAATCTGACATACTATTGTAGTGTCTTGGCCAAAAGACTTTTTCTTGTGTGCCTGTGTACTTTTTCATTTTATGTTTTATTGAGTAGTACATTATCAATGTTTTTATATAACCAAGAAATTTACTTCTGTCATGTACATTATATTGGGTAAAATAACTAATGGCCATTAATGACTTTTATTCTAACGTTTTAATATTAATTTTAGATTTTTAAGAAATATTAAAGAAAACAAATCTATTTGTAGGTTGTGGCGAAAGTCATAATCAAACGACATTCATTGAAGATTAAAATCAGTACAGTATTTGACATTTTGGACTACATGCAAACTGCTTAACCCTCCGTCACACAACTAGGGAGGGATTCCCTCTACGGTTTCAGTATTTTTTAAATAACTTTTGTTTTCCTCATTGCAAAATAAAATCAGTTTCTATACCTTTCGACAATTTACTCCTCAACACATTTCTAAAAAACATTTAGTTTATACATAATTAATATTTAATTATGAAGCTTTAAAGTCAGAAAAAACTCTAAAAAGTGAGGTTATGTTAAATAAAAAAATCAAGTTTTCAAACATCCCAGTGTGCACGTACTATAACTGTTCTAGACCAAAAAAAGAACAGTGTTCTAGAATAAGTGTTACAATTTTATTATAGAACAGTTCTAGAGCTTTGTTCTAAATTTGTTCTGGAACAATTGTTCTGTATTTGTTCTATAACAGACATGTAACATTTGTTCCAAATTAGTTATAGAATTTTGATGTAACATTGTTCCTACAGTGTTCTAGAACACTGTTACAAAAATTTAATATAACTGTTCTTTCACTATAAACTCGTGTTTATTTTCACTACACGGAAAAATGTTATTATTAAATTTTATAAAAGTATTTTACAAGTGTAGGACAAAATGCGACAAAGGAAAATTTTGTTATCAACAAAACTTACACAGTAAATCTTATTTTAAGATCGGTCTTAAATTCAGCACTGTCTGCTATAATGTTAAAGGATACAAAAATGTTGTATCTTAATTTAAGGCTGCTTTCCTGCTTTAAAATAAGACTTTCTTTTTACTGTAAAATTTTAACAAAACGTACCTATATTAAATTTTGTAAAGTTATATTAAAATTTGTTAAAAGTTTTCGATATTTGATATAACTTTACTAAATAAAGTATAATTTTTATTAAAGTTTAATACTTCTAATATAATAACTTTCTTTCCGTGTATAGTGCAGCCGCGTTTTTGCATGAATTACAAAAAATCTTTTGAATTTAGATACTTAGAAAGACTCGTATCGATAATTTGTGAAAAATTAAATAATTTTTCACTGTCAGCTTGCATAAATTTTCAAAATTTTTAAAAACATTATTCACCAAGAATAACATCAAATATTTAATTAATTTATTATCAATTATATTACAACACTTATTCATGTTGTAAATTACATGTCATATTTTTTCGTAAGGGACGTCGCACTTTTGACGAAACACATTGGATTTTTTTTTATTTAATTGCTACCTTCCAATGATCATTTATTTAACAACAAATATCAACGAAATCACATATAAATCTGTTTCTTTGTACTAATTAAAATTTTAAATTAAAAAAAATTATGTACTTATAATAATTATATTTGTTAACTATTCATAATGAATAAATCTCTTATACTTATACGCGTTAAACTGTTAAAAGCAAAACATCTTATTGTTTCACTATAGTAATGCTATATGCGTAGGCGTCTACAAATAAGTCAAACAAACATTTATTTGACTCAAATATATTTTTTATTTGCTACAAATATATTATTTCCTAAATTGCAAATATATTTCTTTATTTTAGATTAATAAGTGCATTTATTTGAAATAAATATTAGTTTATTTATTTGCAATACATTTTTTTTAAATACACTTTTAGTTAAAATAAATAGCTTTTTCTCTGGGTGTGAAAAACTTTGGATAAAACAGTTCCGCTACGGAGCTTGGGATATTTTGAAAAATTATGCACTGAAAAAAAAGTTCTGGTTGGAATTACCAGAATTCCTAGTTTTAACTAGAATTTCGTGTTAAATATACCATAACCAGATCTTTTCTGGTTAGGTTAACAAGAATTCTAGTTAATATAATCAGAATTCTGGTTGTTTTAACTAGAATATCGTGTTGAATATACCCTAACCAGAACTTTTTTTCCAGTGTGCCATGAACAAAAAACTTTTGATAGATGTAACCAATTTCAATAAATCAAAGAGAAAATGAAAACTTTTTTACACAGAGTTGAGGGGAAATATGCACAAAGTGGAAAAGACAAATAGGTTAAAAACCTAACTTATTAAAAAGTATCGTAAAGTTGACAATGTTTGAGGAAAAAGGAATTTTTTGTTTGCACGGAGGAAAGAGAAATTTTAAAATAACTAACCAAAACCTTGTTGGCCAATTTAAGTAAACATAACATTGAAAACAGTAAAAATGACTACCCGCAATATGTTGATTATACTTTTTTTATGTACTAATAACAATAAAAATTCAGTTAAAATATAAACTCGATACTGTAAAAACAAATAGAAAATATGTACATTTAATCATTATGGTGGTATAGTTCACTGTTCTTAAGGAAGTCAACACAACATTTTAGAAACATGTTGGTTGGTTTTGGTTGTTGGCCTTGTGCCCTATAGGTCAAATAGCCATTTCACTGTATAGTTTCGTACACTTATTTGAAGTTCACATTCACGGTAAAGAAATCTTAAAAATCTTGATCTTCCAGAGAAATAAAGTGGACAGCTTAAAAGAAGGTGTTCCAAACTCTTCTCAGCTCTACCACAAAAGCAAAAAAGATCTCTGTTCTATGCAAATCTTGCAAGATGTTCAGAACAGAGAATGTGACCCGATCTGAGACGATTAATTCTGTTGATTCACCTTCGACTTGCATTGATCTCTTCAAACCAGGGTCTTTTAGTTTTAACAATAACTTTCTGATAATAGAGATTCGTAGACTTAGCTGTGTTGCCATAGGGCCAACACAGAGAGCTCCAATCTTTGTGGTCTTTTTTAATTATCTTCTGTAGGTCTCCCGGTTCTGTATTTACGCTTTTCGATATCTGCAGTTGTAGGGACGTTTTAGCAAGATCATCGGCAGTCTCATTGCCTAGGTACCTACATGTGCCGGGATCCATAAGAACTTAATCTCTCCTAAATTCAATCTATTATATTTATCAAGGAGAATATAAATATCCTGAATTAGAGGTGTTGTTTTAAAGTTTCCGAAAACACCCCTGCCTAAATCCTGGATTGCTCTTAATGAGTCGGATACTATCACAACGTTTCAAATCTCCCATTTAATAGAATATTCTATGGCTGACTTAATGGCCATAAGTTCAAGAGAATGAATATAATGCAGTCCTAATATTTTGGATCCATATTTCACCTCCAGATATGGAATATAAAAAGATATAGTACGTTTATCCATCGTAGGATTGACTGACGCATCAGTATAAATTAGCAGGGTGCTTGTAGGATATTTTTCTTCGGCAAGCTCCAGAAAGCGTGCCTATGGGTCCGCAGAATTACATATTTCATGACCAACGTGAATGTCAAAAATGGGATTATAGATAATTTGATTCCATATTATGATATGATGGTAATTTAAATGAGTGGATCATTTCTGTTAGACCCAAACAGCTAGTGTATGCAGACATGAGTCCCTTTTTGCCCATATTCAGATCTCAACTGCATTAATGTTAACATGCCATAGCAGTTTTGGATCCAACAAAATGCCGAGATATGTGAATAATTAGACGGACATCAATCTATGTTCGTTAAAGTCTAACCAGTGAACCTCTCTGTTAATCTTAGTCTGTTTTGTAAAGATTGCAAATTCAGTTTTAGGGATTGAAAATAAGAGCCAATCCTGTATATTTTTAAGTGCTTCCTGTAGAAGACTGTTTGTTTCATGTAAGTCTTTCCCTATAGCATATAGTAATATATCATCGGCATACATAACAATAAAGACATCGTTAGGTAGACAGCTTATGATATTTGTTAATGGCAGACTAAATAGGAGGGGTGAGAGGACACTGCCCTGTGGAACGCCTATACCGCAAGTCCTGGACTCGTTTTTATTGAGATTAAAGTATAAATATCTTTTGAGAATGAGAAATCTAACGAAATTGACCAAGTGCCCGGGAGTGTTTAGGTGAACTAATTCTTCTAATATCTTGATAGGTTTGATTGCGTTAAAAGCAACTTTTATATCTAATGCGAACGCTTCAAAATGGCCTTTCTGGTTCATGGCACAATATATTTCCGCAACAAAAGAAGCAACTACATCAGAAAAGGACCTACCTCTTCTGAATCCATTCCTCAGGGTATCTGACAGATAGAAACATGTTATGGAGTCAAGCCCAGGGGCAGATTTGAGATTAGAAGAGTGCAAGGCATTTTGAAATTCGTTATAAGAAATAGGTAAGTTTAAAGCATGCTCATTATCTATATCAAGGAGTGGCTCAAAGGTAGCCGGCAAGAAATCTTCTCTAACCAAATTTTCCTGTATTGGAATGTGCTCTGGTGAGTTGCAGTCAGTAAACAATCCAAATCCTAGGATTGAGCTCACGATGACATTGATTTGATTGTTTTCCAAATTTTAGTCATATTTTCGGAAAAATCTAGTTTGCTGCAGAATTCTCGATATGCTTCAGTTTTAATTTGCTTAAGTTCCCTTTTAACTTTATTACTTATACGTTAAAAATTTCTTAATTCGTCTCTAGTTTGATTTCTAGGATAGGTTTGTAATGATTTCCTTCTTAGTTCTATCAAACGGTTGCAATCTCGGTTCCACCACAATGGTTGTGTTTTCTTATTCCCTTTAATGTGCCCTGGATAATAAGAGCAATTCCAAGCCAAGTGATCATGAGGATTTTTGATGATTTTAGCAATTTTAAAAATATTTTGTAAATTTGTTCCTTTATATGCATGGAATAAGAATGTAAAAAAAATTTTTCAAAATTTTCAAAATTTGTTGAGTTATGTCTTTTTCAAAATTTTGATCGTTTTTTTAAAAAAGGCACGTAACTTTTTTTCTTGTTGACCGATTAAGATAAACTGTTTTGGAAAATATTCACAATAAAAAGTACTTTAAAGAAAAAAATAAAAGAAAAAAAAATTTATTTTTTGCTCGAAAAAAATTTGAAAAAATTTTTTGAATTCAATTTTTAAAAAAAATATACCTTCGATTTGAAATTTTATTTTTTGTAAATATTGTCAATAAAGTAAAGAATACTTCCTATAAATTTAATTATGGGACAACAATAACTTTACGAGAAAAAAAATAAAATGTCCAGTGCGGCGCGTCGGGACGTGTGCAGTATTTGCTTATAGCCGCGCAAGTTTTGTTTTAAATCTTTTTAAAGGTCATACTTTCTTGCTAAAATGATTTTTTTTCTAAATTTTGTAATTAAAATTAAAATTAAAAATTGATTTCTCGAGCGTTATTTTTGAATTTTTTAATAAAAAATTTTTTAAATAACAATAAGTATTAAAATAATGATGACATATTTTTTTGGCTTTATTGATTAAGAAAATTAATCAAAAATCTTATTAAAATAGCATTGGATTCACAAAGAAATAGAAAATTATTTAGTTAAATATTATTTAAACAATTAAAAGTAATTATTATCATCATGAAGTGTACTTAGAGCTAGAAATTTATAGTTTTTTTATATATTTTGCATTGAATTGTATTTTGAACATTGAAGTGTAAAATAAAAACTAAAAATTTATTTGTTAAACATTATTTACACAATTAATTTTAGTTTTTTAATTTACTACAGTTAAAACAAGAAATTCTTAGTTTTTCTTAATTGTGAAAAAATCAATTGCAATCCCTATTTTTTAATCAAATCTACTGCATTAGTTTATCCTTATTTTTCGTACTGAGATGATAGTCAACATTTTTTCTAACAACATAAAAAGCACAAAAAAACTATAATGTTTAAAACTTAAAATTGTTAACCCTATTAAAAAAGATTTAATTATTATTTTTTTTCACTTTCAATTAAAAAAAGGTGTCGCTTTATGTTTTGCTAATGCAGTAGATTAAAATAAAAAATAGGGATTGCAATTAATTTTTTCACAATTAAGATAAACTAAGAATTTCTTGTTTTAACTGTAGTAAATTAAAAAACTAAAATTAATTGTGTAAATAATGTTTAACTTATAAATTTTTATAATAACTAATACGAACGAGTGATAAAATCATATTACCTTATAAATTTTTAGTTTTTATTTTATACTTCAATTTTCAAAATACAATTCAATGCAAAATATATAAAAAACTATAAATTTCTAGCTCTAAGTACACTTCATGATGATAATAATTACTTTTAATTGTTTAAATAATATTTAACTAAATAATTTTCTATTTCTTTGTGAATCCAATACTATTTTAATAAGATTTTTGATTAATTTTCTTAATCAATAAAGCCAAAAAAATATGTCATCATTATTTTAATACTTATTGTTATTTAAAAAATTTTTTATTAAAAAATTCAAAAATAACGCTCGAGAAATCAATTTTTAATTTTAATTTTAATTACAAAATTTAGAAAAAAAATCATTTTAGCAAGAAAGTATGACCTTTAAAAAGATTTAAAACAAAACTTGCGCGGCTATAAGCAAATACTGCACACGTCCCGACGCGCCGCACTGGACATTTTATTTTTTTTCTCGTAAAGTTATTGTTGTCCCATAATTAAATTTATAGGAAGTATTCTTTACTTTATTGACAATATTTACAAAAAATAAAATTTCAAATCGAAGGTATATTTTTTCTAAAAATTGAATTCAAAAAATTTTTTCAAATTTTTTTCGAGCAAAAAATAAATTTTTTTTTCTTTTATTTTTTTCTTTAAAGTACTTTTTATTGTGAATATTTTCCAAAACAGTTTATCTTAATCGGTCAACAAGAAAAAAAGTTACGTGCCTTTTTTAAAAAAACGATCAAAATTTTGAAAAAGACATAACTCAACAAATTTTGAAAATTTTGAAAAATTTTTTATACATTCTTATTCCATGCATATAAAGGAACAAATTTACAAAATATTTTTAAAATTGCTAAAATCATCAAAAATCCTCATGATCACTTGGCTTGGAATCGCTCATAAGCACCACAATCTATTAGAGTTCTTTGTACCATGTTCATTATGTCTTAATATGTTACTACCGGGGATTGAACAGTCGTATCAAATTCGATAGAGTTGATCTCTATGTCTGCCCGCTCTCGAAAATTTGTCCAGTTAACATTATTCGTGTTCAGTCTATGAGATCTCGATGTACTCATAGCTGGTTTTGTAATAATTTTGACTATTACTGGAATGTGGTCAGATTGGTACGAATCTTGCCCCATATAAAACGTTGACACAGGTACAAGTGATGGGGAACACAAAATCAAATCCAAGTTGCTCCCTGCTTCTCCTGGGAGAGGAATATATGTTTCCATATAATCATTTAATGGTATGAAATTACATTCCTCCATAGCTGAAGCGAGCTTATTTTCTCTGTTATTTGTAGAGTGAGATCCCCAGGAAGGAGAATGTGCATTAAAGTCCCCGCATACAATCTTGTGTCCACCTACTCTAGTTGGGCTAAGTAGTTTAACCCAGGTTTCCACTTCTGCATCTAAATTATGAGGGGCATAAATGACTATAACCTCTATAGGTCCCATTGTCGTTTATATGCTTATTCCAAAATAATCTGATGGATGTAAGTCATTAGATTCGTCCGTTGTTATATTAAGTTCCAGCGGAGATGTTCTAAGATTTGAATTAGCCAGATTGGCGACGCCGCTGCCTCTTCCCTGAATTATGTCCTTTCTATGAGTATGAAAGTTATGTACATTCAGTCGTTGTGTGGGTTCCAACCAGGTCTCAGTGAGACATATTATGTCAAGTTGAGATTGATATATAATTAATTCTAGTTTTTTTTCGAGAGAATGCTTCTTTAAGCAATTAATGATTTTGAGATTGTTTTTTTGCATTCTAATGTAATTTAAAGTTAGGTTAAACAAGATCCCACCCTATTGATAAACATGTTCATATATATCGATTCTAATTAAAGTCGGCCTGCTTCACTAATATCGGGCATAATTAGATTTAATTCTTAATTAAAGGATTAATAATAAAGTAATTTATATACTAAAAAAAGAATAAATAAATAAGAATTTTGTTCACTATATATTGTGTATTATACTACAATAAGTGATTCAGAAATAATACAAGTTTGGTTTATAATTTAATTTAATGACATAGGATAAGTTTTAATTCAATTATACAATTCCTTAGTTCCAATCATTCCATGATCCTATGATAAATATATACATTGCGGGTTACAATTTTCCCGAAGTTCTGAATAAGCGGTTGTATTTGTTCGTATTCCAGATGTTTAATTTGTTTTTTGTTCGAGTAATTAAATCTCTCCATTTGCGAAAAATTCTTATTGACACTGTCCAATTGGAGAGAATCTACTTCCATTGCCTCTTTTGTTTGGGTTAAGAAATCAGATTTATGCTCAGTAATACTGTTGACGGCATTAGTAGTTTGTTTAATATATGATTCCAAATTTTCATTAGAATTAGTTTTTGTTATACTGGTCCTATTGTTGAAGTCATCAGGATTTGAATTCTCGGAGTAGTGTGTTAAGTCCATATCATTATCGATGTAAGTGAATTTTTCAACTTCCCCTGATTGTGTCTGCAATTTGAGTGTAGTATCGTTTTTATCCTGGTTAACATAGTTAGATGTTGATGGAGCTGAAGCATTAATAGCATTTTCACGAAACGTTCTCTATTGTTGCTCATTTCGTATTTCACTTTGTATAGATTCTGCCTCTCTGTAGCCACAATTGTGCTTTGCTCTAATTTCTCGGATTTTCATCTCATTTATGTAAACTGGACAGGAGGAAGATGAGGCAGGATATTTTCCTAAACAATTTCTACATTTAGTTTGTAGTTTATTCTCGCAGTTCATTTTTCATGACCTTAGGAACACAATTCACATGTTGGTGATGAAGATCTGCATTGAGACATTGTATGTCGATATCTTTGACAGTAAAAACATCTTATAGGTTTGGGAGTTATGGGAAAAACCTCCGTATCAAAAGATTTAATCAAAATACTTCTAGGTAACTCCTGACCCAAGAAGGTGATTTCTACAGTGTCTAAAATCAGTTTTTCATAGTTAACCCTTCTTTTTATGTTTATAATGTTAACTAGGTTTTCTGGAGATATTCTGTTGAGCAAATCTGAAATTGGGATTGTAGGATCTATATCCTTAATCACGCCACGTCTCGTGAGTCTCGAGTTTGGTATGTAGATCTTAAATTTCGCGGCTATGAGTGTCTTTAATTGGATCAGTTGATAAGCGTTGTATACCATTTTTCAGGTTATTTTAATTTGATTTTGACCACTTCTTTGTATTAGACGTTCGCCTTGAATCTCCTCATCAATTTTATTCGCAATAGCAATTGGATTCAATTTGCCAACATTTTTCTCTAGAATAGAACTTTTCATAGGTACAATATATGGAGGTTGATCATTCGGTTTGTACTGTGTAATATTTCGAGTGTTGGGATTATTCCAATTAAGAAATTCTTCATTATGAACTGTTGTATTCAATATAGGGGGTTCTCGGTTCAGTCTAATCATTTCCATTTTTTGCCATACTTCTAATTTCCGTCGAACTCAAATCCATGATAAGTGGGATATCTGAGGATAGTATGGATATGCTATGCTAAGTCCAATGACGTGTACTTGTTTCTATTAGAATAAATTTGTTTTGATGATTGATCTTCCAGAAAACGAGTTATTTTCCAATGTTGAAATTTGTTATAAATATTATTCGTACTTGGAGATTCGTTTGTGATAGTATGATAATTTTCCTCAGACAGTGCATTCTATGAAAATATAATAATTTAAGTAGGGGAGACTGGGGTAAACCCGCGCACAGCGTAAACCCGCTCACTAGCGATTTGACGCTATAAACTCAACTTTAGATGGAGATATTTGTACTGTGAATAGTATTTAACATACAACTAATGTTAACGAACTTTCGTTTAGTTTCATGAATTCGTCATAGAATCAGAGACGGTTAATTGTTTTTAGAAGTGCAAAAAAGAAAAAATGATCTTCAGATTTTTAAGTTTTTCGATTATTATTTTTGAGACTTAATTTATTCGACAAATTTTTTTATGCAATTAGGTGTCCTTTTTTGAAATATATATGTAATTTTGTTTGATTTCAAAAAGATTTATTGAAATCTATTCTGAAATGTGAGAAATACATTCGGGGTAAAGTCGCTCACATGAAGTCGGGGTAAAGCCGCTCACTTATTAAATTTGTGTAGGAAGCAGAATCAGTATTAACAGTATTGGGTCAGAATTTCCCAAACGGATCACCTAAACTAAAAAATTTTCTTTTTGAACCAAAATATATTTTTCTTACTCTCAATATGATTAAAAAGAATCCCTGAAAATATGAAGTCAAAAAATTTTTTTTTGTAAAAGTTATTAACAATTGAAATTTTTAGTAGTGCTAAATTAAAATTTTTTTTTCTCGAGTTCCAGTTGACGGATTTAAAAAACAAAATATGGGTTTTTTCGTCTTAAATAGCACTATTTGAATATATTTTTTGTTTATAATTTTTTTTATTTTTTATAAATTTTCATTTTATTTGTTTATAAAATGTTAATAAACAAATGTGTTCTTCACGACCTAACAAAAAAATTTAAATTGTATTATATTCCTGAAATCTCTCCGATTCCAAAACCGCTTAGAAAAAAAAATGAGCCTCAATTAGAAAAAAAGTTATTCATTAAAAACTGCAGCGGTGTAAGGATTTTCATGACGTTGAACTTGCGTTGCGCGGCGCAAGCATGACCGTTTACATCTGTGAGTACTGGTTCTCGCTACAAGTTTGCACAAATTTTAATGGTAATATCTAGTTAACAGTAACAAAATATAAACAAAGTAAATTTTTCATTTTTTAATAAATTATTAATAATTAATCATTTATTTACTATTCATCCTCAAATAGTTTATTATAATAGTTATAATTTACATAATAAATTCACAATAATTCTTATTATAATCTTTGGACTTAAAAGTTCATTAATTATTAAATAATTTAATTAATTAATAATATGTTTCTTTATTTATTATTTTCGTGCCGACGTAGAAGTAGAAATAATATTTATCACATATATTTTTATATACTACTTTTTTTTGTTTTTGTGACTGCGATGGAAATTGATGTTTTTTTTAATGGAAAACAAATAAATATTGAGAGTATGTCAGTTTTCACTTTCGTGTGCAATTTCTTATACAATTTTAGTCGTTAAGAAGTTTAAAAAAAATTTAAAGCTAACGGTGAAATTCAATTCATTTGAAATTTTTTAAACTTATTTAATTGTAATTTTATAAAAAATGGTGCGTCCTAATAGGTGCTGCAATCCTTGTGGAAAAAAAACATTCTTGTGTATATAAAAGTCTTAAACTAATAACTGAAAATTGGAAAACGCCGATTAAATATGTATATTTCCCGATTAAATTGGAAAACGCCGAACTCCAATTTTCAGTTATTAGTTTAAGACTTTTATATACACAAGAATGTTTTTTTCCACAAGGATTGCAGCACCTATTAGGACGCACCATTTTTTATAAAATTACAATTAAATAAGTTTAAAAAATTTCAAATTATAACAAACAGCGCAAACAAATAATCAAAATTTGTAGCTGTCTTTTCCGGCTAAAAAAATACGTGAATCCAGTTTGTTGTCTTGGTTCAGTTCACGTTTTATCATCCGAAACGTCTGATTAGAACCAAAACAATTTCAACCAAATCAGCTTTCAAAGGTCAATCAAAAATCAAACTAGACTAGATATAAATTAAACCACTTAAACTAATTAAAGCAAAATTCCGTTTATTCGACTATAATAAATAGAAATAAAGCAGTAAAAAAAGAATATGGTTGACATAATATCAAGAAGGCGGGAGTCCTAAAATTTAATGCATAATTAAGCAACTCAGCATATTTCAATTATATATATATATTGTAACGCTTTTTTTCTACACTCTACAGGGAAACTTGGATATCGAACATTAAAAAAACCAATTATTAGTAAATCAATAATAATTCTAGAACTACAATTTTAAGCATACTGTAACGAAATCTAGAGACAATTTTACATAACCAAAATTCTAAATTTAGCGGCATTTTAACTTTTAACTAAGAAAACGTTACTTGTGCTATCTAGTCCCTTCTAGTTTGTATAAGCGGTCCCCAGTAGGGCGCCAGACAACTTTTGTATCGCCGGTATTGTCAACCGGACTAAAACATTACTAATAACAAAATCTTAGCAATAAACAATATTCAAAACTTAATTAAGACCGATTAAACAAACTCTATTAGTAACTAGATTTTTCGCACGTGCCGGTGCTAGTCAGCTATGCTGGTCGTGGAGAGAGGGGTGGATTTCGTATTTAATATAGAGAAGGTAGTGTTAAACATGGTGACAATATAAAAATAAATTAACAACCAAATAGATAATACTAATAACATATATTGTACTAATGAAATCCAATTTACAAATTACAATAAATCGTGATAATTATCTGGTTATCCATGATTAGTAATAAAAATAATAAAATATCATAACCAGGACTGTTTGAGTATTTTGAATCATGATAAAAAACCATAAATGATATAAACAACTTACATATTCTGTATCGATGATTACTTGACTCGTGATAGGGATCATAGTTTTGATTTATGCTTTTAATTCGTTATTTATTAGAGAAATGTTAGCTTAAGAATTAATAGAATTATTACTTTAACAGAAATTCACTATTTAACAACTGTAACCAATAAACGAAATACACCGTATCCGACTGTAACCAAAAATATATTTCTACTACATTTTACTAAAAACTGGAAGATTAAACAAATTGATGTTAACACAACGGGGGATCGATGACAAGAGAGAGTTTCAAAAAAGGTCTTTCAAAATTATATTAATTTTGAAAGTAATACTAAATTTTGTCGTGAGGTGGCTTATTGGTCTTCTCGATAATTTCACACAGAAGGGGTTTCTTCTCCTACCTTGCTTCTCCCAGAATTCTGAATTACTAATACTACGATACTTAAACTAACCCGACTTTTCCTATGGCAAGATTGCGACCTTCCTGACCATAGGAACCTGTCAATTAACCCTAGAGGAGAGCTTCTTTGCCAAACGAAGTCGCTTTCGTTTGACAAAGCCTGCCAACTACTTAAAACTAAACTAATTTGTCAAAATTCCTTAGTGTGGAGCGCCAATATTTCAATTAGACTTTTGCCAAGTGTAGGGTAATTATCTGAACAAATACTAAACGAAACACAATAACAAATTTACTTCAAAATAAACGGGTAATACTACAAATTTTGGATATTAGGAAATATCCTTAGATTAGTGCTATTGTGACGTAAAAAACGTAAAAAATAACGCCACAATACACACACATATATATATATATATATATATATATATATATATATATATACGTATAAACAAAAGTAATGAGACACGAATGACTCAAAGTAGAATATCATAACAAACTCAACTCACCGTGTACAGTAAGGCAGAATTTGTACTTAAGGTATAGGATGCATTATAACTCAAACTGATCAAGTAAGCAGTATTATTTCCAGCATGCCAGCTTTAATAGATATTTACAATCCAATTTTGCATTCATTAGTAGGCCAGCAACTCTTTGCAGTTCAAAATCACAAATTTACAAGTTATTTAGTAGTATACGATACAGAAACTATTGTTTATAATCTATGTGTGATTGATTGTCTAAGTCACTTGTTAATTTTAATTTTTATCAGAAAATTAGTATCCAAAGTTTAGCGTGTATTCAAACACGACCATATTCTGTAACAGATCACACGAAACTCTCTAGAAACATGTAAATTCTATAGAGAAACTAGTAAAACCTACTAGTCCTACGGTGTTCTCTATACCTGACCTAACTTAACGCGTGGCGTCTCTCTGTGCAATCGGTTGGTTCCATGTGATTGAGACAAGTACTGCAAAGAAGGTGAATTTTTCAAATCAAATCCTGTGGATTTAGTCACCTTATTAAAACTTTCGAAGGTATAAGTATATATTTCACACATTTTTCATTTATCACGCGGCGTCTACTTTATAGGTTAAAAAATTTTCTAAGTATGTGTGGGTTTCGTGGCCGAAGGCCAAAACCCTTTCCAGGTAAAAATGATTCGTACAAATTTCGTTCATAAATCCAACCAGATGCGTTCGAAAATCCATACGAATTTTCGTGCAAAATTTTTTTTAAAAAATTTTTAATTAATCTGTATGAATTTTTCTCGAATTTCGTATGAATTTCGTGAGGAGATCTGGCCGAATATTTTTTAACAAATTTTTAGCTGACGTTTCGTGCAGTAATCCATACGAACTTTCGTGCAGAATATTATCAAAAAAATTTTATATTTATCCACTCGAAATTCGCTCGAATTTCGTATGAATTTCGTAAGGAAATCTGCACGAATATTTTTAAAGAAATTTTTAGCTCACATTTAGTCCGGAAATCCATTCGAACATTCGTGCAAAATTTTGAAATAGCTTTTCAAGTTAATAACACATTCCTTTTTTCCGTGTGTATTGTTGAGAAGAAGGGCCATGATAACTATAGTAAGATGTAAATTTAAAGACTCGGTCGTGTTGCTTACGATTCTGAAGTAAACAGTGCAATATTGAATTGGCGGATCCAATATGGCAGACAAAATGTCGAAAATTTAAAAATATGAGTAAATTTGCTTGAAATTTGTTACTCAGTTGTTTTTGGAGTCGCTAATTAAAAATCCGATTCCAGACGAGGGGCTGTTTACTTAGAATCCAATTCAACAATATTTGAACAGTTATTAAAATTAT
This sequence comes from Leptopilina myrica (nomen nudum), assembly GCA_032872475.1. NCBI lineage: Eukaryota > Metazoa > Arthropoda > Insecta > Hymenoptera > Figitidae > Leptopilina > Leptopilina myrica (nomen nudum). The sequence continues at coordinate 30,427,574 of CM065464.1, forward strand.
ACTTCCATGGGTTTTTATAGAATCGTAAGAAATGAGTTCTCCGAATTTTAGATTAGCCTGAAATCGTAAAATACGAATCCTTTTCTCTAAATCTGAATTAGCAAAAAATTTTACTTTTTCAATGAGTAGTTAAATATTTTATTAATAAATTAGTAGAATCATCAACTTTTACTAATGAATTAGTATTCTATCCCAGTAGCTCACCTTGAGGGTTATCCTATGTGACTTGGGGTTCGAGTCCGCCTTACCCTCATGTCTGTTGTAGTTGTGAAGATCATTTTTTAAAATTAAACCCACTTTTTTATTTTAAAGGAATGCAAAATTTGAATCATTTAAATTTTTTTAAACCTTTTTAAATAATAATTTCACTAAAAAATTTTTAAATAATTTTTGAAAACTTTCTGGTAACTTCCAGGAAGTTTCCTGGAAGTTTTTGTGCTTTGTGGGATGTAATGCCTATTACTAATTAAAATTAGTAATAATTTTAAGTATTTTAATAAGTAATTTTTACTAATTATATTAGTACCCTGTTAAAAATTCCTGTGAAGTGTACACAAGAACACAATAGCGTTTTTATGTACCCAGGGTTCCTTAATGAACCTTAATAAGATCAAGCGTGTTATCCTTCGTACCGAAACAAACAACTACATAGCATCCTGGACAATTGCCTTTGTAAAATCATTTGCAAGATCTTGCATTATCAATCTGGAAGTAAAAAACTGAGCCTAAAATCCCCGTACAGGATCCTGAAAGGATCCTTTCGAGATCCTGTGCAGGTTGCAATGTAGGAACTTTAGCTATTAAAGGTTCATGTAAAGGTTTCTGTACCGGAACACTTGCAGGAACCTGTATAAGAAACTTTGTAGAGGTTTCTGTACAGGAACCTTTTGCAGTTTTGTAAAATGCAGGTACTTAAGTGTAAATGATCCTGTAAGGGACCCGTGAAAGATCCTATACGGTTTCTCCAATTAATTTATTTATATTTTTAACTCCTGCGCAGTAGTTTTCTATGAGTTTTTCGAATGCGCAAACCATTTTTCTGTCCAACAGTGTTATACGGGCCTAACATATTAAAGCATGAAGTTTATGTCTGTCAAATGCTGCGTAACATAAAAAACATGTAAAACTTAACATTTAAAAAATTAAAAAGTTTTCTGTAGAGGATCCTGCAAGTGATCTTGTACAGTACCCTTGCAGGAACATTTAACAGCTAAAGTTCCTGCATCGGAACCGGCACAGAATCCCTAGAGGATCCTGTACGGGGATTTTAAGCTCAGTTTTTTACTTCCAGATTATTGTTAATGCAAGATCTTACAAATGATTTTACAAAGGAAACTGCCCAAGATGCTATGTTGTTGTTTGTTTCGGTACAAAGGATAACACGCTTGATCTTATTAAGGTTCATTAGGAAACCCTGGGTAGTATCGTTCTTATGTACGTACTTGCAAAGAATCTTACGAATATTCCTGAAACAGGATCCTCTATAAAGCATAAACACTGCTATTCAATATCCAAAAACAGAAATATTAATTTATGTACACTTTAACCAATAATGTTTAAAGAGACATACGCTGTTCCATAAACATATTGAAAACAACAGTACTTTTGACCATGTAAGTCAATTTAAATAAAAATTAGTCTCTCTAGGGGTTTTTATGGTCGCTGCTTACTGTTCTGTATTCAGATTTTAATTTTCAAAAAAGCCAAAAATGCGTATTTTGTGAATTGGAACGTAAATTGATTAAAAACTAGAGCAAATCCAATATTTTTAAGGTCAGATTCGTATTCTACGGATAAAATCTCATAAAAAATCAGCTTTTATTGGTTAGGCCACAAAATTTTGTTGGCCTGTGTTATTTTTATTTTATGTCATTCGTATTAGTTAATTGCAAAATTAGATAAAAACAGCAAGTTTCTACGTGATTTGTTTCAAGAGTTATTAATTAACAGCAATTATTTGTTTTAATAATTATCAAAACGGTTTTAAAACGTTTCAGGTCCCTTACTAGACATGAAACGTTTTAAGAACGTTCTAAAAACGTTCCTGATGTTCTGTGCTGGCAGGGTCATACCTTGAAGAGTTAATTATTGAAAAAATAAATTCATCTGGATAAACTTTAAAAATACAGTAAAACTAAATGTCTGTTAGTGTACTACAATAAAAGTTTATAACTGTTTAAACAAATAATGATTATTATTGTTATGAATTAATTGTAGAATGATTTATTATTAATAATTATATTTAATTTTAGAACTTTTTTATTATAATATTAATATTTTAAAAAAAATAGGAAGCCCAGGTATGGGGCCCAGCTGTCCCCCACTTTTTAACTGGGCTAAGTAGGGCAGATTTCTACACGGGAAAAGAATAAAAGCAAAAGGTACACGTTTGCGTATGTGCATTATTATTAGCAGACTAATTGAATTAGTAGAATTATTATTATTACAAGGAAAATTGTTTGAGACAGTATCTGTACCTTTCGGTGCATTTGTTATCCCTGTCTAAAAATTTTACAATTCAGTTCATTTCACACCTATTATTTCGTATTGTTTTTATATGAAGTGAAGTAAATCGTTGGATACATTTTTTGAAAGGTATAGCATGTGCACCTTACATTTTTCCGTGTAGAAATCTCGAACAATATTTTGTATTATTTATTTTTTAAAGACACATTAATTCACAAGAAAAAAATAAAGAATAAATTTATAACATTAAATTGTAAACAAAAATTTTGTTCAATTTAAAATATAGATAATAATATTGTCAAACGGACATAACCAAAAAAATTGCACAAAATTGTATTATTATAATACTTGCAAAGTTCTGGAATCAATGAAAATTTCTCTAGAATATTACCCATGAAGTAGTAGGAGACCTATCCATGCGTTACGCTTGGCCCCAAAATCAGACGACAGATATCTCGCTTTCCTCGTGAGTGTACCGTTTTCAGCGCTGTGACGTGAAAATTATGAACTAATAAATATCGTCTGCTACGCAATGCAGAATGCACGATAGTTGTTGTGATGCTTACATATTTTGTGTTATTAATGTAATTTAAAAGTGATTTACAGTGATTTCTGAAGGTGCCAATTAAAAAAACGTAAGGGCTATAGTATATTTATCTTTAAATTCATAAAATGAATGAAAACATGATTGTATTTTATTCTATGGATAGTTATTTACACTATAGTTATTAATTTATAGGTTATTCCTGACTTTTCAAACTTATGGAAAATTTTTCTTTTGAATTAAAGAAAAATTAAATAGTTTGTTTTACAATAAATAAATCTAAGGAAAAATGACTTGCTCAGAAGGAAGAATTGAAGACTTATACACTGACCACTACGCTACGCTCACATGGGAGTCCATACCGTTAAATGTATATTAAAGCTGCAACAGTCGGGCCAACTGTGGCCCAGAGTTCGTCCGACCAAGAAAGTTTAAGTCATTTAAACTGTTTTTCACAAAGTTTTGCCAACCGTCGGGCCAACCGTAGCCCAGAATTAGGCCGACCAAGAAAGTTTAAGTCATTTAAACTGTTTTTTACAAAGTTTTGCCAACCGTCGGGCCAACCGTGGCCCAGAGTTAGGCCAACCATAAAGTTTGAGTTATTTAAACTGCGTTTTACAGAGTTTTGTCAACCGTCGGGCCCACCGCGAAAGTTTAAGTCATTTAAACTGTTTATCACAAAGTTTTGCCAACCGTCGGGCCAACCGTGGCCCAGAATTAGGCCGACCAAGAAAGTTTAAGTCATTTAAACTGTTTTTTACAAAGTTTTGCCAACCGTCAGGACAACCGTGGCCCAGAGTTAGGCCAGCCATAAAGTTTGAGTTATTTAAACTGCGTTTTACAGAGTTTTACCAACCGTCGGACCAACTGTGGCCCAGAGTTAGGCCAACCATAAAGTTTGAGTTATTTAAACTGCGTTTTACAGAGTTTTGCCAACCGTCGGGCCAACCGTGGCCCAGAGTTTGGCCAACCTAAATTTGTAAGTCATATGAGATACGTTCCCCTTAGTTGTGCCGACCTTTGTCGCCAAAGTTGGCCCGACGATTTGTTATACTCTGCATGTAATGGTTAGCTGGCAAAGTCGGGCCAACTGTGGGCACTAGTACTTGCCAAAGTTGGGCAAACTCTGGCAACCAAAACTTCGCTTGCAAAAGTTAGGCCAACCGTGGGCCAACCTTCAAACTCTGGCGGCCAACCTAAATTCGCACGTGGGTAAAAACAAAAACCCGGCAAAGAGTATCTTCATAAAATAAGTAAATTTTTGTAGCCATTTGCAGTTTTATTTATCGTTAATACTTATCAAGAAAATTTATATTTGATGAGAAAAGATCCAGCTAGAAAAATTTAGACAAAGCTGGAAAAAAACCGGATAGTTTGTTAAACAAAAATATTAATAGGCACCCTATTTAACTTTTGCCTTTACAATGCTCAAAACATCCCTAAAAGTGAAATCTAGAATTAAAATAACAAAATTTTTTACTATCTAAGTTTTTTTCCAGTAGCATAATGCAAGTATCGTATCACAGGAAATCGTGAATTTCTGCAGTATCAATTTTATCATAAAAAATCTCCATTTGTAATAATTCAAAAATAATTTTAAAGTTATGAATTAATATTTTTTAATATCACCTACAATTTTTAATATTTTCGAAGATTTGCAATTGAAAAATTTTTGATTAATTGGACAAACAAATAATTCTAAATACCATTATTTTGACGTTAAAAGATTATTAGAGACCCCAAAAATACTAATGAATTAAGCTTGATAGTAATTGGTCTGTCAATTATAATTTTTCAATTTTTTGGAATTAAAAACATTTATATACTTACTTCCATCTTATAGATGGTTATAGGACAGTATTTTTTCAAAATTCTGCAAAAGTATGACTAAGTAACATGTAATATTTAATTACAGAAAGTTTAGAAGATATATGTTCAAAAATATAAAATTTGGAAATTTTCCGTTTTTTGAAAATATTTATTTAATTAAAAAAAAATTTTTTTTAACGCAACCCTATTGATGAGATTCTTGTGTCCTTAGCAAAATCATGTCGTCGTATCCCTAGCGGCTAAACTATTTGACCTAGAGAACTCAAATTTGGTACAGATACGTATTTTCACACGTATAAATTATAGGAAAAATATAGAGAATGTGATTGGAGGTAATGGCCATTGCGTTGTCAAGAAAATAACAAAATTTTTGGCCAAAAATGCATAAAAAGTGACCATTCCCTCCCTTAACTTCTAAACTATTGAACATGGAGGGCTAAAATTTGACATACTGGTGTATTTTAACGCGAATATTACAGAAAAAATATAGAGAACTTGCTATGTAGTAATGGCCATAGCGTTGTCAAAAAATAATTTTAAAAAATTTTTTCTAATTTTTACATTATTAGACCTAATTAGCTGAAAATTGGTATACTAGTGTATTATAACAGTATGACGACAAAAAAATTTATTTAAGAAACGTTTTGACAAACCTTCCTTGGGCCAAGGTCTAACATTCTGCCAAATTTGGTTTCAAACGGTTCAGCCGTTTTCAAGTGATGCACGAACAAAGATTCTGTGACTTTTTCTCAATACAATTTAACATTCTGTAAAATAATTTCAAATTTTTTCTTTACCTTTATAATAAATAAAGAAAATATATAATTTTGGATTATCAACCAAAATTTTATTACAAAATTTTAATTTTTTTTGTATAAAAACGAAAGAAGTTTGCGTGATGTTGACTTATCAATATTATTATTACAAGATTATAAATTTTTTTTTAAATTGCATAATTTCTCTTCCTCAATGACAACTATTTTGAAAATATCCAAATTTGTCATTAAAAATAGAGAAAAAAAGTTTGCAGATTTTCTATTTTATAAATTTTTTTAATTTTCACTTCATTTTAAAACTTGGCACAGCAAAGAAAAGAATTATTAATTATACATAATTCTATTCAAGTAATAAACATTTTTTTATGATGATCAACAAATAAAAATTAATATAAAAGAATGTGAGATATGCGCGGGCACATTTAAAAATAGATTTTTTATTCAATAATTGTTTTTTAAAAGCAAATAGAAAGTTATAAAAACTGGGTTGGGGACATGCCATGGTAGTAACATTTTATAGGAGTGTTTCATGTCATTTCATCGATATGAGTAAAAATAAACAACATTTTTGTGGGTCCACTTAGAATAGTGAGTCTCAAATATAAATTATTTGAAGGAGATCGTTAATTCATTAATATGAAGTTAAATGTCGTTAGGGGCATGGGGTCGTCCATAAAGCATGTGATACATATTTTCGGTAGTCTAGATCTCCTCCCCCCTCATAATGCTTTTTCCATAGACACTTAACATGGAGTATGATATTTTGCTGACCTCCCCCCACCCCCTAAAGTATTACATGCTTTATGGATGGTCCCCATAAATATCACAGTTTGCGGAAAATTTACAATATAATATATAATATAAATTAACATTTTCTTTATGAGAATGGTAAATTTGCAGTGTTAAATTAGGTAACAATACCTAACATAGCTGAAATCAACAGAAAACAGCAATGTTTAATTCTAAAACAAAATGTGTACTTCCGCATGATGGTGTCAATGTGTCCTTGGTACGGTCTGCTCGTTCGCAGAGAGCAATCGTCACACGTTGCGAAAAGTTTAAGTGTTTGACTATATCAACGGCACGGACGTTGCAGAAGTATTTGTAAGGTCCCAAGAAATTTGATCGTCATTTCAAACCAGGTCCTTTTTAAAAGTTGACTAATTCCATCCTTTTCATAGTATTGATCTGCTCAATAGTTAGATTTTCTGGAATTGGATCAGCATCTTCACTTTCTAAAGCAATGTTGCCAACCCTACGGATTTCTTCGAATTTTTATCCTATTCCTGGATCTCCGGAGAAGTGTTAAAATCTACGGATTAACAAGTTTCGAGTTAATTAGTCCATTTAAAAAAAATAGTTCTCCATTTTGTAATTTTGTAAATTGAGCTCATAATTGTAACCAGCGACTCCAAAAACCCCCGAGAATCAAGTTTCGAGTAAGTTGGGCCATTTAAACAAAAAATAGTCCACCATATTGGATCCCCCATTTAAAATTTTGAAAAACTGACATCCGACTCATGATCAGAGACCTCAAAAACCCCAGAGTAACAACATTTAGTCAAATTGAATCTATTTTTAAAATATTACTTGTCATTTTTTATTTAATGATTGTTTTCACCCCTATAAACGACTAACGGCTTGATCCAGTAAAACAGCCAGACATGGGTAATTTTTTTGGTCCTAGTTTCCGAAAATGTTTGCTTGTTTTGTGTGTGAAAAGATAAGTTAAATTTTGTAGGTCGGTGAAATAAGCATTTTTGGAAAATTCTGTTATATTTGAATGCTTATAACTTCTTCCCAGAAAAACGGAAAAATCTCATTCTCTCAGATTATTTAAGTTATTAGGGGAGGGTGGTCCCATACCGACCTCCTTATGTTTCTTAAAGATGGTACCACTAAAAAATTCGCCAGTACCATAAATGGAACACTTTCACAACACCAACAACTGGGCCACAGGTTTTGTCAATGCGTTTGATTTTATTTTGGAGATTCAAGCAATATTATAGATTTTAGCATTGGTTAGATTAATTTTTGACCTATACCAGTTTCGAGCTAATAGTGTTTTTTGAATACAGGAAAATTTTTACGAAATTAATTTTGATTGTGTATGGCCTTAACTTCAACGCACAACATTCAAATTAAATTGATTCCATTGATATAAGTTTTGCCAATGTTTTGCCAATGCAAAACATTTTGTGAAGATAGTGAGGGTGGTCCGAAACCGACCATCAAGGGGTGGTCCCAACCCGACCCCCATATTTTTACATTGTAATTGTTTATTTTCTTCTTTTTTATTGTTCACGTAAAGTGAGAATAGGTTTTGCATATTTAATTTTATTTTTTAGGAATTTATAAAATATTTTACTGTCAATAACAGCACATATTACTTTACTTTAATTCTCTTTTGGTTAAATATTTTATTCATTGTCAGTTGTAAAATGTTCTTGACAAGGCGATATGAATTAAGAAACGTTGTACTTTTCGACATCTTTGGAAGCAGTTAAGTACAGAAACGAAAAAAGATTAATAACAAATTTCGTATATATTTTACTAAAAATAGGGCGAAAATTAAAACAGGCAAAACCATTGCTGCTATTATATTGGAAATTTAGATACTGTTTAACAATTTATATTTATTATCATTTCAAAGAAGGCCTTAAAATTTATTTAAATAAATTAATAATATTAATTCAAGTATAACTATGTCAACATAACTTATAGACATACATAATTTCAGAAGAAAGTTACTAATGATTCATTTATTTACCTTTTTGTTCAGAAAAAGGTCCAAAAATGTATTTAAATGGAGTCAAAATAATTTAATAGTTCATTACAGACTGTTGAATTTTATTTTAATTAGGGGAGACCGGGGCTAAACCGGACGGATTTGGTCTTTGACCAGAAAACTCATACAAAAACATACTTTTTGCTAAAGTGTAATATACCGTTTTGAAGCTTGTACTTTCACCTACAAATCGCACTTGTTCGATTTAAAAAAAGTACAATAGCTTTAGAGATATATTGCTTCGAAGGTGACTACCTCAAAAACGATAATCCGAAAATTGGTGGGGCTAAACCGGACACCCCATGGGGCTAAATCGGACAATTAATTAAAGAATGAGATACAAATTTTCTTTTTTTGGTAAAAAAGTCAAACCAATTCTTCTTTTATTTATTTGTAGATAGTTCTATACAAAGAATATAATATAATATAAAAAATCGGTAATAATTATAATATAAAATGAATTACAGTTTTCAGGCAATTGTCTGTTTGTAGCAACTCGCTTGCGAATTCGAGTTTTAAAATAAATTCCTTATTTATTTATTTATAAAGTGGTTCTAAGCAAAGAATATAATATAAAATAGTTAATTAATATAAAATAAATTAAAGAATTCAAAGATTTGGTTGTTTTTAATCACGATGTCCGATTCAGCCCCACACCGTCATCTAATAATTAACCTGCAATATATTTCTTCTTCTTAATGTTTTCCATTAAACTTTTTTTCTACTAAACTCAGTACACCTTGAGCTAAAAGAAAAATGGCCGTATGATATTTGCACTTTAATTTTAACGATAAAAACCCAAAAAAATGAAGAAAAAAATTTTTTACTTTTACCTCAAGAAATGACATTTTCACATATTAACGGCAACTATTATTACAAGAAAATTGACACGTCCCTAAAACCTCATGCAGCATATGCATCACGAAATTGCGCGTTCATAGGTTATTTACACGATTTGAAATTCTTCACGGTTTCGGAAATATTTGTCTTGTCCGGTTTAGCCCCGGTCTCCCCTACTATCAGAATTTGATATCTTAATTTTTTTTTGAGATTTAAGTTCCGAATGCATGAAGACTGAAGTGTCTATTTCCTATAAATTCGTAGAAATGAATGTACATAACGACGCTTTCGTTCATATAATGCTTATTGAAAAACGAATGTAAGATGATTCTTATTCACTTTTTGGTGCAAGACAATGCTTATTCGATTTTCCGTGCAATAAAATGCTTATTCAAAATTCTATGCGTAAATGTACATTCTGAAATTAGCTTACTCTATGAATTTTATAAAATTTTCAATTCAGTATAATTTATAATTGCAATTGCTTAAAAAATATTTCTTAATACGTGAGATAGGATCCGTGTTTAAAGTTTCTTATAACAATAGACACGTACTGGAATTCTCAGATATTTAATTGCAATTTAATATAAATAAGAAGATTTAGGGTTACATTTATTGTTTTGTCAGTGGCAATTGTTTTTCACACAATTTTGAATAAGCATTTTATTGCACGGAAAATCGAATAAGCATTGTCTTGCACCAAAAAGTGAATAAGAATCATCTTGCATTCGTTTTTCAATAAGCATTATATGAACTAAAGGCGTCGATAAATAAAAATAAACAAGTGGTTTTTACATTAGTTATTTAGAATGCAGTGTTGCATTGGAAAACATTTTCAATGAACCCTGCGAAACCGATTCCTAACTTCAATTAATAAGAATAAATTTTTGCAAAGAGGATGAAAATGTATTAAAATTAAGGGTTAATAAGAACATTTCTAAAATTTGTGATCGTTATGAAAAAAATATTTACATAATTATTCACAATATTTCCGCAAAAAATTTTGCGATCCATTTGGAACTCATGTTTCTGTAGTTACAAAATGTTAGCGAAAAATAACATTAAACATTGCACAAGATGTACAATTTTTAAAATTGATAACAGGGGGTCGATTCCGTAACTTCACTTTCAGTTCACTTACACTCCCATTTTCTTTTTCACTTTCACTTGACTTTCATTTACTCACATTTTCACTTTCACTTCATTTTTACTTGCACTCATATTTTCACTTTCAATTTCTCTTTCACTTACATTTTCACTTACACTCACATTTTCACTTTCACTATACTTTCACTTAACTATCACATTTTCTTTTTCACTTTCACTTGACTCTTATTTACTCACATTTTCACTTTCACTTAACTCTCACTCTCACTTACACTTACATTTTCACTTGCACTTCTCACCTTTGTGAGTAAGTGACAGTCAAGTGAAAGTAAAAGTGAAAATGTGAATGTAAGTAAGAGTCAAGTGAAAGAGAAGGTGAAGTGAAGGAGAAATTCAAAGTGAAAGTGAAAATATGAGTGTAAGTGAGAGTCGAGTGAAAGTGAAATTGTGAGTGTAAGTAAGAGTCAAGTGTAGGTGAAAATATGAGTGAAAGTGAAAGTGAAAAAGAGAATGTAAGTGAAAGTGAAAATGTAAGTGTAGTTAAAATATGAGTGAAAGTGAAGTAAAAGTGAAAATTTTTCTGTAAATGGAATTGAAATTGAAAATGGAAGTGTAAATCGGAAAGATTTATTATACGAACCTGTTAATAACATTTACGGTAAAGAAACATTATTGTCATTCAGAATAAGTCCTGCGAAAAAAAAACTCAATTATGATCAATGAGAAAAACAATAGGAAAAGCAATTTCTGAATCAGCAAACACTCTTAGAAATGATTTAAATAAGAATTTTAATTTATAACCTTCAAGTCCAACTTCTCTCAAAGTGCGAGAAAATGTGAAAAAAATAAAAATTTTGACCTTGGTTCCTACAGTTTAGACGGTATAAAAAGTATGCCACGAATTTAATGCATCTAAGTACAAAGTGAAAAAGGCAAGAGAATATGCCTTAGAGAAAGAAATTGTTTAAGTATCTGAAACAAATTAAATTAAATAAGTAGCAAACATGCAAAGACATTTAAATTTCAGGTATAAAGCAGCTAAAACTCTTCCAGGAACATGCAGCAATCACTATTTTTTGCCAAGTGGATCACTAATTCGCATAAAGAGAACTTCATTTTCAGAAGAGTTTGAAGATGTGAATATTATTGATAAATAATTTGATTCAACGGTTCTTAAAGGTTTATTGTTTAATCATTTTTAATTGTTCTAATAACTAATTTTTTAATGCATACTGCATTTTTAAAAAAATGTTAATGTTAACAAATGCAGAAAAAATTAGTAACCAATTAATAAAATTTTTATTTAATACAATATAGTCAATAGTTTATGTAACGGAAGAAATAATCACATGCGAATCAACTGCAAGTCGATTAGAAACTTTGTCAATGTAGCCTCAAAAATATTCAAATTTTATTCTGCTTTATCTCGAAAAATACTTTCAAGACCAACGCAAAAATTTTGGAGTGCGTGTATTGAGTAATAATTTAAATAATCTGAAAGAATGAGATTTTTCCGTTTTTCTGGGAAGAGGTTATAAGCATTCAAATATAAAGAAATTTACAAAAATGCTTATTTTACTATCCAGTTTTTATTTATTTATGAAGAAAAAAGAAAAAATAGGCCAATAAAATCTGAAAGACCATCACAAGATCTGCATTTTTGGTAAGTATTTTTAAATTTAATGATTCTACTTTCTCATTATTATTGATCAAAAATCCCAAAATTGAGTTATTTTGTAGGCAAACTTTAAAATCATATTTTATATATTATTTCATAATACTTACTACTTTTACTAATTTATAATTTAAATCTAATCATCCTTGATAAATTGCATTTTTTAAAATTTTTCAGTAAATTGTATTTTTTTTAAAATATTTTCTATTGTCCAAAAAAAGATAGGTTACAGTACATCGAACATTTTAAATTCATATTATTCAATAAATAATGAGAATTTTAATAACAATCTTGTCATTTTGTGATTTTGAGACCTTAAATAAAATTCTTACAACATATTATAATTTTTAAAAAATAGTCGGCAACGACATTAGTCAAAATATAATGGAATGACTCTGAAAAAAATGAAGTTTGAAAGATAACCTTTTAAATTGCTGAAAACACGTTATATCCGTTTTTTTGAAAGTTATGTTAAAATAAAACTGAAATATTAGTTTCATTTCTTGTGAACATTGTAATAGAAATGGAATGGGCCTGAGGCGTTTATTGAGTTAAAAACATTTTTCGAAAATCACTTGCATACTTAACAGTAGGATTTTTTTACAATTAATTTTTCAAAAATGTCTACAGCCTAGAATTTTTAATGAATTTGAGTGTTTTTCGTTTTAAATTCAAGAGGAATATTTTTTCAACATTTCCCACTGCTACATCCCAGTAAGAAAATTTTCTTTTTGAAATTGAAGACATTAGTAATGAATCATTGTTGATGACCGCACATTTAGATGCTCAATAATAGAGATATTTCGTTTGGAATAAATATAATGAAAGAAAAGCAATAGATATAAAATGAATAAAAAAAATATTAAAGAAATATTAGAGAAATAATATTATTCTTACTTTTAATAAAAATTAAAATAAACCTTTAAATAAATATAATTACACAATTTTGAGATAAAACAATAACAAATAAATAAGAAATAATATTTAATTGACTGATTATTTCTCACGCAATACTCTTGTTTCAAAATTAATATTATACGATTCTAATATTGAACAATGAATGTACTTTTTTATTCTCTATGCATTGTCTTTTAAGAATTATTTTGCAGCTGCATAGAGTATAAAATGTTTTTCGAAATAGTTCATCTGTATATCGATCCTCATAGTTGACAAAATACAATGTAATTATCTTACTCCTCATAGAACTAAAGCTAGGAGACTCGATATTTAGATGCACACCAACATACGTATTATGAGTGGACTTGACTCATATTATAGTATGTTGCGAAGGCACAAGCTTAATTTTCTTCCTGGGAATGTTCACTATCCCATGGAATAGTGATACTCGCGATATACTATATGTGATGCAGGTGGTCACTTAGCTCCAAGAAGTGACTCAATTCTTGGGATGATCTAGGAATCAAGCTTAGAGATTGGAGTGATCTTTGATATTTTTTCTCCCACTAGGCAAGATTTGCTACTATAAAACCCCATGCAAATCCATTGTCATCCGTCAGTTTATTTCGATACAAAGTCATCGTTAAGTTCGCGTCGTGACAGCTTCATCTTTAAGCTTGACCATTCGGTAATCATAATTTTGGCCTTAAATCTTGCATTTTTGAACAGTATAAAGTTTATTCGTTGTTCTAAATATTGAGCAAGTATTCATTATCGTTAGACTTGTGAGTCGGTATTTTCAAAATTAAATAATAGATTATCCGTCATAGCCTGGGGTGCTATTCTGTAACTTCACTTCACTTTCACTTTCACTTCACTTTCACTTCACTTTCACTTCACTTTCACTTTTGAAAGTATAGTGAAAGTGAAGTGAAAGTGATGTGAAAGTGAAGTGAAGTTACAGAATAGCACCCCTGGTCTATTGCATATATATCACACTCACACAACACATGCAACCAAGTTTCACTGGCATTGCCACAAGGACAGGCCGGGGAGTCAGAAAGTTTTCTCTTGATGAGAAAAGCATTAAGACTACCATGCCCCGTCAACAAGTTGCACGTCCTGAGACCCGGATCAAACTTTCTACACCTACCCACTACTCTACCTTTAACGCAATCATCCCATCTTTCCTGCCACATTTCATGCGCTTTATTCACCACCAACTTTTTAGCATCAATAACATTCAACCCCTCCACCTCAACAGTCGCGACTAGATCTAATGCATTCATACCGATATGTTTTCTAATCTTATGCCAATTCGCTCTCATCTTACATTCCAAGTATACCCGCGTACACGCATACAACCCGACCCGCTGACATTGATTCAATTTCACACACACTGTTTTTAAATTTAGCAATTTATACCAAACAGACGCCGCGTACCATTTGCCTTTTGGCGCATTCTGTCGACATGCGGTATAAACTTCATGTCGACACCCATCAGAACCCAAAGTATTCGAAACTCTCGACATACTTGATGGTCCTAACATGGTTTTCACTCAATTCAACATGCACAAGTCTATTCATCATTTTTAACCCCCCCTTCTAAGACCATACACACCATTTTCTTATCACTAACATTCACACTGACTTTATCACCCCATTTATAAATGGACCATGTCGTCTGCAAACGCGATTACTTTAATGCCCATGCTTTCTAGAAGATTTAAAAGTTTATTCATTCTTAGGTTCTACACAGAAGGTCTGCCGATGGATCCTTGTGGGCAGCCTCTCTCGCAAACTCTCGTTACTTCGTCCATTTTATTTGTCATACTCGCAGATCTATCTATAAAATATCTTTCCCATAACCTTAAGTCTTCATTCGCACATCCAGCTTTATTCTTTAATTTTTCCAACGCAACATCTCACAAAACATGACTAAAGGCGCCCGTAAAGTCAACAAATACATACATACTTTTCATATACCTAGGCAGAGCACAGTGAACATGTCTTAACATTAAATTTGTAATACCGTCAAAACCTGGTGACTTTCCCAACTTCATCTTTTTGACTGTCCCCTTTAACTCACCTTCACTGTACTCATATGCCTCACCTTCACCAGCCTGTATCTCTTCCCTCTCGCGTAAATTTAATTCGTCCACGCGAGGAAAGAAATCATCCATCAACAAATTCGCACTCTCTTCCCACGTTCTCGTATAACGTCCATTCTTCGTTAGTCCCGCCAAACCGTATCTATCCAATTTCCCCTTACAAATTCCCTCCAGTCCGTTTCTTTCGCGTCCCTCATCATTCATTTATATTCTTTCATACAAGTTTTCCATTCTTTCGACTTATGTCTATCGCCATCACCCGTTCTTCTTCTTTCATTCTGATAACATTTTTTCTTTTTTAAACTTCCTTTCTTTTTTCTTCCAGTTCCGCGTTCCACCATAGGACTTTCTTTTTATTTCGCCTAACACACTTTTTCATGCACTCATTATTTGCATTTTCGATCCATTCATACATTATATTAACTTTGTCACCAGCCCCAAGTTCTAGGTATCTATCATACCCAAAAGTTGAGGTATAGGACTCCAACAGAAACCTATATCTTTCCCAGTCACACTTCTTGTCATTCCACCGTTTTAATTTAATCGTTTGCGATTCCACGACCGGCGCGTTAACAATCATGCTGATTATAATCATATTGTGATCGCTGAATCCCTTTTTATGCAACACCTCCCATTCGAAAGTACATTCTTCATCCTCGTAAAGAGATACATCTATATCGCTCTCACCCCTCGGCCTACTAAAGGTATAGATAGGCGAAGGCTCGTTCAACACAGATACATCCCTCTACCAAACCCAATCAGCCAGTCTTTCACCTCTGTCTAACGTTCTCTAACTCCGACCTAAGGCTTTACTATGTCAGAGATCGGAGGAAGCGTTGGCATCCATACCAATTAAAACCCGTTTACCATGAAGCATTCAAAGCACTACATTAAGATAATTAATACATTCATTTATATCCCTATTTGGCCTGAAATTTTTATGAGGTACAAAAAAATATTGATGCACCCGAATCGTCTAAAACTAACTGTTTAAATTTACCCCGAGATTTTGAAAATTTCCTAAAATTCGGGGTAAATGTAAACACTACTGTAGTTAAGCGAGGTTTAAGAAACAAGTTATTTCAAGTATACTACTGTTTTAAGGGATGGAAAAACTGAAAAAAAATTCTTCGTAGATATATAGTAAATCAACCAATTGACTGATAATGTATCATAAAATAAACACTTAACCATTACAAAATTTGTAATGTAAAAACTTGAATAACTTTAACATATTTTAATAGATTTTCATTGCTAAAAGAAAACAGCACTATTTAAGATTTAGGGGACATTCCACTTCAAAACAGGCAAAAAGAAGGCTTTTTTAATAAATATTATTAAAATAACTATGACATTTATTTAAAAAATTTCTTTTGCATGTGATAAATAATTTATTTAAGAATTTGTAAAAAAAATTCATTTTTATTTCAAAATGGCGGCGATATAAGCCATTTTCGAAAATGCCCCTTTTCGGTGGTAAGATCGATTCCAAACTTTCTAAAACAGATAAAACAAAAAACGAAGTGACATTCTCTTCGTTAGATATTTATTCAGGTGTGAAACCTCTAAAAAGTGAAATTTTCTTCCCCCCCCTTTTTAGAGTATTTTCCCCCAAAATATGCAAAAAAGGTGTTTTTATTCAAAATTTCTTTTATAAAAAAAGGGAGTTGGAAATTTTCCAGTTTTTGAGGTTCCACTTAAAGGCATGATAACGCTGAATCAAAAGCCGTTTGATTTTTTAAACTCGCTTCAGAAGAACTCGAGATATCAATCTTACCAGATCAAAAAAGACATTTTGAGAAAAACGCATTCAAAGTTTTTGTTCATAAGTTTCGAAATTTAAAAACAAAAATCATCGAATTTGCTTGAAAATCATTACTTGGGGGTTTTTGAGGTTGCTAATTACGAATATGGAATCAGATTTTAAAAAGTCAAAATGGCGGATCCAATATGGTGGACATTCTATTTTTCAAAATCATTGAATTTTCTTTAACATCGTTACGGGGGGTTTTTGAGGTCGCTGATTACGAATATAACATAATTTTTCTAAAATTAAAAATGTCGGATGCAATATGGTGGATGAAAAAAAAATTAAAAGAAAAAAATTTTCTTTTTTGCCATATTGGATCCGCCATTTTGAATTTTGAAAATTTGATATCTAATTTGTGATCAACAACACCAAATACATTTTTGTTTATCTTTTAAAAAAAATGTAAATAAGAAAACATTTAAATCATTCGATTGCTTATCTGCATACAAAAACATCTATGACGAAAAAACATACACGGACATTTTTAATTATATCTCGGAGACGGATTAATATTTTTTACTTTTCTTAGGCTCAAATTAAAGGTGACAATTTTTAAAACAAAATGGTATAAGTTTTAAATTTTTCTATTATTTTTGTAGATCAGGCAACGGACTAAACATATCGAGCGATAATTGAAAATTTAGAAAATTCAAGTCTTTATCTTTATTTTTGGCAAAATTATTATGATTTTAGTGGAGCTGCCTTTTTTTCTCCTCTTCTGTCGATCGGACCAACAATTTCCGACGGTAGTGTACTTCTTTAAATTCCTACTTGCTTATTTTCTTTCTGTTTTCTTGCTTATTTCCTTTTTGTTTTCGTGCTTACTTTACAAAATACAAATTTAATCATTCTTCTTTAAAACAATAAAAGCATAATTTAAAACTTTCATAAATTCCATGCACAAAGTCTCCACCGCAATAGACCACATGGACTTCTGCGCATCTAACCTGCAAATACAATATAAAAAACTGGTCATGTGCGAGTTGCACTCGCACTGAATTGGCAGATTCCATATACAAATATAAGAATAATACTTGTGAAATTGTAACAACAATTGGTAGGATTTTTTTCACTTTTGTGTTATTTTGGTAAGTTGAATTTTCGACACTATAGGTTAAAAATAAATAACAAAGATAAATTGAAATATTACATATTTTATATTATAAGCAATAAGCGAAGAGGAATCATTCATGAAACAAATTTTAAAAATATAGTGTCAAAAATTCAACTTACCAAAATAATACAAAAATCCTGCCAATTGTTGTTACAATATCACAAGTATTGTTCTTATATTTGTGTACGGAACTTAGTCTTTTAAAATTTTATTAAAAAAATTTTTTTTTTTAAATGTTTTTTTAAATATTTTTTTTGTGATCAGACTGTAAAAATATACTAATAAACCCATTTTTAGTTAATTAGATCAAATAATGTGGAAATTAGAAAAAAAAATTTTTAATTTTTTAGTTTTTTCTTGACAACGCTATGGCCATTATTACATAGCAAGTTCTCTATATTTTACCTGTAATATTCTCGTTAAAATACAGCAGTATGCCAAATTTTTGCCCTCCACGTTGAATAGTTTAGAAGTTAAGGGGGGGATGGTCACTTTTTGTGCATTTTTGGCCAAAAATCTTGTTATTTCCTTGACAACTCTATGACCATCATCTTCAATCACAATCTCTATATTTTTCCTTTAATCTACGCGTGAAAATTAATATATATGCCAAATTTGAGCTCTCTCGGTCAAATAGTTTTGCCACTAGAAGGGGCGGACACGATTTGCCTACGGACACAAGAGTCTCACCAATAGGGTTCCGTCGGTGAGGAAAAAATATGAAACATATGAAAAATTTGGCAATTTTTCTTAAGTGGCGAAAGCTATTACTTTATTATTAATTAATAATTTACCTTAAAATATAGAATTAGTACTTTTGTTTCACATTTTAATAATTTAATATTACATATACGATAAGTTTTAAAATTAAATGCTACATCTGTAATATAGATAAGAAGATAATATCAATTAGACATTAATGTACCAAAATTTGTTGAATATGTATTAAATAAAATATCAAATATGCATAATTTGTACTTTGGATATTTTTGTACTATTGTAAGTTGATAATAAAAATATTTTAAATGAATAATAGTCATAAAATGATATAATATTAACCATATTCTATACTGTTACTTTTCTCCTAGGTGCTGTTACTTTCCTCCTCGGGGGTTAGGAGGAAAGTAACAAATGCAGAGGTCGTGAAAAAGTCATGCTGTGAACTGTTTACTTAATCTAAATATCGAATTCAAATTTTATTTAACAGGTGAAAGTCTAAGCTTTCAATTAACGTATTAGGGGCGTTCTACGTCAGACGGACAACATCATACTTCTAGTGGAAAAAACTCTATTTTCAAAATGCTATTATTTCTATTATAATGAATGAAATAAAAAAAATTACGACAGTATTTTATAGTAAATTTAACCGTCTTTATTTTAGTGAATTTTATTTTTTAAATTAGATTATTTTTCATTGAAAAAAGTAAAAAAAACTTTAAATTCTATTTTTGGAGTCATTCGACCATTTAAACATTTTTTGATAATGGCTTAAACAATAGTTTAAAATATATACATTATATATGTTTAATGACAGAATGGCATCTTTTATCGTTCAAAAGTTATTTCATTTATAAAGGAATGGTATTTTACAAAAAGAAATCATTATTTTTGATTAATGGTTAGACTTTTTCGATGTTTTTGTGACACTGTTCACGGTAATTTTGAAACAAGTGATACATGATACGCAATATTTTTAATTTACTTAGATTTTTAATGATAAAAGTTTAATATTATTTATTACTGAAAGTAATTAGAAAATAGTAATATTAATCAAATGGCACCTCTACGCGATCGGTGTTTCAATCCCTTCTACATAGCTCGTTTAAAAATTAAAAATTTAGATTAGAGTAATATTATGTTTAGTAATTTAGAGGAAATATAATATAATAAAAAAATATTATAAAATATATAATAGTAAATAAAAATTTAATTAATTAAAATTGTAATAAGATCAAAAAATTAGTATCTTCATCTTCTAAAAAACAAAAAAATGTAGTATTTAATAAAAAATATAAATTTTAATTACACTCGATTTTTGTTATAACGAATCTCGTTATAACGTTCTCTCGTTATAACGAACATTAAAACTCTCGATACAACGACAAAAAAAACACAAACGAATTTAAGAATTTAATGTAACCAAAATTTTGGTTAACTCAAAAAAACGACAAAGTTAATCAACCCTTAACTTTATGTAACCTAAAGAATCTAGTGATCTGATTATTATTAAAACTACTTACTTTTTCATTAAACTGATTTCATAATTCATAAACATTTAATATAAATAAACATACTTTACGAAAAATTTTGCACGTATTTGACGTTTTGTACTGTTAATCACGGATAAATTCATGCGTTTTAATAGAACGTGAAGTAGGATTCTCTCTTTCCGCCGTAATATCGAGATTTTGAAGTCCCAAGATCGTCGTTATAACGAAAATCGAGTGTAACTAAAAAGACTTGGTGTTTTCATCTTCTAGAAGAAAATTCAGCGATATTAAAAGCAAACCTAAGAATAAAAAATTTTCAACAGCATTTTCTTTAAATGTAGTTAATATAATTAAAATATTGACCACCTAGAGGTGTCATATACGATTAATATTATAATTATTTGTAATTATTTTCATTATAAAATAATATTAAACTTTTATGGTTAAAAATTTTAATTTAAATTAAAATTATTGCGTATCATGTGTCACTTGTTTCAACATTACCTGAACAGTGTCACAAATACATCGAAAAAGTCTAACCATTAATCAAAAATATTGATTTCTTTTTGTAAAATACCATTCCTTTATAAATGAAATAACTTTTGAACGATAAAAGATGCCATTCTGTCATTAAACATATATAATGTATATATTTTAAACTATTGTTTAAGCCATTATCAAAAAAATTTTAAATGGTCGAATGACTCCAAAACTAGAATTTTAAGTTTCTTTTTTACTTTTTTCAATCAAAAATAATCTAATTTTAAAAATAAAATTCACCAAAATAAAGACGGTTAAATTTACTATAAAAAACTGTCGTAATTTTTTTATTTCATGCATTATAATAGAAATAATAGCATTTTGAAAATAGAGTTTTTTCCACTAGAAGTATGAGGTTGTCCGTCTGACGTAGAACGCCTCATTAACAAAAATTATTCGTTAAATAGTTTGAATGCTAAAATATAAAAACTGAATTTTGTTACTTTCCTCCTCGGTCTCCCCTATCATACAGTTTATGGTTTTTACATTATTTTTTAATGCAATTGCTTTAACAGTCTAGTTCTTGAAAAATTACTGTTTTGACAGTTTATCCCAGTATTAAAAACAATTTTTTGGTCAACGAGAATGTTATTTTTCAATATTTCTTTTCATTCCAGAAAAATGAGCACTTTGTAACAAACATTTTATGATTAGGTAATTAATGTTTTCATTTTTCCTAAAAAAATATTAAAAAACAGTTGGAAAATTAAAATTAGTAAATATTTTGCAAATTTTTAGCTTTTGAATGAAAATTTATAAACAAAGTACAAGTTTTAAGTAGAAAAAAAATTATAAATCAAATTTCTGTTTGTTGAAAACTATATTTAACCCATTAACGCCTGAATGCACTGAATTTTTAGTCTGACTTCAAACTTAAATATTTTCTAATAAACTTATTATTTTCTGTTTGACAAATAATTTTTTATGCATTAAAGTGTCGTCTATCCGAATATGATATTAGAAAATTAATAAAAAAAAATGCTTAACAATATTTTTTTGCATATAATAAAAAAATTGAACAATTTTTTTAAGGTTTTTTATTACAAATTCTTAAATGATGAACTCAAAAAATTTGTTTAACAGCTAATATTACCATAGGGCCAAAATAAGTGAAACCGGCCACTTGAAAAATTTTTGTCTCCAATTTTCAAGTTATCTATGATTTTTGGTAGATATATGAGTACACTTTTTGCCCCTAAGATATTTTTCAAAAAAAAAATTTATTTTTGAAGTAATCAGGTGTTAAAGTTTTGGGTCATTTTATTTTCATTTTATTATTACTTTGAAACAAATAAAGATAATTAGGTGAATTTTTTTTTAAATTAAAGCTTAAAGTCTATATTTTAAGGAATAAATAAAGCGATTGCTAAAAAATTAAAATTTATAATTGTTATTAACAATTCTTTTAAACAATTGCAAATTTAAGAATGTTCTCAATGTTTTTAAAACATTACATTTCGATGTTGTATTGCGCAAAACTCCAAGGATTAATTTAAAAAAAAGAAAAATGAGTAACCTTCAATATTATAGAAATTCTGTAGTTTCTTCTGAAAAAATGCAGGCGAAAATCGACTCGAGTTACTGGAAAAAGATAAAATTGCAAACGAATAAATAAGATCGTGTTTTGTTTTTTTAGAAACTTCACGTTTTCAAGCGGATTTTTAAGATTAAAAGTCGATTTTCGCCTGCATTTTTTCAGAAAAAACTACAGAATTTCTATAATATTGAAGGTTACTTATTTTTCTTTTTTTTAAATTAATCCTTGGAGTTTTGCGCAATATAACATCGAAATGTAATGTTTCAAAAACATTGAGAACATTCTTCAATTTGCAATTGTTTAAAAGAATTGTTAATAACAATTATAAATTTTCATTTTTTAGCAATCGCTTTATTTGTTCCTTAAAATATAGACTTTAAGCTTTAATTTAAAAAAAAATTCACCTAATTATCTTTATTTGTTTCAAAGTAATAATAAAATGAAAATAAAATGACCCAAAACTTTAACACCTGATTACTTCAAAAATAATTTTTTTTTTTGAAAAATATCTTAGGGGCAAAAAGTGTACTCATATATCTACCAAAAATCATAGATAACTTGAAAATTGGAGACAAAAATTTTTCAAGTGGCTGGTTTCACTTATTTTGGCCCCATAAATAGTGCACTCGATTGTTATACTTACAAAAAATATATTAACTTTCTGAATTTAAACATTTGATTTTTTAAAATGGCGCCTAAAAACACAAAAATTTTTAAAAATTTAAAATTTGATGCCCAATATACATTTTTTTTAAACTTTGTCTAAAAAATGTTTACTCGGGGGTTTTCGGGGTCGCTGATTACGAATCTGATATTGATTTTCAAAAATTCAAAATGGTGGATCCAATATAATGGACAAAAATTTCAAAAATTGGTTGGATTCTATTACAAATCCGTACTCCGGGGTTTTGGGGTCGCTGATTACAAATATGATATTAATTTTCCAAAATTCAAAATGGCGGATGTAATATGGCAGACAAAAATTTCAAAATTCAGTCGGGTTTTTTTAAAAATCATTACTCAAGAGTTTTGCTGACGGTTTTTTAAATTATATTAAACATCTGGGTCAAAATTCGTGAAGTGGGCAACTAATTTTCAGTTGGTCAAGCTTTCTTCATGAAATTTATGTTTTTCTAATTGAAATAGAAAATAAAAAATACAAGTTGAACAGTTTTGCAAAATTCGATTTTTTGTTGTAGTTATTGTTAAACAAACTTTTATGCATGAATTTAGAAAAAATAAATTTTCTAATAAACTAATAGATTTTTTAAATTGATTTTTGGTATGGTTTCATAAAAATAACACGGTTTTTGATTGACATATTTCATTTAAAAATTTAACGTAATTTGGTAAAATTATAAACAATTTATTTAAACAAATGAAAATAAATTCAACTTCTCGATCTGTTTTTTTATTTTCAAAAATTGAATATTGTTCCTTATTTAATGCCCAAGTATTTCCAAAAAGAAAAAATTGGTATTTTACATTTTTTCAAAAGATATAAATAATTATGTCCGAGCGCGCATAATACACCTTGCTCGGCGCGGAAAACGCAACATTCTGAGACAAGTTTAAACCTGCAGCACTGCACATTTTGAATCGTTACGGTTAAGGAAAAATCGACGATCGAACTTTTATTATATTTTTCTTCAAAGGTAAATTATATATTTTATAAAAAAATTCAATAATTGTTTCGTTAATGTTGTAAAATGATTGCCAAAGATTAGTTCTTTTTAGGATTCGGAATTCAATGAAATATTGTTTTATTTATTTCCAGACAGGTAAAATAGTTGAAAATTAGTTGATTTTATCGAAAATTTTTTGTAAAATATTATTCTTTTTTTAATCTAGGATCGTGTAAAAAAGACAAATAAATTATATTCCGTTACGAGTTTTCATTGTTTTTCTTTTGCAACGCATAATGTTTTAAATAACGTTTGAACCGGTAGCATTCGTGATGTTTCAACATTTAGTAGAATAATTGTAAAAAGTAAAAATTTATCAAATCATTTACTGCAAGTAAATATCATAAGTGGTAAAGTGAACTTAAAAATGCCTAAAGCAAATTGTTGTTGTAATCCTTTAAATAAAAAAGGACACAAATGGGTTTACAAGAATGTTGTTAAAGTGACTGAAAATTGGAACGAGAAATTTACTAGCTTCGTAGGACAGTACGTTTGTAAGACTTGTAAATCACAACTGTACAAAAATTCGGCTGGAAATTGTCAATTACTTGACGCATCAAAGCATAATGAAATGAAAAATTCCACAGAAGATAGTGATGAATCAAGTAATAGTGATATTGAAGATAGTGTTAAACGTGATCCTGATTTCACAAACAACGAAATTAAAAATATGAAAGTAAAAGAAGTAAATATGCTTCTTATCGAAATTGGTGAACCACCACTTAAAAAAGTGCGATTTGATAATTCAATTCCTAAAAAAACTCAAGAAAAAGACAACGTCATAAATGAAAATTGGATTCAAGATGTAAAAATAGCTATTTCTAATGCAAATTCACGAAGTTCTAAGATTTCTCTCCTGGCTACAGTTCCTCTTGAATGGAGTATATTAAAAATGAAGAATGTGTTCAATGTATCTCGTAGAATTGCATCAAGAGCTAAAAAATTATATATTGAAAATGGATATGGAGCGAAACCTGAACCAAAAATCGGTCGACGAATAAAAACTGAAGTTTTGGAAAAAGTCGAAAATTTTTATTTATCCGACGAAAATAGTCGAATATTGCCAGGTAGGAAAGACTACATTTCGATTTTGAAAGATGGAAAACGTTGTCAAGAACAAAAGAGATTAATCCTACATAATCTCAGTGAGTTGCACGAAAAATTTCAAAAGACTTTCCCGGAAATAACGATATCTTTATCAAAATTTGGAAAACTGCGACCTCGTGAGTGTATTTTTGCAGGGCAATCAGGTACACATAATGTTTGTGTATGCAAGATACATGAAAATCTGCGATTAAAATTCTTTGCAATTAAACAAGAGTTAAAAAAAAAGTGTTCCGAGTTCAACATCAATTATAGTGATTCATTCAAAGACATGATATGTGAAAGTGCCAAACCAGATTGCTATTTTTCAAATTGTGAAGACTGTCCTGGGCCCTCAAAAATATATGATAAGTTGAAAATGTTACTTGAGAGTAACAATGTATCACAAATTAACTTTCAGCAATGGACAAATACTGATAGGTAAGGAGAAGAACTTTCATTGTACAGGGTAAATTTTGAAAAAACTTTTGCTAGTAGTGTCCAGTAAAATTATTGATTTTTAAGAATTTGTATTTTCTTTAACGATCATAGTTATAAAATTTATTTTCACAAATTTTTGATCAAATTGCAACTCTTTTTAAAACTTTTACTACAAACACGTTACAAGATCCTAAAGTTCTGAACGTTCAAATGAACGAAATTTATTTATTTCTTCTCCAAATTAAATTTTTATTGCAATTATTTTGCGTTTCTATCCAAAAAATTAATTACTGAGTTTCTAAACGTAAATATTTCAGTTTTTAAATTTGTTTGTGATTAGTAATTTATTAAAATATCTTCAATAAAAAATATTTCGTTCATTTGAACGTTTAAAACTTGGGGATCATCACGTTACTTTTTTACCAAAAATATAGAACAATTTATCACAAGTTTTAATTTAAAAAAAATCAAAATGTTAAACTTAAAAAACCCAACTTCAGTTTAAAGTAATTTTCTTATTTATACTTTTAATTAGCAATCATGAATATTTGTTTATTAACTTTTATTTTTTAAGGTGCGAACTAGTAGAGCAATCTTTACAAAGAGAAGAATTCTTAAAGATTCTTACCGATGATTTACCTGCAGTTCTAAAACACGATTTTTTAACAAGAAGCCAAGCTTCTCATTTTCGTGAAGTAAGAAATACACTGAAAGAAGGAGATTTTATTATTTCGTTGGACTTCTCAGAAAATTACACTTGCCAAGTGCAAGATGCCATTCAGTCTCAACATTGGGCTAACATTCAATCAACTTTGCACCCATATGTTGTGTATTACCGAGAAAATAATACAACTAAAAGTTTGAGTTATGTTATAATTTCAGAAAATCTACATCATAATGCGAGTTCAGTGCACTTTTTCAATTGCAAATTAATCGCCCACTTAAAAAGAAAATTTGGTTCTGAAAACATAAAAAATGTGTCTTACTTTTCAGACGGTGCTGCTTCTCAGTACAAGAATAAATTTAACCTAATTAACCTAATGAAACATGAACAAGACTTCGGCATTAAAGCCCAGTGGAATTTTTTCGCCACTTCACATGGCAAAGGTGCGTGTGATGGGATTGGTGGCACCGTAAAAAGACATGCCTTCAAGTCTAGTTTACAAAATAAACAAATTACCACTCCAAAGCTTCTTTTTGAATGGGCGAAAAATTTTTTTAAGAAAATAGACTTTGATTTTTGCACAAATGAGGAACAAATTGCACATAACGAAACTTTAAAAGCTCGTTTTGAAGTAGCACAAACTGTTAAAAATACTCGGCAATATCACAGTTTCACTCCAATTGATAATAAAAGAATTGCCTGTAAAATATTTTCGGAGTCAACGAAATATGTGTGTGAATACGTTGTAAATAAGAAGGCTCAGTTGTAAAAAAAACTCTAAAGTTTTTATAAAAATAAAGTCTTTATAACAATCAAACAAAATTCTGAATTATTTGCAAACTAACTTTTCACGAACACTGGCCCGTCACACTGTTACTTAGCGGCCGATACTTTCGCGCCGAGCAAGGTGTATTATGCGCGCTCGGACATAATTATTTATATCTTTTGAAAAAATGTAAAATACCAATTTTTTCTTTTTGGAAATACTTGGGCATTAAATAAGGAACAATATTCAATTTTTGAAAATAAAAAAACAGATCGAGAAGTTGAATTTATTTTCATTTGTTTAAATAAATTGTTTATAATTTTACCAAATTACGTTAAATTTTTAAATGAAATATGTCAATCAAAAACCGTGTTATTTTTATGAAACCATACCAAAAATCAATTTAAAAAATCTATTAGTTTATTAGAAAATTTATTTTTTCTAAATTCATGCATAAAAGTTTGTTTAACAATAACTACAACAAAAAATCGAATTTTGCAAAACTGTTCAACTTGTATTTTTTATTTTCTATTTCAATTAGAAAAACATAAATTTCATGAAGAAAGCTTGACCAACTGAAAATTAGTTGCCCACTTCACGAATTTTGACCCATCTTTAGCTATAAGTTCATAAACTGATGTTTCCAATTTTCACCGCGTGGAGGTAAATGGACATCGAGAGTCTTATTTATTTATTTTTTAAAAGTTTTTTTATTTTTTTTTATAAAAATTTTTGTTTTAATTTTATAAATTAATAAGTATTAAATCAATTTTTCTAACATTTTTTCATCCTTATCGCTACTCTACTCGCTATGTGCCTGTTTGAAACATTTTTCACAGAAATTTTTTTCTTTTATTGTGTTTTCCCGAAATGTACCAGTTGCACGAAGACCTGCGTTTTTCAAGTGCACCAATAAAACAGGACAACAGAATAGGTTGACAAAATATACATGATATTTCAACCGATTTTTCGGCAAGATATTAAATAGAAGAGGTTCAAGCATCTGAAGGACTACACGACTCCCAAGAGCAAAATTTGCTAAAACCGTATTTTTACTAGAATTTTTTCCACAATAAATGTTGCAATTAAATAAGTACCCAGATGCACTACATAAACCCCACGTCTTAATTCCAAATCTAATAGGCGTCGTTTTGATAAATTGTTTCAGAATACTTCTGCCAAAATATTTGATGATTATTTCATTAATTGATACAGCTGTGGAAAAAAATTCTAAATTGTGCAAGGTTTTTTCGAAATATATTTAATATTGAACGGACTCGCCAAACTTTATCATTTTTAGAATTTGCATCTTCGGGCTTGTAAAATTTTATTTTAGATTTGATTCTTTCAAATTAATCTCTGCTCTTTGCTGATGGAATAATGTCAGTCCCTAAAAATGAATCCGCTGACCAATAATCTCTTTAACATAATCTTCTATTAAAAGTCGTGAAGATAATAATTCCTAAAAATTTATCAAATTCTTCTGAAGATAAATCTAATTTATTGACAACTGTACTTTCAATTATATAGTTCTTCAACTCTTTAGAAAAAAATTCAAATGTTTCAACAAGTGTACTTTTTACTACCTTTTTTTATCAACAGCTGATATAAGTATATCATTTGCCAAAGATTCATTATATTTTTTCTTACCCTTTACCCAATCATAAACATGATTAATTTCAAGTTTCTTTTGTGAAACAGAATAATTTTCGTATTTTTGGAAATAAGATTCTTTTGGAATTGGTATGTCATCTTCATAACAGTCAGTCTCACTTAAGCCGTCTTCTTCACTGAATTCATTTTTAGATTCATTGAAACCATCTGAGTCTGGTATAAAAATTTACTTTAAAATGATCCTCAGCTTCTTCAAACTTAATTGATTTTCGTCCACCATATTGGATCCGCCATTTTGAATTTTTGAAAATTAATATCAGATTCGTAATCAGCGACCCCGAAAACCCCCGAGTAAACATTTTTAAGACAAAGTTTAAAACAAATGTATATTGGGCATCAAATTTCAAATTTTTAAAAAATTTTGAGTTTTTAGGCGCCATTTTGAAAAATCAAATGGTTAAATTCAGAAAGTTTATATATTTTTTTCAAGTATAACAATCGAGTGCACGATTTATGGTAATGTTAGCTGTCATGAAAAAAAATAAAAAATTAAAGCGAAGGGAGTTAAAATTAATACAGTTAAAATAAGAAATAACTCCCTTTTGAAGTTAATGTTTAACTCGAAAAATTTCACTCTAAACTCTAGTGACCGTCAATTCCCTAAATTTTGTACAGTGTATGGGAAATTAAGACTATATAAGATTTTAAATACAATTATATATCACATATATTTTTCATAAGATTTTATAAGGGAATTCATATAGTTTCTTTTATAGAAGTGGGATTTTACATGATGTTTGATATAGAATTCAAGGTGGGTTTCTATGTGGAGATTTGCAATAGTAAACTAATTAAAACTCGTTAATCGATTCATCTATTTTTGCGTAAGGTAAATGCGTCAGTGCTCGGCAGCTTAAGGAATTTTTCAATTTTAAAATGACTAATTAGCAGTTTCAAAGGCAATTTTTCCAAATGAAACAAATTTTATTGATTAAAGGGGATTATAAAGAAGAGTAATTAACATCACTTTTTATAAAATCAAATACTATGTAATATTTATTTGCATTTAAAGTCGAAAATATGGAAATGCGTTAGTAATCGGCAGGTACGAAAATTGACTGTAAAAGTAATCGGTCGTCGATGCCGATGTCGCGATATTGAAACTTACCAAAAATATTGTTTATTCATACATAAAATGACTGTGTGTCTTATTATTTGGTAAAGTTGTGATAACCTGCCAACGACTAAAGCACTGATGAGCACTGGCGCATTTACCTTAATGCCCTTATAATATTTTGGAGAGCAACAACATATTCAAACATTTCTAAAATTTAAGAAATTTTTTTAAATTTAAACCTTGAAATATCAATACATAAATTGTTTGCAAACTCACGTTCATTGATTTTACAAAATTTGTATTGTAACGTTGTAAAATTTATAAGATTCAAAGGATCGCGAGAAGCTCAGTAATCGGCCCAAAATTATGTTTATTCGTTTTTATTTAATTTTTTTTATTATTTCTATTGTGAACTTGCTCGGAGCCTTTGTACTTTGGGAACTCATCATGGAAATCGCATTACTTCTGCCCCTCGCTGTTTCTGGGATGAGGATGATAGGCGACAACCTTTATTCAAAAATTGCTGCCAAGGGTTACTGATGACAACTTTAACAAGGATGAAAACGGCGTCCAATTTAAATTTATGGCCAAGCATTGCTAACCAGATTTGCCGCAGACTCAGTCTTGGGTTGAAATAAGGAGCTTCACCAACAAATAACGGACCAGATCATGACCAAAAAGAAAATAAATTATGAGATCATCATTGTTTCCAGACTTTATTATTACGTTCTGACTTGCCGCCAAAGCGCCCTGTCTTTCTATGGCCCTGTACTTTGAACTGTCCTGCTTTTTAAAAATCATCGGTTACCCAAGATTGTTGCTCGAAGATCATGAGAGACAGAAGGGAAATATTCCACTGTCTGAATTAAGGAAATCTTCTTCTCAATTCGTCATAGCATCGTCAATCGACAAAGATACACGTGATACTCTCCTCACCACGCCAAGCTGCCGGAACGCTTCACTCACTTTCTCGCTGCGATCCCCCGAGTAAAGTTGACTATAAGTTAGTGAATTGTGTTCTAGTTGTGATTGCGATCGACACCTGCACTTCTAGTAAAACAGAAGGTGAGATACTTGTATATGGTCGTTCTGGCCACTCTTTGTCTTTTTTGTTACTTTTGTCGAATTAGGTTTTCTTTGTTGGGTTTTGGTCTCAGGGTTACCTTTTCTTTATTCTTTTGACTGTTGTCGCGTTAATAGTGTTTCGTTAATAGAGAGATTAGTCTGGTGACCTTGTGTTTCTAGTTAACGAAGTACTAATTATTTTTACGTTAATTCTGCCTGGTGGCATTTATCATAATTAGTGAATTTCAATGTTTTAATAAATAAAAAATTATTTTACAAAAATAAAACTATTTAACAAAAAATATTTACCATTGAAAAAATATAAATAAAAATGAAAATTTGGACATTATTAAACAATTTGTCGATTGTTAAAACGTAGGGGTTCGTATTAACGAACACAAAAAAGCTAAGATTGGCGTCACTGCTACTCATAGAAACTTACAAAAACATGACTTTGATTGGGACAATTTTTACATACTTGACAAAGAATCTAATGAGAGCAAACGTTTAATATCCGAAATGATTCATATTAATTTGCAAATGAATGCAATAAACAAAAAAGACGAAACTCAAAATCTTAGTAATTGTTATCTCCATTTCCTTAATGAGAGAAAATATTTATAGTGTTTTCTTTGTTTGGTAATACCGTGACCTTTTTGTCTATCTATTTATTATTCGCATTATTGTAATAAGTTCATTAAACTTACTTTTACTCTTTTCATACTTATTCTAATGACTTTATAATTGATCATATTATATTAGCAATTGTGTCAAGCTAGACGTTTTAACAATCGACAAATTGTTTAATAATGTCCAAATTTTTATTTTTATTCATATTTTTTTCAATGGTAAATATTTTTTGTTAAATAGTTTTATTTTTGTAAAATAATTTTTTATTTGTAAAAGTATTTTATGTACGTGTATTTATAATTTATAATAAAATTTCAGTTTCTGAAGAGGACGGCTGTGCCGTTGAAACGTTAAGAAAAAAAATTTTTTTTTCATTCTTTTAAATGACTCGGAGTGATCGATAAATTCATCATTATTGTTAATTTTGTACTAAATTATACTATTCTCGACCCAAGTTTGTTGAATGCCGTCAATATACGTATCTTTTCCGATTGCTGAGTATTTTGAGAGAGAGAGAGAGTCAAATTAAATCAGGTTACCCACAAACTCTATAATTCCCCTTTTATTATTGTAAATTCCTCTTATTTGTAAATTAATCAATTTTTCAGTAATTGATTACCTATTTTCCGTGACTATTTTGTTAAACCCCGCTTTTCGTGATTTTCTCAATTTAATAAAAACTGTTAAACTTGAACAATGGTTTAATTGAGCCTCCCAATTCAAAAACTCGATCTGCGCTCGGACGATCAGTATGAAGGTTGTGAAAAGCTTCAAAATATGACAAAAATTAAAAGTTAAAATAAAAATTTTTTAAAAACACTATCTTATAGAGAATGAAAATACGCATCTTTTTTCTTTTAACAATTTTTTTGTAAAGTAAATATTGTAGACACTAGAGTCAAAAAACAAGAAATTTTTCATTACTCGATTTCATTGATTTTTAAAACTTAAATCGTCATAAGTTGGACAAATATTAACGGATTTTTACAAAAATTGGTATACATGCGTATTATGGTCTGCTTAAGACGATAAGATGATAAAAATAATAAAAATGACCCTTG
Organism: Leptopilina myrica (nomen nudum); assembly: GCA_032872475.1. Taxonomy (NCBI): domain Eukaryota; kingdom Metazoa; phylum Arthropoda; class Insecta; order Hymenoptera; family Figitidae; genus Leptopilina; species Leptopilina myrica (nomen nudum). The sequence goes on from CM065464.1 coordinate 30,459,945, forward strand.
GTTAAATAATATTTTGTTATAAATCAATGAGTGTCGGTAATGACAGTTTCTTTTTTTCGTCGACAAAAAGTCTGCACGGAATTTTCGCATTGAACAAACTTCCAGTGAGAAATTTGTTCATTATGAATCAAAGAAGTTTTTTGCAAAGTTTGGTGCAAATTAAAGGAAAATTATCAAAAATATATTTAAAAAAAAAGAAAAAAAATTAGAAAAAAATAGCCATTAGAAAAACATTGCTCCAGTCACGACTTTCAGGTGTTTTCATGTATTCTATTATTTGTTTATAAAAATTTAATTCTCTTGAAAAAATAGAATTGAAAATGTTTAAAAATCTTATTTTTTTAGAATTTTCAAAAGAACTTTGCAAAAATTCAATTTTTTAAAAAATTTTAAGTGTGTATCTTTTTTTAAATTAACTAATAAAAATTTTGTTTATTAATCTTCGCACTAAGAAACTTTAATACATTAGAATGTGACTCTTGGTAAAATTCAATTATTTATCAATTATTAAATAAAAATACTTTGAAAATTCGATTTGTTAAACAGTTTCTAATGAAATTTGTTAACAAATTTATTGTTTTCCGTTAAATTTCGCCAAATTTCTATTAATTTAATAATTTTCTTTAAAATTTATTTACATATTATATTTGAATCATTGACTGATGTTTTACTATCAAATTAATTATTTTTAACTAATTCAAATATAAAGAACAGTATAAATATCTATAAAAATTGAAATAAAAAGAGATTTTTTAAAAACAAATTAAAATAATAAAACTTTTTTATTTTGGTGAAAAAATTCCCGGCTTGGCATAAAATTTCTGGTTTACTGCCGGTTTTTCCTGGTCAAATTAAATTTCCGACTATTCTCAGGTTTTCCTGAATTTCCCGGTTTGTAGACACTTTGCTATTAGAATTTAATAGCTTAATCATTATTGCAAAAAAATAATAAATTAGTGATTAATCAGATTTTTAGCGTATTTTATTCAACTGGGTTAAAACTATTATAGTTATAAATAATACATTTAATATTTTAAATTGCCTTCTGTTTACAGTTTTATTAAAGGACCCCGCACTTTTACTATTGAATTTGGCTCTCAGCCAATTTTCTTGCAACTTTGCAGATTTGTAGTTTTTGACCGTCTGAACAAAAAATGTATAGGACATAACTTAAAATAATGACCAGTTGTTGAGCTACAGAAGTTCAAAGATAAAAAAATCAAATAATGTGTATTAGTTGTTCAAGATTGCTTTGTTGACAAAAAGCAATTGAATTCGCTTAAAACTTGTCACTTGGGAATTTTTAGGATCGCTGATAACGAATATGATGTTGGATTTTGAAAATTTAAAATGGCGACTCCAATATGGTAGACACATTGTAAAAAAGTCAATTGAATTCGCTTGAAACTGGTTACTCGGGGGTTTTTAGGGTCGCTGATAACGAATATGATGTTGGATTTTCAAAATTCAAAATGGCGACTCCAATATGACAGACACATTTTAAGAAAGTCAATTGAATTCGCTTGAAACTGGTTAATCAAGGGTTTTTAGGGTTCATTCAGCAGTTTAAAGAATTCGTATGCGATTCAGCTCGTTAAGGCAAAATCAGTAGACGGTTTGATAGTTTTAGGTAAAACAATCAAATGATTGAGTCAATTAAGGCAAGATCAGGGGGTGGTTTACTAGTTTAAGTCAAGATAAGTTCGAGTCTTTTTGAGACATTTACTTTTTTTCGTTTCACTTTTATATTTGATCTTATTTTGCATTATTTACAATTGCTACTTATTCTTTCCTAACTATTATAGTATCTTTTTTTATAGCTACCTTTACCAAGGTAAACTAAAAAACAAAAAACAAGTTTTGTGCGCTTTTTTTACTGTTTTATAATATTAAAGTTGAAACGTTTTTGTAAATAACTGATGACTATTGTAGTTTTTAAAAACGTCATTTAGAATCCATTTGAAGGATTCAAGACAGTAAATGCGATTAATGGTCGATGATAAAAAAATATTATTACTATCAAACCGTCTACTGATGTTGCCTTAACTAGCTGAATCGCATACTAATTCCTTAAATTGCTAAATGAACCCTAAAAATCCTCGATTAACCAGTTTGAAGCGAATTCAATTGACTTTCTTACAATGTGTTCGCCATATGAAAGTCGCCATTTTGAATTTTGAAAATGCAACTTCATATTCGTTATCAGCGACCCTAAAAACCCCCGAGTAACCAGTTTCAAGCGAATTCAATTGACTTTCTTACAATGTATCTGCCATATTGGAGTCGCCATTTTAAATTTTCAAAATCCAACATCATATTCGTTATGAGCGATCCTAAAAATTCCCAAGTAACAAGTTTTAAGCGAATTCAATTGCTTTTTGTCAACAAAACATTCTTGAACAACTAATACACATTATTTGATTTTTTTATCTTTGAACTTCTGTAGCTCAAAAACTGGTCATTATTTTGAGTTTTGTCCTATACATTTTTTGTTCAGACAGTCAAAAACTACAAATCTGCAAAGTTGCAAGAAAATTGTCTAAGAGCCAAATTCAATAGTAAAAGTGCGGAGTCCTTTTTATTCAACGTTTTTTTTAGTTCTACGCTTTGTATTTTTAATCGATTTGGTATTTTTTGTCGATGTAGTTTTTTTATGTTTCTTATTCGTTTTACTTGCTTTAAGCTCTTTAGTTGTATTAGTTCGCTTTTGCTTCATAGTATTACTTGCTACATTTGATTTTAAGTTCATCTCAGAAAAGAATGCATTAAAAAACAGTTTACCATTTGGCGTTAGATACTTAACTAAAGAAAGAACATAGTTTTTTTCTCTTAACTTATACCAAATGGTATAGTAGAAACTGAATTGTTTTTTAGTTCGTCAAAATTTATTGTAGTTTCAACATTAAACGAAACGAAATTTTTATCGTAATTTTCGTATACGTTAACTGCGCCATTTGGAAAGTACTGAATTTTTACACACGCAGAAAAATAGTTGGCTACAGTATACTATGTATTGGATACCCCAGCTATTTTAGATAGTGTCTGAAGCGCGATCTATTTAGTTGGATAGGACAACCAATTTAATTGGATTCTTAGATGTTAGATGTACTATCCAATTCTGTTGGATAGGGGAGCCAATTTGTTTTGTGAACTGTCTATTTTTTTGTTATCACTACTTTTAAGTTGGATAATGCAATTATTTCCTAATAGTGAAATAACTATTTATATTTTACGTAGGGGAGACTAAGCGCGGTTGTTACAATTTTGATAAAAACAGTTACTGTGATTAGAGTTTAACTCCAATTTTTTTGGTCAAACTATTAAATCAAAGGTATATTATCCAGCTTTAAAAGGCAATAATTGATTTAGTTTTATATCTATTATTTAAATAACTAGAAGAATTTTAGTGACAGCGTGTAAATTGTAACAACCGCCAAAAGTGAATGTCGGTTGTTACAATACCAAGAATCCTCTGCAACGTTTCTAAATTGAAGACAAATAATTTTTTATAACTATTTTTATTAATTATTCGTAATTTTTGGTACAAAGATGATAATATTGAAATGATATAGTTTAATTTAAGTACATAATTATTAGTTATATAGTTCCCAATAATGTATATTAAATAATTTGAGTTTTATTTGGTAATTGAGGTAAGTTAGATGAGAAATAATTTTCCTCTTTGAAGAAATAGACTTAAAAACTATTTAGAACGAAAGTAACAGTTGTTTAAACAATTAAAATAAAACATATCAGACTTCAACTGACGTTTAAACAATTTAAATAAAACAAATCAACTATTATTTATACTTTAAAATAAAAATAGTTTTTGACAAACCTTATCGAAATAAAAAAAGAAAATCGAAAAAGAAAAAATTAGTTGAGTTTGCAATTTTGACATACAAAATTATCGTCGCCACCTGTACAGGCCTCATGTGCCCAAAGCAAACACCCTGTACATTGCAGCACTAATACTATTTCGATATAAAAGTAACTTTAAAAGTTTTTTTCATTAATTTTGAATGATTTTGAAGTCGAATTTAGAAAAAACGAATCTGCTGAATTATGGGAAAAATATGCTTTCTCATTATCACTTGTAACAACCACGCTTCTCAAAATCGTAACAACTGACCAACAGGTACATTTTTTACAAAAACTTACTTTATTTAAAAAGTATACACTAAATGTGGACAACGAAGGCAGTTTTTTAAAGCTTAATTCTCACAGAATTGATATTAAAAAAATTACTTTGTTAAGTATAAAGGTCTATTAGTTATTTAAAGAATATCAAGCAGAGAAATATTTACTTTTGGCCTCTAAAAACCAATGTGCCTATTTTTCTACTTGTAAAGCTTGCATATAATTTTTAAACATATTGCAGTAAGTTCGTACATAAAAACTAAACATTTTTCCCTTTGGAACCCTATCTCTATAATTCACTGTTTTAGAGATATTCCATTTGTAACAACTGCGCACTGTAACAACCGCGCTTAGTCTCCCCTATTTAATTAAATTTACACATGAATATTCATAAAATTATTTGTTTATTTGATTTTACTAATTTAATTCTTATTGAATGTTTTAGATATAATTAAGATTTAAATAACATTAGTTATCACTGAAAATTAATTCTCTTTATGATTTTTTTATTTTAAAATTAACATACATAACCTAAAAAAATTTTCAGCGTTAGGTATTCCTCATCGTGGAGCGTTTGTTCCTCATCACAAATAAATCAATTTATCAAAATCATATTCTCTTTAAGAGATAATAGTGTTTCATAATCTATAAGGTTATCTGTAAAAGGGAACACAGAATTTCACAAACTTTGATTTCAATTTTGCTACTTTATTACTTGACACTTTCACTTTCACTTAATCACTTTCGTTTAACAATGTTATTATGTTCACAGTTTGTCAGCGCGATTATTTTCAAAATATTCATCGTGTTTTCGTCCATTATAGTATTTTCGTCTTGACATTTCACGTTCACGCACGAAATTATCGGAATCTAGTCGCAACTTGTTGACAGCGCATACGCATCATAGGAATCGGGACTTACAAATTTCAGTTGGCTGCTACATCCAACTCGTTGGAAACCGTATCCAACTAAATAGATATAATGACTAATCATGAGTATAAATTTAAAATTGTCACTGGAACCAACGCCGATTGTTCATATATGATTTTACATAGGTATAACAGCTAATTTCCTTCTATCCAATAAAAATTGGATATATTATCCAACCTTTTGTTTTGCGTGCAGCTTTGCTTATTTGCAATTGTTTAGGAAATTTTACCTCACTTTGTAAAAACGATTCAAAATATTTTACTTTTCCCTGCATATCAGAAACCATAATAAAAGGAGGATCCCTTGCATTTTTAATTAAATCAAAATACTCCGCATCTGTTCCAATACTTTCCATTTGTTTCTTTTTACTGCCATACATCCCAAAGTTCCTATCGCATTGGCAGTATGAATGGCCACGAACTGGATACAAGTGAACAATTTTAATCTTAAGATGTGATGACAGTAACGATAAAAACGACAAAAGATTGTAATTTTTATTTTGTCCCCCACAAGAATCAGAAAATAAATATATCTTATTATAATAAGAAAGCTTATATTCATTTTCTATTACATGTAATAAAAAATTGCACGTAGTATTTTCCCCTTTTTTGAAAAACCCCTCAAGTGATGTAAACATGTAAATTCGTGCATTGTTATCATTAAAAATATGAAAATTAAAAACGTTTAACCAAAGAAGTCGTTTGTAGAACTGATAAGAGACCGGTATTTTCGGTAAGGGCAGATTTTGTCCATAATCGAACTCGCAAAATAAAACATTTTCCTGTGATAACATTTCTTTTTTCATTATCGAATAATTATTTTTCCTTGACATGTGATCTAAAACATTGGGATCGGAAAGCTGATCGTTATTTCTATTCTCGAAACACACATTGCAGACATCGGTTCGCGGTTTAATAAAAATGAAATTCACATGAAAATTAAAATAATTAGAATAAGTTTCTTCACTTATTGGAATATTCGTGTCACCTGTAACAGCTGAATAATAGTCCAAAAATAGATAGTACAATTTTGTTAAACTTAAGTCAGGACAGAGAGAAACTGAGAGTACGCACGTAATGCAAAGCATGCTTTCCTTTGAAAGTCTGCCCCCTCGCGGCCAAAAGTCCTAAGCTTAGGTGGTCAGCTATATATATTGCCTAAATAGGTGAGATCGCACACATATGTGAAATGTAATGGCTAAGCCGAATTACAATCGGAATCGCTCGTGATCACTCGTAAAATGCAAGGAACGCGAGGAATACCGAATAGAATAGAACTAAAAAAGAGGTTATGTCAATGTTTTGACATTTTTACACTGCAACGTTTTTTTGTGGTTTTGATGCTGCTAAAATTTTGTATTTACACCAAAATTTGTAATAGTAGTTCAATGTGATATTAATAAATTCCCAGGTTAAATCCGGCACTTTTGCCTATTTAAAATTTCTGGTTTCAAAACTATACAAATTATGATACAACAAAATTTCAGATGCATTAATCGCCGAAAGACTTCTATTTACATTGTTCATATGTTCATATATAGGTAAAGGTACATTTTTCTAAAGAGAAATACACAAATTACACTGCAAAATAAATTTTCTGTATATTTACAGGTTTTTTTTACAGAAATTTGTAAAATAACAATTTTCTGTAAATTTTTACTACATAGTCTGAATGTAGTAAAAAATAGTCAAAATTATTACAGATTATTACCTGCTTTCAGAGTAGTGAATTTACAGAAAATTGTAAAATTGAGACTAAAAAGGGATTGTAAATTCTATACTTTTAGACGTTATATTACAATTTCTATAAACATTGTAAAGCAGAACATTTTTTATAGTGATATTTTAGAGATTTGAGCGTATTTAAATATTTACAGCAACAAATTCTCTTTAAAAAAAGAGGAATTAAAATTATCAAATATAATATTGTACTATTAATTTTAATTCCCAACATTTATATCAGTATTTTTACACTAAGCGATAAACTCATAATATTGCATAAATTAGGGAAACATTTGGGAATTTTATCAAAAGTACTGAAAAAATATTAAATTTCTAAAATTGAGAACAAAATTCTTGTTTCTTTCATAATATGCTAAGTTTCGAAGGTGAATTGCAAAAACTATATTTTCAATTTACCTTCGAAACTTAGCAATCATTACAAATTTTAATGGACACAAAACTTTGGCAGGGTGGCCACATATTGTCAGTAAAGTCAGGGAAAAAATTTTTATTAGTTAAGTCAGGAAGAACAAATTTTTGTCAGTAAATTGAAGGAAATACCAGGATTAAATCCTATAGGTGAAATTTTTTGCAGGGAAATTAAGCGAATTGAGACTAATTTTGAAAAATTACGAATTTTTCAACTTCTGTCCAAACATTCAAACAAAATATAACAATTTTTAGTTTGTTTAGTTAATTTTTTTCTATAAAAAGAATTTTGTCAAGGAAAATAATTTTAATGTCAGTAAATTGTCAGAAAAATTGATAAACTGAAACTTGTGGCCACCCTGCTTTAGACTTTTTCATTTCTTTCAATAAATAATTAAACTTAATAACATGTTAAATTAATTAATTTTAAATAATTAAATTATTGAATTTTTTAAGTTTTGTGATTGCAATTTTTAAAAATGATTGAGTTTTAGAAAATTGTATGTTTATAATAATTTTTGTAAATCCAAAGTCATGTAAAAAAATAATAATCACTAGTTCAGTTAAAAAAAAGTGAAATTTTTTGCCTTTGAGTTTCGGATTTTTCATTAAATGTTAATGAAAGAAAAAATTATTAATGTTTCGAATAAGTTTAGAATTTAAAATATTCTTAAAAAATAAAAATTCTATATCTGGAAATCAGGAAAAAACAAGAATGAATTAAATACAAATTATTAGTACTGCTTACTATAATTTGAATCAGTGACTGACTTTTTAATAATAAATTTTACGTTAATATAATAACTAATTAATAAATTGATACATTTTACTAATAAGTTAGTAAAAATTACTATTTATTGGTAGAATAATTATTTTATTAATTAAATTGCAAGGGTTTCTGAAGTTAGAGCCGAAGTAGAGAATCGAAAAAAATTGTTTTCACAAAACCAAAAAAATGAAACATTTTTTAAAGGTTGTAGATTGGAAAAGTAAAATTTTCCAACTAAAAACCAAAATATCACTCAGTAATTCAAAGTTAAAAAAATTTAATTTGAAAAATTTTGTAGTGCATTTAATTTAAAGACATATAGTTTTTCTGAAAATTGCATAATATTTAATTGTATAGAATTATTTGGTGTTAATCAACGTGTAGTTAATAATAATTAAATAATTTTTGCTGATACAAAATTATATTTTTTTCTACCAATAATTTTACGGTATAAAAATTTATTCGAGAAAAACTAAACAAAATTAAATTAAATTTTATTTAAAATTAATTTTAACAAACAGTACCTAATTAATTTTTTCAATTGGAATGTTCATAATAATAATTATTTTTAAAAAATTTATTTATTTTAATTTATCTTTTGTTTTTAGTTCAATTAATTTTAATTTTTTCTATTACTTTAATTTCTATTATTATTGTTTTACTTATTACTTATAATAATTATTGTTATAATTATTATGTCGCAATAGTGTAAAAATGAATAGAAGAAGGAAACACAAATTTCGATATCCTCCTCTTTTTCAATCTCAACTTTACGATAGATTTACTTTTAGAACTCAAAATCATTTTTTGGCCTATTATCAGATTAGTTCAGTTCGTTCAGTTCTATTCCTCGCGTTCCTTGCATTTTACGAGTGATCACGAGCGATTCCGATTATAATTCGGCTTAGCCATTACATTTCACATATGTGTGCGATCTCACCTATTTAGGCAATATATATAGCTAACCACCTAAGCTTAGGACTTTTGGCCGCGAGGGGGCAGACTTTCAAAGGAAAGCATGCTTTGCATTACGTGCGTACTCTTAGTTTCTCTCTGGTCAGGATGATCAAAATAATTTAATTTCGAAGATTCTTGATTATAATGTGACTGCGAAGGAGGTATTGTTTCACAATGTTCTTGAATTAAATTCTTTATGTCAACTGTCAATTTTAAATAGTGATTTTGATGTCGATCTCTATTGTCGAAAAGCGATTCGTTCTTAAGCATTTTTTTTGTACTGTTGTAAATCTGCCTACATTTATTTGTAATAGAGCACACAAAAATTTCTGACAAACTGAAGCACGTGTTGTTCTACAATGAAATTGATATTGCCACGAAATATGTTTCTTCTTTGTTGAATTTTCATTAAAATCTTTTTGATAATTTTCCATCAATTTGCACCAAACTTTGCAAAAAACTTCTTTGATTCATAATGAACAAATTTCTCACTGAAAGTTTGTTCAATTCGAAAATTCCGTGCAGATCTTTTTGATTTTTTTAGCACGCAGACATAAACGCACGATATAAAAACCAAGTAACATACCAAAGTATTAATTAATACTTTGGTATGTGCTTTAAAGCACTCTCTAATGAATTTCATCATATTACTTTATAGTTTGCATCTTCCTTTTTGTTTAATTAATCTTTCTCGACATTAAGTAAAAATTTTGCATGAAAATTTACCACACATTTACGTTTTACGTTTATACTGCTCGCGTACTTCATTGAAACTTAATGAAAATGACGTGAAAAGTTTTCTACCATCACTAACAAGTATATACACGCAATGTTAAATGGCACCAGTTTGTTACAACTAAGAAACCCGAGGTTGCCCAACCGTAAAGTTGGTCCGTCCGTAGTGACTCTCCCCTAACATTTAGAATTTTGTAATGAATTTTGGAAATTGAATATTGTTGCAGTACTTTTTACAATATTTTCTGACTTTTTCCCGACTATCGTGAATATATTTAGATAAATAGTGATTTTGAGTAAAATTCTTCTAAATAATTAAATTTTTCAATGTCAATGAAACAAGAAACTTCACGCGCGCTTTAGCGAGCGGTATTTTAGCTAGTTGTCTTTAATTTCTTATCAAATGACGAGATTGTTACGTCATCGTAACGTATTTTAAATAATATTTAAAAAACAATAATAATAGCAATAATAATTGATGAATATCTATATGTTAAATAATAATAATTGATAAAAATAACACAAAATTTAATAACACATAATTATTATTAACATATTATTATTTTAACTTTATATTAGTATTAACAATTATATATAATAAACAATAAATATGTATAATTAGTAAAAATAATAATAATAATAGTAAAATAACAATAAAAATTAACTAATAATAATTAAATGTAAAATAAGAATTAATTAATAATTACCAATTAATTATAATAATAAATTGTAACAATAATAAGAAGATAATTATAAATTAAAACAACTATAACAATAACCATATAATTATAACAAAAATATAAAAAAAAAATGTAATAACAAACAAAATTATAAAATTATAACAACATTTATAAAAAACAAATTGTAATAATATACTAAAAATAATGTACATGTGATGAACACGTGTGATCTAATAGTGAGTCACCAGAAGTGTTCCTGCAACAATAGATTTCTCCAAATGCATGGCTTAGCGAACTTTTTCTAAAATATATAGCTTAAAGAACAATTTCTAAAATGCATGGACAGAATTTGTTATAAAAAGGCCAGACTATCAAACATAATTCAGTCTTAAAATTTTAATCATAACAAGTGGTTCTCTTCGTCATAAGTGCTCTCAAATCCCAGTATAGTAGTTGTCCTGATCTATATGTGAATTTTTAAATTCAGTGCATCTTGAAGTCAAATTTGGTGTTTAGAAATATCGTTCGAGTTGTGACAAATGCTGAAAGAAACATAATACCTATTCAACTGCTTAATTTATGAGTGTCGTAAATCATCAACCTGCACCACTTACTGACCCATTAACGCACAATTGCCATTGTATCTCATCGTCGCAAGCAAGGACCAAAACCTCGCTGTTCTAAGGTAAACAGAGAAACCACTTACGACTCATTTTTAGAAAGCTAGTGCTCATTTCATCTTTCCATAATTTTGATCTTTTTCAAATATACTTTGTTCAAATAAATTTCGTTCTTGTCATTTATCCAACCTCGACCCAACTTTAATTTTTCTAAATTAAAGTTAAATCGAGAAAAATTAGGCGGTTGGCTGTACTGGTTATCTTAACCCTTTAAAAACGGGACGGACACATTTCTGAGATAACTTTTGACGGTAATTTTCTCGTCGACCAAGGGTTTTAAAAAATTAAGAATAATTATTCCTTATGTCTTGGACATCGCTCTTTCAGAATCTGCACTCGAAATTTTAAAAGAACCAAAAAATTAAAGACATTTTTTAAGAAAAAACGTTATTTTTTGAAATTTTTTTTTCCAAAATGAATTTTTTTCGAAAGTAGTGAGTCCGCAGAAGTTCGTAAAACCTTTAAATATTGCGTCCAAAATGTTTAAGCTTTCAGATGGTAAAGTTTATTCGGTTAAAATTCAAGATGGCGGATAAGAAATGACGACCAAAAGTCAATTTTTTATAATATAAAAACCTCGTGTGCGAAATTTGTAGAAAATGCTTAAATTCAGTTGAAATTATTTACTCGTGGGTTTTTGGGGTCGCTGATTACGAATCTGCACTTCGTTTTAAAAATTCAAAATGGCGGATCCAATATGGCTGACGAATTTTCGTAAAATTCATCTAATTCGATAAATATTTCTTACTCGGGGGTTTTCGGGGTCGCACATTGCGAATCTGAACTTCGTTTAAAAAAAATCAAAATGGCGGATCCAATATGGCGGACAAGTTTTCGAAAAATTGGTCGGATTCGATTAATATTTCTTACTCGGCGGTTTTTGGGGTAGATGATTGAGAATCTGAACTTTGTTTTAAAAAATTCAAAATGGCGGATCAAATATGGTTGACAAATTTTCGAAAAATTTATCATATTTCATTAAAATTCGTTTAATTATTTTACAATTTTTTATTATTATTTATTTTGTTATTTTATTAATGTTATGTGTTATTTTAGGATATATTATCTCATAAATTATTATAATTATTATAATTAACCCTAGAAGGAGTAACTGAGGTGTACGGACACCCCACGCAATATTTAAGGTACGCCCCTGGTTTAAGTAATAGTTTTTTCACGCGCAAATCCTATCCATAATTCAGTTTGAACCTCTATCTGTTGAAACCTAAAGCGCCGTCAAAAGTTTCGCTCCAGAAAAAGTTCTGTCTACTGTTAAAAAACGTGTGGGGTGTCAGAATTATTATTATTAAGCTAAGTAAATTTAAATTTTTATAAAAAACGTATTTAATCAGTTAAAATCATGTAATAAAGTATAAATTTATAGGTTATGTATGAAAAAAGTTGTATTTTATAAAAAAAGGATTTTTGTACAAAAATTCAATTTTTAGCAAAAAATTAAAAATTTTATTTCTAACTATCTATAAAATTATAATTAACTAATTGTATATATACCTATAATATTATTATTATATTATTATTAAATTGATTCAAAAGTTATAAATTTTATTGTTAATATATTCAGATATATTAATTTTGTAAAATTTTAAATTTATAACACTATTTTTAATAAATATTAATTGTTCAAGTCCACTTTATAATTCATTTTCATGATTTTCACTATTCGCCAATTGTCTTTAATTTCTATCACTTCAGATGTTCAAATAATTATGTTTTTTTACACGGAAAAGTTTTCGGGTGAGCTGCGTTCTCCGCGTGTAGAGAAGGTTTCCTAAAAGAGAGAAGGCATATCGCCTTGTAAATGGGTGAGCTTCTTTCTCTACTGGGAACGCTGCTCATCCAGTGTTGGACGAGCTGCGCTGAAAGTCAGCGGTACATACACGACTGGTAGACCAGCTCGTCCAATGCTGGCCTGCTGCGTTATCTTTTTGCGAGTACTGCTCCACCAGACGTGAAGTTGCGCAGCGTTACTAGAGCAAATAGAGTTGCTCGCCCAAAAACTTTTCCGTGTAAGTAATACAAAAACTAATTTTTTCTTCTAAAAGTATATCTATTTAAGTATAAATACCCAAAATAGTTTTTAAATTAGTGAATTTTTTAAGAAACTACAGCTTTTTTGAAAAGAAATTCAATTTTGCTATTTTTTGGTGTTTTTTTTGTTTTTTCAGTTTTTTTCAACATTTTTTTAATTAATCAAAATATGAATAATATTATTGTGTTCCTTACTAAAAAACCAATCAATCCATTATAATAATTTTTTTTACGTCAAATAGAAACTTTATAAAATAAGTTTTTTTTTTTTGCTTAGGGATTTTTGGGAAATCTGCCTACAGATACCTTGGATTCCGCACTCCAAGGTTATGTGGGGTTGGTATGATAATAAAAGAAAATATTAAAAAAAAAATATATATAAAGTAGTAACATTACTAAACTGGCGACCTACTGCCAGCCCGACCCACTAAAACCCGTAACCCTTCTTTTGGAGCCCTTTACCCTCCCTCGGAACTGTCGTAAGACTTTAGCCTTCGAGGGTGGCGCTCCAACTCTGTCGCTACTGCGACTTTGTTCTTTACCTGCGGTTCTCCTGCGTCGATAGTTAAAAAATTTAAAACTATTTCAATATAAAAGCGGAATTAACAGCACAACAAAAATAAAAAACAAATGTTAAAATAGTTTAAAATGTCAATAGATAAAATATTAAAAGGGTCTAAAAAAGAAACGTATAAAACTAACAAATATATAATGTCAAAAAGTAAAAAATTGTATAAGGACGAATAAAACACAAAATAAATTAGAAGTGTATAAGGACAAATAAATTACAAAATAAATTAATAAAAAAGGAAACAAATTGAAAGCTGTTTAAATTACGCTTTTTGGCGGCCGTCGAGGTCCTTTCTCGACATAACCGAGATTACAAAGTTCTCAACATGCCGCCAATTTTCTTCTGACTGGGTCATTAGCGATACCATATTCTCTGGTGTAACTTGACTGCTTACACCTTCGAACATGGCCCGTCTCTCTAAGTCCCATTTCCTGCATGAGAAGAGGGTGTGCTCTGCATTGTCAACGGGGAACTGGCAGTACGCACACACCTCATCCTCGCGTAATTTAAAGCGACACAGGTACGAGTTAAAACACCCGTGACCAGTGAGCGCCTGCGTCATATAATAGGACACCTGACCGTGTTTCCTATTTATCCAGGTGGCGAGTGTCGGGATAAGGCGATAAGTCCATCGACCTTTTTTGTCACCATCCCATCTTTCTTGCCATCTTTCTATGAGCCTGCGCCTCGCTTCTTTGCGGATCAGGCCCTTGCTTGGTCTTAGTTCCTCATCCGAGGAACTGCTTTCTTTAGAAAAGAAAAACATTTCTTCCCTTTCCCTCGCCAAAAGATCTGCTGGCGGGACACTTGCAAGGACCTGCACAGCACTCGTAGATACAGTCTTATATGCAGAGATGATACGCGTTGTTATCGATCTCTGCGCCGACAGTATCTTTTCACAGACGGTTAAACATCTTTTACTCCTCAGGGATGGAGCCCACGTTGGTGATGCATAGAGCATTTTAGCGTGGGCGACACTCGCCACCAGTCTTCGCTTTTGTTCACGGGGTCCGCCTACGTTTGGCATTAACCGTGAAAGATCAGCCGCACATTCGATAGCCTTATTTGACGCCGTAGCCATGTGGTGGTGGAAGTTTAACCTTCCATCCAACTCCACACCAAGATATTTAATTTCTTTACTCCACTTAACCTCGAATCCGTCCATCACGATTCGTGGGAGCTCATAACCACGTCTGTCTGTGACCAGCAGTGCCTCGGTCTTTTCCAGGGCCATTTCAAGACCTCTGGTATCCAGCCAGTTCTTTGCAAGTCGCAGACATTCGTTCACCAATGCCCCGAGAGCCTCTTCACTTTCGGCAGCGCACACGAACAACGCGTCGTCCGCAAAGCCGATTATCACCGCACCGTCGGGCAGATCCATTCGCAGAAAATCATCGTAAGATACGTTCCATACAAATGGACCCACCCTCGAGCCTTGAGGAGCCCCACGCTGCATCTCTTCCTTGAGAGTGCAGGTGTCTCCCTCATATATAACCCACCTGTCGCTAAGATAATTATCCATTATCCGCAACAAGTAGGGCGGCATGTTTTTCTTTTTTAATGACTCGATGAGATCTTTCCATCTTGCGGAATTGAACGCGTTGCGTATGTCAATTGCTACCAACGCGCAGAAGCTCTTTTTTTTATCTGGTCCCAATTTGTTTTTTCCTGCTTTGGCTATGTTCACAACTGCCTGGATGGCATCAACTGTAGACTTGCCTTTACGGAAACCAAATTGATGATCTGATAGACGATTCTCTCCAGTCAAGTGGATTTGCATTCTCTGCAGGACCATATCCTCTAGAAGTTTGCCCATCGTATCCAACAGGCATATGGGCCTGTACGACGAAACTTTATCAAGAGGTTTTTCGCCTTTCCTTAGGAGGACTAACCTCTGTCGCTTCCAGTCGCGGAAGAACTCTCCTCTATCAAGGCAAAGATTGAAGCATCGAAGCAAAATCTGGGGTAAAGTGTCGATTACCAACTTTAGGATCTCGTTACTTATCCCATCGATTCCAGGCGCCTTGCCTGTTTTCAATCTTTTGCCTGCTTTTTGCAGTTCACTAAGTGTGAAGAGTTCTTCCTCTTCGACTTTGCAAAAACTCCAGTCCATCCTAAAATATGGCTCTGCAGGAGGAAACAAAGACTTTATTATCTTTCTGACCCAATCGGGATTATCCAGGCCAGGGGTCTTTTGCCTCGTCGCTAATTTTTTAGTAACGATTTTAAAAGCCAGACCCCATGGATCCTTATCGACTGCCTCGATTAGGTCCTTCCAGCTACGGCGTCGCGACCTGCGAATCTCTTTCTTGAGGTTCTTTTTCGCCTCCTTGAAAGCCTCTTTCAGCAAGGGATCTCCCTTAGATCGGGTATATGTCCTTCTTGCTTTGAGGCATTCCTTTCTCAAGGAGGCTAGCTCCTCTGACCACCAGTGCAAGGATTTTCTTGCGGGGGAGACGCCTTTGCGTGGCATAGACGCATTGCAAGCGGTGACTATCATGTTCCTCACCGCTCGAACCTCCCCATCCAGACTGCTCGGCCTCTTCACCATCCCAAGTCCTCAATTAAATGGGCTTCTCTTAGGGACCGGCCGAACTTTTCCTTGTCGAGTCTCTTCATGTTCCACAAGGAGGTTTTGCGACTAGGAACATCCTGTCTTTTTCCTCCTCGTGTGTCTCCCATCGATACTGAGAACTCAATGTACTGGTGGTCATTTGCGGTATATTCCTCAGAGACTCGCCAGTCGCTTATGCGGCTAAATAGTTTTGACGATGCGATCGTTAGATCTATAATTGATCCGATCGCACCTCGTCTAAAAGTCCATGTATTGCCACTCTGGCGACTTTGCGTTAAAATCGCCAGTGATGATGACATCCAGCCTGGATTCTGTGAGGCTCGCTTCTAGGTCTTCGATATTGGCTTCGAAGTTTGTCAGTAGGTCGTTGGGTGAGAAGTAGCAGCTATACATACGTATATTAGCCACTTCTATCCACACGAACCCACTGCTCGTCTCCAGAAACTTGTCAACCCGCAATTCTGGGTTGCACAGCTTTATGGCGGCTCTCTTCGCCTTATCCTTGTACCAAGGGGCGAGGTCGCTTCCTTGATACTGTTCACTACAGAACAGGATATCGACCTCATTTTCCCTTGCTGTTTGCATTAGGAGTAGCTGTGCATCCTTACTTGTATGCAGGTTGACCTGCAAAAATTTTAAGGATTTGCCCTTGTAATCTTTTGCAGTTCTTCCCTGTAAACCGGGCAGGCTCTCTTTCCGGACTCATGATCCGTTTCCGACTTCCCCAGGTCCAAGCAAGTAAGGCACTTCGGCTTAACTTTACAGCTTTTCGCGAGGTGTCCCTCTCCGCCGCATCTCCGACAGTTTTTACTTCTGTCGGGGCCTTTGCAGGATAGGGTTCTGTGTCCGTAACCTAGGCACTTTTGGCACCTAGCCACTTCAACGTGCTCGCGAATTGGAGCATTTATCCAGCCGATTTTTATTTTACCAGATTTCAACAGAGTGTTACCTTCTGCCTCTGTCATACGTACCAGAGCAACCTTAGTTCCTCTGTAGCGCGGCAAAAGTCGACACTCTATCGTCAGGTCGGGCTTACCCAGCTTTTCTCTCAGGGCTGAAGTCACCTCATCCTCTGTGGTGGCTTCATCTAAATCCTTAATCTCTAGAGACCTTCTATTCACTAGAGGTGTGACCTCAGCCTTACCATGCAGGGCCGAAGACAGTGCGTCTGCAAATTTCAAGGTCTCTCCACCCTTTTTCACTATCAAGAGAACCTCCTGTTTAAAAGTTCTCCTGATTTTCCGGATCACGGTGCCCGTATCTTCTGGGTTAACCTTTGCTTTTATCAGCGGCAAGATACCCTCATACAAACTTGGGTCTCTTGCCGTGATTTTAACGGCTTCCGTGCTCCATAGCTTCAAAGGGGGCTTAGGAGATTCTTTTTTCTCGCCTGAGGGTTTCTCTTTTCGAGCCCGTTTCTTTTTATTTTTAACGACTTTAAAGCCGTCCCCATTGTCCGCTCCGTCCTTCAAGACGGTCTCGGCATACGATTTGCCAGGACTATTTGAGGGCGTCTCTTTCGTTCCAACTAGCGACTCAGAACCAAGCTGTGGGGCATCCTTTCGCTTAATTCTCTTTCCACCTTGAGTCGCCCGTTGCGGACTCGCATCTGGGCTTGCACCTTCCCGGGGGCGTTTATTAACGCCTTTTGCCTTATTTGGGCATGTCGTTGCGACGTCCAGTTGCGGCTCTTGGTCTTTGAAAGGCTCGGGGATAAAACGTAAATTCTTACGGATTATATCGAACGCACTTTCCAAAACCGTCACGCCATCCTGAATGTCACGACTGACGTTTTTCTGTCGCTTGAATCCTTGGCGCAAGCTTTTAAAGATTCCCGGGATAGCCAGGAATTGGTCTGAGACATTTGCCTCATAGCTTGTCAGCTGATTCTTATTTTGGCCCCCCCCAAAATCCGTGGGGCCTGCGGCGGTGTTCGGAGAGACACCGTCGGGAGTATTGTCCCCTTTCGGGGTTCCTCCTTGGGGTAATTCATTTATTTTATGATTCATGCTCATTATTTGGTTTTTAAATCAGGAAACCACCCTGTTGGTTGTCCTTTTGTTTATAAAATAAGTTTAAAGCGTGGGGTGTCGGGACACCCCAGTTACTCCTTAGAAGGTGAGTAAACTAACGTACTCCTTCTAGGGTTAAAACTAATATAGGGTCAAAATAAGTGAAACCGGCCACTTGAATAATTTTTGTCTCCAAATTTCAAGTTATCTATGATTTTTGGTAGATATATGAGTACACTTTTTCCGCCTAAAATATTTTTTAAAAAATAATTTTTTTGAAGTAATGAGATGTTAAAGTTTTGGGTAATAATTTTATTTTAATTTTGTTATTACTTTTAAGCAAATAAAGATAATTAAGTGAATTTTTTTTAAATTAAAGCTTAAAGTCTATACTTTAAGGATTAAATAAAGCGATTGCTAAAAAATTAAAATTTATAATTGTTATTAATAATTCTTTTAAACAATTGCAAATTGAAGCTTAAATTGAAGCTTAAACATTTTGGACGCGATATTTAAAGGTTTTACAAACTTCTGCGGACTCACTACCTTCGAAAAAAATTCATTTTGGAAAAAAAAATTTCAAAAAACAACGTATTTTTCTAAAAAAATGTCCGTAACTTTTTGGTTTTTTTTAAATTTCGAGTGCAGATTCTGAAAGAGCGATGTCCAAGACATAAGGAATAATTATTCTGAATTTTTTTAAATCCTTGGTCGACGAGAAAATTACCATCAAAAGTTGTCTCAGAAATGTGTCCTTCCCATCCTTAAAGGGTTAAAACGCCGGAACAAGTGTTTTCCTTCTGACCAGCATGTCAAACGTCCTTTTTCTAGACAGTAGACTTACTTTTTCTGTGCAACCGCAGTGTCAATAACTGTTTCTTTAGTCTACAGAACAACGCATGTGCTAAAAAAGTACGTCTACTATCTAGAAATCAGCACGTCTGACGTGCTGGTCGAAAGGGAAACTGGTTGTTCTGGAAACAGTACAATCAACAGCCTAACATTTTTTCAGTGATGTGTATGTAATTAAATATTTACTTTTCTGGAAATGGGACTTTCCTATTAACCCTTTAAGTCCCATGAAGAAACCAGCCATTGCATTAAACAACTAACAATTGCATTCATAGGCAAATGGAAAAAAGACATACCTGTTTTTTTGTTTTCAATTTCCAATTGTTTAACAACAATTTTTTAAACAAATTAACAAAAATTTATAAGTTTTTAAAATCTGTTAACGCCAATCGGTTCTACGTGAAAAATAAGAATATTTTGTATGCTTCATTTTTCTCACCAAGTCGTATTTTGTTTATAAAATTGTTATAAAAAATTAAGCTTGGTAAACAATTATTGTTGTTAAACAATTGGAAATTGAAAAAAAAAACAGGTATATCTTTTTTCCATTTGCCCATGAATCAAATTTTTAGTTTTACTTTAAATCCATTTGTTTATGCTTGGGATAAAACACCTTTTACCCAGCTTAATTTGTTTATAACAACTTTATAAACAAAATACGACTTGGAAAGAAAAATGACCTATACAAAATATTCTTATTTTTTCACGTGGAATCGATTGGCATTAACAGATTTCAAAAATTTTAAATTTTTGTTAATTTGTTTAAACAATTGTTGTTAAACAATTGAAAATTAAAAACAAAGAACAGGTATATCTTTTTTTCATTTGCCTATGAATCCAATTGTTAGTTTTTTAATACAATAGCTGGTTTCTTCATGGGACTTAATGGGTTAAAAATCCCTACATCAAATTTTATATAAAAAGCATATAGAAATGTAGGTTTTTCTTTTTCTAAAGAATAATTTTTTAATTTATTGCTTTTCGGGAAGTATAATTTTAGCCACGTGAAAAAGTTCTCGGCAATTTTCGGGATTGACTTCCAGGAACTTTTTGACGTGGGGAAACATGTTCTAGAAGCATTAAAGGACAATAAACTAGAAGCATAAAGAATAACATTATCTCTGTCACGTCTTCCGTGGCCTACATACGTTTTGGGATTGAAGTTTTACAGAGACGGTCGCTTTAATAGTAGTTGATAAATCGCATTGGCAGTCGATTCGATGGCCATGGTAGTGATTAACGCAGTGATGTCAACAATCGGAGAAACAGATAAACTTATACGGGCGGCAACTTGCGACGACTTACGGATGTCGCGCTTCAACACCATATCGGCAACACTTAGACAGTCTTGCCTCCTTCACCAAGGCCTTTTTCGACGAACCTCTTTCTCATCCTTATCGACCTTATTATGTTCACCGCCGCGTCTGTAAAACGTGTTAAGCGTGATTCTCTTGTCGTTTTAATGGTCGCTAGTCCAATTTCAACTCCACATTTACATAAGAATTTGTTAATCACTTACTGTGAAATTTATCACTATACCGCAATTTAACTAATGAAAAATATACCTTACTTTTTGTGGAGATTATTTTTTTACTTTAAAAAAACAAATAAAAAGAATAGTGTAGAGTTTCAATTTGTCACAATTTTTAAAATATTGTATACACTTTGAAGTAATCGGAAAATAATATTCAGCAGTTTTGAAAGTTTAATCGTCCAATGACTCTCCATTTGATAGATCATAAAACGTAAGATGAATAAATGTGTCTCAAATCGTGCCATCATAAATTGCTGCGCTCTCGTAGTACACTGGAGAATGTAACCTTCTCTCACCCCCTAGTCGTTTGACGCTCGAGTCCTTCGTTAGCTAATGGAATTACTTTAACACAGTGACATAGCGATTACATAATTGTAGGGCTTCACTCTCGTTGAGCAAGCTTCTCTTTCTCCCACAAATACCACTTTCCTTTCCCCCTCAAACCATTTTCCATCACATCCTTCATTATTGCTAAACAGACTTCACGAGAATTGTTCTTTGGTGACAAATGACGAAAATTATAAAGATTAATGACCCTTTGTAAAATTACAAACATAATATCCTTTAGAATTTGTTTCGTCTGCATTTTAACACTGCAGTAAAAAATCAACGAAATTAGGAGTTTCTGAAAATTTTTAATGTAAATAATATTAAATACACGGAAAAAGTACGTGAATCCTTCCTTGAAAGTGCAACAGTGTTTTTTAAATTTTAACCAGAAGTAATTTGTTCAGTTTTATAAAGTACGTGAAAGATTAGTTGACTGCGCTTAAAAATTCTGTAGAGCATGCGCAGTGTGCGTTTCTATCCAAGGTAAATGACTGCTGACCGTCTGTTTTCATTTGTGTTAATTTCAGATGTGAATATACTATTATTTTATGAAAAACAAATAGTGTTAATATATATATGTCTTCAAGAATTGACTTTCAAAAAAATATTTTTTATTTTGTGTTTCTCACCAAACAGAATGTTATGCAAGTCCCAGTTTTCAGTAATAGCATGTCTCACAGGTCGTGAAAAATTTCACCATATAGTGCATAAGAACAATAATTTGATACGTACTTTTAAGTGTTAAGTGTGTGTTTATATTTGAGTTATACGCAAATATATGTATGTTATAGGTTAGTTCATGAGTGTTGATAAACGTCAAAAAGTGATACAATAATAATTGTTCTTTGTTTGTGTGATTAATTATCCAAATATGTGAATAAATGAGTAAATTTCAGAAAAACTGTGAGCAAGTGGAAATTATTTTTATTATTTTACAGAAATATACAATTTTTGTGAAAGTCAATGAAATTCTCAAGCAAGGTACTAGAAATTTTCATTGACTGCTTTTAAAACTCTCATGCAAAAGTACTATACTGTTTCATGTATTTTGTGTCGTATCCAAAAGTCAAGTACCGAGTCAATGAAAATTTCATGTACTTTTTTTTCGTGCATTTAAGTATTTAAATATTTCTTTTAATGTGTCTCTTGTAACCTGCAAATCAATAATCTGCTGACGTCAGTTATCAAAATTGCCAAAAAGACATTTTCGTGATAGAATATGTGTATATATCGAGTGTGTTTTTATTCTGCGATTAAATCTTGTGTCAATGTCACCTTCGGTATGTGAAGGGGTAAAAATCCTTGACAGGAGGTCATCACAATCTAAATGCCTCCCATGAGGCATGAATCAAACGCATCACTATGTCTTGTCGTCTGTGAAAAAGCTGACAGCTGTCTAGTGTCCTTCGTACAATGGGACGCAATGCGAAACGACTGTGGGAGGAGAAACGTTCTTTTGTCTTCAACACACGTTGTGCATTTTCCATAATTGCACACTTTGACATAATTTTATGACGTAACACCAACATTTTTTCAAGCGTTTGAAAATTTTGTTAATTTTATTTTTGTTAAACTTTATAGGGATTTGAAATACTGCGATACGCATTCTGGTGACAGAAAATTTAACTAATACAACGGGGTCGATTTTGACATTTTACATGAAATAGTTTCTAAATTCGTAAGTTTTATATTTAAAAATCCTAAAATATAGCATGATAGTTAATAATTAAATTAATTTGTAAAAAAGAAAATACTACGAACCAGTCACATTCAGTAAAAAAAATAATATTGCTTAATATTTTGAGATATTCATAAGCAAAGTGTGAAAGCAATAATCTTACTTTATTTTATCACAATAAATACTTTATTAAAATATGTTCAATTAATTGTATTCTCAGTTAATCATGATTTTAAATTAAAAGTAGTTTATAAATATTATTTTTTCGTTACAGTGTGACTCCTACATCATATTTATTTAATGTTTTCTGATTGGTAAATAAGAGGCACAACATAACCTTAAAATTATTCTTTAACTCGATTGACCCTTACTTTTTTTGAACAGGACACTGTATTTCCTCTTGAAATTTTAATTAAATATTTAGAAAAGATATTTTTTAACTTTTTATTCAAGTAAATAATGTTTTTCGATATGAAAACAATTCTTTTATTGACAGGTGCATTTACTTATGTGATTTATTTTACTAAACATATTAAATATTTGGAGCGTATTGCATTTTATAATTTTTTAAAACATGCGAATAAACAAACTGAAACAATTTTTAGCCCCCCCCCAATAACTTTATTCAACTTTTTATATAAAAAATAATTAAAAAGAAGTCTGAATCATGTGTGTTTGTTAAAATTGAACCCCGTTGTCGACCTCCATGTTTGTTAGTGACGTCATGATTACAGATCCCTATTTATTAAGTTAAAATGTTACAAACCTTATTACAATTGTTCAACCTACTTAAATGTGGGGTAACGTATTTAAATTTTTTTTGAATTTTTTTAATTCCTTAATTGAATGCATAATACTTCTAAAATTAAAATTTCAAGTTTGAGTAAAATTATACAATTCCTCGAGTTTCGCAAAAAAATATGGCAAGATAATTTAACCCACCAACAGAGAACAGCGCAAACAATTGACGCGTTGCAATACGAAAAAACCTCATCCGGCCCGCGTACATCGGTTCCTAACATGCATAAAATAATCTCCTCATGGGAACTACAATTCCCAAGAAATTTAGACGCAAACGATTTCCTTTCACCCCAGCCTAAAAATTCCCGTACAGGATCCTTAAAGGATCCTCTCGGGAGCCTGTACAGGTCCTGTGCAGGATCCCATACAGGATCCCGTACTGGTCCTGTACAGGATCCTATACGGGATTTTGGAACAGGATCCTATACGGGATTTTGGGACAGGGTTCCTGTGCAGGTTCCGATGCAGGAACCTTAGTTATCAAAGATTTGAAGTAAAGGTCCCTGTACAGGAACACTTGTAGGATCCAGTACAGGAAACTTTGTAAAGGTTTCTATACAGGAACCTTTGCAGTTTTGTAAACTGCAGGTACTTAAGTGTAAAGGATCCTGTAGGGAACCCGTAAAGGATCCTACACGGTTTCCTTAATTAATTTATTTAACTTCTGCGCAGTAGTTTTCTATGAGTTTCTCGAATGCGCAATACATTTTTCTGTCCAACAATTCATAAATATGAATAAAAAATCGCATCAATGCAACAAACCGTGAAAATTCGAGACCAAGAGGCAAAACAACCCTAAAAACAACGCGGTAAAAATCAGTTGAATGCAGTTGACTCTTAACCCCCTCCAACTGAACAAACAAAAAACATAGCGAAACAAAACGAAGCGAAAGCCGACAACCAATCGAACACAACGAAGCCAGCGAAAAAGCCCACTAAATCGGAACCAGAAACCGATTTAATAAGAATTAACATTTACAAACAGCAAATAAAACATTTGCAATCCAAAATGCCACCAGAAACCGATTCTACATCCGACCCCACCAAGGCTTCTAAGCGAAGCCCCTCGCGCAGATCGCGCCGACGCTCTACCTCACGTTCTTCACGCTCCTCTCCTTCCACTTCATCGCAAAAGGGGGGAGGAAGACGTAGACCATCGTCACGAAAAAGCCGCGATAATGACAATCGAGGCCGAAATAATGATAAAAATAATAGTCAAAATAAAAATAATAATAATAATAGGGGCGGATATCGAAACGACAATCGCGGTAGAGGAAATAGAAGCGGATGGAACAGCAATCGATGTTGTGATCTTAACAACAGTTGTAACAGCCAACACTACTTCTAACATTATCCTCAAAATTACCCTGGCTACTCGCAGATGTCGCCATCTTGCTCTCAGCAGTACGGTCACCCATCACCACAACCACAGCAATGGTACGACAACTGCCATCCCGATCTTCCAAATTTCCAGTTAAAAAACGACAAGGTAGCCAGGAGAGACTAAATCTTCCTGGCAAACAAATTGAATCAAATAACGCAATTTAAAAAAAAACGATAACCAAAAAAATCCATTAGCCCACAAAAATCGCGTAAAAATCGACAATGAAGCAATTTCAAGATGCAGCCACACCACAGGCGAGGCAACGCTGACTCCTGAAAAGGTCACAACGCTTAACAAAGCGACAGCCACTCAGGACGATGCTAGTGATTCCGAAGATGACTGGGGCGAATGCTATTTTACGAATTCTGAAACGGATTACGAAGACTCTGATGAGGATACCCCCACCACCAATCAACAAGATACAGTGGAGGGGCACATTTCCTCACTCAAGACGTTACCCTCGTCGCCTCCTAGTAACTTTTTATTATCGTTAACGGAGAAAAGCGAGCGTATTGTACACAAAGGGCCCACATTGCCCTTACCGTCTCAGAAACGTTACAAAATCATTACTTCGATTAAAATTGTCGATAAAGAATTTGAAGGACTTTTAGATACGGGTAGCGACCGCACTTTTATGTCAGGCGAAACATTTGACCAAATTAAAGAATTCGCAAACGGTGAACCGATTCTCGACGCGATAACTCGCGCAGGTGTACAACTCGCGCAACGCGATTTCGTAGCTACTCCCCGCTACTCCACGAAATTTAATATCGAGATCGATAATTGCAATGGCGATATGTGGTTCGCAGTCCTAGACGGACTCACCACCCCCATTATTTTAGGAATGGACTTTATAATAGCCCGAAAAATTAAAATAGATGCTAGCAAAAATTATTGGTCCATTGAGGGTTCAAAATTGCGACACCCTCTAAGTTTTGCACATAACACAAATAACTCCTTAAGATGAATGCAACTCGTTGAGCTAACAAACGAGCAAAGAAAAATTTTGGACGAATTTATTAACACAAAATTATCCCAATTCGCCGACTACACCGGTATTGTTAGCGACTTGACTACACACGTCATAAAGCTAACTGACACTACGCCTTTCAAAATTAAGCCTTATCGTCGCAGCATCGAAGCTGACACAATTATCAATCAACAAATCGATAAATACATCGCTCGAAATTTTATTGTTCCGAGCAAAGGTCAATTCACGAGCCCCGCGATACATGATGCCAATATAATTAGCACGATTGACCTAACCGATGCGTTCTACCACATACCGATCGACCCGAAATCGCGTGAATACACCTCTTTCATAGTTCCTGGTCGTGGACAGTTCCAATGGGTCCGAATGCCATTTGGCCTCACAAACGCGCCAGCTACTTTTCAAGCTTTCACAGACAAGCTAAAACAAAAGTTCGTCAAATACATTCTCCCAGAAAGAATTGCAAATCAAGTCCACGCGTACTTAGATGACTGGGTTATAATTTCGCGACCTTTCGAAGAACACATTTTAATTTTAGACATTGTATTCACCATCTTGCAAAAAGCAGGAATGACAATTAACCGCGAATAATCATTTTTCGCAAGGTCTTCTGTCGAGTATCTCGGTTATATCCTTGACAAGGGCCTTAAGCCACTGAGAAGGAATGCTTAGCACTAATAGATGCGATGAAAAAGCTTCGTTGTTACCTCGAGCTTACCGAATTTACCGCAGTAACGGACCACTCAAGTCTGACTTGGCTTCAGGGTATCAAAGATTCTCGAGGCAGGTTAGAGAGATGGACTCTACAGCTCTCCACTAATCGTGTGAAAATTGAACATCGCAAAGGAACGTTAAATGAAGCGCCAGATACACTCTCGCGCCTATACGAAAATCCTTCAGATGACACACAAACAACGCAGCTGAATGTCACGCGCAGTCTTATATGGTATGATGAGATGGTGAAACTCGTACAAAAAAAACCAACTCGCTACCAACGATATAAGTTAAACCTTAATAACGAACTTTATTATTTCAAACCCAATGCGTTGAAACAAACAATAGGTGATAACAACGCATGGAAAAAAGTATTAAAAGAATCAGAAATTCTACCCACTATCGCAAGATACCACGACTTACCACAATCAGCGCACCAAGGTGTCAAAAAACGTATCAGTCAATATTGAACTCTTTTTATTGGCCTGGTATGCGCGAAGACGTTAAGCGTTACGTCAGTGACTGCGAAGTTTGCATTCGATGCAAGCCGGATAATTCGCCCCCCAAGGCTTAATGTATCCACGTAGAATCCAAGAGCCATGGGAAACGGTTTCCCTAGATATAATGGGCCCCCTTCCACTCTCAAAAACCGGTAAACGATACGTCCTGGTGTGCGAGGACATTTACACGCGATACGTAGAATGCTTTACCCTTACGTAAGCTGACGCGCCAAAGATAATCAAGTCTCTCACAACACTTGTCAACCGATGGGGAACTCGGAGAACATTCCTTATTGATAACGGTACCAAGTTTGTAAATAAAAATATTACAAAGTTCCTACAAAAAGTCGGTTCATCTAAAAAAACAACTCCTCTTTATCACCAAGTCGAACGCGTAAATAGCAATTTAAAAACGATGATCGCGAGTCTTCTCGGAGACGATCAACGTGAGTGGGATAGTTTACTCGAGGAAATTCAATTTGCCCTCAACACCACAGTCCACACTTCTTTAGGAGTCACACCCGCGTTTTTTAACTTTGGTCGCGAGCCAAGACGAATTGGTGAAAACACGATCGACATTGACGTTACAGACATGACGCACAAGGAGTGGGGGGAGAGACTTAAGAAAATCGACGCGTTTCGAGTAGAGATCGAAAAACACATGGTCAAGGCCGCGAAAAGGCAAAGTAAGACTTACAATAAGAAACGTAAACCTGAAGCAGAATTCGAGGTTGGTGACTTGGTATTTTATCCAAATAAAGTACTTTCCAATGCCGCGAAAAATTTCAGTTCGAAACTCGCTCCGCGTTACACAGGTCCAGCCAAGATAATTGAAAAATTGTCTCCCTTGGTAGTCGTCCTCGGAAACGTTAATGGAAAGAAAATGAGAAAATACCATATTGATGATGTAAAACGCGCTAAGAAAGGTCTTCGATCCCAAACTATGTAACGTTTTGATTTCAGATTCACCATGGATGCGTCAAACAACCACAACACCGAAGCAACAAATGCAGCAGAGGTAAAATCCTGTGCCTTACTCCAGCAACACACGGTTCGCAGGATCATTTAGTGTCTTCTTTTTTCACGACGGAACCTTCTGGACTTGTTCTGCTAAAAAAGGCTGAACTCGACGCGATATTAAATACACACCAGTATCTGCTAGACGAAGTCAGAGAACTGCGTAACTCGAAAGAAACATAACCATCATCTCCCTCTTTTTCAAGCGACAGATTAGAGAAGCTCGAACAACTCGTCGAATTGTTCCAAGATACCATACAATCACCGAGGAACTCGAAGCGACTCGGGAAGAACTCCAGGATTTAAAAAATAAGTCAGACGCTCAACAACGCGATCTGGATTCATACGAAGTGGATTATAAAGACCTCGAAAATGATTACTATCGCCATGAGGAATTGTACAAAAAAACACGCGACTTATTTACTCACAAAATCGCTGAGGTGTACAAGATATAAAGTCCCACATTAAGGCCCATTTTAAAACTCGTAGCTCTAAAATATAGGTAAAGTTAAACATTTATTTTAACAAAAAATTAAGCGATTATTTATATTTATTTATAAAATACATTGCTTTTTAAAGTATTATTAAGTATTTGTAAAGTATTTGTAATTTATATTATATATTACTAGAACAAATTCTGCGCGCTACGCGCGCCCATTTAGTTTTTTTAACTATAAACTAATATGCTAAAAAAATTATAGCGATACCACAACATTGTGAAATATCATCTAAAATTACTACTTTTTACTAATCTCCATCCTTATTTATAACGCACTAAAATAATAATGCTTGCATTATTGCTTACTTTTTCCAAAAATTTAATTAAAAAACGTAACTTTTGGAAACATCGTAATTTTTATTCAAACATGTATATACTTTTACAGATTCAAATGAAAATACTTTCAACAATATATTTATTTAATCCTGATCAGAAATATTTTCTCTTAGTCTTTTCCTACGTTACAACATATGGGATTATTCCGATTATAAAGAAATCATAAAATTCTTTGCCAGATTCAATTATTTTCATAAATAACAATATTTATCACAAGAATTCTATTTTTTAGAACTAATAATTTTTTTGAAAGAAATTAAAATATTCTCAAAAAAGTTAACGAATATCTCGTCATGAATTCAATTACAAATTAAATCGAAAAAATCAATATTTACTATTTTTATATAATCTATTAAATAATTTTATTAAACCATTCAATTATTTTCATAAGTAATAAAATTTCATTTATTAATACAATTAAGGTCATCGCAAAATTTCAAATATTTTTAATAACGTATTCATTACATAATTTTTATGAAGAAAAATGAGAAAAATATTATCAAAATAAAATTAAAAATTCTTTAATTTGAGATAATAAATGTTAAATGCAGACAGAAAGACCTCACAATTCAAGATAACTTAAATTTTCTATTACCCCATAAATATGTTCTTGAAAATTGAAGTAACAAGTTAATGATAGTACTATAAAAGTTATCAGAATATAACATTGAAGTGAAATTGATAGAAAACTAATGCAGCTAAAAAACTGCGGTTTATTGCGTTAGAAAGAGCGGTTTATTTACTAGAAGAGTAGATAAAAAAGTGAAAATCGATTTTTTCGGATCGTAGGTCCTTTTTAACTGTCCGTGTCACCTATTATTTCCTAAAGAAATTTGTACGGAATAAAATGATTGTACTCTGGATAATACAACATATATATCTGACCATGCTTAGAAACATCACTTCTTAAATCAATAAATATTTTATTAAAGGTTTGCCTTTAGGATTTATTAATGGTCATTGCGAAAGCCAGTTTTATAGAAAATTGTCATCTTTTAGAACTAAATGGATATAAAATTTCTCAATATAAAGTCACTTGATGTTAAAAAACAATATTTCCTCTCTTATCTCCCGTTAATATTTGACATTTAATAACATTATGTGATAAGTCTAAAACATGCAACCTTGTTCCATTACACGATCCCTCATTAATACTAAGATTACTAATAAGCATTATAACAGAATTAATTCTTAAATGCAATTCATGGGTGGCAAAGAAAGTGGAGAGAGTGTGTTTAAATATTCTGGTAAGAACACATCAGTAAAATTTCCATTATCACAATTTTCAGTAGAATCAATACTTTTATATATTTTTTCACCTTTACTGTCTAAAAGACGCATCACTCTCTTATTAATATCATCAACATCAAAGTTTCTAGGTGATAAAATTGCACACCCCGACAACTTCTTAAATTTATTCTGTTGTATTAAATGACCAAACGTTTCTTCAGCAATATCTATATTGCCTCGTTGAATAATATGTTCTGTTACTTTCATGTTATCATCTACTAGCTGTCGTACCCGTCTTCGACGGGATTGTTTCTGCTAATAATTTGATGGGGTGTCTACCCACCGGGAATTAAATTTTACTGGGAAAACTAATAACTAGTAACCATTAACTATTTCGTTAAAAAAATATTATAATTTTTCTATCAAATTTGTTATTCAGGAACAGTATTTGTCAATTTTTAGTACTTTATGTGTTTGTAGTACTGCAATTAATGTATTAAAATTTAATCCTAAATTTACACTAGCATTTGGAGTCAAAGTTAAATCTAATTATAAATAATTGTGTCGCAATTAGACTCTACGTTACGATTGCTACAACCTAAATAAAATCTATATGTTAACGCTAAAAGTTGGACCCAAATTTTGACTCCTGTTATCATAAATATAACATCAATAAAAATTAAAGTATAAGGCAGTTTTTAAAATAAATTACTATACTAAAACTTTTTTAATTTGGTAAGAAACTAGAACCGTCAAAGACTGGTACTGGTATATAACATATTTTCTTGAATAAGAGAATTTTCATAAAATAAATCAATTTTTGTAGCCATCTGCAGATTTATTTATGGCTAAAACTAAAAATAAAATATATTTGAATTTGTTTAAAAAAATAAACCGGGTAAAATCTGGCAAAAGCAGGGACTTTTGTTAAACGAACATCGACACCCTGCCTAAGATTTGTCGTTACATTGCTTAAAACATCTATAGAAGTTTAATCATAAAGTAATATAACTTAACTTTTTACCATGTAAGATTTACCTAGTACAATTTAATGATAGTATCGTATCATAGGTGACTTACAATTCTAGACATCCTGCAATATAATTTTTTTCATAAAATTTTTATCATAATCAAATCTATTTATAAATTTAAGGCAAATTTGAGAAGGCACATTTTTGACGTTAGTGATGATAAAAATAACAATGAAAATTAAAATATTTAAAGTCTAACGCCCTTAATTTGTTTTCTGTTGTTAATGTAGTTTTAATTACTATTATGTTTTTTGTTAAGTACAAAACTGTACAAAATGGTCTAGAGCGCGTTTATGATGAAAATAAAATAAAATCATAAAACATCTCTATTTTTAAAGTTTCTAAAGTTCTTTTAATTAAGAAATATTGAATGAATTGGATAAATAATTATGAAATGCATTATTTTGAAGTCACAATCCTCTTAATTAAAGACCCCAAAAATACTACTGAATTAAGCTTGATAGTAATTAATAACAATTATTATTTTTTCGATTTTTTGATATTGAAAATATTTTTATACCAACATGTTAGTCATACTATTTTTGTGTAAAATGATGATAAGTTGTGACTAAATATCATGTATTATTCAAATATACAGAGTTTAAAAGCAATTCATTAAAAAATGTAAACTTTGAAAGTTTGCAATTTTTAAAATTTTTTGAAAACATTTTTATACTTAAATCTTAGTTATAGAACACTATTTTTGCAAAATTATGCTAAAATGTGACTAAACAACATGTAATACCTAATTATAGATGGTTTAAAAGCAGTTCATTAAAAAGTATAAAATTTGGATATTTGTGATTTTTTGAACTTTTTAAAAATAATGTTTATACTTACATCTTAATTATAGGACATTTTTTTGGCAAATCTATTCTTGAATGTTATTAAATAACATGTTATATTCAATTATATAAAGTTTAAAAACATTTTTTTTAATGTAAAATTTAAATATTTTTGATTTTTGAATTTTTTGGAAAAATTGAATATCTCTCGTTCTAATTAATATTTTTCAAATCTGTAAATTTATAAACCTTCCTTGGCCCAAAGTCAAACATTCTGCGAAATTTGGTTCTAAACGGTTAAGCCGTTTTTAAGTAATTCGCGAACAAAGATTTTTTTGACATACGGACATACATATATACACGAAATTTTTTTTTGCAGTTTTGGGATCCTGGATGCTCAAAAGGAATAATTCTATGTCAAATTTATATTTCGGAGCAATGTACAGACAAAAGTCTCATCTCATATATATAGATATCATTTAATTCACCATTACCAACTTTAAGTAGGAAATCTACAAATTCTGTTTCCTCTGGTAAAGGTCTCATACTTTCTATTAATGTAAACTTTTGGAAATGTTTCCATAATTTACAATTTTTTATTGATAAATTTATTATTTCTGATCTAGTACCTCGTTCTTTTATCGGTAAAATTTTGTCGAATATCTCCTCCTAGGATAACCATTTTTCCACTAAAAAACTTCATTTGATTTCATTATGTCTCTTAATAACTTATCCATAAACATTTTTCAAGATCCTCCACAATCATTAATATATTAGCATTTAGAACTATTAAAAGAAGAATCTTTTATGACTTCAAGTATATAATCAACTATATTTTTTTGTTCAACATTTAATTTATTATAATTTTGCTCTCCTATCTTGATATGTTCAAAAATATTTACATTATGAACCTGTGCAGGTAAATTTTCATCATTGTCTAATTACACTGGTCGACATAAAAAATAATTCAAAGATCAGACAATGATAATCTTATAGGATTTTCATAGCTGAACACAAATATGAGCTCCAAAAGTGCCCATCACGTCAAGATTTTGAGAAAAGTAGACCCAAAGTTTCAAAAATCCTGTTTTTGGCCGTTTTTGACCACGTATAGAAAATGATGCTGACGCGCTTGAAGCCTCTAATTAGGCTTAATTTAAAACATGAACTGTCAACTATAAAAATCAAATCGAAAAAGTTCTAAATCAGTCAACAATTTTCATATAGCACAACTTATCCATGAGTGCGCGCCCCCTACTTGAACTCATACACTATAGCACTCTTACTTATTAATTTTATTTACGTTGTTTATTGTTATTTATCATTTTTGGACTCGCTATATGTTGCTGATTAAATTTACTCTATGAGTGCAAATTAATTCAAAGCCTAAGTAGAGAATTCTAGCTGTCGGCATTGTCTTCTACACGTGATAAAAAAGGCCAAAAATAGAATTTTTGAAACTTTGAGTCCATTTTTCGCAAAATCTCGACATGATGGGTACTTTTGTGGGACATATTCGTGTTCAACGATAAAAATCCTATAAGAATATCATTGTCTGATCTTTGAATCAGAAAAAAATAACTTTTTGTCCACCAGTGTAATTCCTGAAAATCAGTTAAAAAATATCCTTCATTTAATAACATTGATTGTATATTTTTATAAGATGTTTTTCAGCATCAATATTTTCAAGTTTTGAATAGTCTTCTGACATTTGAGCCTTAAATTTTTCCCAAAGTTTTTCTGGATGTACAGGATGGCAATGAATTATTTATAATTCTTACAAAGAATTGTCGAAGTGAATGAGACATCATCCATAAGTTAGCTTTTTCCATTGTCAAAATCCACTCACTATCATCAGAAGATGATAGTGAATAACTATAAATAAATTCATGAATAACTCCATTAACATGACGACCAACAATAGCCATGGCATCCTGATATTGCTGCATCATATTACGAGGTGATTCTGTAAAAGTTGATTAAATTCCTTATCTCTAATAACTATTTTGTATTTACAATACGGTTTAACATTCGGATCTAAATTACTCACTGATTTTAATTCCTTTGTAGACTTATTATAAACCGTTACATAAGATTCTGGTATTTCTCCTTCAGAGTGAAAATACTACTGCTGGTTTAAATGGATATAATCTATCTAAATAGTTCATTTTATCCTCATTTAAAGAGCCTATGTTTAGACTGTCAAAAATATAAAGTCTTGTTTCATCATAATAAGTGCAAATCCAGTGACCGGATTCAAAAGAACCACTAAAAAGTATTTGAATGTGCCTCTTTTTTCGATTGGAACTATCAGATCAAGCTCTTTTAAACATAAAGTACTTTGCATATTATAAAACAAATTTGATTGTTTTTCTAAAAGCTTTTGGAATTCATGCATATGATCATTATTCAACATTGCATTTTTATTATTTATTATATCATAATTTCAATCACTTAAATTAACTAATTCTTTTTTATTAGCCATGGTTCTATTTCGTAATGTTAACTAATATAGTAAAAATAACTTTTCAATAAATAACGTATTATTTATTAAAAAAAGAAAGATAAAGCATTTAGTACAATTTAATTAAAATGTCCATTCCCATTTCCAACTAAAATTATTTCCACTTCTGCCTTTTTTCTTTATTTTCAATTCTCTTGTATCCAATTTCAATATGGATCAGACTATTATATATCGAATAAAGTCGTTGCGGCCTAATTTTAGAAAAAATTGATTCTTTCAGGAATGATACTTTATGGTGTCTAGGGAACGAAATAAAAAGAAATATGTTAAAATATTTATTACTTTTCTCAAAATATGAATGTAAAGTGGAGAAGGTGTGAAAAAATGTCACTTTTTTAGCTGTTAGAAAATGTATTAAAAAACATAGGAAAATGCTTCAAAATGTAAAAAAAGTTATTGATTCTTGTTTAAAATTACTTGATTAATTAATCCGTTTTCAATAAACTAGTAAAAAATTAAAATATTAGATAAAACATGGTTTTAAAGTTGGTGTGCCAAATAACCTAATTTTTGCAACTTTTATCAATGAACTACAAGAAAGTGAAATTGTTAAATTAAAAAAAAACTCACCGAATATAGAGCATTTTCGATGAAGTTTCAGATTTTCTTATCAGTTTTTCTGTTTTTCCTTTAAATATACAAGAAATATTAAGTTGAAAATACGCGATTTCCAAATTTTTGCAAACTTTGCAACTTAATATCTCCGTTAAAGAAAAATAAAAAAATTTGGCACTTTCACAGCTATTAAATCACACGAAAATCTACACGCACCAAAAAGTTTTGTTTTGGTCCCGAATCTAATTTAAGAGATACAAGTGTTTAAAAATTTTACTTTATTTCAGGTTAAAACTGTATATTGTCTTCTAACTGAAGTTGGTTTGAATTTGAATTACCGTGATCAAAACATAGCCAAGGAGAAAAAACCAACTTCAGTTAGAAGACAATATACAGTTTTAACCTGAAATAAAGTAAAATTTTTAAACACTTGTATCTCTTAAATTAGATTCGAGACCAAAACAAAACTTTTTGGTGCGTGTAGATTTTCGTGTGATTTAATAGCTGTGAAAGTGCCAAATTTTTTTATTTTTCTTTAACGGAGATATTAAGTTGCAAAGTTTGCAAAAATTTGGAAATCGCGTATTTTCAACTTAATATTTCTTGTATATTTAAAGGAAAAACAGAAAAACTGATAAGAAAATCTGAAACTTCATCGAAAATGCTCTATATTCGGTGAGTTTTTTTTTTAATTTAAAAATTTCACTTTCTTGTATTTCATTGATAAAAGTTGCAAAAATTAGGTTATTTGGCACACCAACTTTAAAACCATGTTTTATCTATTATTTTAATTTTTTACTAGTTTATTGAAAACGGATTAATTAATCAAGTAATTTTAAACAAGAATCAATAACTTTTTTTACATTTTGAAGCATGACTGCGTCTACACGTCCGTCTGGCCGGATAAAAAAATTTGTCCGGCTATTTACTGTATATACTGGTGATGAGCGTTTGACAGTATCCGGATAAAATAATAAACTTTATAATTCGTCCGTCTATTAGATTCTTACAAGTATAATATATTCCTTGAATGTTTTGACATTTTTAGGTTATGGAGGTACTTAATGTTTTTTTTCTACGAAGTGGCAATTTCGCCCGTCGCAGTGAAAATAGGTATATGATTTACTAATTAAAAATATTTATTAATTTTGCTTCCTCATAAAGGAAGCCTTATAGTGATGTCGATTTCCGAATTTTTTAAAATCAATTATTTTTACAAATTTTCAAGTGTAGTATATATAATTCGTCGAGAGGAACAAATGTCCGGATGTATGTGTGTATGTATGTGTGTGTGTATGTGTGTGTGTGTGTGTGTTTCTTTTGTTGGAAGGGGGTTGGTTTTGGATTCGATACCTTCCAGTACTTTTCTTTTGTTGGAAGGGGGTTGGTTTTGGGTTCGATACCTTCCAGTATTTTTCTTTTGTTGGAAGGGGGTTGGTTTTAGGTTCGATCCCTTCCAGTATTTTTCTTTTGTTGGAAGGGGGTTGGTTTTGGGTTCGATACCTTCCAGTATCAAATATAAAGTCAATTTGACTCCGGTTTTGTACAAAAAAGTTTCTAATTGGTACTAGAAGGTATCGAACCCAAAACCAACCCCCTTCCAACAAAAGAAAAATACTGGAAGGGATCGAACCCAAAACCAACCCCCTTCCAACAAAAGAAAAATACTGGAAGGTATCGAACCCAAAACCAACCCCCTTCCAACAAATGAATAATTAATAAATATTTTTAATTAGTATATCATATACCTATTTTCACTGACGGGCGAAATAGCCACTTCGTAGAAAAAAAACATTAAGTACCTCCATAACCTAAAAATGTCAAAACATTCAAGGAATATATTATACTTGTAAGAATCTAATAGACGGACGAATTATAAAGTTTATTATTTTATCCGGATACTGTCAAACGCTCATCACCAGTATATACAGTAAATAGCCGGATGAAATATTTTGGGAGCTAAACGTCCGTATATCCGGACGTTTAGACGATTTCTTCGTCCGTCTAGCCGGACGTATAGACACTTCGTTGAAGCATTTGTCTATGTTTTTTAATACATTTTCTAACAGCTAAAAAAGTGACATTTTTTCACACCTTCTCCACTTTACATTCATATTTTGAGAAGAGTAATAAATATTTTAACATAATTCTTTTTATTTCGTTCCCTAGAGACCATAAAGAATCATTCCTGAAAGAATCAATTTTTTCTAAAATTAGGCCGCAACGACTTTATTCGATATATAATGGTCTGACCCATATCTATTTCCAATTTCCATTTCTAATTTCCATTTTCAATTTTCATCATTTAACTATCATTTCGAAATTAATACAACTTCAAATTACAAAATGTAAATCACTTTTATGAAATATATTTACAGACAATTTCTTATCATAAAAAAAATAAAAACTGCAAGAAAAGAAAATTTTACTATCTATAAATGGAAAAAAAATTCAATTTACTATGTGGAGATAAGTTCTTAATTTTTAAACGAAAACAAAAAAATAATTTTTATAACAGTTGCATTTTAACATCTATTCCTAATGAATAACTTTTAAAAAAATAATATAATAACAAAATGAACAGAAAAAATTAACTTTTTACTATTTAAACGAAATTAAAAATATAG
Organism: Leptopilina myrica (nomen nudum); assembly: GCA_032872475.1. Classification (NCBI taxonomy): domain Eukaryota; kingdom Metazoa; phylum Arthropoda; class Insecta; order Hymenoptera; family Figitidae; genus Leptopilina; species Leptopilina myrica (nomen nudum). The sequence goes on from CM065464.1 coordinate 30,497,581, forward strand.
TATCTTCTTTCTAAATAAATTTCAAAAATCGGTCCCTGTTTATAACGCAGAAAATATAACGCTATTGCTTTCTTCCTATTTCCAAATAGAAATAACATAAATCAGTCTCTGTTAATAACGCAGAAAATCTAACGCTATTGCTTTCTTTCTCTTTCCAAATAAAAATAACATGAATCAGTCTCTGTTAATAACGCAGAAAATCTAACGCTATTGCTTTCTTCCTGTTTCAAAGATAAATAACATAAGTCTGTCTCTCCTCACCTAATTTGCATATTTACTCGTTTCATAGAAGGATACTATACAAAAATAAAATGTTTGAAGAAATTTCTTCGTTTTAAATGGTTTGGCACATTTGGTTTGTCTCAGAATGGCGAACTATAGGTTTCTCTTTACAATAGGACGTATTTTATGATTTTTCGGGACCCTTTTTTTCTTATGAATTTATTTAGGTAGAAAGTTTGTGAATTTTTTATGCATTGAAATATAAGATAGAAATATACGAAAATTTCATACATTTTCTAATTTTTTTTAAAAGGTCTTTCAAGATGCTTTCAAGCGTCAGTTGCTCTTCAGCTTTGGCAAGAGAAAAACTTAAGCCGCGAATGAGAAAAATATTTTAAGTTTTAGTGATTGACTAATTACTGATGTTTCTTCTTTTCATCCTGATTATTTAAAGTTGTACAATATATAGTGATAGTAATATTCTGAAGTGATGGTAAAGTGATTGTGAAGTGATTCAACTGTAACTAATTCCAAGTGATCAATGTTAAATATTTTAGAAAGATATTTAAGAATTATGTAGACAAAATTCATTAATAATTTTGCAAAATTGAATACTAGTGCTTCTAAATAATTTAGTTGACTTCATTTATTTAGGATTATTATACACACATTTCTTTGCATTGAACAAATTTCAGTACCTACAATACCTATCTAATTTTTATTCAATAAACAATTTTTTAAAAATTTGTTTAAGAGTTTTTTAATCTTGCACACCTTATATTAAAATCATTAACGATTTTAATAAATTTGTCATTAAATAAATGTAATATTATTCAAAGTTAATCAAAATGATTCTTTCTTTCAACAATGAAATTTGCTATTTTATCAATAATAATACTTAATTACTTCAATCACAATAATTATTTTAAGCAATACAAATTTATATATATGTATATATTTAATATATTATATTTTATTTAATAAATTTTGTTACAATAATAATTTTCCTTACCTATGCTTTTAATTAAAATAAAAATAAATTTTTAGGTCAGTGAAAACAATTGATGGATTCATTAATCCAATTTAAAAATCAGTAAAACTGCCTAATTTTACTAATAAAATATATTCTTAAATTTTATGAAAATAATTGATATTTTAATGAAAACGAATTATTTGAATAGTTATAATCACTTATTAAATAAATCAAATCTACAATTTTTATCATTCACAACAACTGCTTTTTTCATTAATCTTCACTTATGTTATCAGTGAAACCAATCATTCTAATAATGGATTTTATTAGTTTTATCAATAACAATTATTATTTGCAACTATCAAAATTACTGATTTTAATGACAAAAATTATTGAAATTTCAATAAAAGTCAAGGATTTTAATATTACAAACAATTGAATAAAACAATAGATTCAACAGTTTGTATTATTCAAAACAACTGATTTATTCAGTATTTTTGACTGATTCAATCAATAACAGCAGTTGACAGGTTTGAATCAGTCAAATGCACTGGTTCGCTAGTGAGCGGGTTTGAACTAATTAAATCAGTCAATTTTGATTGAGAATCAGTCAAATTTGACTGATTCAAACTAAGAGTGTAGTAAGAAGATGATTTAGAGGCTTTGTAATTATAACTTTATTGGATTAAATAAAACAGTTTATTAATTGGTTACTAACTTTTTCTGCAGTTGTTAACATTAACATTTAAAAAAAATGTATTATGCATGAAAACATTAGTTATTAAAACAATTTTAAATGATTAAACAATAAATATTTAATAACCATTGAATCAAATTATTACGAATTATTACGATATTCACATCTTTAAACTCTTCTGAAAATGAAGTTCTCTTTATACGATTTAGTGATCCACTTGGCGAAAAATAGTGATTGCTATGTTACGTTTATAAATTGATAGTCGCTGTCGTATTTTTGTTCTCAGTAATTTACTTAAAAATTCGGAGGTCATTAGCAAAGTTTTCAAACAAGAAAAAGATCTTAATTAAAAGATAAATAAAATTTAGTAGTAGACATTGTAATGCTCAGCTCTATGGAAGCTGTTATTGATATTGTGCCTATATAAAATGAAAATAGGGAAAATAGAAAGGAAAAATAAAAGATATAAATGAGAATAATATGATTGGTTTAATTAAAAGCTAATAAATAGTTAATAATTGACCTGATCTCTTCAAAATAGGCTTGCAAGGGGGATTTCGGGGTCGCAGAATAAGAATCATAAGTTAGATTTCTTAAATTAAAAATGGCGTATCCAATATGGCGGGAAATATTAAATTATCGCCAATTTACTTGCATTTTTTTACTCAGGGGTTTTTGGGAATTTAAAAAATTTATTCCGCCATATTGGATCCGCCATTTTGAATTTTGTAAATCTAACTTTAGATTCTTATTCTGCGACCCCAAAAACCTCTGAGTAAAAAATTGCAAGTAAATTGGAGATAATTTAATATTTTCCCGCCATATTGGATACGCCATTTTGAATTTAAGAAATCTAACTTATGATTCTTATTCTGCGACCCCGAAATCCCCCTTGCAAGCCTATTTTGAAGAGATCAGGTCAATTATTAACTATTTATTAGCTTTTAATTAAAGCAATTCTTGTATTTTTTTGACTGGAAATGTTCAAATGTGCGCGCGCATTTTGTTACACAGAAGTAGGGGTGTTACATAACAAATGATATTATCACTCAATAACAGAATCAATAAGATGTATAAAAAATATATAATAATATTTTACCCAATGTCAATAGAAATGTTTCTATAAAATATAAAACAATTTAGAAATTATATGTATATTCTTGGCTAGAAACATACACTCTTTGTTTGAATCAGTCAAATTTGACTGATTTAATTAGTTTAGACCCGCTCACTAGCAGACCAGTGCATTTGACTGATTCAAACCTATCAACGACTGTTATTAATTGAATCAGTGAAAAATACTGAAGAAATCAGTTGTTTTAAATAATACAAATTGTTAAATCTATTGTTTTATTTAATTGTTTGTATTATTAAAATCATTGACTTTTATTGAAATTTCAATAACTTTTGTCATTTAAATCAGTAATTTTGACTATTGCAAATAATAATTGTTATAGATAAAACTAATGTTAAAGAAGAATTTGATTAATTATTCAATAAAACAAATCATTATTTTGAGTAAATTCAACTTTAACTGTATTGAAGATAATTTCAATGGGTTAAATAGGATTAAACTCAAAATTTATCACCTCAAGGTAAACGTTATTGGTTTTTGGGAAATAAAATTTATATTCAAAAAGTAATGAATCCCTTCTTTAGGTTTATTATCGGTTCAATAACCCCGGCTAGACGGTACTTTAATTTAAAGAAATATAGAAAAAGGATAAGGTGGCAACAGCCTAATAACTGTAACAAAAAACACTAATTGCAATATGAGTGGAATGTAATATTCTCAGTTTTATTTATTTTAATGTGATTGATATTAATATAAAATCATACAAATGACCAAGATTTTTTGATTCCCCTTAAAATATTTATGTTTATAACAAGTAATAATTATTATTGTAAGATATCCCATTTTAATAAAACACGTTCTATTTATATTCTCAAATCATGTATAACACTACAACTTTCATGATACTTAACTATTATTTATTGCATATAAGATAGTATTTGTTTATATTTTTATACGTGTAGAATATAGTTATGTGTGAATGTAACCATGTATAAAATAATGTGATAACTAATAATCAACTCACCAACTTACAATGTTATTATTTTTAATCAAGAACAGAACAAGTTGTTCATTTCATGACCATTTCGCTTCCTCAAAATATTATAAACCAATTGCTTAATTTAATTTTAATATATTAAGGTAATATTTCCAAAAACACAAAATTTGAATTTTTTTGTGAAAAAGAAAAATATTGATTAATTTTATAAATTTTGATGCAATGTGCACTTTGTATATGTCAATCGATTCGTTTTTTTGTCAGAAATGTAATTTTGAGAATAATTTATGAAAATATTAAGAAATAAAAAAGTTATTTCAAAAAATACAAAAAAATTTTTTTTTCAAATTTTGAAAAAATTGTATAAAAAAAAATTTTGTAGATAAATTTGAAAATTCTTGTGTCAGATTTTAGGTATTAATGACTGCAATAAACCTGCAAAATTTCAGGGCAATCCATTAAAATTTGTTAGAGATAATTTGTACACAATTTTTTGTGACATACACACATATATACACACACATACACACACATACATATACACACACACATACATCTGGACATTTGCTCAGAATTTAATATACATATATCCTAGATGAAAATGAGTCCATATAACCATGTTTTGAAAAATAGAAAATCGTCACGAATGCAAAGCTTCCTTATGAGGAAGCAAAAGTATCCTGTTACTTTTCTCAGGTAAACAATTTTTAAAAAATTGTTAATTAAACAAAAATTAGATAGGTATTGTAGGTACTGAAATTTGTTCAATGCAAATAAATGTGTATATAATAATTCTAAATAAATAAAGTCAACTAAATTATTTAGAAGCACTAGTATTGAATTTTGCAAAATTATTAATTAATTTTGTCTATATAATTCTTAAATATCTTTCTAAAATATTTAACATTAATTACTTGGAAATGGATACAGTTGAATCACTTTACCATCACTTCAGAATATTACCATCACTATATATTGAACAACTTTGAATAATCAGGATGAAAAGAAGAAACATCAGTAAATAGTCAATCACTAAAACTTAAAATATTTTTCTCATTCGCGGCTTAAGTTTTTCTCTTGCCAAAGCTGAAGAGCAACTGACGCTTGAAAGCATCTTGAAATACTTTTTTAAAAAAATTAGAAAATGTATGAAATTTTCGTATATTTCTATCTTATATTTCAATGCATAAAAAATTCACAAACTTTCTACCTAAATAAATTCATAAGAAAAAAAGGGTCCCGAAAAATCATAAAATACGTCCTATTGTAAAGAGAAACCTACAGTTCGCCATACTGAAAATCAATAATTTGTCAGTGAAAATGTACGTGACTGATTAAATCAATCAGATTTTGACTCATTTAAACCAGAGTGTATTAATTTAGATTCCAAAAGAAGTGGCACAATCTTAAAAAGTTATTCTATTATTTTGTCAAAGATAAAATAATGGAAAATAAAATAATGTCTCCGTTTCTAAGAGTGTACTCTGTAATACGCGCTAGGGCATTGTTCTGTCCGCGATAATATTTTTTCAAGAAAAAGACCTATACGTCATAAGCATATTTCGAAAATATTGAACTAATAAAATGCTATATAATATGTCATGATAAGAAACTGTAAAATAATCTATTAAATATTAAGATTTTTTTATATATAAAAATAATTCAGTACGAACGTAACAGCAGCGTGTTTGTGGAAGAGCTTTTAGCTGCTTTACACCTACAATTTAAATGTCTTTGCATGTTTGCTACTTCTTGGACTGTAACTTTAATGAAGCAAATTCTATGAATATTTTCTTTACAATAGTCGAACATGTCGTTGACATTCGGCATAGGTTGCCTTCCTCTTACTCTTTGAAGACTAGCTTTTCGAACTAACCGTTTGACTGTTTCACCGATAGCATCAAATGGACTTTTCCGTGACTGGTACCAAAATATTCCAAGTTGCTTAGACGCCAAAATCATGAAAGTGATTTACCAAAATAAAACCTTTTTTATTTTTATATTGGCTAGGCACTCCATCAGAAAGTAGTGAAAATGTTGCAACATTTGGAACACACTTTTTAAATTTTCTATTTTTTTTGTTTGAAACGCGTAAACGTCAGAAGCTGAATGATCGCTACGATTGGAAATAATACAATAACTCTTGTTTAAGAGTTCTTCATTTATACGATAGTAAATAACAAAAGGGTGTAGTGTCACTTGTTCATGTACCCAATGATATGATTGGATTTCGTCCTGGATAACAAATGTGTAATTTTGAGCGGAATCTAGAAGAATAATTAATTTATTTTCAGGAGGAGATTGTTTTAAAGAATTTAATTATAATCCTTTTTTTCACACAAAATTGTGTTCTTTCAAGGTTTCTAATCCTTGTATTACAGTTTCTATAAAATCCGATCTTGATTGAACTACTGTAATCGAATTAGCCTTGTTAGTACTTAGATGCATTAAATTCGTGGCATACTTTTTATACAGTCCAAAATGTAGGAACCAAGGTAAAAATTTTTATTTTTTCTCCTATTTTCTTGCACTTTTTAAATTTAGTTTTAAGATTTTCTACGAGAGACTTATATCCTTCCGCTCACAACAAAATTTCAGAAGTTGGACATGAAGATTATAAATTAAAATTCTTATTTAAATTATTACTAAGAGTGTTTGCTGATTCAGAAACTGTTTTTCTGTTGTTTTTTCTCTTTAATCATAATTGAGTATTTTTATTTTCGCGGGACTTATTCTGACTGACAATAATGTTTCTTTACTGTAGATGTTATTAACTATTATCTAATGTTTAAAATGTCCACTTTATATTTATTTATGGAGAAAAAAGAAAAAATAGGCCTCGAAAATCTAAAAGACCATCACAAGATCTGTATATTTGGAAAGTATTTGTTAAATTTAATGATTCTATTTTCTCATTATTACACAGGCCGACAAAATTTCATCAACTGCCTGTTGCCTAAAATGTTACAGCCGATTCTTACAGGATTTTGTCCGTATAATACGAATCTGACCTTGGAAATATTTCATTGGCTCTAGTTTTTAAGCAACTTACGTTTCAATTCACAAAATACGCATTTTTGATATTTTTTGAATGAATGTTAAATCATAAACCGAAACAGTAAATTTGTCTGCATAGGGCCAAATTAAAGCATAAACACTGCTAATCAATATCCAAAAATAATTAATTTATGTACACTTTAACCTATAATGTCCAAAGAGAAATACGCTGTTCCATAAACATTGAAAACAACAGTACTTTTGACCATGTAAGGCAATTTAAATAAAAATTAGTCTCTCTAGGGGTTTTTATGGTCGCTGCTTATTGTTCTGTATTCAGATTTCAATATTCCAAATGGCGGATCCAATATGGCAGAATTTTTTTTTTAATTTTACATTTTTATCATAAAAGGCGTAAATTATTTTTAAAAATTGGTTTCGCCACTTGTAATTTTTATATTTCATAGTAGATTTGTAACGAGCGATAATAAAAAAACCCCAGAGTTACTAATTTTGACTTGAATTGCCTTACATGGTCAAAAGTAATGTTATTTTTAATACGTTTATGGAAGAGCGTATGTTTCTTTGGACATTATAGGTTAAAGTGTACATAAAATAAAAGAAATAATTATTGAAAGTATTCCTAAGCTATTGAACGTAAAAGTTCAGGCTTAAAAACAATTTTTGATTTAATTAAATTTTAATATTTAATTAAATATAAAACAAGTATTGTTACTTTTCATATTTTTGGGACGTAACAGAGTCATTCCGTTATATTTCGACTAATGTCATTGCCGAAAAATTTTAAAAATTATATTTTGTAGGAATTTTATTTAAGGGCTCAAAATCATAAAATGACAAGATTTTTATTAAAATTTTTATTATTTATTGAATAATATGGATTTGAAGTGTTCGATGTACTGTAACCTGTCTATTTTTTGGATACCTATCTTGTTGCATACTTTGCTTTATACAAGAAAGGCGTATTATTGTTACTCTATGCTACCTGTACCGGTGCATGCTAAGTTGTTCCATATAACCCAGCAGTCAATAAAGTAACAATTATTGTCCTAGGGAGATAAAGCTTGGGAATACTTTCAATAATTATTTCTTTTATTTAATTCAATTGATATGGAAATGACAAAAAAAAGCAAAAATAGTTCCATACATTCACATAAGACGTATGCAACATTTCTGGAATTAGGAATGTTAAAATTGACAAGAGAAAGACAAAAAGACATAGCAAATTAAATTGTTACTCACTTTTTATACACTTTAAAGATGAGATAAATCGTCGAAATTGGATCTGGATGCAGTGATGAAGTCGTTGAAATTTTTATTAGAACTTGGAACTTGACTTAGAACTTGAAATAGAATTTGACTTGAACTAGAACTGGCCGAAAAATTCTGAGTTTTAATTGACAATTGTTCGAGAAATGAATTTTCCTTAAGGAACACGTATATTTATGTAACTCAGGGCTCGGATTGAGCGCCTTTTTCGACTTTTCTAAGGAAATGCGACTTTTTCGACTTTTTTGTGAAAAGATGCGACTAATTGACTTTTTCGAGATTTTTTAGTAGAATGCGACTGAAATTTTTAAAATTTTTCTAAAAATTAAAGTTAAAGAAAAAAGTTTTAGTCAACAAAATGTTCTGTTAAATTTATTTATAGATTTCTTTCAAATTAAAAAAAACATGAATGACTTTTTTTAAATAAATATTTAATTATTATTTTTCCATAAGAATTAAAATTCTTCAAAAGATTCAAATTCAAACCTTTTTGAAAATAAACTACTTATAAAAAAATTATTATAAAACATGAAGAAATCGATCACTCCGAGTCTTCGACTCGGAGCAATCGCTATCTTCATGTTTTATAATAATTAAATATAACCGATTGAGAAAATCACTATTTTATATTATAAGATTTTATAAAAAAAGAATTTTAAAATAATTAAATTTCTAGAATGAATTTTTACATTCTCATCACATGAGAAAGTATTAGTTTTGGTCGAAAATTGACTTTCGCTAATTTCATGAAATCTCGACGTTTTGGGGTCCCCTGAGTCCGAAAAACATGGTCTAAAAAAAGTGTCTGTCCGTATGTCTGTCTTCGTGTCTTTCTGTAGACACAATGGTGTCCCTACGATAACTCTTGAAAAACTTATTGCATCAACTTGCAACTTTGCATGCACAAAGTTAGTGTTAAAATAAAGATCGAGTTCGTTAGCCAGCCATTTTCATCGAAAACTACGCAAACTACAGTAGTTTCAAAATTTTAAAAATTCAATTTTTCCAAATTTCATTAATTTTGCTTCCTCATAAAGGAAGCCTTATAGTGATGTCGATTTCCGAATTTTTTAAAATCAATTATTTTTACAAATTTTCAAGTGTAGTATATATAATTCGTCGAAAGGAACAAATGTCCGGATGTATGTGTGTATGTATGTGTGTGTGTGTATGTGTGTGTGTGTGTGTGTGTATGTCACCGATTCTTGTGGACAAATTTTCTCTTACACATCTTGATGGATTTTGATAAGATTTTGTAGGTGTATTACGGTCATGAATACCAAGAATCAGACAGAAAGATTTTCAAAAATATATTAAAAAAAATTTTTTTCAACATTTTTTTAATTTTTAAAAAAATTAATTTTTTGGTTTTTTGAAATAACTTTTTTCTATATTAAAATTTTTAATAATTCTTGTCAAAATTGCATTCCTGACATAAAAACGAATCGATTCATGTATATAAAGTATATATTTTATCAAAATTTATAGAATTAATAAATATTTTAATTTTTCACAAAAAATTAAAATTTTGTATTTTTTGACATTTTATCATAACTTTTAAAAATAATTATTCTATAATAAAAAATTGAATAATTAATATTTATTCAGGGTACTTTACGCGGTTTATTAATTATATTTAATAAACTATTATAATTATTTAACTTTTAAAATTATATATAATAATATATATTGAGGAAGCTAAATGGTCATGAAATGAACAACTTGTTAACTTTATATTACTTTCGATTACAAAAATAAATTTTGTCCTTTCTGAAGGTCGGTTGCCGTACTGCCGACAAGACGCCGTAATGTGCAGAGGCGCGTCCTGCCGGAAGGCCCTTCCGAAAGTTTAGGCGCTTGGACGTTCTTTTAAAAAAATCATGCAGAAAATTTATCTAATTGTTCATTTTTAAGTCTTCAGTAAATTTAAAGTTTTTCTTATAAGAATTATACTGTCACATCCACTCTATCCGGATTTACATGTTTTTAATCATTCATTTGATATTATTTACAATAATCACATATATAGGGTGAACGGGACATAATATCTAAGGGGAGTAATGAATAATTGTAATTTATTTAAAAATCGTAAATTGAAATGATTTCGCTCCAAAGACAATTTGATCTACTGCAAGTTTCTACAGAGTTTGATTATTTATTATTCAATCACTGTTGTAAGAAATATAGTAGAAAAACTGTATTTCACATATGAAAGTAACTTTTCAAAATTTTCATTTTTTCGTTCTAATTTTTTTAAAATAACTTTAAAAAAGAAACTAAAATTGCTATTTAAGCTTGAAACATTTTTTGAGGGTCAATTTGAGATTTTTGATTCACACTTACAGTATTGATAAAAATTACAAATTATTTCCCAAGTACCCCTAGAGCGGGTTGGCTAATGCAACACGCTATGCATAAAGTGCAACCTATGTCCAAGTAAATCAACAAAGTGAAAAGTTAGCCATTCCGCTCCGGTCTACACTACACAAAAAAATTAATACTTTAAGAATATTTTAGCTGCTTCTGCAAATCATGTTTCTGCTAAAAGAGAGTTAGTATAATTAAAAATAACTTCACAATTTTAATCATCAAGACCAAAAATATACATTTAAATCCACTTAATCTTGCTGCGAGCGAAGCGAGCCATTTGCGCGAAGCGCGGATTATAATGTGTTTTTTTTATTTGTAAAGATAATTAAAACTTAAACAATAATTTTATTAAAATTCTTTGCAAATAATTGAATTTCAGAGAAGAATTTTATTATTTATAAGGATATTTGAAATTTTAAACAGATTTTTTTTATATGTTTAAAAGTAATTGGATTTTGAAGAAGAATTTCACTAGAATGATTCTATAGAATTTCTACATAAATACTATTAAATTTTAGTGATTTTTAATTAGAAAAACTTTAAATTTGTAAAATAATATTTTTCAACAAATTTTAGGCCAAAATAATTGTTTATATCCTTTAAATAAGGGAAGTGCGCCGGTTGTGGGCACCCTTTTGTTTTTGCCTCGTAACATTTGTTCATGTGCATATTATTGAAATATATGTGTACGAATTTCAAGCTAGAGGTCTAAGGTGACTGTCAGTAAAAGAATTAAATTGATTCCTTTAAATAAAAAAGTTTTATTTGAAATTTCGTGAAATGGAAATTTTTTGACAAAAAAATTTCTGTACCCGGTTGTGGGCACCCTTAAAAAATCCTCTAAAAATGGAAAAATATTAAAGGAAACCAACACAAATAAAGAGGAAATAAAAGTTTTTTTATTTTAAGAGACTTCGCCGGCATAAAGAACAAAAATGATTACACGTTTTTACACGATGGTCATCGCTAACAGAAGCATAATGCTAACATGTGAAGTAGCTGGCCCGCATATCATAACGCACTTCTAATGCGCTGAACGACTATATTCATCGCATTTAATGGAGTTTGCGGCTGTCAATTTCCTTGGCAGAAAGATTAGATAGATGAGACAGTAGTCCACATCATTGTCAGATGGTAGAGCCTCCTTGACATAAAGGTGCCCACAACCGGGAATGATAGTCATTTTTTAAAAAGACCAACACATTTTGTGATGCAGGATTTTGGTTAAACACGAAGGTAAATCACAAAATATAATGACAACACTGCAAAAGAAAAATTAATCCCTTTTTTCTGAACAAATCTATACCCATATGTATTGTTAACGGACACGACTTGCAATATTTAGATTTGTAAAGTCTGCTTGCCATCGAAGTTTACGTAGGGGTGCCCACAACCGGAGCGTGCCCACAACCGGCACACTTCCCCTATATAAAATTCATTGAACTTCGTAACCATTCATAACTATAATGTTAAAAAAATTATTTTACGAAATTTATATTCCTTCTAATTAAAAACCACTGAAATTTAGTAGAATTCACGTAGAAATTCTGTAGAATCATTCTATAGAATCATTCTATAGAATCATTCTATAGAATATTCTCTAGAATTTATATAGAATGATTCTATAGAATGATTCTAGTGAAATTCTATAGAAGTTTTTCAGCTGGGTATTATTCCAGATTGTTTAATGCTAAAGTATTTGTTGGCGAGAAATGTGATTTTTTTTACAATTTTGACAATTTCGTGTTTCATTTTTGGCGTTTTTGTTCCTAAAATTTAATTCGACTTTTTCCGACTTTTTCGGAAATTTTATGCGACTTTACGTGACTTTTGTTGTGAATTTATGCGACTAAAGCTACTTTTTTTAGTGTTAAAGACGATCCGAGCCCTGGTAACTGTTCCCACTTCCGATTTTCTTAAGGGAGGAAAATTTCAGGAAGAAAATGTCAAATAAAGGGAAAAAGAGATTCGATGTTTTAGGATTGATTCAAGATAAAGAAAATGGAACTCAAAACAATTATTATCTGAATAACTTCCGAGAAGAACCAGATATATTAATGTTAGAGTCATTGATACGTAGTCGTAGATGTAAAAAATGTCGATATTTCGTCAAAATTTCATAATAAAACCTGTTAAAAATTGTTAAATAAGTTTAATTTCTATTCTTTACCTTCAAATGACACAATAAAATGGTTCCCAATCATTAATCTTGTACAAAAATGGTTTATTAATAAGAAAATCGCCTTTTTAGAAAAGGGCCCATTTTGTCGGTTTCTCGTATTTTCAAACAGAAAGGGGGGTGGGGTGATTTTAAAAATTTAAAACCTATTGGTTTTTCATCTTTATAGTGCCCTGAACTCAAAACAATTATTATCTGAATAACTTCCCAGAATAACCAGAGATATCACAATTAATAGGTATCACAATCTTATTAATTCCGTTTTTCTCGAAATGTGGTATTTGTCACTATAAACTTCGAAATTCTGTAACTCACCGAATTTTTGACCAAAAAAGTTGTATGACCACTCAAAATTTTCGAAATTTTGCAAGGAATTCGCCCATATAGATAAGTCCAATAGTGCCAAAATGGGCCCTTTTCATGAGGACGTCCACATTTATTGTATAGTTCGGTTAAACTTAGGGTAAGTGTTTACTATACTTATTTTTATTGAAAGTTAATTAAAACGTAAGGTACGATGTTCGGTAAAATTTATATTAATTGAATTACTGAATAGTTTATTGTTATAAAGAAAAATGTTTAAATTTGTATTTTATGGTGCCTCCTTTTATCTAATCATTTGCATGGGATAATACGTTACACCACCCACTTTTATTACATTTTGTGTCAGTACGCGTATGTTGATTAGATTTTAAAGTTCTATATTAAGCAGGTGAGGAACCAGTAGAAAACACATTACCATATTTGGCATTTACTATTCAAAGACTTCTGATCAATGTTTCCTTTGATTAGAAGAAAATAAGAATTCGGATTCTAACTTCACAAAATATTATTATATATATATATAAAATACGTCGCGATGACGTGACACTTGTGTAGTTATAAATGAAATATTTATAGTTAAAAAGAAACCCACGTGCGCATTATATTTCAATTATTTCTACTTTTAAATGTTTAGAAACAATATTCATTTGTAAGAAACAATAGATGACCAATTTATGATTTAGCTTAAAAATGTTAAAAATTTATATCTTTTTTAGGGGGACTGAGCTCACCTGCGCGCTTCGCCTGATAACGCTTTGTTTGTTTGTTTTATATTTGTTGTAATTTTTATAAATTTCAAGTAATGTTTTCTTAATATTAGTGCATTATAATAAGTTACAATTAGAGGTGTGCAAAAAGCTCGAAGCTCGATCGAGTATTTTCTAGTTTTTTATTTTTCGAGTCCAGCCGAGCCTAATCAGTTCGAGCCGAGTCGAGCCTCATAAAAAGCTCGAAAATTTTCGAGTACTCAATTGTTTCAACAAATTAACAATTGTTTAAAGATTTAAACAAAAATTGTTGTTAACATTTTTCCGAAGCTTTTAAGATTTTTTTCATGAATTATAAGTGTTGTTTAGATTAGTACAAAGCTTGAAATAGATTATTGAAGATTCGTGTATTCAAATTCGTTTGGGTTCTCAGAATTTTTAAGTACCCGAATGCATTCTAGTTCTCGAAAATTTCGGGCATACGAATTTTTAGAAAACCCAAATAACTTCGGGTTCCTAAAAATTTCGAGCTATCCGAAAATTTCAAGATTCGAGTATCTAAAAATATCGGGTAGCCGATACATCGAGAATACTGGAGCCCGACCCAACCCGAAAAAAATTCGGCCTGACCTGACCCGTCTTTTCGGGCTTTCTGCATACCTCTAAAGGAAAAATTTTAAAAAAGAATCTGAAATTTTAAACAGTGTTAATAGACAAATTCTTTGAAATTGTTTATATAGAAGGTATAGAATTTCCTTTTAATTTCAACTTGTTTATTTAATATAAATTTACAATAAATGATGTAAGGAAATATTAAAAGAAGAATCTGAAATTTTAAATTGTATTAGTAAGTCAAAATTTTTCGAATTTGACCACGTAAAATGCATTATTGGAGAATTCATTCTTACGTGCCTTAAGATGGACTCATGACTTCCCTTAAATTTGACTTAAAGTTTGTGGGCAGAGGGTATTGTTAGTCAATTTTTAACATGTAGGTCAAAATTGACCTTAAAATTGACCAAAATTCAAGGGCAGAAGGAATTTGTGAATTTTTTAAGTATAGGTAAAAACTGCGCTTAAAATAGAGCTCAATTTTGAGGGCAGAGGGAAGGGCGCCCTTACAGAATCTTGAAACCGCGATATATTTTTATAAGATAGAAAGATAAGTTTCAGATTGATAATGAGAAGAGAAAAAATATCCTTAATCATAATGATAGTACAGTATATAAAATAAAGTAGTATAAATAATTTGCCATTTGAAAGTATAATATTCAAATGAAGATTGCCGAGCCTGGAAATAAAGATGCAATTTTGTCACATTGCATCGTTATCTCTTGGTTCAATTTCCTTAGTTCTCTGTACAAGCCAAAGAGTGTGCGTGGCTAGTTGCTTGCACACACACACACACACGTGTACCATTTAAATGCGACCGAGTAAGACTCTTTAAGGGGATACACGTGAAAGTATTAGCGTACAGCGACATAGCGGTTGCGTGCGGAGACAACAAAAACTATGCGCAACCCTTTATAACATCCAACCCCTCAATTATAAAAACACATTCGTATAGGGAATTGAAATAGTAAAAACTATCAAACAATAAAACTCCTTTTCTAATTACTGGTTTCGTAAGTAGCATATTTAATGGCCCAATTAACGTCGTATTAAAAAAGGCGTCCAACTTTTCTGATTTGAAAGCGATTTCAGCGTTTGAGAAGAAGTAAGGCCCATTACTGGAAATTCGAATCAAGTTACGAATCGATCGTCAGACTCGATTGGAGTGTCAAGATATCGGTCATCCACTCCTCGCCGATGGATTGAACGTTGAATTATTCTTATCGGCATATAAAATCGGCACTAAATTACCGGGTGGCACCAGGTTGCACACAAGGACGATGGAGAAAGAGATAAATAGAGTGAGAGAGGGGCGTACGAATGGACCATGATAGACTCGCTAACACCAAACGCCAGTCACGATGCGTCTCCCAGTACAAGACGTTCGATATCTCGATAATGGTTCTTTCAGGAAGACAAGTGGAGTTTTGCCCTGCATCGCAGAATACGAGTTCATTGCTCGAGACAATCTGACTCGAACAAGTCTCGTTTCTATGAAAGACTCACTTCAGTTTGTACAGATGATTGAACAATTTTATACATATCCAATGAAGGATGATGTTTTCATTTCACAACTTGCTCTTCTCTGACCTCAAGATTTATATGGCAAGATCATGTATGTTTCAGCTTAGAAAAGTTCATCAAGATCTTTCTAACGTCTAGGTACGAGACTCTGTCACACATTTCCTCCTTTTGTACATATTCTAGTCTGTTTTTGGTCATAACTACAACTTCCATGTTGTACCATTTGTTTATGTTATTTCCTGGTTTTGATTAGCCCACTTGTGGCTGTTTTTATATTCCGCATAATATACAACTATATTTCATGTCTGACAATAAGTTATTCTGCAAAATGGCTAACCAGTGGACGCAAAATCAGTTGGAATTTTTTGTTCGCATTTAGTGTCACGTTATCGCTAGAACTTTTCTAAACTGTTTTTCCTCACACAGTCACTTCCTAGTGTCTTTAGATGAAATACAATGGCGATTCGTGCGATGACTGTTAATGATTAGCGTGTCCAACCTTCGATGACCTCCCTCTTCGACTTGGGGTGAAGTATAGAAAGTGGTGTCATTCTGTCACGAAATAATGCTGCGCTTTTTTCCGTGCAAATACGATAGTGTTGAAAGTGCTCTATCCTCTCAGTAGTAGGTACATATTTCCGCCTGGCACGTGACTTATCCTGCACGAACTTGCTGGATCGCGACCCACAGGTGCGACATTTGATCCCACTACATTGAATCGCACTCTTTCCGTCTTTAAAATCATTCTCGGACTTAGAAGATTATTATTACAATATTTTGCGGAGAAATACGTAGCATTTTGTAAATCTTCTTCGAAATATTCATAAGTAAAGAAAAGTGGATGGATTATTAGAACTATTATATGAGTGTTATTATATTAATATTGGGCAGTTCCATACGAAAAGCAAATGTTGGATCACCGATTTTTCTTAAAGTTCGTAATTTTGTAGTACTTGGGGTACTAAATAACTGTGCCAAACAGTTTTGCAAAAAAAAAAATTTTTTTGCAAGATATTTAGATATGAAAAATCGGAAACTGAAAAAAATGACTTTTTTTTGAGAATTTTTATTTCGAAAACTATTGATTCTACAAGAAAAAGTCATTTATTCAAAATTGTAGAGAAAATGTCAATTTTTTATAATATTAAAAAAAAATTAAGAAAAATTAATTTTTCAATAATTTGTTTAAACAATAATTTTTTATTGTTAAAAAAAAGTGAAGGACATCATGGAATATTCTAGAAAAATTATTTTCTCAAAATTTGAACCTTCCTTAATAAGTGGTTAAATTTTTAAAGAAGTGTTTTTTGGTGTTTTTGAGAAAAAATTTTTTGAAGTTTGCGCTACGAGTTTTTGTGCGTTGCGCTAACTAAGCAGCGCCTATATCAGTGTATTTTAAAAGATGATATGACCTTTACTGCTCGCCCCGAATACATTTATTAATCATATACCTATATATTATTATTATAAACAGTTTAACAATATATTTTTAAACATTATTTTTCTTTATTAATGTAAAAAATCTTTTCCTTCACACTTTACCCAGGCTTAGGACTGGCAACATATATTTTTTTTTAAATGCTGGCGTGTTTAAAAAATTTGTGTTTAATTATTGCAAAACACTTATGCATTAGAAACAATGTTTGAAAAAAAAATTATTAGAAAAATGTTTTAATTTTTTAAAAAATTTTACATACATATTGCAAATAAATTATATAACTGTGAATACAATACCAAAAGAATTTCAATTAATTACATGATGTTTAATATTTGGGAATGGGTGTCGTCGAAATTAGAAACAAGTTTACATTTTATTTCTTTATTTGAAATTGGAACAAAAGAATGGAAACTTCTTGTACCGGTGATTGTTTTACAAGATTTAAATCGTTCAGATATTTCTAATTTTATATATTGATGGTCTTCAATGGAACAAAAGTCAAACGTAATTGTGTCAAATTTATTTTCCACTAACTGAAAAAATGCTTTAGGAGATGTAATTGGTTCAGTATCTGGTCTTCTTAAACTTTCACGTCGTACAAATCTCTTCACTGTACCACCAAGTCCATCAAAGCATTTTTTCCATGTGAAGTCGCAAAACATTGAAGACCATCAAAATATAAAATTAGAAATATCTGAACGATTTAAATCTTGTAAAACAATCACCGGTACAAGAAGTTTCCATTCTTTTGTTCCAATTTCAAAAAAAGAAATAAAATGTAAACTTGTTTCTAATTTCGACGACACCCATTCCTAAATCTTAAACATCATGTAATTAATTGAATTTCTTTTGGTATTGTATTCACAGTTATATAATTTATTTCCAATATGTACGTAAAATTTTTAAAAAAATTAAAACATTTTTCTAATAATTTTTTTTTCAAACATTGTTTCTAATGCATAAGTGTTTTGCAATAATTAAACACAAATTTTTTAAACACGCCAGCATTTAAAATAAAATATATGTTGCCAGTCCTAAGCCTGGGTAAAGTGTGAAGGAAAAGATTTTTTACATTAATAAAGAAAAATAATGTTTAAAAATATATTGTTAAACTGTTAATAATAATAATAATATATAGGTATATGATTAATAAATGTATTCGGGGCGAGCAGTAAAGGTCATATCATCTTTTAAAATACACTGATATAGGCGCTGCTTAGTTAGCGCAACGCACAAAAACTCGTAGCGCAAACTTCAAAAAATTTTTTCTCAAAAACACCAAAAAACACTTCTTTAAAAATTTAACCACTTATTAAGGAAGGTTCAAATTTTGAGAAAATAATTTTTCTAGAATATTCCATGATGTCCTTCACTTTTTTTTAACAATAAAAAATTATTGTTTAAACAAATTATTGAAAAATTAATTTTTCTTAATTTTTTTTTTAATATTATAAAAAATTGACATTTTCTCTACAATTTTGAATAAATGACTTTTTCTTGTAGAATCAATAGTTTTCGAAATAAAAATTCTCAAAAAAAGTCATTTTTTTCAGTTTCCGATTTTTCATATCTAAATATCTTGCAAAAAAATTTTTTTTTTTGCAAAACTGTTTGGCACAGTTATTTAGTACCCCAAGTACTACAAAATTACGAACTTTAAGAAAAATCGGTGATCCAACATTTGCTTTTCGTATGGAACTGCCCTATTACAATATTTATGTTATTACGTAATCTCTTGATTCTTAACTGCCATGAAACTTTTCTCAAGTCACAAAATTATTAAGAGCAGATTGAACAGAATCGCTAAAGATTCCCGTGGCAACTTTTTTGCATTGATTTAAAATAATAAAGTGGGTTTAATTAAAGAAAATTATCTTCACAACTACAGCACACATGAGGGTAAGGCGGACTGGAACCATCATAGGCCTCAAAAGTGTGCTAATTATAATTTTAATTTTTAAATTAAGTTGTACAGAAAAAATGTTTGTTTGACAGCTATGAAAATTTAATAAAAAGACATATAAATAATTTAGATAAAACAAATTTCTTGATTGCTATAATTGTGAAAAATGTGTTAACTTACTTGTATAAATAGATTATTACGTAAACATACCCAAAATAATAGATAAAAATTAATTTTTAAACTTACCTATGAAATGTCGATAGTCAATATTCCAATTAAATTTTTTTATGAAGTTCATAAATATTAAAAAATGTATTACTAATTAATAATTAGTACATTTAATGTGCTTTTACATTATGTGCTGATTTTTACGTTTTATAGTATAAAAATGTGGAAAAATTTACCTTCAATATTGAGTCTTTTATGATTTTCCGTGGTTTTTATTACTTATATATCCTCCATCAAATTTTGGCGATGGAGAACGAGCTACTTCAAGTTTTATTCATATCTAAAAAATATGTTTAAAAATACAATTTTTTTGGTTAAAATACAAGTAGTTTAAGAATACTGAAGTTGGTTCTTACGATACTTTTGCAAAAATATACTTGTATTTTAACCAAAAAATTTGTACTTTTAAACATATTTTTTAACATGAAT
Organism: Leptopilina myrica (nomen nudum); assembly: GCA_032872475.1. Lineage (NCBI taxonomy): Eukaryota > Metazoa > Arthropoda > Insecta > Hymenoptera > Figitidae > Leptopilina > Leptopilina myrica (nomen nudum). The sequence goes on from CM065464.1 coordinate 30,517,546, forward strand.
AAAACTAAAATATTAACTTAAATATTAAAACCAAAATTGGATTTTTTTGTTAACCGCCAGAGGATATAGAAGTGATTGTAATCACGGAAAATCATAAAGGACTCAATATTAAAAGTAAATTTTTTCACATTTCTATACAATAAAACGAAAAAATCAGCACATAATGTGAAAGTACATCGAATGTATTAATTATTATTAATCAGTAATACATTTTTTAATATTTATAAAGTTCTTAGAAAAATTTAATTGAAATATGGTGACTATCGACATTTCATAGGTAAGTTTAAAAATTAATTTTTATCTATTATTTTGGGTATGTTTACGTAATAATCTATTTATGCAAGTAAATTAACACATTTTAAACAAATATTAATCAAGAAATTTAATAGATTAGTTTTTTCGATTTTTGGAAGATGTATGTAAAAGGTAAAAGAAAAAAACTCTTTTACTTTTTTATAAAATAGACGACGTTTCGTTTATTAATTTCGCTTACGTACATTTTCACAATTAAAACACCGGCACACAAAAAAAATTTGGATTGCCAGGACTGCCATGTTGTAGGTTTTCTTTCTTAAGGTGTGTTTAAAGAGAAAAAATTTCTCCGACCTAAAAGTTAGTTCGTGTTCTCTTTTTACAGGCTTGGAGGGGGGGGGGTGAATTTTGAGAAATTGATTTTTATGGGAATTACTTAATTTCTATAAATAAAGCTGCAATTTAACTTCCTCTGAACGTTTTTTTGAATTTAGTAGCTTTAATAACATAAGAATTAAATATAAAAAAATTAAAATGGCGGAACTAAACACTGAAAAAATTAAATTCTAATTTTAAGAAAAACTTCTTATATATGCGCTAAGAATATTCTCCACTTAAATTAAGTGGGAAATATTCTTACAATAAGAAGAACATTATTATTGTAAGAATATTTCCCACTTAATTTGAGTGGGGAATATTCTTAGCGCATATATAAGAAGTTTTTCTTAAAATTAGAATTTAATTTTTTCAGTGAAATAGTGGATTTAAAAATAATGTTCACATTTCCTTGAAATTCCTCGCATTTACTTGAAACTCGTTACTCGGAGGTTTTCGGAGTTGCTGATTACGAATATGATGTTAGTTTATAAAAATTTAATATGCCGGACAAAATTTATTTAAATGAATGAAATCGATTGAAACCGATTGAAACTTGCTACTCCGTGGGGATTTTCGAGGTCGCCGAATACGAATCCGATGTTGGATATTACAAATTCGTAATCAGCGACCCCGAAAATCTCCAAGTAACAAGTTTCAAGTAAATGCGAGGAATTTTTAAAAAATGTTGTCTGACATATTGGATCCACCCTTTTGAATTTTTGAAAATCTGATGTCAGATTCGTATTCAGCGACCCCAAAAACTCCCGAGTAAGAAGTTTCAAGGAAATGTGAACATTATTTTAAAATCCACTATTATTATAGATCCGCCATTTTAATTTTTTTATATTTAATTCTTATGTTATTAAAGCCACTGAATTCCATAAAACGTTCAGCGGAAGTTAAATTGCAGCTTTATTTATAGAAATTAAGTGAAAAAAACATGTGTGTCTTCAAATATTTATCCAACAAATATATAAGTGTGTGTGTGTATGATTCCCATAAAAATCAGTTTCTCAAAATTCACCCCCCCCCCTCCAAGCCTGTAAAAAGAGAACACGAACTAACTTTTAGGTCGGACAATGTTTTTCTCTTGAAATATACCTTAAACAAGAAAACCTACAACATTAGTCCAGTCGCCCTGTGAAAAAAGTTGTCATTTTTTGCCAAAATTAATAGCTGAAGTCCGATTGTGGATTCATATACACTGTAAAAAATTTAAGAAATTAACGGACTCAGGAGTTGGGAGTTAAATTTTTCGAGTTTAAAATCAACTCCAAAAGGTAGTTAGTTTACAACACCCCTTCATCAACACCCGCGCGACTTATATTTTCTATGGGGAGTTAGCATTTGGGTGTTAAATTTTAACTCTCTTTATTTAACTCCCCAATCGGTGCGACTTTTATAGAATCTCCTAGGGAGTTAAAATTTAACTCCCTTTTTTGACAGTGTAATGTGGGGTGGTAGTATGAATATGTACACTAAAAAAATACTGTTGGTTCAATAGCACTGATGCTATTGAATTTATTTTTTTTGAAGCAATAATTTCTGTATTGAATTAGGAAAATATTTGTTTAAATATAATAATTTATAATTTAGAACAAGAAGCATAATGTTGTCTAATAAAACATGCAAAGTGGTTAAGATGAGGGGTTGATATAATGTAATTAAAGAAATATTAATTTGATTGAAGTAAGTGTTGCAATTATTTCAAATAAAGCTTTGTTAAATTAATAAATAGTATTTACAATTTGTATAGATGTACATTTTAGACGATTGACAGTACCGTGCAGTAAAATTGTAGTCATACTTATTAAAGTAAAAAGTATTAGGTATTGTCTTATTCAAATGCACTTTTTAATACAATAATATATTTCTACTATATTTATTGTATAAGCTTGTAAAAAAAGTACATTGGAGAATAGAGAATACTTATTTTTTTCATAAATTAATTATAAAAGTTATTGAATTTAAAAAATAAATGTTTCATAACAAATTAAGATAATTCATTAATTGATATTTTAGTAAATCATCTGTTTTAATTTGCAAAATTTTATGTTAATGTTTTAGAAATAATTGAAAGAGGAATTTGAAATTTAAATTTTCCCGGGAATATATATTTGTTTTATGCAACACAGCACTGTAATACGCACTTTACGCCACCTGTTTTGCAGGTTGTAAGTTACTTATTATAGCCCGGTACGAATAATGCTAGAGGGAGTACACATTATTTCGTGTTAGTTACATTATAGACCCTAGTTACATTATAGACCCAATAACCGGGTTACTATTTCTATACAAAAGTAGGATGTAATGTAATTAGATGCTATCAGACGCACAGTTCCCAGGGACTCTCACCAAATGCATGCGCATTCGCGCTAGGTGAGGGTCCCTGGCAACCAACTTTACTGTCAAATAACATTCTGTGTATACAGTGTATTATAGTCACGACTCAATGCAATTATTATTTCGCTCGTGTGAAAAATTCTGTTTTTGTTCATTAATGATATTATTTTTATTAATACGTCGAAGCATACAACTAGGTTTCGGGGGGCTTCGCCCCCCGACGCGTCCGATGGCTTAGGGTATTATTAAGTGCGGTTCTTTGAAATTTCAAAAATTATTATTATTCTTTTAAGTTAGTTTTTTCGTGGTCGGGAGGCTTCGCCCCCCGAACCCCCTTACTGGGTCTTCGCCCCTGGACCCCATCGAGGGGAGACCCCCACAACCCAACCGCGCGACTAAACAGGGGCGTACGTTTGAATGTATATCGGTACACTAGTAGTATGTCACATATTATCCCATATTTGTCTTGAAGTGTTTGTAAATAAAAAAGTGTTTTCGATCGAAGCTTTTTTTATTACAGTCTGTGTTGCATAAACAGTCGTATGCACCTCGGATCGTATTCATCTTCATTAAACTCGCGTGATCACAGAACTTGTGAGCTCGCGCTTCGCGCGATCCCGACTCGTTCTGCGAACGTCACGCTCGTTCATAAAGATGAACTTACGATCCTTGGTGCATAATGTACTATTGTGATTGGTTACTAAATATACACTATACACACTTGAAATATTAATTTTTTTTCTTTTACAAGTGGTGATAGTTTCATCACTTTTGTATATAAGGAAATTCAAATCAACATCATTTAAACGTATTATGATATGTATAATGTATGTATGTGTGTATAATGTTAAATAGTTTGTTAAGTATATGTTACAATAAAATTTAATTTTAGGTTGAGTTGTAAACTTATAAGTCATATATCAAATTGTATATATTGTAAGTACAATTACAAAAAAGTGTACACTGAAAAAAATTTGATTTATTTTTGTTGCAACTCATAATGAGTATTAGTTAAATGACATAGAACGTGGCGCCATCTACGAGGTTCATTTTTGTTGCAACTCATAATGAGTCACTTTTCTGACTCATTTTGAGTTCAGTTTTTTTTCTGTGTATCTTGAAATAGGTAACAAGATGTAAAAGAACAAAAATATGTCTATTTCTCAAAATATTTTTTTCAAAAGAATAATATTTTATATTTGAAACTATAGAATTATGCTATAAAATTGAATTTTAATTCATTAAAATTTAAAGTGTGATATATTTTTTTTTTAATTATGTGTTATTCAAACTATAGCATCATGCTATAAAATTAAATTTTAATTCATTAAAATATAAAGTATGATGTATCCTTTTAAAAATGATGTGTTATTCAAACTATAGCATCATGCTATGAAATTGATAGCATATTCTATTGATTTGAAAGTACATGCTATTAAATTTATAACAGATTTAGTTATAGGTATAAAATGCATTTCTTGATATTATAGCATTTTTCGTTAATACCATAATTTCTGTAATAATATTATATAAGATTCTAATGATTCAATAGAATCACTTTCATTGAACCAAAACAATATTTCTTAAATTGATAGCATACTATGTTAATTTTAAGGTATTCTTTTTGAATCAACGATCAAAATTTTTTAATTTAACAGTATATGCTTTTGAGTCAATGACTATAGTTTTTTAATTTAAAAAGCATCATTTTTAGGATTTAAAAATTTGTACTTTTAATTTTTTTACTTGAAATAATAGTCCAGTCGCCCTGTGTTTTTTTCGTGCCAAAATTGATACCTAAAGTCTAATTGTGGATTCATATAGTGTGGGGTGGTAGTATAAAGCTGTATATGTTTCCAACTCGAGATTTTTTAAGCTGTGCGTTATAAACAATTTTGAAGGTGCCAAAAAACAGTTTTTTGATGACCGTTCTTTCTTATCAAATCATAGGGGAAAAAGTTGTAAATTAAAGTTATAGAGCTCAAAAATACCTTTAAAATGATGTGTCATATGTTAAAATTGGTCCATTTGTTTACTTGCAAATGAATTTAAACCACTAAAAATGGCACTTTCTTATTTGTTTAATAACTTAGACAAAAGTTAACAAATTCTTTCGATATTCTCCAAAAATATACCTCTCAAGACCCTCAAGATGTGTGCCAAATCTGAATACGATTCGATAAATAGTTTATAAGAAATTCCATTTGTTAACTAAAAACATGATTTTTTAAAATTGAATTTCTACATTTTTGGCCGGATGAAAATTGATTTTTTTTGTTGGGTTCTCTTCATGAAATGCCAATCTATCAATCACAATTTGCAGCGAATTGAATTTTTACAAGAAAACTGGTTTTTGGGGGGGAGAAATTTTCGGCTTATAAACAAATGAACACTACATCAACAATTTTTATTTTAACAATTTGGCATAAACGCCATTAGATTACTTATTCTTTTCTGCAAATTTTTCAAAAAAAAAATTTTTTTTATTATTAATATTTTGACATTATTTATAAATTTTTCAAAAAACAAATAGAAAATTTGAATTCCTGAGAAAATTTTAGCCCAGTTTAAAAAAAATGATCAAAATTCATCAATTTGTTTGAATGTTATGACAACTTTTACGAATTTAAAAGTTTGAATTCAACTTTAGCGCGAGCGACTGATGATGTCCCCCACTATGCATCCTAGAGCAGCTAGGCTGCTCAAACGTTGCATACTTTTGAATAATATTTTTACGAACAAGAAGTGCATAGATGTTTAGATTGATTTTTTTATAATTAGTATGACTAATCAACTAAACAAATATAATAAAAAATATTAATAATTAAAGGCTCAGAAATTTTTTGAAAAAAAAATTATCTTCCCCCCCCTTTTGACCTAGATCAAAATTTTTCTTTGCAAAATTTGCAGGAAAGAATAAGTAATCAAATGGCGATTATGCCAAATTGTTAAAATAAAAATTGTTGATGTAGTGTTTATTTGTTTATAAGCCGAAAATTTCTCCCCCCCAAAAACCAGTTTTCTTGTAAAAATTCAATTCGCTGCAAATTGTGATTGATAGATTGGCATTTCATGAAGAGAACCCAACAAAAAAAATCAATTTTCATCCGGCCAAAAATGTAGAAATTCAATTTTAAAAAATCATGTTTTTAGTTAACAAATGGAATTTCTTATAAACTATTTATCGAATCGTATTCAGATTTGGCACACATCTTGAGGGTCTTGAGAGGTATATTTTTGGAGAATATCGAAAGAATTTGTTAACTTTTGTCTAAGTTATTAAACAAATAAGAAAGTGCCATTTTTAGTGGTTTAAATTCATTTGCAAGTAAACAAATGGACCAATTTTAACATATGACCCATCATTTTAAAGGTATTTTTGAGCTCTATAACGTTCATTTACAACTTTTCCCCCTATAATTTGATGGGAAAGAACAGTCATCAAAAAACTGTTTTTTGGCACCTTCAAAATTGTTTATAACGCACAGCTTAAAAAATCTCGAGTGGGAAACATATACATCTTCATACTACCACCCCACACTATATGAATCCACAATCAGACTTCAGGTATCAATTTTGGCAAAAAATGACCACTTTTTTCACAGGGCGACTGGACTATAATTAATTCTCACACCTTTAACACAACACTTCTTATATACATCTTTTTTCAATTTTACACACTAACATACACATCTTTATTATTTTTTTTATTTTTTCCAACGACAAACACACATACATACACATTCAAACACACTTTATATTTTTTTGAGTCTGAAAAATACGCTGTTCCCAATCGGTCACCCATCCATGTAGTAACCGCGACCAAACCTGCTCAACTTTCGTGATAGATGAGAACTGCCGCGCTGCAATGTAATACATTCGCTTCTTACATTGAGCAGTTACTTTGTAGTTAAATACCGTGCGCGAGATTTTTCTCGTGAATAAGGGAATTTATATAGGGAATTTATATTTAACTAGTCCTTAATTCTTTAAAACAATTTAAATAATAGTTTTTTATATAAGAATTTCAAAAACGACAGGTTTAATAAACATATAAATATGTGTAGATAAGTATTTACATAAATTTAGCACCTGTCAATGTCTCAAATACAAAGTGTCCTTATTTTTATAGCATATGCTATAGGCAGTTCGCTATAGCACCACACTTTGAAACGAAAGCATATGCTTTCATTTTAAAAAGCGCGTTTCTTTAGAGCAAACAACTTTTCACTTGATTAAGCAATATGCTGTTCGATTAATAAATCTGTTATTAAATCAATAACGAGAAATTCAATAGCATGGAGCTATTTGATTCAACAGCACTATTTTTTCAGTGTATTCGAACGATATCGAATATGCCGTTTATTGCGACAAACAAATATTTCATTGATTCAATAGCATTTTTTTCTCAGTGTATATGTTTTCCACTCGAGATTTTTTAAGCTGTGCGTTATAAACAATTTTGAAGGTGCCAAAAAACAGTTTTTTGATGACCATTCTTTCCCATCAAATTATAGGGAAAAAGTTGTAAATGAAAGTTATAGAGCTCGAAAATACCTATAAAATGATGGGTCATAAGTTAAAATTGGTCCATTTGTTTACTTGCAAATGAATTTAAACCACTAAAAATGGCAGTTTCTTATTTGTTTAATAACTTGGACAAAAGTTAACAAATTCTTTCGATACACCCCAAAAAATTAATCAAGGCATAAAAAAAATTTTCCTGAAATTTTGAAGCCAATCGAGAAATATTAACACGTGCCTCTAGTCGACTGAATTTTTAATGGAAAATACATTTAATTTTTCCTGGAAATCACTCAAAATTTTTTCTAGCTTACACAAATTTTTTTTAAATTCTCAAACTTCGGAATCTTTTAGAACATGATTAGAGGTAGAGCTTCTAATTTTACAAATTTCTATGAAAATATTTGCTCCATTTACGAATTTTTTCGTAATGTGCCGTTGTCACAGTAAATAGGTCTAACATGTTAATTTGACTTTTTAAAAGGGGAGACCGGGGCGTAATGGATCATTTGAATTTATTCAAAAGCGGTAAATCAGAGTAATTTCGGTTTTTGATTAAAACAATGTACTTGGCATACTGTAAGTTTGTACCAAGATTCATTGTTATTCATTTATTATAGTTAAAAATATGGTAGAAAAAGTGATTTTGTCGCTTGAAAGTAAATTTTTGAAAACTTTTTTTTTGTTTTATTTTTTTCAAAATTACTTGTGAAAAATTTTGTATATCAGGTTTTGAGCTTTAAACATTTGTTCTTAAAGAACAATTGACAATTTTTGTTTAATACTTACGGTATTGATAAATAATAACAAAATTTTCAACAAACACCTCCGGGGCGTAATGGATGACTTTGTTTATTTTATTAAGAAAAACCTATTATATTTAAAATATTTATAAAATAATCCTGTCAAATTTAATTTCTTGTAATTTATATATAAATAAGTACCAATGATAACTTTTTATAAAAATAATAACTGGAGAATAGATTATTTAAGAAAATGGATTTTGCATTTAGCTGCAACTTTTAAAAATTTAAAAATTGCAGGAAAATGTTTAAAGTTTAAATTAAATATGCTCCATTTTCAATATTTTTTGTTATAAATATACAATTGAAACCAAAATTGTCAATACCGTAACAATATTTGATGATCTAAATTATAATTTCAATGCTGATCCATTAGGCCCCAGCCCGAGGCGAAATTTCTGACCTTGCATTTCTCCAAAAACATTGTTTTAGAAAAAAAGTATAAGTGATATTAGGGCGTGCTTGTTTTTAATTGAAAGCTGAGATGTTAGGCTAAGTTCTCCACATGATGAAATTTTTATTAAAGCAAGAATGACGAAGTTAAGCAACAAAAAGTGAAAAGTGATACATTACGCCCCGGTCTCTCCTACTTCTATTTATGGATAATATAAAGATTGTGAAATGCGATCTTATGATATTAGCTAATCTGAAATTTTTAATCTTTGTCATCAATTTTGAAGTAACATAACAGCCTGCAAGTAAAAAATTGTCTTTGTCATAGGCTTTGACGTCCTATTTGGCAAATTTAATGAGTTTAAAAAAAAATTTCCGCCATATTGGATCCGCCATTTTGAATTTTGAAAATTGGACTTTAGATTTGTGATCAGCGACCCCTAAAACCCCCGAGTAACAAATTTCAAGTCGATATAAAAACTTTTAACTATTTTGTACTTTCGAATCAAATTTTGATTTTGTGCGTTAAAGGGTTAAGAGAACATGTTATTCAGTCTTTTAAAAAGTTAAATAAACATATGGTCAACATCGCGAAGCATGTTACGTAAGTCTTTTTTTGTCTGTAACTTTTAAATAACAATAAATTAATAAATTTGTTTGGATGCATCTTAAAATTTATTATTTAATAGTTATGCACATTTTAAGAAGACTGTTACGTTACAAATGTTTAGTTTTTTGCGATGTTGATCATATTCGACCTTTTCACTGTTACAACGGCATATTCATAAAACTCGTAAAGGGAGCAACTATTTCAAAGAAATTTGGAAAATTGGAAGTTCTACCTCTAATCATGTTCTTAAAGTTTCTGAAGTTTGTGAATTTAAAAAAAAATTGTGTAAGCTAGAAAAAAATATGAGTGATTTCCAGGAAAAATTAAATGTATTTTCCATTAAAAATTCAGTCGACTATGAATATGCCTTGATTAATTTTTTAGTGTGAGGCCGAAGATTTGGAAACGTATTAACAAAATAAGAACCACCCTACTATTCACAATAATAAATAATATTAAGTATACCTAATGTATGTATACATTATTATTATTATACTATTATTATTATTATTATTATTATTATTATTATTATTATTATTATTATTATTATTATACATACATCACTCTATTTTCATACACGGAGAGAAGGGCGTAGTCAGATTAACTCATTGCGTAGTTAAATATACTAAACAGAATAGTCGATTTTGGACTGACTAAACTGGTAGTAGGATTTACTAAACAGATGTTTAGTCATTGTAACTACTCAGGAAAAAGTTAATTCAACTGCACAGAAAGTCAAATGGACTTAACTGTTTAGTAAAATGTAAAAGCAGTGAAATATTGTTTTCTACATTTAATTTTGCAATAAATTAGTAGTAGAAAGTCAACGTGAAATTTTTTAATTTTAACAGAAAACAAAAACATAATTATCACATAAATTTTGAGCAGTTAATTTGCATATTTTTAAGAGATTATGTTGATTTTTTCTGTAATCACTACAGAAATTATTTTTCAAATTAAATATAAAAAACTGCATTACTATTGGTAAACAAATGTTTGGTAATAATAGAAGATACTTAAGTACTACTGATTTTATTATTATAATTATTAATACTTGCATTGAATAAGTATCATTAAATTATTTTCAAAAACATTAAAAAAAATTTTTTTGTAATTTTGTTATTCTGTATAAATTACGGATAGTCAAGAACTTGCGCTTTGTTGCTATTCCCTTTAAAAGCGTTTCGTTCAATTTCTAACCTCAAAATAAACACTTCACAATTCCGTCATTTTGAAAAAACAGTGTACTGCGCAGTGTTCTGTGACTTTAACTAAGCATTCAGTGTCTTCGACAACACTGTTTAGTAAAATCGACAAAACGAAACTAAATGATGTTTTTTAAATGTAACTGAATATTCAGTTATTATTACTACATACTGAATTACTAAACATGTTAAGTAGAATTAACTATAACTTTTCTGTCCGTGTAATTAATTGCTCTTTCTATGTTTTCAACTATATATCTTATATTGAATATATTCAAAATGTATTTAGGGTAGAGTGGGGTAAAAAAGCCATTTGAGTTTTATTTAAAAACTATTAAGCCGATTTATCAGCTGTTTAGAATATAAATACTATTAGGTAATACGCAACTTTTGAATCTAGTTTGAATGTTGTACCTAGATTAATATTGTTTTTATTGTAATTTTAATTTTTTGTTGCTTTTTCTAAAACATTTTGGTGAACTTTTCAAACATATTACAATCTGATTAAGTGAACGAATAATAAAAGTAAACGTTTGTACATGAGGAGAAAAGTATACCGAAAACATATAAAATGTTAATTTTTACAAATTAAACTGAATTAAAAATTTATTTTTGCTTTTTTAATAACTGGTCTTGGATGTAAAAAAGCCAGGGCAAAAAATCCATTGAATATTTTGTGAAATTCACTTGTTTTCTCATTAAACTACCCAGGTGCCAATTTTGGTCGGCAGTCAGAGTCGGGACGTCGGGCCCAGGTCGGCCCATCTATGGCTGCCAGAGTGTAAAAAACCTAATTTTAGTTGGTCGTGCCGACTCTGGCCTTAGACGGCCCGATGGTCGGCAAGACTATGGCAGCCAGAGTGTAAAAAACCTAATTTTAGTTGGTCGGGCCGACTCTGGCCTAAGTCGGCCCGATGGTCGGAACAACTATGGTAGCCAGAGTGCAAAAAACCTAATTTTAGTTTGTCTGCCCGAGTCTGGCCTAAGTCGGCCCGATGGTGGGCAAAAATTGTTGCTTGAGTTGCAGCTTTATAAAATCATTTTTGTTCTTAGGCTTTCATGTGTGCGTAGCGTAATGGTTAGCGTGTTAGACTTCGGTGTGTTATGTTGCGAGTTCGATCCCTGCGAGCATCAGAAATTTAAATATAAATAATTAATTATGATATCACCTAATATCTGTTAATTGTAAAATTAATAATTTTTTGCAAACGGTGGGTCGACATTTGGCTGCTAAGGTCGACACGACCATGGTTGCCAAAGTAAAGCCGACCTTCTTTCTCATGGTCGTCAAAACTTTGGCACCCCTGGTCGGCCCGACCATGTTAGCCACTGGACGGCTGATGTTACAATTCGCTAGTTCGGCCGACCTTTGGCTGCCAAGGTCGGCACGACCATGGTTGCCAAAGTGAAGCCGACCTTCTTTCTCATGGTTGTCAAAACTTTGGCACCCCTGGTCGGCCCGACTTTGGCACCCATGGTCCGCCCGACCATGTTAGTCACTGGACGGCCGATGTTACAATTCGGTGGTTTGGCCGACCTTTGACTGCCAAGGTCGGTATGACTATCCACTAGGTCGGCGCGACCATGGCCCGACCAACTTTTCGCACCTGGGATAACCTTCTTATTTTACGAAATTTGTCGTGTTTATTTAATAAAATTAATTAAACACGACAAAAAAGTAGTTCAAAGTACATTAAAAACATAAACAATGAATAAACGATTGCAACGAAATATGTTATCTGTGGTGAAACTTAAAGAAAACTTCTAAAAAAGGTACGAAAAATTGGCAGAGCAAATCGAAAACACGTAAACTTAATATAATTTTCAATTTTTCTTGCTAAAAACTCTTTCATAATTATTAAAATATTTTTCAAATAAGACTATTTGTCAAATAAATAAAGGAAAACTATAAAAATACCTAAATTGATAACATGTTTTGCTAAAATCGTAGGGTGGCTTTTTCACCCCACCAGGTGGTGCAAAAAAGCCACTTACAGTGCTTTCGAAAAACTCTTATAACTTAATCCTTTCATGAGATAAAAAATATTTCCGTCAAGAATTTTCAAAGCTTAATAACTAAACTTTCAATAACAATTGGAAATTTGAGAAAAAAATTTTAAATACACGTTTCACAGCATCAAAAGTAAAAATGTGGCTTTTTTACCCCACTCTACCCTAATTATCATAATTTCGAAAATACCTCAATTTTAATTAAGGAAAAAGTTCTGTGAATAGCATTTTTTCTAAAACCTTAATTCTTTTAATTTGAAAATAACAAATTAGTGTTGCTTTTATTATGCAAGAAGTTAAAAATATAAAATTTGAAAAAAATGAATTTAAATAATTAAGCCCAGTTTAAAAAAATGATCAAAATTCATCAATTTGTTGCAATGTTATAATAACTTTTACGAATTTGAAAGTTAAAATTCAACTTTGGCGCGAGCGACTGATGATTTCCTCCACTATGCTGCCTAGAGCAGCTTAAACGTCGCATACTTTTTACGAATTTTTTTACGAACAAGAAGTGCATAGATGTTTAGATTGATTTTTTTATAATTAGTATGATTAATTAACTAAAGAAATACGAAAAAAAATAAAAATATTAATAATTAAAGGCTCAGAAATTTTTTTGAAAAAAAATTATTCCCCCCTCCCCCTTTTTAACCTAGATCAAAAATGTTTTTTGCAAAATTTGGAGGAAAGAATAAGTAATCAAATGGCGTTTATGCCAAATTGGGAAAGAACAGTCATCAGAAAACTGTTTTTCAGCACCTTTAAAATTGTTTATAACGCACAGCATAAAAATTCCGAGTGGGAAACATATACATATTCATACTACCACCCCACACTATATGAATCTACAATCAGACTTTAGGTATCAATTTTGGTAAGAAAAAACATAGGGCGACTGGACTACATGGCAGTCCTGGCAATCCAAATTTTTTTGTGTGCCGGTGTATTTAAATATAATTGCAAATGTATAGATATATCTCTAGAACTTTTAAACCTTATGTTTTCGTCTATTATTATATTTTAAAAATTATAAATATAGTTTTGCAGTGCCATAATTTGATAAATTATTGTTAATTTTAAATATACCGTGTGTGACATTGACTGCTTCTTTTAGTTTATATGGTATAACTTCTTTAACGAGTTATTATATATTTTGTGTCTTATAGAAGAAGTAGTTGGGAGTATAAGGAACCAAAGAATCATTAAGACAATGATGTGCCTTAATTAAGATAAAAATAGGGCTCCGTCAAAGTTGCGAGACAACTTTTCTTAAATTTTGACAACTCATCAATTAATTTGAGATAACTTATATAACAAACATTTTTAACTAACCATATAACAGATTTACATTGTTTATACACTAAGAAGTAATATGAACCAATTGTAGGAATATGTGCCACTTATATACACATGGAATGCAATGACTTTAAACTTTAAATTTCAAAACAAAACTCATAATAAAAACATACATTTTTAAAGGGCACATGTTGAATTTGATTTCTAAACACTTTTAACTCATTGTAATCTCTTCACGCAAATTTTAAAAGTATACAAAAAAATCGTGAACCTGTAAGAAAGAAAGCATTAAAGTTTCAAATTTGTCTAATATTTGTGACGCGACCCGAAGAAAGGTACCTAAGAAGCGAGCTATGCTAGCCGGCTAGTAGTGATAAGACATCGACATCGGAAACATAGAAACATCGATGGTTTTCCTTCGAGGTCGATGTTTAAAACATCGATGTTTTTAATGTATCGAGGTTTTTTCCCGATGTTTATATTTTTTGCATCTGTTTGCATTCTCTCATTTTTTAATACATTTATTATTAATTATTATTGGCTGGATTATATAACTGGGTCCTTTAAACTGTACTTCCAGTTAAAGAAAGCTTATAGGCAATAGCGTCGTTTGAATTTATGTATACCATTAAGACTAGCCACTTATGTAGGCTTTAAATTTTTACTTATCCAAAAATTGAAAAATGTGAATCAACGTAAAGTGCATAAACTATATAATTTCAAATATACCATAAGGGAATCCGGGAAAAATTGTCCCCAAAAAGTGTTTTCCCCCCTTTCGTTGCACTTTTAAGTAGTTGGAGATATCTCGTTCGGATTTGTCATGATAATTAGGGTAATTCGTGCTGATTTTGCAAGTAATTTAAAAAAAATATTAAAAAACGTAATTACAAAAGTTGTATTTTTGGCGAAAGTGGGGGACAATATGGCGGCGAGCACACAGACAAGTGGATCTATGTGTCAGTGGTCAAGGAGGTGGCGCCAATTCTCAGTAGTGACCGCGACTTGAACTACTAAAGTGTTTCCAACCTCAAATTACTTCATTTTCAATCGTAAATAAAATAATTTCCTCGAAAAATTATTGCAAAAACGGAGAGGACTGCTCCTCAGTGAGTCTTCTTCTATCACCGAACCAAATATGAACCGGAAATATTTTATCCTCTCAAAAATCTCTCACCGCGCTAAATTACGCTTTTAAATATTTGACATACAATTAATAAAATGTGGCATTTTATTTTTATTGTATGGTTACTTTCTTTTAAATTAATTTCAAAAATTGATAATTACTTATCGTCAACCATATTGAAGTAATTATCATATGTAACACCTAACTCTAAACCAAAGAGTAAAGATATGGTGGGGGTGCTTCCCACTAGCCGGCTGTCATCGCTCGGCTAACAGCTTCTTAGGTACCTTTCTTCGGGTCGCGTCACATTTATTATTTATAGGTTTTTGGGGTCCTTTATATCTGAATTTAGTTTAAAAAATTATAAATGGCAAATTCAAAATGGCGGACGAAATTTTAAAAAATTTATCAGATTTTAAAGTCTTTTGACATTTAAGGGTTTTCTGGTTTGGTGACTAAGAAATTGACATATTTTTCAAAAATTTTAAATAGAAAATCCAATATGGTAGATATATTTTCGAAAAATCGAATCTTTTTGTATACACATGATACTTATTATTTGAACTTCTCGATATATTTAAAGATTCATATGTTATTCAAGAATAGTTATAAAAAATTTGTATTATGTTTTTATAAGTATGGGACTTCAAATATTCAAAATTTTAACATTATTAAAGAATTTTAAAGATAACGAAAATTTTATTTTATTTTACATATTTAAATTATTTAAAAACTTTTAATTTTATTCTGCTTTTATAACTTTTATAAACATCTTTTGTTCTTTTAAGTTTTCATAGTAATATTATTTTTAATGTGTCACAATTTACATATTATTATGTATTGTAAGTAAATAATAAATTTTGGATAAAGAACGAAAAGTAAAACTCGAAAAATACCTGGATATACAATACTATTAACTTTCTTAATTTTCGTCCGCTATATTGGATCAGCAATTTTAAATTTTCAAAAACTAATATCATATTCGTAATCAGCAACCCTACAAACCTCTAAATACTCGTTGATGTACAAATCCAACTGAATGAGAAATCTATGCATTTAGAAACATTTTCTTGGGGTTAATTCATACACAGGGGGGTTAACAATGTGTAGAAATGAGTATCGCAAGGTTTTCCCTATTATTAGATAAGTATACAAATAGTATAATTAGTTTCAAGAATGTGCTTTATTCTAGAGATATACCCATACACACAAAAAACCCAGTCTCATTTTTGTTGCATCTCAAAATGAGACTATGTTAAACGCCATAGAACGTGGCGCCACCTAAGAGTCTCATTTTTGTTGCAACTCAAAATGAGTAGCGTATGATACTCATTTTGAGACTAGGTTTTTTCAGTGTATGTACTCTTTAAATCATTGTCATTGTGGATGTTAATTATTATAACTTAAACTGAAAATTAATTATTAAATTTAATTAATGTTTTTGCAGTAAAATGATCATAAATGGTTACTACAGAGTACAGAAAGGGTGTTATACCATATAACAGAAAAAAATGTTAGTGTATATTATCGCAAAAAACGCAGACTGGTTAGAAAAAAATCCAAATCCGGATGCATATTGTCAAAAATTATATATTAACGTGGTAATACGCAAATATAGTAGACAAAGTCAAAGATATGACCTAATAATTTTAAGCAAACAGGTAACCGAGGTTATTAAATAGCGTTAGGCTAACGACGGATCCAAAATGCTGGAATAATAATAAATAATCATAACCACAGTTGGGATACACACTATCTTAATTTAAAACAAATAAAACGATACGGCTTGTAACGTTATAAAAACTTCTAAAACTGTCATGAAATTTTCCATAACATTTATGGAACTGCTTTCACTGATTGGTTAAGATCGTCAGTAGCAGAGTTTTGTATCAATTTTGTATATTTTGTGAATTAACTAATGATAAATTTCACATCAGAAATATCACGATTTGCAAAGGGTTCGCCGGTTTTCGCAAAACTTCGTCGGATTATACTTCTATATCAGAGACTTCTTTCCCCCAAATTTAAAAAAAAAATTCAAAATTGTTGAAGATACGCCATTTTTAATTTTAATAATAATTTTATAAAATTTTGAATATCTCGGAATATCAAATAGGAACAAAATCTGTAACAATTCTAGAAGAAAACTAGAACATTGTTTTAGGACTAATATGTAACAATTCTATATAACCAAAATGATTTGTCAAAAATAATGCTCAAGAAGAAATCTAATACTTGCATAGTACGAATAACCTTTTATGAAATAATTATAATTAATAAACGCACGCACGGGAAATCAAACCCTAGACGTCGAAGACGCAAGTGTAATACCGCGTAGCCACGCAAGCTTGGAAGAGATCTCACTTAAACTTTATTTTGAATTATGGGACTGTTATATATACAGTGCTATAATCAACATTGTTCTGGAATATATTTGTAACTAAAATATATTGAAACATATTAGCAAATTCTCTACTGTTATTCTATAAAAAATTATGCACATTTAAAAAAGTATGACTTGTAAGAATTATAGTCAAGATTTTTTGTATAGGTTCTAATTCAAATTACCCTATTTAGAAGGTTTATGCAAGCTGCTTGTGAAAAATTAATTAAAAATTGCATCATATTTTTAAAACACTACTATAAACGAAACATTACAATTTTGATATCTAGTATAAAATTGCTATTCTGTTACGTTTATTACATATTTGTTCTAGAACAGACACAAAAATACTGAGACAAAAGAAATCTAAAACACACCCTAGTGAAAATAAACACGTGTTTGTACGTTTATTGTGATAGAACAGTTATATTAAATTTTTATAACAGGGTTCTAGAACATTTTTTGAACGATGTTACTTCAAAATTCTATAATTAATTTAGAAAAAATCTTACATGTTTGTTATAGAACAGATACAAAATAACTGTTCCAGTACAAATTTAGAACAAAGTTCTAGAATTGTTCTATAATAAAATTGTAACACTTGTGTTACCGGTATCTGTAGAGGTGAGTAACTTGATCAAAGGCCAGTTCGATTCTGCAAATAAATTTAGATTTCCCAAAAAATTAAATAAAGAAGAAATGTCGCGAATGTGTGTGTGTGTGATCGAGAGAAATTTAACTCGATACATTTGTAATTAGAGTACGAGAATTACAGACAGGTAACCAGTGTACTCTAATATTGAGAGGAAACCAACTCAATACAATATAAGGATACAATACAGTATAAGGTTATCCAGAGGGAACCAGCTCGATATGGCCTTAGAATATAAGAGTGTCGAAATAAAATCTGCTCTGTTATTCTCTTAAATTGGTATTGAGAGGATAATCAACTAGATAATGTGCTAAGCTTGAAGACGACGAGGGAAGGAGGTGCATGCAAATAAATGAATTTATTCAATTCAAAAGCATGTGAAATTTCAATAACACTTTATTTTAATAGTACAAGTCGAAAAGTACAAGTCCATGAAAAAAGTTTATGTATCAAAGTTAGGGAAAATTTTCTAAGTTTCTAAGGATGAAAAATATTCTACGTCCAAAGTTGAACGAAAATATTCCAAATCGGAAGTTGTATGAAAATATTCTAAGTTCAAAATAGGGTGAAAATATTCTAACTTTCAAAAGTGGAGTTCCCATCTTCAACTCAAAACGATGCGCGTACGGTTCACACGTTTCGCTTGAGCTAGAGATAAAGTCGCGCGTATTCTCGAGAGGTTTTTTTCTGTATATCATAAAGGATTCTCTCAAAATAAAAATAAACTAGAATTACTCAGCCTTTTCTAATTACTAAAATTTACTTAGCTTTTTCGAATTACTAAAATTTACTTAACTTCTAATTAAAACTAAAATTATAAATAAATCGTAATGAATAGTCCTTAAGTCGTAATAGCGTAAGCTGGTTCAATTACGCGTTGCATCAGGGCCATCCCGCCCGGAAGATCGTTATCAGAGTTAATTTTAGTGACTAAGTTTGGTTCAGAATTAAGGGAATAGGGCTTGGATTGTTCAACCTATAGAGAAATAACTCGTCTGAGTTGTCAGCCATGCACCTTGTTCATCTGATGTGTGTTTTAAGGTTACTCCCATTAGAGTGAGTTTGTATTAGGACAACGAGGTCATTTACGAATTCCATCCCGAGATTAATGAATTGTTTGAAGGTGGTTTAAAAAAAGTTTGGTTTTAATGTTCCTGACACAAAAAGATTGTTGTCCAGTTTTTTGTTCAGAAAATAGGGGACTTGAATCTTCAGTATAAAAGTTAGAGTGATTTTTTCATTTAAACATACAACTTGTTCCGTTCTAGGCTCTTGATTCGAAAATGAGATACTACTATCGAACTAGAAAAGGATAACACTGTGTATGGAAAGTTTCACTGTTAGGATAACTACACAGAAAAAAAGTCTTAAATTTGAGTAGAATTATTTTTAAAATCAGTTTTAACTTTAGTCTATAAAAGTATTCTAGCCTTATAATCAACCTCAAAAAAATTTAAAAAACACTTTAATCTTAATGCAATATATTTTTTTGTGTTTTGAGGTTTAGGCCAAAGAATCCAAATTTTCCATTAAAAAATTTTTTAAGACAGTTTTTAGTCAACAAATTTATTATTAATATAATTGTCTCGACGTTTCGATGGTAGCCACCATCCTTTTCAAGAGAAAACATTCTAAAAAATTACATTTAATTATAAAACTTATAAGTTATTAATTACAAAAATTATAAATTACAATAATTGAAAGAAATATTCTTTTTATAACAGAAACGTAAGAATACATAAAAAACTGACAAAAAAAAACATAAAACTGACTTTTAACAAAATTCATTTTTTTTACTTAATTTTATATATAAATCCTGAATTTAGTCTTAGAGATACTAGTAAAAATATTAAGAACTTAGAGATAAAATGGAGACGAACTGTAGGCTAGTTTTAAGTCCTCTAGCATCCTGTTTTCTGAAATGGTAAACGCGCATGCCCGTGTAGAAAAATTTCGGGGCAATCTGGAGTCCAGTAATTGCCCCAACTAGACGCATCTGGACGGTCTAATCTAGACTGTCTAACTGTAAGTTACAAGGGATTTATCTGAACGGTCTAATCTAGACTGTCTAACTGTATGCTATATGGGACTTCATTGGCATCACTAGAATTCAAATTTTTTAAGTACAATCAAGAATTTAGTGCCCGATTTGTCGGTCTTCTTTGAATTTATACATGCACAATGGGTTGTCACTTTAAAATCGAATAAAATAATTTAGTCAATCTAAAGAATCGTTCAAAAATAAATATTGTAGATTTATATGAATTATTATAAATAAAAATAAAATTTAAATCTATACATCAATCTATACATTTAATGACCAATGTTACTTAAAAATTACAAAATTAAATTTTATTAGAGTTACGTTTACAATTTTCATAAATAACTTCAAACTTTAATTTGATGTTTTATAAAGTTTGAATTTGGAATGAATTTAATTAAAAATTTTTAAAAACTTATAGATTTTTGAATAATGTCTAGTAGGGGAGACCGGGGCTAAACCGGACGGATTTGGTCTTTGACCCAAAAACTCATACAAAAACATACTTTTTGCTAAAGTGTAATATACCGTTTTGAAGCTTGTACTTTCACCTACAAATCGCACTTGTTCGATTTAAAAAAAAGTACAATAGCTTTAGAGATATATTGCTTCGAAGGTGACTACCTCAAAAACGAAAATCCGAAAATTGGTGGGGCTAAACCGGACACCCCATGGGGCTAAATCGGACACGGCCAATTAATTAAAGAATGAGATACAAATTTTCTTTTTTTTGTAAAAAAGTCAAATCAATTCTTCTTTTATTTATTTGTAGATAGTTCTATACAAAGAATATAATATAATATAAAGAATCGGTAATAATTATAATATAAAATGAATTACAGTTTTCAGGCAATTGTCTGTTTGTAGCAACTCGCTTGCGAATTCGAGTTTTAAAATAAATTCTTTATTTATTTATTTATAAAGTGGTTCTAAGCAAACAATATAATATAAAATAGTTAATTAATATAAAATAAATTAAAGAATTTAAAGATTTGGTTGTTTTTAATCACGATGTCCGATTCAGCCCCACACCGTCATCTAATAATTAACCTGCAATATATTTTTTCTTCTTAAAGTTTTCCATTAAACTTTTTTTCTACTAAACTCAGTATACCTTTAGCTAAAAGAAAAATGGCCGTATGATATTTGTACTTTAATTTTAACGATAAAAACCCAAAAAAATGAAGAAAAATTTTTTTTACTTTTACCTCAAGAAATGACATTTTCACATATTAACGGCAACTATTATTACAAGATAATTGACACGTCCCTAAAACCTTATGCAGCATATGCATCACGAAATTGCGCGTTCATAGGTTATTTACACGATTTAAAATTCTTCACGGTTTCGGAAATATTTGACTTGTCCGGTTTAGCCCCGTGCCCGGTTTAGCCCCGGTCTCCCCTAATTCAAATTTTCCTGAAATTAGATAAATTTTTTAACATATTGTATTGGATTAATTATTAAAAATAGTTTAGCTGTAGAACAATTTTAGTTAAAAGCACTATAAACAATTAAGTGTTTGAGAAGTTACAGATTATTGTAGACATTCAATTATTTTCCAATTTCTATTTTAATAAAATTTTAAAAAAGAATTCAATTATTAAACAAAAATTTTGATAAAATGTAAGCAAAGATTTAGTTAGGGGAGAATGGGGAGTTATGAAGCATGGGGAGTTGTGAAGCACGGCCATAGATCTCGCATAGTAATTGTTTTAATAGACGTCACTTACTCTGAATATTTTTTCACCTAATATCTTCGTTTTGTAATTGGATTCATTCCGATAGCAGATATTTTGCATATCTTTCAAGACAATGTGTTCAACCTTTCGTTTATAAAGTTTTTTCGAGTGTTCCATTTTGTTGAATGCGTACAAAATTCACGAACAAATCAAAAAGATAAGTTCACCCATATAATACCCAGCAATGATTAGGTTCTCGAAATTCAAAAGGATTTATGCAAAATCTCAATAAAGAATATTAACCAAAAAATATAATTTTTAGCGATTTTTAGTAGTGCTTCACAACTCCCCATGATTTTTAAAAACTTGAAAAAGCAGCTTTTTAGCCCAACTGAAAAAAATGGTCAATTTTATTTTATTTCATGCAAATTCTTCAACCAGTAAGCATATTTGAAGACCCTCTAGAGATTCAAGTGGAGAAAATTTGAAAAAAAAATTCTTTTTTAAGTTACAACTCATAAACAAAGCGTGCTTCATAACTCCCCATTCTCCCCTACTTTGATAAATAAAAAACCTTTCACAAAAATTGAATAAGTATTTACAAATCTTTTATAAGTTTCTTCTCAATAATTCAATTATTTTTATACATAATAAAATTCTTATTATTTTTAATACAATTTTAATCGAATTCTTTGAAAAGTGAATAATTATTTTGTTAATTTAACTTTTATCCCACAATTTTTCACGAAACAATTGTCAACTCATTAGTAAGACCCTTCACTAAACGTGAAGCGGAAACCTACAATATCAACCAAGTTTCAAATTCTAGAAGAAGTAACGATTTTTAAACCTAGACGTCACCGTCAAACAATATAAATTGAAAAACAAATTTAAAGCCATGAAAAAATGGGGGACTAACTCTGCTGGGGCTCGAAACCCAGGACCTATCAATTGCCGGTTGATTGCTCTTCCACTGAGCTACAGAGTTCCACATCCAACAAATTTTCATAGCTTTATCGATCCAGTAATCAAGATGGTTCGCATTCCTCTGCTACAAATTATTTAACTTTTATCCCAGAATTTTTTCATGGCTTTAAATTTGTTTTTCAATTTATATTGTTTGACGGTGACGTCTAGGTTTAAAAATCGTTACTTCTTCTAGAATTTGAAACTTGGTCGATATTGCAGGTTTCTGCTTCACGTTTAGTGAAGGGTCTTACTAATGAGTTGACAATTGTTTCGTGTAAAATTCTGGAATAAAAGTTAAATAATTTGTAGCAGAGGAATGCGAACGATCTTGATTACTGGATCGATAAAGCTATGAAAATTTGTTGGGTGTGGACCTCTGTAGCTCAGAGGAAGAGCAATCAACCGGCAATTGATAGGTCCTGGGTTTCGAGCCCCAGCAGAGTTAGTCCCCCATTTTTTCATGGCTTTAAATTTGTTTTTCTATTTTGTTAATATTTTCCATAATTTGTAAACTTACCACAACCTTACAACTTGATAATAACCTTACCACAACCTTACAGTATAACTTTACCATGACCTTACATGTAAGCTTACAGTGACCTTACCGTGTAAGCATACAGTAATTTTACGTGTAAGCTTACAGTGACTTTACTGTGTAAGCTTACAGTAAGGCATAAGTTTTTAGACTTCATCGTGTTTACCACACTCTTACTTGGTAACCTTACAAGCCCTACAGATGTCGTCTCAAGTAACCTTACAGTGAGAGGTTGTGCTATGTGGGTATATAAACAATTGAGTGTTGCAGAAGTTTCAGATTATTGTAGAAATTTAATTATTTTCAGAAGTAACAAAATTCTACTCGAAAATTCTATTATTTTTTAACCCTTTAAGGACGGGACGGACACATTTCTGAGACAACTTTTGACGGTAATTTTCTCGTCGACCAAGGGTTTTAAAAAATTAAGAATAATTATTCCTTATGTCTTGGACATCGCTCTTTCAGAATCTGCACTCGAAATTTAAAAAAAACCAAAAACCAAAAAGTTACTGACATTTTTTTTTGAAAAAAACGTTGTTTTTTGAAATTTTTTTTTCCAAAATGATTTTTTTTCGAAGGTCCGCAGAAGTTCGTAAAACCTTTAAATATCGCGTCCAAAATGTTTAAGCTTTCAGATGGCAAAGTTTATTTCGTTAAAATTCAAGATGGCGGATAAAAAATGACCAAAAGTCAATTTTTTATAATATAAAAACCTCGTGTGCGAAATTTGTAGAAAATGCTCAAATTCAGTTAAAACTATTTACTCGGGGGTCTTTGGGGTCGCTGATTACGAATCTGAACTTCGTTTTAAAAAATTCAAAATGGCGTATCCAATATGGCTGACGAATTTTCGTAAAATTCATCTAATTCGATAAATATTAATTTAAAAATCTTTTAATCTTAAAAATCTGCTTGAAAGCGTGAAGTTTCAAGCAAAACAAAAGACGATCATATTTATTCGTTTGCAATTTTATCTTTTTCCAGTTACTCGAGCCGAATTTTGTCTTAATTTTGTCAGAAAAATTTACACAATTTCTATAATATTGGAGGTTACTGATTTATCTTTTTTTTTAAATTAATACTTAGAGTTTTGCTCATAAATACATCGTAATTTAATCATTCAAAAACATTGAGAACATTTTTCAATTTGCAATTGTTTAAAAGAATTATTAATAACAATTATAAATTTTAATTTTTTAGCAATCGCTGTATTTAATCCTTAAAGTATAGACTTTAAGCTTTAATTTAAAAAAAATTTACTTAAGTATCTTTATTTGCTTAAAAGTAATAACAAAATGAAAATAAAATGATTACCCAAAACTTCAACATCTCATTACTTCAAAATAAATATTTTTTTATAAATATTTTAGGCGGAAAAAGTGTACTCATATATCTACAAAAAATCATAGATAACTTGAAAATTGGAGACAAAAATTATTCAAGTGGCCGGTTTTAATTATTTTGACCCTATATTAGTTTTAATTATAATAATTATTATAATTTATGATATAATATATCCTAAAATAAGACATAAAATTAATAAAATAACAAAATAAATAATAATAAAAAATTGTAAAATAATTAAACTAATTTTAATGAAATATGATAAATTTTTCGAAAATTTGTAAACCATATTTGATCCGCAATTTTGAATTTTTTAAAACGAAGTTCAGATTCGCAATGAGCGCCCCCAAAAACCCCCGAGTAAGAAATATTAATCCAATTCGACCAATTTTTCGAAAATTCGTCCGCCATATTGGATCCGCCATTTTGATTTTTTTAAAACGAAGTTCAGATTCGCAATCTGCGACCCCAAAAACCCCCGAGTAAGAAATATTTATCGAATTAGATGACTTTTACGAAAATTCGTCAGTTATATTGGATCCGCCATTTTGATTTTTTTAAAACGAAGTTCAGATTCGTAATCAGCGACCCCAAAAACCCCCGAGTAAATAGTTTCAACTGAATTTGAGCATTTTCTACAAATTTCGGAAACGAGGTTTTTATATTATAAAAAATTAACTTTTGGTCGACATTTTTTATCCGCCATCTTGATTTTTAACCAAATAAACTTTGCCATCTGAAAGCTTAAACATTTTGGACGCGATATTTAAAGGTTTTACGAACTTCTGCGGACCTTCGAAAAAAATTCATTTTGGAAAAAAAAATTTCAAAAAACAACGTTTTTTTCTAAAAAAATGTCCGTAACTTTTTGGGTTTTGGGGTTTTTAAAATTTCGAGTGCAGATTCTGAAAGAGCGATGTCCAAGACATGAGGAATAATTATTCTTAATTTTTTAAAAGCCTTGGTTGACGAGAAAATTACCGTCAAAAGTTTTCTCAGAAATGTGTCCGTCCCGTCCTTAAAAGCTTAAAATTCTCATAAAAATTTCAATTATTTTTATAAATAATAAAATCGTTCTCCAAAATTCAATCATTTTACAATCAGATCATTGATCTTAAATTCCAATTATTTTCTAAAATGTTCTTTAATTCAATGATTTTCAATATCTATTTTAATAAAAATTTTTGAAAGAATTCAATTATTAAACAAAAATTTTGATAAAATGTAAGCAAAGATTTAGTTACTTTGATAAATAAAAAACCTTTCACAAAAATTCAATAATTATTTACAAATTTTTTGTATGTTTCTTCTCAATAATTTAATTATTTTTATAAATAATAAAATTCTCATTATTTTTAAAACAATTTTAATTGAATTCTTTGAAAAGTGTATAATTAAAGGGTGGCATGACAAAAGGGGTCAAGCAACAATTTTATCAAAATCGAGATTTTTTATGAAAAAATCAAATAAATTCATTTACACATTTCTGTAAAAGGATTTTCTGTTTAATTGCGTTTTTAAATGAGTTTTAATAAAAATTATAATTATAAAATAGCCTAAAATTTTACTTGTAATGCAACTTAACTGAAAAACAAAAGAAATGCATAGTCAATATTATTATTATTAAGTCAATAAGGTTAAAAATATTATTTTCCAAAATTTGAAAATGCTACGTAGATGCGGGAAAAAAATTATTAATAAAAAAGAAGAAAAAAATAAACGACGTGAAGGAGAAGCATTTACAAAAAGTAACGGAGAAGAGGTTTTACCTGTAACTGTTCAATTTTCATGTTTTTATATTTAGGTAATTTTATTCTTAATGTAATTGTAAACAATATGAATATCATTCTTTTGTTTATTTTTAAATATTTTTGAAAATAATTTAAATTTGAAAAATTTTGAACTGCTTGCTTATAAGTAATCACTTAATTTATTATTTTCTCGAAAACAAACAACTTTTTTAAAGAAAACTTTTTCACATTCGATTTATCAATTCAATATTAAGAAATTAATTTCTCAGTTTTTCTATAAATGGTATACTTTTTTAATAATTAATTTTTAAAGAAAATATGTAAAATTGACGTAACCTTAAAACAACACACATTTATTCATTTTTCTCGTTAATTTCTGGGTATATCTCATCAAAATTTTTAAATATGTTTTTTTCGCTTTCTGTAAAATCATGAAATTGTTGCTTGACCCCTTTTGTCATGCCACTCTTCAATTATACTTAAGAATTTTATACTTTAAAAAATTTTTTAATGATTATAATTGAAGAAAGAATTATTTATTCAAATACCCATTTATAATAATCAAATAATTGAGGAATATTATGTGTAATAATTTTATTCATAGTTTTCATTTTGTCTTTATATAAGCAACAGTATATATGACACTGGCATTAATATAGTTAATTAGGAGAGTTCTCACCCAGACTTCAGTGTCCGTGCGGTTTAAATGAGTCGCGTTGGGTCGCCAAGGGTGGGGGGCGTGAGTTCGATCCCACATGCGAGCGGATATTTTTCATTGTAAGTATTATATAAAATAATAAAATTACTATATTTAATCTGTATAAGTGTTATAAATTAAAATTGTAAATATGTTTGTAAATAATGTTAAAGGCCTGTCAAAGAATGGATTTAAAAAATATACCAATTAAAGCGAATTGTTTTTTTATTAAAATTATTTTTCAATATTACTATTTTAAATTATATTTAATGCTGGTGTAGTATATTATTTATTTCAAAATATTATGATTATAATAATAATAAGTTATTGGCATTAAATATATACACAAATCTATATGAATAACGATAATATTTACTATTATTATTAATAATTCATATATTCACATTACATTGAATAAACATAAGAAACGAGTAAATTTAGGTAAATTATTAAAAATTAAAAAACTGAAATATTCAAATCGAACCTAAAATTTTTAATATTAGCACTGCTCATTAGCCCTGATTAGCTCGTCCAGTTTGGACCAACGCGTGGTTCGAACGTCACTTATCTGATTAACCCACGATCAGACAGTCTTTTCAGCGCCCCATTAGAGAATAGACTGTCTTTCTGGCACCACACTAGAACCCAACAATTTTTCTACACGGGTGCCTGTGATCAGGTAACGCTGACACTCTTTTCATATCATTAGCTTTCATGGCGTCGACTTACAAGTGTCTTCTGTTTGTTGATTGCGCATTTTGTGTGTAAACAGATTTCTGTTGGTGAATTAAAAAAAGGACAAAATTGCTGAAGATAAGTGAAGCTTAAATAAAGCAATAAATTAATTAAAAACCAATTGTCTTCTCTAGTAAAATATAACATGTTTTTTGGAATATACAATTAATTCAGTGAAACGAAATGACATAAAAATTAAAATATTTACAAAAAATTAATGAAAAAGTTACATAAGTAAACTTTTTGCGCAGAAAAAATAAAATTTACTTTAAATTAAATTTTACTTTTTTGAAATAAACAACGAAATTGAATATAAATTTATAAATTTTGATTAATTTAAATGTATAGTGTGATTTTCTTACATGGTGACCATATATATAGACATAAATTGTCAGTAAAATATTCCATGATAAAAACATTAAAAGTTTTAAAAAAATTTAATTGTTTGAAGACAATAAATGTAAGGGGATCATGTATATGGGGCATTTCATGTCAAGTGATCAAGGTGGAGAAAAATTTTTCTCCAATCGTAGCAAAACTTGGGGCTTTTGTAGTACTCATAGATAGTAATTTTTCGTAAAAATATTTTTTTACCT
Organism: Leptopilina myrica (nomen nudum); assembly: GCA_032872475.1. Taxonomy (NCBI): domain Eukaryota; kingdom Metazoa; phylum Arthropoda; class Insecta; order Hymenoptera; family Figitidae; genus Leptopilina; species Leptopilina myrica (nomen nudum). The sequence goes on from CM065464.1 coordinate 30,545,878, forward strand.
AGTCCAATATTTTCCGAGGGGGATAAATTTTTGTGTTTTTCAGTACAATGCTTATTTCAATAATTTTTTACTCTTAAACAATTAAACATACAAATTTGACAAAGTACATTTTGGAAAGGTTTTTTCATCCTCTTTCGATTAGAAATAAGCATTTTGAAAAAAAAAATTTTTGACCCAAAAAAATCAATATTAAAAATAAATTTTAATTTTTGAGGGAGATGGATACGATTTTTTTTTGTTTTTTTTAAACGAAAGCTGAGGTTTTTTCCTAAAAGGACATATAAATGGTAAAGTGGGACTAGAATGTTTAAACATTGAAAAAAAGAATTTTCTCCTAAACGGAGCTTAAAACCGTGTTTTGAGCGCTCCGGCGAGTAGAAAACTCTTTTTTTCAATGTTTAAACATTCTAGTCCCACTGTACCATTTATATGTCCTTTTAGGAAAAAACCTCAGCTTTCGTTTAAAAAAAAAAAAAAAAAAATTGGGTCTTTCTCCCCGAAAAATTGAAATTTATTTTTAATTTTGATTTTTTTGGGTCAAAAATTTTTTTTTTCAAAATGCTTATTTCCAATCGAAAGAGCATGAAAAAACCTTTCCAAAATGTACTTTGTCAAATTTGTATGTTTAATTGTTTAAGAGTAAAAAATTATTGAAATAAGCATTGCACCAAAAGACCCCTTGATCACTTGACGCGGAATCCCCCATATATTATGTCCAGAAGAAAAGAATAAAATTCAAAGCTATATGTTTAAAAAGTGTATATTTTTTTATAAATAATAAATAATTTTATCCATAATTTCGTAAGTAATAAATCAGAATAAATTTATATAGTAATACTTACTACTTTTAAGTCTTCAAGAAATATTTATTTTAGTCTCTATTTTGACTTGTAGTAAATTCGAGTTCAAAAGACAACTACTTTTAAGTCCAGTTTTTGGTTATCGGCTATTTTTAAGACTACATAGCGACTTAATTCAAGCCTGATACACTTTTTACAAACTAATTTTAAGTCTAGAGTGACTACTTTTTGTTACATCTCTCATAACGAATTTTAATTGCATTTATTTTAATTTTTGTAATACTGTTCCGTAATAGAGACGAAATTATGAAAGCGTTCCATAACAGGGACTAATTTTTTGTAGAGGATGGAACATTAAAACAATATAATTAAAATGAATAAATCCATCATTTATTTTCACGGAATAAATCGAAGTTTAATCGTTCGCACGCACACCCAAGTACAAACTGCTCTTGTCTCCTTGTACTATTTAGGTGACAATCATTCCATTCACAAACAAACAGATGTGATCTGAAATACTACCTTTTCATAATTGACTGTTTTCAGAGAACCAAACGAATAAATCGATTCCACTAATCACCAGAATTCTTCTTTGTACTCTTAGGTTTGAGAAAATTATGATAATAGCGGAGAAACAATTTTTGAAAAAACTTATATCGTATTTTCTGATAGTGCTAAAACCCCCATTTTGCCCCACCCCATTTTACAAAATTTGTTAAATTCTTGTAGTATGAGATTATAGATAAAAACAGGAAGTAAGATTAATTATTATTATGAAAAAAACAAGTAATATTTAATAGAATTTAACAAGAAAACATACCTAATGAAAAATATCGATGTATCGATAGTGAAACATTGGGAGTTTTCGGCAAATGCTCAGATTATACTTCAGATTACGTCAGTGGTGCTCACTTTAATTTTTGAATGTGGCTTCTATTACTTTTAAGTAACACGTTGTAATTGGTCACTTCGGTAAGCTCTTAATTTTCATTGGTTCAACTATTGTGAATTTTCACAATGTATGAAATATCCCTTAGGTTCTAGAATAATTGCTTCAAAACCCAACCTCCTGTTTGCTAATTTCCATCCTTATAAAAATTTAAGATGATTGCCACAAGAAGGCTTAAGGGGATCCCACATACCGACAATGCAGATCTAAAATGGTAAAAAATCTGCAACGACCGTTTCTTGGAAAATATAAGATATTATGACCTATAAATTTGACAAACTCACTTTTTAACATAAATACACAAGATGAGTATTTTATTTGTTGTAATTATTAAAAAAAAATTATTCATAAAAAGTTAAATATGAGCAGTTTCCAACAACCTAAACTGCAACGACCTTTTCTTGAAAACAACAAAATCAAAATAACTTTTCCATTTGACAAACTTAATTTCAATAAAAAATACACATAATAAGATTCATTCTATATGAAAACAAGAATATAAAACTTTAATTTATGTAAACTATTTTGTATAGCAATTTGCAACAAGAAGAACACATCTGACAGAAGTTTAGTGATACATAGAACCAAGAGATGGCGCCAAAGGTACCAAAACTGACAAATTTTCATTATTTTTAACTTTAAGGGGGTGTCAAAGTCGATTGGCTTTTTGCATTGAGCTTCAATGGGAAAATCGCATCGACTTTGACACCGCCTTAAATTAACAACAATGAGACATAATGTCTTCTTTTCGAGTGAAAATTCATTAGTGATAAAAGATAAACAATGGGAGAAATATATTTTGTTCAAATTGTTAAAGAAAAACTAATGTTAGTAAATTAAATATCATGTGCTACCGGACAGCTGTCACTTATACACTTTGGGAAGAATAAAGTTTTTATTTATTTCTGAATGGCAAATGAGTCTCATCCTATGTATTTTCCTACTAAATTAAATTTGACAAATGGAAAAATTATTTTGTTTCGTTGTTTTCGAGAAATGGTCGTTGCAGTTTGAGCTGTTGTCAAAAGACCTGTTACAGGAAAACTGTTCATATTTAATTTCTTATGAATAATTTTTTTTCAATAATTACAACAAATAAAATACTCATCCTGTGTATTTATGTTAAAAAGTTAGTTTGTCAAATTTATAGGTCATAATATCTTATATTTTCCAAGAAACGATCGTTGCAGATTTTTCACCATTTTAGATCTGCATTGTCGGTATGTGGGATCCCCTTAAGGATGGTTCAGTTTCACGTGATTTCTGATATCAATATACGACTATATATATACTCTTACATTTTTAAGCCGGCTAAAGATAGTAGTCGTACTCAGCATCAAAGCTCCTTTTCCTTTAAATTTAGTAATACTTAATGATTCAAAAAATCATCGAGTATTGCTATTTGAGAATTCATAACTACTAAATAGCAAAATTTAGTAAGTTTTTATTTATTTGTTAGTGGTTGACGCCTAAAGATTGGTGCTCAGTACGACTGCAAGCTTCAGTCCGCTATATTTTTATATGTTTTTCGTGTTATTTGACAACAGTTTTATTATTTTAATATAACATCTGAACATACATTCTTTACAAGTTTCTATTAAGAATATTTAAAAAAAATCTCATAGTATGTATCCCTGTAGCTGTGAAATATTGCCGTGAAATGTCAACAGATGCTTCTGGGTCAGATAAGAGTGATAGGTAGACAGATATTTTGCTTTGCCAGCAGATTGTACTGTCTTGAATTGCTCATAAATAATGAGGTACGTGGAACTGACATTCACGTAGGATCTCAAACTGTTAAGAGATGTGAAGCCTCTCGGAAGATTTACTGGATGTTTCGCTTCTGTTATATCTATTCTGTTAGCAACAAGAATACGTTAATAATCGCTTCAGCAATCTTATTTGAATTTTTTGTAGAAAAATATTTTTGAAAACTAATTATTACTTTTTATAAATGAGCACTATCGTGATATCTGATTTACGTATAGAAAAAAACACCACTTCATGAAGCCTTCTTTCCTGGATTGTGGGAATTTCTGAGTTACACTTTTGATGAGAAATATTATACAAGATACATGCATCTACGCCATTTGTTGACATTGATCCAGCAAATCTATTCTTCATATTTTTATATTGCATCTACTGCATCTGCTTTACTTAGGTGATTATTTTTTTATGTTGACGTTTTCTTTTCTTCTTATTTTTTTCTTCTTCATATTCGATTGTTTATATGTCCACTTTCTTGTTTTTTGCAAAAAAAATTTCCCAAATATGTTTTATTTTTACAACAACGATCGATTCTTTCTTTAATAGACTTTAGTTTAATTTCTTTATTATTATGATTTCTATTCTCTTCTTCTTGTAGCCTACAAAATTGAACACCTTGTATTTTTAAGACATTTCTGAATCCACGTCTTTTGTCTTTTATAAAAGTATTGTAGCATATATTATTCTGAGAATTTTCAAGAAAGAAAAATTAAAATGCACATTGCGATTTGAGTTACTTATGTTATTACTTAACATCATTCGAATGATGTTAAGCATAAGCCCAGTGAAACGCTTATTGCTATTTGAAAAAAGAATGTTCTTAAATCTCATTTAAAAGTGTAGCTTTAAGCTAGAAGTAAAGCATGATGGAAGTACGGATGTCTGACCCCGGGGGTGATGGCGAATAATGAAGTGGCTTTTAAAAAGGGGGAGTTTTAAAAAATTATGAAATATAATGCAACTTGCGAATAGGCCCGAGGGGAACGTAAATCGCATGAAATACGCGAAATGCATGTCGCAATAGTTGAACAGATCCAATATACCATTAGACTGTCGCGAGTTGATTCGAAATTCTCCCTTTCAGTTTATGAAGTTCCATTAATAAGAGAAATAGTCAGTATGAGGAAGGTGTGTGCGATCGAGTCGTGTGTGTAATGTGTGCACCATAGGCACCGGGCAGCATATGCTTGCGAATTGAACAGTGACATGGACGCGTCCGTAAATTTTCGCCGAGTTTGCGTCTATCGTGGGAACGTGACACTTTGGCGCGCTTATCTAATTTATCCGAAGGCCAGAGAGTCGACGTTAAGCTGTATAAGATGTAAGGTATCATATCCAAGTTTTACCGTAAAGTCACGCATGTAATCGATTTACGTTCCACTTACCGCGTGTCGCCCGATGCAAATGGTTCGTCTCGCAGCGAGTGAACGGAGAAATAATGTTAACATATATAAATCTCGCCGCTGTAGTCGAGGGAAAGAAAGCCTGAAAAGGACGATGAATATTTAATCCTTTCCCTCTATATGTTGTGGTGCATCAACCGTGTGCGACGTATTGCCTCGACAAACAGTGTTATCCAGCTCTTATGGTTGCTCGAAGAATCTATTGCATTTACAAACACATGATCTCGTTATTGCAGCTTGACGACAGCTGGACAAAGTTTGCATTGCTTCGTCGTGATTTCTGATGCAATGTTTCAAGATACAGGATTGTAAATATATTCTTTATTTATAACAATGTCAATAAAGGCTTTCGCATGTTAAGAACTTTCTTAGAAACTTGCGTAACAATTTTGCACAATCATGAGGCTGTATCAAACCTAATGCCTCTATTAAGTTTATACAAAAAGGTCAAAGGAATGGAAATTCTTAAAAATTTTAACTTTTTTATGATACCAGGAAAATGAGAATGAATTCGAGTGACAAAATTCAAGATAATATTTTTGAATAAAATATGAAGGCATTTAAAAATTATTTACATCTTTGTAAAGTACACTATTTGCAATAATTACACAGCGACACAAAAAAAAGTCGCTGAATCCGAATCCGAGGTCCATTTAACCCCATCACATCAGAATTTTACCATAACCTTAGAAAACAAATAAAGCACAAGCAGGCAACCTGCAGAGGTGTAACCCCCCGTTACTCGGGGGTTTTTGGGGTAGCTGATTACGAATTTGAAGTCTGCTTTCTGAAAAATTCATTGAATTCGCTAGAAACTCGTTACTCATGGGTTTTTTTGATTGCTGATTAAAAATTAGAAGTCAATTTCAAAATTTCAAAATGGTGCTTTCAATATCGCGAACTTCTTTTCAAGTTTATCAGATTTGCTTGAAATGAAATTTACTTTATATTTAACGTGTGCCTGTATCCAAGGCACCTCCACGTGGTGACGGTATACAACGGAGTTTGTCCACTATCTGACTAAGTCCCTGTCCACATAGCACAAAAACTTTCAGGAAGTTTCCCGTGGCAACCTTCGGAAGTTACCCTTGGTAACTGCTGGGAAATTTCCAGGAAATACAATAATGTTCACAGGTTAGAAGCTTCCCATGGAAAATTCACGGTAACTTCCTGGAAGCTTCCCATAGATACTTCCTGAAAATTACCAGGAAGTTTCCAAAAATCATTAAATATCTTTTTAGTAAAATTATTATTTAGAATTTTTTTTTAAATTTGAATTATTCAAATTTAGCATTGTTTTAAAATAAAAATGTGGGTTTAATTATAAAAAAAATTATCTTCACAACTGCAGCACACATGACGGTAAGGCGGACTCAAACCACCTCAGGCCTCAAAAGTGTGCTGCTGGGATAGCGTTTTATGCGCTCAACCAAATGGACACTTGACTTTACAGGGTTAATTTATAAATTATATATTTCATTTTATCTTTGAGGAAACTAATTTCTACTTAAGATAAATTCTTTTGAATTAAATTTTGCGATATTTGGATAATTAGAAAATTTTTCAATTAAATAACAAAATCAAGAATTGAATTAAAATTATATTTCACCTAAAGTCGTTGCGACCTAATTTTAGAAAAATCTCATAATTTGTAGAAATAATGATTAATGTCTATAGAATTCACTTTCGATAATTATATTAAAAAAATGTTTTAACTAAAGATATAATTATAATTTTTAAATAAAGTTGAACAGGAAAAAGTTTAGTTTGACAGCTATGAAAATTTAATAAAAAAGCATGAAAATAATTTAGATAAAACAAATTTCTTGATTGATATTTGTTAAAAATGTGTTAATTTACTTGTATAGTTTGATTATTACGTAAACATAGCCAAATTAATAGATTAAAATTAATATTAAAACTTACCTATGAAATGTCGAAAGTCACCATATTTCATTAAAATTTTTCTCATATTTTGCTAAGGATGAAGATCTAGCATATTGCTCTGACATTAATGGACTCATGAATGAAATGAATGAAAATTGCTACAATGCGCCTTTTTATTGATGCATCCAAAAGAAATATTAAGGCAGTGATACTACATAATACTAACGTCTATGCTCCTATACCCATAGCACATTCGACTGTTATAAAGGATAATTATGAGAACATGGTAGTACTTTTAAATCAAAATGGCTTCGAACAACACAAATGGAAGATCTGTGGAGATTTAAAAATTATTAGCATATTACTCGTCAACAGTCTGGCTTTACAAAGTACCCCTACTACTTATGTTTATAGGATAGTAGAGACAGGCAGAACCATTACAAGGTAAAAGATTAACCATCTAGGGAATCCCTCACACCTGGTTCACATAATGTCATCCACGAATCCCTTGTAGGTCCATCAAAGGTCCTGCCACCTCCTCTTCATATAAAGCTAGGTCTTATGAAGTAGTTTGTCAAAGCTCTTGATAAGACAGGTAAATATTTCAACTATTTACAGAAGGTTTTCCCTAAACTTTCCGATGCTAAAATTAAAGAAGGGATATTTGATGGTCCACAAATTCTGAAATTCTTTAGAAATAATAATTTTATCGAAACAATAAATAACCGGGAGAAAGCAGCCTGGCAGAGTTTTCGATCAGTTACTCAAAACTTCCTAGGAAACAGAAAAAGCCCAAAATACACAAACTAGTTGACAAAATAAAAAAATTCTATACATAAATCATTTTAAGAAAAAAGAAGATACAGCTGAAAGATGGAGAACGATTAAAATAATATATATATATATGTTTCTCAATAGCAATACCATCAGCTCTTTTAAGAGTTTTTTGAGGTTATGTCAAAATCCTGATCTGATGGGGTTAAATGGACCTCGGATTCGGATTCAGCGACCCAAAAAATATAACGTTAATATAAAAATAATATTTATACAGTTTATTAATTTTTGTTTCCACATTGGGGCATGTCAGTGAAACTGAAAATTTATTTTATTTTATGGAAAAAGTATTTTAATATAAAAAACAACCTTGGACATCAAACATTCCCTCTTTTCTAGAACTACACACATATTTAAATATTTTTGCGCAACTCGTGGCTGGCAGTTGCGCTCAGCAGCCTCCCACAGGCGTTTTGTGGGTGTTAGCTATTGTTAACAACAATTTTATTTGTTTAGCTTTTGGAAATTTATCAGCGATGTATAAACTACAATCCACAATAGTCGCATTGTTTTCTTATCCCTCAAATGTTATTATTTCGAATTTACTTTAAATATTACTAAAATCTTAGAAATTTTGGTGGGTGCTGGCTATTGTTTATAATAATTTTGTTTGTTTAATTTTTTTAAATTTATCACTGATGTATACACTACAATTCTCTAAAGTTGCATTGTTTTCTTTCCCCTCAGATTTTTTTTATTTTAAATTTACTCCAAAAAATCTATGGGAGGGTGCTGAGCGCGACTGCTAGCTTCAGCCGGCTGTTTTCTAGAAAATATCACAGCAAAAAATATGTGTAAAATTTGATGCGTATAGTTTTCAGCTGGTGTTGTTTTAACACAGTTTTGGTGTTAGTTTAATCCCATTAAAAATTTATATTAATTTAATACCCTCTAGTGTTATTTTAACACCAATATAGTGTTGAAATAACACTTTTTTCTGTGTAAAATACTTGTTCAGAATCCAATAAATACTTTTGATCATAAATTAAAACATTGGTTACTGCTTTTTATTTACTTACGAAGTTAAAAATTGGCACTTTTTTAACAGTTGTTGCACCAAGTACTGAGTGCAACAAGTGACGAAAGAAGATTTTCCGAACTTGTTGCACAATGTACTATTTTCTAACTCACGCACCGAAAACGAGCGGGAGGAAAAGTACTTTGTGCAACACCTGCTGGAAAAGAGATACTTTTCTTTAACATAAATGCAGCACAAAGTTGTCATTTTTGATTACTTTTCCGCACACTATGCAGGAAAGTGTACTTTCCTGCACAGTTTTCTGTAAACAGTATAATATACATTATAATCAACATAAAAAATTCATTAGAAAAGTATAAAAATTACTTTTTCAGTAAACAGGTGTTGCACAAAGTACTGAGTGCAACGCGTACGAAAGAAGATTTTCCGTCCTCGTGCGAATTTCTCGTCGTCGAAATGTACTATTTTACTAATTTACAAATGAAACGAACTACAGAAACAAAGGAAGTTGGGTCAGAATTTCTCAAACGGACCACTTTAAAAAAATATTTTTTAATTCCATCCAAAACAATTTTTTTTACTCCTGGTAGAGTAAAAAAAAGACCCTGAAAATTGTAGACCAAAAAAAATGTTTTTGTTAATGTTATTAACAATTTAGTTTTTTTGTAGTCTTAAATTAAAAAAAATTTTTCTCGAAATCCAGTTGACCGATTTTAAAAATTCAAAAGGGGTTTTCTTCTTCTTGAAACAAAGTATTTAAAAATAATTTTTATTTTTAAAAAAATTAATTTTTAACTGTTTTTTATATAATTTGTTTATAAATTGTTAATAACAAATTGTGTTCTGGGCCTCCTAGAAAAAAAATAAAAATTGTATTGTATTGCCAATATCCCCCTGAGAAAAAAAACGTTTAGAAAAAAAATGTACCTCAATTACAAAAAAAGTTATTAAATAATTAGTGTCGCGGTGCAGAGCGATATATGACTCACAAGCACGGCTCTAATGGCACCTGTGTGCACTGGCGCTACACTATAAGTTTGTACAAATCCTAACAATCTCAATATTTAAGGAAAAAGTAATACAGTTTAATTATTCGTATATTTATATAACATTTTGTTTAAAAAATACTAATATTACAATATACCTAATAAAAATACTTTGTATTATAAAGAAGAAAATCCGATTTATTATTTTTAAATAAGTTTATAAATAATTTTAACTGAAATTTTTGAAAATATAATTGAATTTAATAAAATTTGTTTTGATATTCAAAGTAATCGTGTTTATTTGTAGTAATGTATATTACTGTTTTTTAAAATAAATTTAATTCAAAATTTTATAAGGGCCAAAATAAGTGAAACCGGCCACTTGGAAAATTTTTGTCTCTAATTTTTAAGTTATCTATGATTTTTGTAGATATATGAGTACACTTTTTCCCCCTGAAATATTAAAAAAAAAATTATTTTGGAAGTAATCAGGTGTTAAAGTTTTGGGTCATTTTATTTTAATTTTTTTATTACTTTGAAACAAATAAACATAATTAAGTGAATTTTTTTTAAATTAAAGCTTAAAGTCTATACTTCAAGGATTAAATAAAGCGATTGCTAAAAATGAAAATTTATAATTGTTTTTAACAATTATTTTAAACAATTGCAAATTGAAGAATGTTCTCAATGTTTTTGAAAGATTAAATTACGATGTATTAATGCGCAAAACTCTAAGCTTGAAATAAAAAAAAGAAAAATCAGTAACCTCCAATATTATAGAAATTATGTAGATTTTTTTGACAAAATGCAGGCAAAAATCCACTTTTAATCTTAAAAATCCGCTTGAAAGCGTGAAGTTTCTAACAAAACAAAAGACGATCTTATTCATTCGTTTGCAATTTTATCTTTTTCCAGTAATTCGAGTCGAATTTCGCCTGCATTTTGTCAAAAAAATCTACATAATTTCTATAATATTGGAGGTTACTGATTTTTCTTTTTTTTATTTCAAGCTTGGAGTTTTGCGCATTAATACATCGTAATTTAATCTTTCAAAAACATTGAGAACATTCTTCAATTTGCAATTGTTTAAAATAATTGTTAAAAACAATTATAAATTTTCATTTTTAGCAATCGCTTTATTTAATCCTTGAAGTATAGACTTTAAGCTTTAATTTAAAAAAAATTCACTTAATTATGTTTATTTGTTTCAAAGTAATAATAAAATGAAAATAAAATGACCCAAAACTTTAACACCTGATTACTTCCAAAATAATTTTTTTTTTGAAAAATATTTCAGGGGGAAAAAGTGTACTCATAATATAAAATTGGAGACAAAAATTTTCCAAGTGGCCGGTTTCACTTATTTTGGTCCATAAATAATAGAATTTTATAAATATTTTATTAATTATTAATGGCTTCATTAATTGTCCTGAACTCTTATGTTCTTTTAATTTCTACGTACCTCGATGTTCACTCAGAAATGCTCCATTATTCAAATTACAGTTTATAAGATCTAATTATTTGTATAATTCTGTGATACATAAACTGAGCCGTTAAGCAAATGAATTTCATAACGAAATTAACATATATGGTGTGAATCTTGCTTGTTTTATAAGAGAGTTGCGCAGTCTGATTTACGACACGAATAATAATATTGTTAATGCGGCCAATTAATCGTGTTAAATTGTAATTTTGTTTTATCTTCAGTACTTTGTACGAATGGGCTCTGCCTAAACTTTGCCCGTTTATATATATAAATAAATAAATAAATTAAAAATTTTTTTAAATAATTTTAATAAAAAAATTGATTTTGTAAATCAATTTTTTAAATTTTTTTATAATAGTACCTAATTAAATTTTTTAGAAAAATTTTATTACAATAAAATAAATGAATCATTTCGAGAAATTTTAATAAAATGTATTAAAAATAATTGAATTCCTATCAAAAAATTAAATTCTTACGAATATTTTTACTATTTAGAAAAATAATTTAATCATTTCAAAGAATTTTATTAAAATTATTTTGAAAATAGTTAGATTTCTTCTGTGAATTTTAGACCCAAAAAAATATTTTTAATTTTATACGATTCCTCTTCTTTTGCAGATTTTTTTCCTCTTATATGTGGGCATTAAATTTTTCTTTTCAAATTGAGAGGATTTTTTTTTTATATTTTGTTATTAAATATCATTTTTTAACCAATTTGAAGCTGTGTTCAGAAATACAAAAGAAACTTAAAAATCTTCTTTTAAATGTAAATTTGTTTTAATTTCAGAGGAACAATTCCAATCAATGAAGAAAAAATAAAAGTCATCTTTTAGTTAAAAAACTTTCAAATCTAAAAACAAATTCCTTTTTTTTGTTCATGAATCTTCGTATATTAAAAATAAAATGTAAAAATAACTGTTAAGCGAATTTTCTTCTCACTTTGAGATTTTATTTTTTTCGGTGTATTGTTTATAAAAGTACTTGAAGTATTCCGAACAATTTTATTATTTATTAAAACAATTGAATTTTTGCTAAGAATTTTAAAAAACTTTTCAAAAATAATAATAAATGAAAACTCTTTAGTAAAATAGGTAATCATTAAAGTTTTTGAAATTTCGAATCTGAAATTATTTCGTTCACCGTTGTTGTTATAAAAAGTCCGAAAATAATTTTTTTTACTCCTCGTTAAGTACAAAAAAAGACCCCAAAAATTTTAGAACAACAAAATTTTTGTTAATATTCTTGGCAATTTAGTCTTTTGTTGACTTATATATAAAAAAATTTTTCTAGAAATAAAGTTGACCGATTTAAAAATAATAAATCGGATTTTCTTCTTTATAATACAAAGTATTTAAAAATAATTTTGGTGTCTAAACAAATTTATTTTTAATATTTTTTTAAATAATTTGTTTATAAAATGTTAATAACAAATTGTGATCTGCCCACGTTAATTATGAAAATAACGTTAATTAGTAAATAATAACCGCGGCCGTACAAAGCGATACAAGACGTTAAACTCTATATATAATTATATTGTTATTTTATTAGGTATGTTGTAATATTAGTATTTTTTAAACAAAATGTTATATAAATATACGAATAATTAAACTGTATTTCTTTTTCCTTAAATATTGAGATTGTTAGGATTTGTACAAACTTACAGTGTAGCGCCAGTGCACACAGGTGCCATTAGAGCCGTGCTTGTGAGTCATATATCGCTCTGCACCGCGACACTAATTATTTAATAACTTTTTTTGTAATTGAGGTACATTTTTTTTCTAAACGTTTTTTTTCTCAGGGGGATATTGGCAATACAATACAATTTTTATTTTTTTTCTAGGAGGCCCAGAACACAATTTGTTATTAACAATTTATAAACAAATTATGTAAAAAACAGTTAAAAATTAATTTTTTTAAAAATAAAAATTATTTTTAAATACTTTGTTTCAAGAAGAAGAAAACCCCTTTTGAATTTTTAAAATCGATCAACTGGATTTCGAGAAAAAAATTTTTTAATTTAAGACTACAAAAAAACTAAATTGTTAATAACATTAACAAAAAAATTTTTTTTGGTCTACAATTTTCAGGGTCTTTTTTTTACTCTAACAGGAGTAAAAAAAATTGTTTTGGATGGAATTAAAAAATATTTTTTTTAAAGTGGTCCGTTTGAGAAATTCTGACCCAGTTAGTTAATTAGTAAGTAAATTAGTTACGAACGATAGTTACGTTAAGTAACTCATGCCATTTACGTAAGTTACGTCACTTAATTTAAAACGTGAGTTACGTAATCTAATTCATTGCGTGTGTTACGTAACCTGATTCATTAGGTGTGTTACGTAACGGTGCTAAAAAAGGAATTTTTTCACCTTGTTAAGAAAAATATCGTTCATAACTTGTGTGAGCATTTGCCGATTTTTGAATGAGCACTTTTTTGGAACAAAAATTGTATTCGTTCCAAATTTGGCCACTGCTTACACACGTTACGATATATACTATTAAAATTTGTTGAGTACATTTTTTTTTAAATCATAAAAGCAACCAAAAATTGATCAAATTGGACGCTCTTGTATGAAAACTTCTTGTTTTTACACGTATTTTTAAAAAATATAAATTTTTTAAAATAATTTACGATAAAATTTTAAAATGTTTTAAATAAAATTTTATTTTTAACAATGTATCAGCAATTTTAAAGCCTTGTTTGATTGTGCAAACGAGAATGGTATAGGTAAGTTGACTATTTCCGTCAGAGTAGCACACACGTCCGTGAAGCTGGCCGGAACATACCGTTGTATGAAAATAATTAGTATATAAAAATTAAGGGTTTATTAGGCCTGCATGTCCTGAATGTTGGGCTTTTCATTATTTTAAAAAAACTGACATCCGAGAACAAGCGTAGCTTTTATATAATTGTTTAAGTAACTTCTAAGTATCAGAAAAATTTAGGGCTCGTTTAATCTAAAAGTTTTAAGGCTTATTAAGGATTACTACAAAATTTTAATTATGGGAGGTGGCTCTGAAAAAGTATAACCTGTGAATGAATTCCTGTAGCCTGCGCACATAAATACGTGTTTAAATAAATGAAGTTAGATTATCTATAGAAAAATTATTGTTGTTGATCGAGTTTGGTTTGTTAATGATATTTTTTTAATATTAAACATTGAATTTAACGATCATTCCGAGTCAGGTGTATAAAATAAGACAACAACTGTTGTTTAAAGTTTCGACAGCGCAGCTGCCCCCTTTAAAAACTATAATTTATTTAACAAAAGAAAAAGATAATAAAAATTAAAATACATTCTTTAAAAAATAATATGAATTATAAACTTATTTTTAAACAATTTTTTACCGAAAAATAAAATAAATTTAAAAACGTTCCGAAAGAACGTCTTAGTCGTGGCGATTATAATTGGACACTGGCGAATAAAATGTGTATAGTTTTCGAAGTATAAGTAACTGACGTGAGGTGAATGACCGTGTCAGTAAACAAAATTCAGGAAATGTCAAGGTAAATCAGAATAGATTAAGAATATTTCCTTTCATTTATAAAGTGATTATAGCAATTACTAAGATTTTGAACATCTTCCTTTTTATTAACCGGATTTTTTTGTAAATTAATGTGTATCATTTCTGATATTAAACGTTTATTGTAGTTTGCTTCTTTGTCAAACATAAGAAAATTGTTCCAATCAAATTTGTGTCTAAAAAATCATTGTGAGTAGCAATTACATTAGAAGTTGAATTTTTATGTTCTTTAATACGAACACCTACAATTCTTTTTGAATGAGCCACATAACATGCAGAGCAATTTTCACAGTTAATTATATAAATAATATTAGTGTTTTCAGATTTTACATTATTATCCTTGCCTTTTTAACAAAATTATGATTTATGTTTTTATTTTTGCAAGGAATTGATAAAATAGCATAATTATTTAGAATTAAGGTTGTTTTTTCAAAAAGGTTCAGTACATAGGGTAGGAGAACTGTTGGCGACCTTGTGTAAAATAAGACGTTTTTGTCAATAGGATATTGAGAATTAGATTCTATAAAAGAAATACGTTTTATTATATGCTTGTTTATAAATTCTAATGGATAATTATTTTTTAATATACTTTCTTTTACATACTTTTTATTTTTTGAGTGAAACTGCTTATCAGAGAGTTTTATAGCTCTGTCAATTAAGTTAAAAATAATAGCAATTTTTTGAGCCATAGGATGTTTAGAATGGTAATTAATAATTCGTCCAGAAAATGTAGGTTTTTTATGCAAATCAGTAATGAGCCGATTTCTTTCGTTAACAATAATAAGAACATCCAAAAAATTAATAATATTATTGTTTTGTATTTCAAAAGTAAACTGTAATCTTTCGTCATAGTTGTTAAAAATATTAATCATTTCGTCAATTTTATCTTTTTGTTTGCAAGTTATTATATCATCGACGTATCTTTAGAAAAAAAGTGGTTTAAAAGATAATAGAGCATTACAATGAGTCTTAAGATCTTCCATTGTTATTTAAATGTTTTAAAATATTAGAAGTATTAGTTCTTAATTTCTGTATTAAAATTTCTATTAATAATTTTATATGTTTTTTTATCTTATAGTGAAGTTTCAAGTTTTTTTGTATATTCCAATCTATCCAACGCAACCGTGACATTTCCTTTGTTCGCAGTAGTAAAAATAATATTTTTGTGTTCTTTAACAAATAACTTTGTGTCATTTAGCATTTTAGCGAAAATTCTATCCTTGACATTAATGTGACGTGATTTTTTAAGATTACAATCATAGTTTCAAAAATTAATAATCAATTTGTTTCTTATATCATTCGAAATGTCATCATTTAAATTATAACAACTAATATAATTTTCTATTGATTTAATGTAGTCAATTTTTGTGTTCAGATTGTTATTGTTTGAATTAACATCATACATAAAATCATTACCCAAGGAAATTACGTTTGAGACATTTTCAGGAATTTTAAAATTAGAGATATTTATAAACCAATTCGGTTGTGTGTTGAGAGGATTATTATTATTTATGTTAGGGTTACGGTTGTTTATCAAATTTTTAAATTTTTTGTTAGATTGGTTTCTACAATTACTCGTAAAAGAAGCATGTTGTAAATTGTGTGTATTGTAGATAAACTGAGAAGTGTTAAAAAATTATCATCAATGATAGATTTCAAATGATTGATCTTCTTAGATGAATAATAAGTGTGAATACATTTATCTTTAATAATAATATTAAGTAATTTGTATTTAATGTGTTTTAGTAATAATTTGAAATTTGATTTCCCAGTACGACAATGGAATGTTAAATGATTTAAGCTAGAGCCAATAGAATCGATATGTTTTGGTGTCAAATCATACTCACGACACTTCAAAACAAAATGTAGTTGACATGTGAACTTGGTGTAGTCTTGATTAATGTTAATCCACATCTTAAGAATATGTTGCTGGTGAGCAGTAGTAGTAAATTCAAATACGTTCGATGCACTGTCATCACATGACTGTTCCTGATCCATGGTCATATAAGTAAAATTATTATATGATATTATCACTCGGTTGTTTTAAATATTAAACATTGAATTTAACGATCATTCCAAATCAGGTGTATAAAATAAGACAACAACAGTTGTTTAACGTTTCGACAGCGCAGCTGCCCTCTTCAGAAACTATAATTTATTTAACAAAAGAAAAAGATAATAAAAATTAAAATACATTCTTTAAAAAATAATATGAATTATAAACTTATTTTTAAACAATTTTTTTACCGAAAAATAAAACAAAATTTAAAAAGTATAAGTAACTGACGTGAGGTGAATGACCGTGTCAGTAAGCAAAATTCAGGAAATGTCAAGGTAAATCAGAATAGATTAAGAATATTTCATTTATAAAGTGATTATAGCAATTACTAAGATTTTGTACATCTTCCTTTTTATTAACCCGATTTTTTTGTAAATTAACCCTCCGTCCGACACCTGGGTCTGGCCAGACTCTTTTTGTTTTTAAACATTAATTTAACATAATTGTTTTGTAACTAGCGACTTAGGGTTCCTGGTACCTTAAACAAATGTTATTAGCTATCACTTCAAACAACGAACGAAACAAAAAAGTGTGTTAATACAATTTTATACAAATTTTAAAAATATTTTTTCTCACCGACACCTGTGCCTGGCAGGACCCCTATATAGTTTGCATGTAAGCGTTTAGGATTTAATAGATTTTAATCATCTTAGATCACGCCTATTACTTTTTCTTATTGCAATTATCTATTTATTATTATTATTATCTATTTACTATTCTTACTAATCACTTGCAAAAAAAATCTGATAACCTGAAATTAATATATATTTTAAAAATGGTGAGCATGCGCAAACGAAGACCAATAGAATTTCAAGAAAAATCTCAACCTAACCACAAAATAAGGTTAGGTAAACTGACAGTAAAAAAAAGTGTGTTTACGATGGAAGATCAAGTGCAACTTATTTACAATACTCGACTGCGCAGCAGAGGTCTGACTAAGGATTTTCAAACGCGATTTTCAAAAGCTTTGTTGAATGATATTCAACGTGGAAATGATGAAGACGTCAAAAGAGATAATGATTCATTTAATCCTGATGACAGCGATGAATATTTGGTAGAGGACGATGCGTCTGATGCTGAAGACGACTTTGTAATCAAACCAAATGAAATATTCCACAGTGACGAAGATGAAGATGAAATGGATGAAATCCATGTAGAAGCTCATTCGC
Source organism: Leptopilina myrica (nomen nudum) (assembly GCA_032872475.1). Classification (NCBI taxonomy): domain Eukaryota; kingdom Metazoa; phylum Arthropoda; class Insecta; order Hymenoptera; family Figitidae; genus Leptopilina; species Leptopilina myrica (nomen nudum). The sequence goes on from CM065464.1 coordinate 30,563,719, forward strand.
AACGTTCTACTAATATTTTGTACGGAAAAGACGGTACAAAATGGAATATTGATGAACCAAATGCTGCTGTTCGTTTGCGTCATCACAATATTATGCGATTTCGAGCTGGACCCAAAGATCGAAATTCGGTTACAAGTGAGGTGTTCAGAAAATTTTTTTTATCAAATATTTCTTACATTATTTTAACTGAAACTAATAGATATGCAAAAGAAAATATTTCGAAATGGAATGCTGAAAATCCCAACTCAAAACCAAGAGTCTGGAAAGATTTAACTAGCTCTAAACTAGATGCATTTATTGGAATTCTGCTGGCCTCTGGTGTTTCACACAATAATATGCAATATTTATCATTATTGTCGCGTTCAGATGCTTTACCGATATTCCGGGCTGCAATATCTTATAGACGCTTTCTTGTATTGTCTCGATTTTTTCGTTTTGACGATGGTCGTACACGTGAATTTCGTCAAAAAACCGATAAAGCAGCCCCGATCGGGATATATGGCATTTTTTGAATTAGAACCTCGCGAAAAACTATGAACCGCATGAAGCTATTACTGTTGATGAGCAACTTTTTCCATATCGTGGAAAAACTAAATTTACACAATTTATTCCACAAAACCTGCAAAGTATGGGATCAAAGTTTGGTGGGCCTGTGATGCAAAAACGAAATATCCAGTACAAGGAAAATTGTATACCGGTAAAGATGAGCAAAGAGGGCGAGGAATAAATCAAGGAAAAAATGTTTTGCTCCAACTTGCAAGTCGTTACAGTAATACTGGTCGAACAATTGTCGCTGACAATTTTTTTACGACATTGGAAGGAGCTAAACGATTAGCTAATCTAGGACTCGCATTTTTTGGTACTATCCGATCAAATAAAACATTTATTCCTCCTAAAATGAAAAAGTGTAGTTCTCGTCCTGTGCTATCAATTCTTTTTGGCTTTAATGAGGACTTGGTTTCGATTTGTAGTTACGTGCCAAAAAATAAAGTTGTGAATTTGCTTTCAACGGTACATTATTCAAAAAATTGTGTAGGAGAAGCAATGAAACCAGAAACAATACTGTTTTATAATGCAAATAAAGCCGGAGTTGATTGTATGGATCAAATGGTTACTCATTTTACAACAAAGCGACCAACTAAACGATGGACTTATGCTTTCTTTTGCAACATATTAAATGTTATGGCATTGGCTGCTTTTTGTATTTGTAAAGAAGTCGATGGACTCAATAAAAAAGATGCTAGACGTAGTTTTCTAACTACCTTAACTAACACATTGGTTCTTCCAAACATCGAAAATCAAATGAACAACGTTCATATCATCACGCAGTTTACTATTCGATCGGCAATTGAATCATTTTTTGGTGAACCAATCAATAAGGAAAACGTGGTGTCATCAAAAATCAGCGGCGCTGACACACTCAAAGGTAGGAAAGACTGCAGAATCTGTTTAGAAGAAGGCGAAAAACTGCGCCAAAAAACTCGTTTTTTCTGTTCTAAGTGCACAAATCCAGTATGTCAACAGCATTCAAAAATTGATTACACTTGTTTTAGTTGTATTTGATAAAAGTGTTTAGATTATAAATCACTAAAAAAATTATTAAAACCTGTTTGTATAGTTGATACAATTTTATTTTTCTTAAAAATCAAATATTACACTGGCACACAAAAAAAAATTGATGCTCTGAGCTTTTGATCAGACTATGACTACTTTATGTTTTTGGGGTCGCTGAAACCGAATCTGAAGTTCATTTAACCCCATCACGTCAGGGTTTTGAGATAACCTCAAAAAACTCAAAATTTGACACAAAAATTTTTTAATCATCACAAATTTTTATTTTTAAGTCTTACTATCACTACTTTATGTTTCTGGGGTCGCTGAAACCGAATCTAAAGTTCATTTAACCCCATCACGTCAGGGTTTTGAGATAACCCCCGAAAAAACTCAAAATTTGACCCTAAAATTTTCTTAACCAGAAAAATATTTATTTTAATGTCTTACTACCACTACTTTATGTTTTTGGGGTTGCTGAACCCGAATCAAAAGTTCATTTAACTCCATTACGTGAGGGTTTTGAGATAACAAAAAAAACACAAAATTTGACCCCAATATTTTATTCAATTCTTTTAATCAAGAAGAAAAATATTTATTTTCATGTCTTACTATCACTACTTTATGTTTCTGGGGTCGCTGAAACCGAATCTAAAGTTCATTTAACCCCATCACGTCAGGGTTTTGAGATAATCTCAAAAAACTCAAAATTTGACCCTAAAAGTTTTTAAACAACAAAAATTTTTATTTTCATGTCTTACTATCACTCATCTATTATTTTGGGGTTGCTGAAACCGAATTAGAAGTTCATGTAACTTCATGTAACTTCCTGGAAGTTTTTGTGCTATGTGGGACTGTACGGCTCTGAGTGTTTAAACTTTTTGACGTCAAGGTCTGAACTTTAGACCCCAGTACCAAGCATTCTAAAGTTCGGAGGTTTCAGTGTATACATAACTTGTTCATTTATACACCTAGTTACAATAATAAAAGTACTTTGTAATATGAAACAAGGCTTTTGAGCCATAATTTTGCACTTTACTACAATGAAGGATGGCCGCCGTGGTAAAAGTTCTCCTTACAGCATTTCCAATTTAGAGGTACACCCTAATGTTTGAACGCTTTCCTTACGATTTTGACGGCGTTTCAAAAGTCCTGACATATCTATCAAAATGTTGTTAGTTAGTGACACATAAGTTCGTTCATACGTCATGAACTAACAACATTTTTATAAATTTGTCACGATTTTTTAAAATACTGTCAAAACCGGAAGGAAGGCATTAAAGCTTCATGATGTATATGAGCGATTCCACGTCAAGTGATCAAGGGGTCTTTTGGTGTAATGTTTATTTCAATAATTTTTTACTCTTAAACAAATAAACATACAAATTTGACAAAGTACATTTTGGAAAGGTTTTTTCATGCTCTTTCGATTGGAAATAAGCATTTTGAAAAAAAAAATTTTTTTGACCCAAAAAAATCAAAATTAAAAATAAATTTCAATTTTTGGGGGAGAAAGGTACGATTTTTTTTTTTTTTTTTTTTTAAACGAAAGCTGAGGTTTTTTCCTAAAAGGACATATAAATGGTAAAGGTGGACTAGAATGTTTAAACATTGAAAAAAAGAGTTTTCTACTCGCCGGAGCTCTCAAAACCCGGTTTTTAGCTCCGTTTTGGAGAAAATTCTTTTTTTCAATATTTAAACATTCTAGTCCCACTATATCATTTATATGTCCTTTTAGGAAAAAACCTCAGCTTTCGTTTAAAAAAAAAAAAAAAAAAAAAAATCGTACCTTTCTCCCCCAAAAATTGAAATTTATTTTTAATTTTGATTTTTTTGGGTCAAAAAATTTTTTTTTTTCAAAATGCTTATTTCCAATCGAAAGAGCATGAAAAAACCTTTCCAAAATGTACTTTGTCAAATTTGTATGTTTATTTGTTTAAGAGTAAAAAATTATTGAAATAAGCATTGCACTGAAAAACACAAAAATTTAACCCCCTCCCCCTCGGAAAATAATGGACTGGGTAAAAAAATATTTTCACGAAAAATTACTATCTATGAGTACTACAAAAGCCCCAAGTTTTGCTACGATTGGAGAAAAATTTTTCTCCACCTTGATCACTTGACATGGAATCGCTCATATGGAGATCAGTAACCAGAACAGAAAAGTAACCGCAAATGAAACATTAACTTAGAAATGGATATACATTATACATATCCTTCTCTAACTGATTCTTCTATTTGCGATTACGATATCAGTTAAGTTAATATAAGACGAACGCAGAATGAAAACGGATACGGGAACAGGTCATTGAAAAGAAGAGGACACTGATAGATTCTGTCTAAGCACAACTAAGTTGATTGGGGGAGACGACTCTGGCGGATATAGACTTTCTAACATCTAAATATATGTAAATGTTACATATCTCGTAACCGTCTTCCGTACCCTACTTAGTTGTGTTAAGACCTTCATTTTCATCCATGTTCATTGTGCTTTGGCCTATATTGTTTTTGGCCTTAATTTTGTTAAATACAATTTTCGAAAAAGTTACGTATTTACTTAAACAAAGCCACAATCCGTTTTCTTTCCGTAATTAAGTTTTTAGTAATTTGATAACCTAGAATATGTTTTATTCATATTAGAAAGTTTGGATTAAACATTTAGAGGGACTAATCGTTTATATTTGAGAGTTGACTATTAGAAAATAATCTAAATATTTTAATATACAATTCACAGATATTCGAGCTATTTCTCTAGAGGAAATATGAGTTGATTGATAGTCTGACAAATTAAACATCTTGAGAAATCCCTTCCTTATCCTGTTCAGAGCAACTTCGGAGTGAATAAACACGGAACCTAACCGATAAATTAAATGTACATTAAATGTCACAAAAGAAAACAACTATTTTATTAATGTTAATCAATTATTAAGGAATCAATTAATTTATTAAGAGATTAAGTGAACTGTTTTAATTAATAAATTATCTTTTTTATTTAGTATATCAACAATTAAACAACGAAAAGAATAAAAAAACAGTTTCAATAGCATAACCTTACTTTCAGTGACATATCCCAGATAGCACGTAAGCTTACGGCAAGCTTGCGGAAAGATTTTCATGCAATCTTGCCAAGATTACAGCGCAAGATTGCCGGAAGGTTGCCTGAGATAGCAAAATGTTCACTGTATAGCAAGCATTCGGTGAAAGGTTGTTATAATCTTGCTGTGAAAGGTTCCTGCAAATCTTGCAAGAAAATATTTCGGCAAGCTTGCCATGAAATATTGAGATATGCTGATTACAAAATATTGCTGCAAGCTTATTGCAATTTATAAAAAATGTTTCTTAAATTAAAAAAAATGTTAGTTTTCTATTTTTTCAATTTGAAGATCTTTCAGGCGTCCACTTTTATGGATTATGTCTCCCTTGTTTCCTTTTGAAACTTAACATTGAAGAGAAATTTTTGGAAATAAATTCGAAAGGACTGGGAATTGAACCGCCGTTCGACGGACGCTAACCAAAGACCCTAACCGACAAGCTAAACAACCAACTATCAGAAAAGAAAAAAATCTTGCCTTTAACCTGAAACTGATTTTATGGGTTGAAAAACAGGGGGCTATTTTAAAATGTTTTTAATTGGAATTTTTTTGTCTCCTACTAAATTTGTTAATCATTTAATATTATTACTATTAATATTTAATTACATTTTTGAAAAAAAAACATTTTTTATTCAACTGTTAAATTTTTGTTAAATCCATTAATAAAATACAATAAAAGATATAAAGAATATTATAATTAATAATTTTTAGATTAAATTACAACTGATTTTTAATTTACTTTATAGTTTCAAACCAATTAAATTGATTTTTATATTTTCGTAGGACATTAAAAAATATTTTGAATTCTTTTTTGATGAACTTATGCATTTTCAATTAATTTATTAGAAAAGTAAAATTAGTCAGTGATTAAAAACGGCTTTTTTCATGACAAACTTAAAAACAATAAGGCAAATTTTTTAGTCATTAATAGAGTAACGCTGAGAATTTTAAAATGGCATGATTTTTAGTTTTTATAAAAAAAATCTAATTTGTATTTTCATTTTAAAAATTGACACTTACAAACGTAATTTTTATTTTGCTAAGTCATTTATTAATAATCGTTTAACAAAATTTAATTATAAGGGTATAGTAATGTTCATAATTTGTTAATAATCATTATTAATTATAATTAATAGTTGTTAATAATTTATGATATAAAATTTAAGAGAGTTAGTATAAACACAAACTGAAATAATTGAGCTTCCGGAACAAAGAAGGGCACCTTACCCATTGAACTACATTGGTTATGTGCCTTTTTTGATCTGACAGCTCAATTTTTTTTTGTCGTTTATACTCCTGCCCTATTGGCCTTACGCACTCGACAAGAGTCCCTGCTGATACTTTTTATGGATTAAGCATAACCATTCTACAAATATTAGCAAATTTATTTTAACCTAATGCGCCTACAGTGCGGCTTTTCGAAGATAGGAGTACTCGCATTTGCCTGGACCACCCGTAATTGGGTTTTCTCGCCAGAGAAGAGGGAGTCCCAACCAACTGAGCTATTCCGTCGGTTGACAGCTCAATTAAATATTAATAAAACTACCATAGCGTATTCATAATTCCTAAATGAGGGGCCGAGTTTGGTCCATTTGGAGGCAGAGTTACACAGAGGACTTTGAAAAGAATGAAGCGTTGGTTTTTTAATCCAAGCCTTCAAATCTGTATACTTCGCCAGTCAGTGATTAAACTTCAAATTAAAAAAAACAAAATTTTCTCGAGTAATTGCGTATTCAAAATAACATTATTTAAATTGTTGAAAACGAGTGGTTAAATAGCTGTGATGGTGATATTCTTAATAAGCTTCAAATAAAAACTTTCACGAAATGGAATTGCAGATATATAGAGAAGTAGCCAAGGTCATGTGCAATGTCAAATTATTCCATCCCTGAAATGTGATAACTTATTAAAATAATTGTTCAAATTTTGTTTTTATCTTTTTCATTTTTAGGCACATTAAAATTTTTGTTGCAATCTTTGAGAAAATTTCATGAATGAAATTAAAAATTCTATTTCTTTTTTAAAATCAAATTTCCCCAATTAATCAAGATAAGTTTTAATAAAGTCACCACTAAAATAATCTAAAAAATTAACAATAAATAAATGAAAAAAACTTACTCTACAGTGAAATGATTTGTTCGGTATAACATATGAAGCCATGTTTACAGACAGAAAATTCGTCTTAAAATTCCCAATGCAGTAATATTGAAGCAAAAGCAGTTTGAACAGTGGTATTTTTGATTCTCGACATTGTCAGTCCCTAGAATTCTCTTGGTGAAAAGCGTTTGTGTTTTAACATTATAGCGTTGCTAATAATGATGAGTCGTCGAATTCTGTAATAGGTTTATAACAGCAATGCATTACAGGGGAATTCCATGTTCATTAGAAAAATTATCTTCAAAAAATTCTTCAACTTCTTGAACTCTATTGTTGATATTTTCCTATTACAACTTTAATCGAAAGAACCTGGAAATCTGTTACAAAATAGAATCATTAATTAATAAATTAATTTTCTAATAGATTCAAATTTTCACTGAATCGAAATTCTTTTAATTAATTAACAATTTTATTATTTAAATAATGAAAATTTTTGTACAGTACGGTCCGAAATTGTCAGTCCACCCATTTTTAAAGGAATGAAAAAATTTTTTAACATTAATTTTATGAAAACTAAAATTTCATTCGGTTTATATTTTAAAAGACGATAAAATTTTGAAAAGAATAAGACCTTACAGAAGTCATTTGACAAATATTTTTTCAAGATATTCCTAAAAATCGTCATTTTCAATGTTTTACAAAAATTTGAATAACTTTTAAAATAATAAACGCTTTTTAATAGTCTTAGGCTTATTTTAAAGGTCATTTTCTACGGAATAAGAATTACTTATAGTCATTAACCTGCAATTTTTTTCTTGGAATAAACATGACGTCAAAATTGGACAAAAAAATTTGAAATAATATTATTAAAAGAAAAAGAATTTGTAAAATTTAAATAAATTTTTTTATTAAATTTTCTTGAAAAATCTACATCATATCATGTTTTATATATGTTTTAGAATAGTTTTTAGTACAAAAAATGATTTCAAATTTTTCCAATTTTTTTGTCCAATTTTGACGTCATGTTTATTTCAAGAAAAAAATTGCAGGTTAATGACTATAAGTAATTCTTATTCCGTAGAAAATGACCTTTAAAATAAGCCTAAGACTATTAAAAAGCGTTTATTATTTTAAAAGTTATTCAAATTTTTGTAAAACATTGAAAATGGCGATTTTTTAAGAATATCTTGAAAAAATATTTGTCAAATGACTTCTATAAGGTCTTATTCTTTTCAAAATTTTATCGTCTTTCAAAATATAAACCGAATGAAATTCCTTTAAAAATGGGTGGACTGACAATTTTGGCCGGCATTGTATATCTTCGGAAATATATTTTTTTCTTTTTAAATTGTCCCACCTGTTTCATGTATGTTGTTAAATTGTCCCCAATTTGATCTATTTTGTACAGTTTTTATCCATTTTACAATAATTAAATCCAATAAATTATTAATTAATGTGAAATTCAATTAATCCATATTTCAATCACTTAACCATTTAGTAATTTCACATTTTTATTCTTCAAAAGTATAATTATAAATAAATTTAAACTTTTAATTTAATTCTAAATTTTAATAAATTAAAAATTCATTTACTTCAAATTCTAATTAATTAAAAATTTAATAATTGATCATTTTCAACAATTAAAAATTCAATAATGGATAAAAATTATCGATTAATCTGTGCCAATAAAAAAAATAGAATCAACTTTAACTCATTTAAAATTAAGATATTAAACATTTCAATTTTAATTAATTTTAATCCACATGTCTTTTAATTAACCAAAATTTTAATTATTCTTATGTTAGGATATAAATTTAATCGAGCCTAAATAAAATTTTTTGAAATTGCATTTAATTATAAATTGAATAAATTCCTTTCTTTTAGCACTTAAATCTACACTGATTCAGTTAATTTAAATCTAAACAGGTAATAGGCAATATTTATTATTTTATCGAATAATTGTCATATTATTTATCAAATAAATGTTTTTGTTTGACAATTTTTATCGCCTGTTTTATTCTTGTTTTCCTTAATTCGAAAAAATAGTTTTGTGGTCTTTGCAATTATTTTCATCTGATTAGTTGAGAATTTTTAATTTATTGAAATAAAAATTAATAATTTCATTTAATATTATTAATATTAGTTTTATTTGTAATCAAAATATTGTTAAGAATTAAAAAATGTTTAATCAAATAAATTACTTTTAACCTAAAAAGTATTATTATTATATTTATTTTACTCTCCCTGCATTATACAGGGTTCGAGATTACCAACCATACATAAACAACTTAACCTAATATACGTTTTTCCTTAAATTCTAACGCAACTTACAACTATCCAACTTAAAACTACCTACTATTATAATCTAAAATCTATCGTGCTTTGTCGATCAGTGCCAGGGCTTCCGTTTCCAGTTCTCTCATGCCCTTTTCGGCATCGTCACATGACTTACTTATATATATATATATTTTTTTTTTTATTTTTTTTTATTCCCACCCTATACTACGACTCTACATTAATCCCTTATTCCTCTTTCCTCTCAATTCCTCTAAATCGTACATCCACCTCTCTCCCTGTCCATTCTCATCTAATATCCACATCACTCTTTCCGTCACGCTCTTCTCTTCATCCATTCCTCCGCTACATCTTTCTAACACATGTCCCCAATCTTCTCTTTCATACTCACATATTCTGCATTTCCTTTCATCCTCTTCCATCCAATACTTACATTCCCTCATTCCTTCACCGAAACAGATATAAAATGTAAAATTTCCAAACATCAAAATGTTTATGATAACATTTTTGAGCTTTAAATAGTATAAAAAAATTCACTTTAAAATGAAATTTCAGAAACGTCTAGAGAAATGAAATTTTGGACGAAAATAATTAAAATTAAATTAGAACAGAGATCACAATATCTTTTTATCCTTAGAATAGGGAAAAGGTGAATAATTTCTACCACTAAATAAGAACGAGTCAAATTAATATTACTTTAAATATAAACCGATTAAAATTTTGGTGAAGTTTAGTTCAATTGAATTTTTAAATTTATTTAAATAAAATAATAATTAGAAAAACTTTAATTAATTATAAAAATAAATAAATTTGGATAAATTGACATTTAATTAAACTCCCATTTAAAAATAATTTGTTCAGAATTTTATACGGAATTTTACTCAAAAGTTCGTGTGGCATTTTGAAACATTTATTCGCACGAATTTTTTACAGATTGCAAATGTATTTTTTTTAATTCCGCAAGAAAATTCGACTTAAAAAATCTGCCCTGAAACAGAAGAAAATGTAACAAACTAGGTCAAATAGATAACATTTAAAAAAATTAAAGGTAAATAGGTGACAGTGTGTGATCCCTGGCAGAAATTAGGAAATGCTTATTATGAAGTACAATATACATTTATAATATACAACCCATTAATATTAGTTATTTAATATTTATCAAATGAACGAATTCACAAAGATTATATGCGGGTATACTACTTAAGTAAATAAATATAGGTTGAATATAAACTGGTACTTTTTATTAGGTTATGGGCATGCTTTTTCTCTACATTTACTAATATTTACGTCTTTATAAAAAAATATATCTCAATTTTAATAACTAAAAAGGATAAATTTTCAAACTAATATTTCAGTTTGAAATAAACATTTAACCTCTACTCAAATGTATCCTAAACATACGAGGAGCTAGTTTTCAAAAGTACTGTAATTATGATAGACTTTAAAAAAATCTCTTAAATAATTAAATACAATATTATTATCTTAAAATTAACTTTGGTGGTTATGTGAGAAATTATGTATCCTGAAAAACTATAGATTGACTACATTTAACTGAAACTATTAAAAAAAAATTTCTATATCTTACCTGATTGTCACTAAGTGCATAAAAAAATATTATAATGCAGAATTACATGTTGAAGAACATTTATAATTTTATATAATCCTACATGGTTTTCGGAAATGATGAAAAAGAATCATGACGCACTCACTAAACTGCTACAAGAAAAACGATAATAATCACGAACTGCTTAAAGAAGTACTGCATTTAAAATTTTTTAAGACAATGTGCACTTCCTAATTTCACATACCTATAAATATCTATGGTTCTTTAAAATTGTGAACACGACTGGTAAAATATTATAATATAAAACATGATAACCGTTCGAAATGCGATGACATCAAGTCTTCATGTTTGTAAACATTTGCAGCCTAACCTAACCTGTAACAGAATAGAAATTCCACTAATTTTATGTTCACATGTAGACATTGCGCTGACAACATCTTTATATAGCCAGAGTGCGGAACAGTAATTGACATTTTGCCCCAGTAGCACGTTATATTACAGCAACATTGAGAACATTGTCTCAACATTACCAATGTTTGCCTTAATGTTGTCAATGTTGCGGGAACATTTTGTGCTACTGGGGTGATTAATTTAAATTTAGACTAAATTTAATTTAGATTACAATATAATTGACAATAAAATATTCATATTGTTTTAGTTAGTGAAAGGTTTTTACCATGAAATATGTAGTTTATATAATGTTTACATAATATCTTCTTTTTATTTATAATTTATATATTATCTATAAAAGACTGATAAACTTGAATTAAATTTTTAAATATTATAAAAATCTCAGTTTAAGTAATTAGTAAAAATTGAAACTAATGCAAAAAAAAATCAAATGTGAGGCAATAAATATAAAGTAAAAATTTTTTTTTGAAAATTTATTCAAATAAAAAAAGTTATTTTAATACATTTCTAATTTCCAACTATAATTTAAAATAAAACCTTATTTTATTTGAATATGATATTTTTAAATTAAATGGATACCACTAATTTTTACAATTTTTTGAAAATAGTTTAGTTATATAGAATTTTTAATTATATTTTTTAATACTTAATTTTTGAAAGAAATTCTATTTTTTTAATAATTCATTTCTCTAAAAACTTTATTAAAAATTATTAATTTGGCAAAGATAAAAAAATAACTTTTTAAATAAATTAATTTTGGAAGTTTAACAATTAAGCTATAGGTTTTAAAAATATTTTTGAATTTTTATTTTGAAAATATTTAAATGTAAAAAAAGTTTTCTGATTTAGTAAAAAATTCAGGTTTAAAGGATTAATAGTTATTGCCTTGAATTTGGTTTTAAAAGATGCTAAATACTGAATAAAGATGTGCTGTTGAAGTTGTCTCCAAAAATAGACTTATTTCTGTTGAAATTAATTAAAATTTTATAATAAATAACTATTAATATAAAATGCATGTTTACAGCATCTATTGATGAAGCTCATTCGAAGATGGAATTCTTCATAAAGCTGTCGGAAGTGGAAAGCGATGAGGCTGCAAATATAGAAAAATTGAAGAGAACGAGACACTCAAGAAATGTTCTTCGTAATGAAGAAATACAAGACAAAAGTAAGAAACAGCCTTCAGCCTCCAAATCATCTGAAAGGCCAGCCCTAAAGGAAATCAAAAACTATTCTTTCTATTTCATGTAGAAACTAGGTGACTATAAAATTTCCATTTATGTACAATATTTCCTGATATTTTTTCTTGTCTTTGTTTATTTTCGGATTCTCTTGAAATTTATTGATTTAAATGTCATTGAGTTTAGAATTTTTTATTTTGTTTGGAAGTAAAATAAAATGTCATATCATAAATTTAAAGAAGTTTATTAATTAAAGAATTTAAAATTTCTTTCAGAAAATGCCGTTGCCACTGATTTAATTAATGATGCTGCTATTGATTTGACGAACGATGCTATTTTACTGAGTAAGTTTTAGGTCTTTATATCTTATTATCCCAATAAGTTTAAAACAAATTAATGGAATTAATTTTTATTTAAACAGTATTAAAGTTGAGTTACATTTAAAATTAAATTTAAAAAATTATCATTAATTGTATTTTACTTTTGAGAAGGTTTTGAGAACCTTCATTTAAAATTTTTTTAAACTTTTAATAGAAATTTTGAATAAAATTTCCTTTGATACAACTACCCTAATTCAAATTACTATATGTATTAAAAAATATAATTAAAATTTTCATTTTTTACAGTTAAAAAATCCACTTCTTTAATTTTAAAGAAGTTAACGAAATTGGAATTGTCAGTGGTTCAGAACCAGAATTTAAACAGTGCGACAAAGTCGACGTATTTATTTTTAAATCTAGACGAAGATTTGAAAATTTTCCCAGTAAGAAATAAGGCTGAAGTACTCCATGCAGACGATAAATTAAAAAAGGAATCGAGATTCGTATCTAAAGTGGTAAATATAGTTAAAGCGAACAGACTAAATCTTTTTTTTACTTTTTTCACATTCTTAAATGTGATAAATTACTTTATCAATTTCGTAAAATTGTCTTCTATTTCACCTGTTTTGTTAATTATTTTATTTTTCATCTATTTTACATTTTTGAAGATTCTCAATTTTAAAATATAAAGCGATTATAAAATTGCTTATTGTAAATTTTATTCGATCTCAATTTATATAAAATTCTAATTTTAATATAATATTTATTTAAATAATAAAAACTTTTAATGATCTAAATTTTGATTCGTTGTAATTTTCATAGATCTAAAATTTTATTAGTAACAATGTCCATTTATTATAAATTTATATCACTGTAAATTCAAATAATTTTAATTTACTATGAATTGAATCGATAATTAAACTCAATCTATTTAAAAATTAGGTTATTCAAGTCTTGAATTATACTATTTCAAGCTTTGTTAGTATAAAAAAAGTCATGAGTTTTTAAAGTAAATTTCTAATTTTTTAAAGATTTTAACTCACAAATTTTATTAACATCCTAATTATAATAATTTCAATAAATCATAATTAACCATTTTTTAAAGAAAATGTAAATAAAATTATTTTGTAGGATAAAAATCTTGAAAATTTTTCTCAGATCAATTCTAAAATACTTACTAAATTAAATTCCTATAAATATTTCTTGTTACATTATAGAAAATTAAAAAATTCGTATGTATGATTAGTTTTTGTACGAAACTTGACATTTGCTAATTAAGGGTTCAAATAAAATATTTAAATATGTCACTAAAAATTAATATTTTGAAACTTTTTTTGTAATATAAATCTACATTGTTGATTTACACTTTTTATGCATTATTGTAATACAATATTTATTTTTAGATTGCTGCATTAATTGATTTGGGACCGAGTTACAATGACAGCACAACTCTCATCAGCATGGTGGACAACCTTTTAACCTACGAAGCTGGCAAAGAGTTTTCATTTAAAGGCAGGTCTAACAAGAAAACAGCATTTAAACCGCTGACATTGTTTGCCGTTATTTGTCGTAAGTCATATTTATTATTTTATGTAATACTTTTTATACCTTTTATTGTATTGAATGCAAAATGTTCTGTTATATTGTTTAAACATTTTGATCTTTTTGTAGATATATTTTCAAGTGTAAATATTATTAATTTTTCTTTTTTATTTATTACTAATATTTAATTGTTGCATAATCTTCCAATTATTGATAAAAAATTAATTTCGAAATAGTTAACTTTAAATTATACCTAATAAAACTAGTTAGTAATAAGAATTAAATTTATTATTCACCAATTATTTTAAGAAAACAATTTTTTATCTACAATATTGATGTTTAAAAAAAAATTCGATGAATTTAAATACTAGCTTTTCATTAGAAATAATTCGTTTTTGTTTAAAAATTAAATAAAAATGGTCTGTACTTTTTATTTAATGTTTGCACAATTAAAGAAATTTTTGTGTTTTAGAATAATTAATTTTTTAAATGCAATAAGTAACATTTCAATAGGTAACATTAAACTAATTATTTAAGAATTTTTTCTCATCTTACTTGCCTTTAAAAGTGATTAGTAATAATAGTCACTTTATAAACAATTCTCCTACAGCAATATAAAATATAAATACTTTAATAAATACTTTTTAGTTATTTTATTTAACAATGAAAATTAAAATTTTTTTAATATTTATCTAACATCCGAATACTTATAATTTTTTGTCAGATTCAATAAAGAAAACCGTGAAAGGTGAGATAAGCCAAAATAAAATAGGCGATTATGTTTCTAAATGGTTACAACAAAGCTCGAATAGAGGAAAACGTCGGGAGTAAGTATGAAAAAAATAAAATAGCAAACGTTCATTTTAAATATTTCTAGACATTTCTTAGACTTCGTTTATATTTTCTTTGATAATTATTTTTAATTTATAAAATTTTTTATAATTTTTAAAAATAGGACTAGAAACTGATAATGGAAATAACGCTATTTTGAAAACGCAATTATTCGAGAAAATTTTGTTTTTTTTAATCTGATGTTTTTTCACTGACTGACCAAGTATACTAATTTGAGGGCCTGGATTGAAGAACCAACGCTTCTCTTTTTCCCAAGTCCTCTGTGAAACTCTGCCTCCAAATGTGCAGGTAACTTCCGCGTAAACAAAGCGTCGGTTTTACAATTGGGTCCCTCTATTATGAATTATGCGCACGCTATATTAGTTTTATTAACATTTAATTGAGCCGACAGATAAAAAGGCACATAACCTATGAAATTCATTGGTTAAGGTGCCCTTCTTTGTTCCGGAAGCTTAATTATTTGAGTTTGTGTTTATACTAACTTTCTTAAATTATATATCATAAATTATTAACAACTATTAATTATAATTATTAACACAATATGAACATTACTATACGCTTATAATTAAGTTTTGTTAAATGATTATCAATAAATGACTAAGTAAAATAAAAATTACGTTTGTAAGTGTCAATTTTTTAAAATGAAAATACAAATTAAATTTTTTTTATAAAAACGAAAAATCATGCCATTTTCAAATTTTCAGCGTTACTCTATTAATGAATAAAAAATTTGCCTTATTGTTTTTAAGTTTGTCATGAAAAAAGCCGTTTTTAATCACTGACTAATTTTACTTTTCTAATAAATTAATTGAAAATGCACAAGTTCATCAAAAAAGAATTCAAAATATTTTTTAATGTCCTACGAAAATACAAAAAATTAATTTAATTGGTTTGAAACTATAAAGTAAATTAAAAATCAGTTATAAATTAATCTAAAAATTATAAATTATAATATTCTTTATATCTTTTATTGTATTTTATTAATGGATTTAACAAAAATTTAACAGTTGAATAAAAAATGTTTTTTTTTCAAAAATGTAATTAAATATTAATAGTAATAATATTAAATGATTAACAAATTTAATAGTTGACAAAAAAATTCCAATTAAAAACATTTTAAAATACCCCCCTGTTTTTCAACCCATAAAATCAGTTTCAGGTTAAAGGCAAGATTTTTTTCTTTTCTGATAGTTGGTTGTTTAGCTTGTCGGTTAGGGTCTTTGGTTAGCGTCCGTCGAACGGAGGTGTTCAATTCCCAGTCCTTTCGAATTTATTTCCAAAAATTTCTCTTAAATGTTAAGTTCCAAAAGGAAACAAGGGAGACATAATCCATAAAAGTGGACGCCTGCAAGATCTTCAAATTGAAAAAATAGAAAACTAAATTTTTTTTAAATTTAAAAAACATTTTTTATAAATTGCAACAAGCTTGCAGCAATATTTTGTAATCAGCATATGTCAAAATTTCATGGCAAGCTTGCCGAAATATTTTCTTGTAAGATTTGCAGGAAGCTTTCACAGCAAGATTATAACAACCTTTCACCGAATGCTTGCTATAAAGTGGACATTTTGCTATCTCAGACAAGCTTCCGGCAATCTTGCGCTGTAATCTTGGCAAGATTGCATGGAAACCTTTCCGAAAGCTTGCCGTAAGCTTACGTGCTATCTGGGATGGTTATTCACCTTGGTATACTGTTAGCGCGCATCAGATCGTTCACATTTTCTGAGCAGCTTTTAACTCTCAAATATAATAGAAGAAAATATACATGTAGATTTCCGTTATCAATTTAAAATTCATTTTAGAAAGTTATGGTTATGCTTTATACTTTTCATAATTAATAATTTAGCCACATGCAGCGCTAGTGTTTCTTTCTGCATTTTTCACATAATAAGCGGATACCAAAATCTGTCCCACTTTTAATACAAAATTTACATGGTCGTTTGGTCTCCTTATACTACTTCATGATTTCACCCAAGAAAAATAAAATACCAATTTTATTTTTAAAATATTATTCTACTAGTTGAATATTATTACTGTATTCTTTATAATTATTTAAGATGTAATTTGAAATTCTCCGCAACAAAAACGCATTTGTCCAAAACATAAATACTCATCAGTTTTTGAAGGGATAGTATCTTTTCAGTGTCTCTTATTTCAAGTGTATATGCACTTATTGATCGAGAAGACGACTTATCACTTAGAAATAAGTGAATTTTCACATATTTAGATTTAGAAAGTATGTATACATATTGTGACTAGCTATTACCATAAAAAATTCTACAACTTCCAATTGGTTGGATATTCTCCATGAGCATAGCCAATAAAAATTAGAGAAACCTCTAGAAACCAGAATTCTTCTTCTTTAATGGCCTGTTGAAATTTTCAAGTGGCCATATACTAAGGGGCCATTCAAGTATTACGTAAGCATATTTTTCAGGTTTTTAGACCCCCCCCTCCCCCATGTAAGATTTTTTATATGCATTAGCGCCATTTTTTCTAATGGAAATAAGCAATAACTAGACCCTCCCTCCCCCTTAAATGCTTACGTAATACTTGAATGGTCCCTAAACACAATATAGAAACACGAATTTGATAACGGTTATATTTCAGGATGAGTATGAGACTAAGTTCATATCCACATACTGTAACAAACTCAAAGCAAGCAAGTTAGCATGGGCGCAATTCAAATTATTAAAGTCGAAATTGCAGAAGATTTAAAAAACCAAAAAGGAATGTTTGATTTTCCAAGTGTTGTAGAGTAGAGAGAGACCACCGCCCCATATTGAGCATCCGTCCTCGCGTTTATGGCTGCTTAGTTCTTGAGATATCTTTGGCGAGAACGGCAATGAGACGAAAATAAATGCAGTCGTTTAAACAGTCTTGACATTGTATTGTACAATGAAGAAGTTATAAAACAGATGTTATGGACTGCATAATGTAACTAGGATGCACTTGGTGGTGGTGTTCAGTCATAGTCGAGAAATATGGGTTCGATGCAAAGTTCCCAAATAATCATGTCAAGCAATTTAAATAGGACAGACTAAGTTGGAAAAAATTCAATTCAAAAGAAAAGAGTAAAAAGGGATGGGTAAGTGTGCAAGGAGCAAAACAGACAAGTCAAAATAGTGAATTGAAGTATCATAATGATATGGCTGTGCTCTGCAGAATTATTCATTTATATCCTATATATATATATGAGAAGAAGAAGAAGAAGGAAGAAGATCCTATATATATGTACTATATTAAAAAAAGATATCGCCGCCGCCGCTGTTTCAAGATTCTGTAAGGGCGCCCTATCCCAAAGGGTCCGTCAAAACTTATGTCAAAATTGACATATTTTTTAACCTATAGGTCAAAAAAAGGATAAATGACGGCCTCACATTACGTCAAAATATATGTCTAATTTGACCTATTTTTTACCTATAGATCAAAAAGATAAGTCAAAACTTATGTCAAAATAGACCTATTTTTGACCTATAGGTCCAAAAGAGAATAGATAACATTACATCAAAATCCATGTTTAATTTGACCTATTTTTTGACCAATATGTCAAAAAGTGTTCCCCGTGTAGGTCCTTACATTATGTCAAAATACAAGTTTAATTTTGCCTATTTTTTGAACTACGGGTTTTAAAAGGGGCCTTAATGTGGGCCATCACATTACGTCAAAATTTGATCTATGTTTCACCTACAGGTCAGAGCTTGCCCCTCAAATAGGAGCGCCAAATAGGACGTCAAAGCCTATACCAAATACAATTTTATTTACTTGCAGGCTGTTATGATACTACAAAATTTAAGTACCCTCAAAATTTAAGTCAATTTTGAACCAAACGTCAAAATTTGACAAACAATTTCCGCTGCCCTCAAAATTTAGGACATTTTTAAGGGCTGTTCTGACCTAAACATAAAAAATTGACAAACAATTTCTGCTACTGTCAAAATTTATGTCAATTTTGTGGGCAGTATTGACCTAAACGTCTAAAGTTGACAAAAATTTCGTGCTACCCTCAAAATGTAGGTCAATTTTAAGGGCAGTATTGACCTACGGATTAAGTTACTCTAACTTACTCTAACTTATTACTATGCATTCATATTAAGAGAGTATAATCTGAAAATTAATATAAATATAAGAAATAGTTAGGGGGTTGGCGCGCGAAGCGCTCAGGGTGGCGAGGCCCCCCTAGTATATATATATATATGGGGCGTTCCACGCGAAATCGGACAGTATTTGACTTTTGCATTTTAGATTTTTTTCAATTTTTTTTTCTTTTAGTGCTCATTAAAATAAGCTACTATGATTTTTTTAAAATTTTTTCATCAAGCTGTTTAAGAGATAAAGGTTTTTGAAAAATCACGTTTTTTACGAAAATGTTTTTTTGACATGGTTATAACTCGGTCAAAAATTGACCAAACTTGACGTTCTATATATGAAATTTTTTGTTTTTACACGTAGTTTTTGATAAAAATATAATAAAATTATTTTTTAAATTGACGAAAATTTTTTTTAACTTTTAAAATAAAATTTTATTTCTAAGAATGTATGTATCGATCGATTTTTTTCAAATTTTTTTTTTAAAAACTAGAACTAAATTAACAACTTTTAGGCGTAGTCTTATTGTGGGCAAACGATGGGATCTATTTATTTAGAATTTTTTAATTTTTATATCCACATAATATAGCAAAAAATAGGGCTTTTGAGCTAAAATTATTAATAGCACAGGTCAACAAAAAAGACTTACTTTTTATGAGATATCATAGTGTCCATTAAAGATGCTCAACACGATCCCAGGTCACAAAATTGGTCATCAGGTCAGGATTTTGAGAAAAGTGGGGGTAAAGACCCAAAAAAACGTGTTTTTGAGGGTTTTCAAACATTTTTTATCCTAAACCTGACGCGCCAAAATCTTCTACATAGACTTAAATTGAAGCTTGAATTGTCCACTACAAGACCCATATCCGTAAAACCAAAAAAAATTAAAATTTTTTTCAAAACATGAGGTTGAAGTTACCAAAAATGTGATTTGTGGGGTCGCTGATTATAACCATCAGATTATAACATTTTATAAGCTTCTGGCACGTCAGATTATAATCCGCGACCTCAAAAAACCTTGAGTAACAATTTTCAAGCGAATCCGATCAATTATAAATTGTGACATCCCCCATCTTGGATCCGCCATTTTAAATTTTTAAGATCTAATAACGGAGTCTTAATCAGCGACCCCAAAAACCCCCGAGTAACAATTTTCAAGCAAATCCGATCAATTATAAATTTTTACATCGGCCATTTTGGATCCGACATTTTGAATTTTCGAAAACTTTTCTCGGATTCGTAATGAGCGACCTCAAAAACCCCCTTGTAACAATTTTTAAGCGGAAAACAAAACAATTTTAAAAGTCCATTAAAGCAACCCACAAATCACATTTTTGCTAAATTCAAACTCATGTTTTGAAAAAATTTTTAATTTTTTTTGGATTTACGGATATGGGTCTTGTAGTGAACAATTCAAGCTTCAATTTAGGTTTGTGTAAAAGTTTCTGTCGCGACAGGTTTAGGATAAAAAAAATTTTGAAAACCGTCAAAAACACGTTTTTTGGGTCTTTACTCCACTTTTCACAAAATCCTAACGTGATGGCCAATTTTGTGACCCGGGATCGTGTTCAGCGTCTTTAATGGACACTATGATATCTCATAAAAAATTTAAGTCTTTTTTTGTTGACCTGTGTTATTAATAATTTTAGCTCAACAGCCCTATTGTTTGCTATATTATATGGATATAAAAATTTAAAAATTCGAAATAAATAGATCCCATCGTTTGCTCACAATCAGACAACGCCTAAAAGTTGTTAATTTAGTTCTAGTTTCTTACAATAATTTTGAAAAAAATCGATCGATACATACATTCTTAAAAATTAAATTTTACTTTAAAAACTAAAAATTTTTTTCGTCAATTTGAAAAATAATTTTTTAAATATTTTTATCAAAAACTACGTGCAAAAACAAAAATTTTCATATATAGAACGTTAAATTTGGTCTATTTTTGACAGAGTTATAACCATTTCAAAAAAACATTTTCGTAAAAAACGTGATATTGTACTTGATAAAAAAATTTGTGAATTTCAATTACTAGTTCTTTATTAGGTGTAAATATATGTGACGCGACACGAGAAAAGGGACCTATTGTTAAAAAATTCCATTTTGAGATTACGATGCTATTCGATAGATTTTTATTGGCTCTTTCACGTAAAAAAATGAGAAGTTAAAAATCTGAAATAGTTTTAATAATATAAAGCCCGAAATTTGAACGTGTCCGCGTAAATACACGGGGTTTCTGCTCATGGCGTCACTTTAAACGCTCCCCCTGTAAAATTCTCTTTCGAGGCGATAGGTCCCTTTTCTCGTGTCGCGTCACATATATTTATCAAAGTCATGCAGAGGAGTAGAAAAGTTGTTATCTATAGCATTCAAATATTACAAAAATCCAGGTCTTCCTGGAGAAAGTGAAGGGCAATAGTTTATTAAATGTACGAGAGATTTCTCACCTTGACCGCAGAGACAGTTGCCGGGGAAGTTCCATCTCATACGCCTATAATGCTCAGCAGTGCAAATATGATTGATACGGAGTCGAGTTACCAATCTGGTGTGACCGTTTGGCAGTTCCATCCATCCGCGGTATAAATTTCATAAAGTTCCGCTGAAGTGGAGAAAATATATCCGGGAAGAGGAACTCCAAACCGGAAATTATCACGAGGGATATAAAAACCCGCTCCCGAGCTTTCTGGATTAGCAAAGCATGAGCCATCAGTAAAGATCTATACGTAGTTTAGAAATTCAGTATTCAAGAATTGAAAAAGTTTTACTTTAGGATTGATAGATTTTTTAATGTCATAACCAATTTCGTCATGCATAGAGATTGTAGGATTAGTTACTTCCTATTAAAGATCGAAAAACAGGATTTTTGGTGCTTAAGCAAGTGTCGATTTTATCATGCAATGCAGAAAATATACGGAAGATTCCTGTTTCTGTGACATATTTTGGTGGTTTTCTAGAGTTTAATACACGGGTTCTAAGCACTTTAAGGTTGTTGTTCAAGGGATTTTGTGACCAAGAAGAGTTCCTGATTATAAAACGTGTTGCAAGGTAAATACGTCTAACTTTTAGTGGTATTTTACCAGTCTCAATCAGGAGGAAAGAAATTGGAGTGGATGACATGCAATCCGTGATAGTTCGTAAGGCAATATATTGAATCCTATCAAGTTTATCTAAAAAGTATTTGGTTTTGTTATGTGTTGAATATGTGACTTCCAAGAGAGTTGCGAGTCCAGGATTATACTGAGATACTTTAATTCTTTGTGCATGGTACAATCTGGTTGTTTATTTGAACTGAATATGCATCAAAATCGATTTTACTTCTAGAGAAAATGCAAAAATCAAATTTAGGTACAGAAATATAAAATCTCAGATCCTTTAACCACGTTGAAATTTTATTGATGGAAGTATTCAGATCCTGTATACCATTGTCAATGTTCTTATGTGAAGTGTATAAAAAGATATCATCAACACAAATTGTTGCTTTTGTATAGAAATTTATGTAGTTCATGATTTGACTTGTGTATACATTATACAGGAATGGTGATAGAACGCCCCCTTGTGGAACACGAACATAAGTTGTTCTTGGGTTAGAATCATCTTTGGTAAAATAAACATTACGTGAAAAGGTCATAAAATTGATAAAGTTCAATATGCGAGCAGTAGTTCCCAGATTACTTATCTGCCGCACCAATTGATCATGTCTAACACAGTTGTACGCATCTTTTATGTCAATTGATACAGCTAACAGTTTCTCACCCCTTTCGAAGCTTAAGAGAATATCAGAATAGGTAACGGCCGTGCAATCAGTAGATGATCTTTTCTTTCTAGAACCAAATTGAAAGGGGAGGGGGAACCAACCAGAATTTTCGGTTAAAAACTCTAACCTGGGATGAACTAATCTTTCGAATAATTTAGAAATATTGGATGATAACGAAATGGGACGAAAACCCTTCCCTTTAGGCTTTGGTATGAACAATAGAAGGTTATCTCTCCATGATTCAGGGAAAATATTATTTAAAAAAAAAATTAAAATTCCTAGTAAGACTTTTCGACCAGAAATTGGAAATTTTTTTAGGATTGAGTAGGTAATAAAGTCTCTGCTCAGAGCAGTATCCCTTCTACAAGAAGAGATACTGTTTACTATGCATTGTAAAAGATTCAGGACTTGAATTTAATTATTTATATTAATTAAATTAAATTTTTTAATTACGTTGTAGCGTAATAAGTTATATTTTGATTTAGAAAAAAATTAATTAAAATAAAGCAAAATTTACTTGTAAATAAATTGATAAAGTAATGGATTTAATCAGAGGGATTTATATTTTATATACAAAAAAGATATATTACAATTGATTCATTGAAGAGTCAAGTATCTTTGGATACGGTGAGATGGCTGTATGTGTTGATCATTCTTGGAATGGTGGGAGTATTAAGTGTTAATTCAACAATATCAGAAAAAGTTTTATCAGCTTTTTTTCTGCGTTTTAATGATGAGATGACGTGTTTAGATAGAGCATCCATGTTATCATAAATATCCTTTCGGCTCAGGTCTAAGTCAATATTTCTCATGAATCCTTTTTTAAAAAATAAAGACACAGGTGGGAAGGCAATGTAATTTGTATTATTGTCCCTAAAACAATCAAGAATCGAATTAGCATCAGAATATACTAATCAAACAATTTTAGAGCTATTTTGACCATTAGCGGAGATAGTCAAGGGGTCCTGGAGTAATCGTTCGGATTTTTTTTTCTAAGGCGATGGGACTGTAACGTCCTAAATCAACTGAAGGATCGTGAAGTGAATCGAATTGGAGATTGACGATAAAAGGTGGATTCATTGATTGAATGTATCTTAAATTTCCTTGTAAGGGAACTTGGTTCACTTGCCACAGAAACATTTCGTTGTTTGTTGGTAAAGGATTATGAGATGAAGGAGGGAGAACAGATTGCTGAGAGAGAGTTGTGGCTGCTAAAACATCCTGATTATGATGGTCGTTTGAATTGTTTTGTGGATTTAATAACTCACCAGTGTTTGGTATCATGTTTTCTGGATCACACATATGTTTGTGTACATTCTGCATAGATGAGTTGTTTTTGGAACTGTCGGCCCAACTTGTGGAGTGAACGTCTTTTAAAAACTTGCGAGCCGTGAGGTCCCGGGGTGGAAGTGCCAAATTTGGATTTAAGGAGAGTTGATTTATCAGCTGGAGAATAGTAAATTGGCAATAGAGATGTTTCTTCACCAGGTCCCGTGTTTCTAGAAATAGGTGAAATATGAGTATTTTTATCCATATTATAAATTTCTAGCAATAGATATAATAATAACAAAAAACTCCTCGGCATAACAAAGCTTACATGTAAAAATTAAAAATCATAATCTGCATTAAAACACATAAAAAGCAAACCAAATCACATACCATTCAATAAGCAAGTATATAAGCTGTAGTAGTTAAACAAATTACCCGTTTCAACCTTACCTTACTTTAAGGGAGATGTAGGATAAAAGAAGGGACTTAATTGCTTGCATAATTCCAATTAAATTGATTTTTGACTTTAAGTCATTGTGATTGCAATATTATAATATTAGGTAATTGTTGAGTCCAGATTGTAAAATTCGTTGAACGTTAATATGCAAATCAGATTATGAATATTGTAATAGATTTCCAAGTCTTTGGATTAAAATTATAAGGCTTGTTGAAATTAACAAATGGGTCGAGATTTTTTAGGTTAGTTATGCAAATTAATACTTTCCGGCACCAACGGTTAAAATATAATGATTGTGAGTTTCAAAAGATCACACACTTAGGTAATTCAATTAATGTATAGTTTTGATACACAGATTAATTATAAGGCAAGGGATTTTTCTCGCCGCGATTTAGACAAGTAAGTTACACAATGGATCCTTACTGCTTTTCCTAGAAACGTGGAGGTATACACAAGCACCTTAATACCAGGCCTGTTTAACGCAAAACGCGGCATTCAAATGCAAGCTTGTAAACACCGCCTTACACTATTATGAGGGTGCACCTTTAATATATCGAAAACATGTGAAGTGCGTGTACGCGCCTCAAGAAGACTAGAGACAGGAGGGCTAACTGCAGTAGTGGGAGTAGGACAAATATAGAGGGATTATGAAGGCGTGGTTAGATTGCGCCAAATATCGTGATTTGATGCTGCATGTCCACTCACACACGCGTGTCACATATTTAAATATATAACGTAAGAGTGTGCGAGATGTGCAGAACCGAAACAAGATATTTGGCGCAATCAAACAACGCCTTCATAATCCCACGAATTCTGACTCACTGCTTTGAGTGAGAAAAAAACCGATGCTATTAAAAATCGCATTAATAATGTTTTTAATAAAAAGGACCCAACAAAATTAACAAAAAAATCTGATCTCATATGGCACCAATTGTCATTAGATTTGGATAAAAAGTTGAAGCCAAAAACGCTGTACAATATGATGTGCCAAAAAACATTTCGACGCCATGTTTGCGAACAAACAGCCAGTGCCGAGTTTGAAAATGATAGCAATTATTCTAACAACAAAAAGAGAAAATGCGTGTATTTTATAAGAAAAAGATGAGAAGTAGGGGAGGATAGGGCAAGGATAGTTAGGTAAAACCTTTTTGGATCCAGCGGTCAATCATGAATATGTATCTGCAAATGAGAAGTATTCTTGGAAAGCCTGGTTATTTGGCTAAAATTTTGCTGTACGTTATTTTACTGTAGACTCAAATCCCTACGAGATATAAATGAAAAAGTAAACAAAAATTTTTTACTATCCTTGCCCCAGTACCGGGGCAAGGATGTTAAAAGAATTCGGATGCTAAAAATGTTATAGAAAATCAGTAAATTTTTGTTTTCTTCATTTTACTTGATTTAAACTATTCAATATTGATATCTTAAGTACTAAAAATATGTATGGAACATTTTCTGAATTACAATTATTGTATTAAAATTCATCTGAACTAGAATCAGAGATTTAACCAATTTTTTTAGACGACCACTAATTTCTTGGTCATAAGCTTTGTTTTCCGTATATAATTACGCACCGTTATGTATATCAACCTAAAAAGAAAAATTAAACACTTTTGAAAATTTGCAATGGCATTAACACGATTTTACCGTGCTGTATTATCTCTAACTATCCTTGCCCCGTGAGCCAATATTTCAGTTTTTTCTAAATTTTAAGGAACGACGTGAATTAATTTGAAAATAAATACGATATTCGTGTTCATCAGGAAATTTCACTCTGGAAAACCCTTGAGTAAATAAATATTTAAAAATTCTAATATAGAAAACAATATGATAAACATTACGTTGACATTTTAGCAAAACAGACTTTATTCAAAAATAATCTCACAACTTCGCAAATGGTGACAGATTGACTTTCAATTCTTACAATTATCTTTTGGTGTTAAAACGAGAATATACCATGAATTACGCGATTTTCGAGCAAGCTGTATAAGCATAACAGCAACTAACTATCCTTGCCCCTTAACTATCCTTATCCCATCCTCTCCTACTAATACATAGTAATTTTTCGTGAAAATTTTTTTCTACCTAGTCCAATATTTTATGAGGGGGAGAGGGGTAAATTTTTATGTTTAATAGCGTTTAAGAGTAAAAAATTATCGAAATAAGCATTGGACCGTAAGACCACTGGATCACTTGACATGGAATGCCTCATATATAGGACGTTCCATGTCAACCAGATCAGAGCTCTGTAGATAATTCTATGGGGTCAATTATGCCGTGTAAGGTCTTAGAATGTTCGTATTGAAATACTCTATCAATTACGATCTGGCCTTTTTAAAAATCCAAAATGTCGGACAAATTATTATACATTATATGACTAAATAGTAAAGAATGTCTAGTTGAAACATCATTTAAGAAGTCAAAAACGTTCTACTTGGCATTACACGGATTACCAACAATGTTGGAGGTTTAAAAAATTAAAATATGTTGCAATTTTTCAAAATTTTTAGAAATACAAAATAGTGGATCCAATATGGCGAACTATTTTTTGTTTAAATGGCCCAATTAACTCGAAACTTGATATTCGAGGGTTTTTGGGGTCGCTGATTAGAAATATGAACTCAATATTCAAAAATACAAAATAGCAGATTATATATTTAAATGGACCAATTTACTCGAAACTTGTTAATCTGGAGATTTTAACACTTCTTCGGAGATCCAGGAATATGATAATAATGTTACGTTTGTAACTTATTCCTAATATACTACATTTACTATATACAAGGAAATCAACGAACGAGCAAGAAATAATCTATTAAGTAACATTGAATCGACTTGTGAAGTACAGCTAACCGAACGACTGACCCATACCCCCACTTAAATTCATGCGATGATTCAAGTTTTCACGCATAAAATTGGAAAAAAATGAGGGATAACCAGCTCTCCACAATTCCAGTTAGCATCAAAGGCACTAAGCTTATGGGGGAAGTTTGATAAATAAAGGGCACCAGCTCTCTTACATTCAGAGAGTAATTTTTTAAAACACAAACCTATAGTCATCTAACCAGCGAGTTGAACACATCGTCTCCAAGTGAACTAAAAGTAAATAGTGTAAAGTGAACTCCCAAGTGTTACAAATCAACCCAAGTCTATCATCAAGTATTAATTTCCAAACAAATATAATTTGAAGTGAACCCAAGTATATTTCCAAGTGTTTAAATTAAAACGAACTTCGTTTTTAGACTTTTTCCCCGGTTCTCAAAATAGAACTTTAAATAATTCTAAAAACATTATTATTTGGGAAATAGTTTCAAGTTTCGATACAATCTATATTAAAACAAGACATTCCAAATTTCGAACCATCAAAATTTGCTCAACTAACTACAACCGTCTGGAAGAAAGCAAATATTTTCAAAATACAATACACTATCTCATTAGTGTAAACAACAGTGATAATATCCCACACTAAGGACAACTGTCGGAGGCCCACTTCGTGAAGGGCCTTCTCAAGATTGGATTAACAGATTTCACCACCTGCATGTAAATATGTCTGCATATTGCCAAATTATAGCATAAACACTACTATTCAATATCCAAAAACAAAAAAATTAATTTATATAGACTTTAACCTATAATGTCCAATGAGACATACGCTGTTCCATAAACATACTAAAAACAACAGTACTTTTGACCATGTAAATAAAAATTAGTCTCTTTAGGGGTTTTTATGGTCGCTGCTTACTGTTCTGTATTCAGATTTTAATATTCAAAATGGCGGATCCAATATGACAGAATTTTTTTTAATTTTACATTTTTACCATAAAAGACGTAACTTATTTTTGAAAATTGGTTCGCCATTTCTAGTTTTTATATTTCATAGGAGATTTGTAAGCAGCGATCATAAAAAACCCCAGAGAGATATTTGACTTAAAATTTTGACTTAAATTGCCTTAGATGGTCAAAAGTAATGTTATTTTTAATACGTTTATGGAAGAGCATATGTTTCTTTGGACATTATAGGTTAAAGTGAACATAAATGAAATTTTTTGTTTTTGGATATTAAAGAGCAGTGTTTAAGCTTTAATTTGGTAATATGCAGACAGATTTACTGTTCCAGCGTAGGGTTGTACATTCATTCAAAAAATGCCAAAAATGTGTATATTGTGAATTGAAACGTAAATTGATTAAAAACTAGAGCCAATACAATATTTTCAAGGTCAAATTCGTATTCTACGTACAAAATCCTGTAACAATCAGTTTCTATTGGTTAGGTCACAAAAGTTTGTTGGCCTGTGTTATCCTTAGAGTAAGATTTGTAAATTATAATTATACCCATTGTATTTTTGTCAATACTTTTCTTTCTTGTTGGTTTTTAAATAAATTATTATCTTACAACATTTAGTAGGCTCATTGACTTATCCTCATCCCAAATTAGATTCAATTTATTTGCTACTAATTTAAAACGAGGAACGTTAGGTATATTTATAAAGGTTTCTCGTTTTGACGTTACAATAATTAGAAGAAATCCGGAGGGTTGGCAACACTGCTTTAGAAATTAAAGATGCTGATTCAAGTCCAGAAAATCTAACTAGTGAGCAGATCAATACTGTGAAAAGGACGGAATTAGTAAACACTCAAAAAGGACCTGGTTTGAAATCACGATCAAATTTGTTGGCACCTTACATATAATTCTGCAACGTCCGGGCTGTTGATATTGTCAAACATTTAATAGTAATTGTAAAAATATCAAAAATCTAGGGAAAAAGTTTGAAGAGGTTTTGTAAGCAAAAAATAAATAATATAAAATAATACGTATAAATGCAGTGAGTCTAATTATATTCATAACCATAGTATCAGATTTCTGCTTTTTCAATAATTGTTTTTGAAAATCAAATGGAAAGTTATAAAAACTTGGTAGGTGACATGCCACCTTAGTGACATTGTAGGAGTGTTTTATGTCATTTCATCGATATGGGTACAACAACTTTTTTGTGGGTCCACTTAGAATAGTGGAATTAAATTTTTAATCATTACAATGAATCAAAAGAAAAAATTTCAAGATTTGTGATAAAGTTAAACAGAGTTTGAAGTAAAAATTTTCGAGTTAATAATTGACTTTAACAGCAAGAGAATCGTAAAGAAGTCAAAAGTAAATTTTCATGTAAAGAGTAGAAAAAAGGCGCAGCCAATCAGCGCCTAAGCGTTGGAGAGGGGGCAATGTGAGTGACAAAAAAGTTTCCGCTCTTCTCTCTCACTCTCGTTATCCCTACTCTAGCTCTTACGCTCCGCGGTAGAGAGGGGGGCAATGCGACTGACAAAGAGATTCACGGTCATTCTCCCGATTTAGAAATCCCGAATGGCTATCATCCCTATACCCATTTTTACATACTGTCATTTTCAAAGGGTTTCATTGTTTTGATAAAACATTTTTGACAGTTCGTGTCATTTTTTATAATTTTATAATTATATTTATTAGTTATGGACGCCAGAGTTGTAGGTGGAACGAAATTAATTATGGGCGAGTTCATATATAAGGCATTCCATGTCAAGTGATCCAGGTGGGGAAAAATTTTTCTCTAATCGTAGCAAAACTTGGAGCTTTTGTAGTACTAATTGATAGAAATTTTTCGTGAAAATATTTTTTAACCTAGTCCAATATTTTCCGAGGGGGAGGGGGTTAAATTTTTGGGTTTTTCAATACAATGCTTATTTCGATAATTTTTTACTATTAAACTATTAAACATAAAAATTTGGCAAGGTACATTTTGGAAAGGTTTTTCATGCTCTTACGATTGAAAATAAGCATTTAAAAAAAATTTGACCCAAACAAATTAAAATTAAAAATAAATTTTAATTTTTGGGAAAACAGGTCCAATTTTTTTAAACGAAACCCGAGGTTTTTTCCGCGACACTTGTTGTTCGCCACTTCCAAAGAGACATTGTCTATTTTGCAATTCTGTATACTTCGACTCTGTGAGTGCCAACCTTCATTGTATTAGAATAAACTTCACGCTCGATCACCGAGTATGTCCAATAAATACTTATTATATTTTAATAAATGGTTTATTCACTCTCCTTTCCTTCCCTTTTCACTAAATAGATAATTAGTTATTTGCGCAGCTAATTATAAATTGGCGCCCAACGAAAAAATCCACCTGTACATTCCCTTCTATATAGAAAATTCCTAAAGAAAACTCCCAGAAAATCAATTTTTTCTTTCTTTTTCATTTTAATTGTGAAAATTGATTGAAAATTAAGAAAGAAAATTACACCTGTCACCTCATGGCCACCTAACCTCAAAACCAAATCTTTTCTTTTCCTGTTTCTCATATTTAATTGAACATTATTCTATGTTATGCACGAAAATTATTAAAGTTTATTATGATTGTATATTATTATTTTGTGTATTTTTGACAAATGTGACAAATTTTTTATGTGACGGACGCATACTGTGACAGAAACGGTGTGAAAATAAGTGCGTAAAAATGCCGGTAAAATCAATCCAGAAAAATACGTAGAAATCGTGAAAAATTTGGTGAAAATTATAGAAAATAAAATTGAAAAAATACAGAAAAAGTGAATTTATCGATTATTTTTTGAAAGAGTTCGTAATAGATAAACGCCGGTATAGCTTTGTTTTCATTGTCAAGGTTGTGTATAGTGTGTCGTAGGTAAGCGAGCAGAACATAAACACGACACGAATAAATCGTAAAATAATTTTGTCCAAATTTAGAAGAGAAAATTTTTTTCACCGGAAGTTCATGACAATGAAATAAGCAGAAAATTTTTTCTTTTTCTCTTTTTTTTAAAGTTGAAAATTGTAGAGTAAATTAAATAACGATTTGAATTTAATTCTAATTTTTCAATAACTGTCACAAATGGCGTCGAAACGTGTTTTACGATCGGATACGAGAAAAATGTAGGAAGAAAAGAAAACGGAAAATTTTACGGATAGCGAAACGGAAACAGCTTACAAAAAAAACCTTACATTTTTAATTTTTCTCAAAAACACGAATTCATTTTTCTTTTCGTTTTCTCTCCTTACATTCAGATGGAACAATTCATATTTTCGTCCTATATCCCACCTCATTAGAGGAAGAATTAATCAGAATTTTATACACTTAACAAAAAGAAAGTACCTAACGAAATAAAACAAATAAAAACAAGTTGTGAATTAAGATGTTCATTACATGAACATTTTGCTTCCTCTTTACGATAAGCAAAAAATTTGCTTTAAAGTGAATTTTTTCATTTTATTTAATTCTATTAATGCTAATAAAATATATTCTTTTTATACATCAATCGATTCGTCTTGTTGAAATTAAGATTTTTAGATTGTTTTTAAGTCTAGATTAACATTTTATTATAAAGCAACATAATTTTTAAGAAGGAAATAAATTTCTAATAAAAGTGCGAATTTTTGGATTTAATTATGTTTAATTCTATAATTTCAAATAAAATATATACTTTATATATACCAATCGATCCGTTTTAATGCAACGGATAAGATTATTGAAAAAAATGAGTAAAATCTTATTGTACTGGAATATAATTTTGATGAAAGAACTAAATTTTTGATAAAAAAAGGTAATTTTTTTGCTTCAATTGTCATTACCTCTATAAACTCTCATACAATTTATACTTTATATATACCAATCGATTCGTCTTGATGCAAAGAAGAAGATTTTATTGTATATTAACTTCAATATTCAATAAAAAAAAAGTCTTTGAAAAAAGTAAAAAAAAAAATTTTTAATAGATTTTTTAATGTCCATCAATCCATTTCGAGATATTTTTATGATAAATATGCCTAGCAATTTTCAGTCCAATTCGTTGAAACCTCTTCGAGTTATCGTGTTCACAAAAAACGGGATCCACACACACACACACATACATACATCCGGACAATTGTTCAGGGGCTTAAATAACATAGTCCTATATAGAAGAAAATTTATTTGAAGGATTTTTAAAAATTTTATAAATTAAACGACTACAAAGCTTCCTCACGAGGAAGCAAAACCGGACAAATGCGAGTAGAACTTGTACAAACACCGATGGTTCCGTACCCTCTTTTAAAACTTATACTTTTTTGCTAAAATAATGAATGAATAATTTATCAAGATATATTATAACTATTTCAACACTATTTTTATTGTAATCTGCACGCGAAAACACAAAAGTGTACCAATTTTCATCTCTTGAGATAAAAAACTGTGGGTGCTAGGGCAAAAAACACGTTTTTTTGGCGCAATTTTTTTAAAACTGAGTTTTTCGCTGAAAAAATATGAAGATCAAATCCATTTATATTCGGTGTACTTTTCTTCAAATCTACACATGAAAATACATAAAGTTAGCAAAACTGTAGTCCAATAGGCCAAAAATTATAAAAATCAAGGGGAGAATACACATTGTTTTTCTAAATAAAAAAAAATTTCTAGTTTTTCGCATACAAAAATAAGAAGATAAACTCTAAGAATTTCTTCTGTATGTTTGTTGGAATTAGCACAAAAAAATAAATAAAAATGTATAACGCCAGTCCACTAGGTTAAGAATGAAGAGAACTAGCATATGTATAATTATTATCAAAAATTGGAAAAAATTAGATTTTCTCTTAAAACGTAATGAAGATCAATTTTAATAATTTCCACTATAATTTCCCTGTAATCTACACGTGAAAATACAAAAGTGTTTTAATTTTGAGCTCTCTAGGTAAAAAACTGTGGGCGCCAGGGGGGGGTACATGCCTTTTTTTCGAAATTTTTTAGTTTTTCGCTGAAAACACTATGAAGATCAATACCAAATATGTTCGTTACATTTTTTCTGTAATCCATTTTTGAAAATACATATGCATACCAATTTTCATCTTTCTATGTAAAAAACTGTGAGCACTAGGGGGGAGGTACATGCCTTTTTTGCAAAAAACTGCATAAATTTGATGTTTTTTGCGGAAAGCTGCATAAAGATCAACTCCAATCACGTTCGCTATATTTTTCGTACAATCTACGCGTGAAAATACATACGTGTACCAATTTTTAGCTCTCTAGATGAAAAACTGTGAGCGCTAGGGGGGGGGGTACATGGTCATTTTTCGTAACCTTAACACCTTTATCTATTTTCAAAAGAAAACGAATAAATAAATAAAACAATAACAATCAATAAAGTAAAAATAAATAAAATAACAATAGATATAACAAACAAACAAAAATAGAAAAAACAAAAAAAAAATAAAACAATCAATCAATTTTATTCTATTTTATAAAAAAAACATTTTTGTAGCAGGAGATTCCGCCATTTACATATTAAAACAGTAGAAACAGATTACAAATTTTATTCATTTAAAATAAAAGCTCTCATTAACAGAGCATTTATTACATAATGACAAACATTTTTTAAAACTTTCTCCTCGGAAACGTTACATAGCTGGGTCAAAGCATTTTCATGTGCGTGTTTAGCTACGAAGTTTGATAGATAATAATTTCTGTAACACTTATACACCGGACATACAAACATAAAATGACGTAGTGATTCACTCTCTTTTAAGTTACACACTGTACAAATTGCCTGTGGATCCCATCCGTTTAGATTACCCCATAAGAGAATCTGATGTAGTATTTTGAAGTTAGGCTTAGTTGAACAAATATTTTTGTCAAGTACAACTTTCTTCTTCTGTATAGGTACAAAGCTGCTTTCTCTTCTAACGATTTAATTACATTGTGTACTTTAGAGTTCGAAAATTCATACTTAATCATATCAGTAAATCTTAACCCTCACAGCACCGAAATTTTCCTAAATATTTATTAAGATTGGGGTACAAAAGTTCCAAAAAATAAGTTCCAACACAAAAATACCAAGAGGTAAGTTCCAAGAATAATTAGTTCCAAAAGTACATGAGTTCCAAAAAGTAAGTTCCAGAAGAAAAGTTCCATCATAAAATGTTATAAAAGTTCCAAAAAGTGTCAAAATATTTAAAAATGTAAATTGTGACCAATTGTTCTTAAGTAATTAATACTTTCATCGTTTTGGATGCGTTCTTGATAATTTGAGACTGTATTGAAAATTCTGTCTTCAATACGTTGCTGACGATCTGTGCGGGTTTTCTTAATTTTTGCCCGAGACTAAGTTGCCGCAACATGCACTCGGTATCTCCCTGTTCTTTTTGCAAATACCGTAAGAAGTTATACATACTCGGATGACATTTGCCGACAATTGTTTGAAATCGATTGTTCCATCCCTCCGACAAATTATAAGTACGTGCCAATTTTTGACGAACAGAATCATATTGGTTCCAAAGTTCAGGTTCGTAATGCGCACATCATCTGGGCCGTTTCTTTAAAACTTCGGTTTTCTGCATCATTATATTGTCGCTGAAAGCCTTCCGTTTGAATTCGGCTATATAAATTTTGGCACAAATGAAATAAGCAACATTTAACGATATTTCCAAAATGATATCTAGCGGCATTTACAATTCCCAATTCGAAGTCTGACATTATAAATTGTGGGTGAACAATTTGAATTCCAAAATGTGTCGCTTTTTCTAGAAGAATTTCAAATATTTTCGAATAAGCTGCTTGCTCTTTATTTTCCAGAAGTGCATACAAAAATGGAAACGCCAGCGTTTGTTCTTCTCCATTAAAATTTTGTATTACGGAACCCAAAATAGCAAACACTTGGTAAAATATATTTGGAGCCGTTTTAAACGTCCCGTCTATAAACCAGGTTTTGCTTCTCATAAGATTTTTAATATTTTCCCGAGTTGAAAACATAATTATTCTGTTAATTATAATTATAATTAGGCGAAACTCTTCAGGAAATGTTCACACTAAACACTTATTTAATCGGGACATATAAATCTTTACACAATTTTTACTAAACATTGCAATTAGATATTCCGAATATTACAAGAAAATATTTAATAAATTTTTAGGAAAGTTTCGGTGCTGTGGGGGAAATATCTCTCATATCGACTTCGAGCTAAATCCATTTTCTCTTTCCACAGCTGAGGATAAGGAGTTGACCATAATTCTGAAATATTAATTTTTTGCAAGAGCACATTCAACTGGGCAACCCAATTATACTCGAGGGCAACCTCGGAGCATTGTGCCAACTCTATTTGCCGCAAAAGACATCGCCTTGGTAGACGAGAATTATTCATTGACAATAACCTTATTATATAAAGATACGCTGCTTTGAAAACCCTGGTTTCCAGACTAACAAGACCAAGTTCTAATCGCAACTCCGCATTAAAAGTACACTTAGGAAGAGATAACAGTTGTTTAAAATGTGCAGTGTAAGCAGTATTTTTGACAAATATCTTAGGCCAAATATATGTAAACAATACAGTAATGTAGCCGAATCAATACTATAATAAAGGCTGTTTTGTGCTTCCCAAGAATCTATTTTTCCGTTATGTACAATTTGCCTCACCGCTCCGAACGCCTGGTTTGACTTCAAAATCGCACTGTCTATCGCCATTCTGCCGAGAGAAGAGCTAGAAAACTTCACTCCTAAATAGCAATAGGAATTTACAATTCTGAGAAGTTCTCCATTAAGGTAAAACCTCTCAGAAGTTGCCCTTCCTCCCCTTCTAAAATGAACAATTTTTGTTTTTGAAGTATTTATTTTTAATTCGTTTAATATACAATATTCTTCGATCGATAATATTAGTTTGCGCATTCTTACAGGAGAATCAGCTAGAGCAACAACATCATCAGCGTAAAGTGATAAAAGCAAATCCTCAGTACCATCGACATTTAAACCTTCATTTCCAGCACTCCTGAGCTATTTTCAAAATCTGCTAAAAATAAGATGAACAAAACGGGACTTAATGTCTCCTCCTGCAATACGCCCTCTGTCACTTCAATAGGATTTTAACTTTCATTCCTGATTCTAATCGTAAAATTCGCGTAGCCATACATTGCTTCTATAATTTGAATTAATTTAACGCTCACTCCCATGTCATGCAACTTCTGCTATAACAGGATATGTGACACAGAGTCAAAAGCACAACGAAAATCAACAAACAAGGCGTATGCTGACGCTTTATTTGATTTGAAACAAAAATGCAAGGCCGACTGCAGGGTATGAACATTGTCAGTACAATTTCTTCCCGATCTAAAACCGTTTTGCGTTTCTGGAAGTAACGAATTTCCTTTAGCCCAGTCAGAAAGTCGCGTGACGAGAATTTGAGTAAAAATCTTGGCAATAGTGTTGCATAAAGTAATACCCCTATAATTAAGAGGATCAGTTTTTTCACCTTTCTTATGTATTAACCTCATTACTGACTAAGGCCAGGCTTCAGGAACCCGCCCCTCCGCTAATATTTTATTAAAAAAGAGTGAACGAAAAGAATCTAGGGCGAAGGCAAGTTTTTATAAAATTCCGTACGAATTCCGTCTGCACCCGGAACCCTTCCGACTTTACACTTCTTAAGTGCAGTTATAATTTTCAGAATCGAGATTTCTCCATCCAACTCAGGAACACTATTACTAAAAAAGATCAAGTCTACACTCATTCGGCGAGGGTAGACAGAGGCGTAAAAGTTCTCATACTCTGTAAGTGGTATCGGATTAACCCTAATCTTCCCCTTCCCCCGACAAGCACCCACAGCAGCCCAAAAGGACCTTGAATCTTTCGTCAAATCCGGATTCCTTCCACGCCTTTGCCTCCCGTTGTACATTTTTTTCAAATTATAAATTTCTGTGTCAAACCACGGCTTTTTAAACTTGGGCCTACAGTTGGGATAGATTTTTCGTAGCATATCTGAAAGATTTGCCGCTTCTGTAATTTTGTTAATTAAAATAGAATTTATCTCGTTAATAGACAACACATTAATTTCGTTATTTAAAATAGTAAAATCAGAACCTTTTATAACATTGACATATTCAGCCTTTTTTCCGGGTCCCAGTAAAGCTGATTAATATACTCACCAGATAAACCAGACCCAACCTTGTCTGACAAGCTTTTTAGTTGGTCTCCAGATTTAAGAACCACTTCTATAGGGAAATGGTCCGAATCAATAATTGAAGTGTGAACCAAAAAATCAGCAACCGTATCCGCATGCGCAACACTTATCAATATAATAACAATCATTGGTCTATTACCAGAGTGTGAAATCATCTTAGCCTCCATAATCTGGTCCGCCAATCCAAACTTGGAAAAAAGGAAATTATTAAGCTCTTCTTTCATATTCTATCTCGAAACATCCAAACCACTGATTATTAAATTGTTCATACGATTACGACGTTCCTGGATATTTAGCAGTTTTGCATGCTCTTCAAGTTGATGACTAATTAAATTAAAAGGGCTAACTGGATTATTCGGATTAATCCAAGATTCGACTCGATCAAGGCGCGACTGATTATCTACATTTTTACGCTATCAGGGCGCGCTTCGAGCAGTTCTAATCTAATGTTTGTATTTGCTATTTCGTGTTTTAATTCAGTAATTTGTTTTTGAAAAGCGTCACGATCAGCGTTTATACGGTCCGTAAGAGTGTTTATAATCCTATCAAATCATGCATCCATATAATCCTTAAGATGGTCTCGAACTTCAAACGATGTTATCTCTTCTATTTCCTCTTTATCCATGTTCGTTTCCAAATTAAGCACTGTGTCGTGTATAATAACAATTCTAGATTTAAAGTTAATTTCACTTCTCTTTTTAATGTTTAAACATTCTTGTCCCACTTTTTCATTTATATGTCCTTTTAGGAAAAATCCTCAGCTTTCGTTTAAAAAAATGGGACCCTTTTTCCCAAAAATTAAAATTTATTTTTAATTTTGATTTTTTTGGGTCAAAAAAAATTTTCTTCTTTAAATGCTCATTTTCAATCGAAAGAGCATGAAAAACCTTTCCAAAATGTACCTTGCCAAATTTTTATGTTTAATAGCTTAAGAGTAAAAAATTATCGAAATAAGCATTACACCGTAAGACACCTGGATCACTTGACATGGAATGCCTCATATACGTGTTTGCGAAAAGGTACAGGAAGTAACTCTAATACATATTGGGATTGTAAGCGTCTTCGATCCGGAGAATGTGACGCACGAGCGATAACCACATTAATTGACCAAGAATTGATTATCGTTAAGGGTAAGTAACAATTTTTATTTATTTATTTATTACAGCAATTTATTGAAAATAGGTCCTGATTCGTCGGATCATGATCATGCTCTCAATAGAGAAGAGACTAACACTCTCGTGGTTCAAGCAAGTATTAAACGTCGGGTCGAGGAACACCCAGAAGAACCACCTTCTGCAATTATACGAGATGAATTACAATCTGTAGATTTTGCTATTGCAAGTCAACTTCCAGAACGAAATAATTTGAAAAAAAGGTTAGGAGAGTTCGCAGAAAAAATTTGCCCCCTAAAAAAACTAAGTTTGATTCTAAAACAAAATGTGTTATCGGCATGGTGGAGTCATTGTGTCCTTGGTACGGTCTGCTCATGCGCAGAGAGCAATTGTTTTACGTTGCGAAAAGTTTAAGTGTTTGACTATATCAACCGCACGGACGTTGCAGAAGTATTTGTAAGATCCCAAAACATTTTATCGTAATTTCAAACCAGGTCCTCTTTAAGTGTTTACTAATTCCGTCCTTTTCATAGTATTGATTTGCTCACTAGGTAGATTTTCTGGGCTTGGATCAGCATCTCCACTTTCTAAAGCAGCGTTGCCAGCCCACCGGATTTTTTTTTATTTTTATCCTATTCCTGGATCTGCGGAGAAGTGTTAAAATCTCCGGATTAAGAAGTTTCGAGTAAATTAGACCATTTAAATATATAATCTTCTATTTTGTATTTTTGAATATTGAGTTCATATTTCTAATCAGCGACCCCAAAAACCCCTGAGTAACAAGTTTCGAGTAAATTGGGTCCTTTATGCAAAAAATAGTCCGGCATATTGGGTCGACGATTTTGTATTTTGGAATATTGAGTTCATATTTCTGATCAGCGACCCTAAAAACTCCCAAAAAACAATTAGACATTATGAACTTTCCAATCATATAATGTTTCATAACTTATTCGCCATTTTTGATTTTCAAAAATGCCAGATCGTAATTCATACAGTACTTCAATGCGAACATTTTAAGGCCTTACACGTTATAATTGAGCACATAGACTTATGCACAGAGCTCTGATCCGGTTGACATGGAACGTCCCATATATATATATATATATATATATATATTAATTTATACATCATTCAATAAATGCATATTCTTGATAGATCATTATTATTTATATCGAATATTTACCGGCTGCTTTTACAATATAGTTTTTACATAAAGTTTAAAGAATTATTTGTTTGCTTTATGTTTTCGAAATTTACAAAGTGACTAATAATGTTAAAATTGTTTGATTGATAAATATTAACTACAATAAATATCATAATTAACATTTTTCTTTTGTGGTTAGAAAATATTGTTTTGTTGTCAGTAAATTTTCTGTAAATGTTCTAAAAAATTTTACCATTGAAATTTATTTAAAAAATCATTTTCAAGCATTTGCTAGCTCTTAGCATTTAAAATTACGCACATATCATTTAATAAAATTGTTTTTTTGGAAACTGCAAGTGTGGTAGCAGTTTAACGTGTACAATTAGCGATCCTGGTAGCGATGCTGTAAAATTTTATTGTGAGATAGTTAAAGGAGGTATCTATTTTCAAAATAGAACAATAAATTTATGTACTTCTCTTTCAACAACTTAAAAGCAATGTCAAAATTACTCCATCCCCCTTTGATTTTTGTTTTTTGAAAAACCTACCCTTAAATTTACAAAATAAAAGTTTAAAGTAAAAAAAATGAAAAACCACATTGTTTTTTTAAATTTAACAAAAACAATAGTTACTAAATACTGAATTTAACGATCATTTCGAGTCAGGAATGATCGTTAAATTAAGTGTTTAGTAACTATTTAAAACAACCGAGTGATGATATATAAAAATTAACAAAAACAAATTATGGAGTTTTAATTCTCAATATTATTTAAACCAATTTGTTGTGTTTTTAAATTTTTTTATTATACATTTTTTTTTTTTTTTTCCTAAACCTATTTTCCTAATAGTTAATTTTTCCTAAACCTATTTTCCTAAACCATTTTTCCGAACTCAATTTTCCTAAAGTCTTCTTTTACTAAAGTATTTTCTGCAATTGTTTTTTCAATAGCAACCAATGTACATGTAAAAAGTTCCAACATTTTTATTGTAATTTAATATTTCGAGTCTAAATTAAAAGTGTAATTTATAAATAAAATAAAAAAATT
Source organism: Leptopilina myrica (nomen nudum) (assembly GCA_032872475.1). NCBI lineage: Eukaryota > Metazoa > Arthropoda > Insecta > Hymenoptera > Figitidae > Leptopilina > Leptopilina myrica (nomen nudum). The sequence continues at coordinate 30,604,457 of CM065464.1, forward strand.
TATATTTTAAATAAACAATGAAGATTGGTCCTCGAATTGTGGGCAAACAATTGTTTTTGGATGGTTTTATTTATTAAAAAACAAGGGTGTATAAAGATCGATATTACTGGGAGTGCAAGAAGCTTAAAGGGGGAGAGTGCTCTGCAAGAGCGATTACGCAAAACAATGGATATGAAATTATTGTGATTAAAGGTAATATCTTAAAATTTTTCAGAATGTTTTTATGTAACCTTAAATGACGTAACCTAAATTGACGTATTGTAGGTATTGACAAATCACCTCACACTGATGTTCCCAATCGTGAAGAATGTGAGGCTGCAGTAGTAAAACATAGAGTAAAAAGAATTGCAGAAGAACATCCCGAATTACCGCCGGCTGCGATTCTTCGCCGTGAACTCACTAACGTTCCAGATGGAGTCCTCAGTCAATTACCGAAACGCGAAAATCTAAAAAAATCTGTAAGGTTGCGACGTCAAAAGAATTTTCATACCAACATGGCATCCATAGAGGATTTAGCTGAAATTCCCCCTAAATTTCAAAACTCTAGAGCAGGAGACAAATTTCTCCTATACGATTCTCGGGACGACGACGTTATTCAGCATGGTCGCACTATAATTTTCTCGACGAGGAGAAATATGGAAATATTCTGAGTTTCTAGGGAAAAGACTCAAAATAAGTCTTAAGGGGTATCATTTTTTCTTTACGATAAAATTACAATCACATTGGAAAAGCTAAGAATAATTTATAAAAATATGAATTAAAATAATTGTTTATAACTAATAAACACGTTGCACATGTCAAAACATTAATACTTGCAGTCGATTTATTGTTTTTATGAGAAAAGGAAACAATTTTTTAGGTTAGACATTTGTCAATTGACAGACAGGGATGGGCAACCATGGAACGCGAAACATGGGAAACTCAAAAAAAGTAACTAGAATATTGTTATTTTACTCATTTTGAGTCACTTGAAGTTGCCGATTACTCATTTCGAGTCACTTGAAGTTGTTGATTACTCATTTCGAGACCGATGTCCAAATGAGTTGCAACAAAAATGAGTCGGGTTTTTTTCTGTGCTTGGTTTCTGGATGGTACCTGGGCAGTTCCATACGAAAAGCAAATGTTGGATCACCGATTTTTCTTAAAGTTCGTAATTTTGTAGTACTTGGGGTACTAAATAACTGTGCCAAACAGTTTTGCAAAAAAAAAATTTGTTTTGCAAGATATTTAGATATGAAAAATCGGAAACTGAAAAAAATGACTTTTTTGAGAATTTTTATTTCGAAAACTATTGATTCTACAAGAAAAAGTCATTTATTCAAAATTGTAGAGAAAATGTCAATTTTTTATAATATTAAAAAAAAATTTAAGAAAAATTAATTTTTCAATAATTTGTTTAAACAATAATTTTTTATTGTTAAAAAAAAGTGAAGGACATCATGGAATATTCTAGAAAAATTATTTTCTCAAAATTTGTAAAAATGTAAAAAATCTTTTCCTTCACACTTTACCCAGGCTTAGGACTGGCAACATATATTTTATTTTAAATGCTGGCGTGTTTAAAAAATTTGTGTTTAATTATTGCAAAACACTTATGCATTAGAAACAATGTTTGAAAAAAAAATTATTAGAAAAATGTTTTAATTTTTTAAAAAATTTTACATACATATTGCGAATAAATTATATAACTGTGAATACAATACCAAAAGAATTTCAATTAATTACATGATGTTTAATATTTGGGAATGGGTGTCGTCGAAATTAGAAACAAGTTTACATTTTATTTCTTTTTTTGAAATTGGAACAAAAGAATGGAAACTTCTTGTACCGGTGATTGTTTTACAAGATTTAAATCGTTCAGATATTTCTAATTTCATATTTTGATGGTCTTCAATGGAACAAAAGTCAAACGTAATTGTGTCAAATTTATTTTCCACTAACTGAAAAAATGCTTTAGGAGATGTAATTGGTTCAGTATCTGGTCTTCTTAAACTTTCACGTCGTACAAATCTCTTCACTGTACCACCAAGTCCATCAAAGCATTTTTTCCATGTGAAGTCGCATTTTTTCTAATAATTTTTTTTTCAAACATTGTTTCTAATGCATAAGTGTTTTGCAATAATTAAACACAAATTTTTTAAACACGCCAGCATTTAAAATAAAATATATGTTGCCAGTCCTAAGCCTGGGTAAAGTGTGAAGGAAAAGATTTTTTACATTAATAAAGAAAAATAATGTTTAAAAATATATTGTTAAACTGTTAATAATAATAATAATATATAGGTATATGATTAATAAATGTATTCGGGGCGAGCAGTAAAGGTCATATCATCTTTTAAAATACACTGATATAGGCGCTGCTTAGTTAGCGCAACGCACAAAAACTCGTAGCGCAAACTTCAAAAAATTTTTTCTCAAAAACACCAAAAAACACTTCTTTAAAAATTTAACCACTTATTAAGGAAGGTTCAAATTTTGAGAAAATAATTTTTCTAGAATATTCCATGATGTCCTTCACTTTTTGTTTAACATTAAAAAATTATTGTTTAAACAAATTATTGAAAAATTAATTTTTCTTAAATTTTTTTTTAATATTATAAAAAATTGACATTTTCTCTACAATTTTGAATAAATGACTTTTTCTTGTAGAATCAATAGTTTTCGAAATAAAAATTCTCAAAAAAGTCATTTTTTTCAGTTTCCGATTTTTCATATCTAAATATCTTGCAAAACAAATTTTTTTTTGCAAAACTGTTTGGCACAGTTATTTAGTACCCCAAGTACTACAAAATTACGAACTTTAAGAAAAATCGGTGATCCAACATTTGCTTTTCGTATGGAACTGCCCACCTTAAAGGTTACTGTCTCATACTTGTAGTTTATATGTCCTGCTTACTTTTTATGTCATATCGTGTCGTAAATTCATCATTTTTTATAGGTGTGTCCTAGAATCTTCACACAGGTATTCACAATTTTGGGTAGAGTAGACAAAGGACCACAACTTCCTGGAGAAGAACCTCGCGTAATCGCGGTATCTCTTGTATACGCATCACTCACATCGAAGGAACAAATTCAATAGGAACCGTTCTTCGCGCTGTTGTTGACGTTGCAAGAGATTTTGGAATTAATCATTGCATTCCGGAGAAGATTATGACGGATTTATATTCCTTACTCACAAATTGCCAATCAGAGCAAGCTGATGTGGAAACTATGTGTAGGGAATTAAGTATGGGTAGAAAAGTAGCCGCAGGTTAAAAAAATGGATAGAAACCCAAACGGGAATACGGAGAATTGTCGAGGACTATGAAATTTATAAACAAGGCGCAGTTCTAAAATATCTAGAAAATTTGGCACATACAGCAATAGTTCTTTAAATTCTAGTAATTAATTTTAATTATTTCTACTTCATTTAAAAAGAAAATTTTTTAGGAAATTAGGAACATTTAATAACCTTAGGAATTTTCGCTTAGGAAAATTGCTTTAGGAAACTCGTTTTTAGGAAACGTTGACATTAACTTATAGGACAACTCATAAAAAAATTTGGGATTGATTAATCAACTTTTTTATTTTGGATGGACATTTGACGTGAAAACCGCCATATAATAGTTATATGTGACGAAGAAGGACAACTTTCAGTAGCTCAACTTATTAGTGGAAGTCATTCAGCTAGTAAAATAGCTTTCTGGTTTACTGAATAGATTTCTACTTTAAAATCATTGCCGAAAGAATTTGTAAGCGATTCGGCAAAACATTACTAATAGGGGCTATAAGAGCTTTTGCAGGGTTTTTAAAAATAGAAGATTATGGCAAGGCTTGTGGAAACTCTACATTGCCTTCTATTTATATTCGAATCAATGTGCTAAAGAAATTGATGGACAAGTAAAGCTAATAGCTAAAAATGAAAAAAGTAAACATGTCAATGCCTATAAGTTTCCGGAACTAGCAAAATAACTTGTCAATGATAGGAAGTTTCTTACGTGGCACAGTGGTCGGAGGTACACTATTTTATGCGAAAAATGGTCATTTTTAAATTGCGTTAAATTAAATTAGATAAAGCGATTATTACTCATAAGTGTCCCTAGATTTCAAAACTGATCGGTATTTACAATGAAATCGATTGGGAAAGGCGATATATATGTTTAAAAAGCGGTTTTTATAAGTGGAATTTTTTACCCTTTATAATATGAGTTTTTTTAACAAGTTTTCGTATTCCAGGAGTCAATATTAAAAATGTTTATGTCATTTTTCAAGCTGAAAAAAATATGTTTTCTCGAATAATTATAACCAAAAAAAAAATTTGTTAATAAAATATTGTTTTATAATATAGCTTTTTATTTGAATAATTTTTTTTAAAAAGGTATACAAAAAAAGTACGACCGAGTACGATTCTAATTCTTTTTTACAAGAGTAGTCTAAAGTATCTTTTAATGACCTACGAAAAAAACAGCTGCGCAAACTTGGGCCAAAATTTTTTTTGACATTTTTGTTTCATGAGTCCGATTACAACAGTGGTTCAAAATGACAAAAAGTAGATTATAGCATTAAATATTCAATTAATTCATGGTAGGCATTTTTTACGAGTGTTTTTTATTGTGTGCCTTGATAAATGTGAAATAAATATTCAAAATTTTAAAATGGCGGTTCCAATATGGCGTCAAATTTTTTTAAAAATTGTTTAGTTTCTACAAAATTTGGTATTCAAAGGTTTTTCATATATCTGTTGATAAATCTGAAAGATAGAAAGTTATATGAAAATAATTTCTTACATTTTCGTCCTAAAAAAATATGTTATTATTAAATTACTTTCTTCTATTTTAATTGTTAATTTATTTTTAAAAAGAAATTCTCTTCAAATAATTAATTCTAATAAATAAAGATATTTTTATATTATGACATATTATACATACATATTAACTGTCAAAGTTTAAGTTCGATATCAATATTGTAACTACTCAATCTGCAAATATAATAGTTATATTTATAAACATTTTTTCATTTATTATAAAGCTGACAGTCACTTTGACAGCTGTCAACAGTCAAATTATACATTTTACCGAAAATTCGGGACACATGAGTCTAAAAATCTTATAGGTAAAATTTTTATGTAGATTTATACTCATTTGTTATAAAACTAACAGTCAATTTGACAGCTGTCAACTGTCACATTTTAAATTTAACATAAAATTTGGATTCAGAAGGTCTCAAAACCTAATAGAAGTTATTTTTGTGCAGATTTACTCATTTTTGATAAAATTGAAAGTCACTTTGACAGCTGTCAACAGTCAAATTATACATTTTACCGAAAATTCGGGACACATGAGTCTAAAAATCTTATAGGTAAAATTTGTATGTATATTTACTCATTTTTTCAAAAATTGACAGTCACTTTAACAGCTGTCAACTATCAAATTTAAATTAGACATAAAATTTGGATTTAGAAAGTCTCAAACCTGTTAGAAGTTGTTTTTGTGCAGATTTACTCATTTTTGATAAAATTGATAGTTACTTTGACAGCTGTCAACTGTCAAATTTTAAATTTTATGATATATTCTTATTAAGTATAGCGAAATTAAAAATATCCTAAAGTTTCGTTGCAATTGGTTCATTCTTTCTAATTTTTCGCATTAAATAGGGCATTAGACTGCATGTGGAAACTTATAACACAAAGCGATCGCATATTGTTAGTGTAAAACAAAAATCTGTCAAAGCAAAAGATGTTTACACACCTACTAATAGTGACAGCTCAGAGATTAACCAATCTACAGTTGATACAAGTATCTTAAATTTGTCAACAGAAACAGACAAAGATTTGATTAAAATAAGAAACAAATTATCAGTCAAAAGCAATTTACTGCTAATCACGTGCAATTTGTTTAATGTTAATTTCGATAAAAACGGAGACACCTCGATAGACAATGAATATGGGAAATTATGTCCTAAATGTAAAACTGATGATAGTGCCCGAACAATTTTAGCAACTCGTCAAGAAGAAAATTTAGGACGGTTGGTTTAAAAAAAATCAACTAAATCATAATCAGGGTAACGTAAATTGAAAATTCTACCAAAAAATACAAAAGATACGGTAAATACTAAAAAGATCTTGGGGCTTTTGTAGTAATAGTAATTAAATATATAGTAATTTTTCGTGAAAATATTTTTTATCTAGTCCAATATTTTCCGAGGGTAATATTGGGTTTTTCAGTAGAATGTATATTTTAATAATTTTTTACTCTTAAATTATTAAACATAAAAATTTGGCAAAGTACATGCTGGAAAGGTTTTTTCATGCTCTTTCGATTAAAAATAAGCATTTTGAGAGAAAAAATTTTGACACAAAAAAGTCAAAATTAAAAATAAATTTTAATTTTTGGGGGGGAAAGATACGATTTTTTTATTTTTTAAACGAAAGCTGAGCTTTTTTACTAAAAGGACATATATATGAAAAAGTGGGCGTAGAATGTTTAAACATTGAAAAAAAGGTTTTTTCTCACCGGAATGCCCTAAACCCGGTTTTTAGCTTCGTTCAGGAGAAAATTCATTTTTTCAATGTTCAAACATTCTAGTTCCACTATTTTATATATATGTGGGTCAGAATTCGTGAAATTTTCACAGAAAATAAAAAGTATTTTTTTAAAATCAAAATGATGAAAAAACATTTCTATTCAATCTTAGGAATGTGTCCACCAAAGAACATACGAAAATATTATTTTTTATAAAAGTTATTGCAAAATTAATTTTTTTGCAACTTCTTAAACAAAATGTTATTTCTCCTAAATGAATGAACCGATTTAAGTAGACCAAGCGGGAATATAAAGAAAATGTAAAATACTTTTGATCAGAATTAGAAAATTTTTAAAAAGTTTATATTTTAATAATTCTTTAATAAACTAGCTGTCGTACCCGTCTTCGACGGGTTTAAGTTTCTACAGATACATTCAATAGTGTGTCTACCAGTCTCGAAAAATAGGAAATAGTGGGGAATTTAATTTGACTATAGAAATAATAATAAGCTACCATTAACTATTTCATTATAAAAATATTATTATTTTAAAACAGTGATTGACTTTTTATCATTAAATAATTTATTTTTTATTCATTAAAATGCAGAAAACAATGTTTGTCAATTATTTGTAGAAATTTAATTATAGTAATATAAGTTAATCCAAAATTTCCACCAGTTTTTGGAGTTATAGTAAAGTCAAATTCGAACTAATTGTATCATAATTGCTTAAATCTAATGTAAGACCTATATTGCCAGCTGAATTTATAATTTTTCCCGATTAAATTAAATTCTTGCATGTTTCCCCTTTTTCCAGTTTACAATGTTTTACAATGCTCAAAACATCCGTAATAGTTAAACCTAGAATTAAAATAACAAAACTTTTTATTATCTAAGTTTTTCTCCAGTAGCATAATGCAAGTATCGTTTCACAGGTATATTCTTGAGTTTCTGTAGTATTAATTTTATCATAAAAAATCTCCATTTTCAATATTTGAAAAATAATTTTAAAGCTATGAATTAATATTTTTTAATATTGTTTACCATTTTATCATTTACAATTTTTAATATTTTCGAAGTTTTGCAATTTTGACGTCAAAAGTTTAAAAGATATACATTAAAAATTTAAAAAATTTCGATTTTTTGAAAACATTTTTATCTTTACATCTTAGTTATAGGACACAATATTTGTAAAATTATGCTAAAATTTGACCAAATAACATGTAACAATCAATAATAGATTGTTTAAAAGAAATTCATTAAAAAATGTAAACTTTGAAAATTTGCAATTTTTAAAATATTTTGAAAACTTTTTTATATTTAAATCTTAGTTATAGGACACTATTTTTTGCAAAATTATGCTAAAATGTGACTAAAGAACATGTAATATTTAATTATAGGTAGTTTAAAAGCATTTCATTAACAAATATAAAATTTGGATATTTGCGATTTTTTTAATTTTTTAAAAATCATGTTTATACTTTCATCTTAGTTATAGGACATTTTTTTGACAAATCTATTCTAGAATGTGATTAAATAACATATTATACTCAATTAAACAAAGTTTGAAAGCATTTTTTAAAAAAAGGTAAAATTTGAGAATTTTTGATTTTTGAATTTGTTGAAAAAATTGAATATCTCCCGTTCTAATTAATATTTTTCAAATCTGTAAATTTAAAAACCTTTTTTGGCCTAAGGCCAAACATTCTGCCAAATTTGGTTTCAAACGGTTAAGCCGTTTTTAAGTGATTCGCGAACAATGATTCTGTGACATACGGACATACATACATACACACATACATACATACACGAAATTTTTTATTGGAATTTATGGAATCCTGGTGCTCAAAACGAATAATTATTAGGGACATTTAGATTTCTGAGCAATGTACAGACAAAAGTCTTATCTTATATATATAGATTTTTTATAAACAATTAATTTTTTTAATGTTCTGCGCCTTTTAAAAATTTAAAAAAAATATCTACATACACTTAAAACTATAAGAAATCAAAATCCGTTGGGAAAATTTATGAGCGAATATTATTTTAAAATTTATAATGGAAATTATATGGAACGGAGATACGATTTTGATGATTTTTAGATTTTTATAGTTTTAAGTGTCTGTAGATATTTGTTTTTAAATTTTAAAAGGCGCAGAACATTACAAAATTAATTGTTTATAAAAAATGTATTAAATAAATTTTAAAATATAAACTTTTTAAAAATTTTCTAATTCTGATCAAAAGTATTTTTCATTTTCTTTATATTCCCGCTTGGTTCGCTTGAATTGGTTCATTCATTTGGGAGAAATAACATTTTGTTTAAAAAATGGCAAAAAAATTAATTTTGCCATAACTTTTATAAAAAATAATATTTTTTTCTGTCCTTTGGTAGACACATTCCTAAGATTAAATAGAAATGTTTTTTCATCATTTTGATTTAAAAAAAGTACTTTTTGTTTTCTGTTAAAATTTCAGGAATTCAGACCCATGTGCTTTTAGTAAAAAACCTTAGCTTTCGTTTGAAAAAAAATCGTATCTTTTTCCCCCAAGAATTAAAATTTATTTTTAATTTTGATTATAGTGAATGTTGTAGACCTCGTTTTTAAAAATCAGATAAAATTTTTGTGTTCTTTGGTCTATTAAATAAGAACAGTATCTTGTTTCTAAAAGAATTTTCATATATTTAAAAATTCGAATTCGTCTACGCATTTTGTCGTGATATAACGACTCTTCAGGACTGTAAAAATATATATAACAGATAAGAAAATTTCGTCGAGAAAAAACAGAAATATAATAAAATAAAATAGTAAATACATAGCAACATGAGAAATTCAAAATAAATAATAATAATAATAGGATTTTTTGATCAAACTATTATATACAAAAAAACATAAATACATACAACCAAAAATAACAAGATGACAAAAAATTTGGATACTTATGCAGAATCGTGACATCTGCCAATATTGAAAATAAATGATTAATTTCTTTTAAAAAAGCTTTAATTTAACTAGTTATTAAAAGATTCGGTGGAGGAGGATGAAAAAGTTACTTGCAGAACGCCAGGGCTGGGAAACAAAATTTTTTTTTGGTTTCTGACGCTTTACTCGGTAAATATTAAAAATTTTGAAAAATATGTGAAAATATGTAAAAATAAACTCGATCAATAGGAAGGTATCAAACATAAAAAAAGCCTAAGTCATATTTAAAGTTACGACGTTTCGATGGTGTGGTTTATCATCCTCTTCAGGCTAATTTATTTAATAAAACACCAAAATTAATAAATTACAATCAATAATAAATAACACAAACATATAAAAATTGTAATACCTGAATATTACAATTTAGAATACATTGCAACTAGTCAAGATTAAAAAAATAAATAACACGTAAACATTAAATAAATAAAACGTAAACGAAAGAAAGACAAGCACACAACGAATGCTGTCATTCCGATACGACGATCAAGTCAAACTGAAGTAAAAATTTTGAAAAAGCCATCTCTGGTATATTATGAAGTCAATGAACTCATAGGTAAACACGTAAAATACACTCGTGGCATCTATTTTGAATTTAATCTCCTAATAAGGGGAAAATAGGTTTTATTCAGGAAACGAATGTCTTGTTTATTATTTATAGTTAAATCATTACTCAAAATGTGAATCATTTCAGAAATAGATCGTTTTTTATAATTTGGTTCACGATGGAGAATAGTAGCATTGCTCCAGTCAAAATTGTGTTCAAAGTTTAATTGATGTTCACGTACCACTGATGTGTTATTTTTGTTATTCATATGTTCATTGATTGAAACAGACGACGTCTAGTTGGACTCGGAGATCTCGGAGTTGGTGGGAATTTTTCGGGTGAGCCTCCAACAGGGATATATAGAACGTCCGTGGCGGTTTGGAAAAGTTCCTCAAGAGATGGTAGGCGGGTTTCGGGTGCTCGTAATAACTCCGGGAGGGTGTGCTCGAGACTGGCCGGAGTAGTTGTAAAGTGTGGGGCCGTAACTTTGAGCGGCGATAAATGTAATATGGCCTTACACTTGGCTAGGTGACGGGCGCGGTCGCGGTAATTTTTACCCGGGCGTTTGCGTGGTTTCCCTCTACGCTTCTTGGTTTTGGTGGTTTCGGCGGAAAGAGTTGTAGAGGGCTCCGTTGTCGAAGGTGGCATCAGAAATGCGTCTTCGAAACCCGATTGGGGGGGGGGACAATAAATTAGTGACAACAAAAGTATTAAATTGAAAAATATCCTGTTGAACAATATCTTGTGTAAATCTGCACGTGATCGATGGTAGCGAAACCACCGACGCACACTACGTCGGAAGTAATTAAACTCCTCGACGAGGCAGAGAAAACACGAGAGTGAAAAGAAACATAAAGAGAAGAAAATTATAGAGAGAAACAAAACCACAGATTGATGCAAAGGATAAACGATGTGATGATTCCAAGATGTTGAGATCCGCCGGAACCGATGATGACGCTGGATATCACGAGGACGCTGGATGCTTGTGGAGACGCCGACTCAGACGCTGACTCCGTGGACCAATAGCAGCGAGAATTCACGAAATAAAAACCGAAAGTAATCAACAGCGAGAAGTTATTGAACAAGGAGGGAAGATATGGTAAATAGAATAGGAGAAAAAGTGTTATTCCAAATAAATTAACGATTTTTATAGGTATTTCTGAATTTATTAAGATATAGCGTACGTTTGTACTCCAGGAAATTCGATCGGTCACTGATTGTCACCGCACGCAGGCGGTTGTCGTAGCACAACTATTGGGGAGAGGGTACGGACCCTGTCTCCTGATTGGTGATTCGCGAGAGGGTAAGTGCTCCTAATGAAGAGTGGGAGCACTCCCACTAGTACCCACCGTTTCTTCTAACCGCTAAAATTATCTTAATAAACACTTTAGGTAATTTTATAATAAAAAAAAATTAATGAATAATCAATTGTACTGATACGTAACTAATAATAAACAAAAATACTTCGTAGGATTTTACTTTTAGACGCTATAAGTTTCGATTAATTAGATAGTTAACGTTAATAGTTATTTCTTTAATATTGTAATTTGCTAATTAATTCCTGAGGTAAAAATCGGTAAAATATATATTGAGATAGTGCTAATTCATTAAGTTATATTTCTTTCTTTCTTTTTTTTTTTATTTATCCTAAGTTTGATTTAATTGAAATTACATCTAACGAGTGAGAGTAACCCGAGAGGAAATAAATTGACTTTTAATGTAAAACCGAAAGCATGATGTTGGATATTCCGAATGTGCAGATATAAGTTGCGCACCTTATTTCTGCTACATTTTGTTAATAATTAATATTTTATTTCGAAATTAAAACTGAGAATTTACGGAGTCAACAAGATAAATGGGAAAAACTAGTGCGAGGGAGAAAGTTAGGAAAAACTAACGAGTGAGGGAGTAAGGACGATGGTAAGAGGACGGTTCTAAGATGCCAGGTACTTGATGACGTATGGTGACAGGGCTTGTCACAATAGACGACGGGGTTTCTAAAGTGCTCAAGGTCGTCGCTGGAAGTTGAAGGAAGGTTAAATCGAAATTTTCCGCGTATACCGGGTGATAATTATTTCTCGGCGAGATAATAATCGTCACTGCTCGGTCCATCAATAGTTTAAATTTACACCCTTCCTTATATACACTTATGGTGTACAACATCCTTACCCAATTTTATAACTGATTTTAAATTTTTATTAACAATTGGGAGAGAATGAATATTATCTGTCTTTAAAATTTTGGACAATTTCGTGTAATTTGAATTATTAAAAGATAAACAAATTCTAGGGATTTGTTTATATAACTCTAAACGGTTTTTTTTGTAATTGAGTCTATGTTAGAAAATTTTATTTTGTTTAATCGAGATTTAATATATTGTTCAAAAAAAGAAGTAGGATAATCGTTGTTTAAAAGAATTTGTTTAACTTTCCGCAAATTGTCATTGTGAAACGAAGTTTGAGAAAGAAGAATCGCTCGATCTATGAGATTGTATACAATGTTTATTTTATGTTGAATTTGATGATTTAAAAAGTAATTGATAAGTCTACCAGAGGAAGTAGACTTTTGGTACCAGTTATAAATAATTTTATTACTTTCGACACACAAAGTTATATCAAGAAAATTAATTTTTTTATTAACTTGGAGTTCATGAGTAAATTGTAAATTTGTGTTATATAAATTAAAAACGGACAAAACTAGATTAACACAATCTTTGTGAACACATAAAATTGTATCGTTAACATATCTATAGTAAAAAAGTAGTACACAATTATATTTAATTTTTAAAACATTAAGGCAATCACTTTCCAAATCATCCATAACAATATCAGCGAAAAACGGAAAAATAGGGAACCCATTGGAGTGCTATCGATTTGTTTATAAAATTTTTTATTAAAAAGAAAAACGTATTATTAAAAATAAACTTTGTGCATTTTATAACTTAAGAAAATGGCATTTTACAATTCGCAAGAGATGCGCATCTACGCTCAAAACCATCAATAACTAAATAAAGCGGTACTTTAGTAAACAAAGAACAAACATAAAGATACATTAAAATGAAATCATACGGAATTATTATATTGTCCAATTTTTTTATAAGATCAAAGCTATTATTAAGATGGGTATTTGAAACAATAATGTGTGGTCAATTGATTATTGTGATGTTTATAATTTAAAAAGTCGTTGTCATTAAGCGATTTAAGAATTTTTGAAGTTTTTTCTTTTAGCTCGAACGTCGTTTATAAATTTACATGTAAAGATTGTCCACCAAATTATATAGGTCAAACTAAGCGTTCATTGTAAGTCCGTATCAACGAACATAAGAATAACAAAAATGACACATCAGTGGTACGTGCACATCAATTAAACTTTAAACACAATTTTGACTGGAGCAATGCTACTATTCTCTATCGTGAACCAAATTATAAAAAACGATCTATTTCTGAAATGATTCACATTTTGAGTAATCATTTAACTATAAATAAGAAACAAGACATTCGTTTCCTGAATAAAAACCTATTTTCCCCTTATTAGGAGATTAAATTCAAAATAGATGCCACGAGTGTATCTTACGTGTTTACCTATGAGTTCATTAACTTCATGTTATAGCAGAGATGGCGTTTTCTAATATTTTACTATAATTTTTATATGATTGTTATTTATTATTGATTGTAATTTATTAATTTTGGTGTTTTATTAAATAAATTAGCCTGAAGAGGATGGTAAACCACACCATCGAAACGTCGTAACTTTAAATATGACATAAGCCTTTTTTATGTTTGATACCTTCCTATTGATCGAGTTTATTTTTACATATTTTTCAAAATTTTTAATATTTACGGAGTAAAGCGTCAGAAACCAAAAAAAAAATTTGTTTCCCAGCCCTGGCGTTCTGTAAGTAACTTTTTCATCCTCCCCTACCGAATTCTTTAATAACTAGTTAAATTAAAGCTTTTTTAAAAGAAATTAATCATTTATTTTCAAAATTGGCAGAAGTCACGATTCTGCATAATTATCCAAATTTTTTGTCATCTTTTTATTTTTGGTTCTATGTTTTTTATGTTTTTATGTTTTTTTGTTTATAATAGTTTGATCAAAAAAATCCCATTATTATTATTTATCTCGAAATTCTCATGCTGCAAAGTTTTTCATATTTTATTTTATTATATTTCTGTTTTTTCTCGACGAAATTTTCTCATTTGTCATATATATTTTTACAGTTCTTAAGAGTCGTAATATCACGACAAAATGCGTAGACGAATTCGAATTTTTAAATATATGAAAATTGTTTTGTAAACAAAATACTGTTCTTATTTAATAGACCAAAGGCCACAAAAATATTATATGATTTATTTTTGATTTTTTTGGGTGAACATTTTTTTTCAAAATGCGTATTTTCAATCGAAATAGCATGAAAAACCTTTGCAAAATGTACTTTGTCAAATTTGCATGTTTAACATTTTAAGAGTAAAAAATTATTAAAATATACGTTGTACTGAAAAACCCAAAAATTTAACCCCCTTCCCCTCGGAAAATATTGGACTAGGTAAAAAAATATTTTTACAAAAAATTAATATCTATTAGTACTACAAAAGCCCTAAGTTTTGCTACGATTGGAATAGTTATTTTCGTATCAAGGGCGCAAAACAAAACCAAAAGTGTTATAATTTTTTTTAAAGAAAATCGAAAAAATTGCACATTTTTCTAGACAAAGTAAAACAAGTTGAAAATGTTTGCATTTTTATAGTCAACATAAAAAACTCCGAAAATATCACATTTTAATGAAGAAAATCGAATAATTAACATGTGGGCGCAAAATACTCTTCTGCCTGCTCGAAGGTAGGGGAAGCGGGCGCAAAATATTTTGCGCCCGCTTCACCTACCCCTGGGTGGTAATGAGTTACTTTGCGCCCGCTCTAAGTGCCCGAAATGACATACTTTCCGTGCAGGTAGGACAAAAAAAAATTTTTCGCCACCTTGATCACTTGACATGAAATCGCTTATATATATATATATATATAGACCAGTCGTTGGGTCGAAAAAGTGCATAAAAATGCAACCTGAAAAGTCTCAATGGTTTATTGTAGTTTGGGGGCTCCTCATAAGAGCCCCAGAGTTTGCTCTCGATTATCAGTTGCGAAAAGTAGTGTAAACAATCGTCAAAGTTTGGAAAACGTGGTTTTTCGTTGACCGATGCTGCGGGTTACATTTTAAAGAAAAAAGTTGTGATTGAAAGTTGTAGAGCTTAAAAATAGCTTTTAAATGACTGGTCGTACGTTAAAAAAGATTAATTAGTTTAGTTGCAAATGAATTTAAAACATTAAAAATAGCACTTTTTAAATTGTTTAATAATTTTGTAAATAATTATCGAATTTGTTTATAATTCACCAGGAATATTCTCCTTGCGAAGCTGAATAAATTTAAAAAAATGTAACTCGATCGGACAAATAGTTTATGCATAATTCCATTTGTTAACTAAAAACATGTAATTTTGCAACGGAATTTATACACTTTTGGACCTGGGAATTTCTTTTTTTTAAAGTAAATTTGAGGAGTCAAACTTTCATCCTACTTAAATGAAAATTTGATATTTTTTATATAAATGGATAATAATAGAGATTGAAAAAGGGTCCGTTTTTTGTCATAAACAAATGGAATAACTCAGTCAATTTTCACTTTATTAATTTGGTCTAAACGGCATTAAATTTTATGTTTTCACAAATCTTTTCCAAAAAAAGTTCGACCTAGCTTTAAAGGTGGGGGAATTAGTTTTTTTATTTCAACAATTTCCTGACTAGTTAATTATTAATATTTTTAAATGAAATTTGCACCACCTACAGTTTAATACATGTTTTTTATTAAAAAAAATTGATTGTTACAATTTTATGCTTTTATATTTTTAATTTATATCAAGTAAAAATACATATATAGTATTTCAACACTTGGACGTCGGAATGGGTGAACTCACAATCAGTGGCGCTTGGTTCTCGACGCTACAACTGAAATCAGCCTTTCAAATTTACAAAAATGCTTATATCTTCGTTAATTAATTACCGAATTTAGTTTTTCTTTTTTTAATTTGATTTTTTTATGCTAAATCTGAGAATGATTTTATGTTTTTTCAAAATACAATATTTTTTGTAATAATAAAAAAAATTTTTAACAACAAATGATTATTGTTATTTATCATATTTAACAAAAAATTCTTTTTGTACATATTATTCCATTGAGTTTAATATAATATTATCACAAAAAGAAATTCAAATTATATGTATATAAGCAGAGAGAAACTGAGAGTACGCACGTAATGCAAAGCATGCTTTCCTTTGAAAGTCTGCCCCCTCGCGGCCAAAAGTCCTAAGCTTAGGTGGTCAGCTATATATATTGCCTAAATAGGTGAGATCGCACACATATTTGAAATGTAATGGCTAAGCCGAATTACAATCGGAATCGCTCGTGATCACTCGTAAAATGCAAGGAACGCGAGGAATAGAACTGAACGAACTGAACTAATCTGATAATAGACCGAAAAATGATTTTGAGTTCCAAAAGTAAATCTATCGTAAAGTTGAGATTGAAAAAGAGGAGAATAGCGAAATTTGTGTTTCCTTCTTCTATTCATTTTTACACTATTGCGACATAATAATTATAACAATAATTAATATAAGTAATAAGTAAAACAATAATAATAGAAATTAAAGTAATAGAAAAAATTAAAATTAATTGAACTAAAAACAAAAGTTAAATTAAAATAAATAAATTTTTTAAAAATAATTATTATTATGAACATTCCAATTGAAAAAATTAATTAGGTACTGTTTGTTAAAATTAATTTTAAATAAAATTTAATTTAATTTTTTTTAGATTTTCTCGAATAAATTTTGATACCGTAAAATTATTAGTAGAAAAAAATATAATTTTGTATCAGCAAAAATTGTTTAATTATTATTAACTACACGTTGATAAACACCAAATAATTCTATACAATTAAATATTATGCAATTTTCAGAAAAACTATATGCCTTTAAATTAAATGCACTACAAAATTTTTTAAATTAAATTTTTTTAACTTTGAATTACTGAGTGATATTTTGGTTTTTAGTTGGAAAATTTTACTTTTCCAATCTACAACCTTTAAAAAATGTTTCATTTTTTTGGTTTTGTGAAAACAATTTTTTTCGATTCTCTACTTCGGCTCTAACTTCAGAAACCCTTGCAATTTAATTAATAAAATAATTATTTTACCAATAAATAGTAATTTTTACTAACTTATTAGTAAAATGTATCAATTTATTAATTAGTTATTATATTAACGTAAAATTTATTGTTAAAAAGTCAGTCACTGATTCAAATTATAGTAAGCAGTACTAATAATTTGTATTTAATTCATTCTTGTTTTTTCCTGATTTCCAGATATAGAATTTTTATTTTTTAAGAATATTTTAAATTCTAAACTTATTCGAAACATTAATAATTTTTTCTTTCATTAACATTTAATGAAAAATCCGAAACTCAAAGGCAAAAAATTTTCACTTTTTTTTAACTGAACTAGTGATTATTATTTTTTTACATGACTTTGGATTTACAAAAATTATTATAAACATACAATTTTCTAAAACTCAATCATTTTTAAAAATTGCAATCACAAAACTTAAAAAATTCAATAATTTAATTATTTAAAATTAATTAATTTAACATGTTATAAAGTTCAATTATTTATTGAAAGAAATGAAAAAAGTCTAAAGCAGGGTGGCCACAAGTTTCAGTTTATCAATTTTTCTGACAATTTACTGACATTAAAATTATTTTCCTTGACAAAATTCTTTTTATAGAAAAAAATTAACTAAACAAACTAAAAATTGTTATATTTTGTTTGAATGTTTGGACAGAAGTTGAAAAATTCGTAATTTTTCAAAATTAGTCTCAATTCGCTTAATTTCCCTGCAAAAAATTTCACCTATAGGATTTAATCCTGGTATTTCCTTCAATTTACTGACAAAAATTTGTTCTTCCTGACTTAACTAATAAAAATTTTTTCCCTGACTTTACTGACAATATGTGGCCACCCTGCCAAAGTTTTGTGTCCATTAAAATTTGTAATGATTGCTAAGTTTCGAAGGTAAATTGAAAATATAGTTTTTGCAATTCACCTTCGAAACTTAGCATATTATGAAAGAAACAAGAATTTTGTTCTCAATTTTAGAAATTTAATATTTTTTCAGTACTTTTGATAAAATTCCCAAATGTTTCCCTAATTTATGCAATATTATGAGTTTATCGCTTAGTGTAAAAATACTGATATAAATGTTGGGAATTAAAATTAATAGTACAATATTATATTTGATAATTTTAATTCCTCTTTTTTTAAAGAGAATTTGTTGCTGTAAATATTTAAATACGCTCAAATCTCTAAAATATCACTATAAAAAATGTTCTGCTTTACAATGTTTATAGAAATTGTAATATAACGTCTAAAAGTATAGAATTTACAATCCCTTTTTAGTCTCAATTTTACAATTTTCTGTAAATTCACTACTCTGAAAGCAGGTAATAATCAGTAATAATTTTGACTATTTTTTACTACATTCAGACTATGTAGTAAATTTACAGAAAATTGTTATTTTACAAATTTCTGTAAAAAAACCTGTAAATATACAGAAAATTTATTTTGCAGTGTAATTTGTGTATTTCTCTTTAGAAAAATGTACCTATACCTATATATGAACATATGAACAATGTAAATAAAAGTCTTTCGGCGATTAATGCATCTGAAATTTTGTTGTATCATAATTTGTATAGTTTTGAAACCAGAAATTTTAAATAGGCAAAAGTGCCGGATTTAACCTGGGAATTCATTAATATCACATTGAACTACTATTACAAATTTTGGTGTAAATACAAAATTTTAGCAGCATCAAAACCACAAAAAAACGTTGCAGTGTAAAAATGTCAAAACATTGACATAACCTCTTTTTTACTTCTATTCTATTCGGTATTCCTCGCGTTCCTTGCATTTTACGAGTGATCACGAGCGATTCCGATTATAATTCGGCTTAGCCATTACATTTCACATATGTGTGCGATCTCACCTATTTAGGCAATAGATATAGCTAACCACCTAAGCTTAGGACTTTTGGCCGCGAGGGGGCAGACTTTCAAAGGAAAGCATGCTTTGCATTACGTGCATACTCTCAGTTTCTCTCTGATATAAGTGTGTAGCATCATAATCTTAGTACATTTTTGCGAATCAAACCGGCGTGCATATGTGCATGTGATGCTACTACCTTATATACAATTAATTAAAAAAAATTTTCATTTTAATATTATTTTAAACTTAATGGAATAATATGTACAAAAAGAATTTTTTGTTAAATATGATAAATAACAATAATCATTTGTTGTTAAACATTTTTTTTATTATTACAAAAAATATTGTATTTTCAAAAAACATAAAATCATTCTCAGATTCAGCATAAAAAAATCAAATTAAAAAAAGAAAAACTAAATTCGGTAAATAATTAACGAAGATATGACCATTTTTGAAAATTGAAATAATATTAAAGATTTATTATTTTTATTATTATTATTATTGTTGCTATTATTATTTTTATTATATTTGTTCGCAAGAATTAAATTATTTGCATGACTAATAACTAATAATAATAAAAAAATAATAATAATAGCAACAATAATAATAACAATAACACCGGCACACAAAAAAAATTTCAAGTGCGAAAACTGACACATGGTAGGTTCTCTTTCTTGGGGTGTATCTAAAGAGAAAAAAGTAGTCGGACCAAAAGTTTAGTGCTGGTATTTTTTTTACACGCCTAGTAAGGTGGTGAAGTCTGAGAAAATGATTTGCATGGGGATTTACCTAATTTTTATGCTTTAGACAGACTTTTTTCATATTTTTATTATTGATATCAATTCAGTGACTCTAGTTACATAAAAATTGAATACACGAAAGATGTTAAAAATGGCGGACCTAAAATAGCGGGTTTTTAATAAAATTGCTCTTATTTCCTTGAAAATCATTGCTCAGAGGTTTTCGGGGTCGCTTATTATGAATTTGAAGTCGGTTTTTAAAAATTCAAACTGGCGGATACAATATGGCGGACAAAAAAATTAAAAATTAATCAAATCCACTTGAAAATCGTTTTTCTTGGGGTTTCGAGGTATCTGAAAAAGAATATGATGTCAGTTTTTAGAAATTCTAAATGTCAAATTTACAGTACTTTTAATCTTTGTTTCTTGAATATCTTATCCTCTTTGTTTCAAAGGATCTCCGAAGAGAAGCTCTTCTTTTTCTCTTTGAATTTTCGGCCTCTGGTATGTCTCTTTTTAGCGCCCAACAGTAGTCCGATTACATATTTTTATTCCATTTTCCTTGGTAGCGTTTTTCCATGTCCTTTATATCTTGATGAAATCTCTCGCCGAAAATTCGTTATCCGCCTTCACCACGGGGAGGTGTCTTAGTCGCAAAAGTAGAAGAAAAAAAACGCGCAAACTAGTATTTTACAAATCAAACATTACTTAATATTGTATTTTAACAAGTAACTATGTAGAAAAAATTTGAACTTATTTTTGTTGCAGCACATAATGAGTTTTTATTGTGACTTATTTTAAGTTCTTTTTTCGGTACATTTTAGAAATAGGAAAAATTCTAAGTTACAATTAGCGGTTTGACATGGTGGCCACTGGTCAGGGAAAAGTCAAGGAATTTTTTAATTAGTCAGGGAAATTATAAATTTTATAAAAGGAAGAAAATATATATAAGAAAGACTGGGGCTAAATGTTAAACAGACATAGTGCATTATTATCTTTCGAACGAAAATAATTAAAGCGTTGCAATTTGAACTATAAAAGAGTATTATCACCATGGGGCAAAATATTTTTTCCATTTTTATACTTTTTTAAAACATTTTAGTAGGCTAGAAATAGAATTTAACATTTAACCCCAGTTTGGGGCTATAAATGTTAAAAAAACAAAGTGTTAAAAAAAACATTTGTTTTGCAATGAAATATCGGAAGCTTTTTTGTGGAAAGTTGGTGAGGACCAATTGCCCTACAAGATTGATTTGTATATGTATATATTTGCATCTAAGCGGATTTAGTGCCTAAAAAAATATCTTTGCAAAATTTAAGTTTTACCCGCAGTCTCCCCTACTTTAATTTCATAGATTTAATTTTTAAAATAAACAATTTTATCTAATTCTATAAATTAATTTTAAAATCCTTAAAAATATATTTCTTCCCTGTTTGAAATGAACCATATAATTTGAGGAGATACATTTTTTATTTAAATTATTAGTATTTATTAGAAACCAAGTTAAAAATACTTAGAATATTAGTCAGGGAAAGTCGGGAAAAAGTCTGGGAAAAGTCAGGGAATTTAATTTTTATGTAACTAGAGTCACTGAATTCAAATCAATAATAAAAATATGCGAAGTCTGTTTAAAGCATAAAAATGAGGTAAATCCCCATGCAAATCATTTTTTCAGACTTCACCACCTTACTAGGCGTGTAAAAAAAATACCAGCACTAAACTTTTGATCCGACTACTTTTTTCTTTTTAGATACACCCCAAGGAAGAGAACCTACAATGTGTCAGTCTTCGCACTCAAAATTTTTTTTTGTGTGCCGGTGTAATCAATCGTACCGAGAATTCCCGGTAAAAAATTCAAAAAAAGTATTACACCGAAAAAGTGTAGAAAGTTGGGAAAATTCTAAGACAGCCTTTACTCGAGTTTTTGTAAAAAAGTAAATTGATTTTAAATGAAATTGAAATATTTTAGCCAATGAGAGAGAAGTAATAAGGCGAAAGCTATAAACGTAAGTCTCACTAAAGACAAAAAAGAATCGGAAAATTTAAATGCCACGACAATGAAATTAGTTTGATAATATTTTAATACAGGCTAAACAAAAGTTTAAATAATAGTGAAAAAATGGTTAAAAGCATTATTTCCAAAAGAAATAATGCAATAATATTAAGTTCGATAGAAAACTAATTAGAAAGAGCTTCAAATAGATGTATTGTAGGATGAGACAACATGTTCAAAACACCCCTCTACCTAAACAAAATAAAAATTCACAAACAAATTGCCCCCACTCGAATCCTTTAACGCAAAATGAACAAAACGTGCTGACAGTAGAAAAAGATACTGCCTTATTAGACATAGCGACAAACGTTGTTTCACCGATTCTACACCCCAGCGTTTTGGAATTAGATTCCTTACACGCAAACCCCGCAGCAATGGAAAACGCTACGAACGTAATGCAAAATAATTCAGAAACCTTCGCTGGTAACCTGAATATATTACCTTTTGCAACGCTTGGTACAGGAACCACCCCAAAAATTTCAATTCCAACACGCCGCGGTCGGCAACAGAAACACAAAACGCCTTCTTCTAACGCAGCAATAGCACAAATTCTCGCGCGTTTTGATACCATTCACGCGACTCAAGTAACGCAAAACAATGATTTTAAACGTCACATGCAACAGATGTTCGACCGCAATTTAGACGAATCTCGTGAATAATTAGATCATTTCTACAATGAAACTCGCCGCGTTATTCAGGAATCTCAAATGGAATATTTAAAACATAATAAAAAAAATTAAACAACCTTAAAATTGAAACATTTCAATTAATTCAATCCAATCACACAGAAACAAACAAATTAATCAATGAAAATAGAAACGAAGTAAATAAAATGATTGAATCTCTCTCGCAAAAAATTTAGGATCTGCAGGTTAGGCAAACGCTATCCCCTTGACATGATTCTAGATGGGAACCAATTGACCCCGGTTATAGCGTTGACACACAACAGGTACCTCAGCCTACATCCCTACCAGCAACGAGTACCATTACTACAGTGACTACTACGCACACAGAGACACACACGACACTAAGTAGGGGTTTAACAACAGCTCTCTCCCCACCACTGTCTACAACACCTTTTGTGCGCACTACACATCGAAACCGAACACTGCAATTCACCGAACAGCCAGAAATTTTTGATTCACAACATTCCGAAAACGACCATTTTGATTTACACAATTTAAACAATAATGAACCTATCACGATACCCCCGACAACTGTTTACAGGCAAAATCACAATTTGCATAAAACTATAAAATCGTGGGATCTCAAAAACCCAGGACCGCTCAACGCAGACGAATTCATCGACGAATTTGAACGTAAACTACGCGTTTCAAATGTCAACCCCGATGACGCGCTCGCGACAATGTCTCAAGTACTTGCCGAAACTGCGTACACTTGGTTCGCAACATTCCGCAATTCTTGGAACACGTGGAACGAATTTTCAACCAAATTCAGATCGATATTTGGTGAATCGAACGATGATCAACAAATCACGAATAAAATTCAACGCGCCGTCCAACTCGAAGACGAATCAGGAACCGAATTCGTTATAAGAATAGGCTCATTATACAATAAGTTACAACAAAAAGTTGCGGAAGAAAATCAACTCGACAAAATTTACTCGGCCCTTCACTTCGACCTAATTTTGCAATTTGATCGCGAAAGTTTCACAAATTACGACGGTTTAATTCGTAAAATTTGCAAATACTAAGAAAAAATTGCAACAATGCAATTTACTTCGAAAATTCGCGAACAAGATTCAAGAAAAACCCGTAATACACGCGGTAAAAATCAATTAAACGCAATTAAAACTCCCTCGCCCACATCTGATTCCGTTCAACAAAGTAAATCAGAAAAAGAAACTAATGCAGAAAACGTTTCAAAGAAACCGAAAAATAACAAAAAACCAAATAAAAGCGAACCAGAAACAAGTTTAAATAAAGTAGAAATTTATAAACAACAAATCAAACGATTAGAAGCAAAATTACCGACAAGCGAAAAACGGAAATCTGAAAATAATCAGAGTGTTAGGAAACCAACTGTCTCCCCACCACCGTCCCGCAAGTCATGCCGCCGATCTCTCTCTAGGTCTTTTTGCTCCTCACGTTACGTGTCGTCGCGACAAGAGGGGGAAGGACGTAGATCGCCAGCGCGAAAACCTCGAGACCGCAGCAAAGACTCGAAAAGAGGCAAGGACCGTAACAATGGACGCAGAGACGAAAATCGGAACTATCGCGGAAGCGGAAATAAAAACGGATGGAATGGTCTTGGTCGTGGTAATAATAGTTACGATTATTACCACTACCTTTCGCAATTTTGCCAACCTGGCAACGCGCAACAACCATTTACACCTCCGCAGATTCCCTCGCCACCCCAAGTACCACCTTGGTTCGGCAACTACAATCGCGATTTTCCAAATACTTTTGGTTTCAACTCCCCTAACCCGTCTTCGTCAAAAAACGAGAAAGATGCCAGGAGAGAATAAATCTCCTTGGCCAACATTACTTTAACTCAATTAAAATTTCGGAAAAGTCCAATAATGAGATTCTTACAATAAAAAATAGCGATACAATTGACAACCGTGCAATTCCCAGTTGCAGTCACACCGCGAAGGACTCAACGTGTATTCCTCAAAAGGCATCAGCGCTTAACCAAGCGCATACCAGTAGGAATTACACTAGTGACTCCAACAGCGAGTACGATGACATATGCTACACCGAATCTGAGACGGAGTACTCAGACACAAGCGACGAGCTCCCCACTGCCGACCACACTGAGTCAGCAGAGACGAGCATACACTCGCTTATGCCGAAGCCCTTGTCACAACCAGCTGTTGGCTTACTAGCAGCAGCCAGTAAATTCAAGCGCTTAGTACACAAAGGGCCCGCATTGCCTTCTTGTCTGGAGAATTGTACGACCAAGTAAAAGAAGACGCAAAAATTAATCCAATTCAAGACGCTATAACACGCGCAGGAGTACAGTTAGCTCAACGCGACCACGTGGCAGCGCCCCGTTATTCCACAAAATTCGATGTTACAATCAACGATTGTACCGGCGAATTATGGTTCGCTGCCCTCGACGGACTAACCACACCCATAATATTAGGCATGGATTTTATAACCGAACAAAGAAAAATCTTAGATGAATTCGTAGATAAAAAATTATTGAATATAGATACCACACAGCTATATAGAAAGGAAATTTATAATTAGAAGCTTTGGTCGATTGGCGAGTCCCATTGTTTTAACGTACCGAAAAGATAGCAGACCAAGAGTTTGCATGGACTTACGAAAATTAAATAAAAATACAAAAAAATCTGCGTATCCTTCACCACGTATGGATACTATCCTTGACGCGTTATTTGAAGCAAATATAATTAGTACAATCCATATTACCGATGCATTTCATCATATACCAATTCAGAAAGATTCACGCGAATACACCGGTTTCGTAGTACCCGGACGTGGACAATTCAAATGGGTTAGAATGCTCTTTGGCCTCACTAACTCACCAGCCACTTTTCAAGAATTAACTGATAAGTTAAAAAAAAATTTGTTGAACACATTCGCACGAACCATCTCCCTGAACGATACATAGATCAAGTACACGCGTATCTCGATGATTGGATCATTATTTCCAAAACGTTCGATGAACACATTTTGTTGTTAGACATTATCTTTGATATTCTTCACAAAGCAGGTCTGACCATCAACCGAGAAAAATCACATTTCGCAAAATCTTCTGTGGAATATCTCGGCTTTGTTCTCGACAAAGAAGGTCTTAAACCCAATCCGAAACGTGTAGATCCAATTCTTGAGCGTCTTACTCCTCGTAATCGCAAAGAATTACGTCAATTTAACGGCTCTGTAAATTGTTATCACCGTCATTTACGTAATATCGCGCGAGTACAAGGACCACTAAATAAACTAGCCAGTCCCAAAGTACCGTGGAAATGGACTGAAGAACACAAAAAATCTTACCAAGAGGTAAAGAATTTGCTAAAAAATGCATTAACGCTTAATCTGCCGCGACCAAATTTGCCATTCTTCTTGTATACAGACGCAAGCGACGCCGGCTTAGGTGCCATTCTCACTCAAAAAGATGGAGATACAGAATATCTCATTACGTGTCTAAGCAGACCTTTAAGAGAAAATACTTTTAGTGGAAAACTGTGCTTGGAAAAATACTCCTCCTACAAAAATAATTTTTTTTTTTATAAAAAGTTTACTTGAATGAACAGAAATTGTCCTATTTTCTGCTCGGATTACTCGTAAAATACTTTTATTAGAAAAACTGTGCTTGGAAAAATACTCATCCTACAAAAATAGAAAAAATTTCCATATTGATGATCAAAGAAAACTTAAGTAATAGTTTTTCTTCTTTTTTTAGGAAAAGTTTACATGAATGAATAGAAATTTTACAATTTTCTGCTCGGAATACTCGTAAAATACTTTTAGTATAAAAGTGTGTTTGGAAAAATACTCAACCTACAAAAATAAAAAAAAATTTCCATATTAATGATCAAAAAACTTAAGTAATAGTTTTTCTTCTTTTTTTAGGAAAAGTTTACTTGAATGAATAGAAATTTAACTATTTTCTGCCCGTAATATTCGTAAAATACTTTTTGTGGAAAACTGTGTTTGGAAAAATACTCATCCTACAAAAATAAAAAAAAATTTCCATATTGATGATCAATGAAAACTTAAGTAATAGTTTTTCTTCTTTTTTTGAAAAGTTTACTTGAATTAACCAAAATTTTCCTATTTTCTGCTCAGATTACTCGTAAAATACTTTTAGTAGAAAACTGCGCTTGGAAAAATACTCATCCTACAAAAATAAAAAAAAATTTCTATATTGATGATCAAAGAAAACTTAAGTAATAGTTTTTCTTCTTTTTTTTGAAAAGTTTACTTGAATGAACCAAAATTTTCCTATTTTCTGCTCCGATAACTCGTAAAATACTTTTTGTGGAAAACTGTGCTTGGAAAAATACTCAACATACAAAATTAAAAAAAAAATTCCATATTGATGATCAAAGAATACTTAAGTAATAGTTTTTCTTCTTTTTTTATGAAAAGTTTACTTGAATGAACAGAAATTTTTCTATTTTCTGCTCGGAATACTTGTAAAATACTTTTTATAAAAAAGTGTTCATAAAAAAAAGCTTACCCTATAAAGAATTAATAAGTTTCAAAGATGATCAATGAATTGTGTTTATAAACATTTCTACTAATTAAATTTGTGCATCTTTTGAAACAAAATTTTATTTCTTCTTTGTAAGAAAACCTATTTTAATTAATCTTGTGGAAATATAAAAAAAATCAGAGACTTATTGAATATATAATATCAATTGTAATATTTTATTCTCTTTATATTTGTGCTTGGTTATTTAAAATCGTTTCATTCATTTAGGAAAAATAAAATTTTGTTTGAAAAGTTGCAAAAAAATTTATTTTGTAATAACTTTTATAAAAACATATTTATTTTTCTAATGTTTGGTAGATATATTCCCAAAGCCAAATAAAAATGATTTGTTAAGTTTCGAATAAAAATAAAAAATTTTATTTTTCGTGAAAATTTTACAATTTCCCCCACAATTGTTTTTTTCTTTTTTCCTGATAAAAGTTAAGTTGAATAAATAAAATTTTTCGTTTCTTCTGGTTAATAAAAAATAAAATTAAAAAAAGAAAAAAAAATTGCAGGCCCAAGAGTTGAACGCAGACTTTCGAATCACAAGACTGCTACGTTTACCACTAAACCATATAAAGTGATGTTCGTTTGTACACTGATGAATTATTTATGTAAAATTCATTTTTTCAAGGTTTTAATAAACTGAAATTAAAAGGTTAGACGTTTTAGTTGGTTTTATTTTCTCTTTGGTCATTTATTGCTCAACATAGTTTATACATTATACATATTTACAATGTAACGTTTCGGCTCTATTTTGTAGCCCTCTTCAGAAGTCTAAAAAAATATATAATAATAATGAGAACAGTAATATAATGTTTTTTTGGTTATATATAGGTTTTTGTTTACCTTATATTATATGACATAGTTTATTTAAACAAACTTGCCAAAAAATTAATAAATTAAAATATTTTTGGATTCATTTTCATTTGTTTTTTAAAAACTTGGAAAATTTTCGATGACATTTGATAGTGTGATAGCAGTGTTTATGCATTGTAGATAGATGGTATAACTTTGATGCACGACTGTTTTCGCTACGGTCTGACAATTTGTGGCAATGTACACACCATTACAGCGAGTTGTTTTTGAGCGGTTTTTAAACGACGTTAAAATTATATTTCCTTAATATTGTTTTTAATTAATTGTGGTTTTCATGAATATATGTTATGACTACCAATTTGTCAGTGTCAAAAACTTTTTCGATATTGTTGTTCACTCTAGGCTTCTCAATTATTTTCATTCTTAAATTTATGTGTTTTTTAATAAATCTTTTAATAAATGTAGTGTACGAAATCGCATGTAAAGGTAAAGACTGTAATGGTGTATACATTGGTCAAACAAAACGGAAACTTAAAACTAGGATCGATGAACACATTAGATCATGTAGAATTGACGAAGCATCATCCGCCTTGGTCAAACATTCACACAAACAAAACCATTGTTTTGACTTTAAAAATGCAAAACTTCTTACGACAGAAAGCAATCTTATAAAGCGCAGTTTTGCCGAAATGTTTCACATATTAAAAAATCCACACTCTGTAAACGCAAAAAACTAATGTAATATACCTTAGCAATGCATACAAAAACATAATACAGTAGAACCTCGGTTATCCGAGCCTCGATTATCCGAGATTCCGGATTATCCGAGGCACTAAACATGCTCAGATAATGCGGAATAACTCGGATAAAACGGATCGAGCGACTAAATTTGGAAAGTAAATTTTACAAAACCACTGTTTGTGATCATTCCATTTAAAATTTCGTTCATTTTTGTCATTTAATATTATTCTAACACTTTAAACACTTGAAAAATAATTTAAAATTTTGAAATTTTCATTGGTTCCGTGTTATCCGAGTTTTCGATTATCCGAGGTACCTCTTCCCCACATTACCTCGGATAATCGAGGTTCTACTGTATATAATAACAGAAAATTTAAAAGACCAGCGCCACCTGTGTCACATGTGGGATCTTCAATGCCACAAATTGTCAGACCCTAGCGAAAATAGTCGTGCATCAAAGTTATACCATCTATCTACAATGCATAAACACTGCTATCACACTATCAAATGTCATCGAACATTTTCCAAGTTTTTAAAAAACAAATGAAAATGAATTTTTTAACTATTCAACATTGACAATGGATGCAAATCCAAAAATATTTTAATTTATTAATTTTTTGGCAAGTTTGTTTAAATAAACTATGTCATGTAATATAAGGTAAACAAAAACCTATATATAACCAAAAAAACATTATATTACTGTTCTCATTATTATTATATATTTTTTTAGACTTCTGAAGAGGGCTACAAAATAGAGTCGAAACGTTAAATTGTAAATATGTATAATGTATAAACTATGTTGTGCAATAAATGACCAAAGAGAAAATGAAACCAACTAAAACCTCTAATATATAAAAAATCAATCTTGGTCAAAACTAAAATTAACATCGATAAAAAAATGAAATTAAAAGGAATTAAAAATTTTTGTTTTCAATCGTTAAATAGTTTTAAAGAGAAATAATTGTTTTTAGAAAAGCAAAACGATATTGTAATTTTATTTTCACAGCAATTAATTAATAATAGATAATTTCATAAATTAACGATTAATGAAATGAATTTACAATTATTATTAAATTCTTCATTAATTTTTTTTACTGAACTAATGTATTTTTAATAAATTAAATTAAAGCAATTAACAATTACTTTTAATTTGTTAATTAATTAATTTAATCATCCATTATTGCGATACAAAGTATTTTAGAATTTAATAATTTGTAAAAAAGTAATTAAATTATACACTGAGAGAAGTCCGGGAACTAATACGTCCCGTGCAAGGCTTGAGTGATCATTTTGAATGTTCTTATGTGAACCTTCGATCGGGACGTCTCAAGCCCCGATAAAAAACGTGGAACGTCCCGAAGCGGGATTACTTACAACTTTTAGTGTCGGCCATGAGTTGTCTCTCACATGCGGGAACAATGTTTGACCGATTCGGGGTGTCTGAGCCCTAGATTCGAGACATCTCAAACGCGACAAGCAGAGTAGCTTATAGCGACGTCTAGCGGGAACTATTAAGTCCTGGGCTTCTCTCAGTGTAACATTTGATTTAATTATTTATTTTTTATTTACTGCTTATTAATACTTTTTTTAAATTAGTAACTAATTAATTAATAATTAATTAGTTGCTAATAAAAAATTTATTTAAATTTCAATGTTTTGAAAAATGTTTTGTTTACAATTGGTTAACCTTTATTTTTGACTCAATGTATAAATTATCTACATAATTTTTTTAATGAAATAATACATCCATTTGAAGCTTTTTCTAATTAGTTTTCTATCGAACTTAATACTATTGCATTATTTCTTTTGGTAATAATGCTTTTAACCATTTTTTAACTATTATTTAAACTTTTGTTTAGCCTGTACTCAAATATTATCAAACTAATTTCATTGTCGTGGCATTTAAATTTTCCGATTCTTTTTTTGTCTTTAGTGAAACTTACGTTTATAATGCAAATTTCTGTCGCCTTATTGCTTCTCTCTCATTGGCTAAAATATTTCAATTTCAATTAAATTTCATTTAAAATCAATTTATTTTTTTACGAAACTCGAGTAAAGGCTATCTTAGAATTTTCCTAACTTTCTACACTTTCTCGGTGTAATACTTTTTTTGAATCACCCTGATATATATATATATATATATATATATATTTATATACAGACTATTTATGGAATAAAAATGACATGGATTTTTTAAACAACCCACAGAGTGAATACTAACCGGGAAACACGGAAAGTAGCCGAGAATTCAATTTGACCGGGAAAATTTTTTAAATTTTTTTTATAAAAATTGTTAATTTAAAAAAATATATACACCAGTTTTTAATAAAATTTAATATTTGCAAAGTTTTTAAAAAAATTTTTATGAATATGATTTTCGAAATTTTGCAATTCTGTTGTTTCAAGATAATTGATTTTTTAAAAACAAATAATAGAAAATTTTTTATATAATTGAAATTTCTTCACATTCTATTAAAAAAATTAATTAACTTCTTTTAAAAAATTTTATTTGAATTTTTCGAAAATCGTATTCATACCTAAAGCGGGCAAGAACGGGTATACCTCACCGAAGGATTTCCGTCCCATTAGCCTTACATCGTTTATTCTAAAACTAGTTGAAAGGTTGGTGGATAGATATATCCGCAGCGAGATTTTTGAGCGGTTCCCGCTACAAAAGGACCAATATGCGTATAGAGCAGGATGCTCTACGGAGACAGCTCTGGCGAGAGCAGTTGACCTAATTGATGGGCAACTGCAGAGTCAGGGTTTTGCTGTAGATGTTTTTATGGACATAGAAGGAGCTTTTAGTCAGGCCTCTCCGGAATCCATAAAAAGAGCTATGACAGCTTTTAATATTCCTACAGGAGTGGTTGATTGGACCTGTCACATGTTAAACAGGTTGTTCATTTCATGACCATTTAGCTTCCTCAATATATATTATATATAATTTTAAAAGTTAAATAATTATAATAGTTTATTAAATATAATTAATAAACCGGGTAAAGTACCCTGAATAAATATTAATTATTCAATTTTTTATTATAGAATAATTATTTTAATATTTTATGATAAAATGTCAAAAAATACAAAATTTTAATTTTTTGTGAAAAATTAAAATATTTATTAATTCTATAAATTTTGATAAAATATATACTTTATATACATGAATCGATTCGTTTTTATGTTAGGAATGCAATTTTGACAAGAATTATTGAAAATTTTAATATAGAAAAAAGTTATTTCAAAAAACCAAAAAATTAATTTTTTCAAAAATTAAAAAAATGTTGAATTTTTTTTTTTATATATTTTTGAAAATCCTTCTGTCTAATTCTTGGTATTCATGACCGTAATACACCTACAAAATCTTATCAAAATCCATCAAGATATGCAAGAGAAAATTTGTCCACAAGAATCGGTGACATACACACACACATACACACACATACATACACACATACATCCGGACATTTGTTCCTCTCGACGAATTATATATACTACACTTGAAAATTTGTAAAAATAATTGATTTTAAAAAATTCGGAAATCGACATCACTATAAGGCTTCCTTTATGAGGAAGCAAAAACAGAAACCTCTTATCAACTAAAGGAGACTCAGTCCTGAAAGGGACAGTTAACTCTGGATGGCCCCAAGGAGGTGTTCTTTCACCCTTGCTCTGGTCCTTGGTGGTGGATGAACTACTGAGAACTCTGACCGAAGCAGGATACCATGTGATTGGGTAAGCAGGCGACATTTTGTTATTCGTTCGCGGTCCCCATCTCGACGTTGTACTTGAAGTGGCCCAAAAGGCTTTAAACCAGGTAGACAAATGGTGTAAGAAGGTGGTATTATCTGTAAATCCGGGGAAAACGGAAACGGTTATCTTTACCAGACGCTATAAGTGGAAAGCCTCGTGCTCACTTACACTGTCCGGAAAAGAGATCCAATATACAGAGCAGGCAAAATATTTAGGAGTAATTCTGGATAGTAAACTGCTTTGGAAAAAGCATCTGGAGGAGAAGTGCAGGAAACTTACAGCTGCTCTGTGGCAATGTAGAAGGGCCATAAATAGTAGCTGGGGTCTTAAACCGAATACACTATTGTGGATCTATGAAGTAATTCTGCTCCCTAGGCTGACCTATGCCTGTGTGGTCTGGTGGAGTAGAGTTGAATTAAAAACATCACAAGCAGAATTGGAAAGGATAAGGGGGATGGTACTTAGAGGAATAACGGGGGCGGTGCATACAGCTCCTACTTCTGCCCTTAGTGCTCTCTTGGGGCTAGAACCCTTACACCTTACAATTAAAGCAGCGGCGGTTAAGGCTGCCCTCCTAAGTATGATAATGGACAGAACTCTCCTTTTGTTCCTCTTCGACAAAAAGTATATGATTAATATACCTAGTAGAGAAGATCGGATAAATGGACTGACAAATATTCCAGCTGACTGTGAAGTCTGGTACACAGATGGATCAAAAGGCGGGAATAGAGTTGGTGCAGGAATCTATCATGTAACCTCTCAAGTGGGACACTCTTTTAAGTTAGGGACCACTGTTACTGTGTTACAAGCAGAAATTGTGGCGATACTTTATGGTGCTGTTGAAGCCTTGAAAAATTGTCACGACAAAGATATTTTTATTCTTTCGGATAGCAAGGTAGGTATTTTCTCCTTGAAACGATACGTATCAACATCACGGCTGGTCGGTGACTGTCATGAGGCACTTAACAAACCAGGTGAAACTAACCGCGTTACCCTTCTCTAGATCCCTGGTCACAGTGGATTCGCGGAATACGATAGGGCGAATGAGCTAGCCAAAGAAGGAGCTAGAAAGCAACTTATTGGGCCCGAACAGCCCATTGGTGTTTGCAATAAATGCCTGACACTGGCTATTAACTGGCCATGGTGATCTGTGCTATCATCGGCACTAAATGGGGATTGTAGACGACCCGAAGTGCCGTAGGTGTGCAGAGGAACACGAAACCTCGATACACATGTTATGTCACTGCCCAGCACTTGTGAAGGACCGGGAACACATTACGGGCTACTACTTTCTGGGGGAGACCGTTATTGCTACCAGAAACCTGGCCGAAGTCCTCCTGCTGTGGAAAGGACTTCGGATATAGGGGCTGTTATGGGGAACGTAAAGGGATTACCCAAGCGTTAGTGGTATGACCTGAACGATCATAGGTTCACAACCCTCATTTCTTAATAATAAATAAGAATAGACAAGATTATTTAAAAATAAATAAATTATTAAAAAAAAGATGGCCGCACCTTGATACGCACGTGTTTTGCTGGCTCTAGACGTTTTCGGTTTGTTTTTTTATGTATTGGTTGTGTTTTGGCTGTTGTGGATTATAAACTGTTTGTGCTTGAGTGATCTACGGATTAAATAAATTATCCTTGAAATTGTCCTTCTCTCTGACGTTCTGAGTGCTTTTCACTTTTGCTGCTCAGCTATAACCTCAAATTTTGTGTATACTTGATATCTATCTCGTGACTCATAAAATATTAGAAAATTTCTTATTTATTTTGATATTGGATTTTTATTAATATGTCATCTCCACCTAAAATCGTGTGTGATAAACCTGAACGAATTTGTACATGGTGTTAAAAGTCAGTTGTTAAGACTTGTAAATTCTGTCCGGGATATCAAGCCCCATATCACCTGCGTGTACCGCTGCTGCTGGTGAATTGTATAATGGCTCATTTATTATGTGTTGCAAACGGCGTACACCGTTGCCCACATTGTTATTTCCGCCTGACACATCGCAGGGTCCTAGCCATAATAAAGGAATTATAGATGAAGCTATTAAAAAGCTATTGCTTAGGCTTTTGAAACTATTAGACCTCATCTTGATGACCTGTCAGCTTCGATGAGCAACGTTACCAAAAAAGTTAATTCCATATTTGCAAAAATAGATATTTTTTTATTCATACAGGTCCTTTCTTATTTATAGAGTTGCAAGATCCATGTTTGCTGAGTTTGAACGAAATACCAGAGGAAGTAAATGATCCTACAAATCAAAAAGAAGTATATTTTGTTGGGAGTTGTGAATTTTATTCCACCTGCTCCTAGAACTAGAAGTTCTACCGGTACACTGTAAAAAAGGGAGTTAAATTTTAACTCCCTAGGGGATTCTATAAAAGTCGCATCCATTGGGGAGTCAAATTTTAACTTTCTAGGGGATTCCATAATAGTCGCATCCATTGGGGAGTTAACGCCAGGGGAGTTAAATAAAGAGAGTTAAAATTTCACACCTAAATGCTAACTCCCCATTGAATAAATAACTCGCACGGGTGTTGATGAAGGGGTGTTGTAAATTAACTCTCTTTTGGAGTTAATTTTTTACTCGAAAAATTTCACTCTCAACTCCCGAGTCCGTTAACTCCCTAAATTTTTTACAATGTAACGATTCCGAAAACGAGGAAATAGGTAATTACATCGCTTTTTGTAGCAGATTTCGTGATTGGTTTATCTACAATGATTTACTAAAAGTTAGTAAAAAGGCCGACATTTACTAAAACGAAGTTCTACCAGGAATAATCATTTATTTTTAAATTTAATTTTATTGAAGTAATGTAAATAAATCTAACTAAAATTATTATAAATATTATTTTTAAGAATAAATGATACTGTGTTAAATTTATTTTGTTTATTTCAGTAAATAGTGTGTCTAGCGCGCATGAAATACAGCGAATTTTTTTGATCAGGAAAATTTAAAGAATTGATTTTTAATTCGAGAAATATTTTAACAATTATACATATTTTTTAAAAGAATGTTTAATTTTTTGTCTAACTGAATAACTGTAAGAAGTGAGAGTATAAGGGAGACTGGAATAAACCCGCTCACAGGGAAAACCATCGTTGACTAGCGATTTGCGTTACGAACTCAACCTAAGATAAAGATATTAGTACTGTGAATTACCATTTAACTTACGTTTACAAACTTTCGTTTCGTTTCATGAATTCAATATAGAATCAGAAGCGATCAAGTGTTTTTAGAGTTGTCAGAAGAAAACGTTCTTTGGATTTTTTAAGATATTCGATCATTATTTTAAAATCTTCATTTATTTGGCTTAGTTTTTCTTAAATGAAGCTGAAACTGGCACCCAGTACAAGTTGTCTGTAACATGGGTAGCTAATGACCATAATCTGAGCTTCTGCTATACGTAGTCCAGCCCGTTGACACTGTTCGCGTTAGCCTCAAGAAACAGTGGGATGAAAGTTGATCGCAACCGCTTAGCAGGAATGGTGGCTCTGGCTGTCCTTTTAGGCCGATTTTTCAAAAATCGTATATGAAAAGAATAATAATTTTTTTTTAATTTTAATTTAATTTAACATTTCGGAAAACAATTGTATTATAAAATTACATATAAAATCTGTATTGCATAGAAACAAGTATTTAAATATATGAAAACATAACAAATGAAAATACATTTATGTTAAGTAGAATTTTGATATTTTTGTAAAATCAGTACTTTTCTTCTTCAAGTCTGATAGTTAAATTTTCGCACATTGCCGCATACGATGCTGTAAATAGTAGTATTGACATTGGCATTAATGGCTGAGTAGAATTTTCGAGCAAAATTTTATAAATTTGTAGGAAAGTTGGAGTCGCGGGTAAGAAACATTTCCATCTTTTTCTCATCCATTAAATATTTTATCAAGTCCAATGTTGATCTGAGGGTCATTCGCAATCTCACATCAGTATCGCTGGTTAGAAACTCCTGTGGTCGAATTAAACCATTATGAACTATTTGGTTCCCTTTGTTCAACCAGAGTAGAGTGTCTTCCAATACCTATTAACGTGATAGAATTTTCTTGTGAATAAAGATTAATCAAATGATACTAACGTTAGACTAACGTTAGCCTAACGTTAGTGACCAAAAAATGACTAGAAAATTGTTAAGAGGTAATTAAACTGTAATATAGCTAACACAGGTCAGCAGGAAGTTGATTTCGGAATTATAAACGCCTACATAGTAATATGTGGTCCATTTTTCAGAGTAAATTAACCTTAAATCAGGTAATTTATGGTTAATTTTCCCGATGAAATCAACAACGAATAATGAAAATTGATGAACAGAAAGATGTTTTATTGCATACAGTAGGAAAAGCTCATAGTCACCGCCCATAAGTGCGAGTGAGACAGACTTATGCGATTCCTATACTTTCCTGTGACTGACGGATAGCTTTTCTTACTGTATAATTTCTGGTCAATTTTTCTGAGCAAATTAATCTAGAATAATGAACGTCAATCATTAGGTAGTGGTTTTTTAACATACCAATATCACCAGAAAGTGTTTCTTGGTCTTACTAATATCTAGATAAGTTTTATAAACTTTTTCGAGAAAATTACATTCCAAAATACCAATCATTATTTTCCAGGCAGTCGATTCCTAGATTTACTATTTGCTATTGAATTTTCAATTATGATTTTAAAAATAAACTGAAATTTCGAACTATTAATCATTAAAATTATTTTTAGTTTTCGATATCGAAATAGCACCTGGACAATATTTCCGAAGCAATTAAAATAGCATGACAAACGTTGACAAACAAGGCTTTGATTTATTTATTGAAACATTTTAGTAAACATTATTTATAAAAGAAATCAGTAATGTAATAATTTCAAGTTCATTATTTTCTTATTGATTTTTTGAGTCAACAAATTTCCAAATTTAACAGCAATAATGTTGATTTTATAGAAAACTTACTTAGTACGCAACCAATCGCTTCGACTGGTAAACCTGGTCTTTCTTCTGTATTCCCTTTACCCGTAAGACTATGATTTATTAATGCCTCTTCTTTAAAAATAGAACACAATAACAAGCGTGCTAATGTAGTCTGTGAGGTGGCTTTTCTTAGTACATCATCTAATGCCTTCTTTAAAATGAAAATTCCACTTTCTGCCAGTGATTCAATTGCCTAAAATTCGAATTATATTTAAGCATATTAAATTATTATTTCATTACTTTATTTAATAATATATTAATAATTTTAATAGCAACCAATTAATAGTTAATGTTATTTAATGTTAACAATGTATCAAGTTAAAAGGTTTGATGTAATTTAAAGCAGTAAAGAGTTGAAAGGGTAAAAATCATTCTATGTTTGGCAGTTATTAAATCTACTTATTAAATTATGCTGTACTTTTGATTCAGGAGTAATTTTTGTTGTTTGAAACAGTTCGTCTTTCTCATCGTTATCAAGCGATGAAATTGATTCTTTTTCATCAGTTAAATTTCATTTTTCTGGATCAATTATTGGATCAAATTCTTTATTTTCATAGTCGCTATTGCTCATGTAATCAGAAATTCGACCAAAGGCAGAAGATACTTGATTTAAATATGGTGATGCTGAATTAAAAAATCCTTGATTTACAGAAAAAGTTTCTGATGTAGAAGAAAGTCCTTGGTCGATTGATTAATATTTAGTGTAATTCATTTCTTGATTAGAAAAAGATGTTTTGTTAGTAGTTGAAGGTCCTGAATGATGATTCGATGTGAGAAGAGTTTCTACAGTTTGGTTAGCAGTTGAAGGTCCCGGATGATGATTCGAAGTGATATCTAGTGCAGGCTTTGGAAAAAAGTAGTTGCTTTTTTCCAATTGCAAATTTGTCTCAACGTCTGGTATCGTAGTCTTCTTCTCAAAATCAATTAATTCTTAGTCATTTAAAAAATTCGTTATGTAAGTAATATTAAATAATAAAAATAATTTAATAACAAAATTATTTAAATAGTCGACTTTTTAATTAAATAAATGTTTACAGTGAAAAACTCAGGGTTGCCACGCCTATGCTCATTTCAAATTCCCTGACTTTTCCAGGATTCCCACATCCGAGATCGGTCAGTCCATCCATGTGGATGAATTCTGTTATCTAGGGTAATGGTTGCAGTTTAACGGAAAGCAGAATCTGAATGTGGAAAGAAGAATAGAAAAGGCTGGAAAAATGATGGGGAAGGTGTGGGGTATAGGAATAAGGAGATTTAAGAATGACTGGAGAAGAAGAGTGTGGATGTTTGATATGTTAGTGTGGTCAGTATTAAGTTATGGAGTGGAAATATAGGGTTGGAAGGAAGTGAGTAGTATGGAAAGTATGCATGAAAGGTTTCTAAGATGGACGATGGGTGTGAGTAAAAGCTGTCCGGGATATATGTTGAGAGAAGAAATTGGGAGAGACAAATTGTGGGTGAGACAGACAAAGAGAGTGAAAGGGAAAGATGGAATGTAATGAGTGAAATAGGAGAAGGAAAGCAAAGTCTGGAGAAAATAGTGGAAAATGGGGTAAAAAAGATAGGGAGAATAGATGGAGAAAGGTATTGGAATCGAATTACAACAAATGGTATAAGGTAGTCAAAGAGGAAGGAATGCTAAATTATTTAATAAAAATGATGGATGAGAGTAAAAGAAATAGAGTGTTGAGATTTAGAGTGGGTGAGGGAATGAACGAGCGCAAGTACTGGATGAAAGAGGATGAACGATTATGTAGGATATGCAGGTATTAGAAAGAGGATTGGGGGCATGTGTTGGATAGATGTGGAAGAGAGGAAGGGAATGAGGAAAGAAGTGTGGGCGAGAGGGTGTGTAGCATGTTGAATGGAAATGGTGAGGGTGAAAGATGGATGAAAGAATTAGAAAATAAAAGAGCGAGGGTGGGAAATTAAAAGAAAATTTTTTTGGAGTTTGTTTTTGCGGGGTCAAACTAGACTATTAAGTCGAATAGTATTTAAAATTAATATTTAATATGGACGAAGCCAGATTGGGCAATATGAAACGGGAAACGGAAACCCGGGCACTTGGCGGATATATAGATTATATTGTAGTAGGTTAGAATAATATGTTAGAGATATAAGTTAGATGTAAGTTTCTTTTGTATGGTTTTTGCCTCGAACCTTGCGGCTTGTGCAGGGAGAGAGTAATAAAAAAAATAATAATGGCTTATAAATTTGCAAAAAAGTTTTATCATTTTTAAATAACAAATTTTATAGCAATTGAAACAATTTTTGTAAAACTAGATTCATATTACTTCCAATATTTTTTAATAATTCTTTTAAAGAAATGCTTATTATAATAAAAATACAGAACATTTTTTTTAAATATATATTTTTAGATACGGGTAGCTCCATGCCTAAAAAATCAAAGTTGTACACTAGTTCTTCGATTTTGTTGAAACTTCGAAATTTTGAAGTAGAATACATGCCAGTAAAAAGCCTTAATTCGATTTTCAAAAATTTTGAAAAATTTTGGATTTACGAGGTTTTTAAATTTTTTTTTAATTTTGAAAATGGTAAATCTTTAAGAAAAAGGAATGAAATTTAATGAAATTGTCAGGGAATGCTTATTAACCCATTAAGTCCCATGGAGAAACCAGCCATTGTATTAAAAAAACAACAATTGGATTCACAGGCAAATTAAAAAAAAGAAATACCTATTTTTTTGTTTCTAATTTTCAATTGTTTAACAATAATTGTTTAAACAAATTAATAAAAATTTTGCAATTTTTAAAAACTATTATCGCCAATCGATTTTGTATGAAAAACTAAGAAAGTTTTGTATTGGTCATTTTTCCCTCCAAGTCGAATTTTGTTTACAAAATTGTTATAAACAAATTATGCTGTGTAAAGGGTGTTTCATCCCAAGCCTAATCAAATCGATTAAAAGTAAAAACAACAATTGGATTCACAGGCAAATTAAAAAAAAGATATACCTGTTTTTTTGTTTCTAATTTTCAATTGTTTAACAATAATTGTTTAAACAAATTAATAAAAATTTCGCAATTTTTAAAAACTATTATCGCCAATCGATTCTGTATGGAAAACTAAGAAAGTTTTGTATTGGTCATTTTTTCCTCCAAGTCGAATTTTGTTTACAAAATTGTTATAAACAAATTATACTGTTTAAAAGGTGTTTCATCCCAAGCCTAATCAAATGGATTAAAAGTAAAACCAACAATTGGATTCACAGGCAAATTAAAAAAAAAGATATACCTGTTTTTTTGTTTCTAATTTTCAATTGTTTAACAATAATTGTTTAAACAAATTAATAAAAATTTCGCAATTTTTAAAAACTATTATCGCCAATCGATTCTGTATGAAAAACTAAGAAAGTTTTGTATTGGTCATTTTCTCCTCCAAGTCGAATTTTGTTTACAAAATTGTTATAAACAAATTATGCTGTGTAAAAGGTGTTTCATCCCAAGCCTAATCAAATGGATTAAAAGTAAAACCAACAATTGGATTCACAGGCAAATTAAAAAAAAAGATATACCTGTTTTTTTGTTTCTAATTTTCAATTGTTTAAACAAAGTAATCAAAATTTTGCAATTTTTAAAAACTGTTTACGCATATCGATTTTATGTAAAAGTTAAGAATGTTTATTATGGTTAATTTTTTGTTTGACTCGTACTTTTTTCTTAAAGTGTTGTAAACAAATTAGGGTTATTGTTGTTTCTAACAAAATATTTTATTGCAATTGTATCGTGAGGTCTAAGTTCATAAAAAATTGTCAAAGTATACATGAGATATTGATAAATCATCTTCAAAACGAGTCTAACAATTTTTTAAGAATTTAGAGAACCATCCTAGATTTTGTAATCAAATAAATTGCAGGAGACATTCATTTGCTGTACCTGTGCTTTATTATCTTGATAAATATTTTGATCATAAGGATAACCCATTCCGGACCATAGAGTTCTTATTTTCTGCCAAGCCTACTCGATTTGTTTAGAAATTATTGTTTTATACCGAATTCTCATAAATATTCCACCATGTACAAATCAAAATTAAAATATCTTACTTGGAAAAGGGTTATGCAATTATTTTTTTGTTAATCTTATTCTTTTTTTATTTAAAAAAGAAATTATCTCTACGCATAGTTTTTGTAAGGTTGGACACGCTAAAATCGATTTTATTGACCGACGATTCCGTTATAATTTACAAACTTTGAAAATCCAAATTTGAAAGTAACTTTTTCCGACAATTCAAATTTTTTATTTTGTTGCTTTTATTATATAAATTTTTATGTCATCTGTAAATATTAAAATGCAGAAAAGTTTCAAACCAAATGCATTGAATTTGCGCATGTTCGTTTTTCATTTGTTTTATATGCTGAAACAAATGAAAAACGATCATGCGCAGAATGACCTTCCTCCTTGTATTGAAGTGATCTATTCATTTGTTATCCATACTCTTTTGGTTTAGAATTGTTCTACATTCTAATCATTTAAAAAGTATTCGTTGTAATATTAAAGCGAAAAACGTTTTGAACACATTCCTTTTGTAATCGTTTACATGAGTTTAAACTTTCTGAAGTGATTTACTTGTGTTTATACTTTTAAATTTAAGCGAGTTTTCATAATAAATTAATTACAATTAGACGGAAGTTAATTCTATAAAACTACAATAAAATAAAAATGTCTAGAAAATCGGCTTTGTCCGTTAGAGACTTGCCTGATGTCATCAAAGATGATTTTGATGATTCTGAAATGCACGTTGATGTAGCTTTTATTCCAGAGAACGATTCAAGTTCCGATGAAAATTCTGACTTTGATAGTGAAGAGGTAACTTCAAGTACAAGACTTCCTAATGGTTATTATGAACAAGTTAAAAGCTGCTATAACAGTTCACAAAAACTTTTGGAAAAAAATCATGTATATAATTGGAAAAATGATGCTCAGGAATATTTACTTGATGAATGTACGGATTCATTCAATTTATCTACGATTTCACACTTACAATCAAAAAATGCTTTCGAACTTTTTAAATTATTTTTTAATGACGAAATGAAAAATCATATCATTGAAGCAACGAAAGAAAATAATTTCGAACTATCTGAGAAGAAAGTTGACAAATTTCTTTTAATAATAATGATATCAATTTTTAATGTTCGTAAAAGTCAACGAGACTATTGGTCAACAAAATTGCTTTTGGGCTGCCCAATTGTACAAAAACTCATGAGCAGAAACGAGTTTTTTAAAATAAAAAAAAGTATTAAGTTCTACAAAATCAAAGATCGTAATGATCACGATAAAGTGTGGAAAGTAAGAACATTATACAACATTTTTCGAAATAACATATCGCAATTTGGTTTTGTTGATTATAATCTCTCGATTGATGAAATGATGGTAAAATATTTTGGAAAATTCGGTATCAAACAATGTATTCGGAACAAACCAATTAGGTTTGGAATACAAATGTGGCTCTATCTTCTTCAGACGGTTACTTTTATGATTTAGATATATATCAAGGTAAATCAGGTTCAGCGGTTGATGGTCCTTTGCAATCCATTTGTTTAGGATCTAGAGTTGTCATGCAAATGCTTGAAAAATTGTTAGAGTCGTGTTCTTCAGAGGATTTACGTCAGTATCATGTATATTTTGACAATTTTTTTACAAATCCTGATCTTATGATACATTTACAAAAAATTGGTTTGATGGTAACAGGCACGGTTCGACAAAATCGGGTAAAGCAAGTTGTAGAAATGCCTAAAAAAGCTGTTCGAGGAACTACTATTGCTGTTCACGATTATAACTCCGCATTAAATTACATAACTGTAATGGATTCTAAGCCTGTTTCCATTCTTTCAACAAAGTACGGAAATGAACCAAAAATGCTAATGCAAAGGTATCATGAAAAGAAAAAACAGTCTTTTTCGTTTCCACAAGCATTCTCCATGTATAACAAACACATGGGTGGAGTTGATCTTCACGATCAACACTGTAATGCCTTATCACCATCTATTAGAGGTAAAAAATGGACTTGGCCTCTATTCTGCAGATTGATTCAATCAGCAATCACAAATGCTACAGTCATTCACAACAAATTGCACCCAGAGAATAAGAAAGGTACGAAGTGTGTAGTACAAGAAGTTTGTGAATACTACATTGACAACTTTAATAGTTCTAGAAACCCTAAGCGACAAAAGGTTGTTAGCACGACTAACAGTAATCATGGCAGAAAAATTGGTATCTATAGAAAATGCGATATTGATAATTGCAAACGCAAAACAAATCGTATGTGTGCCAAATGCAAAGTCCACTTATGCAATGTTCATGATGCCAAACATACGAAATAAATCAAAAATATAATCAATCAGCCTTTTTCAAGGCTATAAAATAGAATTAAAAATTATCATCAAACGGCCTTTTTCAAGGCCATGAAATAGAATAACGTACAAAATTATCACCAATCGGCCTTTTTCAAGGCCACGAAATAGAGTAACGTACAAAATTATCATCAATCGGTCTTTATCAAGGCCACAAAATAGAATAACGTACAAAATTATCAACAATCGGCCTTTTTCAAGGCCACTAATTAAATTCAAGTAACATAGTAGAAACAATCGATCTTCTTCAAAACAAGCTTTTCTTAAAATCAATTGATTATGCTTGGGATGAAACACCCTTTACACAGCATAATTTGTTTATAACAATTTTGTAAACAAAATTCGACTTGGAGGAAAAAATGACCAATACAAAACTTTCTTAGTTTTCCATACAGAATCGATTGGCTTTAATAGTTTTTAAAAATTGCGAAATTTTTATTAATTTGTTTAAACAATTATTGTTAAACAATTGAAAATTAGAAACAAAAAAACAGGTATATCTTTTTTTTAATTTGCCTGTGAATCCAATTGTTGGTTTTACTTTTAATCCATTTGATTAGGCTTGGGATGAAACACCCTTTACACAGCATAATTTGTTTATAACAATTTTGTAAACAAAATT
This sequence comes from Leptopilina myrica (nomen nudum), assembly GCA_032872475.1. Classification (NCBI taxonomy): domain Eukaryota; kingdom Metazoa; phylum Arthropoda; class Insecta; order Hymenoptera; family Figitidae; genus Leptopilina; species Leptopilina myrica (nomen nudum). The sequence continues at coordinate 30,648,841 of CM065464.1, forward strand.
CGACTTGGAGGAGAAAATGACCAATACAAAACTTTCTTAGTTTTCCATACAGAATCGATTGGCGATAATAGTTTTTAAAAATTGCGAAATTTTTATTAATTTGTTTAAACAATTATTGTTAAACAATTGAAAATTAGAAACAAAAAAACAGGTATATCTTTTTTTTAATTTGCCTGTGAATCCAATTGTTGGTTTTACTTTTAATCCATTTGATTAGGCTTGGGATGAAACACCTTTTAAACAGCATAATTTGTTTATAACAATTTTGTAAACAAAATTCGACTTGGAGGAAAAAATGACAATTACAAAACTTTCTTAGTTTTTCATACAGAATCGATTGGCGATAATAGTTTTTAAAAATTGCGAAATTTTTATTAATTTGTTTAAACAATTATTGTTAAACAATTGAAAATTAGAAACAAAAAAAAAACAGGTATATCTTTTTTTTTAATTTGCCTGTGAATCCAATTGTTGGTTTTTTAATACAATGGCTGGTTTCTCCATAGGACTTAATGGGTTAATTACAGACAATTTAAGAAAATTTTTTAGGAAAAAAAAATTGTAAACAAATTATTAAAAAAATAATTTTTAAGTAAACAATTTTTTGCAAAGTGCCATTTTTATTTTTTTCAATAATAATGATTCGATTTCCACTTATTTCACGAGTATTTTTCAAAAGAAAAATCGATGGAGGGTCTGAAACTTTAGAAGATATTGAATTTTTTGTTTTTGCGCGACATCATAAAAAGCGCATTTCCCGGCTATACTCTACATACAAACTAACGTTCAAAGTCACCTATAACCACTTTATAAATAAATAAATAAAGAATTTATTTTAAAACTCGAATTCGCAAGCGAGTTGCTACAAACAGACAATTGCCTGAAAACTGTAATTCATTTTATATTATAATTATTACCGATTCTTTATATTATATTATATTCTTTGTATAGAACTATCTACAAATAAATAAAAGAAGAATTGATTTGACTTTTTTACAAAAAAAGAAAATTTGTATCTCATTCTTTAATTAATTGGCCGTGTCCGATTTAGCCCCATGGGGTGTCCGGTTTAGCCCCACCAATTTTCGGATTATCGTTTTTGAGGTAGTCACCTTCATAGCAATATATCTCTAAAGCTATTGTACTTTTTTTAAATCGAACAAGTGCGATTTGTAGGTGAAAGTACAAGCTTCAAAACGGTATATTACACTTTAGCAAAAAGTAGGTTTTTGTATGAGTTTTCTGGTCAAAGACCAAATCCGTCCGGTTTAGCCCCGGTCTCCCCTATCGATTTACATTAAAAATAAAATTATAATTTAAACAAAAATAAGAATTTATTTAATTATTAATTAACTTTTAATTAGGGTTGGTTAAATTTTCCCTAATTATATTATTTGTCTTTCAAAAAATTTGAATTTTGGTAATTGCCAAAAAAAGAACAAAAATTTCCCAAAAAACAAACTTAGTTAAAAATTGTTTAAATACTTGTTAACAACAATGATATTGAATATTAATTGTGTTACTTTATTTTCTAAAAGTTAATATCACTTAATATTGTAAACTTAATAAAGTGTTTTTGTTTTTAATGTCTCCGAATGCATTTAAATTTGAAAAGCTTTCAATATAGGTAATTTGTTTTTTATTTAATATTTATAATCATGATTAACAAATAATTATAAAGTCGTTTTTACAATTTTCATTTGCAAGTATTCTATGACAAATTCTCAATCGTAGAACTAGGACACAACTTTAATTGCTTAAACAATAATAATTATGTTTTAAATTTACATCGGTATTTATGTTAGGTCCGATAAATTGCAAAATTAGAAAAAAATACTCCTTTCTAGGTAGAATTTGTAAACAGTTAGTTATTAACAACATTAACAATAATTTGTTTAAACAAATATAAATTTAAAAAATGCAAAGTATTCTTACAAATTTATAGCCTGACATTCTCCAAAAAGAAAAATTGAATTCGGTTAAAATTTACGACTTATAGGTGAATTTGAACGTTAGTTTGTATGTAGAGTATAGCCGAAAAAGCGCTTTTTATGATGTCGCACAAGGACAAAAAATTCAATATCTCCTAAAGTTTCAGACCCTCCATCGATTTTTCTTTTGGAAAATACTTGTGAAATAAGTGGGAATCGAATCATTATTATTAAAAAAAATAAAAATGGCACTTTTCAAAAAATTGTTTATTTAAAAATTATTTTTTTAATAATTTGTTTAAATTTTTTTTTCTAAAAAATTTTCTTAAATTGTCTATAATTAATAAGCATTCCCTAAAAATTTCATTAAATTTTATTGATTTTCCTTAGAGATATACCATTTTCAAAATTAAAAAAAAATTTAAAAACCTCGTAAATCCAAAATTTTTCAAAATCGAATTGATATCTTTTGAGTTATCGACACCCACAATTTTTTGCCTCTTAGGCGCAGTTGTACTTTTCTTGTTTTCTTTAATATTTTGTGTTCGCTGTTTAACTAATTCATTTTCATCCACTGGAAAAATAATTCAGTTAGAAAGTTTTATCTCGAGGAATATTTATCAAAGTATTTGTGTCAAAATTATATTTTTTGTATTACTTAGAATTTTAAATTATTACAATTTTTAAAATGTAAAAAGAATTATTTCTGACTTTAAAAAATTTATTTTCTAAAAAATTAAGTTTTCAGAATCCGTATTTTTGACTTTTTATTGTCATGACAAATTGATAATTGTTTTTTTTATTTGTCATAGTGGTATTATAGTTATTACTATTATTTTATAGTCTGTAAATCTTAAATACTTAAGCTCCTTAAATAAAACTGGCAAATAATTAATGACTATTTTTTTAATTATTTCGCTTTTGTTTATAACGTATCTTTCAAATCTAAAGCCTAACCCTAAAAAATTAAGCCAATGATAACATTCCTTTGCCAATGAATATATAAGAAACAGTTAGAACAATATTACAATATTGGAAAAAATGTTATATTACTCAAAAAGAAATCACGTAAGAAAAAGTCTACAATTGAAATATCATTTTAGTATGTATATAATTTATCTGAAATTTTTTTTATAATAATACTTTTGCAATAAAAATAGAAACAATTATAGTCTTGAAAAAGATTTTGGTTTTACAAATTTTCAGTTTTATAAAAATGTACATTTATAAAAGAAAATTTAATAAAATACAAGCAACTTTTTATGAATATTTTACTTAACAAATTTTTCAATTTATGAAAATAATTAATTTGTTGATTTAATATAGGCTGAGCAAAGCTGACTGTCTACGCCACCGAGATTAATATGGAAAATTGTAGGGATTTCATTATGCACGAAGTAAGATTTAATTTACTGTAAAATAGATTATACATATTTCGTAATACTTAAGTTTAACATTTTTTAAATATGCAAATCATGGATTTTTGTAGTTTATAATAAAATAGCAAAGTTAGCCTAATTATAATATTAGCAATTTGAAAATTATCAAGTTCTACACTTGCTAGCGAAATTTCGTCCTTATTTCAAAGCTATACAAAATGTAATTTTTTGCCCCGACTATATTTTATAAATTATTTTATATAGAATGCGGACAGTGGATCAGAGGTTAGTGAAATGGATGTTGATAATCGAATTATACATTCGTCATCTATCAGTTCTATCGATATTTCTTCTGAGTTATGTGATGAAGAAATGGTTGTCAATTGTGGACCTCATCATCTACAAGTTACTTTTATGATTTAGATATATATCAAGGTAAATCAGGTTCAGCGGTTGATGGTCCTTTGCAATCCATTTGTTTAGGATCTAGAGTTGTCATGCAAATGCTTGAAAAATTGTTAGAGTCGTGTTCTTCAGAGGATTTACGTCAGTATCATGTATATTTTGACAATTTTTTTACAAATCCTGATCTTATGATACATTTACAAAAAATTGGTTTGATGGTAACAGGCACGGTTCGACAAAATCGGGTAAAGCAAGTTGTAGAAATGCCTAAAAAAGCTGTTCGAGGAACTACTATTGCTGTTCACGATTATAACTCCGCATTAAATTACATAACTGTAATGGATTCTAAGCCTGTTTCCATTCTTTCAACAAAGTACGGAAATGAACCAAAAATGCTAATGCAAAGGTATCATGAAAAGAAAAAACAGTCTTTTTCGTTTCCACAAGCATTCTCCATGTATAACAAACACATGGGTGGAGTTGATCTTCACGATCAACACTGTAATGCCTTATCACCATCTATTAGAGGTAAAAAATGGACTTGGCCTCTATTCTGCAGATTGATTCAATCAGCAATCACAAATGCTACAGTCATTCACAACAAATTGCACCCAGAGAATAAGAAAGGTACGAAGTGTGTAGTACAAGAAGTTTGTGAATACTACATTGACAACTTTAATAGTTCTAGAAACCCTAAGCGACAAAAGGTTGTTAGCACGACTAACAGTAATCATGGCAGAAAAATTGGTATCTATAGAAAATGCGATATTGATAATTGCAAACGCAAAACAAATCGTATGTGTGCCAAATGCAAAGTCCACTTATGCAATGTTCATGATGCCAAACATACGAAATAAATCAAAAATATAATCAATCAGCCTTTTTCAAGGCTATAAAATAGAATTAAAAATTATCATCAAACGGCCTTTTTCAAGGCCATGAAATAGAATAACGTACAAAATTATCACCAATCGGCCTTTTTCAAGGCCACGAAATAGAGTAACGTACAAAATTATCATCAATCGGTCTTTATCAAGGCCACAAAATAGAATAACGTACAAAATTATCAACAATCGGCCTTTTTCAAGGCCACTAATTAAATTCAAGTAACATAGTAGAAACAATCGATCTTCTTCAAAACAAGCTTTTCTTAAAATCAATTGATTATGCTTGGGATGAAACACCCTTTACACAGCATAATTTGTTTATAACAATTTTGTAAACAAAATTCGACTTGGAGGAAAAAATGACCAATACAAAACTTTCTTAGTTTTCCATACAGAATCGATTGGCTTTAATAGTTTTTAAAAATTGCGAAATTTTTATTAATTTGTTTAAACAATTATTGTTAAACAATTGAAAATTAGAAACAAAAAAACAGGTATATCTTTTTTTTAATTTGCCTGTGAATCCAATTGTTGGTTTTACTTTTAATCCATTTGATTAGGCTTGGGATGAAACACCCTTTACACAGCATAATTTGTTTATAACAATTTTGTAAACAAAATTCGACTTGGAGGAGAAAATGACCAATACAAAACTTTCTTAGTTTTCCATACAGAATCGATTGGCGATAATAGTTTTTAAAAATTGCGAAATTTTTATTAATTTGTTTAAACAATTATTGTTAAACAATTGAAAATTAGAAACAAAAAAAAACAGGTATATCTTTTTTTTTAATTTGCCTGTGAATCCAATTGTTGGTTTTTTAATACAATGGCTGGTTTCTCCATAGGACTTAATGGGTTAATTACAGACAATTTAAGAAAATTTTTTAGGAAAAAAAAATTGTAAACAAATTATTAAAAAAATAATTTTTAAGTAAACAATTTTTTGCAAAGTGCCATTTTTATTTTTTTCAATAATAATGATTCGATTTCCACTTATTTCACGAGTATTTTTCAAAAGAAAAATCGATGGAGGGTCTGAAACTTTAGAAGATATTGAATTTTTTGTTTTTGCGCGACATCATAAAAAGCGCATTTCCCGGCTATACTCTACATACAAACTAACGTTCAAAGTCACCTATAACCACTTTATAAATAAATAAATAAAGAATTTATTTTAAAACTCGAATTCGCAAGCGAGTTGCTACAAACAGACAATTGCCTGAAAACTGTAATTCATTTTATATTATAATTATTACCGATTCTTTATATTATATTATATTCTTTGTATAGAACTATCTACAAATAAATAAAAGAAGAATTGATTTGACTTTTTTACAAAAAAAAGAAAATTTGTATCTCATTCTTTAATTAATTGGCCGTGTCCGATTTAGCCCCATGGGGTGTCCGGTTTAGCCCCACCAATTTTCGGATTATCGTTTTTGAGGTAGTCACCTTCATAGCAATATATCTCTAAAGCTATTGTACTTTTTTTAAATCGAACAAGTGCGATTTGTAGGTGAAAGTACAAGCTTCAAAACGGTATATTACACTTTAGCAAAAAGTAGGTTTTTGTATGAGTTTTCTGGTCAAAGACCAAATCCGTCCGGTTTAGCCCCGGTCTCCCCTATCGATTTACATTAAAAATAAAATTATAATTTAAACAAAAATAAGAATTTATTTAATTATTAATTAACTTTTAATTAGGGTTGGTTAAATTTTCCCTAATTATATTATTTGTCTTTCAAAAAATTTGAATTTTGGTAATTGCCAAAAAAAGAACAAAAATTTCCCAAAAAACAAACTTAGTTAAAAATTGTTTAAATACTTGTTAACAACAATGATATTGAATATTAATTGTGTTACTTTATTTTCTAAAAGTTAATATCACTTAATATTGTAAACTTAATAAAGTGTTTTTGTTTTTAATGTCTCCGAATGCATTTAAATTTGAAAAGCTTTCAATATAGGTAATTTGTTTTTTATTTAATATTTATAATCATGATTAACAAATAATTATAAAGTCGTTTTTACAATTTTCATTTGCAAGTATTCTATGACAAATTCTCAATCGTAGAACTAGGACACAACTTTAATTGCTTAAACAATAATAATTATGTTTTAAATTTACATCGGTATTTATGTTAGGTCCGATAAATTGCAAAATTAGAAAAAAATACTCCTTTCTAGGTAGAATTTGTAAACAGTTAGTTATTAACAACATTAACAATAATTTGTTTAAACAAATATAAATTTAAAAAATGCAAAGTATTCTTACAAATTTATAGCCTGACATTCTCCAAAAAGAAAAATTGAATTCGGTTAAAATTTACGACTTATAGGTGAATTTGAACGTTAGTTTGTATGTAGAGTATAGCCGAAAAAGCGCTTTTTATGATGTCGCACAAGGACAAAAAATTCAATATCTCCTAAAGTTTCAGACCCTCCATCGATTTTTCTTTTGGAAAATACTTGTGAAATAAGTGGGAATCGAATCATTATTATTAAAAAAAATAAAAATGGCACTTTTCAAAAAATTGTTTATTTAAAAATTATTTTTTTAATAATTTGTTTAAATTTTTTTTTCTAAAAAATTTTCTTAAATTGTCTATAATTAATAAGCATTCCCTAAAAATTTCATTAAATTTTATTGATTTTCCTTAGAGATATACCATTTTCAAAATTAAAAAAAAATTTAAAAACCTCGTAAATCCAAAATTTTTCAAAATCGAATTGATATCTTTTGAGTTATCGACACCCACAATTTTTTGCCTCTTAGGCGCAGTTGTACTTTTCTTGTTTTCTTTAATATTTTGTGTTCGCTGTTTAACTAATTCATTTTCATCCACTGGAAAAATAATTCAGTTAGAAAGTTTTATCTCGAGGAATATTTATCAAAGTATTTGTGTCAAAATTATATTTTTTGTATTACTTAGAATTTTAAATTATTACAATTTTTAAAATGTAAAAAGAATTATTTCTGACTTTAAAAAATTTATTTTCTAAAAAATTAAGTTTTCAGAATCCGTATTTTTGACTTTTTATTGTCATGACAAATTGATAATTGTTTTTTTTATTTGTCATAGTGGTATTATAGTTATTACTATTATTTTATAGTCTGTAAATCTTAAATACTTAAGCTCCTTAAATAAAACTGGCAAATAATTAATGACTATTTTTTTAATTATTTCGCTTTTGTTTATAACGTATCTTTCAAATCTAAAGCCTAACCCTAAAAAATTAAGCCAATGATAACATTCCTTTGCCAATGAATATATAAGAAACAGTTAGAACAATATTACAATATTGGAAAAAATGTTATATTACTCAAAAAGAAATCACGTAAGAAAAAGTCTACAATTGAAATATCATTTTAGTATGTATATAATTTATCTGAAATTTTTTTTATAATAATACTTTTGCAATAAAAATAGAAACAATTATAGTCTTGAAAAAGATTTTGGTTTTACAAATTTTCAGTTTTATAAAAATGTACATTTATAAAAGAAAATTTAATAAAATACAAGCAACTTTTTATGAATATTTTACTTAACAAATTTTTCAATTTATGAAAATAATTAATTTGTTGATTTAATATAGGCTGAGCAAAGCTGACTGTCTACGCCACCGAGATTAATATGGAAAATTGTAGGGATTTCATTATGCACGAAGTAAGATTTAATTTACTGTAAAATAGATTATACATATTTCGTAATACTTAAGTTTAACATTTTTTAAATATGCAAATCATGGATTTTTGTAGTTTATAATAAAATAGCAAAGTTAGCCTAATTATAATATTAGCAATTTGAAAATTATCAAGTTCTACACTTGCTAGCGAAATTTCGTCCTTATTTCAAAGCTATACAAAATGTAATTTTTTGCCCCGACTATATTTTATAAATTATTTTATATAGAATGCGGACAGTGGATCAGAGGTTAGTGAAATGGATGTTGATAATCGAATTATACATTCGTCATCTATCAGTTCTATCGATATTTCTTCTGAGTTATGTGATGAAGAAATGGTTGTCAATTGTGGACATGAGACCTCATCATCTACAAGTTATGGCGATATTCCATATGAGTTTAATAATGAAGACATGAACATTAATGATGATGAACATTTGCATTTTTTACCTGAAAATTCCAGTGACATTCCTTTAGAGTCAGACGATGAAATGATTAGTAATTATGAACAAAGCGAGTATTCTTCATCAGAATTTAATAATATTTCTTCTAGAAATTCAGAAATAAATGTGGAAAATATTGACACAACTTCAATTTCTTTATCTGTATCAAAAATTTTCGTTGAAACTGATGTTTTAACTGATTCAACCGTACATTTTGACGATGTAGACAATGATGAAGATAATAATGATGACAACGTTACAATTAAATGGCTCTTCCATACAATTTATGAAGGATCGAATTATTTGAACGGAAACATATTATGTCAAGTCTTAGATATATTTATGTTACGAATGCTTCAACAAAGCAAGTACTTGACAAAGTGATAAAATTTGTAGATACTATAATCCCAGCAAATTCTACTGGTTTTTCAAAAACGCGATATTTTCTATTAAAATTATTAAACAAACTGATGCCACATTACATGTCCGAAACTATGATAAGACATAAAATATGTGACAAATGTTTTAGGTACATAGGGAAATGGAATCAGGTGCCCGCAGTCACTGTTTGTGATGTCTGTTCGAATTCTGATTCAAAACACTGTTTTATTGAATTTAATATTCATAGTGCAATAGAAGATGCATTTGAAGTTGGGGATCTCCAATATTACATTGACAAGTACCAAAATGAGTGCATAGATAAAGAAGATGAAAATATTACACTGGTTTACAGTGAAATTTCCAATCGAACAAAACAATTTTTTTTCGATTAGTAGGTGTTTTCTGAGTAAGAAAATCATAGTTTTAATTTTTTTCACTCGTGTAGTTTTTTGTAGCTTCAAATTTTGTATTTTTGAAGAGCGACGGCACTTAAATTTACCTGTAGGAAAATCAACTAGTCCAAAAATGATGAATAGAAAGTCGTTGGAAAGGTAATTAAATTATCTTTCAATCCATATATTACAGAATAAAATTGAATTAAAATTGAGAGAGCTACAGTCAATTTAAAATCAAATTTCATGGAAATTTTAATTATTTTTAGACACTTGACTAACTTTTAATAATTTTTTCCACAACAAACAGTAGAAAATATTTAGGTTTTAAATTTTTTATTGATAGCTTATTCCATTGAGAAACTTTTGAGACCTTGTGGACCTTGATTGAATTAAAAATGAAAATTCTACACCACATTTAGTGAACGAAACTACCTTGCCACTTTTAGTATACTTTTCAATATTTGAAGCAAACATGCAAATAGTAAAATTAAGTTAAGTGCTAAAGTTACTAAAATCACACATCAAGAAATTCTAGAGTTGATCAATTCGAATACAATGTCATATATAAAAATTTCAAAATGGTTGATCGAAAATGGCGGACAAGTTTTTTTAAAAATCGATCAAATTTATGACAATTTCGTTACTCGGGGTTTTTCGGTGTCGCTGATCACGAGTCTGATGTCAGATTTTAAAAATTAAAAAATGGTGGCTTTAATAGAGAGGACGAGTTTTAGCTCTTTGATTAGGTCTCTGATTACAAATTCGATGTCATATTTTGAAAATTCAAAGAGGTGGATTCAGTCTGTGCGAACATATTTTAAAAGTTTAAATATAACTCATGAAAATTAATACTTTAGGGTTTCTGGGGTCTCTAATTCCTATACCAACGACGGTCTTAAAATTTTTAAATTGATGTTATGTTGATGGAAAATAAAAACCTTACTCTAATTGCAATAAACTATCTAATTTTTTTATTTTCATAAAATTTCCATAACTTGTTAACTGCAATACATTTTAAATATATGTAATTAACTTTATCAAAGTACATTTAAAAAACAAAAATTTTTAAATAATAAATTAAAATTATTTTTTTTCCATGAAATTTGATTTTAAATTGACTGTAGCTCTCTCAATTTTCATTCAATTTTATTCTGTAATATATGGATTTAAAGATAATTTAATTACCTTTCTAACGACTTTCTATTCATCATTTTTGGACTAGTTGATTTTTCTACAGGTAAATTCAAGTGCCGTCGCTCTTCAAAAATACAAAATTTGAAGCTACAAAAAACTACACGAGTGAAAAAATTTAAAACTATGATTTTCTTACTCAGAAAACACCTACTAATCGAAAAAAATGTTTTGTTTGATTGGCAAAAAAAAGTTTTTAATTTGTAAACCTGTGTTATTTACGACATTGTTTCTGGCAGTGAATTCAAACATTTTAAAGATACTGTAATATTGGATGATTACGATTTGTGTTTAATGTGGAATACAGATGGGAGACCTACTGACTCGGCTTATGGTTCACTATGGTCTATTTAGGCCCAAATTCTTAATGTTAGTCCCAAAACTAGAAGAAGATTTCAGATTCTTTGTGGCCTTTACTGCAGTTCAAGATGTGATTCTATACAATGGCGAAAACAGTTGCAATTCTTGCGAACATTCTGAACAGATCTGCCCTACTGGTGCTGGATTTAATCGGGTTTTCTCTTTCGATGGAGAAGATTATCCAATCAGAACGAAGGAGATAATGCTTAGTCAAGCAAAGATTGCGATTCATGATAGTAAAAAACATGAGAAAGGTGTCAAAGGTCCTTCTATTGCAGCACGAATACCTCACTTTGATATTTCCAAAGGTTTTGTGCCGGATTACATGCACTGTATGCTGTTAGGTGTTTTATCTATACTTCTATTCCTTTGGTTTAATTCTTTTAATAATGGTAAAGACTTTTATATTCCAAAATCAAAACGAGAGGAAATTGATGAATTTTTGGTAGACATAAAACCACCAGATTTTGTCACGCGGACTCCTCGATCTTTGGAGGTTATAACTCACTCACCTCAATATGTAAGAATGTGGGGGCCTATATGGTCATGGTCCGCATTGCCTTTCGAAAATGGTAATGGTTATCTCGTGCGAATGAGACATGGGACGAATAAGTTAGAAGTTGAGTTGGCTAACACTATGCACTTTGTAAGTTTGCAAATGTACGAGAATTAGTAAAAACAGTTTGTAACTTAAATGATCGAATAATTAACATCGAAATTAACTTTAGTTTTATAAGAACAATTATTCCTGTTTGACATACCTACAGTTTACATGCTTTACCCGTTGAGTCAATTAAAGGTAAAATTTGCACGTTAAAAATTATGTTTGTTTTCCTAAGAATGATTCAGAACGCAAGTAATTATTAATTACTTTGATGAAATGAGATATAAAATTAATTAATCAATTTAAAGTTGATTTAAAAAATGTTCTAAAAGTGTAATAAATTTATTGTTTTACGTTTGGTTACGATTACGTAATTGTATGAAAAGTATCATTTAAATAACTTTTACAATTAATATAATTTATTTATTGTCATTAAATATAATTTATGTACATACTTCGTATAATAAACAAATTATGTTTCATGTTTTCGATTACTTTTCTTCTAAAAGTTAATTACAAATTCGTGAGTCCTTGAAAATATATACCAATAGTAGGTTAATTTTCTCCAGAAAATTGACCATAAATTACCTGATAACCGATAAGTCTAAGAACCACTACCCAGTATTCCATTTTTACAATTTCAGGCTAATTTACTCTGAAAAATGAACCACATATTATTATCTAGGCGTTGATAATTCCGAAATCAACTTCCTGGTGACCAGTGTTAGCTATATTTCAGTCTTATTACCTCTTAATAATTTTCTAGTCATTTTTTGGTCACTAACGTTAGGCTAACGTTAGTCTAACGTAAGTATCATTCTCTAACGTTATTATCATTAGCTAATGTTAGTTAACGTTAACTTTTCCACCTGGGATTTTCAATGGACTTGTCGCATGTGGCATTCAATTTATCTTTGGTTACTTTCAAGGTCTTTTTGAACATTCGAAGTGAAGATTGAGCTCTTTCTTTTTCTCTGCCAGTATTTTTTGCAATTCTTTTTAGTTTTTCAAACTGTTCTAGCTTACGTAGACTTAAGTTTTTTTATTGCAAATAATTAGAATTTCTATTTCTCTGTCGACGAATAATTTTTGTTTGTAAAACATGATTAATATTTCGGAAATATTTGCACTGACTTGGTCGACCTGGTAGCTATTTGAAATCTTCTGGTAAAACAAAGGGACAGCAATGATTCCTTAAAATATTAGCACCATCAATGAAAGTGAACGTTTGCAAAAGAGACGCATTGAAAACATTATTTTCAACATTTAAGCTGCCTTGACAACATTTTCGTTTGTCCACTATTTCTATTATTTTAGCTAAATTTTCGACACTTTCAAATTTGCTATTTTCGAACCCAAAAATAATATTTTCAATATGCCTACCATTAATGTAGATAGAAATATTCATTTCTGCATCAAGTGTTATACTTTTATGACAAGCAGGATGAATTTGTCCATTTTTATCCTTATTTTCTATTAATTTAACAAAAGTAATAGCATTTTCATGGTAGCAAGTTAAATTCGACCAAAACCATCCACAAGGCATTACAATACTTTTGTCATCTTTAACAATTTGCTTTAAATAAGTGTTAGCATCGGGCGTGTCAGACTTCTTGTTTTGATCAGTATTTATTGTGGCAGCTGCAGATATAGCCTCATTGTGACTTGCATTGATGTTAACTTCCTCGACATTATTTTGATTAACGATTTCCTTTTCCTAAATTTTGGTCAACGTATTTACTTTTTTGTTTCGAGTTGTTTCCTCATCAGTATCGTTCTGGAATTTTCGTTTCGCCAGTAGTAGCCTAGGTTTTACAAGCTTCTCTTTACGTCATACGTTTAAAGTCGGTAAAGCGTCTTCTTTTAACTCGGGCTTTTTGAGAATAGTCTAAAAAAATATTTTATTTCTATTGTTACTTTTTTTCTTACAAACATCATTTTTAAAATAATATATATTTTTAAACCAATCTTAACTATTGAAATAAATATAAATTTTTTATACGAGGTCAGAACTTTTAAAATCAATGTTTATTTATTCATATATTATTTATTTACTGAAATTTTGTTTTTTATTTATTTAAAGAAAATGCTGTGCTAATTCATGAAATTATAGTGAAAACATGTAATTAAAATAAAGTATTTAAGAAAATAAATACCTACCTTTCCTATGACAGTTCCGTCAGGTGATGTTATTGTTTTTTCAAATATTAAAGCATCTTCGTTAAAATGTTTCTCACAAACTGCGTCCCCAGCTTTTAATTTAATATCGTCTTTTAGACGACCTTCCTAGCGCTCACAGTTTTTTACCTAGAAAGATGAAAATTGGAACACTTTTGTATTTTCACGTGTAGATTACAGGGAAAATATAGTATAGTACATATTTATGTATTTTCATGTGTAGATTTCAAGAAAAATACACCGAATATAAATGGATTTCATCATCATATTTTTTCATCGAAAAACTCAAAATTTTTAAAAATTTCGTCAAAAAAGTGTGTTTTTTGCCCTAGCACCCACAGTTTTTTATCTGACGAGATAAAAATTGGTACACTTTTGTATTTTCACGTGCAGATTACAATAAAAATAGTATTGAAATAGTTATAATTTATCTTCATAAATTATTCATTATTTTAGCTAAAAAGTAGAAGTTTAAAAAAAATAAAAAAACGCACTTTTGCAACAGGTTCTTTTTTACGTTTGTAACCAGAAACACAACCAACTGCCACACACTTTACAATTATGCCGTTTTCAACGTAATCAATTTGGACAAATTTTTGTATTATAATTATCCAATTATATTATATAATTGTAATTATTATTCTTATATAATTTAATTCTTAATGTTATAATGAAAACTGCAAATCCCGCAAGTAAAACTGACATATTCGAAAACGTTGTTATATTCATCTTCTTCGCGTTTGGGATGTTGGCGTTTGCAAACGTCACCTGCAAAGGTAATGCAATTTACACAAACATCCTAAACCGAAGAATGAGACATTTAGAGAGGCCTAAGATCCCTATTGTCCCGAGCGGCGACAACGCTGTGGGGAAAACCCAAAAAGCGTCTAACGCGCGAATGGGAAAAACCCGTGACGTCAGCACCGAAACATCTGCACGGCTACAGAAGCAGCCGGCGTTAATTTTTCTTCTTTTATTATTATATTATTATTTTCCCTTAATATTATTTTACTATAATATTAGTCTTATTGCTCTTATTATTATTTCTTAAGACTAACAATATTATTTTATTATAACTTTAATATTATTTTTTCCTCTTATTATTTCCATTATTGCTATTGTTTTTTTTTCTTAATATTATTATGATATTTATTATTATCCAGGTTATTATAATTAAGATTATGTTCCTTGTCATTCTTATGCAAGACCCAGGTGCTGAAATTGTTCTTGTGGCGATGCATAACCAGGTTAGAGAGAGAGCAACTCGACACGTCCGGCTCACTCTGTAGCTTACTTTCCCTGACTCGCTCTCAGAAACTCTCTGGAACTTGAAGTAGACAGACCGCTCTTCATTCATTTTCACCGCCGCTTCGAGGGAACGACACCGCGGAGCTGCCATCCACTCTCACACGGGCTTGCTGGAGCAAGCTCACTAGTTCAGCGACTTCCAAGGGAAAACGGCGTCCAAGACTCTGGATCCAGGACGGAATCAGCAGCTCTCTCTCTCTACTAACCTCGCCAACGCCTCTCGCCACGGGAGTAATAGAAGCACCAGGTCCTCTCTCTTGAGGTCAACCAGGAGGCCGACGACGCCCAACCACTGCAGTGCCCCGTCACTCCTCCAGGCCGTTGCGCTCCACTACCACCAGGGTCTGTACCTCTACACAAGGTGTGCAAGCTTCGACGACGCATCCGGGCCCAGTACAGCAGTGCCCGCCGCTCTCTGTTTCCAATCAACCCCACGCAGAACAGGGCTACCGTCCTTACCCTGGACCTAGATCCAGCCACCGGAGCTGGGTCGCGGCTTGTTAAGCCTTGATAGCCAAGACGGCCGCCACCGTCCGGACGTCCACCACCAGATACGCCGAAGACGTTTGCCCAAACGTATATTTCTACGCCTGCGTTTAAGGTTCAGTCTCTTGGCTGGACCGAGTAGCCCAGGAGTCAGTCGTCTGAGCTCAGGCCTCCCCTGCTTCGCCCCCCAAGCGCGTCACCCTACTTCGCCCTCTAAGCACCGGCCCTTCTCAGGGCCAACAATAATTTTTCCGTTAAGAAGAATAATTGTTCTTGACAAATTCCCCGTTCTTCTCTCCCTATACAGTGACCAGTATCAAAGTCAGCCCGAAAGGTAATCATCGCTCCCAGTTAGAACTAACTTTCCTGTTCACGACTTTACCTACTTTCAGTTTGGAGTGTCACCGGGCTGACGTAGTCTGTATAAACGCCACTGCAGGGTAAAAAATACAGCGCTTATCCAAAATTTTTTCTCGTGGGCCTGAGTAGAATACCAGAATATGTGAATTCAACTAGAGGCACTCTATTCAGGGTCTGATTGAAATACTTAATAGGGACATAAATAGATCCAGTTAGATTTCCCTATCTGAAAAAGAGGGCAATCTAGTCAGTGCCCTGTTATCATTTAGTGTTGCATTTGAGCGACACGATACAATATTTTCGTGAAAATTCGTTTGTTATCGTTTTGGCTATCGAGAAATTTGGTTATATTACATCACAAAAACGAGATGCTCATTTTTTCGGTTTTATCAGAAGATTTCACCGAGTTTCTTGTATTAAAGTCAATTGTATTTCTGTGTTTAAATAAATAGCATTTTTATATTATTAATTAGCGTTTTTATATTGTATTATTAAAATAAAATTTTATTAGAAAATATTGTTTTACTATTGTATTGTAAGAATAAATCAATGACATAATTAATATTTAACTTACCTTTTTACTTTTCATCCAAGAAGTAATTGTTGAAAATATTGATAAATAATTGTCGTTCATTTTAAATTTAACGTACTCATAAAGGTCAAGTTAATATTTTTAGTAAAATGATTTTAGTAATTAATTATAATTTATTTAATTGTTTTTATTAATATTTACAATTTGTTTAATTATTAAAATTTATATTGAAAAATTAAAAATTAATTAATCCAATCAGTTAATTAATTGTCAGTAAAATGTAAATAATTTTTAGAGTAATTTTTTTGTAAAATAATTATTTATTTTGTAAAGCATGAAGAATTAGGAACAAATATAACTTTTTCAATTATGATGTTAATTAAATTAACTACTTCTAATAAATTAATATTGTTATTGTTATTAATATTTACAATTTTTTAAATTATTAGAATACATTTTGATAAATTTAAAAAAGAAAATTAATTAATTCAAGCATTTAACGTTTTTAATTGGAAATAATAATTTTTCAAAACTTTTACCTCCTAATAATGGCATTCATCATGATTTAATCGGATCCTATGAAAAATAAATAAAAAATTTGAAATATTTAGAGATACACATGTTTATATAGTATAAAAACTCCCCTCCGTTACTGTTCATAAAGAAAGTTTCATTTATAAAAGAGGTATTATATTAATTTTGCAATATTAAAAAAAATTTTGCCGGGTAAAATCTACTTATTATTCTATTTGTAATTGATTCATCAAGAGTAAAGTAAAATATTTGTGAGGTATTTTTTCTTAGAATTAAATTCGTTTTGTGCAGAAATAAACTCCCCTCCGTTACCACTCACAAATATAATTATAAAATATAGAAAAAAACGACAACATAAAAATAAATAAATCAAAACTCTTTGTAGTGTCAGTATAGTTATGGTCATTACATAAAATGATGAAATAAAAAGAAAATAGTCAGTTTTAAAAGGACTTTTAGTGTGTCAGTGTTCATCGACATAATAAAAACTCCCCTCCGTTACCGCAATAAATCTAGTTTTTTGAAAGTAAATAATAATAATTGTTAATAATTTTATTCACATTGTTTTATTTAAAAACAAAGAAAACTAAAGATGTTATTAATTTATTTATAAAATTGATTTTTCTGCAACACAATGAACATATTTCGAAGCTGTCTTATAAAAGAAAACTCCCCTCCGTTACCGATAGTATATTTCCATTATACAGTACCTAAATTGCAGACTTTATTAATCATGGGATTCGTTTGAAACTCGTTACTCGGGGGTTTTCGGTTTTTAAAATTCCAAAATGGCGGATTCATCAAGAATAAAGTAAAATATTTGAGAGGTATTTTTTTCTAGAATTGAATTAGTTTTGTCCACCGCACGAAATTCCCCACCATTACGGGATACAAACATAATAAAATTTATTTTTGAAATTAGCAACCCTAAAAATACACGAGTATCTACTTTAAAATTATCCCAATTATTTCTTAAAAGTCTCCACCATATTGGATCCGACATTTTGGATTTTGGAAAACTGATATCGGATTCGTAATTAGCGACACCGAAAACCCCCGAGTAACGAGTTTCAAGCAAATACGATGAATATTTCAAAAAAGTGTTCGCCATATTGAATCCGCCATTTTGGATTTTTAAAAACTGATATCGGATTCGTAATTAGCGACACCGAAAACCCCCGAGTAACGAATTGTATGGAATTTCCATCAATTTTTAAAATATTTTAGTTGCGATAAATTTTCAACAAAAATTCTGAATAAAAAACATTAATTTTTAATAATAATGTTAATAAAGATTGTAACCACGTATCTTATAGGTTTATTAAGATCCCCCTTTTGCCACAGGATTAATAATAAAAGTGATTTTTCAACTTTTTTTATTTATAAAATTTCAATTTTGAATTTGTCCCTTTCTAGAGATTGACCCTTAAATAATTTGTTAGTTAAATTAACTGTTAAGTCTTTAAACCTAGTGATTTGGCAACCTTGTAAAATAATTTCAATTATAAATCAGCCCAAGTATATAAAATGTTGCAACGCAGTGACGTCATGTCCGGGGATATTTGACACTCTGATAACGTTCCGAGAATGCCTTTAACTAAGGAATGCTTATAATAATAAATTAGAGGGACAAAAGAAATTATTGTTTCCCTTCTCCCTCTATAAAAGAATAAACACTATAAATAATTATTAATAATTGTAACGGCGCAATCAATGCTGCCGCATCGAACCTTGCGGCAATACACAAATAACAAATATGAAAATTTGTATTCTAAAAAACATAAATAAGGCGCAATGTTGCTGCCAAGATACGTGAATGAATCCAATCTATTAATTTCAAAATTTTATGTTAATAGTTGAATGTGTGAGCGCGATTCTAAAATATTAAAACATCGACTAAGAATTACATTGAGAGGTTGTATGTGTGCGGGAGTGGTCGGCGGCAACACACACAACTGCGCAACCGCTGGTTATAAGCACCAACACACTCACTGGCTCCCTCGGTTATAGCACTAATACCTTGATGGCCTCCATGCTACAGGCACCAACACAAGCGCGCTATGCTTGCCTTCAATCGCTACCTTGTTGTGCGTAGACCTTTTAATTTCCCCTCAGGGCCCATAAGCTGTGGAATACAGCATCAAAACAAACGCACGTGCGTTACAGCTGACTCAATGGCACAATGCTTGCATGCCTTGTGCTATTTAAACCTATGCTATTTAATCTTAGGCATCAAGCTAGATGCGCAAACAACAAATTGACAATAGTTAAACATTTTGTTGTAAACATTTTTGTTACAACAAAATGCCGGAGGACATTAGGTTGTGTGTATATGTGCATACGCATTACTCAATATGTAACTACATATACAAACAAACTATAAAAAGTAGGAACAATATAATTACAATAAATAAATTATATGCACTATAATAACTAAGATAAATAATAGTTTTATTAATTAAACAATATAATATAATTATTATTTAAATTCTAAGTTATTTCAAAAAATAATGTCTAGAAAAGTATCATATTAACAGACTATTTCCGTTCTCTCAGACCTACCGTGAGATCCAAAACGTCAGCAAAAATGCATAGACCAATGGGCCCACGATTTTCTCCTACTCCTTACTCCTACTACCTAAAATTTTCCGTTTTCCCCACTTTTTGCACTAAAGGTAAGGGTTGGAGGCTTGTCGCGAAATATCAATCTTGGCAGTACGAATTCTCGCTTCTTCTCGAAGACACCTCTCCTGGTCTAACCTGGCAAGTGTTTTGGGACAGAGAAATTTCGCGAACAAAAAGCCCGTCCGCGACCCGGAACCCGAATTGCATGATTTAGGGCAGACGTTAAAATTTTTAAATCCTCTGAGCCGGTGGAGTCCAGTGCGGACTGATTTTGGAGAGATTTCAGAATTATTAATATAATATATAATTCTGAAATCTTGTTATTTATAACCGGCCGGTTGCATAGATATTGCCCGCGTCCGTTCAAACTTCAGTGGCCCACAAGGGAGATCAAATTAAATACACATAACTTTGTTCAATCGATTAAAATCATAGCTTGTTGTTTCACTGAATTTACCAGAGTCCTAACTAACCTTAACAATGAGCGACAATGCCCGGTAATTTCCGACAAAGAAGAAAACGAAATCGCAGAAAGGACAGACCCAAAAGTCAATGGTCTGAGTTAATAGAAGGAGTTAAATCAATCGAGGAAAGATATAGTTATCTTGTTTCAGAAAATTCGACATTGTCCAAACGAGCGTCTGAATTAGAGACTCAGGTAACATTCCTTAATAGTTCCTTGGCCACACTTACGCAAGCTACTTTTGCACAGTCCTTATTAGTTACTAGCATCGAGAAAAGAGCAAGAAAAATAAAATCCGTTATGGCCTTCTTGACTAAGAAATTTGAGGATTTAAAAATCGAATAGGTTTCAGTAATGACACCCGAATGGAAGAATATACTCTTTAATAATTCCGAAGTACACGTACAACGGGTAGGTAGACTATTAGCGATGCATTTTCGCGAAAGTAGGAATTTGAAAAGATCTAATTCTCAATTGAAAACTAGAATAGAGTCTCTGGAAACCAGAGTCGCACTCCTGAAATCCCTAATTGCACAGGAAAAACTAAGACACATGACTTTTTGTAAATCTATAAGCGGATTAGAACAATTAATGCAGGATCTAAATCTATAACCTCGAGCCCTTGAATATGGATCTAAACATGAAAATTACAGCCCGTTCTCCTTTTGCTGTACCTATAGAAAAAATTGTCAAAAAGGAAAACAACATATTAATAGTAGATTTCACTAAAATAAATGCACAAGTCAACAACCCGAAGTCCCTAAGTGAAACCTGCACTCTAAACGAAAAGAAAATCTAATCCCTAAAAGGCTCAAGTTGCAGGAATTCTCTGCGGTGGCGAACTGCCTGCGCTTTTAAGAGTTGCAATCTCATTTTAATTTTGAATACACATCTGTTTACATTCACTCACATTTTCTTTAACACATCTGTTTACATTTACTGACAATTTCTTTACAATTATAAGATCGTAAGTAAAAAAAATTACATATTTAGTCATATTGCATGCATTTAAAATATCCTAGCATAATCATGGCTCAACCCCCGCAAAATCTTGACGCTAGTGTAGCTAACGCCTTAGATCGATTAAATCTACGAACAAGCACAAGTAACATCCCTCTTTTCGACGGCAGAAACCCCTCTCTAAAAGAATTTCTGCAAGCCGTAGAACGTGCGGGAATTTTCTTTACGGATACCGCCGAACCAGAATTTTTTAGAGCCGTTTTAAGTAGATTACAGGGAGCAGCATGAGACAGCTGTAAAAATAAAGATTTTGATCAACTAGACGACCTACTTGATCACCTAAGGAAGCGATTCGCCCCGAATAAAAAGTACCAATGGTATTTCGAAAGCATAATAACCCTTAGGCAAAAACAAACAGAAACTGCAAGTGATTATTATGATCGGTTGCAAGGTCTTATCGCAGGTGCTCGTCATGCCCTAGAACCGAAATATAATAGGACGTTCAGGGAAGTTAGGGAAGGTGACGATGGCCCAGAACTCAGAGAGTTTAGTATAATCTTGCAACCTATTCGCGAATGTGCTCTGGACTCGTTCGTAAGGGGACTTTCCACGGAAGTATCAAAATTCGTTGATGCCAGAAATCCACGTGACCTAGACGAAGCCCTAGAGTTCGCAAAACATGCTGAAGATCGGGAAAGCTACAGCGAAAGATCGCGTTCGTCATCTTACCATATATCCAAAATCGAGGAGCGAACTCCATAGGATCCTTAGAGCAAAATCAGAGGCCGAGGACTCCCCAGTAGTCCAATTAAGCGCCCCTGAATTCAGACATGATAAAATAAGGTTCCTCGTACCATCTCGACCCATGGTATCCTTGGAAGACCATATCTACGACAGGTCCAAGCCCAAATTTCATTTAGGCATAACACCCTTGTGACCCCTGTCAATTTTGTTGATAAGGAATCACTGGAGGCTAAAAAAACCTTAAGATCTGAAATCAAACCGTTTGCTCGAGTCCTACGTATCAAATCTCGCACAAAAACCCCAGTGGCGATAGACATAATAAACACAGGGTTAAAAGAAGGATATCTTCCTCGAATCGAAACCCCTGAAGGACTTTACTTGGGTGAGGCCATTGTCACAAATAAGGATGGTGTATGCCATGCGATGGCAATCAACACTATCGAAGATGACATTAACATAACCCTTAAACCTCAGGAGTTAATCCCGTTCGATTTCTGTAAATTCCCCGGTAAAGAATTTACAGATTGTGAGGTAGAAGACCTTCAATTTGATTCAAAGCAAAACTACACCGAAAGAGTCATCAAGGTCAAGAATGCGTTATACTTGGCTCATTTGGCTCCAGACGAACGGAAGGTTGTATCGGGATGGGCGGAAGACTATGCTGATATATTTCATTTAAATGGTGAACAACTATCGTGCACTCACCTTATTCAGCATAGAATTCCGACCATTGACAATAAAATCATTCACAAGAAACAATATAGGTCCCCCGTAGAGGCCCTAGAACAAATCGACGTTCAATTATTGAAGCAGTTTAATAGCGGAATCATAGGACATTCTAATTCCCCATTCAACTCGCCATTGTTGATCGTCCCAAAGAAACTTGACGCGTCGGGTGAGAAAAAGTGGCGTGTTGTAGTAGACTACAGAGTCCTAAACGAAAACATCATAGGAGACGCTTTTCCACTGCCCAACATAACCTCAATATTTGATAGATTAGGCACTGCACGCTATTTTACCGTTTTTGACCTTGCCAGTGGTTTCCATCAGGTAGAAACTCACCCAGATGATAGGCACAATACTGCCTTTTCATCTCGCAACGGTCACTATGAGTACAAGCGAATGCCCATGGGCATAAAGAACGCCCCGCCTACATTCCAACGATTGCTAAATAATGTTTTAGGGGACATTAAAATTCTAGGGACATTAAAAGTTTTCTTGGTCTTTCTGGATACTATAGACGGTTTATCGAAAACTACGCAAAGTGGGCTAAACCTTTGACTGAACTCTTAAAAAAAGGACACCGAGTGGAAATGGGAAAAACCCCAGAAGAAAAGTTTTCGTTATCTACGACGATATTTGTGTCGTGAACCTATATACAGTATCCGAACTTTAGCGAGACCTTTAAACTAACGTGCGACGCTTCGGAACACGCTGTAGGCGCAATTCTAACGCAAACAAAGGACAGTATTGATTTGCCTGTGGCTTATTATTCAAAAGTGTTGAACAGTGCGGAACAATCCTACCCCAAAGCCGAAAAAGAGTGCATAGCCATACTGTACGCGACCGAACATTTTAAACCCTATTTATATGGTCGCGAGTTTGTTCTAGCCTGTGATTTTGAGCCGGTGCACTGGATGACCTATATTGATAATCCGGGACCACGAATTCAAAGATGGAGAATTCGTCTTCAGAATTATCAATATAAGTTTGAGTAGAAGCCCGGAAAAATCAACAGGATTGTGGAAGCGCTTTCCAAAAATCCTGTTGATGAAGGAAACGGGTCGAATTCAGATTCCAGTTGGTCAGAATCATTCTCCTCGGATCTAAAAGAGCCCAAATCTCGAAAAAGGGCAATCACTCGTAAAACGGAATCCAGTGATGTCGAGCCAAGCGAAAAGGTGAAGACATGTCGGGCATTACCTATAACGCGTTCCTCAACCAGCGAAACAAAAGAAAATGCGCGAGTGAACCCAAAGGATGAAGAAAGAAAGTCCGAAGAAACTGAAAAGGCCAGCGCGTCAACAACTCGACAACGATTTGGTAGTTTACAAGAAAAACTCAAACCAAAACAAACGAAACCACGACCTGGACCTTCCTCCAAACTTGGGACTACGCAGAAGTTGTTCAACCCAAAATAATCAGGAAAGGAACCTCTTCGTCGACCCTCCGTTACCACGGCTCCAATTGGGATAACGGAACCAAGAAAGACAATTCTAAAGCGTCCAAAGGATCCGGAACCAAGTACCAGCTCAGGACAACCAAGAAGTTCAAAGGGTCCTTCTACTAAATTCAAGTCAAATCCCACTCAGACGGCTGCCAAGGAACCTCCTCGTCGAGGACGACCTGTTGGAGTACCAAATCCGCAATGGCTGATATCGACCCCCGCAGGATATTCCCGTTAGTGAAGCGGATGAAAGCTGCATCGCCAACAGACTACGACCCCGAGGAACCACATCCCCAAAGGAGGAAACAACTAAGGAACCGTCCTATTCATCATCAAGCGATGAAAGTGCAAAAGAAGAATCGGAGGATGGAACAGATGAAGATTCGGATCCCCCAGTATTCCGAGAGGACTATAGTGCTTTTCCACATCTTCCTGTCCATGCTACTCCGCCCAAATCACCTAAGCTCAAACCCAACGCCCCTCATAGTCAAGGCCCCGACTCATACACGGATGTTTTTGTTGATGGAGCTTGTTGCGAAAATAGAGGATCCAGTCAAAAAGCAGGAATTGGCGTGTGGTTTGGCCCAGACAATCCTTTAAACATTTCTCGACGTTATAACGGACGTCAAACGAATAACGCTTCCGAAATCGAAGCAGCCACTACGGCAGCTCGACAGGCCAAAAAGGCGGGCGTCAAAAAACTAAGGATCAAAACAGATTCCCGATACTTGGTACAGAGCGTCGAGGAATGGATACCAAAATGGAAACAGAACGACTGGAAGACAAAAGAAAATAAACCGGTCAAGAATAGGAAGCCCTATAAACGACTAATTAAGGCCATTGAACCTCTTGACGTTGTTTGGGAACATATTCCTGGACATGAAGGCATCGTTGGCAATGAAAACGCGGATCGTCTAGCTAGAGAAGGCGCTCTGAAGAACCCCGAACCGGATTCGTCGACATCTTCAGAATCGGAACCAGAAGAGTTACCTCTCGAAGAAGTGATCATCACAGGTCAACGCAGAATTGATAACAGTGAGGACGAATCTAGCGAATCAGATGTTCAGAACCCGGAACAACGATCACCACTCAACGCTAAGCAGCTGATCCAGGAAGTGTCGGAGTCCGTCAATAAATTCGACCAATCGATTACGAACGCCGGATTAAATCTCTCCAATCCAACAAACAGCACTCTACTTTGGGACTATGAAGGCCTAGACCATAGTGCACGAAGACAATATGTTTCTGACGGTGAGGAAGATCAAGAACATTTGGACTATTTAGAAACTCTTGATCCTGCCGTTGGAACCGAGGACGACCTCCCCAGAAGTGTAAAGAAGTTCCTGGACGACTTTAACCGGAGCAGAGCAAAGAAACAAACGGAATCAGAAGGGCTAGCGAATGAACAACCTGAATTGCCCATTACGGTCGAAGGGTCACAGAAGCTAACTCCCATAACGAGCAAACCCACTAAATCAAGGAGACAAAGTATATTTTGATCCTCCATCATCTCCCGGGACATCCAGTGAAAGTGATCGTGATTGTGATAGTGAACCCCAAGAATTGAAACCGAACAATAGCAACCCCCTTGGTGGTGTAACAAATCAATGGACAGAACCTTTGACGTACAAACGAGACAACTATGCCCATTTCCTTTCAAAAGATTGTGAACCGGTCGATCCAATCTCGAAACTATTAGTCGCCACAGAAAATATTGACTTACAGGATATTAGGGATAGTAGACCCGTCAAAGGACAAATTTTTATTTCCCCTAACGGTAAATACAAGGTTTTTTCGATCATTGTTAAAACATAAACATAAAGGTATAGGCAAGACCTACCGACGAATAAGGGAAAGATACTATTGGGAGTCGGTATCAAAACTACACAAGAAATTTCAAAAAAATGTTATATTTTACAAAAAATAAATGTTGATATTTTAACATTTGATTTTTTTAAGCAAGTTTTTTTATACAATTAATTTTTTATGAAAAATAATTTTTTACAATTGCAAAAAAATGTACTTAAAAAAATCAAATGTTAAAATATCAACATTTATTTTTTGTAAAATATAACATTTTTTTGAAATTTCTTGTGTAGTTTTGATACCGACTCACTATTGGCCCCGAATGCGTGACGATCTTACCCAATTTATTCGAAGATGTAAGAGTTGTTTCGAAAACAAACTCGCTACGGCCCGTACAAGAGAACCGATGATAATTACCGATGCCCCGGCAATGCCTTTTGACAAGGTGTCTTTAGACACCGTCGGGAAATTGCGAACCACCCCAAACGGAAATCGGCATATCCTCACAATGCAGGATAATTTCTCTAAATACTGTATCGCGGTCCCCATTCCGAATATAGAAACAAAAACAATTGCCCATGCGGTAGCTACGAACTTATTCTCAGTGTTTGGAGCACCCCGATGTATTCTAACAGACAGGGGAGCAAGTTTTATTAGCACCCTGATGCGTAAGTTAGAAAAGATCTTTGGCGTCAAACAACTTACTACATCTGGTTACCGCCTACAAACTAACGGGGCACTTGAGAGAAGTCACATCGAACTGACGGATTATATTAAACATTACGCAAAGGATTTTGACGACTCGGATCGTTGGCTTCCGTTTGCGATGTTTAATTATAATACATCCGTTCATGAGGCAACTAATTTTACCCCATACGAACTTGTGTTTGGACATTTAGCCAAAGCACCTAGTTCGTTACCTCAAGGGCCCGAAGTCGAAACATATGGATCCTATCTGAAGGACCTAATTACACGGATGAACGAACTACAAAATTTAGCTGCTAAATATTTAGTTCGATCAAAACAACGGTCAAAAGAAATTTACGATCGTAAGGCACGACCTCTGAATGCCAAATTAGGCGATCAGGTATATGTCTTTAAAGAAGTCCGGTCCAATAAGTTCGACAAGCGAGCAGAAGGACCATACACCCTTGTAGGATTCACGGAAAATAACAATGTGATCCTCGAAACTAAAAACGGTG
Organism: Leptopilina myrica (nomen nudum); assembly: GCA_032872475.1. Taxonomy (NCBI): domain Eukaryota; kingdom Metazoa; phylum Arthropoda; class Insecta; order Hymenoptera; family Figitidae; genus Leptopilina; species Leptopilina myrica (nomen nudum). The sequence continues at coordinate 30,675,872 of CM065464.1, forward strand.
AAAGATTCGCGAAACATAGGGACAAGATCAGAGCCACCAAATTGTGAGACCTAAACCCCAGCTCTGGATCCCTTATTAACCTATTTTTTCATTTTTAGAATAACCCAAGGAAAGATGACGACTATTGCTATAACCCTGCTATGCCTATTCTCGATCCTAGCGATGACGACCAAGCAGCTGTATTACCACGATGCAGAGAGGACTGTTCCAAGTGACCGTTACCAGATCACCACTCTTAAGTCCAGCGCCGGAATATATTTCGAATATATTGGAGAAGTCAGAAGGTCCGTCAGCAACTGGAGGATTGCCGTATTCCTGGAAGTGGGCAAGCAGACTCGATTCTTCGATGATTTGAGGACCAGACTGGAACGAATAAAACAACACTGCAAACCTGACGAAGAATGCTGTAACGAGTTAGTTGGATATTATGATTGGGAAGATAGATGGGAAATGGCCGCGGAACTACAGAAACAGTTCCGAGTCCAAACCGATGAATTAGAAAATACTAAAAAGACCTTACCATCGACGATGACTACGCAAATACGAGCAAGGCGTTCGGTTCCACTACTGGGTTTCTTGGGAAAGATTGCAGGACCAATCGTTGGAGTGTTAACCTACGACGACGGCGAAAAATGCAATGCTGCCATCCAAGATCTCAATGAAGCGCAAGCCAATTTGTCACACCTTGTCGGAAAACAGACCCACGTAGTGAGATCACATCTCGAATCGTTGCACTCTCAGGTACAACAACATGGATCCTTGCTACAAGAACTGCAGAAACAACTTCATGTCTTGATTGCCGTAGGGAGTACCAAGTCGAAAGCAGAAATGGAGAGGAGAAATCTAACATATGCCATCTTCAAGGCATTAAGACTGAGACTTGATCACAGCATACAGGCCACCAACACCATATTGGAAACAGTCCACGAAGCCAGGAAGGGACATTTGCATCCTGGCCTCATAACATCTGAGCAACTGGAACCGATCCTCCGAGAAGTACAGAACAACCTCAAGGATGTTCAGTTTCCATTGACTGGACCAAGAATCAGCATTGACGAATTGATGCGCATTTCCACCATCACCATCCTGTGTGAGAACCATCAAATTAAGGTTATCATTGACATACCACTCCTAGAAAAGTACAATTATCAAGCTTTCAAATTACACTCACTCCCGACCACTCAAGAAATGCTCGAGAATGGTACTGGAAGAGCATATATAAAATCTGAATACGATTACCTTAATGTCGACGAGGATCAGCGAACGTACCTCTTGTTAAAAGAACAAGAATGGAATTTGTGTAAAACTACGACGTCCTTTCACGCTTGCCTTCAAGACGCTCCAATCTACGATATCCGTGAACGAACATCCTGTGAAGCCTTATTATTGATCAAGCCCGACTGAGCGAAGTCGGCATCCTCAAATTGGGTCCAGGATGCTCACTCAAAACAAAGGACGCTATAATTCCAGCCACCACCTCACAAGCTGGTCAATCAGAATTTATTTTTGAATCAGATCTACATCTAAATTTAACAAAACTGTCTCCAACGTTGTTAAAATATAATCACCTGCTTGGAAACACAAGAGTACTAACGAAGTCCGTTTTAGAAATTAATCCAAAGCTATCAGCATTCGAATCCAATTCGAAGACATTAGACGAATTAGAACAACAGCTACAAGAACTCGCCTTGCAACAACGCCATAGGGGAAAACACTCAATATTGGTCTATGGCTCCTATGGCGGTATCCTTTTGCTAGGTATACTCTTTATCGTATACTTATGTCGAGCCCCATTTAAAACCGGAACCTACAAGCTGTCTCAATACATTTTCTCGAAACGAAAAGATGAAACTATTCTGACGCCACTAAGAAGGGCACCGTTGATTGAAGCTCCCACACCCACGGATACCACTGGTCTATACGAGGATGTTCCGTCCTCCAGTAAAACCACTGCCAACCAGGATGTGACTGTACAATCAAAACCAGTCTTGTTCAAGCCAACAACCATCCCAAAAGGGGAGATAAAATCTGCAACTTTTAAAGATAAGTCAACAACGAAGATCAGGTGACTAACCGAAGGGTTAAGTTCAAAGCTGCATGGAATCCAGGTAGAAGAGACCTCCATTAAAATAAATCGACAACCATCCTCTCGTCAACAGTTTTCATTGAACAACACAGCAAGACAACAAGGAAGACCCTCAGCTTGAAGAGGTTAGTGCTCACAACGACCCTAATAGAAATCCAAAATTACCACTCGAGGCATCTCTGGTTTCGCAAGTCTTAATAAAATAAATAAATCAATCAATAAAATTTTATGGATAGAGAAAGAAGTCTTGAATGCGCATGATACGGATTAATGCTAAAGGTTTTCTTTTTCCAATATAAAGTTAAATAAATATATATGTGTATCTATAATTCTCTTAATTTAATTTCTATATTTCAAAGGAAAATTAAATTACTCCTAACATGAATTCAATATGAAAGACTCCCATTATACCAATATAAGGACTTTGTTTTAATTTCGTTACTACTTCACTAAAATTCCTGTTACATAAAAAGAGTAGTTTAAGAATTTATTCAGTATACAATCTAAATATTAAAATTTGGTTATCTCCAATGAATATCTACATACATGTATCTGTATATATACATATATATGTATGCGTACATGTGTGTATATGTATGTATGTGCGCGTGTATATGTGTATGTAAGCATGCATATATTGAGAAGATTTCTTGATAGGTTGTCTAAATAATAATTACTAATTTGTGTGTTAATTTTATTTTTATTATGTATACAACCATTAAGGGCACTGAAACGGAGGAACCCATGTTTGGTTTCCTAATCTAGTTCATGGATTCGAACCCATAAAGGGTTCTCACAAACCGTTTCTTCCCCAACTAAGTGAACATTGAGCGGACCAGGCGTCCGAGAGTTGGATAACCGTAGAACGTATGTACAGCTCCTGCATCTCCAGACGTACGGACGTAATTGATGAATTACCCTCCGTGGAAGATCGTGAATGACGTCCGCCTTAGAAACAAAATATATTCAATTAATATTTTTAAGCTTATTGAGATGCCTAATATAACATAAATATTTAATAACATACCAGATAAGGTCCCATTGCGTTAATACGATCCACTTCATCCAGAAAGACTTGGGTATGATTAAGACTATCCACATCCTTCCTCTCTTGGAACAATTTTACATGAATCATTTCATGTAACATGGTGCCGATCAGCTCTTCTTCAGGGAGAAGCCTATGAATCTCCCAGCTTATACGAACCTAGCGCGCGGGCAAGTCGGTGCACCCTGAGGTGGAAGTCATCTGCTGCCCCCATCGTATAGTATAACCCGCAGTTGCGAGCCTCCCGTCGAAATATATCTTATCTAATCCGTCAAATAACCCCTTCAAATCAGGTCGCCCATCAGTTGCACGCCTGGGTTTATAAAACTCTACTGTTCATTTTGGAAGGTATCTGAATATGAGTAAAACATGGTGTTAAGGGATATTTGAAGATTTTGGTTGAGTTACTAATAGACAAAAAGGTCAAGAAAAGCAAAGTTTTGCAATCAAGTTGCCTAAAATTAACAAATTCCGAGTTGCCCCACTTTAGAGCCGTTTTTGGGCCATTTCCAGCCGAAATCCGCATTGCGCCGGAATAGGAAAAATGTTGAAGCTAGGGATCCGAGGAATACCCAGGTATACTCTAAACAAAAATTGGTCAACTTTTGTAAAAGTTATTAACAAATTCCGAACTGCCCCACTTTAGAGACGTTTTTGGGCCATTTCCAGCCGGAATCCGCATTGCGCCGGAATAGGAAAAATGTCGAAGCTAGGGATCCGAGGAATACCCCGGTATACTTTAAACAAAAATTGGTCAACTTTTGTAAAAGTTATTAACAAGTTCCGAGTTGCCCCACTTTAGAGCCATTTCCGGGGCATTTCCGTCAAAATTTCGTGAAAAGTGACGCTACAGAAAAAGTTGTAGCTCTGGCTTTAGGGAACATTGCGGCATTGACAAAATTAAAATTGGTTTATTTTTGTAAAAGTTATTAACAATTTCCGGATGCCCCACTTTAGAGCTAGTTTTGAGTCATTTCCGTCAAAATCTCGTGAAAATGGACGCTACAGACAAAGTTGTAGCTCTAAGTCCGGAGAATAATGCAATGATAATTAAACGAAAAATTATTCAATTTGTTAAAGTTATTAACAATTTTCTCCAGTAATGTTATTGCCGAGCGCGCGAAGGGTTTGTCGGCGATCGCCGCCGACCACAACGGCTGCCGCGCAATGCAAGAGGGAATAATGCCCCGAGCATCTCTATGTTCTGTATTGGTTCAAGTTTTGATAATTTTTTTTAACATGAATAAAAAAAAGAAAATGTTTTATAATAATTAGCTCATTCAGGAAATTTTATTGTTTATGAAAATTATTTAATTCTGGTGAAGAGTTGTTTTCAATTTTTGAATAATTGAGTTTCTGTAATGCTTCTCATTGGAACTTTTAAAAGAAATATAATTTTTTATTGTTGATTTAATAAACAAAACAGATGGAATCAAAACACACAATTTTGATCTAATAAACAACAAAGTTACTTTATAATTTTCACTTGGTAAACATTTAACAATTTCATATCTTAATTAGCATATAAACAGATAGAAGCTAAGGGTATTCTCGTGGAGTGCGAGGAATGGAACTGAACTAATCTGATAATTAAAAAAAATTTTGTTGCTTGGTCTATAAAATCGTTATTGGAGTTTTGTGAAAGATTGGAATTCTTTTGGGAAGTTCTTTAAGTTTTTAGAATAATGTTTCTTTTATGTTTAATAATTTTAATCTTGTAGAAGTTTCACAAAGGGAACACTTATTAAATATTCAGAGAATAAGCTTAAAAACGAAAGAAGCGTAAACAACAACTATAAGGGACTTACCAATAGTAACATGAAACTTTCGCAAAATGGCAGTTTTAACCAGCCTTGGTTAATTTATAAATCCAGTAGCCGCACCTGTTGGTCACTTCACAAACACAGAAAGGCAAAAACTATAGTTACAAATAAAACAAAACATTAATAAATAAATAAAACTATTTTTTTTAACCTTAATTATTCGTATTTATGTAGTGTGCTCCGGAAAACCTTATAATAAACTGAACCACTGGAGGAAGACGCTGGACCGCGACGCACTGACATTAACATTACGTCACTAAATTATCGGTCCTCTATTGCGTTCGTACTACTCAAACACTTGCAGACACAGCATTTAAGGGATACAAACGTCTAATTAGAATAAGCACCACTGAGACGATTCGGAAATGTACTATGCTGCGATTAAAAACGCTAATAATTTCAGAAATTTTGTCTCAGGCATGAGATTGAAAATTACAAACGTTTTTAGAATTAGTTGCCATTGCCAAATTGGTTGGTATTTTATTAAGTATATTTCTATTATACAAGAATTCCTAATTTTTAAAAATTATGCATGTTCAATTTTATATGTTGGAATGGAAGTTTACAGGTTAAAATTCTTAAAAAGGGAAACACAATCCTAGTTTGTGGAGATTCAAGAATACATGTAAAAAAATAGCATTAAAAAAAGGATGTGTGGAATTCATAAAGCAGGGCATTCTATTTTTGCAAAACAGTTTCCAAAAAAATGTACTTTCTGCTTTGCATTTGAAAAGGGCATTTAAAAACTGTTTTATATATTTTTCAAACCATCCTACTGGATCCATGTGTTAAATAGAATAGAATTGTAATCACGACTCCGATAAGAACTTACGGCGAATCCATGCTATCACCAGAAATGCAGCCATTTTTTTTTGTACCATAGAATCTACATCAAATTGTGCAATTATCATTTTGGATATTTAAGGAACTGCGTTAATACGTCGTTTTAGTGTACGCATCCCTAAGTTCAAGGCATCAGGGTTTTCGGGGACGAAAACAGGAATTTTCACGGTGGATTGTTAAGATTATAGTCTTTAAACCTAGTGATTTGCAACCATGTAAAATAATTTCAATTATAAATCAGCCCAAGTATATAAAATGTTGCAACGCAGTGACGCCATGCCCGGGGATATTTGACACTCTGATAACGTTCCGAGAATGCCTTTAACTAAGGAATGCTTATAATAATAGATTAGAGGGACAAAAGAAATTATTGTTTCCCTTCTCCCTCTATAAAAGAATAAACACTATAAATAATTATTAATAATTGTAACGGCGCAATCAATGCTGCCGCATCGAACCTTGCGGCAATACACCTTTTCTTTTCCCCTCAGGGCCCATAAGCTGTGGAATACAGCATCAAAACAAACGCACGTGCGTTACAGCTGACTCAATGGCACAATGCTTGCATGCCTTGTGCTATTTAAACCTATGCTATTTAATCTTAGGCATCAAGCTAGATGCGCAAACAACAAATTGACAATAGTTAAACATTTTGTTGTAAACATTTTTGTTACAACAAAATGCCGGAGGATATTAGGTTGTGTGTATATGTGCATACGCATTACTCAATATGTAACTACATATACAAACAAACTATAAAAAGTAGGAACAATATAATTACAATAAATAAATTATATGCACTATAATAACTAAGATAAATAATAATTTTATTAATTAAACAATATAATATAATTATTATTTAAATTCTAAGTTATTTCAAAAAATAATGTCTAGAAAAGTATCATAGTAACAGACAATTTTCGTTCTCACAGACCTACCGTGAGATCCAAAACGTCAGCAAAAATGCATAGACCAATGGGCCCACGATTTTCTCCTACTCCTTACTCTTACTACCTAAAATTTTCCGTTTTCCCCACTTTTTGCACTAAAGGTAAGGGTTGGAGGCTTGTCGCGAAATATCAATCTTGGCAGTACGAATTCTCGCTTCTTCTCGAAGACACCTCTCCTGGGTCTAACCTGGCAAGTGTTTTGGGACAGAGAAATTTCGCGAACAAAAAGCCCGTCCGCGACCCGGAACCCGAATTGCATGATTTAGGGCAGACGTTAAAATTTTTAAATCCTCTGAGCCGGTGAAGTCCAGTGCGGACTGATTTTGGAGAGATTTCAGAATTATTAATATAATTTATAATTCTGAAATCTTGTTATTTATAACCGGCCGGTTGCATAGATATTGCCCGCATCCGTTCAAACTTCAGTGGCCCACAAGTGAGATCAAATTCCCTATCTATCTATCGGTTGTATAGATATTGCCCGCATCAGATTGATAGAGAAGAGATCCACAAGTGTGATCGAATTTCTTATAAAACTGTCGGTTGCATAGATATTGCCCGCACCAGTTTTCCTAGGAATAGATTCGCAAGTGAGTTTACACAAAGGAGGAACGGCCGGTTGCATAGATATTGCCCGCGTCCATTCCCCACAAGTCCAATCTCGCAAACAAAAGAAAATTGCGCGAATCAGACGTCGCGATTTTCAGTATAAACAAAAGCAAAGGAATTTTCGCCGGACGGAGGTTTGTGATTCGAAAGAGGAATAGCTCCGCCGGTAGTTTGTAAGTAAATAAGTATCGTTCTGTCACATATTCTAACACACACACTTTCTATTTGTAACACACTATAACCATTCTGTATTTAAAGGAATTTTGCTGTTTAAAAAAATAAATCATATATTCGTAAAATCAATTTCTTTACTTACCTAACTAAACCTGAAATTCAAGTCATTTTCAAAATTAGTGCATTTAACGAAACAGAAGGCAACTTTTAAAAGTAGGATAACGTCCCCACAAAATAAACAAGGTCCTTCAGACCTTGGCAGCTTGGAGCCTCCCCAAATAAGAATTTAGAGCCATCTCAAAAGCTCAATATTTAAATCAATAAATTCTCGTTTGTAACATTAACTACTTTATGTTTTGAAGAAAACAGTCAAATCTTTTTGATTTGATAATTCTAATTTATTTAATTGTTTTTATTATTATTGAAATATTTTAAAAATTATTATAATTTATTTTAATAAATTTTAAATTAATTGATTTGAGAAATTTCTGTTTCATTGTTACTGCTGTTATCCTGTTTTGGAATGTAATATATTTTCTTAAACATTTCGTAGAATTTTGATATTGAATTTTTTGACATTTTTTGCCCCCATTCTGTTTGAAAAAAAGTTTCTATTTTATGTCTTGGATCCAAAACTAGAATTGCACATTAGATTCAATTGCATTTCTTATAATGCTTTAGTAACTTTTATCTAGCCGCAAAAAGAGCGTTTCGCAATTTTTTATTTAATTAAACAGAGATTTAGTTCATCCAATTTTTTTATTCCATTTTCAATTTGATCCAGTAGCAAATTTAATCCAATGATTACCAGCGGAATTGTGACCTACTTATCACCGCACACAGCATCTAATAAGACTTTAAAATATTATAAATATTTATGTGCAGCATGCAAGAGAGCCCATTCGGTATCAGTGATTAAAAAATCTTGCAAATCTTGATTGTTAGAACACAACAATTTCAAAGGTTTTTTCATCTTCAAGCCTTTTCCAATCATGTATTCTGTTGAATTCCAGCGGGTTTTGACATCAGAACTTGGCATCATCATTTTTACATTGAGCGTAATACAACAACATTCAAACTTTCGACGTAATTGCTCACTGAATTTTAATTTTTTAAATAAAAGTCTCAATTTCTTAATTGGGGATTCGTACTTTACATTATTTTCCGCTTCGTTTTGTAAATTCAATTCGGCCAAAAAATCCTGAGCAGCTAAATTTGAAATATGCGCAACGCACCGAAAATGCTGATTTTGTGAGTCAAAAATAATCCATCCACGTCCATTAGTACAGAAAATTCTTGAATGAAGGTTGTATTGTTGGCCGCATTATCTAAGGTTATACCTTCAATTTCTTCCATTAAGCTGTAATCCTTAACGCAATCATAGAACATTTTAGCTATACTTTTTCCCGTGTGTGGTCCATTAGTTATTGGACAAATAACAAATAACAAAATTAATAATACAATATATTAAAAAGTAAAAATTTTTATGTTTTGATCTAATATTATATTCATTTACTAGGGGAGACTGGGGCGAAAAGTTAAAGTGCCGAAACCGTTAAAATTCATTTTCTTTCGAACGGGAATAGCTAGAGCATTATAATTTTAATTATAGAAGAGTATTATCACCCTAAATAAATGTCCGGAGTTGTGTGCAATTCTGTTAATTTTTGTGGTGTCTATATTGAAAGTTTTTTTTTAACCTACTTTTGAAAATTTTTTCGAAAAAGAAAATATCAACTTTTAAGTATATTTTTTGCATTTATCCTCACCGCGATTTTTTACTTCATTATTTGGGTCCCCTGAGGAGATACCTAAGGGTATTTGCAAAATATCTTTAGTCAGATTTTTTATATTTTTTGTTAAAGCCAAAAACGCACCCTGGGGCGAAAAGTTAAATAATGGGTGGAGCGAAAAGTTAAATGTATTTTTACATGTATTAAATTTTTTTTTTATTTTTCGTTTTTTTAGGTTTATTTGTTTAAAAATTATTTATTTAACATTCAGCAAGTAGTCTGTCAAAAAAGAAGACCGTTCAGATTAAATAAACCAAAATTTTTTTTTTTTTTTTGGAATTTCAATTTTTTAACTTTACAACTATTCTACAGATTTTGTTAAATAAACAAAGATCTTTTATTTACTAAATTACTTGTTTACGTATACTTTAACTTATCTAATATTTATCACCTATCAGAAAATAGTTTTAGTAGGCTAAAAATAGAAGGACAAAACATGTATTTTATGCCACAATATCAGAAACTTTTTTATTGAAAATTGTAGAGAACAAGTTGCCCTACAATATTGATATACAAATATTTGCATCTAAGCGGATTATATTTCAAAAAAAAATCATTTATGCAAAATTTAGCTTTATGCCCCAGTCTCCCTAATTATTTTAATTTAATTTTAAAATTATTTTTTAATTATATAATAAATTTTTTAAATTAAATATAATTAATTTGTTATAATAACCAAAAATATATTTTAAAATAATAAATATAATTTTATCGAATTCTTTTAAACGAACCGTTAATTCCAAAATAGGACTTGCCAGCCACCGATGACCAACTATCTAAATCAAATGAGAATTTTGATCGGTTCTTTTGAAGAACTTTTTTCAGCTCTTCTTTCATACTCTTAAATCTTGTAGATGTTAGACTCCTCAACTCAGTTCTTAATGGAAATTTAGCATCTTTGTTGATATATTTAAAAAAATTTTGAGTTGTTTCGTCGTTGACAAAAGTTATTGGCAGGTATTTCTTCGCTATCCATTCAACAATCATTTCATTTAGTTTCACTTAATCAAATTTCTGATAAAATAATAATAAAATTTATTTAAAAATACGAATTACAATAATTAATAACAATAAACAGTGTCTAAAACCCGGGAAATAACTGGGAATAAGCAAGGAATTTTCTGCCAAACCGTGAATTTTTTCACCAAATTAATAAAAATTTTATTATTTTTATTTGTTTTTAAAAAGTTGCTTTTTATTTCAATTTTTATATAAAAACATTTTCTAACAAAATTTCTAATTTTTAATTTAATTACTTTAGTTTAATTAATTAATTTTATTTAATTTAATTAATTCTATTTTTTTAATTTTCTAATTTCTAATTTTTCTAACAAAATTAAATCGCTTTTTTATTTCTTTTTTTATACAAAAATATTTTCTCTAAATTTGAATTTGTTAAAAATAATTAATTTGATAGTAAAAAATCAGTTACTGATTCGAATGTAGGATGTAAATAAATTTTAAAAATATTATCCAATTTAAAGAAATTTTGGGAAATTGTTTCAAAAAAAAATTTAATTTGTTAAAGAATTTCATTTAAAAATTTTTAACACATCGAATTTTTAAAGTATTTTGATTTAATAATTTAAAAGTAATTGAAATTTATAAAGAGTCATATTTTAATGTATTCATGTTTTTTAGTTCTAATGTAATTAATAAGAATTTTTATTAGTGAATTTAAAAAAATATACAGATTTAGCATTTTATAATAAAATTGAATTTTCGCAAATTTTTTTTAAATTCTGAAAAATGAGATTTTTTAATCATTTCAATTCTACTGTTTCAAGATAAATGAATTTTCTAAACAAATAATTAAAAAAAATTTTTAATAACTAAAATTTCTTTACATTCATTCTTCTTTCTTTACATATATGAGTCAAAATACGTGAAGTGTACCCGAGATTCTCAATTTGCCTATATATATTTAACAATGATTGGAATTGACACATAATTATATGTTATTTAACAGGTTTAAACGATTTTTTAAAAAAATTAAATTTATTTTAATTATAAACAATTGAAGTTTTTTGCAGTCTTTAATTAAAAAATTTATATCTCGGGTTAGAATCAACGAATCTTAATGAAATTTTATACACAAACTTATGAAATATTGTAGTTTAAATATAAATTATCAAAATAAAAAATTATTGAAATTTAGTAATTGTTATTGCAAAATTAATTGTTTAAATAAAAAAAACAATGTTCTCAACATTTTATAAAGTTCTCGTAAAATCTATTCGAAAGGATATTTCATAAGCTTTTATTAACCGTTTTGAAAACCTATAAGTCGAAATTAGCAAAAAAGTTACAAATTTTTTTCTATCTCGCGGTACGTCTCTTAAGCGTTCTCCCGCTATAGGACTACGTCTTACCGGTCGACGTTTATGTCATCTTTAAGATTATTTGTGTATTTTTTTGTTTTGTTTATTAACACATTAATTAATTATTAAAACGTAAATTAGGTTAAGTAATTTATTTAATTAAATTTAAATAATTAATTCAATTAATTAAATATATCTTGTGATACGTTGAAAATTAACGAAAAGTATATAAGCTAAAAATAAATAATAATTTCGTTCAAGAATAAAGTCTATTAAAATTTAGTAAAAATAAGATAATATATCTTCCTCACTACAATCTATTTTACAATTATGTGTTCTTGAGGAAGTGTATCAGCAGAAAAAAATTTACAATAAATACTTTTTTTATCTTTAACATAAAAACAATTATATTGGCGTGTTTTAAGTTCGAAAAATAAGCACTTTGCGACTTTGCAATAAAATCATGCTTTAATAAAATTGGCAAATCTTCTTTTAGTTTTCGAAAAAATTCTTCTATGCAATCATTCTGCTGTTGAATCTCACATCTAAAGAACATCAAGTAACATTAAAAAAAATAATTTCAAACATTTCACGACTTAAACATTATTATGTTTTAAGACGATAATATGGTTGTAGGTCATTCCTTGACCTAAATCTGAATAAATAAAAATATGACAATTTTTGTTGTTGTTAGAAAGTAAATACACTGAGAAAACATTATACTTAATTCAAATAGAAAAATAATTTTAAGTGATTTTGTTTAATTGGAATTATTTAATAAAACATTAAATTTAACGATTTATTAAATATTTAAAACAACCGTGTGATGAAATCATATAATATTTTAATTAAAATTAGTTTGTAAGCTTAATCCCAATATATAGAAAATATCTACTGCTTTGATGCGAAAGTATTATTTGTTTAAATAATTATATTTAGTTCAAACATATTTTTTGTTTTGGTTTAAACAAAAAATATGTTTAAAAATTTTATGTTTTATTCAAACTTAAAAGTCGATTATGAATAGTTTAAAATCAACCATAATTTAGGTTTGAATTAAATACATTATTCTTTTAAATGAACCAAAAAATATGTTTGAATTAAACTTAAATATGTTTGACTGTATAGCAAAGATATTTTAAGTTTGATTTAAAACTTGAAAAATACATTATTTTGACTGTAAATCTAACAGAAATATATCAAAAACTATTAGATAGATACTTAAAAATAAAATTTTTTTGGAAACTTTATTTCTGATTACGAATTTACCTGTCGGTGCTGATCCATCCATTATATTTGATTTCGATTATTGAATAATCCGAAAATAATTGGTGTAGCTTCTCGCAAAATACTTTTGAACCGGGGCATTTATGACAAGTCAATAAATAACAAGATGAGGAAGATTCTTCACAAGTAATTTCATTTAATGCATCCTTGTATGAAGTCATGAAATCGTATTGGTGCTTTTTGAATTCAGATTTCAGACCTTGAAATTTCAACTTCACATTTTGGTGAATCTTGCAGACACACACATTATGACAACCATTTTTGTTCGCCAAAACACACTGTTTAGGTCTCAATTTTGTAAACATTGACAAACTTATTTTGTCATTTGGATATTTAGTTATGAAACTGGAATGGAGGTCTTTTAAATCGTGCAGTAATTATTTGTTTTTGTACGTTTATACGCCCTGTTTCTGTTGGTATTGAAATACAGTCTTTTTCCCCGGCATTATTCGGCTAGCTTCTTCTGACAAATAAAAACATTTTGCTTTTTCCACGATTTCAGGATTCATTTTATTTCCTTTTCTCTTCTTCGGGCGAGATTTGTATCCATCTGTTTTACGCAATTTTTTCGCTCGAGATGCCATACGACGGGAAACATTAAAATATGTACGCATTTGACGAATACTTAACTCTGTCGGAAGAGTTGTTAATATTTCTATCTTTTCTCCATAATTTGTAGCTCTCAATAATGCATCATTAACATCAGAAATTAATTGTTCGTTAATTATCGTTGCGTTGGTATTTTTCGTATTCCCCGCCGAGACATCAGTCACTATTGCTTCATTAATGGTGTTTTCAAAGGATTTTCTCTGACGTTTTGCGATTCTTTCCAGTGAAGAATTTTCCCGACTTTTTAATTTAACTTTACCCATTTTCAAATCATAATCAAGTTTTTTAAATTCACATGTAGAATCTTTTTTGTTTTGATCTGTATATAAAAGTAAATTAGATTAGAAATAATTAAATTTCAATCATTATTTTATAAAATAATCTGTCATTAAATATATAATAAAAAATTGAAATAAAATGAATAGTAAATAAAATGTAATAAATTTTATAAGAAAAATCAATCAAAATGTGTATTTAATTTCATATTATATTATTGTTACCTGATTCTTCTTCTGTGATGTACAATTCATTTTGAACTTCACTATTTTCTGATTCTATTAGAAAAGTTTCTTTAATTTCTAGACCTTTCTTACTAATATCAATTCTGCAGGTGTCGCAAACATATTGTCCAATCAAGGAACTAAACACAGTCTTCCAATCCTTTGTAACACATTTTACATTTTTTTGAATTGATTTGTGCTTCACTTTTAAGAGAGGATTACAGCACATTGTTTTTTTTATTTAAACAATTAATTTTGCAATAACAATTACTAAATTTCAATAATTTTTTATTTTGATAATTTATATTTAAACTACAATATTTCATAAGTTTGTGTATAAAATTTCATTAAGATTCGTTGATTCTAACCCGAGATATAAATTTTTTAATTAAAGACTGCAAAAAACTTCAATTGTTTATAATTAAAATAAATTTAATTTTTTTAAAAAATCGTTTAAACCTGTTAAATAACATATAATTATGTGTCAATTCCAATCATTGTTAAATATATATAGGCAAATTGAGAATTTCGGGAACACTTCACGTATTTTGACTCATATATATAAATAATTAAATTTTTTAAAGAATTTTATTTAAATTTTTTGAAAATAATCAAGAGAAATTAGTCACCATAATTATAATTTTATGTTTAAAGATTTCTTCGTAATATATTCAATTATTTCCATAAATAGTAAAACTCATTGCAGAATTTAAATTATTTTTAATACAATTTTAATCGAAATCCCCGAAAAATGTAATTATTTAAAAAAATTGGTTAAAAATTTGTCGAAAGAATTAAATTATTCTAGAAACTGTACAAAAATTATTCTTAATAATTCTCCTTAAAATTTCAATTATCTTTATAAATAATTAAATTGTTCTCCACTATTCAATTATTTTCAAAAATTTTTAATAAAATTTCATTATATAATAAATTAATTATAGTAAATAAAATTTTATAACATTTTTTGCAAAACTCTAATTAGTATCAATACATTTTAATAAAATTGAATTAATCAAATTTTCAATTATAATTATGAACAAATAAAATTATTTTCAAAAATTTTTTTAAATTCTGTGTTTAAGGGGGGAAAATTTTAAAGTTTACATATGTAGTTTCTATTTGAACTAAAAAAATTCCAAAGAAATAGTGAAATTCGATAATTTTGAGTGATAAAAACAGAAAAATCATTTTTTTGAAAACAAAATAATGACTTTAACTGGATCTCAAAATTGTAAAAAAAAAATTTTTTTAATTTTTTTTAGTTCAACTAGAAGAGGGATTAATACTTAGTAAAACAAGCCATCATTTATTAAAATCGGTCCAGTCGTTTTCTGTCAATCCTGCCCATGAGTTAGTAAATTTCGTAAAAAGTGAAATTCGAGAAAACGCGCTTTAACTGTCGCGCTACCGACGGGCCACCCGGCGGGTGGCCATGCAATTATTGATGTTATAAATCTGCTCGAATTTTGCATAAAAAATTGCGATTTTAAGTCACTGAACAAAATTTTATCTACTTTCGAAAAATAAAAAAATTATTTTTTTTACATTTCCTGTAGTTTATTTATAACAATTCAACAATTGGTTGTAACCTTCAATGTTTTTTAACTTAACTTTTTACACTCGAAAAAAATCAACGAAAAACATGAAAAATAATTTAGATTGGCCTCTAAAACTTTAGGTACATATTCTTGGATGTATTTTCTAAAGATTTAAGCAACATTGTTTTTATAAAATGTAAAGAAACTCTTGAAAATAATTTAATTATTCCTATAAATTCTAATAAAAATGTTAGAAACCATTTGTTTTATTTATGTTCGAAATCAAAGAAATTTAAATTTATTGAAATAAAAACCAAGAAAAATTAGAACAAAGCCAGGAAAAAAACGGAAATTTTGTTGAACGAAAATAGTAGACACTCTGAAAAAGCTTCATTTTAAAGTTAAAAATACAATTATTAAATTTTTAAATTTAAATGAACTGTTTTATATTTTCTATCATTAATAAAAATTATTCTTAAAAACAAGGTACGTTTTAAAATTAAGAAAATAAAAAACATAGTGTTACAATTTTGTTAATTACGAAAACAAATTTGCAAAATCATTCTAATTTTCAAAAGCTATAAATTGATTATTTTAAGTTACTTATGATAATTTAATAGCATGTTATTACTTCTTGACTGTTTCCAGTGTTAGGGAAAGCCGAAGGGCTGTTCACTCTCGAATACAAGATTCGTAAGGGAATGATTATTTACGAATACAATG
This sequence comes from Leptopilina myrica (nomen nudum), assembly GCA_032872475.1. Classification (NCBI taxonomy): domain Eukaryota; kingdom Metazoa; phylum Arthropoda; class Insecta; order Hymenoptera; family Figitidae; genus Leptopilina; species Leptopilina myrica (nomen nudum). The sequence goes on from CM065464.1 coordinate 30,692,176, forward strand.
AAATCCGTGGAGAAACCGTCCGAAATTTAAGAAATCATAAGGATTCGCCTTTTACGAATCCAAGCGATTTCATGTGAATCCAAGATTCAGAGAATTCGTCCCTTACGATTCCATGTGAATCCATGCAAATAATAATAAATTTTCAAATTTTTGTTGAATTGGATTCTGAGTGATCAGCCCCTCGGGGAAAGCTAATTGAAATTCATCTTCGTGGTAATTTAGTAAATGTCTCTTGACGCCTGTAGTGTTGCCGTCTTTCATTTTTATAATCTTCTCTGTTCCTTTTTGTTGCAGACATTTTTTACACTTTGCAAGTTTATCTTTCGTGCCTGGTGTCAAGCAGTATTCAAAAGTTGCATTAAGAATTTCAACTTTTCTTTTCTTTGCCAATGTGTTTGGTTCGAAATCATCATTAAGGTTAAGACTATTTAAATAAAAAGAAAAGTAAATTATGTTGCAAAAAACATATACATATAATCATTTATAGGTTTACGAAAATTAAAAACAATTATTTTTATTTACCTAATAATAATTATTATTTTACGGATAATTTAAAAGAATTTAATTATTTATATCAATTATTATTCAATATTAATTAATTTTATTTATAAAATATACAATGTTAACTACAAATATTAGGTACTGACTTTTCTGAACTTGCAATTACTTCCTGTTTTTCGTTGATCATTTAAAAAATTTTATTTAAATAGTAATATAACTTTTCATTTAAAATGTCATATTTTCTTTTCTCGAGAAATATTAATCGTTTCTTTACAAATTTCGATCGATTAAATATTTATTAAAACAAAAGAATATTTGAGATTCTCAGTTAACCAAATTTCTCAAAATTCGAGCGAGGCCTAGAAAAACAGACGAAATACTCGTATCGTCATGCAACAATAGTTTTCATTTATCTAGAAATTTCTAGTGTGGTTAGCCTTACTAATTCATTATCAGCGCCCCGTTTCACATAAGGCGAAGTGGAGAAATTTCTACACGGAAATTATCTTTGTTATACAGTCAACCAAAAATTATCTTTAAATTAAACAAAATAATTTTGATTTAATACATAGTAAATATCATTCAATAAAAATTATGTTTAATTCAATTATAAAATATGTTTAATTCAAACATTTTTTTTGTTGACTACTTATTTTTGAATTAAAAAAAAAATTTCTCAGTGTAATAATGAGGCAAAAATGTCTTGTTAAATGTTTTCGATGGTCTTCTAAATTTCTAGAATATTTTCAACAAATATTTATCGCTCAACAAATGCATCACATATAAAAGTTGTTCAGTTATTTTTGTAGTAATCCTTAATTAGCCTTAAATTTTTTTGTCTCTTAAAAGTTACTTAATTTTTATATACTGATTATTTTCATACAACGGTATTTTCCGGCCAGCTTCACGGACGTGGTTGACGTGTTGCACACGATGTTTTTTGTTCAAATTACGCATCACTTAAATAAATCCAAAAATGAATTTGTACTTTGAAAATACCTTGAATGTATTTCTTAATTACTTAGTAATTTAGTTACTACATTATAAAGTTAATTAGTTAGAAACTAAGATAGTAAGAAACCAAGACACGAGGGGATATTTACTTGTGTATTGGCGTGTACGTTTCTCACGTAATAGTCATGTCATAGAGTGTAATAGATCATTATTACGTCAGTGTAATACCACATAATATAGAAGTAATACACCAATATGGTGTATTAGATTGTACACCTATTTAACCAGTAATTACTCCCTCGCTAAGACAGTTAGTTACTAAGTTAGGTAATAAATAATTTAGTTAGTTAGTAATTGTTGACTTGGTTTTGATTTGAAGTAGTAGAAAGTGATAATATTATAATTATTAATGTTTATTTAACACTTTAAAAGCGGAAAAGTTAAATTTTCGCCCGCCTCAAAATGATTTCCGTTTTGGCGTGGCATCCCTCATGCATACAAAATACAAAAATACTTTTACTACAAAAGAAGTAGGTATAAAATTTGGAAAGAATATTTTTAATAAAATATAACTTATGGTTTAAAATTTACTACATTATTGTTAACCAAGAATTATTAATTTAGATAATTTAAACTACATTTCTTTTCCTATCGTTCTTATGTCATCGACTGAAGAAATAACTCAGCCTTCAGGAGTCTGTTAATGGTTCAGAGACTGAGTGACTCGTGACGGGAAATGGGATATAATTAGAAAAGATGCTCCGATTGCATTCCCGTTACAAGCGACACCGACTCCTTATAGAATAGATTGACCATCTATGTGTACATACAAACCACGAATGTAACCAATTATTTATCCGTGGACAATTAAGCGCGTCCGATGCAAATCGGACGCTCGGATGTCTAGAATGGGAGCCCCGTGGCTCGTTAATTCTTTTGCCTACTTTTCTACGCGACGCATTTGACTTGGCCGCCTTTCACGTATAATTTTGTATTGCCATTAAAGACGTATCTCTTAATAAGTGACTATTATTAAAATTATTTTGGTAGGTATTTACATGTCCATAAGGAAAATTAAATTTCTCATTGTAATAAAATATTAAGTTTCCAAGTTTACCATCTTACATAACCGAATATGTTCTTATATACGTCTATAAGGAAGAGACTTTTAGGATTATGTAAAAGCTTTCTTTTGTTACTCTGAGAATAAGAGATACATTTTTAATTGAATGACATCGATTCTAATCCAATAATGCTATAAACTGTGGAGTAAAATTGTCAATTACAGAATGATAAGATCTTTTTCAAGAGAAAAAAAGGAAGAATTATCGGAGAAAATGCTAAGATGTTAATATACGATTATGAGATTCTCGAATAGGGATAACTGTAATTTGCATTTAAGATAGTGTGGTGTGTAGTGTAATTTGTAGTTTTTGCAACGTTTTATTACTTGCAATTGTGACAGTAATTGAGTAAACTTAGATCTAAGAAAGGATGCTTTTTTATGACTTATGACAGCTGATGTAACCGTTGCGACAGTGAATACGTCGTAAACAGCACAACATAGAACTTTCGTGATACCATAATCATCGACATTCTCCAAATGATTCCAATAAATTTCACATTTTTCAGAAACAATTTATTTTTAGCAACATGAGAATAATCTTTGAATCACAAAAGATAAATATAAATTAATTATAACATTTGACTTTTAATTTCACTTGTTAAATTTCAAAATGCAAAAACTTATCCCTCACATCAGAAATAAGTTTAATAATTTATTTATTTATTTAAGTAGTAAACGGGACTACGCCCTTTCGTACAAAGTACTCTTAATACTAAATTTATTGTACTAAGCAAATTTACTGAATATAAAAAATGAAACATAAGTTGCTGAACTCAAAGTAATGAATTACATATCTTTAAAAACAAGCCGATGCAAAATTGTGTGAAATCTTGTAGAGTTACGGTCAAAAAAATCAATATCATTATAAACATCATTTGCTTCTCTACTAAGCCTGGTCATCAAAGAATGATTTCCATAATTCGTTCTATGAAATGGAACAGAATAAAGAAAAATGCCTAGAAGCTCTTAATGGCACACGTAAATTAATTAGAGATATTAGTGACTGACAAATAAGGAATCCATTAAACAATTTATATAAAAATGATAAATCAATATATAGGAATCTTAAAGAAACCCTTGGTACATTTAGCACAGAACGCAAGCTGCAGTAATCATGAGCATGGAAATCGAATGGCATGTGAAGTTGACGCGCAACAAAATGAAGAAACCTATTCTGAATTCGTTTAAATCTTATAATATTAAAAGTGTAATATGGTACCCAAATGACTATAGCATACTCTACTGTTGATCTGACCAATGAAAAATACAGAGTTTTTAACGTTGATCGATTATGAAATGCAGATGCATTTCTAATTACAAATCCCAGAGATCTCAAAGATTTAGAGATAACTTCTGAGATATGTTCATCATAATTGAGATCTTTATCAATGAAAAGCCCCAAATCTCGAACCTGAGTCACTCTGTTCAATCCAGTTGAACCTACACTGAAAAAAAAAATATTCTGAATTTTAGAATACATACTAAAATAGGTGCCAAGGATATTCCCCACTTAAATTAAGTGGTATATATTCTTACTATTAGAATATATTCTTATTGTAAGAATATTTCCCACTTAATTTAAGTGGGGATCTAACCTGAGCTGTTCAGAATCGGGACAAGGGTTATCTGCATTAATTGATTTAAAAAATTTCAAGTCATCTGCGTACAACAAAAATTTAGAATACTTGAAAACAAGTTTTATATCGTTAATATATAAGACAAATAATAAAGGACAGAGATGAGATCCTTGAGGAACTCCCGAAGTAGATTTAAACGCATCAGAATAGGCATGTTCAACTCTCACTATGTGAGGTCTATCCGTAAGGTAACTTTTAAAAAAATAAATTAAATTTCCAGACATGCCCATGATTCTCAACTTATGTAAAAGAATATTAGTAGTTTTTGTTTGTTTGACCGTATTAAATATTAAACCGTAAAATAGGCCTTTTTCATTATCTTACAAGTAAAAGAATATTGTTCATCAATAATAATGTTTGCTGTAGCTAAATAAAGATAATCGTGTATTAAACTTTCGAAAACCTTTGGTATAGCGCTAAGAATTGTTATAGGTCGATAATTTTCAATGTCATTTTTGTTTCCACTTTTATATACCGGGAAAAAAAGTTCCCAGATGTTTCAGGAATTATTTCCTAATTGTTGGATACGATGTAACAACACTGAATTAGCAACGAACATTCAATGGTAATCAATGAATGTTTGACAGAAATTCGGGAACTGTATTAGAAAAAGCTATAAATTGTCTAATAGTCTTTTTTCATTACTTTCTCATATAAAATTCTTGGCACTGGACACAACTGTTTCTAAAAAGAAGAAGAAAAAAACAGCCAGTAAGACTTGCGCGCCTTTTAAATTTATTTAATGCTGAGTTATTTAATTCGCCAGTTTAGCTCAGTTGAGTAAGACGCCGGACTTCCATCATTGGGTACAAGAGTTCTGTTCCAGCGATCGTTGATTTTTCTCTAATACGGTTTTTTCTATTTCACACGGAGAGAAAAATCAGCCTTTTACATTATAGGAAGGTTAACATTTAACGCACAGAACTTTTATATGCCACATAGGCGTAAAATTTGAGTAATTTTAGTACAACGTAATGTCTATTTACCAGGAAACTTTTCAATGCTAATAAAGTTTGTCAATATAGCCTTTTATTGTATACTTATTATACTTAAAATATAGCGACGCTACGCTGAGATTTCACGTAACATCATCCTACTACGATCGCAGAAGTTCTGTGATTTTTCGGTATTAGACCCTTGCAATTGGCGATTAGGCCACGCCTACCTTTACTGTTGGAAGTAAGTGTAAGTATGAGTGAGTGTTCACATACATGCAATTTCTCCAGGAACAGTAATCAAGAGCAGATTTTCGGAAAACGGTCCTCATTTTGGAGGACATTTATCAAATATTTTGATAAATGTTAAATTGATACCTTGGTAATCACATTGTTTATTAATTACAAAAAATGGAAACAAATTTTTAGCTACTAAATATGACATCTGAAAATACCATGAGTTAAAATTGAAATTATCTGAACCACATGTTCTCTTACTTGTGCATACACATATTTTAAAAAAATTGTATTTATTCAATTTTTAAAACAAGTTTTTACTTAATTATATAACTGTGATAATATTGTTACCAATCACATCATGTAATAAAGTGCTAAATTTTTTTAAATCAATTTTTTTAATCAAATTTAATTTAAATTTTATATGTAATTTGTGAAAATGATTTTTACAATTAATTTATAAATATAATACCAATTCTTTAAAATCTATCTGGAAAAACAATCAAAGTGCTGAAAAATTTGCCCTATAACAATTTTCAAAAGCAATATTTTTAAAAATAAGAAATTTAATTTTAAATTTGACTTATATTAGTACGCTAAAAATTTTTAATTGAGATGTTTGAGATAATACAATTTATAGTTAATTAATTCTTTGAATAAAAACTCAGGACCTATCAATTGCCGGTTGATTGCTCGTATTTCAAAAAATATTTTTGTATAATGTGTCTATGCTATTATTTAAATTAATAAAAAATTAAAGTAAGGTACTAATTTCTTTCTATATCTATAAATATTATTATTCTGCTTTAAATTTGAGACGCATATTTTACTTTAAAGCTTTAACATATTAATTACATAAAAGAGGCACTTTTAATGATTTATATACGAATATTATTCTGGCAATTTAAAAAGCCACTTTAATAATTAAATCGACTTTTAATCTTAAAAATCCGCATGAAAGCGTGAAGTTTCTAAAAAAACAAAAGACGATCTTATTGATTCGTTTGCAATTTTATCTTTTTCCAGTAACTCGAGTCGAATTTCGCCTGCATTTTGTCAGAAAAATCTACAGAATTTCTATAATATTGAAGGTTACTAATTTTTCTTTTTTTTAAATTAATTCTTGGAGTTTTGCGCATTATAACATCGAAATTTAATGTTTCAAAAACATTAAGAACATTCTTCAATTTGCAATTGTTTAAAAGAATAGTTAATAACAATTATAAATTTTCTTTTTTTAGAAATCGCTTTTTTATTCCTTAAAGTATAGACTTTAAGCTTTAATTTAAAAAAAATTTACTTAATTAACATTTTTTGGTTCAAAGTAATAATAAAATGAAAATAAAATGACCCAAAACTTTAACACCTGATTACTTCAAAAATAAATTTTTTTTTTGAAAAATATTTTAGGGGCAAAAAGTGTACTCATATATCTACCAAAAATCATACATAACATGAAAATTGGAGACAAAAATTTTTCAAGTGGCCGGTTTCACTTATTTTGGTCCAGGTGAATATATATAAAAGTTAAGTGTGCAACAAATAAATATATGCTTGGTAGGCGTGAAAATATGTAAATATGTATATATATATATATAAATTCGGCCTAAAGTGTATTACGATTTTGTTATATATTCTTGACATAGTTAAAAATATCCGTATCACTGTAAACATAGTTTACAATGATTTTACAATGATTAATCCTTAACCAACCAATCATGACCGGTTAAACTGATATTAATCATTATTTAACTTTTAATTAGAGTTGGTGAAACTGTCCCTAAATCTAAATAAACAAAAATTTCACTAATTTCAATACAGTGGCCCACTTTTCTTTGATAAATAAGTGGAATTTAACTGAAAATTAGTGGTTTTTGCTAATTCTCAGTGAAATGACACTGATGAATTAAAGACAATTAGACCACTGAATTGAAATCAGTGAAATGGTCCCTAATAAAGAAACATGTATAACTTTTAAAAAAAATTTCACTCCATTTGTTGTAAATAATTTATAAAGAAATAATAATGCACTCTCATGTACCTATTTGAGCCCATCATTACACAAATGAAAATTTTAGCAACATGATTATTGGAAGCAGGAAGAGCTAAATCAAATGATGACTTATGACGTCAAAAATTGTTTAAAAAATAATTTGTTTCTAAAAAAGTAAAAATTGTTATAAACAAATCATTTTTTAAAAAGTCTTACATGTTCCTTTAGTAATTTTTCGCGTAGGATTAAACAGCGTTATTATTTTTTTAAATTTTATTAATTTTCTCTATTTATTAATAACAATTTTTGACGTCAAAAATCATCATTTGATCCGCAGTCCTGTTACCAAAAATAATTTTGATAACATTTTTATTTGTCTAATGATGGGCTCAAATAGGTGCATGAAAGTGCATTATTATTTGTTTATAAATTATTTACAACAAATGAAGTGAAAGTTTTTTAAACAGTTGTACATGTTTTTAGTAATGTTTAGCGTAGAATCGAATGGCCTTATTAATTTTTAAAATTTTACCAATTTTCTTTATTTGTTTATAACAATTTTTATAAACAAATTATTTTTTAATCAATTTTTAACGTCAAAAGTCATTATGAAAAAAATTGAAACTCGGGAAATTTGTTGTTCTATCAAGTAGAAATGTGCCCCAAAAAACGTTTTTGACTTTTTCGAAAATTTGAAGGGGGTAGATGGGGGTCAATTTTACCACTTTTGCTATACTTTTTCAATTTTTTCTGTCCATACTTGTAATGGGAAAAATTTCGTTGAGTATGTTTCTGAAAAGTTTTTTCTTGCTCTTTTTAATAGTCAATTTTTGTTTTTTAATATTTTAAAAATTGACCCTTATTTTTTTAAATTTAAATTTAATTTTTAATTTCCCAAAAATCGGTACGTATTATTTTAAAATAAATTATTTCAAACGAAAACTGAGGTTTTTTCCTATCTACCTGTAAATTTGCAAAATGACCTTTTTTTGTTTTTGACTTATTAAAAAAGTAAAAAACTTTTTTTGGTGCACATTTCTACTTGATAGAACAAACAAATTTCCTGAGTTTTAATTTTTTTTAAGAAGTTGAAATTTCAACTTAGGACATTACAAGTAAAAATTTTACAGATTTCTTTCAATATTTACAACACAGTTTAATTAAATTATCAAAATCTATGAATGATGAGTCTTGTTTTTCCAAAATTGAAACAATTTATTGTCGATTGGAACCACCATTACCATAATTGATAAATATTTTCGTTAATAACAAACCAATTAATACGAAATTTTGTATAAACCATAATTACCTCGTAATAAAACATTCTTCAAAAGAATTTTACAAAAAACTTATTTTTGTAAAAGTTATTAAGAGAAACGGACTTAACAGACAACCGAATTTAGCCGACTCTCCCTTTCAGCTCTAACAAATAGTAAAACCATTTGATTCATTAGGTTATCTAATATTCAACTGTAGGGGAGACTGATTACTTTTTGTCTCACTTTCTGTGAGATTGATAAAATACTAGGAAATTATTCTCTAAATCCATGTTAATTTATATCATTTGAAAGCTTATGATTTGTACTAAAAAAATAAAAAAAAGTTTTTGATTTATCTTGTTTTGTTTCACTTAGAGAAAATTTTTAATTCACACATACCTAAATTTCCAGGTAAAAATGATTCGTGCGAATTTCGTTCGTAAATCCGACCAGATTCTTACAGATTTCCTCCTGAATTCGTATGAAATTACTAGTAAAATTCGTGTGGTGTTTTCACAGAAAAAAACTGTACTCAAAATGAGTCAGAAAAGTGACTCATTACACTGGGTAACAAAAAAATGGTCATGTTGTGTTTATTTCAAAATTTTTGTGTTTATTAAAGTTTGGGTGTCAGTGAACAAGAAAAAAGCAAAAAAAATAATTTTTAATTTATTTAAACCCTTAAAATAGGGGGTTGAATTACTAAAAAACGGTGTTTCTTGCACTTTTTGAAGTCCTATAAAAAGAAAATGGGAAGACATAAAAAGCTCTAATATAGCTTAAAAGAAAGCTCAAACCTTTATCTTTAAGAACCAAAACTGAAAAGTAATGTAAAAATTGCAGGGGACGTGTATATACCGAGTACCCACCCTAATGATTCATACGCCCTGGTAAAAATGACTGGGAATCTAAGCATTGGTGCATATCAAATTTGAAGCCAATCCGATAATGAAAAATTGATATGCACCAATGCTTAGATTCCCAGTCATTTGTACTAGGGCGTATTAGGGGGGGGGTACTCTGTAAATACACGTCCCCTGCAATTTTTACATTACTTTTCAGTTTTGGTTCTTCAAGACAAAGGTTTGAGCTTTCTTTTAAGACATATTAGAGCTTTTTATGTCTTCCCATTTTCTTTTTACAGGTCTTCAAAAAGTGCAAAAAACACCGTTTTTTAATAAATCAACACCCTATTTTAGGGGTTTGAATAAATTTAAAAAAATTTTATTGATATATTCTTGTTCACTGACACCCAAACTGTCAATAAACACAAAAATTTTGAAATAAACACAAAATGACCATTTTTTTGTTACCCAGTGTTATGAGCTGCAACAAAAATGAACCTCGTAGATGGCGCCAAATTCTATGTCATTTAACATAGACCCATTATGAGTTGCAACAAAAATGGGTAAATTTTTTTTTTGTGGTGAAACGTTTTTTCGCACGAATATTAGTACGAATAATACACGAATTTTAAGTATGGATATTCAAAAAAAAATTTCGCTCGGCATTTCGTTTGAATTTTCAAACGAATTGTCAGCTGAAAATTTCTTATAAAATATTCGGCCAGATTTTCTTAAGAAAGTTTCAGCTGACAATTCGAGCGAATTGCGAACGAATAAATATAAAATTTGTTTGAGAATATTCTGCACGGAGTTTCTTATGGATTACCGCACGAAACGTCAGCTAAAAGTTTTTTCAAAAATATTCGGTTAGATTTTCTTACGAAATTCATAAGAAATTCGATCGACTTGCAAACGGATTAAATAAAAATTTTTTTTTCAAAATTCTGCACGAAAGTTCGAATGGATTTCCGAACGAAATGTGAGCTAAAAATTTCTTTAAGAACATTCGGCCGGATTTCCTTACGAAATTCATACGAAATTATATCGAATTGCGAACGGATTAATTAAAATTTTTTTTAGAAAATTCTGCAAGAAAGTTCGTATGGGTTACCGCACGAAACATCAACTAAAAGTTTTTTTCAAAAATATTCGGTTAGATTTCCTCATGAAGTTCAAACGAAATTCGAGCGAATTGGGAACGGATTAATTAAAATGTTTTTTAAGTAAATTCTGCACGAAAATTCGTATGGACTTTTGAACGAATTGTCAGCTGAAAATTTCTTAACAAATGTTCGGCCAGATTTCCTTACAAAATTCATACGAACTTTCGTGCAGAATTTTCTAAAAAAAATTTTTAATAAATTAATTAATTTTTCTCTAAATTTTTCTAGAATGTGCAGCCACACAAACATGGTGCACAAAAATAGAAAAATTAATAATTTTTTTTTAAATCTCTTAGGTGATAAAATCTCTCAAAAATATAAAATAATTTTTATTTATATATCAAACGACGCAGAATTTAATTGGCTTTCGAATAATCCAAGAACCAAGTTTCTATCATTTTTCAATAATTAAATATGTTAATTTAATTTCGGCTGCAACTTTTCTTAGCTCGCCCGTCGTTCGTACCGACAATTTCTGCCGGTAGTATATATATATATATACATAAAGTCAGATTTTTGAAATTTATAATAGAAGACTCATTAAATGCGAAGAAATGATATTTTGCGAGATATTTTTGGGTAAATTCTATTTGGAAACATGAGCAATGAATGAGCCGAAATCTTTAGGATTTTGCCTCTGCCTTCGCAAGTTACGTCTTTTTTTGGCAAAAGGCCATCGGCAGACATCATCAGAAGCTGGTACCGCAGGGACTTTTGTTATAAGATGAGTCGCTCCCTGAGTTATCAAATGCTCATCTTTTACTATTGTGGCATGGTCAACAACCTCTTTGCCTCGCCGCACTGTGTGTATCCCACTTTATAATAATATATCTGCCGTGGCTGTCCCAGTTGACAACAGTACGTCAGTCGGTACTGTTTCTACGAGAAATTACCATACCTACTGGATTATCTTACAGACGCAAAACATCTTCATCGGCGAGGGCTCGCGAAGTAATCCGATAACCGAATTAAGATTAGTTTCTTCTGAAGAGCCGCTAAGTAAAGATTGACGATTTGCATATCGCCGCATCCGTGGTGACAAGTGAGATCGAAAGTCTCCACGTTGCAACAGATTTTGTCACTCTATCATCCTGCATGGTGTGTTGTAAGAAGTGATGGAAATTCAAGCTGATTATGTTGCAGATTTTCTATTTTTTGTCTTTAATGCTTTTAATAATCCCTTAAATTCAGAGAGAAAAATTAGGTGACTGACATTTTAAACTTGTTTTCAAATTAGTCTTGAAACAAAAAATATTACTTTTGCTACTGACCTTCACGAAAAAAATTGTTACTGTTTTATATTTCACACTAAATTTTAATTATCAAAAATAAAATTGTTTACCAAAAAATGAAGAATATATTTATGCTGTTTATAAAGTGAAGCCATCTTCGGCACAACTGCACCCACGCTAACTCAAGCCACGATAAAAAGACTGGAGTAGAGAAATACGACGAAGAAAGTAATTCGTGGCATACGTGAATGAGTTCTCAGTATGACAACTTAGACCATACGCTTTTGTAAGTTTGCGATTTCATCCGATTTTTACAGGAAGCTGAGAGTAGGCGGAGTAAAGGAAGTCAGATAATATTTATTACTAGCATTCAATAGTGTGTCTACTAGTCTCCAAAAATGGGAAATAGTGGGGAATTTAATTTGACCGGAAAAAATAATAATTAGCTACCATCAATTATTTCATTAGAAAAATATTACTATTTTAAATCAGTGATTGACTTAAAAATTTGAATTTCATTTTTTTCGAAATTTTGGAAGCTTGACTGACTTGAATATACGTGGAGATCATTCTTTCACCACGAGTTTTGCACTACGTTTTCTCCAACACCTTGCGAGGAAAAGTTTCTTTGTGAGTTTCGTATAATTTTAATTAAACGTGTGCTTATGTTTAATATAATAAAAGACGAATGTTTTGAGTGGGGAAGAAGTTAGTTACAAAATAAATCTCGGTCTGATTTTATTAATAAGGATATACATTTAAGAAGAAGTTATTGGCAAGTATTTTATAGAAAAATAAAGTGTTTTAATTTTTCAGTTCACTTAAAGCAAACGAAAAATTTTTATTTGAAAGACAAAACATTGCTCGTAGAAAAACCTTTAAAAGATATTAAATATATGAAAAGTGAAACTTTAATGTTGAACAAATTTCCATCAAACATTAAAAATAGTGGCGATAACCGTGATAATAAAAATCTCACTTTCTTGTTCTGCGAAATATACTTTACACATAAATTTTTTGTCTAGATTACTGCTCAAAAAGTTTTCCTTCAAATAAAAAATTCAATTTTTACTACTAAAAGATTTGTGATAGTGCAAGCACGAAACAGGTGTGAGAAAATATGTTTTACTTCGGAAGGTTAATTAGTACAGAAAATGAATCTTCTGCAAGCAAGTCTTCAATATCTATCTAATCAAAGAAGAAAAAACAAAGCGATAAAACAGTTGTACAGGTGCACGCGTTCACAAATATGCAGTTCAATTGAGGAAGTGTGCTGTGCAGGAAATGTTGAGAAAAGATCGACAAGAAAGACAGCTTAGTCCATTTGAAGTGGATTAAATAAGCAGCAGCAATAGGTGATTAATACATTACATATACCTGCAGTCAACGAATGTCACGATCTGAGCGAGATAATGATTAATTGACAAGCAAAAACAGCGAATCAAGCGGAAATTATAAATAGTAAAGGTTATCATCCTTTCTATCACTTGTTATTTTATTTTAAGAATCCGCATTTATATTTATTACTTCGGGAAAATAGTCCCTTCATCATCCTCAGGCAGATAGAATCATGCATCAAAGAAAATAGTGCTGGAAAAGTAGACTTTGTTTATTAATTACATTTGATTAATGAGCTGAAATATTCCTCCCATTAATAAGGTATAAAGTTGATATCAGGATCGCTGAATTTGCATCTAAATGATAAAAAAGTACAATCAACTTTGGTGGATTAACTCGCTGTGCCCATAAATGAATTGTAAATTTAACTAAATTCTATATGCTTTCAACCAATTATATTAATTTAAAAGTATAGGAAATAATTGAAGCGTTGGGTGCAAAAAGGGCGTTAAGCGGATAACGCCCATTTTGATATTATTGAATGAGAGTTATTACAATATCCTCTAGTTCATGTTACCAAAAATTTATTTCGATTTGAGACTTCTTGACGATGCTATGAATAAAAATCTGCGTGAATGTTATATAATTTTGTAATTTAAAATGGTTTTTAATAGAATTGCATGTAAAAACAAGTGACAATCGACACTCCATTAAAAAAATTTGGTTAAAAAATTTTTTATTAAAAATTTCCATTTTTTAGAATTAGAAATGATTTAAGGATTAATTATATGTTAAAAATAATGAAAATAAAAAAATATATGTAGAAATATTTAAAAGTTAAAGTTATCGTGAGTTTAAACTTCAAATTTCACTAACGCCTAAAACATTGCGTGGTTAGGCGAGTGGCTGGGTGCAAAAAGGGCGTATAAATTAGTTTTGAAAAACATTATTATTAAATAGTTAATTGCAACTTTCTCTTAATTTTAAAATTGCATTTGATAGCTTAATAAATTACTAATTTATTTAAAAGAAGTTTATTTGATTTGAATGTACAGTTTTTGGGCAATTAAAATTTAAATCTTTAACTTGAAATATCTCCATTCATCGTTTTTTATTATACGCCCTTCTTGCACCCAAAGCTTCAAGTGTACCAAAATATTCATTTACATTCATATTAGGTCAAGTGTTAATTCAAAAGCACACTATATAATATAATTTACAAGTTGTTTGAACAGAGAGTAATGCAACTGTTTGATTGGACACACGTGGTTGATATCGATTTATTAAAAAAAATGTATATACATACATACATAAATTATTTTTAATTAAATAGTGCATTATTTATATTTAACAATTATAATTAAAATCTAATGACAAAGGATAAAATCTATCACAATAATTAAATTAATTTCCGTGGAATGCTTTTTAAAGTGAAAATGATAACTGTTAGAAATCGGTGGATTTTACAAAATATCTGATAACTGAGTAAAGATGTTAAATTATAAGATTTAATCTAGAATTCAATGACAGTTCAGAAGGCTAATCACTATAGTCTTTGTATATCCGACATTGCCTGAGGTATCTGTGCCTACGATAATAGGATTAACCGTAATTACTAGAGGATACCAGTCTCGAGCTAATTACGCTTCCCCAAGTATATACACGTGATGGGAGGCCTGGAGCTTGCTGAATGATAAATCTACGCTAAGCATACGACAAACTTCTCCTTTAAGAAATTCTCACATGATCGTAATTTCCAACGGGGTTATTGCATAATGGTCTTTTACGAAAATTAACAACCTAAACTTCTTATTAGTAATGCTCAACCAATACTATAGCACAGAGTCGTAATCACAAAAATTGATTAAAAATAATTTAACTAGTTATTTGTTGAGAAATGCAGTTAAATATTTTTAAAGAACTTAAAAATTGCAATTTGGTGATTATTTTCAAGGAAGTCGACTGTTGATAATTAACATTTATTATAAGCTTCGTTTTAGCAGAAGCTTATATCTCATGGGATATGCTCGACGGTAATTTCATTCCTTGCGACTATACTGTCCGGTCCTCCTTTTCGAAATCCTTTCGCGTACTTGCATTCGCAATACAAGTTTATAACAAATGAGGCTGCTTTCAGTTACGCATTATGCATTGGTTGCGGTGTATTATGCGAGGAAAATGCCAAGCTGCAGTGTCACCAGTTTTGGAATTGTGAGTTGACGCTGCCTATAAAAATCATCGGTTACAGTTTTTTCAAAGAAATTAAGGTTATGTCCAAGTTGCAAAATGAAAACAAACCAAGCACTAAAATCTCCTGTTTTATACATCTTTTTGTCTCACAAAAATTAACATTGGAACGCTTTTTTTTTAAATTATAATTTAGAATGTTAAAGTTTCCAAAAAAATCATTTTTGGCTATGAGCAATAAAAAGAAATTAGTGAAATAACTAATTAAAATGACATGTAAAATAACATTTTTGACGCGTCGCGAAAAATAAACTGAGTATATCAACCGCACTGACGATGAAGAAGTCTCATATCAGCGATTGGACCTTCAACATGTGGAAGGGGAAATTTTTCCCTTTCCTCCTTAAAATTACAAGGAGACAGGGTAAAAACTTCTTCATCGTCCGTGCGGTTGATATAGTGAAACACTTAAACTTCTCGCGACGTCAACTACGTTGCTCTATGCGCACGCGCAGACAGTGCCAAGGAAGCATTGATATCACTATGCAGAAACATACATTTTGTTTTACTCTGAAACGCAGTTATCTTCACATGCTTTCAGCTATGCTGGGTGTAGTAACCAAATGCAACACTTCAATTTTCTATTTTCACAAAGAATATTTATATATTCATATATATTCATATATTCATTTGTAAAAATAGGAACCGCGAAAAAAGTACACAATTCGGTCTTCTGTTACTGCTTTTTTCGCGGTTCCTTTTTTTACAAATGAATATAAATTTACATTTTCTTTATGAAAGTGGTAAATTGAAATGTTGAATTTGGTTACTATACACCCAGCATAGCTGAAAGCATGTGAAAATAACTGCGTTTCAGAGTAAAAAAAATGTGTCTTTGTGCATAGTGTTGTCAATGCTTCCTTGGCACGGTCTGCGCATGCGCGGAGAGCAACAGAGTTCACGTCGCAAAAAGTTTCAGTGTTTGACTATATCAATCGCACGGACGATGAAGAAGTTTTTACCCTTTCTCCTTGTAATTTCATGGAGGAAAGGGAAACATTTCCCCTTCCACATGTTGAAGGTCCAATCGCTGATATGAGACTTCTTCATTGTCAGTGCGGTTAATAAACTCAAACAGTTTATTTTTCGCGAAGCGTCAAAAATGCTATTTTACAGGTCATTTTAATTAGTTATTTTTCTAATCGCTATTTATTGATCACACTAAAAAATGTTTTTTTTGGAAACTTTGACACTCTAATTTATCATTTTTCTAAAAAAAGTTTTTTAATGGTAATTTTTGGGAGAGAAAAAGATGTATAAAAAAGGTGATGTTAGTGCTTGGTTTGTTTACATTTTGCATTTTTTACATTTTGCAACTTGGACATAAACTTAAGGTACTTTTTGTAATCTACTGCAGGAAGCAGGAAGTGTTATAACTTTTATTAGCAGAATTACAGACTTACATGTCAACTAACCGGTTGCAGTTAATTGGGTTTTAAATAATTATAAGAATGTATCAAATGGTTGGACAACTTAATGCTTGAAAACGTATGAAATATTAATAATAATGTGTTCACAACAAATAATACTATTTAAACTGCTGGAATCTAAAGGCTAACTTGTCCTAAATTAACAATACGCAATAATTCCCGACTTGACTTTCACAAACGGTTCTAATTAAATTGCACAAAAGTGAACATATATTTCGAAGCGTTTAGAAATAAATAAACATGTCACGATTTGTGCCTAACAAAAGCCGTGTCAATGTAAATTTAGCACAAGTATTACCGATTCAAGAATGCTTTACATTAAATCTGCACTAGCTATTATTTTCAATAATACAACGGAAGACACGGAACCGATTACCATCGACTTTCACCGATTCTGCCGATCCCTTCGCATTGTTGTAAAAATAATAAACCGACAGATCAGAGGCTTATTGGATTTAAATTTAACGAGCGATAAATTTTGTCACCGACACTTTAGCTAGGCTGGACGAATAGTGACGGGCGCGATAGTATCATTCATTAAGTTCATAATCATCGACCTATCGCTAAGCGTCCCACGCATGAGTCCTCTCGGGAAAGTTCTACCCACGTAGTGCGATACGTTTTCGCGCGTATATTATTTTGCGGACATTGAGCATACGGGATACCGTTCGAGCCCGGCTATAAACTAACGAAACTAAGTATCATTGCAAAATCGTCGGCGACTGCTCAGCAAAAGGTTATGCGAACCAAAGAGGCAAAAGTGTATGTCTCTGATGCTTGATTCCGGTTCTCGCGAAGATTACATTTTACATTTTCTAATCTACATTCTATTCACTTTCTAGCGCAAAAAGCTTATTATCAGTTTTTGCATTAAAAAAAATCCACTCTAGTAAAAAAGTATTGAGGGAGAAATTATGCAGTCTCTTAAAATGAGTTTTGTCACAATTTAAAATTACAGTAAGGTCATTTGTTTTTCAAGGAGTCACTAATTCCCTAGCCACTAGGTCGTTAAAGTGTCACACAAGTATCAGCGATCTCATGAGTGAGCGTGAAAACGGAGGATTAACCTTTGTAATTGTAAAATTACGTGGCGATTAATAATCTAACAAGGCGTGCGTGGGACTGTCTTGCTTTGAAACCGAGCCTAAAGATAAGCATCGGTCACGATACGGCACGGTGAACATAAGAGACACTCGGGTGACACGACGACGAGGATGAATCAATGTCTAAGCGGAAAGTCATAGGCATAGATAAGCAGGAAAGGAGGTGGAGAGTAAAACTATTATTTAAAAAAAAGCAAATGTAGAAAATTTTCTGAAATATTTATTAGACAGAATAACCACTTAGTAACAATATTTTTCTCTGACCTTCATCGAGATGAAATTTAACTGTCGATCGACGATAAGACCCTGATTGAAATTATATGATTGCGATTATCTTATTCACGACTAGATAAACGGCATTTATAGTAGAACTAATGTCATGCAGTGGGTGGTTCCAACATGTTTAGGAAATCATCTACAAGTTCAAACTCAATAGTCCTTGATAGAATTTGAAGTTAATGTGTTTTCCCTACTTTCAGTTTTTTTATTTCTCATCAAGTATAAAATGCTTACAAAAATGTAGTGAATTATTAAGTATTTACGTTCAACTTTACAAAAGGATGTAATTCTTCTTTAAATTGTAAGAAAAAACATTAATCTCTCCAGAAAGTCTTCCTGGTCTGACCACATTCGTCCATATCTACTGTTTTTACTCTTCGATTACTATAGAGTGGAATAATTTATATTTGTTTTCTTCTTATTGCATACCATAATCATTAGACTAAACATTCTTGTTTAAATAACTAAAGTGACAAAATTGATATCCCTATCGCAGTCCGGTTCTGGAGTTTAGCAAAACTTTGCATGTTCAAGAGAAGAGATCTAAAAGATTCGACCAACTTCCTTCGAATGATAATGATCGAAATCTGCGCATAGGGAAGTGGCAGTATCGCAAGATAGCAAGCTGTTAACCAGTGGGTAATTCTCCAATGATCTTGTGCCTCGTTTTTCCTCTCTTCTTTCCTTTCCAAGACGATGCCCTGGGAGCAGACTCACTGTAGCCACAGCTGGAGAGTTGAGCGTGCCACTACCATTTGTGGGCGAGGCGATCAGATCTCAGTTTGTCTGCAACAGTTACGTACAAAATACTCTTTCAAAGATCCCTTTCTAGCCACTGCACTCGACCTGCCCGTAGTGTGGCAATTTTTTTCTTTCATTTTCTAAGAGTTTGAGTATTTTTTTTCATACGTGTAATCCAATGAACTCGGTTCACTTTAAATCCATTCTAACTGTACTTATTGAATATGTTTTATTATAGTGTTTGAATGTGACATATAGCTTAGGTTGATAAATTTCACAACTTGCGATTATCGAGGTTAAGCTCACTTAAATATGTCAGTATTTTGATTGATGACCGCACCTCAACTCTAGTTATAGCTCAGTGTTCTATATTTTTCTAAATTTTAGTGGTAATGAAGCATTAGAGAGTCAAGGGGACATACTGATGTTCATGCTCAAAAAAATCGAATTCCTTTCTTTTCCTACTTCAAAAGTACCATAAAAAAATACTATTTAAATTTTTTCCCAGAAATAAAATATTGTGACGTAAAAGATTTTTGATTAATCAAATTAATCTTGCGTACTCTCCTCCGCATAGTGGTCTGAATCTGCAATTTACTGTTCAAAAAAGTCTGTAGCCCAGTGTTTTCTCCATATTTTTGAGATTTATCAAGCGGGAGGTTTGACGTCGAGGTGTAATAATGTGCACTGTCTACTATTGTCCAGTACCATTACCACACCATTAGAACTCCGCTGTCTATAAACTGGTTGTACTCAGGAGAGGTTTTGTACTGTCAGTTTCCCTCCCCTCTGTCGACAAAACCCAATAGACGTGTGGTCTAGTAAATGCGAGTACTCCTAATTTCAAGACGTTCTATATGGGCAAATCTCTGGAAACTTTAACATATGAATTTGAATTTTTTTTTTAAATTTTTTGTGTGCACAATTTTGTTATTTTTAGTATTACATCTACGACCAAAATAGATTTCATTTTTATCACTGTACAACCATTATTTGGTTGCCTTCTATTTTAAAATATAAATTTTTGGAAAGAAAATAATGTTAGGTTATCTAAATCTGTAACAAGATATACATAAACATTTTATCTCCTACACTTAAGTAAGTTATTTTTCAGTATCACAAAAACATAATTAAACATGAAAATAAATATAATAAACGTCTAATACAACTAATGAGGACAACATTACAATTAAAAAAAATTAATGAACATTTTTTACGTATAATTATTTGAATTAGTAACATGAACATTTCTAATTATTTGATTGCCTGAAATTTTTTGATAAAATATCAAGGATCTTAATACAACCTTGAAAAAACACTACCAGTTTTATGAACGTTTAATAAAAAATAAATAAATATTACTTAAATGCCTTCCGTTGATAAATTTTTCATTCCGCGTTTCCTTTTTCTCGTTTTTTATTTTCTTTTCTTTGATTTTCTTTCATTTTGTCACTTTTTATTACATTTTTGGTTACTTCGTGATATATATAACATGGAACAAATAAATGCGAAACTTCAGATTGATTGGAAAACGATTGATTTGACCAAGCGACATATTTGACGAGTGACAATTTGAATATCCACGTTAAAAAAATAATTAAATAAGAATTAGAATAAATAAAAACACATGCACAGTTTGAAATACATCTAAAGTAATATATACCCCAATTTTGGAGCAAATTAAATAAGAAAATTTGGAAAAATTAATTATTTGACCAGCGACATATTTTTCGTACTACACCAGTATCACAAGTAACCAACAATTATTTTTCTTAAAATATAGTTGAAAATAAAAATCACGCACATAAAATTTGAATTACAATTCAATTGTGCCTCTTATTTCAAATTTTTTCACTAAGTTTTTTAATGTTCATTTTATAAAACCATTTTGATTTGACAAGCGACACAAAAACTGAGGGACACTTTATAGAAGATTATATCTTTTATTATTTTTACTTTTTATTTTTCTTAAGTTTGTTTATGGAATTCTTAAGATATTCTTAAATAGTTTATAACAGTAAAAAAACGTGTTTTCCAAAAAAATCTTATTTAAACAGTTAAAATACTTTTAGGAAAAATGACAGTGACACTTGCAAAATCATGGTATTGTGAACTTTAATAAATAAAAACATAGAAAAAATAAACAAAATAATTTATATTAATGGTTAAATCGTAATCCTTATTTTCTTTTTAAAAACATGTAAATATTTAAAAATCATAAGTTTTCATATTTAGACTGTTTAAGTGAAAATAATGTGAGGGACATAAAGGTTAAAAGTTCCAGAGATTCGCCCATATAAGAGTTTATGATTGTAAACAAACACTTGTATAGTCAAGTATGTAAAGCTGAAAACAGGTGTATAAACCAAATAAAAAATATAAAAAAATGTTTAAAAAAATTTATTTACTAATGTCATAAATAAATTTTTTTCTAATCGTTTTAAAACTTTTTACCAATAATATTTATTGGAAAAAAATTTTCATAAGTAATAATTTGTTAATTTTATAAACAATTTAATTTAACAAATGAACTGTTTATTTGTTTATAGTCGAAATGACATCGTTTTTTTTATTCTTTTTAAGATTATGTAACCAGTAATATTTTTAATTTTTTATAAATATTTTCCATAAGTGATCATTTGTTAATGTTATTAAAAAATTAAGTTAACAAATGAAATGTTCATTTAAGTTCAAATGGCATCGTTTTTTCTAATCGTTTTAAAATTATCTTACCCATAATATTTTTATAAACATTTTTCATAAGTAATGATTTGTTAATGTAATTAAAAAATAAGGTTAACAAATAAGTTGTTCATTTGTATATAGTTGAAATGGCATATTTTTTGTTCAAGCGT
Source organism: Leptopilina myrica (nomen nudum) (assembly GCA_032872475.1). NCBI lineage: Eukaryota > Metazoa > Arthropoda > Insecta > Hymenoptera > Figitidae > Leptopilina > Leptopilina myrica (nomen nudum). The sequence continues at coordinate 30,714,051 of CM065464.1, forward strand.
TTTAAAATTACGTTGCCCACAATATTTTTTATAAATATTTTTCATAAGTAATCATTAATTAATTTTTAAATAACATTAACACAGAAAAATCTTGGTCTCATTTTTGTTGCATCTCATTTTGAGTACTACTCAATTTGAACAAATTACTAGCTTCAAGTTGCGCAAAATGAGTATCACCTGTCGATAAATATTTTCAGAATGTTGAGTTGGTAACATTTGCAGTTTTGTCATATTCTGCAATTGTAAGCAAAATATTTGTGAAATGAATATTACACTCAGATGCATTAATGCTGTCCTTCCGGTTTGACGGTATTTTGCAAAGTCGTATGATTTATGTCAAAATGTTTTCAGTTCATGACATATGATAACATTCGTATGTCACGAACTAAGAATATTTTATAGATATGACACGACTCTCTAAAATTCCTTCAAACCGGAAAGACAGCATTAATGCATCTGAGTGTACATAATATCTGATATGTCATTAATCCACAGGTAATTAATATATTTAATGTTTTTATTGCGTTATTCATTATTTGATGAAAATTTACATGTATCTTTTATACTCATAATGAATATGATTGGTCTCATTATGAGTAAGTTTTATGTAAGCTTAAAATATTTTAAAACGCTTAAACAAAAAACAAATAAATAACTTATTTGTTAACCTTATTTTTTGATGACATTAATAAATAATATTTTTAGAACAATATTTAATAATGACTTAATATGAAGACATTAGAAATAGTACATTGTACAACTAGTGGCTAAAGTGTGATTTTTCGAGAGTGAAGTTTGCGGCTCGAGCGTAGCGAGAGCAGCAATCACTCTTGAAAAATCATTCTTTCACCACGAGTTGTGCATTACGTTTTCTCCAACACCTTGCGAGGAAAGGTTTCTTCGTGAGTTTCGTACAATTTTAATTTAACGTGTGCTTATGTTTAATATAATAAAAGACGAATGTTTTGAGTGGGGAAGAAGTTAGATACAAAATAAATCTCGGTCAAAGAAAAAGAAAAAAGAATAAGTTCATGATTTACTTTCGCCACGCGAAATTTACTTTCGCCACGCTAAAAATTACTTTCGCCACGCCAAATTTTACTTTCGCCACGCTCTTCAGAGCAGTTGCGAAAAGTTCTACTTTCGCTACACTTTTCTACCAAGAAAAGTACTCCTTTCAGAGCAAGTGTTGGAGAAATAATTTTTTTATTCTACTGTAAATAAAAGTTGTTCAAAATTATTTTAAAAAAATTATTATTTAAATGTCGTTTTTTATCCTTCATATGTTAATACTCTTATGATTTAAGCAATATCGAAAAGAAATAAAATTAGTCAAATTTTTAGAAAATTCTGCCTTAAAAATCATATGGATTTTAGCACAAAATGTCAACTAAAAAATTCTTTAAAACGAACTAATTAATTAATTAATTTGTGTGAATTTCCACACGAAATATCGGCTAAAAATTTCATCAAAAATATTCGACCACATTTCCTTACGAAATTATTTTTAATCTTCTTTGGTGTAAATTTAATTTGCAATGCTTTTTAGTACCTCATAGTTTATTTCGAACTCTATAATTTTTAAATAAAAACTGAATATACTGCTGAATTTTTCAAGCCCTTGTAACGCGTTATCTTATCAATTCGTTACTACTGTGCTGTCAAGGAATTCAATGGTTTTCAAATATGTGCTCCCTTATTCTCGGTTTGTCTCCAGAACATAAATTAGCCTCGTTTGAAATGCCGCCGCGTAACTCAATATTGAATGTGTACCTTAACCATAAACGTATCAGAAAGACAGAGTTAGTGAAAGCGAGAAGCATACAATGAGGGGGCATGAAGAGTAAGAAAGAAGAAACTCTCTTGCACTGGTCCCATGGTTTCTTCCAGGATTCTGCAAACCTCTAATGAGCCCGTGTAGCTTCATATAAGTCCCGGTTTATAACTTTTACTGGCGTGGGTGACTGTCTCACTAAGTCGGATTAATAGTTCCGTGTGGTCGATATAAAAGGGTGGTAAGAACTCGAGAAACTGGGCGACAATGCACTACGTAGCGGACTTCTGTCCTGCAGTTATCGTTCTTAATTAATTAGATGTTTAACTGGGGAATTTATTTGCCGATGCATCAGTTGAATTATAGAAAGGAATGGTCTATTTTACAATGAATATTCTACTTTTGCATTTCTTTAGTTTGTACAATGAAATGGAGTAAATCTCACATGAAAAATTAATTCATTTTAAACACGGAAATCGTTCCACTTTGCAGTAGTAAAGTTTCCTAGAAAAACTTTTATGAGATGATTTCGACTGTATTCACAGGCTTCTAATTTATAGTTATTTAATTTAAACATATTCGAATACATTAGCCACAAAAGATATGACGATAAAAAATTGAAAGCATCATGTTACCTATATCTTCGATTTTTTCTTTTCAATATAACTGAAGTCCATGACATGACGTGCTGAAAACTAGCAGTGCATAATATGCAAGAATGACGTAACTCTGCGGTTGCGTTCACACGGAGACGCGTTGTAGGTGTTATGAAATAGATATCATATTCCTCGACTATTTATTCTACTACTGTCAGGACGACGGTTGGATTTTGCGTTTTTGCGGATGATAGGACATGAATAGAACTTTAAATATGTGTAACTTTGTGGAGCTTATGTTCAATTCCATAGATAACGGAGTGGAAAAGTATTGACCTTCGTGTCCATTTTTCTTCTTTTTCTAAAGCACTGGCGCCAGTTTATATTCAATTGCCGGACCAATTATTTCTTCTTCAAACACGAATTGTTCATTTACTTTGCGAGTCTTATGTACATTCTCTGCTTCTATTTATTGAAGCTAATTACAATTAAAAATATGAATTATTTTCTACGCAAAGTAAAAATGGAATTTATATATGGAAGTAAATGTAAATTAAATCGATTTGCATAACTCTCTCTTTGGAATGAACTTAGGAAGAATTGTTAATAAAAAAAATAGATTTTATTAATGAAGTGAGTCAACTATGAGTTAAAATTTTACTGATATCTCTTTCATAATTGCTTTTTCAGAAGATTTACTAATTTAATAAATAAGAGATGTGACCCTAGATTTTTTGTCAATTACTATTGTATTGTTAAACATCTAATTAATTGATGGTACCCAATTATCTTTTGTTTGGACTAGGTAGCTGTTTCTAGGAACATCCTAAATGTTTCCTTATTAGAAACGCGATACAGGTATCGAATTTTGCACGGACTTCCATAGAAAATGAAATGCCGCATCGTTCACAGTAAATCCTCGCTATGTTGCCGCAAGCATTTAAACGCAACCAACTGTGTTGAGATTACTCTGTGAATATGTTCGTTTCGTGGTTGTAGACATAATCGTCCTCGTATTTACAATCAAGCGAATGCATTTATTACCTATCAATACATAAAATTGAGAACTTGAGGTCATTTGCTTACGGCATCCCCAAGCATGTACCTTACACGAAGTAAAGTTGTCAGAGTTATTTTATTGCGGTGCGTGATTTACCAGCCGGAGAGCAACGTGGACGACCGACCTGAGAAAACTCTCAGATCTCCATAACCTCTAACTCGGCCACAGATTAATATATCTCAATGTTCAGTATTATACCGCTAACAGTAAAATACCTAAACATACAACTTGAGAATCGTTTTAAAATTGTTCAACTCTTGACTTTATTTAATGCCACATCTTAAAAAATGATTTAATTTTTGTTTCAATTTTCTATTGAATTGCTTTTTACTCTTGTTCTGAAATATGTTTAAACGCATATCAAGAGGAACGAATTGAGGGCTATCATGAAACAAACGACTTTTTCTTATCCTTTCATTTCAGGTTGCGTCCGATTCAAGATTAAATTTTTCAATGAGCAGAAAATTATGAATCGTTCCAGTAATATTTATGATTAGAATGTGGGCTTCACTAAATAGACTTTGATTTTATTCGTGGCAATTGTAATATATAAATTTAATGTCAGTTGATGTGAAAATATTAAATTTATAACATGAGAAAGTAAGAAAAAGTTGTCAGAAGATTCTTGCCATTCTTTTACTTAATGGCAGTTTATGAAACACTTTTATATATATGACCGTGCGATATTTTTACACCGACATAACTTATTGTTAATTTACAGTTTCTAATATATAGTGATATGTTAACGAATTAACGATTTTATTGCAAATTAACTGTCGTTAAAAAGAATTTTATATTCACTGTGGAATTTTCGGCTTCAGGTATAAAGAACAAATGCAATTCTAAATAATCTTACGGCACAACCGTATTTTAATTACAGAAAAATATGTAATTTTTATACAAGAGGGAAACTAATATCAGATTTTATGGCACCTTTTACTAAGTTCAGCGCTGATTTCCTACAAATCCAGAAAGTGATATCTTAGATTTAACAGCACTCTTATATGCCCCTCCAACAACCATAGTCCCGTCAACTCTCTGGGATTCAGAAAGTCAGCTATTTTCAGAAATTATGTTCCTGCTTCAAGAGTGTGATATGCGCGAAACTGACCTAAAAGCGTAATAAACCGAGTTGCCCATTAAAGCGGTCTAACTAATATTTGAGCGATAAACTTCAGTTTTCTAAACCAACGTCCACTGAGGTAGCACACCGGGCGTGACCTTAAGCGACGTAACCGTTAGAACGAAATTAAAATCCGATGCCTTAAGGCAAGGCTCGTGTTTACGTATTTTTCACTGGGAAAGGAGAAATAGTGCATTCGGATGGGGATGACCGCGCACGCGATTCCCAGTCACGCATGGTTACGCACTCACCAATGTCCCGTGCGACCAACGTAAACCCGACTTGTTCGTTAGAAACGTCTCTAATTACGCGTAGGCGATATATATGGTAAAATGCTAAATCTCAACAGTCGTCGCTGACCCAAATCAGTCTGCCTCTTATACAAGTTTTTCTGTCAACAGAAATCTAATTGAAAATTTACTTATTCTGATTCAAATCGTGCACGTTTATCAACTGAAATGCCATTTATTCCATTCAGTGCATTCGATATTTGTTATCATCTACAAACTTCCTAGTCGACGGTAGATCTTAAAACTTGTAAATGTTTATTAAATAAATCGACTGAAGAGCTGTATTACTATACTGGCATAAGATTGTTGTTCTCCAAATGAAAAACGTGTTGAAAAAATTGGTACTTCAAACAAAACATAAAATCTTTATAGAGTAAAATACTTTACAAATTTATATAATATTCTTTTATTTATTTTAAATCGAATACAAACAGAAATATCGTCTTCATCACAAGGTAGATGAGAGTGAAAGTCAACTTTGAACGAATAGAGTAAAGTTCCCAAGATTCTTGAAATGCGGAAAATAGTTTAGCGTTCGGATGGTTCAACAGAAGCTCAATTAGTTACGCATTACTGGTAATGATAAGCATGCATGGTGTTTTCGAAAAGTAAAAAACAAAAGTGGAATTCACGCTTAACTGTAAATAAGTAATGAAGACGTTAATCACTAATTGCAATGAATAATTTGATCTTAATAATGTATTTATTCAGACGATACCAGGTAATAAATTTCATATATAGATTCCAAAAATTACATATTTTCAGAATCCGCATGTTCCACAATTTTTAACAATTTATCAGGTTTCGATATTTTTCCAATATATAACGGTTTTCAACGAAAAAACTATAAATTACTTGACCACGTATCTTGCATGCAAATATGATGACACGTGTTTATATAATCTTAAGGGAATTAGATACTAAAGTATATTTTGAGATATAAAACTGTTATTTGAATCAACAAATATGACAGGGGGTTTGGCAATCTCCAAGTTTAATGAGAATGAAATGAGATAATTTTCATGTAAGTTTTTATTCTAAAACACTTAAAAGAAAAAAATGTAGGCCATGCTTAACGAACACTGCACTGAGAACTAATCGGAAATGAGTCAGTACATAAATATGCTCATGGCAACGCCTATGCACTTTGATGAAAAAGGGGATGGTTTCTAGATAGCTGAATTCATGCTGGGACGTCCTTTACTCTCAGAAATGCTATTACATAGTATCCTTATCTCTTGGAGCTGCAGTGCCAGACCATCCTTTTATGGATCGCGAGTCCTGGTCAAAGGATGCGTTACAGCATGAACGCATACATGCATATGTGATTCCGTTACGGTGCTCGAGGCTCCTATTTTATAAGCGCTATTAATATGTATGATTGGCCACAATCGCATGGAAGTAGATTCCTTCTCGAATCGGGCGGGGGCAGAAGCCTCTTCTTCTTTGTGAGCAGATGTTCCTCGCTCCTGTGTCATTGCATGAATCGAGCGAGTACCACCAATTAGTCCTGCTTGCCAATCGCCTCGATCTGTTTTATGGAAATACAGTTATACGTAAATGCTCAGGCGGGACCCCGAGAGACCCATAACTATTATTCCCAAGTCTATTTTCCCTGCTCGATTACGCGATACGGACAATCGTAGTTGCGTTTCAATTTTCTCGTCTTATCCTGATGCCTACCTCATAAGAAAAGTACGAATTTCAAATTGATGCTTCAATATTGGTTGCATTGATGGCAATTTCTTCCGAGAATGAAAATGTTTAATTGGAACATACACTGATTGTCAGAAACTTCTACTATGTGTCCTAATTGCGCTTCAATTATTCACATAATTTCTAATGAAGCTGATTTTCTTTTTTAAAAAGACCATTCCAACAAATTAGTGTAAGGGGAATCAAATATATTAAGTCTTCACTGAGAAAAACAGTTATTTGATTCAAAAAAATTTTGTTTAAATCAAACTTAAAATATCTTTGCAATACAGTCAGTTTAAGAGATTATATATTGAAATAAAACAGAAAATTGTGATTGATTTTAAATTATCTCTAGTTAACTTTTAAGTTTTATTCAAACATAAAATATTTATACATAATTTTTGTTTAAGCCGTAACAGAAAATATGTTTGAATTAAATATAATTATTCAAATAAATAATACTTTTGAATCAATGCAGTAGATATTTTCTATATATTGAGATTAAACTTACAAACTAATTTCAATTAAACAAAATCGTCTAACATTATTTTTGTGTTTCATTTAAGTATAATGTTTTCTCAGTGTTTTTTATGATTTCATTAAATATAAATTGCACCACAAAAATATTAATGTCATATCTGAAGGAAAAAACCTATTATCCTCTCAATTTTTTTTCTAAATACAAAGATATTGTACTTAAAAATAGAATATTTTTATACTTTCGTAGTTGATTATAAAAGAAAACAATTTTTTCAGGTTCTGATTTTGAAAAAGTTGAACTAAAGTCGAATAAATAAATTTATTAATTAATGTAACTATTAATTATGAGGTATATTTACTTAATTAAAAACTGTTAATTTGATGCATCAGAATAGCTTTTTCCATTTTTTATATAAAAGCATTCACATTTGAAAGTCAGATAAGTTAAATAGTTTTAATTTTGCTTCCTATCCATGAGGAAGCTTTGCATTCGTGACGATTTTCAATTTTTTAAAACAGGTAATATGGACTTATTTTTGACTAGGATACATGTATATTCAATTCTGAGCAAATGTCCAGATGTATGTATGTGTGTGTGTATGTCACAAAATATCGTGTACAAATTATCTCAGACACGTTCCAATGGGTTTTCCTGATTTTTTGTAGGTACATCGCAGTCATTAATACCTAGAATCTGACTTGTTTTATAATTTGTAAGTTTTCTCGGGGTACATTAGGTAAATATTTTAGCCCGATTCTTAATTACTTTTTTTGCATTGATTGACTTATTGTAAATTAAACATTCTTAAGTTATTGTTCACGAAAAAAAATGTTTTCGACTCTCTTAACTTGAATCAGTTTAATATCGTGGTTTTCCCAGACAATAAGTGTCTGACTTTTTGCTTCTGAATCAGTTAAAAACAACTGATTTTCAGTTACAAAATAACTGATTTTCAGTCAAAAATCACTGAAAAATTAGTTAAACTTAACTTATTAAATCAGTCAAAAAAAAATTTATTGAAACATCAGTTATTTTTAACTAATTGTCAGTAAAAATATTACTATTTGAATTAGTGACTGATTTTTTGCTTCTAAATCAGTTATTTTTAACTGATTCAAACTTAGAGAGAACATTAAACTATTCTTTCTAGCACAAATTTGTTTCAATTTGAGAGAAATACTTTTAATCAAAGAAGAAAGATTAAAATTCATCTTTTAGATAAAAAAAATTTCAAATATAAACAAACATTTTTATTTTTTGTAGATGAATATTCGTATATTAAAAATAAAACATAAAAATAATTGTTAAGCCGAATTTTCTTCTCACTTTAAGATTTAATTTTTTTCGTTGTATTAAAAATACAAAATTGTGAAAAATGTTTTTTTTTTGAAATTTATGCATACAAATTTTATTAAATTTTATTCTACTAAAACTGTTTGATAGATTACTTGAAAACACATACATCGGCTTAATTCTAAATAATTTTTTGATCTACTTAGGGTATAGAGTCTCAAGATGGACGCATCGTTTAAAATTTTTGTATAAAGTAGCAACATCTTATGCGTTTTGTTATTTTTGGTATCAATATAGACGAAATTTTTGATCCACTTATTTTAAAGGAAAACAATCAATTTACTTTAATTCTGAAGTCACCTGAAATTTGTGCCTCACGAAGTTTTATACAATAATTTATTTGAAAAAAAGGTACCTATTAGTTTTAGTTGAAAATTGATTTTTACTAATTTTTATATTCCTATTTTTCCTCATATATAAAGGATTGTATTGGCAAAAATTTCGATTGTAAGTTTTTGATATATTTCGATGTAAATTTACCTAAGAAATATAAAAAACATATTTTTAACAAATGTCCAGATATGTGCACTGAGAAAATATTTTGTTTAAAATTTTGTCAAAGTTGGTTAAAATGGCTGCACATGGGCATTTTGAAAATGTTTAATATTTTTTTCTATGTGGCTATTGAAATACATTTTTAAAAGAGTTTTCAATAAGTAATGTAAAGATCATTCAATCATTGATCATAAATTGATTTACTTTCTGTAACACTTTATGCTGTACTTGGTTACATAGTTGCCTGCGTGTGTCACAATTTACCCAAAAGTTGGGTAAAATGAAGGTCCTGACCTCTTGACAGTATATAGTTACGTGGTGGGACCTTCATTTTACCCAACTTTTAGGTAAATTGTGACACACACAGGCAACTATGTAACCAAGTACAGCATAAAGTGTTACAAAAAGTAAATCAATTTATGATCAATGATTGAATGATCTTTACATTACTTATTGAAAACTCTTTCAAAAATGTATTTCAATAGCCACATAGAAAAAAATATTAAACATTTTTAAAATACCTATGTGTAACCATTTTAATCTACTTTGACAAAATTTTAAACAAATATTTTCTCAGTGTGTGTGTGTACTAAACATTGGTAAACTATTAAAACCCGTACCGCACAGAGTTTTTGTAGATTGTTCTTATTTATTGAATTTAATTATTTTAAGGAATCTTCCTGTTTTATTTGGAGGAAAAAATGTTTTCCTAAAATATCCCAATTTTTTATTTTTAAATTAGCTTTTCAGGGAAAGGTATTGAGGTTTTTATTTAAAAACCAGTATTTGAAATTTACTATAAGTGAGAAGAAGAATACTGTTTCAATGTTCAGTCTTTAATATTAAGAAAGTTATTCACTATTTCACTGTTCCTCAAAGGGTTAACAATAACTGGGCAATAATTGTTACTTATTGCTTAATTAAGAAGACAACTTATGTATTTCCACAAGAAAGAATTTGAAAGTTGTCAAGGGTACAGATGGAGAGAAGCACACATGCGGAAGTGTAACAGTGAATTGTATAAAGAGATACGGCAAAGTCAAAGGGAAAAGGGGCAGGTGAATCGACTCATGGGTTTCAAGTTGGCATTTGCTAATGGCAATTTGAAAAACATTACCGGCATTACACTTTTTCGCTGCAATCAGACTTAGCGCCAGGGGCTTGTAAAATACCAAGGTGGCTATCTCTGGCAAGAAAGTTGAGAGAAAAGTACTGTGAAGAGAGGAGCACACCCACCTACGAGGCAGGGTAACGATATATTACTCGCGCGCCTCGTGACACCTCACCTGCCGTGGCCGCTTCCTCGTGGGTGGATCGCTCAAGACCCTTGGGCCAAACTGCGGAACAAAGTGCGTCTCTTCCGCCAAAGAATTGGCCTCATGAGTGCTCCCACCCATGTAACGCTCATTCGAATGCCTCACAAGTATCCTTTTCTTCGAACAATGTGAGAAAAGAGAGCCCCTTCATAGAAAGTATATTTATCCGCGCGCGCCGGTGACTCACCAGCGCAACGACCACCATTTATTATTACACGTATGTCGGCCGTGCAATATTATGGTAAATCCTAGACACACTCGAGGATCGGCGAATTCAAACTTTTTATATCGTGCTGTACAACGTACGCGAGCTGCTGAGAAAGGACAGTTGTTACTTAAATCGGAGTAGCATAAACATTTTCCCCACAACTATGTGTATATTATACTGCGCGCACTCAGAGCTGCAGAAACTACTTTCCTTTCTTATTGCTGTTCACGTTAAATTACATTTCATTGTACATGGAGAAAACTACACTAATGAATGCGACTTTTCATTTTTTATTTGACATGGTAGAATATTACTCGTTTATTGCAATTTTTTCAGATCTCGTGGATAATCTAGTGAAAATATTTCTCGAAAAGTTGTTATTTCGCACGAAATGTATTTGTCATCATTGACAGTAACTTTCAATAAAAAGAAATATTTGTTTTTTACAAAAAAACGCTTTAATATATTCTTGAAGTTTCATAATTGAATAACGACAGTAGTGCAAAGAAGACTGAGCAAGTAATTCATCACAAAATGTTCACCATGATTAGTTCGAGACGAGAAAATCAAAAGGAATTCACTTCTTGACGTGGCTAATGATAAGTGACTGATAACCAATAGTTTATATTGGCGAGAGAATAAAAAATCTGCATGTAAGGTTTGCAATGTAAACATGATCGAGGGTAGTTTTCCTCTTGGATGACTGTAAATGTCCACATGCCGATCTATCGGCACATATATATGAATGTCATAACTCAAGTATACTGTATAGAGGTAGTACATTAACTTTCAGAGTACTATCAGTATTACACGGTCACACGCGATCGCTCATAGTCCTCATACGTCCTACTCGGAAAAATTTATTACTCCCAGTAATAAACCAAAGAAAAAATTTTATTGCACATTGCGGTGTAAATTAAGTGTTTTGCACTGAAAAATGGGATTACCGTTATGCTTGTCAGGCAAAAGTTCAATCGATGGCATTAGATTCTATAAGATAAACGACATTTAGGTGTAAGCGACACTTAAATATAAAAGTTACTTGGCTATTAAGCTACACTTGACTATAAAAGACACATTGCGGAATGTGTTATAGATTGAGTCATATTTTAATGGTTGTGAAACTAAATTTTAATTAGAAAAAGTTTAAAGAAAAGGCTATGGTTAAAATTTAATAATTGTAATCAATACGAACTACTTATTTGTTCTTGTATAAAGTGTAACTATATTAAATATTAAAACTTTTTTGTTATATCAAATTGATTCAATGCTACAAAGCATAAGGAAAAAAGGAGACAATTTCGGATTTTAAGAAAAGTGTGAATAAAAGTCCCTAAAAACACGTTTTTGAACATTTTTACTAGGTAAATTCGATATGCTGGTAACTTATCATATAGTTGTCAATTTAAAACCTACTCTAAAAGACTTTTTGTTTAAAAATATAATATGATTAAATTCAAACATATACCTAAACCCATCGATGAGTTTTAACTTTTTTCTTTACATTAAGAAGAATTTATATTTACAAAATTGTAAAATTTTTTGTGAAAAATAGCAATTTTCTCTTTAAATCTGAATAAGTAAAATTTTCACTTTTTTCATCTGTGAACCGTTTCTCACTTATTAATAAGTAGAGTCGACTTATTACATTAAATAAAATATTCACTTTTTTATGTGTGAACTGCTTGTTTCCACTTATCAATAAGTGAAATCCGCACTTATGTCTAAGTGAAATATTTATAGTTAAAAAGAAATCTACCTGCGCATTATATTTTTTCCATTATTTATACTTTTAAATGTTTAGAAACAATGTTTTTATCATTTTAGTTAATATTTAACTAAAGTTAAACATTAAAGTAGAACACAATAACATAACTATTTACAGTTAGGTTATTGTAACCTAAATTATCAGGTTATAGCACCTAATAATTTTCTATGAGTATAAGGCAACATATTAAGGGTATGTCCAAGTTGTGAAATGTAAACAAAGCAAAATGTAAACAAACAAAGCACTAAAATCACATTTTTTATACATCTTTTTCTCTCACAAAAATTACCATTAGAAAATTTTTTTTAGAAAAATGATAAATTAGAGTGTCAAAGGTTCCAAAAAATCATTTTTGAGTGTGATAAATAAATAGCAATTAGTAAAATAACTAATTAAAATGACCTGTTAAATAGCATTTTTGACAGGTCGAGAAAAATAAAGTGTTTGAGTATATCAACCGCACTGACGATGAAGAAGTCTCATATCAGCGATTGGACCTTCAACATGTGGAAAGGGAAATTTTTCCCTTTCCTCCATGAAATTACAAGGAGAAAGGGTGAAAACTTCTTCATCGTCCGTGCGGTTGATATAGTCAAACACTTAAATTTTTTCGCGATGTCAGACGATTGCTCTCCGCGCACGCGCAGTCTGTGCCAAGAAAGCATTGACAACACTATGCAGAAAGACGCATTTTGTTTTAGACTGAAACTCACTTATTTTCACATACTTTCAGGTATACTAGGTATAGTTAATAGGTAAATGAATTTTTTTTATATAATATTGATCCTGATTATTTATTTACATTCATTCAGAAATATATTTTAACTTATTCAATAAGTCAATATAATTCACTTCTTAATGTGTGGAGTATTTATTTATTTATAAGTTTGTATATATACATATTCTATAAGTGATTATAATTAACTTGTTTTATGTGTGAATATTCACTTATTCTACATGGAAGTGTTTTGAAACATGGAATAAGTGAATATTCACTTAAAAGAAGTGAAATTTTATTTATTTAGATTTAGAGAGTTCTCTTCAAATGGCCACAAAAAATTTCAAAATGATATGAACTATATAAAATTTTTTCTAACTGGCAAGTGTTACAAAAGAAGGGAAGCATATGTTTTTTTCTTTGTTGAATCGTAAATTGTAGTAATTAATTGTTTTATTCAATTTCGTAGGTGGGGGCAAGATGGGGTAGGGGAAAGTGGGGCAAGACGGGGCACACAAATGAAGCAAAAGATAAGAGAAATAAGAGAAGTTAAGAAAACTACTTAAATCAGGGCTGAATAAGATAAGAGAGACCAAAAATAAAAATGCTTGTCAGGTTAAATAATGAATTAGCGATGGTAAAGTGGAAAATACACCTTGTCTCTATATTGTAATATAGTTAATATTTAGACTCAAATGAAGGCTGAGCTGCTTGTTCTGTCTGCAGCCAATGGGTTCACTGCAGTTGTGCTGTTGTCGATGACGAAGATGAAGATGCAACCTTTACTTGTGAAATTTGTCGACAGAAATAGGTTGTTTTCTTGACTACCCTATCTTACCCCTTAGGGTAAGATTCTTTTCTCAAAAAAAATAAAATTTCTACCTCTAAATTAATATTTATATTTTTCAAATATTTTTCTTCTTAAATAAATTATTCTAAATAAAAAAACCTACTTTTGAAAAAATAATTGAATGTTTGGATGCTATAACGTGTTATGCGATATTTATTTAATGGCTACGAAGAACTTTTTTCAGTTTTTCCATTCCTTAAAACAGTAGTATACTGAAAATAACTTGTTTCTTAAACCTCGCTTAACTACAGTGGTGTTAACATTTACCCCCCATTTTAGTAAAATTTCATAATCTCGCACCCAGAGAAATGGTATATTTGTCTCAGAACCAACTAGACTTTTTATTTGTTTCAAATAAACTTTATTTAGTTTAAATAAAATTTATTTTAACTCAAATATATGTTTTATTTATGTGAAATATAAATTTTATTTAAAACAAATAAAAAGTCTAGTTGGTTTTGAGACAAATATACGTTTATTTAAGTCAAATAAAATATATTTGGTTCAAATAATAATATTCTCTTGATGCGGGGTAAATGTAAACAGTCAGTTTTAGGAGATTTAGGTGCATTAATATTTTTTTGTACTTCATAAAATTTTTCTAGGGAAGTAAAGTAACAAAAAAACTAATGTTTTTGGTAAAACTTGAATATTCCTTTTACATTTACCCCTAATGACCCTTTATTATTATATATTATTATTATTATTATATTATTGTTATTAATATTATTATATTATAGCCAATATGACAACAATATATAACTTAATAAAAAAATAATATAATAATAATATTATATAATACTAGCTGTCGTACCCGTCTTCGACGGGTTTAAGTTTCTACAGATACATTCAATAGTGTGTCTACCAGTCTCGAAAAATAGGAAATAGTGGGGAATTTAATTTGACTATAGAAATAATAATTAGCTACCATTAACTATTTCATTATAAAAATATTATTATTTTAAAACAGTGATTGACTTTTTATCATTAAATAATTTATTTTTTATTCATTAAAATGCAGAAAACAATGTTTGTCAATTATTTGTAGAAATTTAATTATAGTAATATAAGTTAATCCAAAATTTCCACCAGTTTTTGGAGTTATAGTAAAGTCAAATTCGAACTAATTGTATCATAATTGCTTAAATCTAATGTAAGACCTATATTGCCAGCTGAATTTATAATTTTTCCCGATTAAATTAAATTCTTGCATGTTTCCCCTTTTTTACCAGTTTACAATGTTTTACAATGCTCAAAACATCCGTAATAGTTAAACCTAGAATTAAAATAACAAAACTTTTTACTATCTAAGTTTTTCTCCAGTAGCATAATGCAAGTATCGTTTCACAGGTATATTCTTGAGTTTTTGTAGTATTAATTTTATCATAAAAAATCTCCATTTTCAATATTTGAAAAATAATTTTAAAGCTATGAATTAATATTTTTTAATATTGTTTACCATTTTATCATTTACAATTTTTAATATTTTCGAAGTTTTGCAATTTTGACGTCAAAAGTTTAAAAGATATACATTAAAAAATAAAAAAATTAGAAATTTTCAATTTTTTAAAATTTTTGAAAAAATTGAAACCTCCCGTTCTAATTAATACGTTTAAAAACTGTAAATTTATTGTTTACATATATATCACAAAAGTAATAACTGATTAATTTACTGCAATCTATCAAAATGTAAAAATTTTTTTGCCAAAAATAATGACCTATAACCAAAACATTATAATTTTATAATTAATTTTTTCTAACTTTTTTTATTACATGTTATTTTGTCAAATTTTAGCATAATTTTTCCAAAAATTGTCTCTTATAAATAAATAATTATTTCGTTTTTTTTTTTAATTTTTCGAAAATATGTTTATACTTACATCTGAAATATGGAATAGTATTTTTTTGTTTAATTATGCTAAAATGTGACTAAATAACATGTTATACTCAAATATAGATCGTTTAAAAGCAATACATTAAAAAATTTAAAAATTTCGATTTTTTGAAAACATTTTTATCTTTACATCTCAGTTATAGGACACAATATTTGTAAAATTATGCTAAAATTTGACCAAATAACATGTAACAATCAATAATAGATTGTTTTAAAGAAATTCATTAAAAAATGTAAACTTTGAAAATTTGCAATTTTTAAAATATTTTGAAAACATTTTTATATTTAAATCTTAGTTATAGGACACTATTTTTTGCAAAAATATGCTAAAATGTTACTAAAGAACATGTAATACTTAATTATAGGTAGTTTAAAAGCAGTTCATTAACAAATATAAAATTTGGATATTTGCGATTTTTTTGAATTTTTTAAAAATCATGTTTATACTTTCATCTTAGTTATAGGACATTTTTTTGACAAATCTATTCTAGAATGTGATTAAATAACATGTTATACTCAATTAAACAAAGTTTGAAAGCATTTTTTAAAAAAAGGTAAAATTTGAGAATTTTTGATTTTTTAATTTGTTAAAAAAAATTGAATATCTCCCGTTCTAATTAATATTTTTTAAATCTGTAAATTTAAAAACCTTCCTTGGCCTAAGGCCAAACATTCTGCCAAATTTGGTTTCAAACGGTTAAGCCGTTTTTAAATGATTCGCGAACAATGATTCTGTGACATACGGACATACATATATTATTCAAAATATATTTTTGATCTTTACATTGGATTTTTTTCAATTCAATGAATTGTTAATTAAATGTTAAATAATTTGCTTATTAAAGTATTTAAAATTTTTTAATTTCTTTAATTTTTTGAACTAAGCATTTAAAATTTTTTTTTTAATTTTTATTTCAGTTAAAAAATTAAAATTTAATGAATTGATTTTAATAAAATTTTTACCTTATATTAAATAGAAATATTAAGTCATATATTAGTGTTTGAAAAAATGAATAAGAGTTACCAAAAATACAACTGAATTTAGCTTGGTAGTAATTGGTAACAATTATAATTTTTTATTCTTTCGAAAATTTTTAAATAAATTACAACTTAGTTATAGAATAGTATTTTTGCAAAATATTGCTAAAATTTGACTAAACAACGTGCAATACTCAATTATAAATGGTTTAAAAGCAATTCATCAAAAAATATGAAATTTGAAAATTTTCGTTTTTTAAAAAAAATTTTTATACTTACATCTTAGTTATAGAATGTTATTTTTGGTAAAATTATGCTAAAATGTGACTAAAAAGCATGTATTACTCATTTATAAAAAGTTTAAGAGCAGTTTTTAAAAAAATGAAAATTTTTGATTTTTTAAGTTTTTGAAAAAATTACATATATTCTGTTATAATTAATATTTTTCAAATCTTTAAATTTATAAACCTTCCTTGGGTCAATGTCTAACAATCTGCAAAATTTGGTATTAAAAGGGTTCAGCCGTTTTTAAGTGATTCGCGGACAAAGATTCTGTGACATACGGACATACATACATACATACACGAAATTTTTTATTGGTATATTTGGAATCCTGGATGCTGGAAAGGAATAATTATGTGGGAAATTTAAAGTTTTGAGCAATGTACAGACAAAAGTCTCATCTTATATATATAGATTAATTGAGGGTCTGGATGATATAATGTGTTACGCGCCATGTTAAGTTAATGGCGCGTAACACGTTATAGCATCCAGACACTCAATTATTTTTTCAAAAGTAGGTTTTTTTTAGAATGTACAAAAATTTAAAAATATATACGATTTTTTTTCACTAAATTAATTTTTTAATTGCATTTAGTAAATTTCTATAGTTATTTAACATTCAACATTTATTTAATATTACACATGTAATAATAACAATTATTTTTATTATAATAAAAATGATATATATATGGAGCATTTCATGTCAAGTGATCAAGGTGGAGAAAAATGTTTCTCCAATCGTAGCAAAACTTGGGGCTTTTGTAGTACTCATAGATAGTAATTTTTCGTGAAAATATTTTTTTACCTAGTCCAATATTTTCCGAGGGGGAGGGGGTTAAATTTTTGTGTTTTTCAGTACAATGCTTATTTCAATAATTTTTTACTCTTAAACAATTAAACATACAAATTTGACAAAGTACATTTTGGAAAGGTTTTTTCATGCTCTTTTGATTGGAAATAAGCATTTTGAAAAAAAAAAATTTTTGACCCAAAAAAATCAAAATTAAAAATAAATTTCAATTTTTGGGAGAGAAAGACCCATTTTTTTTTTAAACGAAAGCTGAGGTTTTTTCCTAAAAGGACATATAAATGGTAAAGTGGGACTAGAATGTTTAAACATTAAAAAAAGAATTTTCTCCTAAACGGAGCTTAAAACTGGGTTTTGAGCGCTTCGGCGAGTAGAAAACTCATTTTTTTAATGTTTAAACATTCTAGTCCCACTTTACCATTTATATGTCCTTTTAGGAAAAAACCTCAGCTTTCGTTTAAAAAAAAAAAAAAAAAAAATTGGGTCTTTCTCCACCAAAAATTGAAATTTATTTTTAATTTTGATTTTTTTTGGTCAAAAAATTTTTTTTTCAAAATGCTTATTTCCAATCAAAAGAGCATGAAAAAACCTTTCCAAAATGTACTTTGTCAAATTTGTATGTTTAATTGTTTAAGAGTAAAAAATTATTGAAATAAACATTGCACCAAAAGACCCCTTGATCACTTGACGCGAAATCCCCCATATATATATAATAGTAGACATCACACATATTTATATATATATATATACAATATACTATGACTTGAAAAAATATATATTTTGGACTTGAATCAGCATCTTCACTAACACAGTGCTGGCACCGAAACGTGGCCGCGCTTCCACAAAAATTGCAATATCTCGAAAACTATTTGAGTCTCCAACGATTTCTTTTTTTTTAATGAAAGGTGAAATTATTAGGAATATTTTATTAATTGACAAGAAAACTTAAAAATCGGCCCCGCTTGGGCAAAACGGTTTCAAAAAATCTTTGGTACACTAATTTCTGTTATCCAATACTACAATTTCACGAAATTACGGCTTAATCCAAAGACCCCATGCAATTGAGAGACCCCATGCAAAGAGAATACACATGTGCATTCAAAAAAATACACATATACACATGTTTACTCACACATATACAAACAACACATACACATGTATTCTTACACATATACACACAACCCATACACATGTATACTCACCTCATATACACACAACGTGCATTAGTTTTAAATGTTCGATGATTTTAATGCGTTTATACACAGAGAAAAAAATAAAGCGTTTGTAGTATAAACAGTTAACCTTATTTCGTAAAAGAATGCACATGCGCAATAGGCGTAAAATTTGTGCTGTATTTATATTAATTTCTACGTTGTCAGCATAAAAGTTCTACTTTTAACGCATGGGACGTCAGTATATTACGATTGCAAGAGATCCATTCTTTTTTAGTATATGTTTCATGCAACTGAGGTATAAGGACATGCCTCTTTAGCAGGACGTTCATACAAAATTACCATAGAAAGTCTCCATATTACAAACGCTTCATTTTTCTCTCCGTGTGGTACAGCATAACTATGTAGCACTGAGCGTTAATTATAGAACGTTCAAGCGTACGTCCTACCGAAAGGACGTTCCGAAATAGTTATGGTAACCATTTTTTCCAGGATTATTTTTAGTTAGTAAACTATACTGCTGCTAACTTGTTGGTTGGTGTTACTATTTTTATTAGTATATTCAACTATTTTATTATTTGATTCAACTACTTTTTCTGTTGGTCTACCAGTTTAATTAGTTACGTTACTAACTAAATGGCTGGAGTTACTAACAGAATAGTAACAGTAACTAATTAAAATTAGCAGCGTTTTATTACAAACCAAATAGTAGTCACAACTATTCGTTTCTCTCAGTGTCAAAGTAAAAAAAATATTCTTTCGTAACTTTAATGTAAAATCTACAAAAATCAATATTTTTTGTCTGAACAAGTCTCTTTCTTATCAATAAAAAAATTAATAATTATTAGGTATTTAATAAAAACAATTAAAAAATATTTGAATCTAATAATGAACTTATTGATATAAAACTAATGACCCAGCTTAAAATCCCCGTACTGGTCCTGTACAGGATCCCGTACGGGATTTTGGGACAGGGTTCCTATGCAGGAACCTTAGCTATCAAATGTTCCTGTACAGGAATACGTGCAGGATCCTGTACAGGAAACTTTTTAATTTTTTAAAGTTTTTATACACTACCGGTCAAAATTGAGAGACCACCCATTTTCAGATGATTGAAAAACATTTTAAAACAAAAATTGTATGGAACCTAAAATTTTTTTATTTTTATTTTTTGAAGGATTTTTTGAAAAATCGTCATTTTCAATGTTTTACAAAAATTTGAATAACTTCTAAAATAATGTACGCTTTTTAATGATCTTAGGCTTATTTTAAAGGTCATTTGTTACACTATAACCCGTGTGGAAAATACGACGAGGCATTGGGGAGGCCCTAGCCAATCTCCCTTAAGAATCAAAAGGCACTGGCGAGTTAGGACACCGTATACTGGCGAGTATCTAGCAAGGCTGTAATGCTGTTTCTGGAGATTGCCTTTAATAGGGTCAACTGCCCAGTGCCTTGTATTTTTCTGGCAATTGCCTTGTTTTTTTCTGGCCAATACCTCGTCTTTTCCTGGCTAGTACCTTGTATTTTTCTGTCCAATATCTTTTTTCTTGTAACTGCCTTTATTGTTTATCGTGGAATGCCTTAATATTAAAAAAATTATTTCAGTTTAAAAAATTCAATTAAAATGGTCTATTAATACCCTGTTTATCTTTTGCAATTAACAAGACTAAAATTTTTTATGCAAATAAAATTTTTTCAATATAAATTAGAATGTAATAAATAAATTACAAAAAAAATTTAAATTAAATTTAGATCATTGGAATTATTTATTTTTTTAATTTATTGTTTTGAAGCTGGAAGAACTACACACTCACACATAGTATTACATTTTATTTTTTATTTAAATCGTAACTTAACTTTCTTCAATATATGCCTATATCGAGAAAGTTTCTAACGCAAGGATTCGAACACCTAACTATATATCGCAAACGCTGGTTTTGATGACGTAGGGGACGCAAGGGAAACGCTTTAAACCGCTCGACCATTTCGGAGGTCGGATAGTCATCGCTTAGAGAAATATTACATTCCAAAAGCAGAGGAAATACTCTCTATCTCTCTCACTTATTGCAATCGAAATAGGTACGTTAGAAAAAATTGAAAGATACCTAGAACCCCTGCTGTTCAGGTTTGCTTTTACTTGCTCATTATATGTTTGGGAAATTCCCATAAGTTGTTTTTACAGGATGATTTCGTTTTTATCCATTTATTTTGATAGCATAATTATTTGTACACAGTAACAATTATAAAATTAACAACAAATACAGGGATTTGTTTCTAAGGAAAATTTTTCAAGTACTTAGTTGAACCATTATAAAACCCAATTCAGTTGAATAGATATAATAAGTAACCAGCTACTTAAAAATATAGAGCAATATTTAAACAGAAATGAACAGAAAAGAACCGTGTAAAAATTCGCACTGACACATACCTAACCTAACCTACGGGTACAAGGCGTTTAAACAAGTCGTTTAAAAGCATTTCTCGTGAGTGCCTATTAACTGCGACTAAAACGAGAAAATTTAAATGTCATTCACCAGTAATATTATCCAAAGCTCTCAATGAGCCTTGGATAAAAAGTTCTGTACGAAATTCACGAGTCGAAAACCCTTTTAAGTCATTCTCCAGGAATTCTATATTAGCAAAAATCCTTTTTAAGGCTTTCGTCAGAAATTCTATTTGGCATTCACGAGTGATTCTGACGAAAGCCTTACTTAAGGTTAAGGTCAGAAATTCTGTATGGCATTCACGAGGGATTCTTGAAAAAGCCTTACTTAAGGTTAAAGCCAGAAGTTCTATATGGCATTCACGAGTAATGCTAGTTAAAACCTTATTTAGGGCTACAACTAGATATTCTGGGGAATTCCTTACATTTTAAACAGGCGTTTGCAAGTTATGCTCTAAATTGCCCTAAAGAAGGGTTTCGTCAGTATTATAGGTAAATGCCTTGTAAAAAAATTTTTAAATACTACTTTAATTGTAATATAAAGATATTTGTAATAACTATTACATAAATAAAAGTTTATTAAAAGTTAAATATTCTTAAATTTTGTTCAATCGAGAAAAACTGGCAAGGGCCTTTCTAATCCCTTGTTTACAACAAGGCTAGGCTAAACAAGGCAATTTCCACACGGGAAGACTTACTCATAGGCATTAACGTGTAATTTTTTTCTTAAAAAATGCAGGCCGTCAAACTTGGACAAAAAAAATTCAAAAAATTTGGAACAATTTTACTGTACTAAAAACTATTCTAAAAAATATTTAAAACATCATATGGTGTGGATTTTTCAAGAAAATTAAAAAAAAATACGTTTGAATTTTAAAAATTATTTTTCTGTTAATAAGAATGTTCCAAATTTTTTGAATTTTTTTGGTCCAAGTTTGACGGCCTGCATTTTTTTTTAAATTACACGTTAATGCCTATAAGTAAGTCTTATAGTGTAACAAATGACCTTTAAAATAAGCCTAAGATCATTAAAAAGCGTTCATTATTTTATAAGTTATTCAAATTTTTATAAATCATTGAAAATGACGATTTTTTTAAAAATATCTAAATAAATCATTGTCCAAACGACTTCTGAAATATCTTGTTCTTTCCAAATTTCATCATGTATCAACAAATGAACAGAGAAAAATTTTAGTTTTAATAAATCTTATGTTTTAAAACGTTTTTCATTCGCCTGAAAATGGGTTGTCTCTCAATTTTGACCGGTAGTGTATGTTAAGCAACATTTGACATACATAGACTTCACATTTTAATATGTTAGGCCCGTATAACACTGTTGGACAGAAAAATGGTTTGCGCATTCGAAAAACTCATAGAAAACTACTGCGCAGGAGTTAAAAATATAAATAAATTAATTGAGGAAACCGTGTAGGATCCTTTACAGGTTCCCTACAGGATCCTTTACACTTAAGTACCTGCAGTTTACAAAACTGCAAAGGTTCCTGTACTGAATCCTGCAAGTGTTCCTGTACAGGAACCTTTACAGAAATCTTTGATAACTAAGGTTCCTGCATCGGAATATGCACAGGAACCCTGTCCCAAAATCCCGTATAGGATCCTTTAAGAATCCTGTACGGTGATTTTAAGCTGGGGAGTTATTGGAAATATTGGATTTATTTATTTCATTCCATTAATTGGATATTTGATTTCAATAAAAATTATTTGGCGCAATTAAATGAGTTACTTGAAACTATTAATTAATTTATCTTATTCATATAAATGAATGTTAGCGATATAAATACAAATTATTTGTTTCAATTAATTTTAGGTAATTTCTATCAGCAATTAGTTAACAACTGCTAAAAATTAGTAAAAAAGGTCACTAATTCAAATTGGTGAACGAAGCCGCACTATTTAATTAGTAGAAATTTACTAATTCAGATTTAGAGAGATAAATAGTTGAATATTTGATGCAAACAAATATTTAGTTCTTTCAAAAAATTATTTTATTTATGCAAATAAAGGTTTATCTCAATTCAAAACAATGTATTATTAAACAAATTAATTTTCTTAATTGATTTAAAGCAATATTTATTAATCTAATTATTTAGATTTGGCTTATTAGATTTGACTTATGAGTTATTTGATTTAATTAACTCATATTCGGTACAAATAACTATTTATTTAATACGATAAAATAAAGTACTCATATATAATAAATATTCACTTCTTTTAAACCAATATTTATTGGATAATAGACAATTAAACCATTTAATTGAGTCAATTATTTTTATTTCAATCAATTACATTTTTTTAGAATAGGGGAGACTGGGGTAAACCCGCTCACTTTTTTTCAGAACGGTAAAAACCTAGAAAATTATTCTCTAAATCCAAGTTAATTTATATAATTTTAAAGCTTATGATTTCTACTAACAAAATAAATAATAAACCCGATCACTTGATTTTTTTAAGAATTTAAGGCAATCCCGACAGTTTTATTTTATATATATTAAATTTGTCCTTATTTCCGTCTTCAGTATGATTAGGCCAGTCGGTGAGTGCAAAAAGTGCACAAAAGTGCAACCTGAAAAGTCTTAATAGTTTCTTGTAGTTTGGGGGCCCCATATATGAGCCCCATGGTTTGCTCTCGATTTCCGGTTGCAAAAAATAGTGTAAACAATCGTCAAAGTTCGAGAAACGTAGTTTTTCGATGACCCTTGCTTTCGGTTAAATTTTAGAGAAAAAAGTTGTTATTGAAAGTTGTAGAGCCTAAAATTAAATTAATATTTGGGATAATTACATAGGCAAACAAACTGTATTGAAAAATGAAATTAGAAAAAAAATCCGAGAGTTGACCCCTAAATCTCATATGAAACTCCTCAAATATCTCCATCTTAAGTTGAGTTTATATCGTCAAATCGCTAGTGAGCGGGTTTACCCCAGTCTCCCCTATTTAATTAATTAATATTGTGATTTTGGTTTGTTTTGTGATTTATTATTATTTATTTATTTATTTATTATTATTTATGTGTTTCTAAGATGGATTATTTATTTATTATGACTCTACTCCATCGTCAGGGTTTAAATTTTAAGTCTTGGTTTATTTAATTATTATTTTTTTGACTCCCTGAGGAGGAAATCGATTTGATTTCGAAACGTTGGAGTAAATAAAATTTGTTACTTTGTCCGAATGTTTTCGTTTTCATTAATTTGTTTTATTTATTAAGTATCTCGGGCGTTAAAGACTATTTAATTAATGTTATATTTAATTATTGCAATTTTTACTTAAGTAATTGGTATTTGGTATAAATAATTATTTTTTTGATACTATAAAGGAGGATATTTCTTTCATACATGTACGTATACATGTACACTACCGGCAGAAATTGTCGGTACGAACGACGGGCGAGCTGAGAAAAGTTTCTGCCGAAATTAAATTAACATATTTTATTATAAAAGAACGATAGAAACTTGGTTCTTGTATTGTTCGAAAGCCAATTAAATTCTGCATCGTTTGATATATAAATGAAAATTATTTTATACTTTTGAGAGATTTTATCACCTAAGAGATTTTGAATAAAAATTGATTAATTTTTCTATTTTTGTGCACCATGTTTGTGTGGCTGCACATTCTAGAAGAATTTAGAGAAAAATTTTAAACTCTGGCAACATTATTTTTAAAGTCTCAGCTTTTTCTTAAGCCTTAGAAACTGAAAATCCGTTTAAGTGTTTTTGAAATATCTAGAAAAATGTCCAAGCATGTTTTTCTACAATTTAGGCGGTGATACACACTTAGTGCACTATCGCTGCTCATCTGGTTCGTTATGGCAGGATCGAATAAGCGGCATATAGAGTGGGTAAATATTTTAATTACTGCATGCTTGCATTAAGACTTTGCAGCAAGCTTGCATTACAACCTTGCAAAATTTAGGCCATTTTAGTACTTGCCACGAATTTGCATCAAGCTTGCCGTGCAAGCTTGCACATCTTGCATGGAAAACTTGTGGCAAGTTCGTGACAAGCACATTTGCTGATTGGAATGTTTCTGATACATTAAAATTATTATAATTCATGAACACTTTGCTTCCTCAAAGAGATGTTAATAACAATAAAGTATAAATTTTAAACAATTATTCTCAATTGCTGTAATATTTTTTTCTCTTTATTTAATACTTCTACATAAAAATTTGTTTTTCACAGAGTTTAAAAGCAATTCATTAAAAAAAGTAAGCTTTGAAAGTTTGCAATTTTTTTTAACTTTTTTCAAAACATTTTTATACTTAAATCTTAGTTATAGGACACTATTTTTTGCAAAATTATGCTAAAATGTGACTAAAGAACATGTAATACTTAATTATAGATAGTTTAAAAGCAGTTCATTAAAAAATATAAAATTTGGATATTTGCGATTTTTTGAATTTTTGTAAAATCATGTTTATACTTTCATCTTAGTTATAGGACATATTTTTTGGCAAATCTATTCTAAAATGTGATTAAATAACATGTTATACTTAATTATACAAAGTTTGAAAGCATTTTTTAAAAAAAGGTAAAATTTGAAAATTTTTGAATTTTGAATTTTTTGAAAAAATTGAATATCTCCCGTTCTAATTAATATTTTTCAAATCTGTAATTTTAAAAACCTTCTTTAACCTAAGATCAAACATTCTGCCACATTTGGTTTTAAACGGTTTAGCCGTTTTTAAGTGATTCGCGAACAAAGATTCTGTGACATACATACATACACGAAATTTTTTATTGGCATTTTTGGAATCCTGAATGCTCAAAAGGAATAACTATATGGGAAATTTAGATTTCTGAGCAATGTACAGACAAAAGTCTCATCTTATATATATATATAGATTTATTTATAAAAAATGAGTTTTGTTTTGGTGTACGGAACCCTCGATCATACTGCGAGTGCAACTAGCACTTGTCTGATTTTTGTTTATTATTGTAGATTATGTAAATGCAATATATTATAAATAAAAAACCAAACGGCCCGGTTTACCCCAGGGGGTGGGGCAAACTGGACAGTTTGCAAAATTTTTTAAAGTTAACTCAACAACTAAACAATATAAAGTAAAGTATAGGTGTATCTGGGAAAAAGTTGCGCAATTAAATGACCTTTCAAACAAGCCATCGAAAAATGAAATCGGTTGATTCGTTTAGTCACAAGAGTCAAAAAACCGTTAGGGGGTCCGGTTTGCCCCACTCTCCCCTAGATAAAGATTATTTTTAATTTTTGTTTAATTTTCTTTCTATAACATTTTACACATATTTTTCTAAAGTAAAAAAAAATTATTTAATTCCAGTCTTTAATGATATTTTAGCATTACAATTAAATTAAAAGAATTTATAAGATACCTTATTAAATAATCTTTCTCGATCTACACTCTAAATATGAATCAGTGAATATTTTGAATTCATCTACTAAATTGAAATCAGTGAAATAACAATATTTCTCAACTAAAACGGTTCTACAGAAAGACAAAAATAAGAAGACGAAATATGAGGCGTTGTTTCCCAAATGTCCCAGCCCAAATTTGAAAGTCTTGGGATTGGATTGGTATTTTGGGAAATTGTTGTCCTATATGAAAGTAATAAATTTGTAAAATATCAGCTCTTAAAAAAAAATTGTCGAAAGTAGTGGGGGTTAAACTTTTAACATTTTAAGTAACACTGCCATTTTCAAAATCATATAACAATTTTACAAAAAATCGATTGGCACCATGAAGAACTTAAAGGACATAATGTCGAGAGAAATATCTTAATAATGCAAATATGTTGATGCAATCTCTACCAATAGGAAATATATTTATATATACATATTGTACACATACATATTATGATCAAGATTTGTGTTAAGATTGGAAGAAGTCATTATCTCTGGAAAAACAGAAATACCTTTCCACGCAGAAATTGTACTCCTTTATTGTACCAATAAGCCCTTGTCAAGCTTTTTAAATACAACCCTTCAGTGTCTTTTTCAACCTAATTAGATAACTGAACTTTAGGTTAGTACCATCATAATCATTAGTATCTTTAGAATTGTTTTAAAAATTAATCAAGAATTAAGTTGCTTAAAATAAACTTATTTTTATACGGTCAATCATTGTTAGGAATTGAATAAATTTAAGGTTTTACCTGAAAACTCGTAGTCATTTTAAAGTTTATAAGGTAACAAAAAAGTCAAGAAAAATAAATTGTTTTTAATATCTTCAAAGTTTGCTAAATAATAAAACATAAAATTTGATATTAATTCTAGAAATTTATTATCGATTAAAATAATTAATTTAAAAAAAAATATTGATGTTTCATAAGTTCTTATTTAATGTTTAAATGTTCCTTTAGTTTTTAATATTTCCGCTTTTATTGGTTTCTCGAGTTCTCCCTAGATGGTTGTGGCCTTTTTTGAAACTCGAAAGTGACATTGATCTCTGTAGGTATTAGAGGCAGACAGTATTCATAATTTTTTTCACAGACGCGCTCTGACCCCCGTGTGATTAACATCATCATCGACTCATTGATTGACGACTCGATCTGATTTACTCTCGCTCTCTAAAAATCCACAACAAAATCCAAAACCAGTCCTTATCAGGACTAATCAAATCCTCTTATACCTAGTGACAGTAAGTATAAGTCCACTTTGCGTTCGTCGAACGGCGTCCTGTCCCACAGAGTGTGGCAAAGTTCTTACTCAAAGCAGATATCGCCATCCGCTTTTCAAAAAACACCACTGACGCTATCCTCGTTTATCCCGAAACTATAGAAGGCTTTCGTACTATCACCTTAATGCTGGACAAGCATAACATCAACTAAACGACCAACCAACTTCATCAGGACAAGGACCTCATTGTCGACATTCGTGGCGTCAGTGAGTTCATCCCCGACGAAACTCTACTTTCCGAACTTAAGACAAAAAACTCAGCAGTAAAAAACATACATCGTATGAAAAGAGGAGACAAAATCTGGCCACTCGGTTGCCTTAAATTCTGACACACGGCAAATTATTGTCACGCTCCTTGGGCATGCGCCTTTTGCGCAAAAAATTACGCCACCTCAGCATGCACCACAAAAGATAACAAAGACTCTCTTCCAATTTGCTTCAATTGCAAAGGTCCTCACCGCGCTACATATCGTGGATGCCCCAAATGTCCTAAAAAATCCGAACCCAACACCTCTTACAAAAGAACTTCACAGCCAATCAAACCTACACAAAAACCTTCACCTTCTCTTTCTAATAATTCTCCTCCTACCAAAACAACTATCCCTCCACACCAGAAACCAACCTATGCAAACGTAACCTCCAAAAATTATTCCTCCACTTCAATTAGTCAACCACTCTACCTGAACAATTTATCCTCTGATCCTAACATTGCACTGCAACTTCAACAGCTTTTTCGTGAATTCCTCACAACCCTCACGTCCACCCTCTTCCCACCAAACCAATCTTAACAAAACCATAAAAATCCTCACCTGGAATGCAAATGGTCTCTCACCTGCCAAACGCATAGAACTAGCTCTATTGCTAGAGGAGAAAACCATTGACATAGCCTGCATCTCTAAAACCCATTTAAACCCAAAAAATCCCCCTTTCTTTCACAATACACTATCTACAGAAAAGATCGCCTTACCCACAAGGGAGGCGGCGTAGTACTCTGCATCAAAAACTCGATAGAACACAAACCTATCAACACCAATAATCTATCCAGCGAAACAGTCGGAGCCACTATCTTCCTCGATTCCGGCCCCTTCGCATCTTCGCACTTTACTCCTCGACCAGCCTAAAAACAATAATTGTGAAGCCTAGAATTTTAAATTATAAGTGCTATTCACAAGAATAATTAATTTTTAACAATAAAAGAATCAATTTCATAAATTATTAAAAGAATGTAGCATTAAAATTCCAAACACTGTAACATAACCTATAAATTTGACAGTAGAAAGGTAAAAACTAAACTTATAAATTTCACATTTTTTACTAAAATTAATTTTGAAAAATGTTTTACGTGAATGCAGTTTCATATTTTAAAGTAAATTATTTCATTCTGTTACATGTTTCTGTTGTAATTATAAAAATCACGTATGCATCAGATTTTCGTTCTGTCTAAACGATACAGCCCTGAAACATAAGTTACTACACGCGCAATTTCTACATATGTGTGCATACCACGTGATATGCCCCAAGAGTGGGGAATCTTAGCATCAGCAGAGAGTTAAAGCCTTAATCCGCTATAACTTAAATATCGAAGCTCCTGCTGAACCAACTTACCACCCTACATGTCCTCGATACCAACCTAGCATTCTAGACATCTTTCTTACAAAAAACATCACCTTGCACAAAGACCCCTGGACACTTCCTGAACTCAGTTCCGACCACTCTCCAGTCTACCTTGAAATTACAGGAAACCCATCTCTCACTTCACCTACAGAGTGAAAAATAGACTACATCCATCTAAAATACATCCTAGAAACCTTCTCCTTCAAATGCCCTTCCCTCCCTCCTTACAGAGAAAACTAAAAGACTCCTTAAACCACACCATCAAAACATCGTTTGATTCATTCATAGCTGAAGCTGAACAACACCCAAAAAGGTGTTGGAAAGTTATCAGATCCCTTCGAAACAGAAAAACTCACTCACCACCCCTCAACAAAGACGGCAACACCTTCACCTTAAATGACGACAAAGCAAACATCTTTGCTGAATCCCTTAAAACCAATGTTCTCCTTTTCCAAGTCGCCAAAAATTCAACTCCTTTCATAAAAAAGTGTCAAACTTAGTTTCAAACGTCACAAGTGTCGACAACAACTTCCCACCCACCTCTCCCAAGGAAATTCTCCACACAATTCGCACTTTTAAAAATCGCAAAGCCCCAGGCAGCGATAGCATCAGCAACAAAGTACTCAAGGTACTCCCTCGCAAACATATAATCGCCATCAGCAACATAATTAATGCTATGATGCGCCTCCAATACTTTCCCCCTATCTGGAAATCCGCCATTGTAATATTTCTTCCTAAACCAAGAAAAGCCATTATTCCATTATTCTCTCACGCCTCGACAAATTTATCTCCCAAAACAATATCCTTCCCGATTTTCAACATGGCTTCCGTAAAGGTCACGGCTCGGCCTATCAACTCTTACGCGTCTCCGAATTCATCGCGGACAACCTCAACAAAAGCAAACACACGTCCATGCTTCTCTTTGACTGCAAACAAGCTTTCGACAGAGTTTGGCACGATGGCCTTATCTTCAAACTCATCAAACTAAACTTTCCTCACTACCTCATCGGTCTAGTAAAATCCTTCCTCACCGACAGAACCATCAGCGCCCGTGTTGGCCAAATACCTCGGTGTCATTTTCGACAAAAAACTCACCTGGTCCAAACACATAACCTCAGTTCGTGGAAAAGCCAATGGCGCCTTCATTTCTCTTAAACCTTTCTTCAGCAACCCCCATGTCTCCCTATCTACCAAAGTTCGTGCTTTTAACGCTATCATCCGTAGCATATGCACTTACGCAATCCCCATCTGGGGCTCTGCCACCCTACCACAATTAACTCTATAACAGATCTTTTATTAATATATGAATTAATTTGTATCGACCGTTCAATGATTTCACAACACATAAACTTTAAAAACTAATATCTTAGAGGAGGTTCCGCTTTAGACCAAAACCGACGGATACAAACGACGGCGAGACAAACGATAAAAATGAACACGATGACACCAACGGCGACTCTTAGAAATAAAACTGAACAACACAATTAAAATAAATAAATGAAACACAAAAAGAATTTACTAACAATTGGTCCATTTATTAAACACTAAACTCGATTAATTACACCTTATAAGAAATGACCCTTCTGAAAACCCTGAGGTTTTCCAAAAAGATGAAAACCCCAAGTAAACTTAGTCCCGCCCGGAAAATGGCCCACGAGCAACTGAAGAAGGATTGTCACGTTGACCGGCTTCTTCCTTCTTTGGACCTCTTTTTCTAATCCTGATAAGGGCCATCTCCCTCACTCTAATGGACAGCGACAACCTGTAAAGAAAACTCGTGAAGGACCGCGGAGATTCGGGACTTTTCGCAACCTCGCATGCGCAATTCATTTTCCTAGAGATCTCCAAAGAGAATCAATCCCTTGACCAAATGAAAATCCTATATTCCAAATAACAGGAACCACACAAGATTTATGTAACGAAATGCTTCGTTACAACACGACTAGATAAAAGGTACATGCGCCTACTATGTTCTGCCTTAAATTTTCCCTGGTTTATCCGAAACCAACAAATACTCAAGGAAACAAACCTCCCTTCCATTTTTACTGCCGCCCAATCCTATTCCAAAAACCTTCGTCTCTCCATAGAAAACCACCCAAAACCCTCTTCTTAAATCTCTCTATCTCCGTGCTTCGCTATATGCGTCAACACCCTTGTAGCCTTAGGGTGGAGTCCCATGGCAGCGTTTTGCGTTGCGTTTTGTAACTAGACTATGAGTGCAAAAAGAGCAACCATATATCTGTATCTCTTTCACACTCATGGCCTAGTTACAAAACGCAAAACGCTGCCATGGGACTCTACCCTTACAACTACTCTGGGTATCCAATTTCTTTCTTGGTTTATAACCTCTGGTTGATAACCACTGTGAAAAGTTTTTAGTCGGTAGGCACTTCTTCAAGTGAATCCGACACTATCCAAATCTTCTGGGTGTCTTTAGAAGATTTTCTCATTACAACCCGCTTCAAAAAAAAAAAAAAAATTTTCGCAAAATATATTTTGTGTATGTAGAGCTGTGCAAAATTCGAACTGAACCGAGTTTTGTTCGATTTTTGGGCGCCGAAATGTCGAATGTCGAATATTCGACATCTGAACTGGACTAGTTCGAATGTCGAATATTCGACATTCGAACTGGGCGACTGAAATGTTGAATTTTAGAATTCGACATTTTAGCGTACTAAAACCGAACATAACTCGGTTCGGTTCGAATTTTGTAGTAACTCGAATGTCGAATATTCGACATCTGAACTGGGCTAGTTCGAATGTCGAAAAACCGACATTCGAACTAGCTAACTCAAATGTTGAATTTTCGACATTCGAACTAGGCGATAAAATTCGATCAGTTCGGTTCGAATTATTTTGCACAGCTCTATGTGAATGTTCTTCTTCAAGGCAAGATAAACCTCTCGAAAAATAATTTTTATTCAGTTTTTGTTTGTAGTTTACGTTGTATTTTCAATAGTAATTTGCTTATAAATTATATTTGAGTTATAAATTATTTTCAAAATTAATTATTTTAACTAATAATTATTGTTCTTTTGAAACTGCAATTTTTCCTTTTCAAAATTACTCATTTTAATTTATAATAATAATTGTAACTTATAAAAGTTTAAACATTCTTAATATTATATATTTCAACACGGAGAAAAATGGATTATATGTGATATAATCTAGATTATACTCCTTATGATATTTTTACATTGTATATTATTGATCATATTAATTTGGATTATAAAACTTGCACCAATATAATTGGTCTTTACGTTATTTTAAATAAATAAAATTTTGACAAATCAGAACTAATCCATCAATTTAAAAAATTAATTTAAAATTTAATTAACTAATAATAAAATTTAAATAAATAAAAATTTGAGTTTGTTATTGCTAATAAATTATTAATTGAATTAATTGATCAATCACTAAATTTATCTTTTTAATGATTATGATAGTACTAACTTAAAGTTCAGTTATCTAATTAGGTTGGAAAAGAGACTGTAGAGTTGTATTTAAAAAGTTGGACAAGGGCTTATTGGTACAATAAAGGAGGACAATTTCTCCGTGGATAATAACTTCTTCCAATCTTAACCAAAATCTTGATCATAATATGTATATGTGTGCAATATATATATATATATATATATATATATATATATATATCCTTTTGGTAGAGATTGCATCAACATATTCGCATTATCAAGATATTTCTCTCAACATTATGTCCTTTAAGTTCTTCAGGGTGCCAATCGATCACGATTACGCGAATAAAGGCAAAATTCCAAAAGATTTTTTTCTTTAAAAGTAACGAAATCGCTTGCGGCTGACCGTGAAGGCGGAGTATGGGAAAAGAGCGGCATTTAACTAAGCAATCGGTAGGACACCTGTGACATTTCATTAAGTGCCGCGCTCGGAGCAGCGCTCGTGTGGAACGAAGACTGGACTCGAAGGTAAGTAAAATAAAAATTAAAGCAAATGAAACGGAAGGCAAAAATATGCTAAACTGCAAAGGAGAGAGAGGGAGATGAAGCTTATGTGTCGAATAAAGAATATTCATCTGAGCAAAGTGGTTTCATTACTGGTATAAAGACCGCAGAATTCCTGGATTTGCTTTGCGGTAGCTAATACATAGTTACAACGGAGCGAGTATTAGTAAGCGTCTCGGAAAACCGTGGGACGCATTTAACATCAGTAAACGGATCGAACTGTTGGTGGCTTGGGCCTACGACACACAAGATTGTGGTTATCAGGGCTGTATTTACAATTAGCTTTTAGGATATGCTTTGCATGCATGACAATATTGCCATTTGTCATTCATAAACACTTTCGGACAATCATTTTTTCTAGAAATTATAATTTAACAGCCCAGCTGAAAAAGTTCTATAGAATTTCACTAGAATCATTCTATATAAATTCTAGAGAATATTCTATAGAATTTCAATAGAATTTCAATAGAATGATTCTATAAAATTTCTACGTGAATTCTACTAAATTTTAGTGGTTTTTAATTAGAAGGAATATAAATTTCGTAAAATAATTTTTTTAACATTATAGTTATGTATGGTTACCAAGTTCAATGAATTTTATATATTTAAACGATATAAACAATTATTTTGGCCTAAAATTTGTTGAAAAATATTATTTTACAAATTTAAAGTTTTTCTAATTAAAAATCACTAAAATTTAATAGTATTTATGTAGAAATTCTATAGAATCATTCTAGTGAAATTCTATAGAATATTCACTAGAATTCATATAGAATGATTCTAGTGAAATTCTATAGAACTTTTTCAGCTGGGAGTCAAATATATTTATTGCAAACTTAGAATCCCTTTCCCTTTTTATGAAGTTTCTTTCCATAAAGTGAAAAATGTTTCGATTTTCTCAGCTGCAATTTATTGAGAAATATCGTCCCTTTATGATCAAGTCTCAATTATGGTTTGTGCTTTGTTTTCCATTTATGGGAGAAATTAGATATAAGAATGAAATGTTTGTTCTACGGCCCTGCTAGTTAGAGTCGCATAAAATCGGAGTCAGTGGCCGAGACCGCTGTTGAGTGGAACTCCTCTCGCTATCTGTCTCTTTCTCCCAACGAAGGTAATTAAAGATATTATCGCCAGTGCGTGTCGCCAGCCGGTGCACGAGAACTTGCAGTCGGTACGTATAAGCGAACCGAGTACATACCTATGACCGTATGATGTATAACGAGCACATCGTCGACCATTCCTTACGAAATAGCACTTATTATCAGGAAATGTAGTGATTTAACGACACATGGTCAATTCTTCTGGCCTTTGTTGCACTTCGCTATACTTCTTACACGCAGATCTTACAGATCTTTTGTTTTTGTGTGGGAATCATGCCATAAAGGGAGAATTTCATCTTACTAAAATCTGAAAGGAAATTAAAATATTAAAAGTATTGTTTCTCTGATTCTTATCCGTTTTCTGTTAATTGTGGGAAGTATATTGGAGAGCGTAGAATTATTCATGTTTTTAAATGTCACAATCTCTTAATGGTCTTTTTTATTTGTTTTGGGTTTTATATAATTTTCCGGTCATTATATGAAAATTTCGAAAAAATTACTATCACCTCAAATGGAAAAATAACTAAATAAAGCTTTATCATGTGTTTACATCAGAAAATGATGCTTCCAAATTTTAATATTTCCATTCTAAGGGATAATAAAGAATATTCCAATTATAATTCAACCGTTATTAAAAAATGACATTTTTTAAAGCCTTCAATAATTTTAAAAAGTAATAATATTACATTTACACGACTCTTCTACTTTCAATTCATTTGAATATTGTAACTGAATAGAAATGTTTTTATAATATTTTGCATAAAGTGGACGAGAAATTAATCAATTTTTCTAGGTCACTGAGGTGAACAATTCATATCTTGTAATTTGAAATTTTGAAAGCCAAAGCACTTTCTATTCATTAATACAACCAGTGAAATATTTTATTTAAACTCAATATAAATTATGACAGTCAAATAAAATTTTATATATAGGGTAAGTCCGGGGCAAATGGCCATAGTTTTTTTGTAAAAATGATAAAAAAACGGATTTTGTCTAAACTTTTGTTGATAATGAAACATTGAACACTTAGCTTTATACTAACGAAAAAGAAAATAAAATATTTTA
The DNA here is from genome assembly GCA_032872475.1 of Leptopilina myrica (nomen nudum). Classification (NCBI taxonomy): domain Eukaryota; kingdom Metazoa; phylum Arthropoda; class Insecta; order Hymenoptera; family Figitidae; genus Leptopilina; species Leptopilina myrica (nomen nudum). Next base: position 30,749,787 of record CM065464.1, read on the forward strand.
AATAAATATAATAAAATATGAAGTATATAATGTATATATATATGTATATATGAGCGATTCCATGTCAAGTGATCAAGGTGGAGAAAAATGTTTCTCCAATCGTAGCAAAACTTGGGGCTTTTGTAGTACTCATAGATAGTAATTTTTCGTGAAAATATTTTTTTTCCTAGTCCAATATTTTCCGTGGGGGAGGGGGTTAAAATTTTGTGTTTTTCAGTACAATGCTTATTTGAATAATTTTTTACTCTTAAACAATTAAACATACAAATTTGACAAAGTACATTTTGGAAAGGTTTTTTCATTCTCTTTCGATTAGAAATAAGCATTTTGAAAAAAAAAATTTTTGACCCAAAAAAATCAAAATTAAAAATAAATTTCAATTTTTGGGGGAAAGAGACCCGATTTTTTTTAAACGAAAGCTTAGGTTTTTTTCTAAAAGGACATATAAATAATAAAGTGGGACTAGAATGTTTAAACATTGAAAAAAAGAATTTTCTCCTAAACGGAGCTAAAAACCGGGTTTAGAGCGCTCCGGCGAGTAGAAAACTCTTTTTTTCAATGTTTAAACATTCTAGTCCTGCACTTTATCATTTATATGTCCTTTTAGGAAAAAACCTCAGCTTTCGTTAAAAAAAATCGTATCTCTCTCCCCCAAAAATTGAAATTTATTTTTAATTTTGATTTTTTTGGGTCAAAATTTTTTTTTTTTCAAAATGCTTATTTCTAATCGAAAGAGAATGAAAAAACCTTTCCAAAATGTACTTTGTCAAATTTGTATGTTTAATTGTTTAAGAGTAAAAAATTATTCAAATAAACAATACACCAAAAGACCCCTTGATCACTTGACGTGGAATCGCTCATGTATGTGACGCGTTCCCAAAAAAGGTACCTAAGAAGCAAACAATTTGAGGTTATGTTTTTAATTTTATGAGTAAAAATACAAAAAGAGTATCAATTATTAATTAAAAATTATTGATCTTCAAGTCTTCATTATATCCAAAATATTCGATGAAAATTGGTTTCAAATTCAAATAATTAAAAATAAACTTTTAAGGAACATTCAGACCTCTGCAGACTGCCTGGCTGTGCAGGCAGAAGATCGTTCACACCTCATTTTTCAACGGGAAAAGTTAGGTGTGCACAATCTTCTGCCTGCGCAGGCAGTCTGCAGAGGTCTGAATGCTCCTTTAATCAACATAAATCTAACACGATCCTAACCTACAATTCGTTTGCTTTGCAAACTTAATTTTTAATCGTTCATATTACTTTTCTCTTTTTTGACGTATTTTGAACAGTTATCATGGTACTTATGCTTAAGCACCTATAATGAACATTAAAAGTTTAAATTAAAGGCATTAATTATTATCTCACCCAATAATATTTACAATAAAAGTAAATCACAAAATATTAAATAAATAAAATGATTTTTTATTTTCATTTGTTTTTATTTCAAAGCATGGGCTATGTTCAACTCAATAAAACATAAATCTTAAAATTTTGTTAAAAAATAACAATAAATAATATGAATTTCTCAAATTGTTTCAGACCCATGCAAACAAATGAAAAAGGATTACACTGACATTTTCATTAATTTTTATCAATTTCTTTTAAATAAAATTTTTAGCAAGTTTTATTTAACATATAGGGTAAAAGTGGGTATTATCGCGGGTGTGGGTATTTTGTATTTTAATGAATATTTCAAATAAAATAAAAAATTTTGGACACTAAAAAATCACTCCTTGAACCTGACAACTAAGACATTATAATATACATCATATTTTTGATTATTTTTCTAGTAATCAATTTATTGAAAATGTTTTAAAATTGGTTGTCTGAAGAAAGTTCAAAATGGCTCACCTTGGTTTGAGATTCAACTCTGCAGTGGTGTCAAAAATTATTGTTTTTATATTATATAAAACTCTAAGAGATGATTCTTTTTTTATATTTTGGTAAATTTATTGTTATTCTACATAAAAAAAATTTGATTAATTAAAAAAATCTGATTTTTATTAAATATTTACAATCCCGACAATGGAGACATCTTTTTTTTAACATGTGGGTATTTTCGCCGCTCCTATCATAACCCTTAAAAGTAAGGTTAGCAGTGCGTCTCTAAACTTTAAAACGTTGAAATTACAGCCGATATTATTTTTCCTTGTTTTAATTTATATTTTAATAAAAGTACTTTGTATATATTTAAAAAAATTTATTTTCAACTAAATAAATGTTGTAATTAACATTGTTTTTCCATTTTGCACAGTAACTGTTAAACACATTTAGACACAACAAAAAATTCGTTTATTTGAACGTTCAGAATTTTAGTAAATCTTATAACAGTTATAATATATATATAAAAAGTAATGGGAGGGATAAAAAAAATTATAATTAAAGTAAGTGAGATCTGTATACTTAATGATAGAACGTCCAACGTCCTTCCGGCAGGACCAAAAAGACTCAGGCGAGTCCGTCCGAAATCGCTAAATAAAACTAACATGGATTGACATAAACAAAAAGTAATATATATCGTTGGAAAGGTGGTGAAACAAGCTTTCAGCGCATGTAAATGTCGAGCTTATAAGTTCAAACTGAAGAGCAGGGTAGCTTAAAGAAGTTGAATTTTCCAAAAATTCATATAATTTGTAGTCACAAAGACAAAATGACGGAACCCGGTCCTGCCGGCAGGACGCTTTTCGCTTTGTTTAAAAGGCTACCAAGCCCAGGCATATAAATTTAGAAACTTGATATTTACATCATTGGAAAGCTTGTTTCATTACCTTTCCAACGATATATTTGTTTTTGTTTTTATCCGCTTCCATATTAATTTTATAAAGAAAATTTGAAGAGAGTTTTTATTCAATTGGTCGCAATTTTGCTGATTAACATTAAAAGTGAAATTTTTTTAAATTAAACAAATAGGTTTCATTCTTTAAACGTTTCTGAAGAAAAAAAGACTAGACCGGCCAAAATATATTGATTTTTGTGGATTTTACATTAAATTTACGAAAAAATGTTTTTTTTTACTTTTTAGAAGCAGCAAGTTTGAGAGCTTTGAAAAATGGTTTAATATTATTATTTTAAAAAGTCAAATATATGAATTTTTTCGTCTTTTCGTCTACTTTAATCCCAAGGAGTTCCGGAAAAGAAAAATTGAATTCCCTTTTTTTAAAAGCCTTATTTTCGAAACATCCTTCCGGCAGGACGGGCGCTTGGACGTTCTATCATTAAGGAAAAAATGTTTAATATCTGTAGAAAAGGAGCAATAGTATCAAAAGAAAATTGACTATTCGTTAGAAATGTTTAATAATAGTTGCCTTAGAATATTTCATCAGAGTATTATATTATATTATGGGACTGATTAAATAATTATAATAAAACCAAGTATCTTTCTTCTTATGACACTAGTTTACTATTGTTGAATTCGTCCATTTACTATAATGCATAAAATTTTTTAATTCAAATTCTTGCGATATTTATATTTTTATTTTTAAAAACTATTATTATTCCTTTTAATTTTTTATATTTACTATATTTTAATTAAGTATCTACTACAAAAATAAAAAAAGCAATAAATAAATTATCCGCGATATTTGACACGCGAAAGTACCCTCAATTGTAAGTCCCGCGAGATTACAAGCATATGAGTCTTCTATTTAATTATTTATTTAAATATTAAAACTATTTTCTACAACATTATCAATTTTTTTTAAAGAAAAAAAGCTTAAATATTCATTTAAAATAAAAGACAAAACCATTTATATTCATTTATAATTTTTAAACCACTTGGAAGTATGAATTATACAAAATTCCTCGATAATACCCACACTTACCCTAAATAAAGTTTAATTAAAGGACATGAATTTATCGTTCAGTAATTTTATATTAAAGATGAAATCTCAGTGTGCATGTAGCTCAGTGGTCAGAGCAGTCTATCGGCAATATAAAGGTCGTGGGCTCGTATGTTACTATGCTACCCTTTTTCTGAGTTCTTTTATAATTTTAATCTTAGACTCTAAGTATAATTTTTTCTATGTAATAACACTGAGTTACAAAAAATGGCTATTTTCTGTTTATTTAAAAATTCTTGTGTTTATTGAAAGTTTAGGTGTTACAGAACAAGAGTATACAAAAAAATTTCATTCCGTCAGTCCCATAACAAACGAGCCTAAAGTATCAAAAACAGCATTTTTAGCACTTTTCACAAGTTGTGAAATGTAAATAAACGAAAAGGTAAAAAAACCAGGCAATTTTAGCAAATTGCATTCTTGAAATAGCCTTTTATCCAATAACAATTAACATTTTTACACATTCTTTACGATAATTGTAAATTAGAATGTCAGAGTTTCGAATTAAATCATTTGTCACTAGGAGCATAAAAAATTAGTTATTAAAATAACAAATTAAAATGACCTGCAACATAGCATTTTTGACAAGTAGCGAAAATTAAACTTTTTGAGTATGTCAAACTCCCCTATAATTATAAAATATAGTTGAAAGAAGCTTTAATGATTTATTACACTCTTAGTTTAAATCAGTCAAAATCTGATTGATTCAATTAGTCACGCACTTTTTCACTGACAAGTCATTGATTTTCATTGGTACAATAATCATTTTAACTGGTAAATCTGTGAAATATTGTCACTGTTCCAATCAGTCACTGAATTTAACTGAAAACTAGTCATTTGCGATTTCACTTACTTGTCTGTCGATTATTTTAACTGACATAGATCAGTCATTTTAACAAATACACCTGTTATTTTTTTAAATATATAGAAATAAAAAGTTTATCTATAATATAGACAAAATAACATTATTTTTTTATATAAATATTTGTTGATAATTTTTACATTAAATTCAATATTATTATGATCTTTTAACAAATACATTGTTTATTAAATATCAAAATCTTCTTATTTTTTTAACAAAAAAATATAAGCAACTAGGGTAAATGCACTAGTAGTCGGACACTTAAGGATACGATCTTATATTATGCTTTTTTTCTTGAAATAGCAAATTTCTATTGTGTTTATAAGCACATTATCAATTAAATGAGTTCTTCAGGATTAAAAATCATGTAAATTTGTTAAAAATACTTGAGTATTTAATAAAATATAAACATTTTTATGAAAAATTACGAATGCTTTAGTAGACGGACACTTTTTTCCCTTGTTTCTATAGTCGGACATCTGTCAGATATTTTGGATTTATAAAGTAAAACAGGTAATTTTTTAATTGCTATCTGCTGGAAAATGGAATTAAAGCATATTAGAAGTTATTAATATAATATTTAAACCCTATAAGTATTAATATTTATGATTAATTATCAACAAAACTTTGTGCCACTCATCGCGCTACTCGAAAATGGTTGTATCTATAGTCGGACACCATGATTTTTAAAACATTAAATAAAATATTTCTTGTTTAATTATTTTCGAAAATAACACTATTTTAATAAAATATAAACTTCACACATTCGTCTAGTATACTTTTTAAAGTAATTATCACAATGCATTATTATTAATTTGCCAAAAAACACGAAAGTGTCCGACTACTAGTACTGTCCGACTATACCCGCACTTACCCTATTTATTTTTATTTATAAAATACATTGCTTTGAATAGTTATGTTTTGTAAAGTATTTGTAGTTTATATTATATAGGGGAGACCGAGGCTAAACCGGACGGATTTGGTCTTTGACCAGAAAACTCATACAAAAACATACTTTTTGCTAAAGTGTAATATACCGTTTTAAAGCTTGTACTTTCACCTACAAATCGCACTTGTTCGATTTAAAAAAAGTACAATAGCTTTAGAGATATATTGCTTCGAAGGTGACTACCTCAAAAACGAAAATCCGAAAATTGGTGGGGCTTAACCGGACACCCCATGGGGCTAAATCGGACACGGCCAATTAATTAAAGAATGAGATACAAATTTTCATTTTTTTTTGTAAAAAAGTCAAATCAATTCTTATTTTATTTATTTGTAGATATTTTTATACAAAGAATATAATATAATATGTAAAATCGGTAATAATTATAATATAAAATGAATTACAGTTTTCAGGCTTGTCTGTTTGTAGCAACTCGCTTGCGAATTCGAGTTTTAAAATAAATTCTGTATTTATTTCTTTATAAAGTGGTTCTAAGCAAAGAATATAATATAAAATAGTTAATTAATATAAAATAAATTAAAGAATTCAAAAATTTGGTTGTTTTTAATCACGATATCCGATTCAGCCCCACACCGTCATCTAATAATTAACCTGCAATATATTTTTTCTTCTTAATGTTTTCCATTAAACGTTTTTTCTACTAAACTCAGTATACCTTGAGCTAAAAGAAAAATGGCCGTATGATATTTGCACTTTAATTTTAACGATAAAAACCCCAAAAAATGAAGAAATTTTTTTTTTACTTTTACCTCAAGAAATGACATTTTTACATATTAACGGCAACTATTATTACAAGAAAATTGACACGTCCCTAAAACCTCGTGCAGCATATGCATCACGAAATTGCGCGTTCATAGGTTATTTACACGATTTTAAATTCTTCACGGTTTCGGAAATATTTGACTTGTCCGGTTTAGCCCCGGTCTCCCCTACTATACTATACAAAAATAAAATGTTCGAAGAAATTCCTTCGTTTTAAATGGTTTGACACATCTGGCTTGTCTCAGTATGGCGAACTATAGGTTTCTCGTTACAATATGACGTATTTTATGAGTTTTCGGGACCCTTTTTTTCTTATGAATTTATTTAGGTAGAAAGTTTGTGAAATTTTTATGCATTGAAATATAAAATAGAAATATACGAAAATTTCATACATTTTCTAATTTTTTTTAAAAGTTTTTCAAGATGCTTTCAAGCGTCAGTTGCTCTTCAGTTTTGGCAAGAGAAAAACTGAAGCCGCGAATGAGAAAAATATTTTAAGTTTTAGTGATTGACTAATTACTGATGTTTCTTCTTTTCATCCTGATTATTTAAAGTTGTTCAATATATAGTGATAGTAATATTCTGATGTGATTGTGAAGTGATTCAACTGAATTTAAATCTAAGAGATTAATGTTAAATATTTTAGAAAGATATTTAAGAATTATATAGACGAAATAAATAATTTAGTTGTCTTCATTTATTTAGGATTATTATATACACATTTGTTTGCATGGAACAAATTTCAGTACCTACAATACTTATCTAATTTTTGTTCAATAAACAATGTTTTAAAAATTTGTTTAAGAGTTTTTTAATCATGCACACCTTATATTAGAATTATTAAAGATTTTAATAAATTTGTTTTAAGTAAATATAATATTATTAAAAGTTAATCAAAATAATTCATTTTTTGAACAATGAAATTTGCTATTTTATTAATAATAATTAATAACTTCAATCACAATGATTATTTCAAGCAATACAAATTTATATCTATATAATATATATTTTTTCAAATCAGTAAAACTTTCAAGTTTTATTAATAGAATATATTCTTAAATTTGATAAAAATAACGGATTATAAAAATGATTACTTTCATCATTATAAATTCATGTTATGTATAATCAAAATGATTGATTTAAACAAAAAATTTTATTATTTTATTAAAAAAATTTAGTTATTGTGACTAAAGAAAATAATGTCTTTCTTAGTCACAATAACTAATTTTAAACAGTGAAAATAATTGATATTTTGATGAAAATGAATTATTTAAATAGTTATAATAACTTATTAAATAAACCAAATTCTTTACTGATCTTATCAGTCATAGCAACTGCTGCTATGTTAATGTTTGTCATAATAGCCGTTGACATGGCAACCGTTGCTATGTTAATGTTTGCCATAACAACCGTTGCCATGGCAATCGTTACTACGGCAATGGTTTTTTTATTGATTCATTATCATTATTATCATTTTCGTCATTTTAAACCACGAAACCCTATGATGTAGGCGCCTGTTTCTCTGCCTGATTTTTTTACTAATTTTCCAATTAACCCTTACCGCCGGGAAGGACACATATTTTACTCAACCTTATAGAGTTATCGTTCTTAACGATTTCTTAAGTTAAAAATTTGGTAGGTATGCATCCCTGTAGAGTTTTTATCGCTCTTTCAGAATCTAAAATTTAAATTTAAAAAAACTTTAATGTGAGAAAGTTGTGAACATTTTTTCGACAAAAAACTGAATTAAAAAAAATTTTTTTTTAAATGAATTTTTTTTAAGGTAGCAAGTAAGAATGCATGTGTAAAAACTACAAATATCTCGTCCGCAAAAACCAACCTTCAATATGGCGAAATGTGCGTTTAAAAATTTCAAAATGACGGCTTTAAAATGGCGATAGAAGACATTTTTATAAAATAAACATCAAAGTCTAGTGTACGAATTTAAAAAAAATTGCATAATCTTGTCACATTGTATTTAGGGATTTTTGAGGTTGCTGATTACGAATCTAATATAAGTTTTTCAGAATTCAAAATGGCGGAATATTTATTTTAAATTTGACAAAATATGTTTGAAACCTCATACTCAGGGGTTTTCGGCGTCGTTAATTACGAATCTGATATTAGTTTTCAAAAATTTAAAATAGCGGATCCAATATGGAGATCGTAAATTTAAGAAATTGTTAGATTTTGTTAAAATTTATTACTTGGGGGTTTTTGCGGTTGCTGATCACGAATCTGATATTAGTTTTTAAAAATTAAAAATGTCGGTTCCAATATGGCGATCGAAAATTTAAAAAATCGTTAGATCTTGTTGAAATTTGTTACTTATAGGTTTGTAGTTGCTGATTACAAATCTGATATTAGTTTTTAAAATACAAAATGTTGGATACAATATGGCGATTGAATTAGTCATTAAAAAACATTAACATTTTTTTGTGGATTAATTATTATTTAATTATTTAATTTTTTATTTAATTTTAAGACTTTTTCATTATAATATTCAAATTTTTTTAAAAAATGGGTATAATTTCTTAAATGTGGGAATTGGTTACATATGAGGGATTCCGCGTCAAGTGATCAAGGGGTCTTATGGTGTAATGTTTATTTCAATAATTTTTCACTCTTAAACAATTAAACATACAAATTTGACAAAGTACATTTTGGAATAGTATATTGTGGTGCACATACTATTTTTTCTAACACACGTAAACCGAAAGTACAACTATTCAATTATTTAATGGAACTTTTTAAAATAAATAGTTTTTAATTTTATAATAATATTTATTTATTATTATATCACAGTAATTAGATCACAGTTTTAATATTTGGAAATTAAATGATTATTATTGTTATAATATTTATTTATAATTGATTATTTATATTTAAAAAATTACAATATTACACATATTTCATCTTAAACTATATGTAGTTACAAGTCATTCTAACAGGGAGGTAATGTTACTTTACCTCTCCGTTATGCCGTAACGGGGAGGTAAAGTAACTTTACCTCCCTGTTATGATGTCACGGGGAGGTAAAGTAACATTACCTCCCTGTCGCCGGGAAAGACTTACTTTCCACCTTCTAAACAGGTAAGAAATGATGTACTTTCGGCGCGTGTATTAGAAAAAGGTTTTTTCATGCTCTTTTGATTGGAAATAAGCATTTTGAAGAAAAAAATTTTTTGACCCAAAAAAATCAAAATTAAAAATAAATTTCAATTTTTGGGGGAAAGAGACCCGATTTTTTTTTAACGAAAGCTGAGGTTTTTTCCTAAAAGGACATATAAATGATAAAGTGCAGGACTAGAATGTTTAAACATTGAAAAATAGAGATTTCTACTCGCCGGAGCGCTCAAAACCCGGTTTTTAGCTCCGTTTAGGAGAAAATTCTTTTTTTCAATGTTTAAATATTCTAGTCCCACTTTATCATTTATATGTCCTTTTAGGAAAAAACCTCAGCTTTCGTTTTAAAAAAAAAATCGGGTCTCTTTCCCCCAAAAACTGAAATTTATTTTTAATTTTTTTGGGTCAAACAATTTTTTTTTTTGAAAATGCTTATTTCCAATCGAAAGAGCATGAGAAAACCTTTCCAAAATGTACTTTGTCAAATTTGTATGTTTAATTGTTTAAGAGTAAAAAATTATTGAAATAAGCATTGTACTGAAAAACACAAAAATTTAACCCCCTCGGCCTCGGAAAATATTGGACTAGGTAAAAAAATATTTTCACTAAAAATTACTATCTATTAGTACTACAAAATCCCCAAGTTTTGCTACGATTGGAGAAAATTTTTTCTCCACCTTGATCACTTGACATGGAATGCCCCATATATGTTTAATAGAAAAAATTTTTTTGAGAAAGGAAGTGTTTCTTGAATATTTACATTTTATGATTTTTTACATATTCTATAATTAGAACATGAGTAACAAAAAAAATTTTTTTTTTAACATTTTAAAGATTTTGATTTAAAAAGTTAGGCACATACTGTTTTTTTTTATTTTGACCCGTCGGTACAAGAATGTCCTTATTTTTACATGTTTCTAGTTCCTTTGTAGAAAATAATGCATTACATACTTTAACATAATTATTTTTTTATTGAAGTTTAAATGCAACAATTTCTTATATCGCCTTCAATAATCTATTTGTTACCTTTTGCTTTATTCACTTCGTACAATTGAATCTTAAATCTCAGCAACGGCGTTAAACTTATTTGTCGAATATAAAACTTTTTGAATGTCGATCAGGATCAATGACTCGGGACTCGTGGATCCGTGACCTTAGATGACCAGGTAGCGATAGCTTCCACACCAGAGCGGCGTGTTAAGCAGAAGCTCGAGTGGCTGCTAAGCAGCAGCAGCAACAGGAGCACAGGTGAAAGTTTTTACCTTTGCATTGTATACTGCCTCTCGATATTCCGACGACAATCACTCTGAAATTACCATCAGGGAGAACGACCATCTCTCGGATCCTGAATATTGCTGGAACAGTGCTATTGAGCCATCATAATATGTCCGGGAATTGTACTTCATGGTCCATAAAATGCAGTTGGGTATTTTATCAGAATAATTTATAATTCTGGACAGATTTCGGACTCGGAAATTCTATTTCTGTGACCAAGTGCTATTATATCACTGGATTGACCTCTTAGTCTTGAAACTATAATTTTAATCATTCACCATTTTTACTCTTAAGGATTGCTAAAAGGATTCTACAACGTTGATGCACTTGATTTACGAGTTAATAATGAGCGTGAATGGAAGAATTACGGAGCACGTGCGCCACTCTTATGTAAATAGAGCAAAAAAATGCAACTTCTGCATATGAGAGTAGCAAGCAGAAACTTAAGGAAGGATTAGTCTTTTGTCCCTGAAGTTGGGAGCGAGGCAAACTATCGTCCTGGAGGATCATAAAGATCAACCTTTCACTACCTGGCGCATAACTGAGTTGGAGGGCAAGGGGGAATTTCTGCGAAACTCGGCGACATTCTCAAGTTCGCCAAGAACAAACTGATCCTTCCCATGTAAGATCTGGAATGCATGCACGTCGTGAGGTCAAACGCCCACAAGGAGGGGTTAAAGCGCAAGCCAAACTTGCTCCTGGATCCTCGGTGTGTTGGAAATGGATTTCATGTAGCGTGATATCTGCCGACGGTATTATAGGCAAGGAAACAATATGTGTGCCCCGGTGTGGGTTTGCATCGTGCCGCCAGTCCACAAGTAGTAAGCAGAAGAGGAGGAATAAGAAGAACAAGAGAGGACGTAGTAGAAGAAGGCGGATGTACACTTGCCGCTGCGGCGTGAGGTCGCTTTCGAAGCTACCTGCATCTCTCGCCAGAGTCACGAGTCACGCGGCCTGGCTAGCAGCCGACTACCACGTCATTGCCACCACTACCATCAAACACTTTTAGATTGTATATTACTATCTGGTCCCAACTACCAACTTGCGTGCGCCGACTTTACTATCACCGAGAGATATAGGCGCGGTTGGGGCGTGTGAACGCTGTGACATATCGGGATGCGACTTTTCCCCAAGTTGTTAACTCTCCTTGCTTCATCAGTGCGTGTGCCTCCTCACATGAAAATGAATCACCAGAATTACCTGACGTATCTGCAATTTTTCCTCGAACACATGAAAATTGTGGGAGCAATAACAAAGAATGAAAAAATTAATATATTATTATGAAACTTGTTTAATTAAAAATTTTTTTTAAATCGTCAGCAGCACTTTTCGATAGTGTTGCATGTCCAGCGAGTCTCGATCGACAACTTCTCGTCAAAGTCAAGAATATCGTTAAAATAACAATTAAAACAATTGAATTTTATAGTTTTATCTCACTTCTTTTATGAAAGGAGAAGAAGAAATAAATGAGATCTATTTGCTCGACATGCATCACTACTTCTCGAAGGGTCAGTCACTTGGATTTATAATTAATATTCAATTTTAGCTGGTCAAACTACTCCAGCAAAAATCAGATATTATGATGGTTCTTCTTTCCGCTTGTCTGTCTCTTTCTTTTGTGGCACTCATAAAAACTCAGCCCTTCTCTTTAGCAGATAACATATTCATGTTTTTTCTACTTTATACATCTTTATTATTTTGTGAAACTATTATAAAATTAACTTTTTTAATACATGATTTAAATACAAGACTGACTGGTCAATCAAACATAAATCTTAAATCTGCCTTTAAAAATTAAATGAAATCTTTTTCCAAATAAATATAAAAAAGGTATATTTGAAATTCCAAAGACATTGCTATAAGGACAAGCTGAAAACAAGTCAGCAAAGAAAGAAGACATAAGTCTTGCGTGCAAAGATACTGACACGCTTTATTTCTATGGCATAGCACGACACTTCCTTCTTTTCTTCACTTCAGTGTCACAAGGAAAAAGTCAAGCCGTTTGTCAGTCAAGCCTTGCCCTACTGGAGCACGATCGTTTTAACAGGATCGCACAAAATGCGGAAGTCCTCGTACCGTTACAATGTTATTCGAAACGAGCTGAAGATCCGAAACAAATGAAGGAGCCTAGAATTCTTGGCGCTAGAACTATTTTATTTTTTTATTTTCAAAGACAAAAGACGTAGTGTCAGATATTTCAACAACAATTCAAAAATCGTACTTATATATCGGCATTTCCACGTGAATTTTTTTTATGACATTTTAAAATCGGCTAAATATACTTTTTGCAATACTAACTTGTAAAATTAAATTTTACACACTAAAAACAGTGTGTAAAGTACTTCTTTTTATAGCGGTGTGTAAAGTAAAATTTTACACACCGCTAGCAGTGCGTAAAGTGAATTCCAGTGTGTAAAGTGATTTTCAGTGCGTAAAATGATTACTTTACACATTCTTGTGACTGTTTGATGAGAAACGATGAAATAAAGCTTTTAAACTACAATTTACAATCACATTTTTTATATTAGCTTCAAGAAAATTTCATTTAACAATTCCCCTACTACACCTAAACTTACAGTAATATTGGCATTAGTGCTGCAAGTTTAGTTGTTCTAGTCCCTAGTAGAAATTTGTCGTGGCATGACTAGATTTATTCAAGTTACTGTACAGTTTTAGTCATGGAAGTTTAATCTAGCTTAACTGGCGAATTACTAGACAGCTACTGCATAACACTGTTAAAGAAAATATAAAGTTGAACTTGATTATTACTGCATAGAAGTCCTGTACAGTTATTTTCATGGCACTATCGAGGCGTTCCGAGATATTATTTTCCAAAGTTTGTCGTGGTGTCAGCGCTACCGCCGGTTTCAGTAACTAAACAGTTGTGTATTGACATTTTCAAAATATTTTCTATAAAATAAATCTTTTGGTTTTACAGTTTATAGTTTTCATATTTTTAATTTTGTTCTTTTATTTTACTGTTGACAACTTGAAAACTTTTTTAAAATTCGCTTTAATTAATTGAGTTAATTAAAATAACTAATTTTTAAATTCAGAAGACAATTTTTTTTCAAGATTACATAATCTTATTATATGTATAAATATTAATTTAACAAACCTGTTACATACAAAAAGTTAGAATTGGTCCAATAAAGTGAGGTTATGTTTTACATTGATGTATTGACGTTGACATATGTATAGCTCTCCGATCTATATAACAGAACTGTCTATAATTAATGACAGTAGCCAGTAACAATTTATTACTAATTCCTTACGGAAAAATAGGCATAATTCTAGTTATACCCGCGAATTATTTTTTTCAGTGTATACACTGATGTATTTATGGAAAATGTCTATATAACACTGTTCAGTTGCTGGACTGACGGTAGCGCAAACGCCACGACAAACTTTGAAACATAATTTCACGGAACGCCTAGACAGTACCATGAGAATAACTGGACAGACAGAACTTCTATACAATAAAAATCAATAAGTTCAACTTTAGAGTGTTATGCAGTAGCTGTCCAGTAATTCGCCAGTTGAGCTAGAAAAGATGAAAAAGGGAACTGCTTTACCTGCCGGTAGAGTATGGTTATTATTTTTCCGGAATCGTCCATCGACTAGAACGGCCGTGATGCGTAAGCGTGCGTTTAGGTATTTTGTCCCAGTGTGACCCGAGTTCGCTCCCCGATACCGCTAGATATTTTTCGTTTGAACTGAATTAGTTCTTCATATTAGGGTTTACTTTTAAGTCTGTTGTGTGATAAAATAATAATATTTATTTCAGTGTTGTGCTTAATTCAAGGAAAAAGTGAATGTTGTTTACTGTAAAAAAAGGCATGTGTACAAGAATCAGTAATGTTCATAATTTTTTTTAATTATGTAGTTATTAAAAAATAATTTTACAGATAATTTATTATACGTAACAATAGATACACCAACAGTAAAAATATAGTTTCGTAAAATTTTAATTTATTTAATTTGTTGACAAAATAATTTAACGTTATATTTTCAAACTTGTGCGTGTTCAATACGAAACGTTAATATAAATAAAGTTTTGACATTTCCAAGTGAATTATTTTGTACAGTTTTTCTACAGGACTGATGATCAGAAACTGTAAAATTTGACTGGACAATAACTTGAACAAATTAGCGTGACATCACTTTATAGTTTTTAGCCAGTTTAACTGTAAAGTGCCTCGAAATTTTCCAGTTGAACTGTCCAGTGCCCTTAAAGATACTATGACGAATTTCTACAAGGGGTGTTGCAAAAAATGTTGTATGACACTCGTGCATAAAGTTGATTATACTCGTGAGATTTGCATCACTCGCCTTCGGCTTGTGCTGCAAATGTCACACTCGTAAAATCACTGACTTGTATCATAAATAACTATTTTTCTCGTTCTGGATAGAAAAATATTAAATATGTATTTTTTTATTATTTCATAATTCCAAAAATTTTCGAGTTATGAATTTTCAAAATTTTAAATTTTTTAAAGTTGACTTATTATATCAATAGCTTATAACTTTTAAAGTATTGAGTTTAGAAACAAGTTGTCAATGAAAAAAGTTTAGATTTTTCTTCAACTTTCAAGAAATTTTAAGAAACAATTTTTTTAAGTTTTTTATACAGAAAATTTTTCAAAAAGACCCGCAATGGGCCGACTCGGCTGCAGGGATGCGTTACGATACTGTAGTTTTAGATCGTATTTAAGGGCAAGTCCAAGTTCTGAAATGTAAACAAAGCAAAAAGTAAACAAATCAAACACTAAAATAACATTTTTCAAACTGCCTTTTCTCTCACAAACATTAATATTTTTACACTTTTTTTACGAAAATGGTAAATTAGAGTGTCAAAGTTTCCAATAAAATAATTTTTTACTAGGAGCAATAAAAAGCAATTAGTAAAATAACTAATTAAAGTGACCTGTAAAATTAACCTGTTTTGACGCGTCGGAAAAAATAAACTGTTTGAGTATATCAACCGCACTGACGATGAAGAAGTCTCATATCAGCGATTGGACCTTCAACATGTGGAAGGAGAAATTTATCAAGGCGTAGTTACCAAATTCAATACGTCAGTTCACTATTTTCATAAAGAAAATGGGAATTTAGATTTATGTACGAAAAAAAGACCTCATGCTAAAATGGTTTCCGGAAAATATTTCTCTTCCTAAAGTTAATTTCTTCCCGTAGTTGCTTCCGGAAGTTTAGTTTCTTCCGCAAATAAGCAAGACAATCTAACCATTCATTTTTCGAATCTTTATTATTTGAAAAGTATTTAATATTTGCTAATTCTTTTTACCATAAACATAAATCCATTTATTTTGTGTATAAATTTGATGCAATTGTTTCACATTAAAATATAATTAAATCAAATTTAATTAATTTCCGGAAATCTAATTCATTTTGACAGAAGATATTCTTCCGGAAGATTATTTTTGTTTTTAAAAATTTTCCGTAAATCACTTCCGGAAGTTTATTTTTTTCGTAAATAGGCGAGACATTCTAACCTTTCAATAGATGTAATTTTTCGAATCTTTATTATTCAAAAAGTATTTAATATTTGTTAATCATATTTATTATAAACATAATTCCATTTATTCTGTATGTAAATTTGATGCAATTGTTCCAGATTAAAAGATAATTGAATCAAATTTAATTAATTTCCGGAAATCTACTTCATTTTGACAAAAGATATTCTTCCGGAAGGATATTTATTTTGTTTTAAAAAATTTTCCGTAAATCACTTTTGGAAGTTGGATTTCTTCCGCAAATATGCGAGATAATCTAACCTTTCCAAAGTTGTAATTTTGGGATTCTTTACACAGGTTTACAAATTAAAAACTTTTTTTGCTAATTCAACAAAACATTTTTTTTCGATTAGTAGGTGTTTTCTGAGTAAAAAAATAGTTTTAATTTTTTCCCCTCGTGTACTTTATTTGTAGATTCAAATTTTGTATTTTTGAGGAGCGACGGCACTTATATTTACGTGTAGGAAAAACAACTTGTCCAAAAATGATGAATAAGATGTCGTTGAAAAGGTAATTAAATTATCTTTCAATCCATATATTACAGAATAAAATTGCATGAAAATTGAGACAGTTACAGTCGATTCAAGATCAAATTTCGTGGAAATTTTGATGATTTTTAGAAACTTGACTAACTTTTGTTAATTTTTTCCACAACAAACAGTAAAAAATATTTAGGTTTTAAATTTTTTATTGATAGCTTCATCCATTGAGAAACTTTTGAGCCCCTGTGGACCTTGATTGAATTAAATATGAAAATTCTACACCACATTTATAGTGAACGAAACTACGTTGCCACTTTTAGTATACTTTTCAATATTTGCAGCAAATAGAATGGACGAGTTTTAGCTCTCTGATTAGGTCTCTGATTACAAATTCGATGACATATTTTGAAAATTCAAAGAGATCTCCCTCCTTGATGTTTTCAGTGTCTGTATTTTCGAATGAGATTTAAAATGTATTGCAGTTAAAAAGTTATAGAAATTTATTGAAAATTAAAATTAAGATAGTTTATTGCAATTGGAGTAAAGTTTTTATTTTTCATCAATATAACATTAATTAAAAATTTTAAAAACGACATTGGTTTCGGAATTAGGGACCCCAGAAACCCTAATGTAAGTGCCGTCACTCCTCAAAAATACAAAATTTAAAGCTATAAAAATCATGTTGCCTTATAATAAAATGTTACTCTTGACTTAAAAACAAACTAAAAATCTTTATTTCATCAAGACGAATCGATTCATGTATAAAAAGAATATATTGTATTAGCATTAATAGAACTAAATAAAATGAAAAAATTCACTTTATTATTATTAAAATTTTTTTCTTTTTTTAAAAGAAATGAATTTGAATTTTGAAATGTTAGACTCTATTAGAAATTATTTAAAAATTAAATGTATTTAATAATTATTATTTTGTTATATATTTTATTTAATCATTAAATAAAATATTATATATATATAATATATTTTATATATATTATGATTAGTCGAAAGCCAATCATAATAAATATAATTAATTTTTTAAATATCTTTAAATTAGATTTTAGGACAACAATATGGAATATGTTTAAAAATAATTTTTACACAACTTTTTTTTGAGTCTTAATTTCTCTTATTTTTCTTTTCCTTTGCTTAATTTGTGAACCCCGTCTTAAGCCCACTCTCCCCTATCGCATCTTGCCCGCACCTACAAAATTTAATAAAACGATTAATTACTACAACTTACGATTGAATAAACAAAAAGACATATGCTTCCCTTCTTCTGTAACCCTTGCCAGTTATAAAAATTTTTATATAGTTCATTAACTGTTATTGTTAAATAATAAATACCTCCTAAAAAAAGTGAAAAAATCACAAGAAAATGGTCGAAAATAGTTTTTTTAGTAAAACAGATCAAAGATTGGTTTTCATGGCTTTTAGTTTTTTTAACAAGAAACTATCGTCTCGGTGCAGTATTATATAAAATATAATCTCGATTGGTTAATTTGTTTGTTAAATAAGGCCGGTACCCCGTCTTGCCCCTTTCTCTCCTATAAATATAATATATTAGTTAAAAATATTAAAAATTACAAGAAATATATTTTTTATAAAAAATATAATTTATATTGAAACTTTTCGATTTTAAAAACTTATTGTTCAATGTTTAAGAAATATTAAACAATTTTTTCATGTGAATTTAATGATAAAATTATAAAATGTGAATAGGGGCAAATGACCCTAGAGGGTGCTTCTTGCTCAAAAAAGAGATGTGTGCTTCTAGGGTTAAGTTTTTAAAAAATGTGCACTTGCTGTACATTACTTATTAAGAAGTCAACTTTGAACACCAGTTTTGATACGCCATTTTTTAAATTAATATATTACTATACTATATAGAATTTTAAAAGAAGGAATAAGTTTTACCCTGAAATTTATCTGTAAAGTAATAAAATATGCAATTTTTAATGATGAATAATAGTAAAAGCTAAAAAGGGCAAATTTTTTTTCTTTCCTTCAGTTATAGCATTCCTAAAAATATCAGCGAACCCAAAAACCTCCAAGTAACGAGTTACAAGTAAAATTAATTAATTATTCAGAATTTCCGATGCAATTATCTACCATTTAAAGTTTTTAAAAACTGTTAACATATTTGTAATCAGTCACCTTGAAAACTCCAGGGTATCAAGTAAATCTAAGACTTGGGTTTTTCAGAAGTACCCCCCTTTTCTTTTGCAGCATTATTTTTTCTTCACTATGGGCACTTATTTTTTTTCGTATTGAGAGGATTTTTCTTCATCTTTATATATTCCATTACATATCACTTTTTAAACAGTTTTGAGGCTGCATTAAAAAACAATAAACAACTTAAAAATCTTCTTTCTAGTATAAAATTAATTCAATTGGAAAAGAATACTTTTAATGAAGGAAGAAAGATTAGAATTCACCTTTCAGTTAAAAAACTTTCAAATGTAAACAAATTTTTTTCTTCCTTGTAGATGAATATTAAAAATGAAAAGTAAAAATAATTGTTAGTCGGAATTTTCTTCTCACTTTCTCATATATTTTTATAATTATTATTTATAATTACAATATAAAACCTGAAATATATTTATAACGCTAAGCTTACATTGAGATATTTCGGAAAGTATGTAAGGTATACATGTGTTCATTATAAATCTAAAACAATGAAGGTAGCGATATCTTTTTGCAATATAGGTGAATAATAATCGTCACCTTAAACTGCAAACCTCATACTTCCACTTCTGATCAAAAATGACTTATTAATGTAATTCGTAGGGTTTCAAATAAATTAATATAAAGATAAGAGTAAAGCTAATTGCATTTTCCGAAATATTTCTTAAATTTCTGAATGTTGATCACAGATTGTGCAAATTACACACAACACCTAACCTTAGACTTCAAAAAAACCTTCCAAGAAGGTGCCAACAAAAAAACGTTAAATCCATTTAAACATTGCTTGATAGATTCTTACTAAATCATGAAAAATTGACCGTTTTACCAAATTCATTGCACACGGGTTCGGTGACGGACTCTGGCGGAATTTCTCGAGATCTAAGTCAAGATCTAAATCAGAATATTACGCAATTCATGAGTAATTTAAAAATGTTTTTTTCTAATTAAACTACTTTATAATAATCAAATTTATTCTACTGTTTATTTATTGCATTTTATATTAACAAATTTCCTTTTTTAATTATAGGAGACTGAAGTAAACCAGCTCACTTTTGGTTACATCAGTAAAAATTTAGGAAATTAGTTTTTAAATCCAATTTAACTTATAATTATAGCACTTAAAAGCTTGTAATTTATACTAAAAAAATAATATAGACCCCCTCTAATTTGAAAAAATATTTTCTGTCTGTAATATAGACCCTCCCTTTTGACAAAATATTTTTTGTCTATAATATAGACCTATACATATCCATCACAATATGTGCAAAATACACTTAGGAACTATCTTTCTGGAGAAATAAAAAGTTTTATTGTGCATGTGGAAAGAACACTTAGTATCCTAACTTTTGTGAATAAATGATACTGTCTCGCAATGTTTTTATTTTTTAGTAATTTCAAGATAATTTAATCTTAAAAATTAAAGCATTAGAAAAAATATTTAATGATTTAATTTTAAGTAAGTGTTGAATTTAATCATAATTCGAAGCTGCAATAGACAAATTATACACAAAAAAGACAGTTAAAGTAGAGCCACTCTGATTGGTTAAGATATACTATTGAAATTTACTTCCACTATTCACTACACATTGATAGTTATCAATAATATCATATTTACCATATTTTGCGTTTCTGCATCAACCGCATTTTAAAATTACCACATCTCCATTGCCTTCATATACCAAGTGACCCCCACTACCTTAGTAACTCCTCCTGTCTCTAGTCTTCTTGAATTAAATATTTGATTGGAAGTTGAACAATATTTATGTATTGAATCTAATTTTTGTTGATTCGCTTGAAACGCGTTATTTGGAAGATTCCTTAGTTAATTATGAATCTAATGTAATACTTTTCAAAAACTTTAAATGCCTGATCTAATATGGTAATAAATTTTAAAAAACAAACGAATTCGCTTTAATTGTATTACATATTAACGATGAATTCCTAATCATTGATTCCAAAAACTCCCGAGTAACTACTTTTAGGCGAATTTTATCATTTGCTAATAAAGTCGTCCTCCATATTGAATCGGCTATTTTAAATGTCAATTTTCTAACTATCATCTTCAGTTTTAGTAGTATTCAAACCATTGGAAACTACAATATTTATACAATTCATAATAAAAGACCTTATTTCCTTATTTACTAATCATATTCTAATAGTTGGGAAAAGTTGATTCAAATTCCTATTTTTCAATTTTTTTTGTATTTTCTATTTAATTCTTTTTTTTTCTTTTTGTATTTTATTGTTTTAAGGGTTCCGTACACCATAGGTGTACTGACGATCCCTTATGAAATCACTAATGTGACCGTTCCAGCCACGCAAAATGGGCTGTCCCCCCTTAATTTCTACAAATCTCAATCTGGTGAGCTGAGATTCAGTAGGGATCTTCAGTTCTAAGTGCAGATTACAGAAAAATATAGCGAACACGACTGGCCTACATATTTGTGAAAGGGAAGGAAAAGAAATAGAATTTTTTCAAAAAAATTGCAAAAAATGACCCTGTCCCTTCCCTTAAATTTCAGCACAATAGGGTTATATATGTTAATTTTAATAAATCATATTTCTTTTATATATATATATATATATGTTGTAGGCAACTAGAAGAATCCGGCATTAAGCTTAATTATTGTATTTCCTCGAAATTTCAAGGAAGTTACCAAGGGTAACTTCCGAAAGTTCCCGCGGGAAACTTCCTGGAAGTCTCCTGGAAGTTTTTGTGCTATGTGGAATGCCGAAATCGTTCACATTTGTCTATTTGCCTAGGCAATAAGCTTAATGTCCGACAGTAAGCTTATTGCCCGATGAAGATTCGGCAATTAGACGAATTACATTAGCATCCATTTGCAGTGCACAGACGTCCATGAGTATTTTTTACTCTTAGAGAAGCTGCAGCAGCCCAATCAAAATCTGGTGGACAGGGTTACAAAAAATGTAACTGTAAAGTAACAAAAGACCAGTGTTGCACAAAACGCTGTTCTTGCTTTAAAGCAAAAATTATATGTGACTCACGATGCCATCATTCAAATCCCAGCAAAAATAAATAAAAATGTAATAATATTATAATTATTTAAGAAAAATTTTTATGTTTATTTTGACAATTCTTTTATGTAAATAAAGATGGATTTAAACCTGATTAACAAAAAATAGAACGACATTATTATTATCATTATTATTGACATTATTATTATTGTTTTAATTAATTTTTTATAGGACGTCTGTGCACTGCAAATGGATGCTAATGCAATTCGTCTAATTGCCGAATCTTCATCGGGCATTAAGCTTATTGCCTAGGCAAATAGACAAATGTGAACGATTTCGTCATGTATTCGTCTAATTGCCGGCAGTAAACTTACTGCCGAGGAATGAAGCTTAATGCCGGATTCTTTCAGTTGCCTACGATTTATATATATATATATATTTATAAAAAATGAGTTTTGTTTTGGTGTACGGAACCCTCGATCTTAGTGGGGGTGCAACTCGCACTTGTCTGATTTTTTTTATTTTAATGTATTTTTAATTTTTTGTTTGCATTTTGACTAGGGTAAGTGTGCCAATTATGGCGCGGTTCTGGTTTAGCCATCATTGAAATAGAAAATTAAAAAATTATAATGAAAGAAGAAAATTTATGTCTTATTAAACTAAAAGCTCGTGTAATTTAGATAATAAAACATCAATAAAAACTTAATAAAAATTAATTATCTAAACAAATTAAAGCAATAAAAAATAAGGTCAAAAACGTCAATTGTGGCGGGATTGAGTCAATTTCGGCGGGGAAAATAACGTGTATTTAGAGGTTGTGTTGCGCGTCAAAACTGAAGTACGTGCATTCAATAGAAATGTGCCAATTATGGCGAGGCAAAATTTTTGTTCTTAAATAATTAAATTAATAATAGTTTAAGTGTGTTTCTTTTCGTACAATTATATCGAGTAAGGTTGAAAATAATTTTTTAAACATTTTCAAGTAACTATATTATTCTAAAATAGTAAATAATTGTATATTTCACAAAGTCGCCATAATAGGAGCACCCGCCACAATTGACACACTTACCCTATGTATTGTACATTAAGGATAGCCTTTCTGTTAGAGGGGAAACTGACTCTTGTGATTAAAAGTGGAAATATTTTGTCTAGAAAGCAAAGTGCAACGTATGAACTCATATCTGGCTTAACTGCCGCAAACTTACTTCGAAGCCTCAGTAACAAGTTTCACTAACCGTTCTACTGCA
Source organism: Leptopilina myrica (nomen nudum) (assembly GCA_032872475.1). Lineage (NCBI taxonomy): Eukaryota > Metazoa > Arthropoda > Insecta > Hymenoptera > Figitidae > Leptopilina > Leptopilina myrica (nomen nudum). The sequence continues at coordinate 30,773,050 of CM065464.1, forward strand.
AGTGTGTGACAAGGATATGAAGAGAATTCCCATTTTTTGTATCCTTGTTTAACTGTGATGAGCTCGATAAGCTCTTGGTTAGACACATTACGTGAAACTGAAGGAGAAATTATGCAAGATGTGCACCATTCAATCATGTCGTAGTAGTTCTTTGATGAAACACGGTGGGTTTGAATTAAGTTCAACCCAAAAAATGCTTGCACCTCCCGTTTTTTTCATGAACTTGTTTCTGGGATGCCTTCTGATAATTTTGAACCCAAAAAGAAAAAAATCGCTCGAGCCGTTTTTTAAAAAACTTATTTTTTCTTTTTTCCAAATATTAGTCAATTTATTTTTAAGAAAATAAAGCAATGTAAGTATTTTATTAGCTTGAGTTCTTTAAATCAGTAGTAGAAAAAAGGATATTAGTGCTCACTTTCCTACAACAACTGAAAACCATAGAAATTTAGGAAACACCGTAAAAAACTGTATATAATTTACTTTTTTGTATATTTTTATTTTTCAATATATGTGAACTCAAATTTTTCTGCCAAAAGTTAAAGCCTGTAAAATATTTTTGTAAATTAAAAAATTAATGAAATGCTTCATCTTTAATATTTTAAAAATTTCAAACTTCTAAAATAATTTCTTTTCATATAATTTCTTAAATAGTAAATCATTTTTCAGTTTTTGTGAAATAAATAGATTCTAAATTTAAAATTTTTAATTTTAATACTATTTTTAATTATATTATTTATTTTTAATTTTAAAGTTTAATTTTAAACTCTAAAGTTTTTTCTAGATTCTTCTTAAGTTACTACAATCAAAATATAAAGTCAAGTTAGTTAAATTTCGAGCAAATTAAAAAAAGAAAAGCTCTCAATTTCTATTAGAACTAAACGTATGCATTTTTTAAAATGTCCATTTTTAATAAATATATCGCATTTTTTATTTAAATTTGACTTTATCTTCTGATTGTAGTTACTTTAGAAGCATTAAAATCTATTTAAGATATTACATCAAAAGAAATTATTTCAGAAGGTCGAAACTTTTAAAATATTAAAGATAAAGCATTTAAGGGTATGTCCAGGTTGTGAAATGTAAACAAACAAAGCACTAAAATCACATTTTTTTATACATCTTTTTCTCTCACAAAAATTACCATTAGAAAACTTTTTTTAGAAAAATGATAAATAAGAGTGTCAAAGTTTCCAAAAAAATCATTTTTGAGTGTGTTTAATAAATATCAATTTGACGCGTCGTGAAAAATAGACTGTTTGAGTATATCAACTGCACTGACGATGAAGAAGTCTCATATCAGCGATTGGGCCTTCAACATGTGGAAGGGGAAATTTTTCCCTTTCCTCCATGAAATTACAAGGAGAAAGGGTAAAAACTTCTTCATCGTCCGTGCGGTTGATATAGTCAAACACTTTAATTATTCGCGATGTCAGACAATTGCTCTCCGCGCACGCGCAGACCGAGCTAACAAAGCATTGACAACACTATGCAGAAAGACACATTTTGTTTTAGACTGAACTCACTTATTTTCACATACTTTCAGGTATACTAGGTATAGATACGAAATTTAACACTTCAATTTACCATTTTCATAAAAAACAGTAAATTTCTATTTATTTACGAAAATGTGATGGTCGAAAAAAAGCAGCAGTAAAAAAGGTTATTTTAGTGCTTTGTTTACATTTTGCAACTTGGACATGCCCTTAAGGTTATGTTATTCAGTAGTCACGTGCCCCATTTACTTTACTATGAAAAAACTTCCCACTGAATAACATGACCTTAAGGCTATGTCACGTCGCGAAAAGTTTAAGTATTGACTATATTAACTGCACGGACGTTGCAGAAGTTTTTACCCTTTCTCCTTGTAATTTAAAGGAGGAAAGAAAAAAATTTCCCCTTCTACATGTTGAAGGTCCAATCGCTGATATGAGACTTCTTTATCGTCAGTGCGGTTGATATACTTAAATATTTTATTTTTCACGACGCATCAAAAAACTATTTTATAGGTCATTATAATTAGCTATTTTACTAATTACTTTTTAATGCTTATAGTCAAATATGATTTCATTGGAAACTTTGACACTCTAAATTATAATTTTTATAAAAAAAAGATCCAATGTTTATTTTTGTAGGAAAAAATGCTGTTCAAATAATGTGATTTTAGTGCTTTGTTTGTTTACATTTCACAACTTGGACATACCCTTAATTCTTTTATTAATTTACAGAAGATTTCATAGGCTTTAATTTTTGCGTAGAAAATTTTGAGTTTACATGTACTTAAAAATAAAAATATGCAAAAAAGTAAATTATGAACAGTTTTTTATGGTTTTCCTTAATTTCTATGGTTTTTAGTTGTTTCATGAAATTTAGCACTAATATCCTCTTTTCTACTACTGATTTAAAGAACTAAAGCTAATAAAATACTTATACTGCTTTATTTTCTAAAAAATAAATTAACTAATATTTGAGAAAAAAAGAAAAAAAAGTTTTTTCAAAAACGGCTAGAGCGATTTTTTTCTTTTTGGGTTCAAAATTATCAGAAGGCATCCCAGAAACAAGTTTAAGAAAAACCGGAGGTACAAGCATTTTTTGGGTTGAACTTAACTCAAACCCACCGTGGAAAGTATTAATTTTATTAACCTTCGTTTTGGAGCATTTTTGATACGAGAATACTTGATAAGTAAGTATCGAGTACGCTCAATGTATTCAAACAGAAGTTTAGGTCCATCTTTAATGAAACTATTACTTCTAATTTTAAACCACATTGGAACGTTAACCTAAAGTAAGAACATAACAAGATCTTTAAGATTTTCTGAGAGTTTCTTTGTCGAAACGTACAATCGTAAAATTCTATTTGCGAGAGTCAACCAACGAGAATGATTAAGATTATCAGGATTGCGACACATAAGGTCAGGTGAACAAATTCCATCGGTTCTGTAAAAGAACGCGGTCCTGACGTTACCCCGCCCATAACTTCAAAAATACTTCGGAATGGAAGTTCATTAAAGTGCAGGATACTCATTACTCGCTGTAATGGTCCACAAAAAATTATTGCAATGTTTCGAATAATTCCTCCATCTATGCCTGTGTTCACATTTATACGATCGCATCCTATAGCATCTAGATATTCTGTGCCTCCTTCGTTTTTGAGAACTTTAACTATTTCGCTTGAAATATCTTTAGTACTCCCTGACTTAGGAGTTATATGGCCAACATATGTAGATTCAGGTTCCGTCACAAGGGAAAGGTGCTCTTCTTTAATTGCTTGCCTGCCAAACTTTGTTCCTCGTTTCACTTTAGAAAGAGTAAAATCTTTTCGACCGTCAAAGTATAAGTTTCTCAGTGCCGTTAGTTTTTTTAATTTGCAGCTGTTGTTGGACTTTTTGCTTCTCTGATCTAATTTTATTTTTATCAGTTACAAGAGTTGAAGATCTATTTGAAATTAGTCCCACATCTCTTAAAACATACGTAACAATCATTGCTTTTCCTCTATCACTTACATTGTATCTCTGAGAAACAATAGCTGTTTCACTCAAATTGAGTCGCATTTGAGATTCTTGGCGTTTTTGTCTGTGGGGTCTTTTGGACTAACTTTCTTGGTTTTTTAAAAAGGGCCTTAATGTGGGCCTTCACATTACGTCAAAATTTGAACTGTGTTTTACCAACAGGTCAGAGCTTGCCCCCGCAAATAGAAGCGCGAAATAGGACGTCAAAGCCTATGCAAAAGAAAATTTTTTAACTTGCAGGCTGGTATGTTACTTCAAAATTGATGACAAAGATTGAAAATTTGAGAATGGCTAATAACATAAGATCGCATTTTACAATCTTTATATTATCCATAAATAGAAGTAAATATAAAATCAGGGGGCTGGCGCGCAAAGCGCAGTGGGGCGGAGCCCCCTTAGTATATATATATATATATATATATATATATATACTAGGAGGGCTCCGCCTCCCTGCGCGCCAACCCCCTAACTAATTCTTATATTTATTTTAACTTTTATTTTTAAATCATGTTCTCTTAATATGAATGCATGGTAATTAGTTAGAGTAAATTATATCAAACGAAACTAAAAAAAACACTTAAAAAGAATTTTACTTTACGGACATGATTATGATATTATGGTGCCCTTACAGATACTTCTTTATACCTGAAGGTAAAAAAAATTGGTTAAATTTGGCATAAATTTTGCAGTATCATCAAAGGCATTATTACGACCCTTTTTACTTGCACCTTTAACAATAAATCAAATCTGACATAAATTAAGAGCCATTATTTGGTCGTTTATGACATGTAGGTAAAAGAAGAATGTAAAATTTCATGTAGATTTCGACGTAATGTAACAGACGTTTGTGGGAATCTTTTAACCCATAGGTCAAAACTGCCCTAAAATTGACTTAAATTTAACTATTAAACTAAGTTTTAATAGTAGCAGAAATTCTTGGACAATTTTTGACATTTTGGTCAAAACTACCCTAAAATTGACCTAAATTTTGAGGGTAGCGGAAATTGTTTGTAAAATTTTGACGTTTAGGTCAAAACTGCCCTCAAAATTGATCTAAATTTTAAGGGTAGCGGAAATTGTGAAATTTTGACGTCTAGGTCTAAAATGCCCTTAAAATTGACCTAAATTTTGAGGGTAGCGGGAAAGGGAAATGACTGAATCAGCGACGGCGGCGGCAAAATGATTTTATATTAATAGGGATAGATTATATAATATATATGAGGCATTCCATTTCAAGTGATCCAGCTAGAGAAAATTTTTTCTCCAATCGTAGCAAAAGTTGGGGCTTTTGTACTACTAATAGATAGTGATTTTAATATATTAGTTCCATTTGTGAATTATATTTTTAAACGAAAACTGAGGTTTTTTCCTAAAAGGACATATAAATGATAAAGTGGGACTAGAATGTTTAAACATTGAAAAAAAGAATTTTCTCCTAAACGGAGCTAAAAACCGGGTTTTGAGCGCTCCAGCGAGTACAAATCTCTTTTTTTCAATGATTAAACATTCTAGTCCCACTTTATCATTTATATGTCCTTTTAGGAAAAAACCTCAGCTTTGGTCAAAAATTTTTTTTTCAAAATGCTTATTTCCAATCGAAAGAACATGAATAAACCTTTCAAAAATGTTTTTAGTCAAATTTGTATGTTTAATTGTTTAAGAGTAAAAAATTATTGAAATATAAACTACACCAAAAGACCCCTTGATCACTTGACGCGGAATCCCTCATATATATTTTTTAATGTACTCAGATGCATTAATGCTGTCCTTCCGGTTTGACTGTAATTTGCAAAGTCCTATGGTTTCTGTCAAAATGTTTTCAGTTCATGACATATGAGAACATTCGTATGTCACGAACTAAGAATATTTGATAGAAATGACAAGACTTTTCAAAATTCCTTTAAACCGGAAAGACAGCATTAATGCATCCCAGTGAATAGTATTTGAATTGTTTGAATTTCGTTAGATCTGATTGAGCGTCTGACGTTGATTTTCTTTTGTTTTAATGAAAACACAAAATTTTTGAAAATTAACTGTTTGCTAATATTTAGGCGCCAGCTTCAGCTTTATTAAAAATATCATAATACTACTTCTTAAAGAGCAAACATTCTAGTTCATTACATGTAATGTCAAGTTAAATACTGATTCTGGCACTACCCTTGCCAACGAATATTTATTAGGGTCTGGGAAATACCTAGATTAAGACCAATAATAGATTTTATAATTTTTATAACAAAATAATTAACTTTTCCATGGCCAAACCATGTCTAGAAGTTTCCAATATGAATGGCAATTATATTCTTCATTAATATGTTAACATAATTGTTATTGTAATCTTTTTGATAATGTACAAATATAATTTTAGATAATTTTGGATTCATTGGAATACTATAAACAAGAATAAGGTTGAATTACTTAAAAATTTTGAACCAATTATAGGACTTATTGAAAATCTACTTATAATTTTACTAAAAATATTAAGATGGTAAGATATCATTTTATTAACGGTTTTTAAAAAATTATTTAATCTTAAAAACAAACACAACAATACAAGTTTTTCAGAAAAATAATTCTACCTTACTGAAAATCCCCGTGCAATATCTTGTACAGAAAATTGTACAAGATCTTGTACAGGAAACTATACCATTTGTGTCAATGAACCTGTACCATTTCAGCATAAGAAATTGAAACAAGTTCTTGTACAAGATCTTGTATAAAAACTTGCACTAGTAATTTTTATCGATTTCGAACAATAAGGTTCATGTACAATTTCTTGTACGAGATTCTGTACAAGAATGTGTACTTGCACATCTAAATTTTTTCTCTTCTGAATAAACGTCCATGTGCAATTTCTTGTACGAGATCCTGTACAAGAATGTGTACTTGTATAAGATCTTGTGCAACATCTTGTACAAGAACCTGTACATGTAAATTTTTCGCTTTTGAATCAAGGTTCATGTACAATTTTTTGTACGAGATCATGTACATGCACAAGATCCTGTACAAGTTCTTGTGCAGATAATATTTTTTCTTATTTTTTATTAATTTTTTTATTTATACAAAATATAAGAAAATTTTTAACATTGTTGTTAGAGACTTTTTGCATTTACGATTTAAAAACAACTGCGCTGCTGTAGAAGCCATAGAAAACTACTGCGCAGCCATTAAAGTTTTTAATTAATTTTAACATGTACAGGATCTCGTACAAGAAATTGTACATGAACCTTATTGTTCGAAATCGAAAAAAATTACTCGTGCAAGTTTTTGTACAAGATCTTGTACAAGAACTTGTTTCAATTTCTTATGCTGAAATGGTACAGGTTCATTGACAAAAATGGTACAGTTTCCTGTACAAGATCTTCAAATGGATGAGCTCATTCAACATGCTTCAGAAGATGAAAGAGAAGATAATGAAGTAAGCTAACAAAATTTACCAATTGATATTGTAAGTGTATTTTTGCTAAATTTAAGTGTTCTCGAATCTAATGTTTCCTTGTCCTCATCTTCAGAATCGCTCTTACGTACAGATTTTTCATCAGATAAAAGTGATAATAACACTGATAATGACGAAAGCAGAAATGGTTGGCTGGATCAACCAATATATACAGGAGCAACAATTAATGGCAGAGATTCTTTGTACCAAATATTAAAGATATACGTTTCAAACCGATGAACCAAGAAAGCCATGAACGATATGTTATCAATAATCGATTTATTGCTTCCGAAAAATCATACAATACCTACATAAAAATTCAAATTACTGTCTTTAATTGATGAAGTATTAGCTACTTTTAGTCAGATTTCGTAGTAAAGCACAGGATTTGTGCAGAATGTTGTCAGTATATAGGAAAATCGTCTGATGTACCTGTAGAGCAATGTATACATTGTAATAGTAAAAATGTTTACAGTTTTTTAGCACTCAATTTAGAGTCTCAACTGCGAAATGCCTTTGAAATATAAGACCTTCACATTTTAATGGATGATTTTCGTACTCAATCTGCAAATCAAAATAAAGAAATATTGAACGATATAACATCAGGTTCTAAATTTCGTCATCGAAAAATAGAAGCTATTCTTTTTACATTCGATATGTTGTGAACATTAATCGTTGAAATTTTAATAACTAAAACTACGGAAATATATTGCAGAGCGAACTTTTTACTCGGAAAAGTAGTAATCTTTACCACTAATATTACACACCTGTGTGTGTGGTCACGTCACTACTGTCATGCGCAGCGACCGTAGCCTGACGTCAAAGTGATCCAACATTTCTAGGTTACAAGAAGAAATAAGCAATCTGAATTTAAAGATAGTCATTAAAAAATCAAACATTTTCAATGTCAGCAAGTGAAATGACGTGTTTAATTCGAAATTTATTAATGATGATTGGTCATTTGGTACCGGAAGATTCTAAACATTGGCGACTTCTAATTCTTTTGCAGCACATAACATTATGTGTGAGTTCAAACAGTTGTCAATTCGGTTGCGTTTACCTGTTAGATTACACGATAAAAGAATATCTAACTCTATTGCAAGAATTATTTCCAAATTGCTTTAAATCAAAAGAGTATGGTAGATCACGTTTCACTCTCTCGTCGAAATATACTGTATAAATCGCACTAAACGAACAGTTGAAATTAAATTATGAATTTTTAAAGCCAATTGATACTAACCACGAGATTACTAAAGGTATAGTAAAAAGTGTTTATTCTTCGAACCTGAAAAATTACGACTCGTTTGTAGAAATTTTGCCAAATGACTGGCGAATTTTGTTAGTTACTTCTTGGTAGGGATGTAAGCTATAAAAGATTTCATGCAAGATTAAAATATTTTAATTTTTCATTGAATTGATTGTATGTTTCATTGCAATATTTCAAGATGCCTGTGCGCATGCTCGAACTAAGGTTTTGTTTGGTTATATACATACAAATTCGTACCAGCAGTTTGCCTTTATCAACTTATCACCGTTATTGTTTTGAGATCGAGGTTTTTTTATTTTAACGTTTTTTCTAAACATTTTATTATGGGTAGAGTAAATCATACTGTTCATCGTCATTTTACACATCATTGCTGTCATGAAAATAAAAAAATCGAAAGGAATTCGTATGAAATCAGTGTGTAAATTTTGTAAGTGGACAACAGATAACAATGCTACAAGAATTTTTATTTCAATATTACTAAGTTTTAACTATTTTTATGTTAAAAATTTGATTTTCACGTTTTATATCGACTGAATTTATAAATGTGATATCGAAAAACATTAATAACAGTCAAACGTTAATAGAGTTTATTTTAATAGGTATAGTATTATTACGTGTTTAAATTTCAAGAAATACATATGGTATTTATGCCAATGAATAATAAGTATATTACAGAATCATCAATACTTATTTTAATTAATAAATTTAATTACAAAAAATGAACAGAATTCTCATTATGAATGCACGTAAGTTTATAGAATTAGTAATTTGTTTCTAAAAAATTTTAAATAAATACCTAAATATTAATAAAATAATAAATAAATAATAATAACATAATAAGTAATAACAAAAAATGATAATAACATATAAATAAATACACAATAATAATAATAATAAACCTTATATTACACGTCTAATTTGAATTTTCCCGCTATATTATTTGAAAGATTTCAATTTTTCATATGTTTCAAATTTTGCAGGAAATATTTCATGAAATTTTACATCCCTACTGCTTGGATTGCTTTTAATGAAGAAGTATTTAAGCCTGAAATAATTTTAGTTAATTTTAACAAAGATAACCCTGTGTTTTTGTGCTATGAGGGTTAATGTTACAGAAATTTTTTTTGAATTATGATGAACAACTTTTTCACAGGACGTTCTCTGTTTTCTGTATTAAAAAAATACGTAACGCGAGTTAAAGTGAAAAATAGCATTAAATTTGCGGTTTTCAAGAAACCAGTTTTTCACAAATATTTTACAAACTGTAACAGACAGAAAAAAATATCAAAATAAAAAAAGATGCGCATTGGAATTTCCTGTAAGGATATATATTTAAAATATTTAAATTCAGAAGTTGAATTTTGAGTGTACGGGACTTGGATTTCGGCCGACAAATAATTTACGTGCCCTTCTAGAATCCAGCCGCTCATATTTATATACATTAACCCTTTAACGACGAGATGTGCTGCTTTTTAACATGAATTTAAAACGCCTACAATCAGTAGAAAGAAGCCATTAAATTTTTCAATAGGCCATATCCTACTAATTTTGGGGTCGCTCTTTCGAATGGCGTGGTCAAAATTTTCAAAAATGATATTAAACCCTTCTTTTTTTAAAAAATACTTGAAAATGTCAAATTTTTTAAATGCAATTTTTTTAAAGATTTTTTTTCTCCGCCATAACATTTTTTTAAACAGATCAAAACTTATCAGAAACGTGTTCCCGATAGTTGTACTTAAAAAATATCCATTTCTAATTTTTATTTTTTTTCAATTTGAATTTAAAATGGCGCTTAAAGAACAAAAAAATTTCCTAATTTTACGTAAGATTACAAACTTTTTCAAAATTGCTCAAACCAAATTGAAATTTGTTACTCGGGGGTTTTGGGGGTCGCTGATTACGAATCTGAAGTCAGATTTAAAAAATTCAAAATGGCGGATGCAAAATGGCGACTCAGTTATATTACTGTGACAATTGCTTCCAAAAAGCGCATAATACAAATTAATAGTTTTTACTAAAAAGTTGAAAGAAGTAAATTATAAAATTGAAAAAACAAAAATTAATTGAAAAAACAAAAAAAAATTTTAATCACTGAAAAAGTAAAAAAAAATTATTCTCTATATCGCCTACATCCCCATGGTGAGAATAGGGCAACTTTAATTATTTAAAGGATAAAGGCGACTTCATATTCAAAATCAGCGACCCCGAAAACCCCAGAGTAACAAATTTCATGCAAATCTCAGTAATTTGGAAGAATTAAGCTGTCATTTTGGATCCGCAATTTTTAATTTTTTGAATCTGACTTTAGGTTCGTGATCAGCGACCCCAAAAATCTACGAGTAACGCCATTAGAAATTGCGACCCCAAAATTGGTAGGATATTACTTTAAAAAAAATTTTATGGCTTCTTTCTACTAATTGATGGCGTTTGAAATTCATGTTGAAAAGCAGCACATCTCGTCATTAAAGGGTTAAAGGAAAAGATGTGTCTGGTGCACAATTAGTATCAAATTAATGCTTAGAAGCACACAATGTCGTTTAATTAAAAAAATGGCTGCAGTGCAGAAAACAGCCGAGTGCAGAAAGGCTAGAGAGTAGGTTGCACAGTGAGGTTATGTTTACTATATGCAATGAAATATATATAGAACAACAATACATTGTTTACATAACCTCAAAATTCAACTGACTTATTATTAGATTATTTTAACATTTTCTACAAAACTTGAATTGCTGTTTAATTTTTCTACTTTCAACTTCTCCTTTTCTGAATTTCAGGCAAAGCTTTAGAAAATATATGAAATAAAAATAACCCTCTTTATAAGTCGTACTCCGACTGACATTTTTACACAATCCGTAAAAACAACTTTTATGTGCTCCTTTCTTAATTTTTTGTATAAAATCTATTTCTGTGTATGTTTCGATCTTTATACTCAATTTTTATAAAATATATAATAATTTAAAATACTTTTTTAAAATGTGTTTCCCTTCTAAATAATGCATTATAGCTGTAAACAGGGCCGAAACTTGTAACGGAAGTTCAATTCCATATAAAGCATGCGCAATGGAAAAGAATGGAAATGAAAAGGTCTATTAAATAATATAACAATCTCCTATAATATTAACATATTCGTCGTCGTTTTGTCGTCCGTCGTTCGTGTCACTCTGTACTTCATCGATCAGTTCTTTGACTTTTATCATTCATTCATCGTATTATTTATATATTTACTCATTGTACATACATACAGGCATGTCAGGCATGTGCAATAGTGTTCTGTCATTATCAGACATGCGCGGTAGTACTGTTCTGTCACATTTATACTAACACATATACACTCAGTACGTACACATGTATAGTTACACATATACACTGAATACGTACACATGTATACTCACACATATACACTTAATACATACACATGTATTCTCACATATGTACACTCAATACATACACATGTACATTCACACATATACGCCTAATACATACACATGTATACTTACACATATACACTCAATACATACACATGTATACTCACACATAAACACTAAATACGTACACACAAACAAATGTATACTCACGCATATACACTCAATACGTACACATATATAGTCCCACATATACACTCAATACATACACATATACTTTTATGTAGTTTTAAATTAAAGATTAAATCGTACACTTTAAGACCCACAATGCCAAAATAAAAAAATAGAGGATGTTGAAAAAAATGGAGAAAATGAGCCACAAACAATTTTTTTGTTCTTTTGGTTATCAGAGTGGTTTTCAATGTATTATTATACGCTCAACATGATTTTAGTCTTCAAAATAGACTATCATGTACAGATTCAAGCTTTAATTTAAGACTATGAGATTTTAGAATCGGTTAAACATATAAAATATATACTAATAAAATTGGTTTATTAGTATATTTTTACAGTCGGATCACAAAAAATATATTAACAAATCTAAAAAAAAATTTAAAAAAATTTTTTTTTTAAATTAAAAATGGTTTTTTTTTTTACTAATTTCTACATTATTTGATCTAATTAACTAAAAATTAATAATATAAAATATGTAATACTTCTATTTTTCTTTGTTATTTATTTTTAACCTAGTGTCGAAAATTCAACTTACCAAAATAATACAAAAGTGAAAAAAATCCTACCAATTGTTGATACAATATCACAAGTATTATTTTTATATATTTGTACGGAACCCGTCAATTCAGTGCGAGTGCAACTCGCACTTGTTTTCTCGTTCCTTATAGAAAAATATTAAATATGTATTTTTTTATTTTTCTATAATTGCCAAAATTTTCGAGATATGAATTTTCGAAATTTTGGATATTTAAAAGCAGACCTATTTTCAATAGCTTATAACTTTGAAAGTATTGAGTTTCGAAAAAAGTTGTCAAAGAAAGAAAGTTTTGGTTTTTCTTCAACTTTTAAAAGATTTTAAAAAAATATTTTTTTAAATTTTTTAGAAAAGAAAATTATTTTTTTATAAACAAATTAGTTTATTTTTAATTTGGGCGCGATTAATTTTTATTTTTTTCTTATTTATTTATACCTGCCAACGTACAGAAGATTTTTTAAAAAGATCCGAGAAGGGCCGACTCATAGTTTTCGTTCTATAAATTTTTTTTAGAACGAAAACTATGAATTAGTAAACCAAATAGCTTTTAATTTTTAAAATGTTGAGTTTAGAAAAAAGTTGTCAAAGAAAGAAAGTTTTGGTTTTTCTTCAACTTTTAAAAGATTTAAAAAAATATATTTTTGGCAATGTTATTATGAGTTTAGTGGAGCTCTCCTTTTTTCTCCTCTTCAATCGATCGGACGACAATTTCCGACGGTAGAGTGAAAAACCTTTTTTTGGTTTCATAAGAAAATTCCTTTTTTGTCGAAAATTTTCCGATTTATCCTGGTCAAATTAAATTCCCGGATACTTTTCGGCTTTCCCGCGTGATTGGTAATTGTATTAGTAGAAACGAAAAGCAGTCTTTGATTTCTACATCGGAATCTATATAACAGAAACCATGTAAAAACCATTTTCATAAAGAAAACCATATAGATTCTGATGTAAAACAGTATGAGAAATTAAGACTATGTAAGATTTAATACAGAATTTTACATGGTTTCTGATATAGAATTCTATGTGGGTTTCCATTTGGAGATTTTCAATAGTAAACTAATCAAAAGCTCGTAAATCGATTTACCCGTTTTTGCATAATGCCCGTATAGTGTTTTGGAGAGCAACAACATACTCAAACATTTTTAAAATTCAAGAAAAAAATTTCAAAATTAGACCTTAAAATATCAACACATAAATTGTTTACAAACTTGCGTTCATTGATTTTACAAAGTTAGTATTAGACGCCAAATATAATTTTAAAAAATAAAAATTTATTATTTATATTTCGTTTTTATAGTGAAAATTAGTTACACTTAAATTAAAAAGTTACAACCAAATTTGTTACATCAATTTGACAAAAAATATGAATTTTTTTAATTTTTTGAAATTTGTAAAAAAAAGTTATAACTATTGCTTCTTTTAATATTTTTCAAATAGGATATAGCTAAGATTTTAAGTTAGACTAATACCTCACCCACATAGCACAACAACTTTCAGGACATTTCTAGGAAGTTTTTCGTGGCAACTTTCGGAAGTTACCCTTAGTATTTTCCTGAAAATTTCCAGGAAATACAATAATGTCCATAGGTTAGAAGTTTCCAAAAATTATTTAAAATTTCTTTAGTGAAATTATTATTTAAAAGGATTAAAAAAATTTTAATGATTCCAATTTTGCATTCTTTTAAAATAAAAAAGTGAGTTTAATTTAAAGCAATGATCTTCACAACTACCCGTGCAGAAATTAAAATGTGGGCCTGATAGGGTACTGGACAGTTTTCCCGATCTCTGGTGTGGCTCTGGGTAGAGAAACTGACCAGTGCCCCACTAGTGTGTGACGCTGTTTCCGACCAATGCCCTACTTAGGGAAAAACTGGTCAGGGCCTCGTCAGTTTTTCTTAAAATTGCCCTATTTTGTGAGGTTAATTTTATTTAAAAGAAATTACAATAAAATTATGGTACTTAAAAATATTATTATATTAGAAACATAATGAACATATTCATTACATATACTACATATGTATACATAACATAATGAGGTATTATAGTCATTTTGACAAATTTAAAAGTGAAAATGATAAAAATAATATAATTTCAAGAATGGAAAAACTTAAAAATTTTTGAAAAATATAATTTTTGGTTTTATGATTAATTCATTTTTTTTGTGGAGGTTGTCGCTCCTTTCTGCTTCCTTAATTTTATACTATTAATAAAAGTTATAATTTTTGTTTCCAAATGTATAAGTAATAATTAATATTTATTTAATAAATATTTTATTCAAATTTATTAATTATGTTTAAAAAATAGTTATTAAATATTGAAGGTGTTAAGTTTAACAATCTCTTCGAATCATTTTCTCACTTTAAGCTAATATAATATAAAATAATTATATATATTAAAATGATATAATATATATATACAAAGCAAATAAAAATTCATCCTATAAATTAATAATTATTAAAATTCATTAAGTATAATTTAATTATAATTGTTTATTAATTATTATATTTTAAATTCATATTTTTTATTTTTAAATAAATGTATAATAATTAATTATTTAATAACTATTATTATTCGTTATTTATAATTTAGCTGTTATTATTAATAAATAAACTTTATTATAATATTGTACTTAAAGAAAAATAATTATATGTATTTTCGTTTTTTAAATATATTACCATAATTATTTTATAAAGTGTTCTAAAAGAAAACGCTTTTTTAACATTAATAACTGTTTTAAAAAAGTTAATATTAAAAAATTAAATTTTTTTACATGCCTTTAAAACGAGGGAAACTGTCGAGGCCCTGATCAGAGCCCTATTTCATATCTAGTGAACACCCCACTTAGGGTTTTGGCCAGAATTTCTGGTCAAACCCATAAGATAAAAAAAATTCTTAAAAATGAAGTATAATTACTCCGTTTAATTAATTTTTTCAATTGTTTATAATTTTATTATGGGAACTAATTTAAAAAACTTAATTCATTTACATTTTATTCAAACGAGGAAAACTGTCGAGGCCCTGATCAGTACCCTATCTAAAATCTAATGAACACCCTACCTGGGGTTCTGGCTAGGAATTCTAGTCAAACCCCTAAAATAAAAAAATTTTTAAATAACTAAAATAATGATTGCCTTTCATTGTTAATAGCTTCTACAACAAAAAGGAATTCTAAAAACTTTATTAAAAAAAAAAATTTTATAGGGAAAACTGACAAGGCCCCGACCAGAACCCTGTTTTAAATAGGGCAAAGTGGGGCATTTTCTGCACGGGTACAACACACATGAGGGTAAGGCGCACTCGAACCCCAAGTCACATAGGATAACCCTCAAGGTGAGCTGCTGAGAAAGCGCTTTATGCATTCAACCAAATCGCCACTTGACTTTACAGGGATAATTTATATATTATATATTTCATTATATCTTTACCCCAGTAGCACATTATAATAAAGCAATATTGACAACATTGCCTCAACATTACAAATATTTGCCACAATGTTGTCAATGTTACTGGAACATTTTGTGCTACTGGGGTAAGGAAACTAATTTCTACTTAAGATAAATTCTGTTGAATTAAATTTTATGATATTTGGATAATTCGAACATTTTTCATTTAAATTTGAAATTTAAAAATTGAATTAATATTTGTTTCACCTAAAGTCGTTGCGGCCTACTTTTAGAAAAATCTCATAATTTGTACAAATAATAATTAATGTCTATAGCATTCACTTTTGATAATTATTTTCAAAAAATGTTTTAATTAATGTTATAATTATAATTTTTAAATTAAGTTGTACAGAAAAAAGGTTAGTTTGATAGCTATGAAAATTTAATAAAAAAGCATGTAAATAATTTAGATAAAACATATTTCTTGATTGATATTTGTTAAAAATGTGTTAATTTACTTGTATAAATTGATTATTACGTAAAAATACACAAATTATGGATCAAAATTAATTTTAAAACTTTCCTATGAAATGTCGAAAGTCACCATATTTCAATAAATTTTTTCTAAGAACTTTATATATATATTAAAAAATGCATTACTGATTAATAATTAATACATTCAATGTATTTTTACATTATGTGCTAATTTCTTCGTTGTATAGTATAGAACTTTAGTTTTGCAAAAATCTACTAGTATTTTAACCAAAAAATTTTTATTTTGAAACCAATATTAAAAATATGAATAAAACTAAAAATAGCTCTTTCTCCATCACCATAATTTGATGGAATAGAAAAGAAGGCCCGACTTACATAAATATTAAAATCAAGATTTTTTAATATTTACAAAGTTCTTAGAAAAATTTTATCCCACATAGCACAAAAACTTCCAGGAAACTTCCAGGAAGTTTCCCGTGGGAACTTTCGAAAGTTACCCTTGGTAAATTCCTGGAAACTTCCTGCAAGTTACCAAGAAGTTTCCAAAAATTATATAAAAATTTTTTAGTGAAATTATTATTTAAAAAATTGGACAAGTGCGAGTTAAAATCGCAATGCAATGGCGGGTTCCGTACACAAATATTAAAACAATACTTGCAACATTCATCGGGAAATGGTAGAATTAAAATAAACAATTAAAAAAAATATATTAATATCATTTGATAAAAAAATAATTAAAAAAAATTAAAGTATTATATATCTAATATTGTAAACAATAATAAGTAGAGGAACTAATTGTGCGAATTTTGTTCCTCTACTTATTATTGTTTACAATATTATATATACAATACTTTAATTTTTTAGTTTTTCCTTGACAACGCTACGGCCATTATTACACAGCAAGTTCTCTATATTTTGCTTCCTCATAAAGGAAGCCTTATAGTGATGTCGATTTCCGAATTTTTTAAAATCAATTATTTTTACAAATTTTCAAGTGTAGTATACATAATTCGTCGAGAGGAACAAATGTCCGGATGTATGTGTGTATGTATGGGTGTGTGTATGTGTGTGTGTGTGTGTGTGTGTATGTCACCGATTCTTGTGGACAAATTTTCTCTAGCACATCTTGATGGATTTTGATAAGATTTTGTAGGTGTATTACGGTCATGAATACCAAGAATCAGACAGAAGGATTTTCAAAAATATATTAAAAAATTTTTTTTTTCAAAATTTTTTTAATTTTTGAAAAAATTAATTTTTTGGTTTTTTGAAATAACTTTTTTCTATATTAAAATTTTTAATAATTCTTGTCAAAATTGCATTCCTGACATAAAAACGAATCGATTCATGTATATAAAGTATATATTTCATCAAAATTTATAGAATTAATAAATATTTTAATTTTTCACAAAAAATTAAAATTTTGTATTTTTTGACATTTTATCGTAACACTTTAAAATAATGATTCTATAATAAAAAATTGAATAATTAATATTTATTCAGGGTACTTTACCCGGTTTATTAATTATATTTAATAAACTATTATAATTATTCAACTTTTAAAATTATATATAATAATAATATATATTGAGGAAGCTAAATGGTCATGAAATGAACAACTTGTTTCCTGTTATATTCGCGTTAAAATACAACAGTATGTCAAATTTTAGCCCTCCATGTTGAATAATTTAGAAGTTAAGGGGGGAGGGAATGGTCACTTTTTGTGCATTTTTGGTAAAAATCTTGTTATTTCCTTGACAACGCTATGGCAATTACCTCCAATCACATTCTCTATATTTTTCATGTAATCTACATGTGAAAATACGTATCTGTACCAAATTTGATCTCTCCAGGTCAAATAGTTTAGCCGCCAGAGGGGGGGGGGGCACGATTTGGCTACGGACACAAGAGTCTCACCAATAGGGTTCCGTCGGTACACCGTACGTGTACGGAACCCTAAAAAGGAACTCGAACACCATAGGCCTCAAAAGTGTGCTGCTGGGATAGCGAGTTATGCGCTGAACCACATCGTCACTTGACTTCACAGGGCTAATTTATATATTATATATTTCATTATATCTTTGAGGATTTTTAGACACTTCCTGGTAACTTCCAGGAAGTTTCCAAGGAGTTTCTATAGGAAGCTTCCAGGAAGTTACCAGAAAGTTTCCATGGGAAGCTTCTAACCTGCGGACATTATTGTATTTATATCAATTTGGGTATGTTTACGTAATAATCAATTTATACAAGTAAATTAACACATTTTTAACAAATATCAATCAAGAAATTTGTTTTATCTAAATTATTTACATGCTTTTTTATTAAATTTTCATAGCTGTCAAACTAACCTTTTTTCTGTACAACTTAATTTAAAAATTATAATTATAACATTAATTAAGGTTATGTTATTCAGTGATCACGTGTCCCATATTCTTTACTATGGAAAAACGTCACACTTAATAACATGACCTTAAAACATTTTTTGAAATAATTATCGAAAGTGTATGATAAAGACATTAATATTATTATTTGTTTAAATTATGAGATTTTTTTAAAAGTAGGTCGCAACGACATTAGATGAAATAAAATTTTTATTCAATTTTGAAATTTGTTATTTAATTGAAAAATGTTCTAATTATCCAAATATTCTAAAATTTAATTCAAAAGAATTTATCTTAAGTAGAAATTAGTTTCCTTAAAGATATAATTAAATATATAATATATTAATTATCCCTGTAAAGTCAAGTGGCGATTTGGTTGAGTGTATAATGCGCTATCCCAGCAGTTCACCTTGAAGGTTATCCTATGTGACTTGGGATTCGAGTACGCCTTACCCTCATGTGTGTTGTAGTTGTGAAGATCATTTTTTTAATTAAACTCACTTTTTTATTTTAAAAGAATGCAAAATTTGAATCATTAAAATTTTTTTAAATCCTTTTAAATAATAATTTTACTAAAGAAATTTTAAATAATTTTTGGAAACTTCCTGGTAACTTCCAGAAAGTTTCCATGGCAAGTTCGTTCTAATCGGTCAAGCCATCTTTGAGTTATTAACGGTCAAAATATTGTGGACAGACATACATACATAATTTTTGTATTGTAATTTTTTGGAATTCTTACTACTTGAGTAAAAATTCTAAACATGAATTTTCAAATTCTATGCAATGTACAGACAAAAGTTTGTTTTTATTTATAAAGATAATTAATGAAATTTTTTAAAACAATTTGAACATCACTGATAATTAAAGAGAAATCTTAGTTTTTATATCAATCTAATTACTTAATTTAATACTTACATCTTAGCAGATATTTATTTATTACAAGATTTGATTCTTTTACAAAAAAAGACTATTATATTGTGACAAAAATGACTATACATAAATACTCAATCTTTGACAAATGACCCAGCTTTCTGTAAAGCTTGTATTGAAATCATAGTTACCTTTGCAGATGAATAATAATAAATTCTGCAATCTCAGAAACCTTGAGGAACTGATTTTCCTAAAACCCTATAATTTTTCTACATTAACATTGGCATATTTGATTTATAAAGAGGAAGAAGAGGAAAATAAAGTACTTAGTAATCCGGGAACGGATACTTTAGCAATTGAGAAGTCGTCCAAGGCGATGTAAAAGGTCTTGGATGAAATAGGGTTAGAGTAAAGGGCAGTTTCTCCTTACCTTTGCCATACTATTTTGAGTCCCTTATATCTTGATTCATTCATACGTGCAGAGTCAGTTAATTTATAGCCCGCGAGTTCATACACTGACCACGCGCGAGCATATGCCTCATGAAAGAAAGAGAGTAGGTAATGCAGCACCTTAATAGATTATTAATTTACATGTACACTCAAGAAGGAAGATAAACAGTGAGGGAATATCGCCACATCTGTCCCGAACCTGTCTTCTTTGATTTGATTATCTAGAATTATGCAAAATTTGTTTTTGTCGAGTAATCCTGTAATAAACGGTTGTCTATAACGGTTAACATAATATGTCACCTCTTACCAAGGGAATTGAGTCTTTTTACATTTAAAAGACACTTCGTC
Source organism: Leptopilina myrica (nomen nudum) (assembly GCA_032872475.1). Classification (NCBI taxonomy): domain Eukaryota; kingdom Metazoa; phylum Arthropoda; class Insecta; order Hymenoptera; family Figitidae; genus Leptopilina; species Leptopilina myrica (nomen nudum). The sequence continues at coordinate 30,793,311 of CM065464.1, forward strand.
GATCATCGTGTGCATCACGGGATGGGAGTTATGCACGTTATCTGTTTCTACTTAGTTGATTTGAGTTACTGCTTATCCTTGAAGTAAAACTAGGCACACCTCCAGCGAAGTCGCGTAAAATTTATTATCACATTATTAATTCGAGAAGTAAGTTCAGTGACTCAGGCGATTCACTTTACCGATTATTTTAAATTACGCAATGCAATACTTCATACAAAAAACCCAGTCTTATTTTTGTTGCATCTCAAACTGAAACTATATTAAACGCCATAAAACGTGGCGCCACCTAAGTCTCATTTTTATTGTAAGTCAAAATAAGGAGCGTACGATACTCATTTTGAGATTAGGTTTTTTCAGTGTTGGGTTCTTTGCTTCAGTTTCTTTCCTTTTCAATTAATTAATTGTAAAATTGTTTCTATTGTATCTAGTGCCAAGTCAGTTGAATCATTATGTCCATATCTTGATTTGAATACTTTTTCCACTATAACTCAGTTTACGAAATAATAAATAAAAATTTCTGTATGTATGTGAATTTACAAATCTGACTTTCGTATTTACGGAAATAGAAAAAGTAAATGCTCATTATTAACTTAATATTAAGTACATTTCTTTTATCATTTTCTCATAAAAAATAGCATCTAGTTACTACGAAAAAATAAACAGTTTTTTGTGTCTCCTGTGACATTTCAAAAAACCGAGTTGAGCCCTTTTCGAAATTGACTATTCAATTAAAGATGTCTTGAAAATTTTTTTCCCCTATTTTATTTATCTATCTCAAAAGTCTTTTTTACAAAATTTTTCCGACAAACGATTTTCTCAATATTATCTTTTTGTCAGAGATATACTTACTTTATAATATATAATATTACATTTAATAATTGAGTAACAAAATTATAAATTGAAAGAAAATTTAATTGGAATTATAAGCATTTTGACATAAATAATGTAAAAAATTGATTTAGTTAATTGAATTAGTTAACCTGTTTATTAGATCAGTCTTATTTGAATACTAAATTGTGTTAATTTTTATTTAAAAATATTATTTGCAATAATATTAAAAAATTTTCAATTATACCAGATATGAAAAAACAACTTTTTAAATTAGTCCGACATTCTTTTGTCAACCAATAAAATCACTTACAAGTTAAGAGAAAGATTTTTTTTTTTGTTTCAGTAGTTGGTCGATTAGCTCAGTTGGTTAGGTTGGTTGTTAGGTTTTCGTTTCCGCCCGTCAAATCCGCGTTCAATCCCAGTCCCCCCAAATTGTTTTTCAAAATAAAAAAAAACTTTCTCCAAAATTTCTAACATCCCGATCATAATTAAAATAATAAAATAAGCATACTTAATTTTTTTATTTTACTATAATATTATTTTTTAAATATTTAACAAATATTGGTTTTATTATTTTTTGAGAAAACTTTCATCCATAACCTATCTAAAAATTATCTGTCAATTTTTACGATGAACATTTAAAAAAATTTAATTCAAATATTTGGAGAATTTTCATGACGAAAATTTAATTTAAATTTTCAGGAAAGTTTCACGCTAAACATTTATTGAAGTGGGACATATAAATCTTTACACAATTTTCTCTAAACTTTTCCAGTAAATACTTCCAAGTTTGCAGATAAATATTTACTAAATATTTAGGAAAGTTTCGTTGCTGTGTGGGTTATATTAAAAGTGATACAGAATTGCAGTTTTTGCAAATGAAGTAGCTCGTCCTCATCTTTGCGCATTTTAAACACATAGTGGCGGACCTTGACAGTAAGTAACATTACCGAATTGTTGTAACCATAAAGAAATACGTTTCGGGATTCGATTTTTTACTTTGTTTTTCTTTCAACCATGAGTCCCACAAATTTTCTGCATACTTGCTTTGACGATTCAATTTGTTTTTTATCTTTTATTAATGGTTTTTCTCATTATGCACAAAACTTTTTTTGAGCTTTTTTGTACCGGCGTCACAGAAAACACAATTTTCGATCCTCCGAAAATGTAATTGAACAAAAAGTTAGGTTTTACTAAGACAAGCTTCGACAAGCATGCGCGTAGGTGGCGCTAGTGAACTTGACAAAAAAACGCGAGTGGCCTACCTAGACAGTGGTCCAATCTTGACTATACTCTCCTACTGTTACAGTCATATTACCGCAAAATATTACTGTCATGTTACAGTAATTATTACAGTAATGTTACGTTTTATATGGAAAAGGGATTTATGCGTGTAACTAAAATTTTGTTTCATAGCGATTACTTTTTCGAGTAAAAACTAAAAATCTTTATAAAGTAGTAATAATTGCTCTGATACATAATAAAAGTTGCTTCGCTTAAAATATTAATTGCTCAGGACATTTTAAATATTACTCGGCTTTTAACAAAATTTAGATTCCTTAAAGTAAATTATACTTTTTAAAAAAATTAAAATTTGTTTGATTGCGAAGAAAAACTTATTTACCACTAATTCTAATATGAAACCTTTAAATTTTTCTATTTGTAACAATAATTCTTTTCAAATATCCTAATTATTAAAAAACTAACATAAAATAAATAAATTATTTAATGAAAAATTAAATAATTCTGATGAATAAAATCACCTCGATAATGTATAAATATAATGGATTCCATCAAAAAGAGATTCTATTTGTTAAAAGTTTAACTGAATCGTTTTATCTTCAAATCTTAAGATGACGAGAATAAAATAATTTCTCTTCTTTTCCTTCAATCAGATGTCTAAGAACCAGTTTTTAATTAAGCTTACCTTCCTTTTAATTCAGATTAAAGCAAAGACTCTTGACCTTGCGTGTTGCACGAAATCATGCTATTTATTTCTATATGAAAAGCAAGTTGAAAAAGAAACGAGAAACGTAATTGAGGTTATTATAAGTCACTTATCTAATAACTGACATTCACCCTGTGAATATCAGAATAAGAAAAGACCGTAAAATTTCATTGGAAAAAATATTCTCTTAAAATTTTCTTCTATAGAAGGAACGTGTAAATCGTATTTTTTTCAATTCACTTAACTAATAACTAACATTTTTGTCAAAAGAAGTGTTTTAAACGAATTTTATTAATTTTAAAAGTATTTTTGTTATATTGAATTAGACATCTTGATTTTCTGTGTGCCAAAGCATAGACATTTTATTCATTCACTTAAAACTTACATCAAGTCTATCAGCAAAAATTTTTTTGACATGAAGAGCATGTTTAAAAAACTGACATTGTGGAAATGATGTTTTCACCGCGCAATCTAAATGAAGCAGTCAAAAGGAAAAGGTTTTACGAGATTTGTTTTGAACAGTACAAGGTAAATTTTTCGTAAGCAGGATGTTAAAAGGTGTTTCCATCCACTCATGGTTGTAACATTTACCTTGGTTATCGTTACACAGTCAGCGAGTCGTCTTGTTACGGTCTCTAGTTTTACAAGTTATCGACCATTATTATTAAGTCGCACGCCAAGCAGTGCTGACTGTCATTAATCGGCTGCCACCAACATGGAAAATGCAGCGCAGCCCTGTGCTTATAAATTGGCAACATTCATCTTGGCGCGCGTCACAATAAATAATCGTTCGACCATCCCGGGCATTTTTCGTATTGGACGTTACATGAAGCCAATTGCGGAGGCTGGCCCATGATGAGATAACGCATAAATACGAAACATGCTGAATCTGCTGCGAGGGGAAGTGCCAGGCAAGAGAGATTGTAATTGTCATAATTGGATGATATTGTGGTTGAGTGTCACTTATGGTAGAGAAACACATGATAGGCACACTAGAAGCATAGATCAAGGTACGCGATATGCTGTTTTTCATGACAGCCATATTAAACGTGATGGACGTAACTGCAATTACCTTTCGGATCAAGTTAAAGGCTTCTTGACGTTATTAATAGTTATTTAGCTGGGATAATCCATTTTTATTGCGGTTCTTTAGTCAACTTTGTAACTTTCTCTAAAATTGTTCTGCTCACATATTTCACAACCTAATGGCGAATTATAAATTTCTGTTTTTGTCTTAGAGTGTGAGAATGTACTGCCATTATAACTTTGTGAAGACTATCAACTCAGGATTTAAATAATTGCCGACATTTATTTTATAAGGTGAGACGATCTCTTCATTATAAAATAACTGCATACTAATAAAAATTTACAAAACATTTGTATTTCCTCGTGTCACTACTGTGTGGGTGATTACATATAAAATGCGTTATTTTCGGTCAATACAAACGTTGATTTCTAAATGATGGAATTTGGAGTGTCAAATGGCAAGTATATCTTCGAATAATTCTTCTGCTTCTATTTATTTTTGTCCCAAATTATTTTTTAATAGTTTTAATTCAGAATATATTTTAATAACGAAGGTAAATGTTCAAGAATCACAGAGAAAAATTTTTTTATAATTCAAAATTTTTTTTATTGAATCAAATTTATTATGTATTGAATAAAAATTATGTTTAATTTAAAGATAATATTTTTACTATTGATCTGAATTCAGTGACTCTACACTGAAAAAAGTGCTGTTGAATCAAATAGCTCCATGCTATTGAATTTCCCATCATTAATTCAATGACACATTTATTAATCGAACAGCATATTGCTTAAAACGAAAAAATGAAACTGTTTAAATTAAAAATACGGTACTGTAGAATAAATAAAATTGTACAAATTGTTTCTATAGTTTATCTATATATAGCAACAGAATAATTTATTGATTCTTTGACATTATTCATTTAAAGCATCTAATAGATAAATTTGAAGAAAATGCGTGTAAATTTAAATCAAATGAAAAGTTGTTTGCTCCAAAGAAGCACGCTCTGGAAAACGAAGCCATATATGCTTTTGTTTCAATGAGTGGTGCTATTGCAGACTGCCTATAACATATGCTATAAAAATAAGGACACTATGTATTTAGGACATTGACAGGTGCTATTGAAATACTTAATCACACATATTTATGTTTATTAACCCTTTAACGACGAGATGTGCTGCTTTTCAACATTAGTTTCAAACGCCTACAATTAGTAGAAAGAAGACATAAAATTTTTCAAAAGGCCATATCCTACTAATTTTGGGGTCGCTCTTTCTAATGGCGTGGTCAAAATATTCAAAAAATGATTTTAAACCCTTTTTTTCAAAAATACTTAAACATGTCAAGTTTTTTGAAAGCAATTTTTTTTAAAAGAATTTTTTTATCCGCCATAACATTTTTTAAATAGAACAAAAAGTATCAGAAACGTGTTCCCGATAGTTGTACTTCAAAAATATCCATTTCTAATTTTATATTTTTTTCGATTTTGAATTTAAAATAGCACTTAAAGAACAAAATTTTACGTAAGATAACAAACGTTTTCAAAATTGCTCAAATCTAATTGAAATTTTTTACTTGGGGGGTTTGGGGGTCGCTGATTACGAATCTGAAGTTAGATTCAAAAAATTCAAAATGGCGGATCCAATATGGCGGTCGAATTTTGTGAAACTCATTGAATTCAGTTAAAACTCGTTACTTGGAGGTTTTTGGGGTCGCTGATCACGAATGTGAAGTCAGATTCAAAAAATTCAAAATGGTGGATCCAAAATGGCTGCTTAATTTTCCAAAATAACTGAGATTTGCATTAAATTTGTTAATCTGGGGTTTTCGGGGTCGCTGACTTTGAATATGAAGTCGCCTTTAGCCTTTAAATAATTAAAGTTGCCCAATTCTTACCACGAGGAGGTAGGTGATATAAAGAATCATTTTTTTAAAACTTTTTCAGTGATTTTTAATTTTTTTTTGTTTTTTCAATTTTATAATTTACTTCTTTTAACTTTTTATTTAAACCTATTAATTTGTCTTATGCGCTTTTTTGAAGCAATCTCAGTAATTTTGAAAAATTAAGCTGCCATATTGGATCCGCCATTTTGAATTTTTTGAATCTGACTTCATATTTGTAATCAGCGACCAAAAAAACCTCCGAGTAACAAATTTCAAGCAAATCTGAGTAATTTTAAAAAATTCGACCGCCATATTGGATCCGCCATTTTTAATTTTTTGAATCTGACTTCATATTTATAATCAGCGACCTAAAAAAACTCCGAGTAAAAAATTTTAATTACATTTGGGCAATTTTGAAAAAGCTTGTAATCTTACTTAAAATTAGGAAATTTTTTTGTCCTTCAAGCTCCATTTTAAATTCAAAATCGAAAAAATTAGAAATGGATATTTTTTAAGTACAACTATCGGGAACACGTTTCTGATACTTTTTGTTCTATTTAAAAAATGTTATATAGGATAAAAAAATTCTTTTAAAAAAATTGCATTAAAAAAACTTGACGTTTTTAAGTATTTTTTAAAAAAAGAGGGTTTAATATCATTTTTTGAAAATTTTGACAACGCCACTCGAAAGATCGACCCTAAAAATAGTATGATATGGACTTTTGAAAAATTTTATGGCTTCTTTTTGCTAATTGTAGGCGTTTGAAACTAATATTGAAAAGCAGCACATCTCATCGTTAAAGGGTTAATTAGATCGAATAATGTAAAAATTAGAAAAAAAAAATTTTTTTTTTAATTTTTTATTTTTTCTTGACAACGCTATGGCTATTATTACATAGCAAGTTATCTATATTTTTCCTGTAATATTTGCGTTAAAATACACCAGTATGTCAAATTTTAGCTCTCCACGTTGAATAGTTTTGAAGTTAAGGGGGAGGGGAATGGTCACTTTTTGTGCATTTTTAGCCAAAAATCTTGTTATTTCCTTGACAACGCTATGACCATCACCTCCAATCACATTCTCTATATTTTTCCTGTAATCTACATCTGAAAATAGGTATCTGTACCAAATTTGAACTCTTTAGGTCATTTAGTTTAGCCGGTGGGGGGGGACACGATTTGGCTACGGACACAAGAGTCTCCCCAATAGGGTTCCGTAATGTAATTGAAGTAGTTTTATAGTAATACTGCCGTAAATCTAATTTTACCTACTTTAATCACTACCAAAACCTACAACATTTTTTCACGAACAAATACTTATTCATTACACCTGTCTGCAGTACATTCTAAACGCATTCATTAATACATACATCGCACGATTTCCATTATTGCTTTAGAATGTTTCAACTGTTCTTATATATGAATCTAAATTATATTTAACTGCTTGTGAGAAAGATTCAAATTAATAAACAATAGTTGTATAAAATAAAAGAATCATCTGTATTTATAAATAATTTCTAACTATAATTAAGGTAATAAATTTATGAAATCTTTTTAAATTATGTTTTTATTGTTATAAAGAAAAATGTTTCAATTTGTATTTTATGTAATAAAACAATAGTTTATTAAAATCCTTATTATTTCTATTCCCATAACCCTATGTATTTTGATGCGCTAAATACGAATTCGAAGTCAGATTTTCTCCATTACGTCAGGATTTTTTTAACCTTACAAAACGTCAGATTTTATGAAATTTACGTAAAATACATTTTTTTTTAAATTGATTAAGATCGCTGATTACGAATCTTCAGTCAGTTTTTAAAAATTCAAAATGGTGGATCCAATATGGCGGTCATTTTTTGAAAATTGATTTATTTTGCTTTAAAATGGGTACTCAGTGGTTTTTCGGATCACTGATAACAAATCTTGAATTAAATTTTGAATAATCAATATGTCCGTTTGAAAATAATGTAATTTTTGTTTACGTCTGTTTATAGTAACGGACTCGTTGTCTTCGAAAGACCTGTGCAGTGGTTTTCTTTTTAAGTTTACTCTTCCTGGAACAATATCCCTTCTTAGCATCGAACAATAGTCAGCCATCATATTTACGTCCCACCTGCCTTGATATCTGCTCTCCATTTCATTTATATCTTGATGAAACCGTTCTCCCTGTTCCTCGCTGTAGTCTCCTAAATTTTTGGGAAAGTAACTTAGATGTGAATGTAGGAAATGAAGCTTAAAACTTACCAACCATCCCAATTTTTAAAAGTTTTTAATCCCACCATACACTATTAGTTCCCAATTTTTGGTCTTATGGTTGCCAAGCAAGTTTTAATAACTCCCTTAAAACTAAGCCATGCAGCTTTCTCCTTTTTACTCATAACTGTGACAAATTTTTTATCGTTTACTACTTTGCGAATTTAAGGCCAAACAAAAATTCCTTCCTTTAATTTAGAATCTGGCAATTTTTGTTCCAGGTACTTAAAACATTTCTCTTCTTTATCTAAACACTTTACAAACTGTTTCATTACCCCTACTTTAATATGTAAAGGTAGGTGGTGGAATTACCTTTGTAGGTTCAACTAGAGGTTTTTTTATAATTGTGTTTTATAATATAGTGTTTTTTATATTTAATTTTCTCCAAAATTTATTTGACAGTTTCATAATCTTCTTTAAGTTCAGTGAAATGGGCTACAGAAATTGAAGCAAAAACATTAGTGTTATGAATTAGCACTGCCTTTAGAGTTATTTTAGAAGAGTCAATGAATAACCTCCAATGTTGATCTTCATATACGTTTGGTTTCAATTCATTTATTAGTTTTTTCAATGTCCGAACAATATACTAATGACAGCTCATCGTCGTTTGTAAAATACTTCTGGAATTTCTTTTCTCTGTCATGTCATATATTCCTTGTCTCTGTCTGCTGTCACAATAAAAGTAAGCTGTGGTGCCTTTAGATAACAAATTTTTCTTTTTCAAAACTGAAGCTAGATATTCTGCTTCATCTTTAGGTAATTTAAAATATCTTATGAGATTGCTAAGCTCTTCTTGCGTAAAGCCTTCTTTAACCTTTTCATCCTGATAATCACCTGGAATATAAATATCATCATTGTCTTCTACAATATTACTAATCTCATCACTTATATCTAATATGACTGCAAATTTGTAATCAGCGACCCCGAAAACCCCTATATACCAAGTAAAGTGAAAATCCAACAAATTTTTTTAATTTGGCCGCCATATTGGATCCACCATTTTGGATTTTTAAAAACTGACTGCAGATTCGTAATCAGTGATCTTTAAAACACTCGAGAAACAAGTTTAAAACAAATCTAATCAATTTAAAAAATGTTGTATTTTACATATTTTATGAGGTCAGAAAAAAATCCTGATGGGATGCAACAAATTTGCTCTGATTCGTGTTCAGTGCATCAAAATACATAGGGGTATAGTATTATGGACTTTCGCGCGGGGTACTATTGTTTTTTTGTTTGTCTGTGTAACACTGAAATTGACTATTTTAATATTTTTTCATAAAAATTCGGACCGTCTCGAAAGTTTAGTTTCGTTTCAGTTTTTGAGATCGCACGAAACTAAATTAACAAAGTGACTTTAGTTTCAAGTCGACACAATATTAAACTAATAAAGTGTATTTAGTTTCGTGTCGCCTCGAAACTAAATAAACGTTTAAATATTAGTTTAGTGTCAATCAAAAAAATTTGTTTCCCCTGATTTACGTAACTAGAGCAATTTAAGTAATTAATGTAAGTTACGCAACCAGAGTAAATTACGTAACTATAGGCACTTACATAATTAAAGGAAATTACTATAGTTACAAAACCAGACTAAATAACATAACTACAGTAACTTATGTAAATGGTCAAACTTACGTAAGATTCGTAATCAGCGACCTCGAAAAGGATAAATAACAATAAATAGCGCAAATAAAATTAATAAGTAAGAGTGCCACAGTGTATACCGCTCTATGAGTACAAGTAGAGCGCGCGCACACATGAAAAAGTTGTTCTATATCAAAATTTTTGACTGATTCAGAACTTTTTCGATTTGATTTTTATTGTTGACAGTTTAAGCTTGAAACCTAATTAGAAACTTCTAGCACGTCGGCATCATTCTTTACACGTGATCAATTAAGGCCAATTACAGGGTTGCTATGGCAACGTCTGATATAACAAACATTAACGTAGCAACGGTTGTTAAGACATATAACGTAAGACTTAGGACTTAAGACCTTCTTATATCAAAGTCTCTCTATAAGACTTAAAACTTAATACTTAAGACTTAAAAACTATGGACGGACACCGAAGTCTCACTATAAGGGTTTTAGCCCTTGTCCACGAAACCCTTAAAATCTACTTCGCCAAACCGGTTTGCAACATAAACCAATAAAATGACTACTTTTAGCAAAGAGGCGTGACTTAGATCACTACACTTACTAAGACAGACGATTCCAAAAAGCATAGGAGTTTGGCTGAACCCAGGTGACAGACAAAGGGTTAAAAATTTAACATCAGAATTTAAATTTTAAAAACTATTATTAGATTCGTAATCATTAACACAAATAATCCCGAATAATGAGTTTTAGGAAAATTCGAAAATTTTTATACTTTTGTCAGACGTTTGGAATTTTGAAAATTTGAAAATCTGATGACAGATTCAAACCATTGTTAATTTCTGAAAAAACTGTGGATATACTTGCAAAATACGAAAGTCTTAGATTTATTTGAATCTTCGTATATTTATCTATTTTGAGGCTCTTATTACAAAAATGATAATAAAATTTTAAAAAATGATAATTAATAGGTCGTTTCAATGATAAAAACAATAAAAAACCCAATAAAAATATGGTTTTGTGCTGAGCTTATGATAAATAATGAAAATGAAAACATCAAAATAGTTTCGGATTTTGAACCAAATTATGTACTTGATACACTGTAAGTTTGTGCCAAGTTTCATTATTATTTATTTATTATTGTTAAAAATATGGTAGAAAAAGTGACTTTGATTCTTGAAAGTAAATTTTTGAAATTTTTAATTTTTTGTTATATCATCTTCAAAATTACTTGTAGAAATTATTTTTACATCATCAGGTTTTGAGCTTTAAACATTTGTTCTTAAAGAAAAATTGACAATTTTTGTTTAATACTTACGGTATTAATAAAAAATTACAAAATTTTCAACAAACACTTCCGGGACGTAATGGATTATTTAGGCCTAACTATTAAGAAAAACATATTATGTAGGTGTGGCGGATGAGATGTTTAACCATTTATTTATTTAGGTTTTTAGGGTTAAATTGTTCCATGAAAATGATTTTTCTTTTAATTTTCTTTTCCTAAAACTTTCTATTGTACTTAACTCTGCAGATGTTTTGCACGTTTTTACCTTACGATTTTATTGATGAATATTGGCTGCCTCGAGTTTAAATGCTTTGCTACCCGGATAAACGCTCGGGCGACAATTTACCTATGTAGGTATACATTTTTTCTTGTTTAATAAAAATTTATACTCTTTACAAAAACATTTCCTCACCTCCCACCATATAATTTTACAAATTATTTTCTATTACCTTTCAGGGAAAAAAGGGATTTTTGCCATCTTTGTAAAATCAGTTTGGCTTGGAATTTCGAGTGGTGCGTACTTTCTCTCGATTTGCTTTATACCCAGGCTCGACTGATCGAAAATTATTTATGAATAAATTATATTTTTATTGTTATTTAAAAAGCAAATTATTTGTGTTAAACTTATTAATCACACACCTTTATCCCACATAGGTGAGAAAAAATCATTCTTTTCGAGTCAAATAAAAAGAGAAACTTCATTTTTAACGTTCCGACGATAACAATCGTCCTCATCAGAAACAAAAATTCATTTAGATAAAATTATTTGTTAAAACATTTTTTACATATAATAAAAACATTAAATAAATAATATTAATATCAATAATATGAATAAGTATAATATAAATTTTCGTACCGATCAGAATCGTGTTTGAAGGCACGTGTGGACCGTCGAATGTCACGTCGTCAACTAAATCATTCAATCGACTAAAACAGAGGAATCGAAATACATTCAAGAAGACACAATACAATTTAAGATGTGAATGAATACATTTATAAGCACATTTAAGACCTTGAGATCTCCTTCCTTTTACTTTTTCTCTATCTAGTATAAAGATTCCGTCAAAATCAAAAACATGTCCTTGCTTGGCACTGTGTAATGCAAGTGCGTTATCTCTAGAGTTTTTATGCTCGTATACACGCTTTTTTATTATGCGTTTTGATTCACCTACATATGAAACAATTATTGATTATATAAAGTCCATTGAACACTTTCTTTATTTTGAACAATGTTAATGAAAATCTGGCAAATAATATCCGGTCACAGTTCATCGATGACGCTAAATTATTTACAAAAAACATAACAAAGCCTATTTCATTTAATGATAGATTATTTGACAAAAGAATTGCTGATACTAATTCCTTTCTAAAACGTAATACTTATATCTGGTTTACTTTAGCTGACAAAGGCAACGTCACAGTTGCACTAGATAAAAAAGAATATTATACTAAAGTGGAGAATATGTTGTCTGACACAAGCACTTACAACCAGACGAATATATATTTGTAAGTTTCGATGTTACTTCTTTATTTACAAATGTCGGCCTTGAATATGTTACACGCATTATGGAATAAAAATATGCAATTATCTCTAGATCTTGTAATATTCCATTAGATGAAATTATCGACGCATGTAGTTTTCTTATGGGAAACACTTATTTTAAATTCAATGAAAAATTCTATAAGCAAACATATGGTTCTCCGATGGGGTCACCAGTTTCGGGACTGTTTGTTGATTTGGTTATGTCCGACCTTGAAGTAACATGCGAAATAGAAAAAGATAACTATATTAATTTTTTAGATGTTTTAATCATTAACAATAATAACAAAATTAAAACTGACCGGTATCAAAAACCAACCTTTTCTAGAAAAATATTAAATTTTAACTCTCAACATCCCTACTCTCAGAAGATTGCAGTAATATAAAACCTTACTGATAGAGCAATAAAACTTTCAAACAAATGTTTTCATGGGAAAATATAAAATTTATTAAAAGCTTACTTATTGACAACAGTTACTCCAGGCTATTTATAGAGAAACATATCAAAAAACGCATTTGCAAAATCAATTCAAATTTTCCAGTTAGAAAAAAGTAAGAATGACTATTATAAAAAAAGGTAAAGACAAAACAAACAAAAATGAAACCGTGAACTCTATCTATAAAATTAATTGTAAAAACTGACCCGTTTTATATGTAGGTGAATCAAAACGCATGATAAAAAAGCGCGTATACGAGCATAAAAATTCTAGAGATAACGCACTTGCATTACACAGTGCCGAGCAAGGTCATGTTTTTGATTTTGACGGAATCTTTATACTAGATAGAGAAAAAGTAAGGGGAAGGAGATTGATATCGAAGATGATACACATAAATTTACAAAAAAAACCTAATAAACACTTAAGAAGGTATAGAAAAGTTGAATGACAAATATTCTCAATTTCTAAAGTCTTAACAACACTCTCATCACACCAAATAGTTTATTTTTTTCGGTCATTCACTTCTCTCCTACCTCAAGGTCCTAAATGTGCTTAAAAATGTATTCATTCACATCTTAAATTGTATTGTGTCTTCTTGAATGTATTTCGATTCCTCTGTTTTAGTCGATTGAATGATTTAGTTGACGACGTGACATTCGACGGTCCACACGTGCCTTCAAACACGATTCTGATCGGTACGAAAATTTATATTATACTTATTCATATTATTGATATTAATATTAATTATTTAATGTTTTTATTATATGTAAAAAATGTTTTAACAAATAATTTTATCTAAATGAATTTTTGTTTCTGATGAGGACGATTGTTATCGTCGGAACGTTAAAAATGAAGTTTCTCTTTTTATTTAACTCGGAAAGAATGATTTTTTCTCACCTATATAATTTTTGACCGAGTGATGAATTCTACTTCATATAAAAACCTATTATATTAAAAATATTAATAAAATAATCACGTGAAGTTTAATTTCTTGTAATTTATATATTATTAAGTACCAATGATAACCTTTTATAAAAAAAATATCTGTAGATTGTTCAATAAGAATCATATCAGGTTCCCAAATTATTTCTATACTTTTTGAACCTTCATGAACAATAATATATAAATGATTGACAATTATTATAATAACTATTTGAGGTTTTTTTACAAAACAGTAGCCATGGTATCTTAGTTAAAAATTAGTATACAAAGATGAGACAAAGTACACGTTGCGGAGAATACTACACTTATTACGATTTATTAAAAATTTTTGTATACAATATTATTTTAACTAATTATTTACAAAAACATTTTTAGTTTTTTGCTTTATTGCACTATTTCTACATTAAAAACAAGGAAGTGTTCTACGTAGTGATTTCTTTCTAGGACACACACAAAATTTATCAAAAAATTTATTTATTCAAAGAATTTTCGAGAATGTCATACGCCATATTATGAGTAACAATATTAAATCAAATTCCAGCAATTTTTATTTAAAATCTCGCCGCCATATTGGATCAGTATAATTTTCGTAATTAAGGCATCAAAATACATCTAGGTATACTGAGTTTCAAGTAAATCCGAGAGTTGGGCTTTTAGAAGTACAGCCAAACAGTTACCGACTCCAATTAGAATTCGTAGTAGTTTGGGAGTTTTTTAAAAGTTATCGCTGTTTACAAATTTCAAGGCAGTTTTTAAAAATTTTAAATAGCGGATTTAATATGGCGGATGATTTTTTTATATGATCTACATTGATTTTCTAGTATGTTTGTTTCTAATCAAAAGAACTGCACTGTAAAAACTGGTGCCTCACTTGTATCTCAAAAGTAAACACATTACATGTTTCGCACATAACAACATTTAATGCGTTTTATTTTGAGTTTTCTCATGTGTCACTATGATTTAGATATAATGTCTCATTTATCAGAAGACACTTTTTGCGTATCCGATTTCTGAGACAGTTATATTAAGACATGAAATACGTCATTTAATAAGAAAGCTGACTTACTTTGATCCGTGTACAATATTTATCTGTTTTACAGCAAGTTACAAGGAGTTACTATCGATATCGAAATTTATTTAACGTTTTAGTTCAAAGTAAAGTTTCTATAACAGATTGTGCTTGAAACAATATTAACAATTATGGAGAATAAATTACTTTATCTCACTATAGATAAATGTGTAAAATTATTCAGTTTATTTCGGATCAGAAAGAATCCGATATAAACAACCTTCAAAGAGCGGTAATATTTGAAAGTGGATTTGACACCACTTTGAAGGTTATGTTGGCCGGAAAAACTATGATATTTCAAAGCTTCAAAGAAACTATTAAACTCTGGGATGATTTAAATTGCGGTAAGTAAACAAAAATAATAATTAATTATTTTAACTAAATTTCTTCAATTTAATAATAATTTTTAATACTGTATTTGGTTTTATATTTTTAATTTTCTAATTGTTTAAATATTACTATTTTAGTCAACTAGCTTTGTGCAAGACGGATCAAACACTCACCAAACAGCGAATGCTAACAAAATACGAACTACTAATGTTAAATGTTTAATTTTTCATCAAATTGTACCATATCCAGCACCACTTCCGCCTTTTAGTGCACACCTGAATAATATTCTGGAGAATTTTAGTATCCTAGAGAAACAAGACGTTTTCATTGCTTTTTGGGCGAGCCATTTAGAAACCATAACTAATGGCAATCCGTCAAAAGTGGATTACCAAAATTATTCTCAAACTATTGTCGTTACTTTTCAGCAATTTTAGAAAAGGGCAAAGAGAAATGTGTAAGGTAAATGATTAAATAAGCTAGAATATAATTAAAACAGTTTTTTGTATTTGATGTAAAATTTCGTGATTTATATAATTAATTTTTTTGCAGTCTATTGTCAAAGCCCAATTGAGTTCTTCTTTAGTGGGTTCTTAAGTAGGTTCTTCTTTAAGTGAAGTTAGCTGTTCACAAACTATAATTCCTAAAATAGATTGTAATAAAAATGTATACAGTAAAGAAAAATTAAATTTTATAAATTCATGTTTTTTTATGCGAAGGATAATAATTAAAATTTTTATTAGTCAATTTAAAGAAAGATGCACACTTACATTTTTTAATTAAACCGAAAGTTTGCAAGGTTCTTTTTAAAAAATCTGAAAAATAAGTTTTAAAAAATTTACTAATTCTGTAATTTTAAGAGAAAAAGCAGAGTTGTTTCACTTACAATTCAAACATATCCTGTAATTCTAATACAAACACTGAAAAAGCTTTCGAAGAATTACAAAAATTACAAAAATTTGTCTTTTAGCAAGTTACTACGCTTGGAATATAAACTATCCTTCAGCATACAGAAATACATTAAAATATCTTGAACAAGGGATTTTACATGTCACAAGTCATGACTATTAGGCTGTACACAAATTTTTATGAAAAATGAAAAACAAATTAGCTGCCTAAATAGTAGATAATTTAAAATAAAATATAGAAAAGAAGACAAATTTTTTATAAAATAACTTGTTTTAAAGATCTGTGATAAATATTAAAGAAATTATTAATTTTATATTCTTTTTAATTTCTAAACAGTTTTTTAGTGTAAGGACAATAATAATAATGTTTTCTTATTTTTATTTAATTTATCTATTGTTAATAGATAATATAAATGTACTGTCATACGAAAAAATATTTTTTAAGTATAATAGAATATAAAAATACTGGTTTAAAAATAGATATAATTTGCTTATTTTCATAGCAATACACTTTATATTCAAACATTGTACGTTTTTTAGGCGAACTTATATTACCCAAAAACTCAGTGCGCTCATGAAATATCAAGGAAACATACACGGAAAAAAATTTCTTGTGAAACACAAAGTCTTTTGTAGAATATACGAATAGGTTAAGTTGTGCTTTATACAGGCGAGTTTAGTGTTTCCAACAAGCTGGTTTGGGTATAGCACAAACCAATCTGTAATAGCACCAAAAAATCCTGCAGTTCGTCTGCTACAGTTTGTGTATTTCCCAAACTCAGCCGTTTGTGGATATTACAACCGCGGATCATAGATGGCGCAGGAAATCTTGTAAATTTTACAGGAAATTTTTTTCCGTGTAGGTTTTGGCGTTACATAAAAAAGTTGGTATTGCGTGAGGATAAATATAATCTTCCAATAAAATTGAATTTTCTAAAGAATTTTCTGATTTGACCACCTGCTATGCATTTAATACTCTTCCTTAACGCTTGTATTCTGTCTTCTTTCTGCAGTAGAAAGATTCTTTCTATTATCTACTGGGGAGGAGTTGCGGGAGTGGGAGGAGGGAGCTACTAGTTTCTCCTCCCCCTCCCGCAAAACATCCCCCTGGGTAACTCCAGGTCAACCTCTTCTGCCGTCCACATCTTTTGTCCTTATTACCGAGGCAATGAAGGACTCGATGTGGTACCAAGAGTCCGCGCTTTAGAGCATAATCGAGACCATGTTATCAGCGGTGACAACAGATTTCACCGCGTTAAATATGGCCCGTCTCACCTCACTCCATTGCCTGCAGGAGAACAGAGTGTGTTCCGCGTCGTCAATTTCAGCGCCGCAATACACACATTTTGCCTCTTCTCTGATCTTAAATCTATGAAGGTACTGTCCGAAGCAGCCGTGACCAGTCATTGCTTGCGTAAGGTAGTAGCCAACCTCTCCGTGCTTTCTTTCTAACCAGGTGGCGAGGTGGGCAATCAGGCGGTAAGTCCACCTTCCTTTGGATTTTCCATCCCATCGTGCCTGCCAACTATCGACGAGTCTGATTCTTGCCGCTTTGCGAATAGCCATCTTTAGACTACCGCTGCTCTGTTGTTCCCGCGAGACCGCACGTTCTTTGTTGATCCGAAAGACTTCCTGTCTTTCTTTCGCCAACAAATCTGTTGGCGGTGTACTCGCAATAACCAGAGAAAAGCGTAAAGCTGCTTTGCTAGACTCACAGTCGCCACTAAGCGCCTCTCGCCACTCGCAGCAGGCATTCATTGAGCTTTATCTGAAGAAATTTGGTTTCCCGTGCTCCACACACCAGAAGTACGTCATCTGCGAAGGCTTTCAGTGTTGTGTCTTTAGGCAGTTCCATTCTCAGGAGTCCGTCGTACATGACGTTCCATATGCGGGGCACCACAGGAGTCGAAGGTGGGTACCTTTGACTCCTGTGGTGCCCCGCAGGTCATTTCTTCCTTGAGATGGCACACATTGCTTTCGTACACTACCCATCTGTCGCTAAGATAGTTAGTTGTCTATAATTTGCAATAGACGCAAATAAACATACGCATTCCGTATGTCGATGAAAATAAGAGCACAGAAACCCTTCTTCTTCCCCTTATTGACTTCCTTTGCCAGGTTCACAACAGAGAGTATTGTATCAACTATTGACCGGCCATTGCGAAAGCCAAACTGGTTCTCCGATAGGCTATTTTCGCCTACCAGGATTCCCTGAAGTCTTTGTAGAACCATAGCCTCCAGAAGCTAGACCGGGGGTTTGTTGCCTTGAAACTAATTTCTTAGTAACAATTTTAAATGCCAAACCCCATGGATCGGTCTCAGTCTTTCCGATTAAGTTTTTCCAGCACTTTCTTTTTCTACTTCTTATAGCCCGCTTAAAGATGCGTCTGGCTTTATGCCAATCTTCATGCAGCGCGAGGTCTCCCTTAGAATGGGTATATTTCCTTCGCGCTGCCTTGCATTCTCTTCTTAAGCGGGCTAATTCGTCGCTCTACCTGTACAGAGCCACTGTAGTTTGCCTTGCCTCTCGCACTATACCCTTTAAAGATGTTGGCTCCTTCTGCTAGTTGAGTCTTCTAATAAGGCGAGCCTCAACCAGAGATTTTGCTAACTTCTCCCTGTCCAGTCTCCTAAGATTCCAGGAGGGTTTCTTTCTACCCTTTTGAGGGCGACTGAACCCTCCCGCCTCTTCCTCGAAGACTGAAAACTCGATGTACTGGTGGTCGCTCATGGTCACCTGATCCATTACCTTCCAATTTCTAACTCTGCGTGCCAGGCGGGGAGATGCTAATGTCAGGTGAAAAATTGATCCTGACGCACCCCGCCTAAAAGTAAGCTCTTTTTCCCGGTTCATTACCACCAGGTCATTCGCCGAGACCATGTCGGTGACTAAGATCCCCCTCCTGTCTTGACGGGTCTCTCCTCATTCCGGCGATTTGCTGTTAAAATCTTCCACAATGAGGACATCCCCGTCGAAAGCTTTTATGCTTTCCTCAAGACAGCGGATCTCGGTATCGAACTTTTCAAGAGTATCATTTGGGGAGAAGTAGCAGCTGGAGAACCCCGTATTTTGTCTTTTAGACCCGAGAAAACTAGGCAAGCCCTGCTTCCCGGAAGGTATTTTGTCTCCTTTTACCCCTTATCGGAGCAAGCCATGCAACGAGCAGAACCATTACATGACTTGCCTTTGTGGTCGAGAACACCGCACTTCCAACAAGCATCTCTTCTGTCTGGGCCACTGCGGCCTCGTGCCAAGTGGCCGTAGCCTAGGCATCTAAAACACCTGTCTACTTCCACCCTAGCTTGGACTCTGCAATTGACCCAGCCGATTCTATAATTTTACAATTACATAGAAAATTGTATTTAAATATGATCCTTTTTAAATATTTCTATTGTAAATTGATAGGACAAAAATTATTTTCTTATATCATATATTGTTTAAACTTTAAATGGTATCAATTAATAATTTTAACTAATATTATATATCATTGAGAAAACTAATTTCTACTTAAGATAATTCGAACATTTTTCAATTAAATAACAAATTAAAAAATTGAATAAATATTTTATATCACCTAAAGTCTTTGCTGCCTACTTTTAGAAAAATCTCATAATTTGTACAAATAATTAATAATGTCTATAGCATTCTCTTTTGGATTGACATAAACATAAATAAAAAGTAATATATATCGTTGGAAAGATAATGAATCAAGTTTTCAGCGCATGTAAATGTCGAGCTTGTAAGTTCAAACCGAAGAGCAGGGTAGCTTAAAGAAGTTGAATTTTCCAAAAATTCATATAATTTTTAGTCACAAAATGATGGAACCCGGTCTTGCCAGCAGGACGCTTTTCGCTTTGTTTAAAAGGCTACCAAAGCCTAGGCATATAAATTTGGAAACTTGATATTTAAACCATTGGAAAGCTTGTTTCATTACCTTTCCAACGATATATTTGTTTTTGTTTTTATCTGCTTCCATATTAATTTTATAAAGAAAATTTAAAGAGAGTTTTTATTTAATTGGCCGCAATTTTGCTGATTAACATTAAAAATAAAATTTTTTAAAATTAAACAAATAGGTTTTATTCTTATTCTAAAATGGTTTAATATTATTATTTTAAAAAGTCAAATATATGGATTTTTTCGTCTTTTCGGCTACTTTAATCCCAAAGAGTTCAGGAAAAGAAAAATTTAATTTCCTTTTTTTTAAAGCCTTATTTTCGGAGCATCCTTCCGGCAGGACGGGCGCTTGGACGTTCTATCATTAATATTGAGTCCTATGATTTTCCGTGATTTCAATCACTTATATGTCCTCTGGAGCTTAACAAAAAAAATCCAATTTTGATTTTAATATTTAAGTCTGACCTTCTTTTTTATTCTATCAAATTTTGGCCATTAAAGAATGAGCTACTTTTAGTTTTATTCATATTTAAAAAATAAGTTTAAAAATACAAATTTTTTGGTTAAAATACAAGTAGATTTTTGCAAACCTGAAATTCCATACTATAAAACGAAAAAATCAGCACATAATGTGAAAGTACATTGAATGTATCAATTATTTATCAGTAATACATTTTTTAATATTTATAAAGTTCTCAGAATTAGGTGTAATCTCACATCTGCTTTTATATGTAATCTTACGGAAATGCGAAAATTTTTAGACTAACTTATGTGTACAACAGACTTACGTGGTAAACCTTACAACCTCTACAGATGTCCTCACAGTGGCATTACAGTAAGAAGTCATGCTATCTGGGGAGTAACAATATTAAAGCCTCTTCTACTTGACACAGTAAGGACATCATTTTGAATTTTCAATTTTGCCACTTCGCAGTTTTAAGAAATTGAGTTTAAGAGTGCTTTAAAGTAAATAATTTGTATTTTTATTCCATAGAATTTTGGACATAGCTTCGAGCCGGTTGACGCAAAACGTCCCTGGGTACAATATGGAATAGTTTCAAAAGAAACGATTTTATTATTGTAGGGGAGACCGGGGTGTGATGGATCACTTTGGCAGGGGTTTGTAAGAACTGGTAGGTATATTGATGCCGTAACCTCTGAGTCGATCATCACTCATTACCGGTTAATTACCGGAATAAGTTTCCAAAGCCTGACAGCACGAAGGTGGTGCGTGACTTCAGGTACTACATTTTCTTGGGTGGCATTAAGTGTAACTGTACCACGTACCGGTGTTCTGCACACAACTGTCGACCAGAAGATTCAATGATGCTGTATATAGATATTAAAAAAAGAATAGTAACGCCCTTCAATCCTGACAACTCGTAAACTTGACCATCAACTTTTATTTTCTGCTTCCAGTTTGATTAACAATGTTTTACTTTTCAAACACACCCATTTCAGTTAATTGTACAACTAGCGAATAGGAAATCGACAACAAAAAATAGTTATAACCTTATAAGGAAATTAATTTAGACCAGATATTAGCAATTGAGAACCACGAATTATGTTCACGGACAAAAAATAATGCTTCATAGTTTATAAAAATAACTCATACAATGTAAAACATAAACGCAAGCCTAAAAAGCATACAAATGGAGCAATTTATAAATATTTTATTATGTGGGAAAATAGTTGAAGATTAAAAAATGAACTCTTTCTTGACCCGAAGAGAACAGGGCGACACTCGCATCAGTGAAAATCACTCCGATCTTTTATAATTTATAGGGCAATTTCCTACTAATAACTTGATAAAGGAGGCGGGGATTCTTAAGGATGTAACCTCAAAGTAGATTCTTCCAAAGTGGATCGTATGCTGACTCTATACTGCAGCGACATAAAAAGCAATTTACTTGGTTTAAAAGTACTTAATTAAAATTAGCTTTCAAAATAAAACGATAGCCATCATCATTATTTATATTTATTTGCCTTCACTTCATACACGTTTCATATTCACTGCAAACAGCTACGCCGTCCTTTATAAAATAATCTTTTTTTCATCAATCCGAAATTGAGAAATTATTTTTTACTAATTTTGCCTTTCGTTAAATTATCTTACTTTTTCCACCAATAATTATTATTGACATTCTATTTCAATATATTTTTTAACTAGTACCTTTCTTCTCATTATGAGTGATGACTTACTTTTATAAATTATTAGTCATTAGATTTTACAGTTCTGATACACTGTAAAAGAGTATGTGGTTGACGGTCACCACAGATGGAAATAAAAACTTTTGAGTTAAAAATCAACTCAAAAAGAGAGTTAATTTAATAACTCTTTATTTTTACTAAGGGTGAAAAAGGGTTGCTGAAAATCAACTTCCGCCAAAGTTTTGTTATCAGTGCTTTGTATAGTGTAAACTCCTCAAATAATTAGCATATAGGAAACTATAATGTGTCAACTCACATCATCCAACTCTCTTTGTTTTTTTAATATTACTTCAAATTTAAATAATAACAATTTTCCAGAAATATTTTTTGGATAATACATCCAACTGTTCAGCTATAATATCTTTGCGGTAGGTAGATACTTTTTGCCTGGATATACATTACCCAATAATTGTATGCTTTAACCAATTTATTGAATCGCGCTTCAGAGTAAAACGAATTATATATATTATTTCCTAAGTGTACAACCTGATTATAATAATAGGTTAACAATTACAACAAATTGTTCACATTTTTTATCTTTTAAATTATTTATAAATTATTTAAGAAAATTATTTACTAAAATCATAAGCTTTGTGCTCTTATTTACGCATGTGTTTAAATTTAAATTAAGAGTAATCTTATAACAATCGAAACTTTTTACCAATATTTTTACATAATATTCTTTTAACGAGGAATTAAAAGATATTAGTATTGTCAAATTTCAATTATATAAAGATAATTTACTCCATAAAAAGGAAGAAATTAAAACAATTGGTAATTTTTAATTCTTTTTAATTCAGATTATGACAAATTCTTTTCGTATTCATTTGGAGAAGCCGAAAAGAAACTTACAAATCAGTTCATTTTTTTAACACTGATTAAATATTTTACGCGGAAATAGAATTTATCGGTCCGATAAAGATTTAAAAATTTAAAAGAATCTGAAAGTCGGATATATTAAAACGGAACTGATTGAAATTCGCTTTCAAGAGATCTTAGCTCCAAAAAAATATACAGAAATTGGAAGCAATTCTTAATTTCCAGCTTTCCACTAAGTAAAGCTTAAAAATGAAAACAGTTTTCAAAGCGAGTAACTGAAGTAATAACCTATAGCATTCTAATGAAACCTTTAAACAGTTTTTCTCTTGATATACTAGAAAGCATATAATTTTAGGTAGGTTCTAAACAGAGTTGTGCATGTCACAATAATAAATGATAATAGCAATGACTGCATGATATCTTATTAGATAACATTAAAGCTGATTGCCCAAAGGCTAAAGATTGTCGGTCTCCTGGTCAGAATGATGATGTCCAATCGCGAAATTGTAATGATTAATTTATACATAACCATCTGATATCCGGGGCCCACGGCAATGACCCTTCGGTGTATGAAATATATTTACCACGTTTCTGCAGAGCGACTATCAGAAATTTTAAATTTTGAAAGTGTCTACAAAATAGGTTTTAACAAGTCTTTGTTGTGCAAAGGTAGCCAATTAGTTCACTGTGACAACTAACACCAATAAAAATTTAAGTGAATTCGCATTTCGCTGTCATAATGAACCTTCTTAGTCTCATAGCGAACTTGTTAGATGTCCCTACTTTAACTAACCAAGTGTGATGTGTACAGCTAAAAATTGACTACACTTAAGTAAAATAATAAGCATAAAAAATTTAAGCTTTGCTAAAAAAAATATACAAATATACAGTATTAATAAAATGTTATGATGAAAACGGTGTCGAAAAATTGTTTTATTGTCTAATTGATTCTGCATAATATTGTATTCCTGAGTTTTTGCGGCAAAATTTTTAATTTAAATCTTTCGATTAAAAGCCAATCGATTATTAACATTATTATTATGATTCTCGAGAGTTTCGACTGTCTGCTCCATCACTTCGTTAATAGCGATTTTGTTACAGATGTAACAAAAGTGATTCGTATCGCGTAAATTATTCCTTTGGCTTAGAAACTAAAGTAGATGCACGAAGAGAAGTCAGTAGTGACAGGTACTATGATTTATAATTCAGCCGACCATTTCTTTCTGTTTTTTCGAAACGTCACGACGGTACGACTAAAAGACCATCCAGGTAATTAAACTTTCGCGTCGTGATTTGGCGATACAGTTGCTTCAACTAACTCCACTTATATCGTATTCTAAGCACAACGCTTTTGAGACTCATAGTCAATAGCAGCTCATCCACTCTGAGGCTTTATCTCTAGGATTTAACTGAACCCTGACTAGGAATAATAGCAGTTAATAATTATAAGATGCTTTAAAAAAAATGCGGAAGAGATAATTGCGAGAAGACAACTACTTTTATTATGGTTTTTATCTATATGTTGCTAACAATGTACGTTGAAAATATTTTTTGTTTCATTAAATTTATTGTCTTTCTAAATAACATAAAACGTAACGAAAAATTCTCTCTTAATAATTTGTCTCTAGACAATAAACTTTCTTTGCATAATTACTTATCCTTTAGACGGTGAACGTACAAAACAAGTTTCGTAATAATATAAACTTGGCTATATTAAAGTTATGATACATTAAAGTATGTCGTTCCAGTGGAATGACTTGGAGTGCACATTTCCCACAGTAGAAGCCACTTTCAAAATTAAAGACTTCTGTCTATCTTATACTTTTAAATTTAATGTCTTCCTAACTTCCAGAAATCTATAAACGAATCATTAAATAGATCAAAGGTTTCAAAACAAGTTCTTAACTACCTTTTTACCCGATTAATTATTTCCAATACCCATAATTGGAAAATTTATCATAATTAAAATTAATCTGCGAACCAATGGATTAGTTATAATTATAAAATTTATATTATCGAATGTTGTATATCGGCTAAAAATGCAAGCATTGAAATTATTTCACAAATAAATATTTTTCTTAGAGAGTATATATTGATTATGAATAAATAATCGTCCGTCACACACTTGAAATAGCAAATACAATAAATGGAATTCATGAGGAGTTATAATGTAATAATACTGACCCCTCATTGCTGTTGATTGTTGTTTGCAGGCTGGACACTGAACGATTAGACGTTCCACATAAAAAGTCAAAGCTCATATGCATTTTGTCCAGAGTAATTTGCGGTATGCGCGTACGGTATTATCGAGCATGACTACACGCACGAAGGGAATCCAGAAGACAAGATTCCTGGTTGGGAATTTACCTCGTTGCCGAGGTAAGAAGATCACGGTCGAGATGCCCCCATCACCATGAAGAAAGACAAATGTGGGCGAAAGCAATGTCCGTTTATGAAGTCGCTTATACTGGGAAAGAGGAAGTGTCATACTTGTTTATGCAAAGCGGGAATTGTTGATGCCACAACAGGCGTAGCGGGGCTGATTTATATTGCGGACGTCTTTATTACATTGTCTGGCCAAAGATCGCAAGAAAGCTATACCGTGGAAGGGAAAAAACCTCGTAAAAAATCAGACTGGAATTGTTTTTCCCTGAACAATGCCACTATGTTTATAGAAAAATAATAGTGTGGTAGCACTCAAGTCTGACTTGGAAACTTTATATTTGGATAAATTTCTTGAGAAAAACATGACAGAAATAAGAAAAAATCTCAAGTAAATAACTCCACCAAATTTATTTTAACGAGATATTTAAATCTTTACACAAGTTTTACTAAATATTTCATGTAATTATTCAAAACATTGCAAGTAGATACAGTGAAACCAACATATATTGAATTTTAATGGACCGGAAAAATATCCGATATGTCGCTTATTACTAATTTCATATCACATTTCAAAAATTAAAAATTGACGATCTGATATGGTATTATATGTTAGTAAAATCGAGAATCCTTTTAATTGCTTCATGATTCTTAACTTAATATGAAGCATTGATTGTAAAATTTTCTTATGATCAACAAGACTAATATTAATCACATCTTTCTATCCAACTTTTAATTCTTTTTAAACTACACTGAGAAAATATTATACTTAAATAAAACACAAAAATAATGTTAGACGATTTTGTTTAATTGAAATTAGTTTGTAAGTTTATTCTCAATATATAGAAAATATCTACTGCATTGATTCAAAAGTATTCTTTGTTTGAATAATTATATTGAATTCAAACATATTTCCTGTTACGGTTTAAACAAAAATTATGTTTAAAAATTTTATGTTTGAATCAAACTTAAAAGTTAACTACAGATAATTTAAAATCAATCACAATTTATGTTTGATTTCAATATATAATCTCTTAAACTGAACCAGAAAATATGTTTGAATTAAAATAAAATATGTTTGACTGTATTGCAAAGATATTTTAAGTGTCTCAGTGTACCTATTCTCGCAATGCGTGAAATATTTACTAAAAATTTTCTCCTTATTTCTATATTGTATTGTCGTTATCTGAACTTAGTGTGTCATTAAAAACAACATCTGTTTCATTTTCAATAATATAATCATCAACGTCGATATTATTTACCATTTGTTTTTCAGCTTCCCTTTTGCCTATTTTAGCTCCAGTAATATTAGAAACGTCAGCATAGACTATTTTATTGGTATTTTTAATATTATACCTGCAATGTCACATAAATAAAAAAGCAATCACTAACATGATTAGAAGGTTTACGCTGTAATAATTGGTTCAATAACAGATTTTGTGACACTTTTTTCATCAAAACGAAGTCGCAATAAGCGAACTCATATTTGATTTGATTTGATATTTGATCCTCCAGTTTGAATTTCGAAAATCTGACATCGGCTTTGTAATAGGCGATCTGAAAAACATGAAGAATCACATGCTTAAGTTAAAGTACTTTCTAATTATTTTTTCCTTACTTTTCCCAGTTTTCAGGTTGTGTAACCTGAACTTTAAATTATTGCATCTTAGAGAAAGAAAGTCGGGTCGGATCGGGTCTAGAAAATTTTGAAAGGTGAATAATTTTACTTTCTTTTAAAACTTGTTCTAACGTTAAAAAAATTTTTTTGTTAATTTTATTGAGAGTCGAATGTTGCCAAAAATGGTCTTTTTTACTCTTTTAGGTTAGAATAGCTCAGAATCGTGACGTGATATAGCAATTCCACTGCCAGTTTCAGATTCAGGGTGACGAAATACATCGAAAATGACTAGTCTGGTTTCTGGGTCTGACAAAATCTTAAATTTTGTAGGCCTGTGTTATTCTTCAACATTTTGTGACTAATTGTATATGTCAATAAAAAATTGTTGAAAAATAATGAAAATGTAAGTGTAATTCTTTTTCATTTTTTTGTATGGGTCTAAAATTATTTTATTTATTAAATATTTTAATATTTACTTTTGTCATGTATTATTAGGTGAGATGGACATTAATTATTTTTATTTAATTTTTTTGTAAACCTATTACGTACGGAAAATCCGTTTTTTGGTCTTCAAATTTGTACTTACCATTTTCAAAGATGGTGGGTCAACAAAAATTGACACATAGTGTTTCTTATGTACAGTGCTGTCGGGAATTATCGGTAAAATGTCAGAAAATTAAGAAATATAACATTCAAAAGATTATTATATTCTACGATTAATGATATATAACTAAAAATATAATTTAACATCAAAAGAGTTAAAAAATCCTAATTGGTTTATAAACCGAATATTTTCCAACTCTTTTGGTCTTAAATTAAAAATGAGACATGAATGATCACACTTATGGGACGTTGCATGAACAGGGCAAACTTTAAATCTTTAATTTTCTTCGTATTTTGCCATTTTGTTGTCTTAGGAGACATACATAATAGTGATGGGACATCGATGTTTTTCCTTCGAAGTCGATGTTTTGGTCTCGATGTCAAGGAAGTGGCGCTAATTCTCGGTAGTGACCGTGACTTGAACTACGAAAGTGTTTCCAACCTCAAATTACTTCATTTTTAATCGTAAATAAAATAATTTCCTCGCAAAATTATTGCAAAAACGGAGAGGATTGCTCCTCAGTGAGTCTTCTTCTATCACCGAACCAAATATGAACAGGAAAAATTTTATCCTCTCAAAAATCTCTCACCGCACTAAATTGCGCTTTTAAATATTTGACATACAATCCAAGTCTATTTAAATGTTGCATTTTATTTTTATTGTATGGTTACTTTTTTTTAAAGTAATAAATAATGTTAAAAAACTAATATTAAATAAGACTACCTACTACGTAGGCCCCGCGACAGGCAGCTATGAACTGAGGTTTGAGTCCTCACAGATGCACAGTGCATTCGTTCACGCAGCTTATTTTTTCAGATCAAAATTAATTTCAAAAATTGATAATTGCTTATCGACAACAATATTAAAGTAATTATCATATGTAACACCTAACTCTAAACCAAAGAGTTTAATTGACATCTAATAGATGTCACTATCTGCTGATATAGTCGAAATCTTCATACTTCAAAATATTCTATCAGCGAATAAATTCTAACATTAATTAATTAAGACTACTATTTAAAATCAGTTTAAATGTTTTTTATTATTTTATAAATAGATTTCATAAAGAATCGAAAAAAGGTAGGAAAAACATCGAAACATCGATGTTTTTTTCGATACATTGATGACATCGATGTTTCGAATTTTCGATACATTGATGACATCGATGTTTCGAATTTTCGATGTCGATGCTTGATAACATCGATGTTTTTCTTACGATGTCCCATCACTAATACATAAGTTGTGAAAGAAGTTTTGCAAAGGGCCTTGCGGAGTATGCATGCAAAATCTGCCCCCTCTCAAAAAAGTCGTTTTCATAGCAAAATTTTTTCTCACAAATATAAAAAACACCTCTCTGCATTTTCCACGGTTTTTAAAAACATTTCATGCTTTCATTTTTATATTTTTTGAGAAAAAATTTCACGGACTTTAAGTGAAAAAAAATATAACAAATTAATGAAAAAAGTACATTTTTTATTTTTCAATAATCTATAATATTAACATATTCGTTGTCGTCCGTCGTTCGTGTAACTCCGTACTTCATCGTTCGGTAATCGTACGATAATGTTATGTCAATGTAAGGCATGCGCAGTAGAGTTCTGTTAATGTCAGACATGTGCAGTAGTGATCTGATATTGTCAGACATGCGCATTTGTGTTCTGTCATTGTCAGACATGCGCAGTAGTGTTCTGCCAATGTCAGGCATGCGCAGTAGTGTTCTGTCAATGTCAGACATGCGTATTTATGTTCTGCCAATGTCAGGCATGCCCAATAGTATTCTGTCAATGTCAGACATGCGCAGTAGCCATTGCACACAATACATACACATGTATACTCACATATATACACTCAAGCGTACACAGGTATACTCACACATATACACTCAATACATATTCACTTAATACATACACATGTATATTCACACATATGGGGTCATCCATAAAGCATGTGATACTTTAGGGGGTGGGGGATGTCAGCCAAATATCACACTCCATGTTAACTGTCTATGGAAAAAGCATCATGAGGGGGGAGGGGGTCTAGATAATCGAAAATATGTATCACATGCTTTATGGACGACCCCTATACACTTAATACATACAGATGTATTCTCACACATCTACACTCAATACGTACTTCCACTTTTCTCAAAATCCTGACGTGATACGCAATTTTAGAGACCGGGATCGTATTCAGCGCACAATAATACACTGGAACTCCCAAGAGAGTCACTCGCAGAGTCTTATGTAGTATCTTCAAAAGTATTTTTTATTTTAGTTAAACTAATATTATTTTTCCGATATTTAGTTCAATTTTATGATACTATAATTAGACAATATGAAATGGAGAAACGAATTTCATATTTGAATAAAATATATTATTTTCATTAATTAAAAATGAATACAGTTTTCTCAAAAATATTAAATTAATATTGGATCAAATCATTACCAAAAATTCTGATCAAAGTATAATTTTAAAAAATGTTTAGTATAAATTCTTTTCAGTTTGATAAATTTTATTTAACAGTAAAAAAATTTAAAACAAAAAATCTTCAAAAATGGTTTTAAATATGTAAATAATCAGGGCCTTAAAGGAACACTTAAAATTTACGCTCCTGCTTTTCGTTAGCTGATTTTGATCCCGCCCATCTGTACCCCCCTGACGTCTTTAAGAGCAGCGACCACAGCTGGTGACTCTCTTGGGTCGGACTCTCTTGGGAGTTCCAGTGTACATGGGAAACCACTCCGATATCTTAAAAAAATTAAGGCAAATTAAACAAAAACATTCGGACAATGAATAAAATATTTATTTACTCCAACGTTTCGAAATCTAAATGATTTCGTCTTCAGGGAGTATATCCAAAAAATATACAAAATTAAAATAAGATAATTATTATTATTATATTATTTCGAAACATTGGAGTAAATAAATATTTTATTCATTGTCCGAATGTTTTCGTTTAATTTGCCTTAATTTATAAAGGATCTCTGACGTTAAAGATTACTTAAATAATTTTTAAAAAATTGTAGACCAGTGTAATTAATAATTTTAATTATTTTTTTGAAATTATTAGTTTACTACATTGGCTGTTCCACGTGAGATTTTAGTCGACCTCTTAGAATGGGCTCGAAAATATTTTTTTTCTATTCTGTATTGAAAAAAAAATACATTTTTGTTTCTTTTTTTGGAGGTCAAATTTTTGAGATATGAATTTTCAAAACAGGGGACTTGTAATTGTAGACCTATATTCAGTAGCTTATAAGTCAGAAAATATTGATATTTTTTCATTTATTCAAGTGTAATTTGCTTTAAATTAAAGGGAAATAATTCTTCAAGATATCCTTACATGCAAACTTTGAAATATGAAATTGTTTAAATATTTTTTTTCAACCAATGTTAACAAATTAATACTGTATTTTCCTTAAAAAATAAACGTTTATTTTTGGATTCTGGTACTGCACATGTCCTGAATCAGTTTATACTAATATAATATAACATACAGTTAAAAAAATTAATGTGTTTATTAAAAAAAAATTTTAACAAAAAATAAAAATTTTTAATTCTTAAAAGTTGAAATAAAAGTGAAACTTTTATTCTTTGACAATTTTTTCCTACACTCAATATTTTCAGACTTACAAAATATAGGTCTACAATTACAAGTCCAAAATTTTGAAAATTCGTAACTCAAAAATTTGGCCTCCAAAAATAAAAAAATAAAAAATACGTATCTGTTTTTTTCAGTGCAGAATAGAAAAAAATATTTTTAGCCTATTTAAAAAGGTCGCATAAAATCTCACGTGGAACAGCCCATATGCATTTGGTAGAAAATTCATATTAATGTGCATTTACTACTTATACGTTGGGGTGAGTGGGACAAACCGGACCCCCTAACGGTTTTTTGACTCTTGTGACTAAACGAATCAACCGATTTCATTTTTCGATGGCTTTTTTGAAAGATCATTTAATTGCGCAACTTTTCCCCAAAGACACCTATACTTCATCTTTTATTGTTTAATTGCTGTGTTAGCTTAAAAAATTTTTGCAAACAGTCTGGTTTGCCCCACCCCTGGGGTAAAACGAACCCCCCATGGGCAAACCGGACCGTTTGGTTTTTTATTTATGATATTGCATTTACATAATCTATAATAATAAAAAAACATAAAGAATCATGTAAACAATGGTTGTGGTAATGAAAATAATAATTGGGGGTTGAATTATAATTAAATATAGATTATTTTAAATAAAAAATTAAAAATGTTTGTCATTATCAGAGAAACAATATTAAAGGGTCCAATTCTCATTGGAAGACAATTAATTTTCATTGTAAGTAAATATTTCAATGAAAGAAACATTTTATTTAAAAATAATTTTGAGGCCTATTTTGAGAATAAATGTTTGTCAAAAAGAAACGCTTTGCAATATCATCACAGTTTTTGGTGGCAAATATTCCTGAGGTGTGTACCTTCAAAGCCCAAGATATAATATTTGAAAATATTACACGATTTCCTCAAAATTTCCTTAAGAAAAAATTTGGAAAGTGTAGAAAAAAACTAAAAAAAACTTTTGCTCCCAGCGTTGCACAAACAAAAGTAAAAAATGTCAAATTGAAAAAATAAGGTATACTACATAAGGTTGTTTCAAATTTCTAAATAGCACTTTTGACAATTTCGCCATTTCGGAAAAATTGAGTGGGGTCCGGTATGCCCCACTCTCCCCTATATATTAACAATAAAGATGCTATTAAATAAATGATAAAAAATAAAATATTATAATATTAATTGGAAATAATAAATATATATGTAAGTAGAAATAAATTTATTTGACATATATTTGATAACACTGTGTCACAGCAAAAAAAAACTTCTTATCTGACCTATTTGAGGTTGTAAGTTATGACGAACTAAGAAAAATAGTACGATTTATATTTCCCAAACACCCCCCAATTTTCATTATAGAGTCAAAAAACCGTTTTTATGAGTTTTTAAGTACAAATAGACTCGTAATATCCTTATTTCTAGGCCGATTTCAAAGTTTTTTTTTCATTTTAAAGCTGAAAAACAGAGCTTTCCAACCTATCCAGAGTTTTTTTGTTTATAATAATATTTACAAGAGAAAAATCCATACAAAGTTAATAAAATGTCATTTTTTAAACAATATTTTAACTTTAACTGATTTTTTTGGCATAAATTTTATTTTAAATATATTTTCTTTTCCTGTAACGTTTAAGTGTATTAAATTCTGCGTTCAACGAGCCCCAAACAAATGAATTTTGTTAAAAATTATCTGAGTTATTGCAGCTTATGTCATTGCAGTCACAGAAGTCGATTTTAGTATATGACAGTTTTCCTTCCTTTTTGAATCGTAATTGTTTCTTAGTTATGATATGTGAAGTTCTGGCATCTGTATATCCATATATCCATATATCGCTTATGATAAATTGCAATTTGAACGTTTGACAATAGTAGATGAATCAAATCAAAATAAATCAAATTTTGCAAAATGTTTGCACTGCAACAATATTTTGAAAAATATTGGGTACAAACGTCTGTTAATATATTCATCCTGAATTCCCCTTTGTGTTAAATAAAGAATAATTACTGTTTATTTTTTAAAGAAATATTTGCAACAACGAACAAAATAAAAGTGTTTTTCAAAGTTTTATTGCAAAGCAAGCAAAAGGCCACATTTTTTCCGTTTTCCAATTTTTGTAATTCGAAACAATTCTTTCCACGAATTATATTTCGGTCGACCACCACAATTCATAGTGACAAAAATGTACACATTTATTTACAAAACAATTCAAAAAGATTTCCTATAACAACAAAACTGACCTAAGGATAAGAACACGTGACTATTTAAGGTTATGTAGCTTAATCTTACACCCGTGCTATATGTATTATACATTTTGTAAAAAACCAAAGAGGTATATTATACGTATGTAACATACGTAGAAAACCCATGTAACTTACCTCAGGTATATTACGTGCACAACCCTGGTATAAATATTTGTGGAGTGTCCAAAAATAAAATAGCAAATTTTATTATTGAAACTTAATACGACTTTCTTTTCTTAAATATAAGTTTTTCTAAATTCATATTTGTAAAAATCTGATTCTTTGAATGAAAAAATAGAGGGAAAAATGCCTGAACTTCATATATCATAACTAAGAAACAATTACGATTAAAAAAGGAAGGAAAACTGTCATATACTAAAATCGACTTCTGTGACTGCAATGACATAAGCTGCAATAACTCCGGTAATTTTTAACAAAATCCATTTGTTTGGGGCTCGTTGAACGCAGAATTTAATACACTTAAACGTACTATAGTTGGTTACTTTCTAAGTTTAAATATTTGAAATAATTTTTGCATTCATTACAAAATTAATCAAATATTAATGAACTTAGAAAAATGCCTTTAAAATGCCATTTTTACACTCACTTTTTGTACTTGAGGAAATAACGCATTTGTTCTTAATTCACATAATATTATTTAATGTATAATATAGTGCTGCCTAAGATATTTTTACAATATATTAGATTGAATACCGAATAGAACATTAAAAACTCACGCGTTGATTGACTCTTGCCAAGGTGGAAGGGATGTCGCGGATGCGACTCAGCAGAGGAGCATAAATACTGCGCATTTTCCCTGACTCACGCTCTTACCTCGCCAGGCTTTGACGGAGCAACACGTCCATTAAACCGAGAGGCACCAACGCCTGCTCAACCGCCAACTGTCACTCTGCCGATTGACGCTCTCAGCCGCCGACTTCACTATCGACGACTCACCGCCAGCCAAACCGTCAACTTCCTGCCGTCCTCCTCAGGAAAATATTTGGGAATAAATATTTTATTTTGAATTCAACGTCTCATCTCTCTTCCGCTGGCGGCGGAACACAACCAACCCAATACCAATCTGTTCTTTTCAGGACAAACAAGTTCTACATTGACAATTAGTCCTTCTCAGGATAAATTGTCAATCTTTTAACTAAAGAATAATTTTTGTTCAAATTTTCTTAAAACATTGATTGACTGGGTTTGACACCCCGGATGTGACTTAAGGCTTCGTGACCTTTTGATCCGTTCCTAAACAGGGACAGATACTCAAGGCCTTAGACCTTCTGAACGTCCGGTCAAATCTACGTCGTCACCTGAGCGGTTGTATTCGTCTCTAGGGGACAGCTACCAGAACCTTGCTGAGGTTTGGTCGTCCGACACCTAAGGATGAACGGGAGTTCGGTACTCGAACCCTGCTTGGGTTCTTTCCCGAAAGTTACCGATCGGTTCTGCAACCTGTTGCTTTTTGTAGCAGCAACATAATTCTCCGTCGTCAAATCTTCGTTTCTCGCTCCTTTGAGCTAGTCACTCACACCGCAAACAGTGACCGGTATCAAACGTTACAGGAAAAGAAAATATATTTAAAATAAAATTTATGCCAAAAAATCAGTTAAAGTTAAAATATTGTTTAAAAAATGACATTTTATTAACTTTGTATGGATTTTTCTCTTGTAAATATTATTATAAACAAAAAAACTCTGGATAGGTTGGAAAGCTCTGTTTTTCAGCTTTAAAATGAAAAAAAACGTTGAAATCGTCCTAGAAATAAGAATATTACGAGCCTATTTGTACTTAAAACCTCGTAAAAAAGATGTAAGATGGAAAAAATTGGACAAGTGCGAGTTGAACTCGCACTGCAATGGCGGATTCCGTACATTATTTTTAGTTAGTAAACTATACTGCTGCTAACTTGTTGGTTGGTGTTACTATTTTTATTAGTATATTCAACTATTTTACTATTTGATTCAACTACTTTTTATGTTGGTCTACCTGTTTAATTAGTTACGTTACTAACTAAATGGCTGCAATTACTAACTGAATAGTAATAGTAACTAATTAAAATTAGCAGCGACGTTATTATTAATTAAATAGTAGTCACAGCTATTCATTTCTCTCAGTGTACTATTTGAATTAGTAATTGACTTTTTGCTTATAAATGAGTCATTTTTAACTGATTCAAATTTAGATTACCGAATTACTTAAATGTTTATGCAAATTTATGACAAATTAGAAGAATTTCCATGTAACTTCAAATTATTTCAACAAAAATTAAATGAAACTTTTTCAAAAAAATTAATTTTTTTAAATTGCCAGTTTAAAGTATAGAAAATTCTTATTTTTAAATATTTTAATTTGAAACCTTTTCAAAATTGACCCTTCCAATTAATTCTATAACTCGCCCGAAGCTCGAAGACACGCGCTAATGCCAGTCTGGTAGCAGTGAGAGTCGCTATAGGCCTATTAATGCTACCTGACTGACATTAGCGCGTGTCTCCGAGCATCGGGCGAGTTATAGAATTTGAAGCAATTATTAAAATACAAAAGAATTGATTTAAAATTCTTCTCAGAAATTTTAATGAGAAATTTTTAAATATTTTAATTATTTTGTAGAATTTTAATAAAACTTTTATAAATAATTACTTTTTCTAAAAAATTCGATTAAAATTGTACTAAAAACAATTAAAATTCTGCGATGAGCTATATTATTTATGGAAATAATTGAATTCCTAAAACAAATTTATTATTGAATAAAATATTTTAATTCATAAAAAATGTATCATTTATTAAATTAATTAAATTATTAAGAACACAGAAGAAAAAGAAATGTGTTTTGAAAACTTGTAAATTTTACTAAACGGGCTTGTACTTATATGGACAACGTGACATTCTTGTTACTTTTACTAGGTTTTTCATGTAAACACATTTAGTGGTTGTAACAATTGTTGTATACAGTTTTAACTGTCTAGTTAGTAAATTTTACTAGGTCGCACGCTTTATTAGACAAAGTTTAGATGTAAAAATTACCATTATTTTTGTCAACATTACAATTTCAGATAGTAGAATAAACTTTTTTAAATTGTAAAAATTACAAAATTTGATAGGTGTTTTAACAAATATTGAAAGTTAAAATTTTTATAAATAATGTTATATTTACTATTTCTGAAAATAAAAGGTACATAGTGATAAAACCGTTTTTTCAAGTTTGTTAGGATAAATAATTAAAATACGAATTATTTTTGGAAAGTCGTATGTTAATTTATTAATTCCAGTCATTGATGTCTATTTGCAATAGGGGAGGGTAGGCTACATTGAACCGGGTATTTTCTAAGTCCAAGAACTAATAAAATTTTACAAATTTTGATCAGGTTTTTGTATCAACATTAAGCTGAAGTACTCCTTTAGTTAATATACACGTTACAAACACAAATTATTATGATTAAATAATTAAATTTAATTTTTTTCTAACAAGTTACACTTTTCTTATTTTGAAGAATCTGTGTCTACATTGAACCACCTTTAATAAAACACTACAATTTACTTCAAAAATAATATTTCCACTTACACATTGTAAAAAATATTATTTTTCACTCAAAAAAATAGAAAATTGTTGTTAAAGAGTTATTATTTGTTAATATAGGAGATTAATATATTTTGTAGTCAGGTTAGGTAGGTAAAGTGACAGTTTGAGTTTATCTCGTTCACAATTGTGATGAAAGCATGTCTTCTAGTATTTTTCTTACTAATTAGTATAGCAGACAACTTTACCACTCTTAAAATTGAAAATTCTTTGCTTTTTCGGGTGGTTCAATGATGCCGCACTCACTGCATTCACATGACATTCACAACAAAAATTGTTTATAATAAATTTATGTAAGGCTTAAAATTCTTTATCACATCGGAATATTGAAGTTGACACCCTAAGCGACATAAATCACAAGTTTAATAATTTTTAAAACTTCCTATTTGAATAAAAAAAATTCATTATATTTCCACCAAATTTTTTGTTTTGTACGTGAAAAACAGTTTTTTTCGTTTTTCTTTGTAAATAATAAACCTACGTGCTCGAAATTTTAGGACGTAGTCGCTTTCGGTAATACTAATTTATATATTAAATAAGAAAAAATTCCACTCAGTCATTTCTTAGAAAATTAAAGTGGTTCACTGTTGACGCTGGTTCAATGTAGCCTACTCTCCCCTACTTATCACAGTTCATGAATATTAATATATTAGTTAAAGTAATTGAGCATTATTTAAAATACTTATCACAGTTTTATTATTATTTTATTATTACCATAGTAACGGTTGCCATGGCAACGGTTGTTATAGCAAACATTAACATAGCAACGATTGCCATGGCAACGGCTATTATGACAAACCTTAACATAGCAACGGTTGCTATGGCAACGCTATAAGGGTTTTGGCCCTTGGCCACGAAACCCTGAGAATACTTAAAGAAATTTTTAACCTATAAAGTTGACGCCGCGTGATAAATAAAAAATGTGTGAAATATATTCTTAAAACTTCGAAAGTTTTAATAAGGTGACTAATTCCACACGATTGAAGGCAGGCACTAACATCATTATGTTTAACATATCGTTAACATTATCGTCCATTATGGACGATAATGGACGTTTACATCTATTTTTATTTGATTTGAAAAATGCACTTTTTTCAGCACTTGTCTCAATCACATTGAACCAACCGATTATACAGAGAGACGCCACGCGTTAAGTTAGGTCTGGTATAGAGGACACCGTAGAATTCTAGAATGTTGTGTTGACTTCCTTAAGAACAGTGAACTATACCACCATAATGATTAAATGTACATATTTTCTATTTGTTTTTACAGTATGGAGTTTATATTTTAACTCAATTCTTATTGTTATTAGTACATAAAAAAAATATAATCAACATATTGCGGGTAGTCATTTTTACTGTTTTCAATGTTATGATTACTTAAATTGGCCAACAAGGTATTCCTTAGTTATTTTAACATTTCTTTTTTCTCCGTGAAGAAATTCACAAAAAATTTGTTAATAATTGAAGTACAATTTTATTTAAAAATTTTAATGTTTTAAGACATTTATTAAAATAGTAGATATCGAAAATCATTTAAATCAGTAATTTTTTTTCAATAATTGAATTTTAGATAAAAATTTTGTTATTTATCAAAATAATAGTGATTAGGGTCAGTTGGGGTAAATAGAAACAGATTTGCTAAGTTTCACTAAGAATATAAGTTTTTTTCTTTTAAATCGTATTACTTCAGGTTTTATTGTGTATTGAGTTAATATTTGATCTCCGTGGAACAATTTTACAAAGTAGGGGAGACCGAGAGGGAAAGTAAGAAAAATCAGTTTTTTTATTTTAGCGTTCAAACTATTTAACGAATAATTGTTGTTAATACGTTAATTGAAAGCTTGGATTTTCACCTGTTAAATAAAATTTGAATTAGACATTTAGATTAAATAAACAGTTCACAGCATGACTTTTTCACGACCTCTGCATTTGTTACCTTGGAGAAAAGTAACATTATAGAATATGGTTAATATTATTTATCATTTTAAGACTATTATTCATTTAAAATATTTTTATTATCAACTTAGAAAACTACAAGAATACTCAAAGTACAAATTATACATATTTGATACTTTATTTAATACATATTCAATACATATTGGTACATTAATGTCTTATCGATATTATCTTCTTATCTATATCACAGATGTAGCATTTAATTTTGAAACTTATCGTATATGTAATATTAAATTATTAAAATGTGAAACAAAAGTACTAATTCTATATTTTAAGGTAAATTAATAATTAATAGTAACTGAACACCTTTCACCACTTAAGAAAAATTGCCAATTTTTTCATATGTTTCATATTTTTGGCATATAAAAAATTAAAAAATAAAACATTAATCTTTTAAAACGTAAAAATAACTTTATCTAAAGTTTAAAAGCAAAAACTAACAATATTATGGCAAACATAGAATGAAACAAAATGAGAACACTACTGAAAATCCCCGTACAATATCTTGTACAGGAACTTGTACAAGATCTAGTATAGGAAACTATACCTTTTGTGTCAATGATCTTGTACCATTTTCCATAAGTAAAAACGAAAAATTAAATGTGAAAGAAAAAATGACAAATGTTGATCGATTACCATATGCTTTACTATGCCTACAATGCATGACAGATTAAAGGGAGCATGATGTTACTGGCAGATAGTTACTAGGAAAGGCGGAAAATTTTTAAATTGAAAAGAAATCCAAGTGAACGCATATAATTTTTAGTTATTAATTAATTATAGTTAATTAATTAATTAATTAATTATTTATAATTAATTATTTATAATTAATTATTTATAATTAATTAATAAAAATTCATTAAAAATTCAAAATTTTCCGCCTTTCCTAATAACTTTCTGCCGGTAACGTCATGCTCCCTTTAATCTGTCATGCATTGTAGGCATAGTAAAGCATATGGTAATCGATTAACATTTGTCATTTTTTCTTTCACATTTAATTTTTCGTTTTTACTCAAAATTTCTTATTTCCTTCTCGCAATAGCCATTTTTATACATTACGTTACTCACGCTCTTCATATATATTCTCAACTTTGCTTAGGAATCTTTAAATCGAGAGTTTAAAACAAAAAGTATTCACGGTGAGCAAAATGTATTCACCGTAATCCACCAATACGGTTTTGTCGCGAAAACGCATTCACCGAACGTCACCACCAATACTTTTTTTCTATTCTGAATACTTTTTTTTACTGGGATGTTACACAAGATTTTGTACAAGAACTTGCACAAGTAATTTTTTTCGATTTTGAATAAAGGTCCATGTGCAATTTCTTGTACGAGATCCTGTACAAGAATGTGTACTTGTATAAGATCTTGTGCAACATCTTGTACAAGAACCTGTACATGTAAATTTTTCGCTTTTGAATCAAGGTTCATGTACAATTTTTTGTACGAGATCATGTACTTGCACAAGATCCTGTACAAGTTCTTGTGTAGATAATATTTTTTCTTATTGTTTATTAATTTTTTTATTTATGCAAAATATGAGAAAATTTTTAACATTGTTCTTAGAGACTCTCTGCATTTACGATTTAAAAACAACTGCGCAGCTGTAGAAGCCATAGAAAACTAATGCGCAGCCATTAAAGTTATTAATTAATTTGAACATGTACAGGATTTCGTACAAGAAATTGTACATGAATCCTTTATTCATAAACGAAAAATATTACTTGTACAAGACATGGTGCAACATCTTGTACAAGAACTTGTTTCAATTTCTTATGCGGAAATGGTACAGGTTCATTGATAGAAATGTATAGAAATTATACAAGATATTGTACGGGGATTTTCAGTAGAGAAAACAGAATGAAAACTTGCCCGGTTCAATAAACCATTTTAGATTATGTTAATATGTCAAAACGAAAGTCAATTTACTTATAATTCATTACATTTAACGAACAAAAGTTAACCTGTAACTTTAAATATGATTTCCTTGACTCATTTAATAAATTATTCACAATATATTAAAACGAGGAGGAAAGTAACAACGTGTTATTTTCCTGCTAACTCTCCTTCTCAACAAAAAAGTTAAAATTACACAAAAGTATTGTTGCATACTTTGCTTTATACAACAAAGGCGTATTATGGTTACTCTATGCTACCTGTAAAGGTGCGTGCTAAGTTATCCCATATAACCCAGCTAGTCAATAAAGTAACCTATTGCCCTAGGGAGAAAAAGGGTGTTTTATTCGGCGTGGTCGAATTGCGTAAGGCGGTCAAAAGAGGACCGAAAATTTTCCGAATTGCGGAAGGCGGTAAGTTAAAGGGCCCCATTACTCCTCCGTTCCTTCTTTCCCCTTCTACTCTGCAGTCGGTTTCAGGAGTTGCTAGAAAGGCGGGACGATACAGCGGTTTTCCCTCAAGTATAGACGATTGAGAAAGGGGTTTCCCTGTCTCACACTTTTTCCTTCACACTTTGTACAGGCTTAGGACTGTCAGCATTTGACCGAAATTAGCAATTCATATTAATTAGCTGGCGTGTTTAAAAAAATGGGTGTATACAGTAAATCTATGTATATTTATGTATAATATATATATATATATATACATTTTTTGTATTCACCATTTTTTTCTAAAATTGATAGTTTTCGAGAAAAATGCAAAAAACCATGAAATTCCATAAAATGTGGTTAAAATATACTCTCACCTAAAAGGACATCTAATTATAAAAAAATAAAGTCTTATAATGTTTTTTGGTGCGTAATTACGAAAATCATAGTAAAAATAGTCGAATAGTTCAGCTTCATAGTAAAAACCATAAAAAACACCATAAAAGTTTGATTTTTTGCATTTAACTCGTAAAAAACGCAAAAATTTCAAAAAATGTTATATACAAATATTGACTTTCTAGTTGGTACTAGAAGGTACTTAGAACCCAGAACCAATCCCCCTTACAACAAAAAAAAAAATTTTGACAGGTGTCCCTTGAAGAGACCACTCAGAGGCGGGCGAAGCCCGCCGCACCTAGTTCCGCTTCACGTTTAGAGAGAAGTTCTCTTGCTTTTCTATGTAGAAAGGGAGTCAAATTGACTTTCTAGTTGGTACTAGAAGGTACTTAGAACCCAGAACCAATCCCCCTTACAACAAAAAAAAAAATTTTGACAGGTGTCCCTTGAAGAGACCACTCAGAGGCGGGCGAAGCCCGCCGCACCTAGTTCCGCTTCACGTTTAGAGAGAAGTCCTCTTGCTTTTCTATGTAGAAAGGGAGTCAAATTGACTTTCTAGTTGGTACTAGAAGGTACTTAGAACCCAGAACCAATCCCCCTTACAACAAAAAAAAAAATTTTGACAGGTGTCCTTGAAGAGACCACTCAGAGGCGGGAAACGAAAAAAACCGGGAAACACAAAAATTTTGACAACACCAGTGTTTACTACGAGCCCGATCCGTGAGAAATGTCTGGCCGTCTAGATGCAACTATGTACCGCTGTGTTATTAGCAAAAATTAGATGTACTGGGGGTAGAGGTGTGACCTAATGAACTCATTAGTCGATCACTCCTCCTTCTCGGCAGCCCCTCCTTCTACAGTCATGGCAAAAGAGTGGGAGAAGGGCTTGAGATTTGACCATTTTACGCAACTCGGAAAAATAAAAGAAGACCCTTTCCGCAATTCGGAAAATATTTGACCATTTTACGCAATTCGACCCCAGCCGTTTTATTGACCTGTGAACGGTTAATAATGTACCCTTTATCTCCCTAGGACTATAATCTTTCTGTATTGAATGCTAGGTTATAGGGGGGAACTTAGTACGCGACTGTACAGGTAGATAAAGTGACCATAATACGT
Source organism: Leptopilina myrica (nomen nudum) (assembly GCA_032872475.1). Taxonomy (NCBI): domain Eukaryota; kingdom Metazoa; phylum Arthropoda; class Insecta; order Hymenoptera; family Figitidae; genus Leptopilina; species Leptopilina myrica (nomen nudum). The sequence continues at coordinate 30,836,109 of CM065464.1, forward strand.
CTGAGTTGTATAAAATAATTTAATTAACAAAAGTCTAATTTTTTAGAAATTATTAATTTATAAATAAAAGGATATCCCTATTCTTAATTTTTTATATGCCAAAAATATGAAACATATGAAAAAATTGGCAATTTTTCTGAAGTGGCGAAAGCTGTTCAGTTACTATTAATTATTAATTTACCTTAAAATATAGAATTAGTACTTTTGTTTCACATTTTAATAATTTAATATTACATATACGATAAGTTTCAAAATTAAATGCTACATCTGTGATATAGATAAGAAGATAATATCGATGAGACATTAATGTACCAATATGTATTGAATATGTATTAAATAAAGTATCAAATATGTATAATTTGTACTTTGAGTATTCTTGTAGTTTTCTAAGTTGATAATAAAAATATTTTAAATGAATAATAGTCTTAAAATGATAAATAATATTAACCATATTCTATAATGTTACTTTTCTCCAAGGTAACAAATGCAGAGGTCGTGAAAAAGTCATGCTGTGAACTGTTTATTTAATCTAAATGTCTAATTCAAATTTTATTTAACAGGTGAAAATCTAAGCTTTCAATTAACGTATTAACAACAATTATTCGTTAAATAGTTTGAACGCTAAAATAAAAAAACTGATTTTTCTTACTTTCCCTCTCGGTCTCCCCTACTTTGTAAAATTGTTCCACGGAGATAAAGTATTAACTCAATACACAATAAAACCTGAAGTAATACGATTTAATAGAACATTTTATTAGAACCCTGCAACATATATTGGTGAATCAAGGCGCACTTTAAAAAAAAGAATTAGCGAGCATAAAAATAAAAACCTCGAATCTGTTGTGAATAAACATCAAACTGAATATAATCATTCTTTTAATTTTGACGATGCAGAAATTCTAGATTATGAAACTTCTTATAAAAAACGATTAATTTCTGAGGTGATTTATATTAAATGCAATAATTTCACTATTAACAAGAAGGAAGATGTACAGTTTCTTAGTAATTCTTATTTTCCTTTGCTTACTAAATTGAAATAATGGTTATAATTCATAATATTTCGATTGCGGGTCACTGACCCCATCGACTGTATATAATGCGAAAATTGTCACCGGCTCAGTCAGTTTGACTAATCACTCGTTTTAATATGTTTGTGATTTGTAAATTTAAATATTTTATATTTTTGTTATATTGTGTTTATTTATGGCTTTTAATTTATTGATGTGATGTTTATTTCATTGACTTTAACTAGGTAAAAATTGTTTTTTTAATTTTTGTTTACATGTAAAATTAATTTTTTTAAAAATTATTTTGTATTATTATATTAAAAAAAAAAAAAATTTTTATTAAAGTGACCTGATGATGGTGGCGAACCTGACCACCGAAACGTCGTCTATTTTATAAAAAAGTAAAAGAGTTTTTTTTCTTTTACCTTTTACATACATCTTCCAAAAATCGAAAAAACTAATCTATTAAACTATTGTGGAAGAATTTATTAAATATTTAATTAATAGAAAAAAACTTTTATTCTTATTGAAACTTAGCAAATATGTTTCTATTTACCCCAACTGACCCTAATCACTATTATTTTGATAAATAACAAAATTCTTATCTAAAATTCAATTATTGAAAAGAAATTACTGATTTCAATGATTTTCAATATCTACTATTTTAATAAATGTCTTAAAAAATTATCAAAAGTTATTCGTTAAATAGTTTAAACCCTAAAATAAAAAAACTGAATTTTGTTACTTTCTTTCTCGGTCTCCCCTACTTAACAACAACCTGACTAAATTCGGTGCAAATTCGACATCTTCTATGAGGAATTTTAGCTACACTTGGAAAATTATCACGTTCTGGCACTTTTTCAAGAAACTTGTCATCCTGACACCTAGACAGCCTGCACTAGGTGTCAATTCTAAAAGAATTCTGTCGGAATTTTGATTGGAATTTTGATTGGAATTTCTGTAAGAATTCTGACAGAATTCCGATCTGGATCCCTTACCCAAAACAGGTCCCAATATAATACTTTTTCATGTCTATGGCATGGCGGAAGACATTTTTTCTATGACTGATGCAAAATAATTATGTTTTTCAATCTTTTGTTTCGAGTCGACAAGAAACTCAATTCAATTAGTTAATTTAGTTTCAGTATCGGCCCTTGATAAAGATAGACTGGTTGTTCTTTTTTTAAACGAATGGTAATACTATTCAACGTTAAAAAATGTATCCAAGTTATATGCAACGGTTCATAGTTTAACAAAAACATTCAACATCTATATGTTTAACCCTTATTTTAAAAATTAAAGATTTCGTTGAGTTTTGTTCAAAAAGGACCCTCCTTTTTTCTTTTTTTTATATCAAAAGAAAGCTTAAGAACGACAAACTTTTTAGACGAAGGAAACATTTTAATATAATATAAGATTTTTACAATCTCAAAAAATACAAAATTTTAACTTTCTTTGAAAAATATAAATAGCGATTACTTTTATAAATTTTGATGAAATGTATACTTTATATAGATCAATCGATCCCTTTTTAATGTCAGGAATGTAAATTTGACAATAATGAACTAAAATGTAAATATATTGTCGACGTCCACATGAAAAAAGCCCATCTTGGTACTATTGAACTTATCTATATGGGCGAATTCCTTGCAAAATTACGAAAATTTTGAGTGGTCATACAACTTTTTTGGTCAAAAATTCGATGAGTTACAGAATTTCAAAGTTTATAGTGACAAATACCTCATTTCGAGAAAAACGGAATTAAAGATTGTGATAACTATTAATTGTGATATCTCCGGTTCTTGTGGGAAGTTATTCAGATAATAATTGTTTTCAGTCCAGGGCACCTTAAAGATGAAAAACCAATAGGTTTCAAATTTTTAAAACCACCCCCCCCCCCCTTTCTGTTTGAAAACACGAAAAACCGACAAAATGAACCCTTTTCTAAAAAAGGCGATTTTCTTATTAATAAACCATTTTTTTACAAGATTAATAATTGAGAACAATTTTATTGTGTCATTTGAAGATAAAGAATAAAAATTAAACTTATTTAACATTTTTTTAAAGTCTCTATTATGAATAATTTGCCGAAATATCGAAATTTTCACTTCTACGACTACGTAATCAAATACTCTAACATCAATATCTCTGGTTCTTCTGGGAAGTTATTCAGATAATAATTGTTGTCAGTCCAGGGCACTATAAAGATGAAAAACCAATAGGTTTAAAATTTTAAAAATCACCCCATCCCCCCTTTCTGTTTGAAAATACGAAAAACCGACAAAATGGGCCCTTTTCTAAAAAGGCGATTTTCTTATTAATAAACCATTTTTGTACAAGATTAATAATTGAGAACAATTTTATTGTGTCATTTAAAGGTAAAGAATAGAAATTAAACTTATTAAAAAATTTTTAACAGGTTTTATTATGAAATTTTGACGAAATTTCGACATTTTTTACATCTACGACTACGTAATCAATGACTCTAACCTTAATATCTCTGGTTCTTCTTGAAAGTTATTCAGATAATAATTGTTTTCAGTTCAGGGTACTTTAAAGATGACAAATCAAGAGGTTTTAATTTTTTTGACCCTCCATTTCAAAAATACAGAATATTTTTGCAAAGGACCGACAAAATGTGCCCTTTTCTTTTTCTAAAGAACCAATAAAGTTAAACACTTAAATTAACTATAAAATTAATGAAAACCTCATGATTTGACTTGTCAAAACATGTAGATTGATAATAAAAAATAAAAAAAATTAAGGTTTTTCTCAAAAAAGTATTAAATTGCAAATAACTCGAAAACTAGAACCGACAAAATGGGCCCTTTTCATGTGGACGTCATTATAGAAAAAAGTTATTTTAAAAAATACAAAAAAAAATTTGAAAAAATTGTATAAAAATTAATTTTGTAGATATATTTGCAAATCCTTTTGTCAGATTCTAGGTAGAAATGACTGCAATGTACCTACAAAAAATCAGAAAAATTCATTGAAACGTGTCTGAGATAATTTGTACACAATATTTTGTGACATACACACACATTCATCTAGACATTTGTCTAAATGAAAGGTCATACATTTTGGACGCGATATTTTGTCATTCCGAATTCTTCCTGTAGCTATTTCCAATAAAAAATATATTTTAAAAGATGAAATAAAAACAAAAAATTCTGTGTTTTTGTGGTTTAAACAATCATAACTTTTAATTCTTAAGTCAAATGTTAAATTAAGAAAATGAAAAAATACTAGAGGTGTGCAAAAAGCCCGAAACCTGACCGGGTAATTTCGGGCTTTTCACTTTTCGGGTCGGGTCGGGCTTAGACAGTTCGGGTTCGGGTCGGGTTAAGCTTGTCTAAATACCCGAAATCTTTCGGGTACCCGACTGAATTCGGGTTCTCGAAATTTTCGGGTACCCGACTGCATTCGGGTTCTCGAAATTTTCGGGTATGCTCTAAATCTTAAAAAGTTCGAATTCTCGAATTTATATAACTTGGAAGTATTTAAGTTCTTAATTTAGTAATAAAACATTTGAAAAAATGCATAACTACAAATATTCGACAAATTTTCGAAGTTTTGTGTACTCAAATTCGTTAGGGTGTTCAGAATTCTCGGGTACCTGAATTTTTCGAGAACCCGAATGAATTCGGGTACCCGAGAATTCTGGGTTACTCGAAAATTTCGGGCTACCCGAAAATTTCGAGAACCCGAATGAATTCGGGTACCCGAAAATATCGGGTACCCGATACATCGAGAAAACCCGAGCCCGACCCGACCCGAAAAAAATTCGACCCGACCCGGCTTTTCGGGCTTTTTGCACACCTCTAAAAAATACATAAGAAACACTATGTGTTAATTTTTGTTTAACCCAATTCGTACGGAAATGAAAGTTCTTCTTATTTGTACTTATCATTTTCAAAGATGGTGGGTTATGTTAGATACAATTAGGAAATGTAAAAAAAACAAATTAAAAATGTCTAAGAACAAAATAATTTACACCAAAGATGGAAATCTATTTGTAGGTGAAGGCGAAAGTTACAGCACGGAGAAAAATGGATAGTTAAAAGTATATAGTTACAAAAATATATAATCAAATTTACTATCTATATAGTCAGAAATATTATCTTCATGAAATATTATATATTCCCGTTTAGTATATACAGATAATCAAATTTTATTATCCTGGATAGTCAACTTGTCGAGCGCTTGCGCAAAAGTTTGACTACCGATCATACTGCGCTGCAAGTTCAAGTCGAAAACATAACCTTAAAACTAGTCATCCCAGTCCCCAGTGTAACACGTGTTTGCCAATTATTATGGCAATTATTATTATTATTATGTTTATAGCCAATTATGGCGCGGAGATTATATCGAGTAATGTCGAAAATAACTTTTTTAAATAACTATATTATTTTTAAATAATAAAGCAAATAATGATATTTTTCACAAAGTCGACATAAAAAATAAGCTGCGTGTTCGAGTACACTGTGCATCTGTGAGGACTCGAACCTCAGTTGAGAGCTGCCTATCGCGGGTCTTCTGCCAGTCAATATATACATAATTGTTTTAGAATATAGTTAAAAATGTATAAAAGTTAAGATTAGCCACATAACCTATAAAATTGTTAAAATGTTTTTTACATTATGGGTATAGATTAATTGAAGTGTGGTGATTTCTAAAATTTTCTGTTTTCATCAAGAATAATTAATCAAGGACAAATTTTAAATAATTTATAATAAAATTTATTTTTATGTGAATTTTGTACTGATTAGTACGCAATTATTTTTGGTTATATGTCTGTATATCTCTCTATGTAATATATAGTCCAAATTATGTTTAAAAAATTATATTATTTTATTAGTATCTATCACTACATTAATTCATTATTTTTATCAAGAGATCTAACTTTTGTTTATTAAATATTTCATATTGATCAACATAGATGTATATAAAGTATAAACACAGCAACTTGTATTTATTATCTAGGATAGTTAAATGTGAATATCTTGGATAATGGCGGTTAATATGTAAGTTTGACTATACCAAGATACTAAATTTGAATATCTAGATGGTTGTCCTATAGTTGAGTATCCAAGATCATCACCCATGATTATCTAGATAATAGATTTGACTATCCATTTTTCTCCGTGAGTCAATCGACATTGATTGCATTTATCTGAAATTTTTGGGTACAAGAAAACTGCACTGAATCCCATAAAAATAATATATATGTTCCACGAACATTTAGCTTCATCAATATAATATACACCAATTTTTCAATATTTTATTGAATAGTAATACTTTTAAAGTAAAATTTTAACTATCTCAAGAAATTAAAAATTTAACTTTTTTAAAAAATATTAATAGCGATTACTTTTATACATTTTAATGAAATATATACTTTATATATGTCGTAGGCAACTAGAAGAATCCGACATTAAGCTTAATTCCTAGGCAGTAAGCTTACTGCCGGCAATTAGACGAATACATGACAAATCGTTCAGATTTGTTTATTTGCCTAGGCTATAAGCTTAACGCCCGGCTGTAAGCTTATTGTCCAATGAAGATTTGGCATTTAGACGAATTACATTAGCATCCATTTGCAGTGCACAAACGTCTTATAAAAATTAATTAAAAACAAAAATAATTATAATAATAATGTCGTTCTATTTTCTGTCAATTAGGTTTAAATCCATTGTTTTCCATTATAAACAAAAACCGAATTACAAATTTCTCTTTTTTTAACTTTTAAAAATCTAAATTTTAGCGTAAGTAACGGTTTTGACTTCTATTTAACGACTGCGAATTCAAACTGACAACTTTTTACTAATTACAGTTTAGAATCTATGAATAAATGTCTATGATTACTGTAAGTACATTATGAAGACAATACATTGAATGTATTGAATTAAATGATTGTTTTGAATCGAATTAAACTTTTCGACGATTGAAACTTATATCATAATAATACTTGTCATATATCCTGAAATATTGAACAGTTTATTTTATTTATTTATAAATTGTATATGTATATAACTTATTTAATTAATTTTTTATAGGACGATTGTTCACAGCAAATGGATGCAAATGTAATTCGTCTGATTGTCGAATCTTCATCGGGCAGTAAGCTTACTGCCTAGGATTTAAGCTTAAGGGTAGATTCCACTGATTTTTTTTTTGAATACCGAAATTATTTTTTTTTAATTTTTGGTTAGTATGATTATCTAAAAATACGGGAAAAATAGTCTGAAGCGATAAGAATAGACTCGCGAGCAGGAGAGTAGGAATAACATCACCTTTCCACCTCGAAAATTCATGTTTTTTCATTAATTACCTAACTGTAATTTGTTTATTTTAAAATTTACATTTTTTCTTTTCGCACCGCTTGAAAGAGTAGTTCTTAAGTAATAAGAAATGTCTACTGTTACATATCAAAGGTTATGTATATAACTTTAAGTTAAATTTTTGTATATTTGGTCCTTCAAACTTTAAACGCGTTTTTCTCGAAACTACACATTTTCAACTTGTTTACACTCTCATTTTTACAATATTCAACGAAATAACTTGCAATTTGGACAGCATGTTCCTTGAATGTGTAGTTTTCGTGTAAACTAGGATATTTAAGATCTATTAATATTTATAAAAGTTATAAACAATTTAAGTTGCAAAATTATAGTCGAAAAATGAAAAAGTCTGTCATTTGGTTATTTTTCAATAAATTTTTTTTGTTCTAGTTTACACGACAGCCATAATGGTATAGATTAAGAAAATTTTTGACTTTTTTATTTTAAATTAATTGTCGCAGAGAAAAAATGTAAACAACCTTTAGAGGGGACCACTTTCGGCAGCCATTTTCTAAGACTCCATTAAAAATATAAGTAAATAAAAAATGGTTTTTATTACTGTAACACAAGTATTTTATTGTAAAAAAAGTTTAACTAACAAATATTTATTTTACTACCTATAAAAAAAATTTAAAAAAAACCTTAATTTCTGTGGAATCTCCCCTTAATGCCGGATTCTTCTAGTTGCCTACGACATATACATCAATCGATTCGTTTTAATGTCAGGAACGTAATTTTGACCAGAATTAATATAAATATTAATAAATAAAAAAGTTATTTCAAAACATTTTATAGATATATTCGGAAATCCTTGTGTCAGATTTTAGGTATAAATGACTGCAATAAACCTGAAAAATTTCAGGACAATCCAAAAAAATTTGTCCGAGATATTTTGTACACAATATTTTGTGACATACACACACACATACACACATACATCTGGACATTTGTTCAGAATTGAATATAAATATGTTCTAGACAAAAATAAGTTCATATAACTTTCTTTTGAAAAATTGAAAATCGTCACGAATGCAAAGCTTCCTCATGAGGAAGAAAAATTAACTAAAAATTGTGTTGTTTTGTTTTAATGTTTAGAGAAAAGTCGAAAAAGAAATAATTTTTTTAAATAAGTCAAAAAAGGCTCAACTTGCTTGGGGTGGTAGCGATTCTACGCAAATAAACCCTACAAAATAAAATTCTACACAATTAACTCTACACCAGGAAATTGTACACACTTCATTTAATAAATTTGATTAATTCTACGCAAATAAATTCTACAGAAAAAAGTCCTACACATTAGAATTAAATAGAACAAAATATATCATTAAAATCTTTTAATTCTACACGATTAAATACTACATCAGAAAATTTGACACAGTTTATTTTAATTAAAATAAAATTCTAATAATAATTTTTTTATTTTAATTTATAATTCTACGCAGTTAAATTGTACACCAGAAAACTCTACACATTTAAAAAATATTGATTAAATTAAGTTTTAAAAGATTCTAAATAAATAAATTCTACAAATAAATACTCTACACAATAATAATACTAAATAAAATGTAACTTTAAATAAAATTTATTTAATTTTGCACTGTTAAATACTACATTAAAAAATTCTACACAATGTATTTTTAAACGAAGAAAAATATGAATTATTTTTTCAATTTAATTTTTAATTCTCCACACTTAAATTGGACCCCAGAAAACTCAACACATTGGAAAAATATTGATTAAATTAAGTTTAAAAAAATTCTAATTAAAAAAATTCTACAAATAAATACTCTACACATTAGACCTAAATAAAATGTAACTTTAAATAAAATTTATTTAATTTTGCACGGTTAAATACTACATAAAAAAATTCTACGCAATATAACGAAAAAAATAACAATTTTTTTTTTAATTAAATTTTTAATATTCTGCACAGTTAAATTGAAAACCAAAAAACTTTACACAATGAAATAATTTTTTAAAGAAATTTTAAAACTCTAGTCAAATATATTCTTAAAAAAAACTCTACAAATTAAAATAAAATAAATATAAAATTTTTAATCTAATTTGTTTAATTCTACACATTTAAATTCTATATCACAAAATTGTACCCAAATTATTTTTAAGCAAGGAAAAATATTTTCTTTATTTTTTTAATTTAATTTTTAACCCTATACATTTTAATTCAACTCTTGAAAACTCTACACAAATGAGCTTTAAAGTCTTCGCATATTATTTTTAGATAAGATGAAATTATTTTTTTAACTCTACGTAATTAAATTAAACAAAAAGAAACTCTACAAATGAATTCATTTAATTAGATAAACGAAGAAAATAAAACTCTACAAAATAAAACTCAACACAAAAATAAAATAAAAATTTTATATTTATTTTATTTTAATGTGTAGAGTTTTTTTCATGAATATATTTGACTAGAGTTTTAGAATTTCTTTAAAAAATTATTTCATTGTGTAAAGTTTTTTGGTTTTCAATTTAACTGTGCAGAATATTAAAAATTTAATTTAAAAAATAATTGGTATTTTTTTCGTTATATTGCGTAGAATTTTTTTATGTAGCATTTAACCGTGCAAAATTAAATAAATTTTATTTAAAGTTACATTTTATTTAGTATTATTATTGTGTAGAGTATTTATTTGTAGAATTTATTTATTTAGAATCTTTTAAAACTTAATTTAATCAATATTTTTTAAATGTGTAGAGTTTTCTGGTGTACAATTTAACTGCGTAGAATTATAAATTAAAATAAAAAAATTATTATTAGAATTTTATTTTAATTAAAATAAACTGTGTCAAATTTTCTGATGTAGTATTTAATCGTGTAGAATTAAAAGATTTTAATGATATATTTTGTTCTATTTAATTCTAATGTGTAGGACTTTTTTCTGTAGAATTTATTTGCGTAGAATTAATCAAATTTATTAAATGAAGTGTGTACAATTTCCTGGTGTAGAGTTAATTGCTCAATTTCTTTTAAAAAAAATTTTCCTGACTTTACTGACAAATTTTTTTTTCTTTGGCATTTCCCTGACTTCACTGACTCACTATTTGTTCATTACTGACATGTGGCCACCCTGCCATCTCTCGCGCATACATGGGGCCACCTCTCCCGAACTTACTCTATTTCAATATTTCAATAAGAAATGCCTAAATACATTCATGTTATAAGTTTAAGCACAATCGCTAACATGCAAGTTAGGTGTAAATATAATTAAAGGCAATTTTTATAAGTTGTTATTATAATAACCTACACATCTACTCACAACAAGGATCAATTAAAACTTGCAGAAAAGTGATAAATGAAACATTAAAATTGTATGTTTACCTATTAATTTACCTATTAAGCTAATTCTTAAAATAGTTTATAGGATCTTTTTTAAATGTATATTTATAAAAATTGAAAAGACGACATCTTAATCAGTGTCTCATTAACATTTTAATCATCCGCAAAAGTAATGGTGGCGATCTAAGTGAAGGAATAAAACTTAGTTTCTCAGGTGCAAATGTTGAACTAAAAATAAAAGTGAGTGTCCGTAAGATTCCAAGTGCCGTGGGGATCAAAAATGTTTAGTAAAAATATGGAAGACCACCCACGAAGTGTGCACAATCTAATACCGGTTGCACATGGTCATCTAGTAGTATAAGTCAGCTGAGTCAGGACATAAAATAGTGTGGGAGCACTGTACTAGAGGAGCACTTTCTCTCGTCTCACTGCAATTCTGATGCGAGGACACTGGTTGACCCAGTTTACTGTATACTTGGTTGACTCTCATCCTCGTCGAGATCCACTACCGCGTCATCTGATGGCCCATTCAGTTCATCAACAATTTTCTCTCGCTACATGCATTACGTGATCAATTGCTCCCAATGTCCATAATGATGCCTTGAGGCAATTCAGAATCAATCTTATCTTTTCCGTTTTACTAAGCACCCAGAGTAATCTCAGACGCTGTAATGAAAATTCAATTATGAAAGCAAATAATAAACTTAAATTTTTCATTCAGAATAGAATTTTTTAATTTTTTAACCTTTTGAAAATGGTCAAGTATTTAGAATAGAGAATTATGTAATGTGTCTATCAGATCACTATTCTTTATTTAATGTGAAGAATGAAAATTTCTTGTTAGTTTTTTCAGTTTCAGATGAATTAATTTATCAGTATTTAGAATTATAGATAAACATCCCAGTGGATACAAAAATTGCCATACGTTTTAAAAACGTTTTTAGAACTTTTCATGTCCCTTTACCAGATATAAAACGTTTTAAAAACGTTTCTGATGTTCTGTGCCTACAGGGATTAGTTTTGTTAGGATACTTTTAACACACGAATCAGTAATCTTTTCATAGACAGTTAACAGGCCACGACAAGTTGCAATATGCAATATCAACGTCATTTGCTATTAAATCTTAGAAATAGCAACTGGCCGGTACTGAATGCCGGCCGGAACTTAAAGACTTTCCCCTACAGGATGTGATATTTATTTAATTTGCAATGAAAATTAATGAACATAATTTCAAATTGGTGTCAATATATAAAGTTCTACGTGTCGACAGATCGACAGATCTTTGTCGATACCAATACTTTGTGAGTATTGGTCTGAGTAAATTTCGAACTTGGCTTAATGTACGCGTGGCTATCAATTTGAACATATCCTCGGGCAACTTTTCGCACCGTTCAATCAACGGCGTAACCCGCCATCTACCCTCTTGCCTTTTTTACCTGTCACTCTTTTCCTTTCAATCTGTCGTTCGTAATCTCAATGGAACAGTGACGCACGTCCAATTAAATGCCTGATACTCTTTCAGAGATTGAATGCAACATTCAGTAAATCTTTTTATTCTTAGATTAAATATTTTACAAAAAACCATTTATTGTGATGTAGGCATAGATACACCGAAAAAAATATTCTTGTTTTAAGAGGACAATTCCTCTTCTAAAATCCTCTCACATTTTATTTTTAAATTAACAATGTTACTCTTCATTGGAGACTATTCCTCTACTTTTAAGAGGAATTACTCTTAAGTGGAGAGTAATCCTCTTAACCCCTTCACAGTCCAGCTAAAAATCGCTTGTGGTCCAAAAACGGTCGAAGAAAAAAAGTTTCTAAAAAATGTGATTTCATTGTAATTAAGGTTTTTGGAGTCGCAAAATTAGAATTTGAAGTCAGTTTTTCAAAATTTAAAATGGCGGATCTAAAATGGTGGACCCAAAATGGCGAATTCGAAAATTTTAAATATTATTAGATTTGCTTGAAACTTGTTACTCGGGGGTTTTCGGGGTCTCTGATTACGAATCTATTGTCAGATTTTCAAAATTCAAAATGGCAGATCCAATATGGCAGTCGAGAAAATAAAAAATCCAACGGATTTGTTTAAAACTTGTTACTCGGGGGTTTTCGGGGCCGCTGATTACGAATCCGATGTCAGATTTTGAAATCCAAAATGGCGGACATAAAATTCGATGAAATTGCATGAATCTTGAAATTATCCGCCATATTGGATTCACCGTTTTAATTTTGTAAATCTGACATCATATTCGTAATCAGCGACCCCGAAAACCCCCAAGTAACGAGTTTCAAGCGTATTTGATAAATTTTAAAATCTTCATAGTCGCTATTTTAGGTCCACCATATTAAATTTTATAAATCTGACTTGAAATTTGGATTCAGCGACCCCAAAAACCTTAGTATGCACTTGGTCATTCAAATCGAATTATGTTTAGTATTTTATTTTTGAGATGGACATATATGGCCATAGACGTAAAGGTGGCACGACTTTTTGTGGTCACATATGGGCCATGGACTGTCAAGGGGTTAAAATAAGAAGACGTTTTTTGATCCATATACAAAATGAAAATATGCATTGAAATAAGAGGGATTCTCTTTAAAGAAGAAAATTTTTTCGGCGTAGAAAAAACATCTAGATTTCTCTGATTTGTGTTTAATATTTAAAAAATAATATATTATACCGCATAAATCTATTAATAATACTTTCTTTGAACAAGTATATACTAAAAGAATTTTAGTTTACTAATAATAATTAAAATTATATTTTTTGCAAATCATTTGTTGTGAATAAATAAGTGGTTTTTTTTACAATTTTTTATTTAAAAACTTTTCATTTTCTTAATTTTTTATGTTTTTGAGTAGTTGGAGGTTAAGGTATACTGTATTATCTCGTCTATATTGAAATTACATTTTACTTTTTTATTTTAGATGATTTCCTGATAAGATACAATGACTACCTTAATTGAAAGTAATTTTTACAAATGAACAAAGTGTCCTTTGCAGAAGGAAGATACTTATATTTTTCAATTCTGAAATTCGTTATTAAAAACTTCTTAACATACACAATGACATGTAAAAAGTTTTGACAATTATATTTGAAAACTTATGAGCAAAATATTTCTTAAAAACTTCTGATTGGCTAAAGAAGATACAAAACCTCATAATTATAAATTGTGGTCAATAAAATTAATTCATAATTAGCTATACATAAATTTATTATATGACATACGCCATTTGTATTAATTGGCTTATTATTTTGTTTTCATTCAAATATTGACAACCTTTCTCCTTCAGTTTTTTGTATTTAATTTTAAAAAGACTCGAAACATTTCATTAATAGAAAAGAAAGTAATGAATGAAAATATAAATAGTATAACTAAAAATAAATAAATCTCATAAACATGTGAAAGATGAAGATTCCTACAGCAAGTTAATTAATGTGTAACAGTCTAACAATCAATTAAGAAAAGTCTTAATGTAAATGGAGGATAAACTTTTCGTTCTATTTGCTCCTTATGAGCAAATAATTCAAAGAATTTTATCACATGGATGAAATTCACAAAATATCGTTCCTCGGCTTTTCTATTTTTCAGGTTCATTTGCATATGCTGAATGCAAATGAACCAGTCTTTTCAATGCGGTGGTCTCCTTACTGGAATCTAAGCCCCGCTAATATATAAATAAGTCGCTAATGGAATCACGACAAGCGTAGGCGGACTAATAAATTAACGACACTGTGAAATAAGTACTCTTCTTTCACCTGAATGTCGATTCGAGGCTCAAGATGAACGACAGTAATTAAAGTTTCTGCTAAAATGTTAACCAGATTACTGCCAACAGCTGTGACTTTATTACTCTCACAAAATCGAGTTGTTTTTATATTCCATCTCAACAATTATTATCGGTATTGCTATTAATTTAAATTCAATAATATAAAAAATTCTCTTAAATAAATATTACAAATAACTAGTGACATATCCTTATATGCTAATGCTCGTTCGGTTGTATTTAAACTGATTTGTTTTTATTTATTTGAGCTAATTAAATATTTATTGGACATAAATATTTTAATTTATAGTATCAAATAAATAGTTATTTGAGCTAAAATTTGTACTTTTAATTTTTTTAGTTGTTGCTGTTACGTCTTAAGAAATTAAACTAAACATAATCATAATTTACATATTTAATTTGACCAGCATCGGTGATTCAACCTGATATATTCACAGAACAGTAAACTCTGATATTAAGGGACAGGTTTTTAAGAAAAAGTAACTGTTTAATTGAAGTTAAGTTATTAAAGTTATTAATTTGAATCCTTTACACTTAGGACCAAGAGAAAGAGTAGATCCAGATGACTTCAGAGATACTGTAACAAATTATTACTTTGTGGGATCAATCGAGAATTTGAAAGGGACAAGATTTTGAAGTATTAGTAACTTACCTTTTAAAATTATTATTAGAGTCGTAGACCCAACAGGAGATACCTCCTTCAGTGTAAGGTTGAAGAAATGACGTTGTCTAGCGAAAACTGAATATGCAGTAGATTTCCTTTGAATTGTTTTCGGGCCAGTCAAAGTGAAAGGTCCGGAGTCCAGGTGTCAAATTATTGATTTGATGTTGAAGTCGAAATAATGCAGTCTTTAGTAATGTGCCTCACAATAGAAATTATCTCCTTGATAATATTCTTCTTGAATAACTTGAGTAAGACTTGAAGAATGTATTTGGTACTTGAAGAGATTTTGGATTGATACGAAGAATACGCTTGGGGGTAGTATACGACTTGTTCCCTTCACAAGGGAACATACCACCCACATTTATTATCTTTGGGTCAAGGTAATAAAATTATTATTACATTTAAGTGGGGAACCAAAAGAAAGATTAACAATGTGCAGATGACCAATTTTCGGCATCTGCTAGTTAGCCAAAGACATCATTCTGATCAATAATACCTCGTTGATTCGTCACTGTTTTAGACAGTTCAGTAACATGATAGAAGGGTGATAATCGTGGATGACCATATAAAGAAAAGTCTGTCCAAGACGACACACATTTCAATTGATTTGTTTGGTTTACAAGAAAAAGTGAGGATTCAGATTCTAACTTTACAAATATCAAAACATTACGTCGCGATGACGTGACATTGCTATCGATTGAATAACACCATACTGTTAAGTCAATTCTTTAATGTGGTTAAAGATATACCAACGATAAATTGAAAAAAGGAAATTTTTGTTCACATATTTTTTATATACGATAATTAATTCTCACACCTTTAACACAACACTTCGTATATAAATCGTTTTTTCAATTTTACACACTAACATACACATCTTTATTATTTTTTCATTTTTTCCAACGACAGACTCACACACATACACATTTAAACACACTTTATATTTTTTTGATTCTGAAAAATACGCTGTTTTTCCCAATCGGTCACCCATCCATGTAGTAACCGCGACCAAAAGCTGCTTAACTTTCGTGATGGACGAGAACCGCCGCGCTGCAATCTAATACATTCGCTTCTTACATTGAGCAGTTACTTTGTGGTTAACTACCGTGCGCGAGACATGTTTAATAAACATAAATATGTGTGCTTAAGTATTTTAATAAATTTAGCACCTGTCAATGTCTCAAATACATAGTATCCTTATTTTTATAGCATATGCTATATATAGGCAGTCCGCTATAGCACCACTCATTGAAACGAAATCATATGCTTTCATTTTCAAGAGCGCGCTTCTTTGGAGCAAACAACTTTTCATTTGATTTAAAGGACCCCGCACAAAATGCATTGGAATTGGCTTACCGTTAATTTTGTTCAAATTTTCAGAATTAGTAGTTCTAAGTGTCCTAATTAAAGATATAATTTTGTTAAACTCAAAACTTCACTTGTTTGGCTGAAAACAGGGGGTGAAAGTACCCCCTGTCTAAGGCATGAAATGAACATTTCAGTGCTTTTAGCCAAATAAACCATTATTTTTGGTAAGTTTAATGTCAGAAGTCACCAATATACATAAAGAGAGAACTCTTAATGTTAAACAAATAAAAATGTAAAATATCAACCCTCAAAAACTACCCCTTGTACAGTTAAAACCATATAGAAAAGGAAAAAACTATTTTAATCACAGAAAATATTTTTATAAATAAAATATTGACTTTTCATTTACTAATACATATGAAATGTCATATTTACCCTTACAAACAACCCCAACAACAACAACAACAAAAAGCAACCCCTTTTATATTTTAAATAAATCCAGTAAACCAGATAAATGAACAGTTTAAACAGAGAAAGACTTTTGAAAATCGACTGGAAGTAATTATTTAATCTTTCGTGATTTTCAGTGCAATGTTCAAAATAAAAAAGTACCCTTATGAAAAAAACAATCCCTTAAGATTTAAAGTGAAAAAAGTAAAAAATCCATTTCAACCAAAGAAAACTATTAAAAATAGTAAACACTTTATTATGTTTGTAGTTGTTAAAGAAACTACCTCCTACATGTAACAAAAATAAAATATTATTTTAAATATTCGACGCTATTTATAATAAACATCCCTCTAAGTATTAGGCTCATAGAAAGAAAATAACTCATTGAAGATATTGCATGTCTTTAGGCTTGTGAAAACTCTCAAATGTTTTGTTTCAATCTTATTATATTGTTCAAAAACATGCCTGCATTCGCTAGAAAAACATTTTCTACCCAGAGTACGCCACGTGGAGGCTGCAGGTACAAGATTTTGTACTCCTTTTCTTGTTAAAAAAAAAATCTCACCTATTTACATATCTCACCTATTTACATATATACAAGTTGCACTTAGTAGCAAATCTTATTTTAAGGACTTTGCTGCAATGCATCCAAAAAAACTATTCATTGACAGGGTTGTTTCTGTTTCCTGCATCTAACACGCTGTCCAAAAGATCCGTCCAAGGGTATTTCACGTGTTCTTCGTGACGAGCATATCCGAAGTACCATAAAACACTTGCAACGTGAGCACAAGTACCTAAAGTTCTTGCACCCGACTTACAAGTGCAATAGTAACCACGGATAGGTTGCTGCTGTTCACCTCTATTTTCTTCAAGATCATAAAGTATCCATAGCTGATGTCGCGTAGCATTTCGAAATCTGGAATAAATGCGCATTCTTATTAAACCAGGTTCATTCATCAAAGCATCTAGTTGTAATTCTTCATTACCATCTCTATGGACTTTATCCTGAATATAAGATGGTGCCAAGTTTACTTGGTATACCCCGAATGTCAAGTGACGCAAATACTCCATAGAAAGATGAGGAAAATATGGAAGATCGTTTTCGTTTAAATGCACCCACTGTGCGTTTCTTCGGAAAAGTTCCTCTTCTTCAACCCTTGTTTTTAATTCATTTGCTGTTTCAGCTTTTAATAACATTTCTGTTGCTAATTCAACTGTAGCTACTTCCATTTCTATTAAACCACGATATTTATTTATTATTGCGCCAGCAATGCGATAAAAATCACCAAGATGAGGAACATGTGTCATTGATATGGGTTTACCAAATATTTTAAAAATAGATTGCAAGTGCCCGTTTCGCGATTCTACTAACCATCTTATTTTTGTGATTAACCGAGCTTCGTTCGCATCCTCAGTAGAGAATTGTCGTTCATTACGACCCAACAACGGTGGCATTTTGGGTATTAAACCCATCCGTTCAAGAAAAGGAATCGCATCGCGATACCCTCTATCAACAATAATTATATCGCCTTCGTCTAACCATTCTCTGATTTGAGCACCATCTCTTTCACATTCTTGTATTAAAATGTTGGCGTCGTTATTTCGTGCGTCTGAAAAGTATGGTCCGTGAATGTCAAGAATGTATCCATTCGTTGACACCAAAATAATGGGCTTAACAAGATGACAACTCTTGTGAAGATTAAACGATTGTCGTAAAGCTTGAAAATTGCTAGATTTCCCAATTTTTGCGTAAGTACCGTCGATGATGACAATTGCTTTACGATTTTCTGGTGTCGGATTGTATAATGTATTTGCAAAATCAGGTACATATCTCTCTATGAATTCTTGTCTCGTTATTGCGTTAAGTCCAATGTTTTGAAGAACAAATGATTCCATTAAAAATATTCTTACTTTACTAACAGCCATACTAACACTTTGTCTGCTGGGATAATTAAAAACAACTGAAAGAAATTCATCTGGTAGACCTTGCCGCATTTTGCATAAAAATACTAAAAGGTCTTTCTTTGAAATATATCTCTGACCTGGTACCAGTTGCGCTGGATCGAATAGAGAATATAAATCTCGAAATTGTTCCTTAGTTATTGGAGACAATGATTTGAACTGATCGTCCGAAAAATCGCTTTCATCTACGAATTTTTTTTTCGAATTTTTTTTCACAGAACCGCTGAGACCATTTAAAAACTTTAATAACTGAGGACCTTTAATACAATAAAATCTATTCATAAAACGAAGATGTTGCATGAGATCTGCAGGGATGAAACCGTGTTCATCTAAATGCTCTGGACAACACCTAACATTTTCTTGAACTTAAATGTCTTTCAGGACAAAAATGTTAACACGACATTCGTCTGAAAGTCGTACTATATTATCTATCCGATTGCAAATAAGGCACGTATGGCTCGATGTTTGCGTTAAGACATTAAGTCTTAAACAAGATGGATTATTTTCATTTTCATTAACTTCAATATTAATAAGTCGCTTGCATGTTATGCATACACGTGTATTAATACCAATTGCAAGCGGTGGAAAGCCTCTTTCTTCTCGCCAACGAATTGCAATTTCGCTCTTATCAACATTTTCTTCTCCTTCAATAGATGACATTTGTCTAGGTTGAAAAACTGCATTACAAACATAGCAACGCATTTTGTTTATATTATTATTTACTTCAAGGTAGGAACACCAGTGCAATTATCGAAATGTACAATAGTATAAAGTAAGTATTGCAAAATACCCGCAATCTAAAACAACGATGCTATGCTAATATCTTTGAAAAATCAATCAAACTCTAAAAATGTGTTTAAATAATGTACTCTACAATATTTTAAACAATGATTAACATATTCTTAATCCAGATATTGTAGGATATACAGTAAGCTGGTAACAAATGTTGCCTTTCAAGCGATGTCATGAGCTGATGAAAGAAATCATATATGTGACGCTCCAAAGCGAAAGGGACCATCTTCAAAATAATATCAGGCGCAGTCTTCCGTGCGCAGAACACAACACAAAGACGGAGCCATATGATATTAGGAAGATTGTATGTACTGCTTATGCTATTCTTACTTTATACTATTGTACATATCGATATTCGCACTGGTGTTCCTACCCTTTGACCATTTGGCGTCATTCACACGAAAACACATATATAGTCAATACAGTTTAAAGGCAAGAATTACATACTATAAGATTTTTAAACATAATAAACTGTTTACTATTTTTAATAGTTTTCTTTGGTTGAAATGGATTTTTTACTTTTTTCACTTTAAATCTTAAGGGATTGTTTTTTTCATAAGGGTACTTTTTTATTTTGAACATTGCACTGAAAATCACGAAAGATTAAATAATTACTTCCAGTCGATTTTCAAAAGTCTTTCTCTGTTTAAACTGTTCATTTATCTGGTTTACTGGATTTATTTAAAATATAAAAGGGGTTGCTTTTTGTTGTTGTTGTTGTTGGGGTTGTTTGTAAGGGTAAATATGACATTTCATATGTATTAGTAAATGAAAAGTCAATATTTTATTTATAAAAATATTTTCTGTGATTAAAATAGTTTTTTCCTTTTCTATATGGTTTTAACTGTACAACGGGTAGTTTTTGAGGGTTGATATTTTACATTTTTATTTGTTTAACATTAAGAGTTCTCTCTTTATGTATATTGGTGACTTCTGACATTAAACTTACCAAAAATAATGGTTTATTTGGCTAAAAGCACTGAAATGTTCATTTCATGCCTTAGACAGGGGGTACTTTCACCCCCTGTTTTCAGCCAAACAAGTGAAGTTTTGAGTTTAACAAAATTATATCTTTAATTAGGACACTTAGAACTACTAATTCTGAAAATTTGAACAAAATTAACGGTAAGCCAATTCCAATGCATTTTGTGCGGGGTCCTTTGCACGCATTTTTTCAAATTTATCTATTAGATGCTTCAAATGAATAATGTCAAAGAAGCAATAAATTATTCTGTTGCTATATATATACATGTGCTATAGAAAAAATTTGTAGAATATCATTAATTTAACAGTACAGTTAACATTTAATAGTTTAAATAGCATATTAAAATGACCTGTAAAATAGCATTTTTTACGCATTGCGAAAATTAAACGGTTTAACTATATCAACAGCACGGACTCTGTGAAAAACCCAGAGAGATTTCTCGCGACGTGAGACGATTGCTCTCTGCGCACGCGCAGACCGTACCAAGGACGCTTAGACAGCACCATGCGAAAATGCACATTTTGTTTATGACTGAAACTCAGTTATTTTTAGATGCTTTTAGCTATGCTAAGTTAGAGTAACCAAATTAAACACTACAATTTACAATTTCCTTAAAAAATGTAAATTTCTATATATTTACGAAAATGAGAAGTGCGAAAAATTCCTCATTATTCGGTCTTCTACTGCTGATTTTTTACACCCCAAGTAGCACGTAACATTTCTGGAATGTTGCAGCAATGTTACATGTAATATTAGTAATATTGCAGTTTAACATTGCAGTAACATTCCAGTAATATTAAAATGTCCGCCCAAGGCAGTTCTGCGGTACTTTTGGAGGTTGTGTATGTCAATATAATTTTGTTTCTACTGCGTTCTCTAAGGGGCGTGTAACGCGCCCCTGAAAGCGCACTACTGACTTTCGAGAGCGTGATGTTGACTTGTTTTGCGGAACCGCGAGAAAAGAGTCAGCAGCGCGCCCTCGGGGGCGCGTTACAAACCCCTTTCAGAGTACGCAGTTGAACCAACCTTGCATTGGCATACACAACCTCCAAATGTATTGCAGTGTTCTCTCTTTTCTCTCAGTGTAGTATAACTGAAAGCATGTGAAAATAACTGAGTTTCAGTCTAAAGCAAAATGTGCATTTCGCATGGTGTTGTCAATGTGTCCTTTGTACGGTCTACTCATGCGCAGAGAGCATCAGAGTTTACGTAGCGAAAAGTTCAAGTGTTCGACTATATATATCTATATTAATAAAATCAGATTTTTGTCTGTACATTGCATGAAATTATTTTTTTCAAGCATAATTTATTTATTTAAACAACGGAGAATCCAAATTATAAAATAATATTAATATGAACAAAATTATGAATTAAAAAAAACGATTTTTTTAAATTTTGACAGATTGCAGTAAATTAATCAGTTATAACTTTTGTAAGATATATATAAACAATACATTTACAATTTTTAAACATATTAATTAGAACCGGAGGTATTATATTTTTTCAAAAAATTAAAAAAAGGAAAATTTAATATTTTTAATGTATTTCTTTTAAACTTTCTGTAATTAAATGTTACATGTTATTCAGTCATATTTTAGAATATTAAAAAAAACTGTCTATAAAATAGACAGTCTCATAACTATCTATAAAATAGAAGTATAAAAATGTTTTAATATAAAAAAATTGAAAAATTATAGTTCACAGACCAGTTATTATCAAGCTTAATTCAGTAGTATTTTTGGGGTCTCTGATAAACTTTTGATGTAAAAATAATGTAATCTAAAATTATTTGTTTATCTAATTATAATCAAAAATTTTTTAATTGCAAAACTTCGAAAATATTAAAAATGTAAATGATATTAAAAAATATTAATTCATAGCATTAAAATTATTTTTGTATTATTAAAAATGGAGATTTTTTATGTTAAAATTGATACTGCAGAAATTCAAGAATACCTGTGATACGATACTTGCATTATGCTACTGGGAAAAAACTTCGATAGTGAAATGTTTTGTTATTTTAATTCTAGATTTAACTTCTACGGATGTTTTGAGCATTGTAAAGACAAAAGTTAAACATGGTGTCTATTATTATTTTTGTTTAACAAACTATCCGGTTTTTCGCAGCTTCGTCAAAATTTTTCCAGGTGTATCGTTTCTTATTAAATATAAATTTTCTTGATAAGTATTAACGTTAAATAAAACAACAAATGGCTACAAAAATTTACTTATTTTTAGTGATGCATGTCGAAAAGATAGATGTCATTTATTTTTTCGTCTCCTTTCATAAAGAAAGTGAGATGAAATTATGAAATTTAATTGTTTATGTACTTATTTTATGAAAATACTCTTCGACGGGTTTGTATTTTTACTAATACTTTTAACAGGGGTTTTACCAACTGGAAAAACGGGAAATATGCATGAATTTAATTTAATCGGGAAAACTGTGAATTCAACTTGCAATATAGATCTTATTTTAGATTTTAGCAATTATAATACAATTAGTTCGAATTCGACTTTACTATAACTCAAGAAATTAGTGAAAAATTTTGGATGAACTTATAATACTATAATTAAATTTCTACAAATAATTGACAAACATTGTTTTCTGAATTTTATATAATTAAAAATAAATTATTTAATGATAAAAAGTTAATCACTGATTTAAAATAGTAATATTTTCCTAATGAAATAGTTAATGGTAGCTAATTATTATTTTTCCCGGTCAAATTAAATTCACTACTATTTCCCATTTTTGGAGACTGGTAGACAAACTACTGAATGTATTTGAAGAAACTAAAACCCGTCGAAGACGGGTACAACAGCTAGTATATATATATTTCAAATCTTCGGTCTCACCCAAAAAAAATTAATCAAGGTATAAAAAAAATTTTCCTAAAATTTTCATGCAAATCGAGCAATATTAACACGTGCCTCTAGTCGACTGAATTTTTAAATGGAAAATAGTTGTAATTTTTTTGGAAATCACGCAAAATATTTTCTAGCTTACACAAAATTCTTTCAAATTCTCAAACTTCGGGATCTTTTAGTACATGATTAGAGGTAGAACTTCTAATTTTTCCAAATGAAATATGCCGATGTCACAGTAAGAAGGTCTAATATGTTAATTTTACTTTTTAAAAGGCTGAATAACATGTTCTCATAAGGTAATTCATATTAAAAACATGTTTACAGATATTGAGTGTCATATCAACATTATAATTTATTAAAAAAGTGATGTTATGTGGATTTTTCTTCTACTTTATCAAGAGATTTTACGTAAATTACCCGTATCACACAAGTGTATAGTTGGCAGCATAATGGACAAGTAGTATAATATGAATGTAATATAATATAATACAGTGAATTATAATATATATATTATATTTTTTTTCACGGCGGAGAATAGGAAAATGCATTTATCGCATGCTCAGGAAGATCCCACTTCGCTGGGGTATGTCGGCCTTAGCACAAAATGCAAGGGTAATAAATAAACCCTGCATACCTCCTTTAGGCAGTCACCAATACCGATTAAAAACATTTTCTTGAAAAGTGGAGGGCAGCTTTTCTGATAAATGGAAGTAAACACGCTTCATGTTCAAATTATGCTCATGTTTGAACATTAATAACAAAAAAATCTGTAAGTAAAAAGTATTTTTTACTTTTGCATGTGAAAGAGGAACTTAAAATCTATAGAGTGCTATTAATAATTCGAAATTAAATTTTTGGAAGCTAAGGCACGTTTTGTCGTGGACCGTCACATATGGCCATAATCAAGGAAACCTGTGACCAGAACTCTCTTACTTATTCTGGAGGACACAAAACCGATTTTAATGTTCCCTATTTCTCCAGCCTGTTAGCGTCCTCTTGGTTGGCGACCACGACAGCGAGCTTAATACCTCGCTTATTTGATCCAAGGACCGATCCAAGCACAGTCTGCCGGTTGTTGTTCATTGTTGTGGCTGTCTTCTTTCTTTGACTGATTTTGACTTTTGTGCTGACTTGGTACCGTTGCCTTCAGTCCTTTTTCGGAGGTCTATCCTCCTTCTTCCTATTTGTGTCCTTCACAAACTCCGGACCACTTCTCTTCCGCTTCTGACTCTCCAAGACAACGTTTCTTAGCATTGATACGTTGAAACGGTCGCGTCTTATCTTTAGGTCTTTGCGTGCTTCTGCTGACCAAGTTAATCCCTGATAGAACTTCTCATCTTTTCTGGCCACTGCTGCGTGCTTCTCCTTCACATCCCGTATGAGCGATGTTGTGCTTCTTAGTCCATCCTTAATTGTCATTTTGACATTTCTCTGGACCTCACAGGATTTCAGCATCTTGCTGACTTCATCCTCAATTTTTAAAATGCTTGCTGCCTCTTCCTCTCGCAGCTGAATGCATCCCTCTCGATCTTCATTGCAGCTAGCAATTTCAATCGCAGAATCATTACTGAATACAGAAATGCAGCTGGCTTGACTCCTCACGCTGCTCGTACTCCCTCGTCTCTCCACCCTGTCCACGATTATCTTTGGCATTCTCAACGGGTTGTTGCCCTCCTGCATCCTTCGGCCACTGGCCACCGTCCTCACGCTAGGCACTTGACGATCGGTACCAGTGAGAGATTCAGCAGTAGCATTACCCGTAGGAACTCTTCCTCGTTTTTACAATCGCTCATGATGGATGTTTCCTTGTTTGATAGTTTTGGTCCGCGTCGAGTATTTGATTTCCTTGATACCACCTATTTCTAGAAAGCTAACCTATTCTGCACCTGGCACGCGTCCGATAAAGGACCAGCAACCCAGCGCAAAAGTACAAGTATATTATATTATTTCGACGACTTGGTGGAACACTGTACCATTTCAGGAATTCGTTATAAACTGTACCATTTCGGTAAATGTTTTTAAAACATACCATTTCGAGAAAAAGAGTTTTTTTGCTTTTTTCCCAAGTTTGTCAACACTGCTGCTAGACATAAAATAAGGTTATGCATTTTTAAAAACGGTATTTTAAATATACTCTTGTTCATTTTTTCAATGTTTTAATTCAAAATTTATAATAATTTAAATTAATTGTTTGTTAATTGTTAGAAATTCTTTAGTGCAACTCTCTTATAGATCTTCATCTAAATGGTATGTTTTATAACAATCTTTTAAAATGGTATAGTTTATAACAAATTCTTGAAATGATACAGTTTTCTACTAAGCCGGCGATATACATAAGAATATGATATTCAACCTTTTAAAAAGTAAAATTAACATATTAGACCTTCTTACTGTGACATCGGCATATTCATGATAGTGCGTACTTTTTTTAGAAAATTAATGTCTTTTAAGTTAGACAAAAAAATTCATGATATTTAAAATAATTTTTTTGTACTAAAAGCTATTCTAGAAAATATATAAAACATAATATAATGTAGATTTTTCAAGAGAATTTAATAAATAAGAAGACGAAAATTTTATTTGTCCTAAATAAATAAACTGATTTAAGTGAATCATGCTTGAATTTAAAGGAGATCAGATATACTTTCGTTTAGAATCAGAGACTTTCGAAAGAATTTATTTAAAAAAAATTATTTAATAAATTTGTTATAAACAAATTTTTTTAAATTTTCTGCGCCTTTTAAAAATTTGAAAAAATTTTAACATAATTAAAACTATAAGAAATCAAAATGTATTTGCAATTGATAGCGAGAAACAAACTATTTACATTTTTAAAAGAAAGTATACATAAATAAATTTATCACAAAGACGCAAGCAGAAAAATCTGTTTATTTAAGTTTATGAAACTTGTTAATATTAATTAGATGATTTTTCGATATTTATGACGAAAGAAAACTAAATTTTTCATTTCTAGAACATCTTTTTAATGTTTATTAATCAAAAATATTTTTAAAAATTTCCTACAGATGACTAAACACTTTATTTGTTTTAAAATGCAAATAATATCGTGATAACAGCTGACCTGAGCTGGTCATCTTTATCACTCAAATTTGTATAATATGCTCATTACGATCCAATATAAATTTTTGTCATATTTTCGATTTATTGTTTATTAGTATACGTGTTTACTCTATAAACTAATAACAAAATTGCAAAAACAATACAAGTGGAAATTCTGTAGAGACATATACAAACATTTCCTCACTGATAATTTTTTGGCATTTTTCATTATCAGAATAAATGTAGGTCGATAATTCGCATCACTTATGAGCAAACAATTAAAATTTAATTAAATATAGATGTATAAAAAGTAAATAAGAAATAATTTTTTACAATAATTAGAATTCTGAATCATCATATTGGAAAAATCTTTCGTCATTTTGAAAATTTGTTATCAAATATCGTTGCAATAAAAGAAATTTATATATGCTTGCAGTAAATACTTTTTCATCTGGCTGTACCAATCTGTCGACGGTTCATCAGCATGCAAATCATTTGGCAAAGGGCAAATGGTTCAAAGTGAAGATTCATATTACCTGCAGGGGTTACCATTGCCTCAACTATGGATATGAAAGGCAAGCAGGTTTAATCTAACCATCGATATGAATTTCGCAACACGTGGTCGGACATCAGCTATGTCGATGACGCTCAGCATAATCATTATCATTGATCATCCACCACCTTCGTATCTGTCTGTAGTGTTTAGCAGGTCTTTAATTGCTAACGTTTTGTTCTTATACTTTTGATTTTCTGTTTTTTATCAGAAAATTAAAAAATTGTATTGCCTTGTAAAATCATATCGTGATTTTCTTTTTGTAACAGTTTTTTCAGTGAGAGAATACACTCAAGACTGTATTTACATTAGACGAAAATAACATAAAGGCAAATTATGTGTGCGATGATGGGTTTCGATACATGCATATACAACTCGACATCGTAGGGTCCCACTCGATCGTGGCATAATGGACATAAGAATAGGCCTCGAGAACAAGCGACTTTAATCTATATTTAGGCTAGCATCTCGACTTTGATTCACCTCTAGATCATTTATCCAATCTATTAAATATTCAAACGTTGCCTGATCCAAAGATTTGCTCATTGAAAATACTGCAGATGCATAAAAGCAAAAAGACTTAAAATTCCTCGTCTAAATTTTTGTTGTGTCAAAAATGAAATTAACATTACAAAGTTAATCCGCTTTGTTCGAAAATAATTAAATTTTGCCTAGATAGAAATGTAGAATGTAAGGACAATGAGATGAGTAATAATTTCTTTCTGTTTTTCTCACAATTTTATTGTTTTCATTTATAATCTCCCTAAGAATTGCTTTGTTTATTGTAAATTAAAAATTTTCTAACTTGCGATATTTTTTGAATTTAGGTATATACAGGGAGGGAAACCTCTATAAGTCAGAAAATCGCCAGATAGATGTAGAACAGATTATATCAGTGAGAGTTGTGAGTGTGTGATTGCCATTAAATGTAAGGCCGAAAAATTCCTAATTGTAATTTTTATACAGTCGTTTTTTATTTAAATAATTTATTTTATATTTAATTAAAATACAAATCTAAATAATTATACATAAATATTATGTGATTTTAAACATATGATTCTAACGATAGAAGACTGACTTATATTTGAACTATATTCATTGCTAATTTTATATAAACACAGATAGTTTTCTATTTAAATTACTTATTTCTTATTTGATGTATAATTTTTGTTTACTTCATGATATATTTTATATTATAAAAAATAAACATAAAAAAATATTTTAAAAAATATAAAAACAAATCAAAGTAATTAAAATAAAATAATTATATTATTTACATTCTATTTTTTTACTGAATCCGAAATACAGTATTATAAGCTTATTTTTAAATAGTTATTAATAAGTTATCATAACACAGGCCTACAAAATTTAAGATTTTGTTAGACCCAGAAACCGCACAAGTCATTTCCGATGTATTTTGTCACCCTGAATCCAAAACTGGCAGCAAAATTGCTCTATCACGTCAGGATTTTGAGATATTCTAACCTAAAATAGTGAAAAAGACCATTTTTATCAACATTCGTCTCTTAATAAAATTTACAAAAAAATTTGTTTAACATTAGAACAAGTTTTAAAAGAAAGTAAAATTATTCACCTTTCAAAATTTTCTAGACCCGATCCGATCCGACTTTTTTCTCTAAGATACAACAATTTAAAGTTCTGGTTACAGGACCTGAAAACTGAGAAAAGTTAGAAAAAAATAATTGGAAAGTACTTTAATATAAGCATCTAATTCTTAATGTTTTTCAGATCGCTGATTACAAAGCCGACGTCAGATTTTCGAAATTCAAAATGACGGATCTAATATGGTGGATTTTTTTTAAATTCAACGAATTCGTTTGAAACTTTTTACTTGGGGGTTTTTGAGGTCGCTTACTACGAATCCGACGTCAGATTTTTGATATTCAAAATGGCGGATTTAATATGGTGGAACTATTTTTTAAAAATTTAACGGAATCGCTTAAAACTCTTGACTCGAGGGTTTTTGAAGTCGCTTATTACGAATCATCTAAAATTTTTTTTTTAATTCTGATGATGTTATGCCTAATCGCTTTGATAAAAAAAGTGTCACAAAATCTATAATTAAACCAATTATTATAGAGTAAACCTTCTAATCATGTTAGTGATTGATTTTTTGATTCGAGTGACATTACAGGTTATAATATGAAAAATACAAATAAAATAGTTTATGCGGACGTTTCTAATAATACTGGTGCTAAAATAGGCAAAAGGGAAGCTAAAAAAGAAATGGCAAATGATATCGACGTTGATGATTTTAATATGGAAAATGAAACACATGCTGATTTTAATGACACACTGAGTTCAGATGAGGACAATGCAATGCAGAAATAGGGAGAAAGATTTTAGTAATTATTTCACACAGTGCGAAAATAGGTAGTTCAAAAGAAATTAAAAGTTTGATAATAGATGTGATTAATATTAGTCTTGTTGTTTATAAGAAATTTTTAATGTCAGTACTCTGTTTAAATCAGAAAGAAGCTATCAATTTTCCGAATCAATTTACAAATAATTAAATATCTTAAATAAATCTCTATAAGCTCATGGGTTTCATATGTATCGACAGCACAGCTGCCCTAAAGTACAGAAACCTGCTTAATCTGAAAAATATTTTCGAAATTAATTAATAATTTAAAAATTATCAAAGAACTCAGAAAAAAGCGGTAGCATGGTGTAGGTCGTGTAACCGGAATTTTAAATTGCTGTATCTTAGAGAAAAAAAGTCGGATCGGATCGGGTCTAGAAAATTTTGAAAGGTGAATAATTTTACTTTCTTTTAAAACTTGTTCTAATGTTAAACAAATTTTTTTGTAAATTTTATTAAGAGACGAATGTTGATAAAATGGTCTTTTTCACTATTTTAGGTTAGAATATCTCAGAATCCTGACGTGATAGAGCAATTTCGCTGCCAGTTTTGGATTCAGGGTGACAAAATATATCGGAAATGACTTGTCCGGTTTCTGGGTCTGAAATTTGTAGGCCTGTGTAATTTATACTTCATATTTAAAGATCATGTAACTTAAAATGGTTGATCCCTGAACAGAATATCGATGTTGATAATCCACGACCTTGAGAAAGGATCTTCCTCCTTAGAGAGTGAACGACTCTCTAATAGCATTTTAACGAACCTCTTTACGGCGCAATTGGCAAATTATTTTCCACCGTATACTGTTTTACTCAGTATTAATCCCTCTTCTAGTTGAACTAAAAAATTAAAAAAAAATTTTTTTTACAATTTTGAGAACCAGTTAAAGTCATTATTTTTTTTCAAAAAAATGATTTCTCTGTTTTTATCACTCAGAATTATCGAATTTCACTATTTCTTTGGAATTTTTTTAGTTCAAATAGAAACTACATATGTAAACTTTAAAATTTTTCTTTATTTTTATGTTTCAAACAAGAATTGCGGTCTCTATCGTGCCCACCGTTTTTTAAGTCCTGATGTGCACCACTATCAACAATTAATTTTAACTTTTCTATTTTTTAATATTTCATGTCAAAAATTTTTCACAAATGGTTTAAATATGTACAAAAACATCTCAAAAAGCCCGGAGGTCAAAGTTATTTTTCTCCTTCCTAAAAAAATTCTTAAAAAAGCGCTATTTTTAAGCCTTCTGAAGTAGGCTCCCCCCTTAATAGAAAATATTTTGGTAGTTTTTAAAATGCATGTACCTACGAAAAGATTATTCATTATATGTGAAATCGAAGAACATTAATAATTTCTTCTCCCTGTCAGGTTGTGTGATTCATGTTGTTCACCAGCAGATGTTAACATCCACCGGAATATCGAAGACACAAGTTGTATAAATTGGACGCTGAAAATTGTCAAGGATGTATAAATTTCTTAAATACACACACATACACATGTCAACACTTACATACTCGCCCTTGCGTTATCAGACAGCATTTTCCGGTAATGCTGCATGGTTATAATTCTGACATAGTCTTCTAAACGAAAGATTGCTTTCGAACCTACAAGATATTTCAAACATAACTACCTATACATAATATACGAACTTGGCAGATTGATTCGTACATCTGCTTTTAATATCTTCCTCCTTTGGAATAAATTAACGCTTTCAATGATAAATCGCAACATTTATTGCTCTTACTAGGTATTCTCAATCAGTAGGTGTCCAATTTACACCCGGAAGTCGTTCTCCTCTTTACGGAATTCTAAGGGGAAGAATCACACTTAGGAGTGATCAATTGGCCGGTCAGAAATTCCCACTTCGGTCGACATATTTTAATGCGCAGAGAGATAAAAACTTTTATAACGACAAATGATCCTTCTTTGCGGAAAGTTCGCATTATATTGCCGTACGCACGTGAGCATAGATCGATTCACGATACTTAAAAAAAAGATCGCGTATGCTTGTGTACATACATGTTTAACCTCCGTAGTTCTCACGAAAATACCAAGAAGAGAAAGGTCATGGATTATCAACATCGGTATTCTATTCTCAATAGTTTCCCGCTCATTGCGCAACTAGGTCTAATATAAAAAGCAAGCAATTCATTGTTCTTGATCGGATAACCAAGAGGCGGAATCTGGAGCTGATAGGAATGGAGGAGCAGGTGGAGAGCCACTGCGCTCGGTCGCATGAAGATAGGTGATACACAGATAGAAGAAACGACGCAATGCAATGCAAGCGAAGCAAAGTGCATTCGGTACATGGTTGTGTGCAAAAGATAGTGGAGACAGGCGCAGGCAGGCGTGCCCAATGGTTACGGCAATCACCGCACAAGCTCCTGACCCAACACAAACAAACCATACCTACTTCTATCCGTTATTATGTCCGGCATATAAAATCCTGGGGAGTTCACATCCGCGTGTCGGCAAGGGGATCGCCAACGGGCCGATGAGCGATCGTTAATTGTCCGCTCTCTACCGTCTTCCGAGCCCGCGACTATTACATATGTGCACTACCTCTCATGAACAACTTTGTGCACTTCTCATCTATAAATAAAGAAAACTGTCAACTTTCCCAGTTTAAGTTTCTAGAGATTATCTCGTCTTTCATGTTATTTTCACGGAAACGCGAAAGGGTGAAGCAATTTTTTTAAGCATATTATAAATTACAGTCTGAGACTTGGTTTTATAACGGAAGATGTCCACCTAATAGCTGCAAGCTGAGGAAGCCAACTTGTGTTGCTGAGACTGTGTATGATGTTAATAATGCGGTGCAAGTTACTTGTTACCCTACATATTATATTGAACAATACATATGTTTTACGCTTTTCGTAGTGCCGCTAATGAGGCCATGTAGTACAGTAACAATAAGTACAATTCCTTGTTCCTTTACCCATTTTTGGATCGTTCTAGATCTAGCGTGTTGGAATTACTTGTCTCTGTGAAATTTTCCCCTTATGAAGAATTCAGTAAAAAGAAGATATTGGTTTTTTAATACCTACGAAATTTAAACAGAAGGTCACAGTAAAATATAAATATTAATTCAAGATCAGTCTCCAAAATCCATAGTGTAAATTCAGAATTTGTCTCTCTTAAAAATATTGTATCTTAATTTCAGACTGCCTTGTATTCTGAAAATAAGTATATATAGATTATATTGACTGTATTGATTTTATCATCATGCCATTTAGAAACACTTTAGTTGATTAAAATTTTTATTACAAGGTACATATCCTGCCCTTAGAATGTAAAAAAGGAAATTTAAACTTAATTTTTAGTATAGAATGACAAAAAAAGTATTTAATTATAAAAAAACTATATATATATACTGGGTCAAAATGATTCAGGGAGTTAACTTGATTGCTTTAATTCTTAGTTAATTAAAGATTGCATTTTATTTTAATCCAAGTCAACTTTCGATATTGGATAAACTATAACCATCCATAAAAGGAAGAGATAAAATAATAAGTATGTGTTTTATCCGCGGATGCTGATTAGCTGTGTGAAGGAACCACCCTGGGGACGTGCCAGCGAGTAACCGTCCGTTCGTTTATTCGAAATTCCATACACAGTGGTAACAACGACCAAGTTTCCCTTCTATACCGCACCACCACATCTCAACCATTCACAGACGATATTGCCCCAGGACTATACACCGTTAAATGAGACTGTTCGTGACATTTAGCAAAATGCACCAAACTCATCATCACCGGCCAATAGCTATCGAAAAATGTTGCTGTAGAGTTCAAATTTTTTTACAGATGAAAATTTGCTCTCATTCTGTCATTCATCTATTTTTTTCCAAATTTTGTTGCTATCTACTTATAATGTTTTCCACATTTTTTATGTTATTATAAAAAAAATTCATTAGAAAAATATTTTCGATAGGAAGTAAATAGATTAAGCAGCATAACTATAGAAATCAATTAACTGACAACTTTCTAATTGAAATCATTAATTAAGTGAAGATGTGCCTTTCGATAACTCAAAATCATTATTACATCTTCTTGATAGTCCCGGTAATCTAGCTCTCGTAAGTTACAATGTCTCATTCTGACGTGGCTTGAACTACAATCTTTTTATACTTTTACTTCAACTAGGAATACATAA
Source organism: Leptopilina myrica (nomen nudum) (assembly GCA_032872475.1). Lineage (NCBI taxonomy): Eukaryota > Metazoa > Arthropoda > Insecta > Hymenoptera > Figitidae > Leptopilina > Leptopilina myrica (nomen nudum). The sequence continues at coordinate 30,869,737 of CM065464.1, forward strand.
ATTACAATCTTTTGGTACATAAAAGTCAAATATAATAATTTTACAAGCCTGTGTGTCAAGGTTTTTGTAAGCACACGTGTTTTTTGTGTGAGAATTATCAAATACTTGCGTATTTAGTAATTCTCTTACTATTATCATATGTGAATAGAAATAATGCTTTTGTATACATTTAAAGGGACATTGTTTTCAAAATTTAAAGATCCTCTAACAATGAGGCACACGTCAAACTGTTCTCAAACTGATAAGATTATATTTTGACAACACATTAAATTTATGAATAAATTAAAACGATCTTAATTTCCCTTTAATTTAATATTAGGGTAAGTCCGGGGGAGATGGCCATACGGGAGAGTTGGCCAGTTCAAATATTTTACAGAATTTCTAAAGAAATATCACTTATTATGGGGTATTCTTCAACCTTCTGTGATTCATATTAAATCTAAACAATAAATTGATGAAAAATAATAAAACTGTAAGTGTAATCCTTGTTTATTTTTTTTGCACGGGTCTAAAATAAGTTGAAAATTTTTGATTTCTTGTCACCATATTGTTATTTTTTAATATAATTTTAAATTTTAAATCTTAATGCGTAGTGCATAACCCACGCTTCGATATAAACAAATAATGAAAGGGAAAATTATTTTATTTATTTAATATTTTTATGTTTACTTTTATCATTAATTATTGGGTAAGATGGCCACAGATGACTTTTATTAAAATTTTTTGATGTTAATGTTATATACTTAAGAAATATTAATGAAAAACAAATTAAAAATGTCTGGGAATAAAATAATTGATCCAATAGACACCAGAGATGGAGATTTATTTGTAGGTTGACGCAAAAGTTACAATCAAACAACGTTAATTGAAGATACATAAGTACATAAGAACTGTACTGAATGTCATGAAAAATGTTCTAAATACGACCAGAAAAAGAGGAAAGTAATGTGGACGATTAGAAATTAAATTTAAGTTAAAATTAAAAAATTATAGATAGTGGCCATCTCTCCCGCACACATGTGGCCATCTCACCCGGACATTCCGGGAGAGATGGCCGAATGCACTTTTTCGAAAATGTAAATTTTAAGATTGTAGCTATGAAAATATTTTATTTTATGTTTCGTTTTTTTAAAGTGAAGTGTTCAATATTCAATTACCAATAAAAGTTTAGACAAAAAACGCTTTTTCATAATTTTTACAGTACTTTGAAAAAACTATGGCCATCTACCCCGGACTTACTCTATACTAGCGTCGTTGTCCTCGCTCGCTTGGAAGACATTCCACTTGTTTATTTCCACTTATATAAATTTATTTAATAGCCTCTATAGATAATGTATATATTAAAAAAAATTTAATTTATATATATATATATATATATATATATATATATATATATATATCTATATATATACTAGGAGGACTTCGCCCCTCTGCGCGCCAACTCCCTAACTATTTCTTATATTTATTTTAATTTTTATTTTCAAAGCATGTTCTCTTAATACGAATGCATAGTAATAAGTTAGAGTAAATTAACCTGTAGGTCAAAACTGCCCTTAAAATTGACCTACATTTTGAAGGTAACAGAAATTGCTTGTCCAATTTTGATGTCTAGGTCAAAACTACCCTAAAAACTGACCTAAACTTTGAGGGAAGCCGAAATTGTTTGCCAAATTTTGACGTCTTGGTCAAAACTGCCTTCAAAATTGACCTAAATTTTGAGGGTAGCAGGAATTCTTTGCCAAATTTTGACGTCTAGGTCAAAACTGCCCTCAAAATTTAAATGGGGTTTAACATAGGATTATTGCACTTTTATACATTTTCTATGAGAACTTTTTTTCTAATTAATCTTTTGCCTTGGTGACATTTATATTTATGGTTTTTGATGTGCTGAACATGAATCCGATGTTAAAAATAAGGTTTGCCAGCTTCCAGCTGTCAAAAAAGCTGTCAATATTTTTAAAACGACAGTTTTTGTGTCAATTTAGACAGTTTTTGTGTTTAATTTAGTAAATCAGACCAAATTTCGATCATATAAAAATATTGTAAAGACAACAAGGTCAAACTAAATAGTAACATGTAATATTGACAGCTGACAGCTGTCAATTAAACTGTCAAACTTTTATAAACGAGAGTTTTTGACAGTTTTTACATTAAATTGCTCAAATAAAAATATTTTCAGGGTATTGAGGTAAAACTGAATAGAAATATGTAAATTTGACGGTTGACAACTGTCTATTAAGATGTCAAACTTTTTTAGCAAATTTATGGAAAAAAGGTACTTACTTACAAATTAAATTTTTATGGTTAATAAGTAAAATTCTCTTATTAATTTTTTGACAGCTGCCTATTGTGAAAAATACATGTTGCTAATATGATTAACCTCAGTGTGCTTAAAAACACTTGTATACAAGTAATTTAATGCAAAAAGACTCCGTTTAAAAGTATGAAATCTGAATTGACTGTTGTCAACTATCAAATTTACATATTTCTATTCCGGTTTACCTCAATACCCTGAAAATATTTTTATTTGAGCAATTTAATGTAAAAACTGTCAAAAACTCTCGTTTATAAAAGTTTGACAGTTTAATTGACAGCTATCAACCATCAATATTACATATTACTATTTAGTTTGACCTTGTTGTTTTTAAAATATTTTTATATGAGCAAAATTTGGTCTGATTTACTAAATTAAACACAGAAACTGTCTATAAATTGATACAAAAACTGTCGTTTTAAAAACACAGAAAAAAATCGCACTCAAAATGAGTCGCATATGAGACTCATTTTGAACTGCAACAAAAATGATACCCCTTCGATTCATTCTGAGTTTCTAGGGAAAATACTCAAAATGAGTCTTAAGGGGTATCATTTTTTCTTTACGATAAAATTACAATCACATTGTAAAAGCTAAGAATAATTTATAAAAATATGAATTAAAATAATTGTTTATAACTAATAAACACGTTGCACTTGTCAAAACATTAATACTTGCAGTCGATTTATTGTTTTTATGAGAAATGGAAACAATTTTTTAGGTTAGACATTTGTCAATTGACAGACAGGGATTGTCAACCATGGAACACGAAACATGCGAAACACAAAAGAAAGTAACTAGAATATTGTTATTTTACTCATTTTGAGTCACTTGAAGTTGTCGATTACTCATTTCGAGACCGACTTCCTAATGAGTTGCAACAAAAATGAGTCGGGTTTTTTTCTGTGAAGATTGACAGCTTTTATGACAGCTGGAAGCTGTCAAACCTTATTTTTAACATCGGATACGTGTTCAGCACATCAATAACCATAAATATGAATGTCGCCAAAGCAAAAGATTAATTAAATAAAAGTTCTCATAGAAAATGTATAAAAGTGCACTAATCCTATGTTAAACCCCATTTAAACTTTAACCCTTCGGTGGCACGGGTTAATATTGATCGATTAGGCTTTTCTTGTGCATAGCTCTTTTTTTCACATTCTAATGCGTATTCTGCCCGGCGACCTAAGAAATTCCAACTTTTTGCAAAATAACGGTCACCCTAATATATATATGTATATATATATATATATTTATACATGAGTAGGGGAGACCGAGGAGGAAAGAAACAGAGGAGGAAAGTAACAACGCTAATATCTTTTAAACAAATTAGCGAAAATACAGAGTCTAATTTTTTTAGTCAGTAGTACCCCCTACAACTTCTCCATAGTGTGCAAGAGCAATTTTTCGTTTCAATTTTCAAAACCTCATATTTTTGTAATTACACAGTTTTATAAAATGTGCTTTTCGGGGTTTTGTAGCTTAATTATCTATCTTTAAGCTGCAATAGTGTATTTCTAAATTACGTGTAATACTTTTATGAAATTTTAACTTTTTTGTTGAGAAGGAGAGTTAGGAGGAAAGTAACACGGTGTAACTTTTCTCCTCGTTTCAATATATTGTGCATACTTTATAAAATGAGTCAAGGAAATCATATTTAAAGTTACAGGTTAACTTTTGTTCGTTAAATGTAATGAATTATAAGTAAATTGAATTTCGATTGGGCATATTAACATAACCTAAAAATGGTTTATTGAACCAGGCGAAAGCTATTACGTTAGTATTAATTATTAATATACCTTAAAATATAGAATTAGTACTTTTGTTTCACATTTTAATAATTCAATATTATATAAACGATAAGTTTTAAAATTAAATGCTACATCTGTGATATAGATAAGAAGATAATGTCGATGAGACATTAATGTTCAAATATGTGTTGAATATGTATTAAATAAAGTATCAAATATGCATAATTTGTAGTTTGAGTATCCTTGTAGTTTTCTAAGTTGATAATAAAAATATTTTAAATGAATAATAGTCTTAAAATGATAAATAATATTAACCATATTCTATAATGTTACTTTTCTCCTAGGTGCTGTTATTTTTCTCCTCGGGAGTTAGGAGGAAAGTAAAAAATGCAGAGGTCGTGAAAAAGTCATGCTGTAAACTTGTTATTTAATCTAAGTGTCTAATTCAAATTTTATTTAACAGGTGAAAGTCCAAGCTTTCAATTAACGCATTAACAAAAATTATTCGTTAAATAGTTTGAAAGCTAAAATAAAAAAACTGATTTTCCTTACTTTCCTCCTCGGTCTCCCCTATGTGTGTGTATTTATATGTGAATATAAATTTGTATGTAAATAATAAATGAATTTTTTTTTATTTTCTTTTTAAAAATTTTTAGGGTCATTTGAGGTAAATATAAACGGAATATATATTTTTCATCAAAAACATTAGTTTTTTTTTTAAAAGGTCAAATGGACGGATTTTTTTGGCATGAACTTGTTACTTTACTTCTCTAGAAAAATTTTATGAGGTACAAAAAAATATTGATGCACCTGAATCGCCTGAAACTGACTGTTTACATTTACCCCGAGATTTTGAAATTTTTCTAAAATTCGGGGTAAATGTAAACAACACTGTTGTTAAGCGAGGTTAAAGAAACAAGTTATTTCAAGTATACTACTGTTTCAAGGGGTAAAAAAACTGAAAAAATTCTTTGTAGATGTATAGTAAATCAACCACTACTGAAAATCCCCGTACAATATCTTGTACAGGAAACTATACCATTTGTGTCAATGAATCTGTACCATTTCAGCATAAGAAATTGAAACAAGTTCTTGTACAAGATGTTGCACAAGATCTTGTACAAAAACTAGCACAAGTAATTTTTTTCGATTTCGAACATTAAGGTTCATGTACAATTTCTTGTACAAGATTCTGTACAAGAATGTGTACTTGCACACGTAAATTTTTTTCTCTTTTGAATAAAGGTTCATGTTCAATTTCTTGTGCGAGATCATGTACAAAAGAATGTGTACTTGTATAAGATCTTGTGCAACATCTTGTACAAGAACCTGTATATGTAAATTTTTCGCTTTTGAATCAAGGTTCATGTACAATTTCTTGTACGAGATCCTGTACAAGAATGTGTACATGCACAAGATCCTGTACAAGTTTTTGTTCATAGTTTGACTAGATCTACAACTTATACTTGGTCTTTATTAAAGTGCAGGTAACTTTTTTTATTTTGTCACACAGTGTAATGTGTTACGCGCCATGTTATGTTAATATCGTGTAACACGTTATAGCATCTAGCTGTAATATATAGTTAGCATATTTTTACAATTGTGAAATAGTAGCAAATTTATTAAATTATTTTCTTTAAAATGTAGTTGAAGTTCTGTTTACCTTTTCTCCGTGTTTTCGAATTCTCGGGGAGTAGTATAGCTAGGCCGGTTCTGGGTCATTTTGATAGTATTGCAGATTCCTACTTACCAACCGCAGATTCCTACTTACCGACTGAAATGACGCTGAATTGGCCGTTAGAGGGGGTTCCTCATCTGCATATATGCAAATTAGTTAACCCTTTTTATTTACATATGAGCAATTCCACGTCAAGTGATCAAGGGGTCTTTTTGTGTAATGCTTATTTCAATAATTTTTTACTCTTAAACAATTAAACATACAAATTTGAAAAAGTACAGTTTGGAAAGGTTTTTTCATGCTCTTTTGATTGAAAATAAGCATTTTGAAAAAAAAAAATTTTTGACACAAAAAAATCAAAATTAAAAATAAATTTCAATTTTTTGGGGAGAAAGACCCCATTTTTTTTAACGAAAGCTGAGGTTTTTTCCTAAAAGGACATATAAATGATAAAGTGGGACTAGAATGTGTTTAAACATTGAAAAAAAGAGTTTTCTACTCGCCGGAGCGCTCTAAACCCGGTTTTTAGCTCCGTTTTGGAGAAAATACAACGAGGGTTGATAACCGCTTGTTGTTGTTGTTCAAGGGCGGGTTGAGAACCCCTTTGCTCTGGTAGTGTGTTAAACATCGTTGCACGTAACGTAAGCGTAAATACGAGAAAGAATTTTCGATGTAAAAACAGCTGTGTTATGGTTGTGCGACTTGAACAAGGGATTGGTATTTTTCCGTGACGACAAGTAGTTTCATTGAAAAATTTAATATTACATTTCCCCCATGGTAATTATCGTTTGCAGCAAAGGTACAATGTTCAAGCAAAAAAAAAACAATTTTTACACAATAAAATCATAAATTAAAATATTTTCATGTGTATTTATGCACAATATCGTCAATAAATGCACTCAAATTTTTTGAGTAATAAACATTTATAATTTGCCAATTTATTTTTAAGCATAAGAAAAATAAATAATTAATTAGAGCAAAAATTATAAATTATTAAGCAAAATTGAAGAAGGCGAAGCAAGTTCATGCGTGTGAGTGCAGCGTAGGTGTGTGCGTAGAGAAAATGGATATAGTATATCTATATATATTGAGAACAAGCAAACAATGCGTATGTGTGGTTAAAAAAAATTTCGAGAGCAATCTGTGGGAACTTCGCTAAGATTATGTGCTAATTTTGCGCAAAAATGTAAGAAGAAATTTTTATCATTGGTAAAAAAAAATTTAAGGTGCGAGAAAATCGCCACTTTCTGCGTGAGAAGGACAAAAGAGCGTTTATCCGCATGGAAAAGCTGTAATAAATGAACTGTAATTAATAAATGTAAAACTAAGAATACACGAAAATAAACGTCGTGGCGCAGCACGAGTTATCGCATCCGTTGCTTGCAATGCTCTCTACCTAGCGTCTCACAAGGCAACGTACAACGTGGTTTTGTCGTCTGCTCCTGGAGACGACAATAGCGCAAGTATTTGACGTGACGTCAAATAGTGCGCGATAATTTGAAATTAGAGAAGCTAAGGACAACGGCATTTTACATAAAAAAGTAGAGAGTCGACCAGGATCGTCACACTATGGAATAGGAATATTGGAAGTGAAATCTGAATATTGAATGTGGAATCGGAATGTTGCTGCGCCACGACGTTTATTTTCGTGTATTCTTAGTGTAACATTCATTAATTTCAGTTTATTAAATCAAGTTCTTGTTATTATAATTAACTTGTTTAATTTGTAAAAATTGTTTTTTTTGCTTGAACATTGTGCCTTTGCTGCAAACGATAATTACCATGGGGGATATTAAATATTAAATTTTTCTATGAAACTACTTGTCGTCACGGAAAAATACCAATCCCTTGTTCAAGTCGCACAACCATAACACAGCTGTGTTTACATCGAAAATTCTTTCTCGTATTTACGCTTACGTTACGTGCAACGATGTTTAACACACTACCAGAGCAAAGGGGTTCTCAACCCGCCCTTGAACAAGAACAACAAGCGGTTATCAACCCCCGTTAACCAATCAACAAACAAAATCTGACCAGACGCGACAAAGGGGTTCCCAACCCCGACTAAATATCGGAAGAGATTTCTGCCAGCGAAGTAATTTCCCCTCAACTGATTTCCCTCAAATCTCATATCGCTACCGATGAATCACGATTTCACATCGATAGTAGGGATGATAATAAAAATGACACACAAAACAGGTTCGGCAATGTCTCAAAATTCATTTCATTATTTCACTCCAGATGTCATAAAGAAATCCAGACCTTCAGAAATGAAATGACTGATTTGCTAAGTATACATCGTGCCCAGACTGCCGAGGCCATAAGCGCATCTCGTTTAGAATCGAATCGCGCAATTGAAACCCTCGCGGCCAGTCTAACAGACACGATTAGGTTACTCACCTTCCTTACACAAAGAGTAGGTGCATTACAAATGCACCAAGCGCAGTCACCCTGGAGAGATTCCATGTGTGCACTTGACGAGAGTGGGGAGCATGTCGGTAATTTCATATGCCAACCCCCAACCCTCACAGCTACCACGGTCACAACGTCAACTGCTAGTGTCAGCTTGACAGCGTAGTCGGGTTCAATGCTAATCTGCTCCGCTCTGCCACTGTCAACAGCAACACCCTCCCTGCGCATTCCGTCACCGAATCGCACCTTACAGTTCGACGACAATCCACAATACCAGGACGCACCACCCTCCCCTCACGCTGACTCGTCTCACTACTCGATAGTGCCAATACCAACGCCAATCCCAACACCGGCACCACGAAGTGCAGTTCCTAATTTGCACTAGATTTTTATATCTTGGGACCTTATGTACCCCGACAAAGTAGACGCAAATGAATTCATCGCCGAATTCGAAAGCAGAATGGCGTCTACTGACATTAATCCCGAAAACGCTCTTCTCTCGTTATCCCAAGTTTTCACGGATGCTGCGTGCACATGGTACACAACCTTCCGCCACACTTGGAACACGTGGGCAGAATTTAAAAATAAATTTTGTAATACTTTCAATAAACTGAACGATGATCAATCTAATACAAATATAATTCAACATACAGTTCAACAAACAATTGAATCCGGTTTAGACTTTGTCATTCGAGTTAGTGCACTTTACAACTGGTTGAAACAAAAAATCCCTGAGTCTAACCAATTAGACAAGATCTATTCAGCGCTTCACGCCGAATTGATCCTGCATTTCGACCGTGACCCATCGAAAAAAACGGAATCTGAACCGCCGACATAACCTAAACCCGATCCACCCAATAAACAAAATAAAAATCAAAGAAAACAAACAAAAAGCGAAACACCGACTAATTGAAATATAATCGAATCTTACCTGCATCAAATAAAAAATTTGCAAGCTAAGATTCCTAAAAATTGCTCTCCTCAATTACAACAGGAGAAGGACATACAAGAAACCCCAGCCCGTTCCTCGCTCGCCCGCCGATCGCGCAAACAATCCACCTCCGGTTCATCTAGCTCCTCGCGCTCTGCTTCATCGCAGAAGGGGGGGAGAAGACGTGGATCTCCTGCGCGCCGAAAAGACGATAAGGACGAAAAGTCCAATCGCAACACCTAGTACAACCAAAATAACGGGTACAACCAACATCTCTTTTTACCCCCTAGCAATTTTTTATTAGCGCTAAGTAAAACAACCGAGAGAAAAATAGATAAAGGGCCTACATTACCCTTACCGCCACAAAAACGGTGCACAATTACCACTTCGGTAAAAACAGGCGATAAAACTTATACGGGACTCCTTGACACAGGTGGAGATCGCATCTTCATGTCAGGCGAATTATTTGACGAAGTTAAAGAACTCGTCATCGGCGAACCGATTCTCGACGCAATAACTTGTTCCGAAGTACAACTTGCGCAACGCGACCATGTTGCAGCGCCGAAATGTGGTTAGCCGTCCTTGATGGATTCACCACGCCCATTATCCTAGGACTGGACTTTATTACCAAGAAATCAGCGTATCCATTGCCACAAATGGATAGCATTCTCGACGTGCTCAGTGACGCCGTAATTATTAAGACGATCAACCTTACCGATGCGTTCCATCATATACCGATCCACCCGGAAACACGCGAATATACCGCTTTCACACTCCCCGGTCGAAGACAATTCGAATGGGCCCGGATGCCATTCGGTCTCACTAATGCGCCAGCCACTTTTCAAGCTTTTACTGATAGGCTGAAACAAAAGTTTGTCGAACACGTGCACGAACATGAACTTCCGGAAAGGTTCATCAACCAAGTACATGCATACTTGGATGACTGGATCATCGTATCCAAAACCTTCGATGAGCACCTCCAAATCTTGAGGATTGTGTTTACCATCCTCAGAGATTTTGATCAATCCCCAATTAGATATCTGCGACACAACGCCAAGGTCCACGACAGCTGATTCGACAAGAAGACGCTCAACTACCTTACCGGTAAGTCCGTTGATCCTCCTCTTCTCGCTCGCTTGTTCATCTCTGCAAGGTATTGCTCATCGCAGGCTTATGGACCTCTATTTGTTCTATGAACAGTAAGTCATCTGTGTGGAAATTTCGTCTCTTTTGTGATCCCGACACAAGTCGTACCCGCGCATAACATTATTTTATGATTGTTTTGTCCCCTTTTCAATTCTTGTGTTAGAATTATCACAATAGTCATTATTCCGATTCCATTTTCAATATTGAGATTCCACATACAGATTCCACTTTCAACATTTCGATTCCACTTCCAATTCAAAATAATAAAATCTGAGAAATAAGGAAACAATGCGACTTTTGTGAATTTTAGTTTATACATCGCTGATAAATTTCCAAAAGCTAAATAAACAAAATTGTTGTAAACAATAGTCAACACCCACAAAACGCCTTTGGGAGGCTGCTGATCGCAACCGCTAACTTCAGCCAGCTGTAAAATGCATGTTATATGATATCTTATTTACCTTTATTAATCACTGTGAAAAATTGTGAATGATTTAAAATGGAACATCCTAACAATTTTAACGTTTGTATTACGCCAGAAACTGAAAATGATTTTGAGGGACAACATTCAAAGATAAAAGGATTGGTTTACTTATGGAGGGTTTGCAGAGCAAAGTAAACGGCTGTGGTCCTCTCTGATCCTTTTGCTTTATTCTTATAATATTCCCTATGGGGAAATGGCCCAGGTGCTGGTCAGGCTGGCGGTGCTGTTCACTCCGGCGAACAATCAGGTGTAGCGGTTGTCCGATGGTCTTCGGGTACGTAGTCCTTCCCAAGGTAGGCAGCGGTTCAGCGTCAGGAGACGTGAGGTGTGTTCACGTCTGAGTCCGAGAGAGTTCTGAGTCGAGTCAGGGAAAAAGAGCGGTACTTATGCGCCTCTTCCGAGTCGCATCCGCGGTTTCCCTTTTCCACAAGGCGGGAGCCAATCAGCGCTCGAGATACCCCCACTCGGGCGCGCGCATGCGCTGTGTAGTGGAGCGGGAGTTAGTCGAGCGAGATCCGTGCAGCGCGACGGGCGAGACCTGGGACCTGGATACCAACCAAAATGCCTGACCAAATGCCATGTGCTCTTCCCCGATACATAATAATTAAATAGTATTATAATATAGTACTATCCTAATAAAATAAAAATGAGAATAATAATATAGTAAATATAAAAGGTTAATAGCATAATATAACAATATTATAACGGAATAATATTATAATATTATAATATTACAATACAAGAACATCATAATAAACTAATTATATGATAAAATAATAATATAAAGTAAAGGCAAATATAAAAAATGGTAAATGAAGAAAAAGGAAAAAAGTTAACATAGGCCGCTTCTGCAACCGTGCAGATGGTTTGGTGCTGACGTCACGGGTTTTTCCCATTCGCGCGCCAGACGCTTTTTGGGTTTTCCCCACAGCGTTGTCGCCACTCGGGACAAAAGGGTTTTGGGCCCTTCTAAATGTGTTCATTCTTCGAGTTAGAATGTTTGTGTTGATTGCCTTACCTTTGCAGGTAATATTTGCAATACAACCATTCCAAGCTCGAAGACAGTGAATATAATAAGCTTAGAGAATAAATTTATTATTTATTCATTTAAAATTTGACATTCATAGTAACATTTTCTATTAATATAAATTTTTTGTACATATTGTTATTTAAGAGTTATGAACATCTCCAATAGACTTACGTTACATAATTTTGGAAGTAGGTTTGCCAGTTGATGGATACTTTCGAAAAAGTCTGCTCTTCTGATTGACTTTTTTTAATGAGTAGCGCATAATTTTGTAGCTTCGGGTTGGAAGTAATAAAGAAAACTTGAGTTAAGTCAAAGAAAATATTTTTTACTTTTCTTGAAGCACAATTTTTCGGACTGTTACGTTACATGTGCGATCTTCGATTGCAAAAAAACTAAAGTTGGTTATGAAAAATGTCCTGAACTGTTTAATTACGCATTAAATAACATTAATTCTGCCGTCTTATAAATTAGATACATGAAATTCTTTAATTAGTATACGAATTAACAAGAAAATAAAAAAATACAACAATATTTAAAATATTTCTCATACTAATTAAAGTTTTTGACAAATAAAACACAAAGTGTGAAACCGTTAAAGTTATAAATTGTATCCCTGTTTAGAAGTGATAAAACTGGTAATCACTCCATTAATTACTTGAATTTGGTGAGCTGACGCTATGTCACGGACACTTTTTGCTCTATTAAACAGAGAAGATGTATTCATAATTTTATTTGTGTCCAAAAAATCACAACCAGTAACCTTTTCGATGGTGATTTTTGATTCTGTACAATTAAATGCAGAAACAAAATCTGAAGCACATTTAACAATGTATTTACTAGATAAAATTTGTTTTCTAACAACCATTTTGGTAGTAGCGCCAATTCTATCGATACAACACCGAAAAAAATAAAATCTCAGAGTGAGAAGAAAATTCCGCTCAACAATTATTTTCACATTTTATTTTCAATATACGAATATTCATCTGTAAAAAAGAGGAATTTTTGTTTATATTTGACAGTTTTTTAACTAAAAGATTAATTTTAATATTTCTTCTTTGATTGAAATTATTCCTCTAAAAATGAAACAAATTTATACTAAAAAGAAGATTTTTAAGTTGCTTTTTGTTTTTTTGAATGCAACTTTAACCTGTCTAAAAAGTGACATTTAATAACAAATATAATAAAGGAAAATCCTCTCAATTAGAAAAGAAAACTTTAGTGCCGGTATATAAGAGGAAAAAATGCTGCAAAAGAAGAGGAATTCTCTAAATTTGAAAATACTTTTTTTTCGGTGAACCTTTCTCATGAGAAGTCGCATAATAGTTACCGAGTTTGGCAATCCTGTTAGCAGTATGTACAAGTAGATAACAATTGTCCTTTTGTGTGTCTTGTCCCACAAAGACAAAATTTTCAGCGAAATCAATTTGCAACATTTCGTCTTGAACAAATTCATTGCTTGATGCTCTTGGCCGATCGAATTTGTTAAAGATGTCCGACTGTTCGCGTTTAATGTAGCTACGGCACAAAAATTGAGACGATAATATTGATATATGTAGAAGTAAGTCCTCCAGTGTGCTAGATTCCTCGTATTTCTCTATTCCTTTTGAAGAATCATTTTTTCCCCAAAACATCCATTTTACGGGCTTAAGAAGACTTCTTTAATTGATAAAAGCATATATCTCGTTGATAGAAGGTTTCTTTCTATAGTTTCCGTATTATGGTAGTGCTTAACGTCTTTTATTTTCGACGAAACACTAGAAATATCATCACGTTCATAAAATAACTTAATTTCTTCAATAAGCTCAGAATTTATAAAAGTGTTTTTTTAGACGAAGGTACAATATTGTTTATTAACTCATTTTTCTTGTTTCTTGTTTTGTTAATGCTATAGATTTCACATAAAAAACTTTTAATAACTTCAGACTGTTACATTACATAAAAAATTGCGGTCGAATTCTTTTTATTTACAAAGACAATATACACTTTTTTAAATATCTTACTTAGTTCACTTCAGTATAACCAAATACTACTCGACAACCCACATAACATTTCGCAGGAAGATCGCAGGGAGTTCGCAATGCAAAGTTCGAGAGTTTGTATTGCAAACTCCCTGCGAACTTCAGGCGAAAACTAAATGCCCGCCCTTTCGCGAGTTCGCAGAGCGAAGTTGCTGAAAAGTTGAACACTAATAATTTTAGATAGGTTATAGATGTAAATTTGCTCAAAACAATAAGACAAATATTTGTTAAATAATTAAAATAATTTTATAATACAAGAAAAAAATTTATTTGCTTATTTTATTATTTCATTATTATTCTAATTCATTTCGTAATAATTATAATATAATTATACAACTAGTTCAAATTAAACTCTACTAAAACTTATTTTTTCTGGTCAAATTAAATTCTCGGCTTTTTTCCGGTTTTCCAGTTTGCTAGACATAGGAACTATTAACATTAAATGTTTTGGTAGAAACTAAAACCCGTCGATGACGGGCGTGACAGCTAGTATTAATATAATTTTGATAAACAAAATTTTTCCAGGTACTTTATACTTTTTCTTTGATTTTTCCATGGTTTTTCCAGGTATTCCAGAAAGTGTAGCAATACTGTTATATCGTTTTAATACAATTTTCTATATTACTTAAAAAACATGAATTTAATTGGAAATCAAGGCATTAAAATAAATACTGTAAAAAATTTATTTATTTTTTTTAATAAGTTAACTTGTTCATTTAATCAGTCTTATCTGAATACTAAATACTTAAAATTTTTATTTAAAAATATCATTTGCAATAATAATAAAAATATTTCAATTATACGAGATATGCCAAAAAAGATTTTTAAATTAACCTGCCTTTCTTCTGTCAACCAAACCCGCGTTCAATCCCCAGTCCCTCCAAATTGTTTTTCACTTAAAAAAAAACTTTCTTCAAAATTCATAACTTTCCAAAATGAATTGGAATAATAATGAAATAATAAAATAAACAAAATAATTTTTTTCTTGTATTATAAAATTATTTTTATAATTTAATAAATATTTGTCTTATTTTTTTGAGCAAATTTACATCTATAACTATCTAAAATTATTAGTGTTAATTTTCGAACTTATCGTGGATAACTACCAGATAATTCGCTGCAAATTAACGTTTGAACTTTTTAGCGACTTCGCTCTGTGAACTCCCTGCGTTTCGTTTTTCGCGACATTCGAAAAATTGACACAAAATTTGGTACAAAAATTATTGCTGAAATAAATAATGAATTTAACATTTTTCTACCACCAAGAATGCTAAAAATATTTAAAGAGAATGTTTTAAACAGTCTGAAAGCAGAAGCTGTAAGAGGTAGTGTATATTTAAGAAATCGTGGAAGACCTTACAATCAAATAGATTTTGGCCCTCAGGGAGTTGACCAGTAGTTGATAAAAAAATGTCGTATTTACCATGTGGAGAAATGTTATTATCAAACATTTTTAACTTGAATCGAAAGGAAATTTAATATAAAAAATTCAACTAAAAAGCAGCCATCCACGAGTATAATTGTTTTTGGACCTTTAAGAATGGCGCCTTTTGTATGATGCAGTAAAACATATTATACGATTTTTCAACGGAGTCAAACAGTGCTGGATTGTGAAACGTTTACAATACGTTTTAGTGTTACATATCGTTTTATATCAATTAAGCGTTTAGGTCAATCATTTACAATTTTACATTTAGCGAAACGTTATTTTCAGTTTTTAATTAACTTATTCCTTGTGTTGAACAAAAATATGTAGAGCTATTAAAACTCAATTTACAGTATAGTAAAGATATAATTGTAAAGTTTATTGCAGAATTAATTTTTAAAAATAATGTAAGGTCTACAAAACATGCCATGGAGTTTATTAAAAATCATTACAGTTGAATTCTTCAAAAAGTAATTGGGAGTATTAATATTTATTATAATAAAAAAATAATACAACATTCCACAACGGTTACTTAATAAACAATTCTAGCTATATAGTTTTGATATTTTAAACTCTTTCTAACAGCACCATCTGCTTTGTAATATTTTTTATTAGCATTAGTTGATATTACAATATTTTATAATTTTCTCTATCAACTACACTTCAAACAGCTTCTTCTTGATCTTTTTTGAATAATAGCTCAAATAAACCTTTCGTTACGGGATATGTTTTATTACGTACTCTAATATTATTTTGTTCGAAATTTATTCCGGAATTACCAATCATTAATTGCCCTTTAGATAATTTACGAACTCCATAGGAGAAATCTAATTCTTATCCCTTTTCATCCAACAGTTAAAGATATAAAATAGTACTATCTTTCTCTTTAGAACAGCTGTTCTAAATTATAAGTCACCTTTTAAAAATAAATTATTCTCAATTTTAATTTTTTGATCTTCTTCAAACTGTAAAAAAAGGTCCCTATCTTTTTCATTTTTTAATGGTCAAATATGTTTGACAATTTTAATGTCATGGATTATTTTCTGAATTGGTGTCACAATAGGTTTAAAGGTGTTACTTAATGTCTGTTTAATTTCTTCCTTGCCCAATTTCATCATTCTATGCTTTCGTCGAATAGCATTACTTGCTTTCGCAATCTGACCAAGTATTTCTTTTTGTTTTCGCAAATGCTTGAAGTGTGTAGAAGACATGTTGATAGACCAATGTCTAGAATGAAATTGTTTATAAAATCTATAATTTCTTTAATTTTATCCCAGATAGCACGTAAGCTTGCAAACTTGCCGCAAGGTTGCTACAAGCTTACGTGCTGTCTGGGATAAAACAATCAAAACATTTTCTATATCTACCTTCATTAATATCACGATCTTTATTAATCACTATAAAGTCATGCTTATTTTTCCAACAAGAATGACAGAGTTTTTTTAATACCATAAATTTCATATCAGTATTTACATGATCATCATAAATGTGTCTAAGATTAATTTTATATTGTTTTGATAAAACTAGTAAATTAACATTGTTATGTATTAAATGTTTTGAAATGCGCACATATGTTTCTACAACATTCACATGTTCATTAAATAGAAAGTAGCCAACACCCACTACTGGTTGCAAAATGTTTTCTAAAAATTTGTATTTTGGTTGATATAACGATTTTGAGTACACATAAACTTTTCCAAATCTTAATCCATTGGGATGTATTAAAAGAGCAAATAAAGCATTCAGTCGATGGTTAGCTTCTTCATGCTTTGAGCACAATTCACGTTCAATTTTGGCTTCAGTGGACTTTCATTGAACCCTACTGTAGAAGGCAACTGAGATAATTGTCTATTGCTGTCATAATTTTTTGTTATATCATTATAATCATTGTAATCATTATATCAATACCAGGCTATCAATACTGTGGTCCAGAAACAAAATTGGCAAAAAGATTAGTACGAGGTGACCCAGGCATCAACTCGCATGACGCCGCTTGTAAACAGCACGACATTTCTTATTCAAAAAATAAAGAAAGTGGAGAAGCAAGAAACGCATCTGATAGAGTACTTACTGAAAAGCATGGCAACATGTGTTTGCTCCTTCTCAAATTATAGCAAAAGAGCTGCAGTTTACGCAATAACAAATGCAATGAAGGTCAAATCAAAATTTGGTATGGGAATCAAGTTAAAAAATATGAAGAAAAAGAGAGAACATACAAAATCAACGTTGAGGAAGATTGTAACCGCAGCGAAAAAATCTTTGAAATTAGATACTAATGCACAGTCTACTATTAAATCTGCACTTCAAGGTGCACGTTTAACATTTAAAAATGCTAGTGACAGGCGAAAAATTAATAAACCTTGAGTTTTTCCGATAAAAAAGACTAAAGTGGGAGGAATTTTGCCTTTTCGTATTCCTTTGTTTGCGGGTTTAAGTGCAACAGGGGCTCCAGCAGGAGGACCAGTTGGCACAGCAAAAGCTGTAAATGATACAAATTCTGCAAAACGTGAACTAGAGTTTGATTTTTTCATTCTCATCAAATGAGAAAGTATTAGTTTTGGTCGAAAATTGACTTTCGCTAATTTTATAAAATCTCGACGTTTTGGGGTCCCCTGAGTCCGAAAAACATGGTCTAGCAAAAGTGTCTGTCTGTCTTCGTGTCTGTCTGTAGACACAATGGTGTTGCCACGATAACTCTTGAAAAACTTATTGCATCAACTTGCAACTTTGCATACACAAAAATAGTGTTAAAATACAGATTAAGTTCATTAGCCAGCCATTTTCGTCGAAAACTACGCAAATTACGGTAGTTCCAAAATTTTGAAATTTTTTTTTTCAAATTTCAGAATTCTTATTTTTATATTACTTTAGATTGGGTTAATACAAACAACTTTCCTCTAGAACATTTTTTCATAGAAAGTCAAATTTCGAAGTTATAGGCTCTTAAACAGTATAAAAATACTTAAAAATCCTAAAATAAGGGTAAAAATCAAAATTTTTCAATGAGAAAAAAATTATTACATTAATTCCCACATATTCTGACCCCATTGTACTAAAAAACGCTCACATTAGCAAAAAACTAGTATTTTACGGAAAAACCACCGTATATATATATCTATTTTATCATTTTTTAACAAAAAATCCATATTCCGACTATTATAAAAACATGTAGTTTAGAATAAAACAAATATTTTCAAAAAACTTTTTTTTAAATTTATTGTTATTAAAAATATTTAATTTTGAAATTTACAATCATGTAAATGTTTTTGTTTAAAGAAGTGAACAATTTCGTGTAGACATTGTAAATGACATTAATTTATTGTGAAATTTTTTTTACTATTAATTTTTTTATATTTGTTGTATTTTTTAGTTAATGCAAAAAATAATTAAAATTTTTAAAAATGTTTAAAATTTTGATTGGTTTTGTTGTAAACTATTGATTTTAATAAATTTTTAAAAATTTAGTAAATCAATGAAATTTTTTAATACATTTGGTCTGGTCGGACCCCGTTATTATTCATTATTTTATTAGTTTATATAGTTTTTTGTTCCACAGACTTACTTTATTAGCATATTGTAATATCGTCATATTTTTCTGTAAAAGAAGTTTGATGTTTATTGCAGACGTATATGTAAAATATTTTATATATATTCTGGTTTCGTTTCTTTCGCCTTTGCAGTATCATTCGAATGACAAGTCTGTTACTGATGAATACGTTTTATATCTACAGCACCTGAATTTCAGTTTACTGTGTTCTACAGTATAACAAGATTTGAGTCTAGATGTTTATTTCATAAACATTTTGCTTCCTCTTTATTAGGATCGTCAAAAAAAATTTGCTTCCTTCTGGTGTTTTCATAATTTTTGTTAAACGTAAAAATCAATTCCTTTTTATGTTCATCTAAAAAATTTGCTTCCTCCTGCGAAGTTTTTTTAATTTACAATCCTGCAATCGTTTTTATTTAGAAGTGAGAACATTTTTTTGTAATCATTGTATGTTTTATTATTTTATTGTATACGGCATATTAGTTATTAATTGTTTCATATTTGTTTTATATCATAAAAATAATTAATATCTCAAAATGCTTTCACAGTAAATTAATTAAACACACACTGATTACACGAAATTGTTCATTCTTTTAAATAAAAATATTTGTATAATTGTTAATTTAAAAATTACACATTGTTAATAACAATTTTGTAAACAATAATTTGATTTATTTGTGTTCACACCCTCCCCCCATATTGCAATTTAATTCATAAGAAGTGTATTTATTAGTCTCTTCTAAATTCTAATACTTTTAGATTATTATAGCTTCTTCAGCAAATCATGTTTCTGCTAAAAGAGTTAGTAATTAAATATAATTTCACAATTTTACTCATAGACACCAAAAATAAACATTTAAGTCTACTTAATCTCGCAATCATAACAAAAAACATGTGACGAGAATGTAATCCTTAAAGTCGTAGTAACTTTAAGAAAAAGAAATGTTTTTTTGAAACATTTAATTTGAAACAGGAATAAGAATTCATATAATGAACAACAGTCGAAGAACACATCGCGAGCGAAGCGAGCTAATTGCGCGCAACAACACACGGAGCGCGACGAGCGATATTCGCGCGCCCCGCGGCGCGCCGAAACTTGCGAGCCTACCGCGCGGAGCGCGGGCAGATTTTTTAATTTACTTTTATGCAAATACGTGGTCAAATATTGACGTCGTACATTTTATAAAAAATAAAAATATTATACAAGATTTAAGTCGCAAGGTGCATTCATAAATTGGTATTGATAAATATAGGTTCGAGTCCTCTTAACCCATTAACGCCCACCAGGACGCAAAATGTAGCATGATTTCACGGCACTTATTTTGTATTAAATAATTAGTTAAAAAATTTAGGAAATACCATTTTTGACGTAAAATTTATTGTTCTTTCGGAATATGAAGCTAAAATTTGTTTATAACTATTTCAAAGGAATTTATAACAATTTTAATGCAAAAAAAACACTTTTTTACAGAAATTTTTTTTTCAATTGTTATTTTGACATGGAAAATTAAAGTATCTGGTCTCACAAGGACAAAATATCGCGTCCTCGAACCCTCAGCTACAAGAAACCATAATTACTTTTTATGAAATTTAAGATGGCGGATTTGAAAATGGCCATTTTTTCAAAATGCAAAAGGCCGAAAAAAATGTCGGACAATTTCTTAAAAAGTGATTAGATTTGCTTGCAAATGGTTACTCGGGGGTTTTAAGGTCGCTGATCACGAATCTGATATTATTTTTTTTAATTAAAAAAAAGTTACTATATTTACTTGAAAATGATTACTCAGGGATTTTTGGGGTCGCTTATTACGAATCTGATGTCACTTTTTAAACATTCAAAATGGTGGATCCAATATGGCGGACATTTTTTTAAAAAGTTTTGTTAAAGAACAAAAACACAGAAGACGTTTTAGAATTTAAACAGTGGTGGCCAAAATTGTACAAAAAAGTTGATTGTCCAACGAATCTTACGGAAAAATGTCTCGAAAGATAAAAAGGTGACATTTTCTAGCGTTTCTTATATGAGCTTTTACTACGATCATACTAAGTTGGGAATTGTCATAACAGAAGAAAATATCCATTGTGTAAAAAAACACACATTTGTGTTCAAAAAGAACAACAATTGCGTAATATCACTGCCTTCGACCAAAGCCTATAGCAGTTTGAAAATCACTATTAACGAAAATAACGTTAATGATTTGATGAAAGTAGTAGAAAGCATTTTAGTTTACGACAAAATATATAAGTCGCCAACGATCAACAGAGGGAGAAGAATATGTTTTATTTAACATTAACTGTCAAATTCACAACGACAAAGAAATAAGTGATATTAGTTAAGAAAATGTTAAAAATGTATTAAATGTTTAATAAAAAAATGTGTATTGTTCATAAAATAGAAATATAATTTCATTATATTTAATATTTTTTATAAATTTTACTAAATATATATATATAATAAAATTGTGATACTTGACTTACTATTATTCATTTTTCGTGTTTTTCATTTCGTTTTGTGCAGAAACAGCATAAGTCCAAAAGTTAATTAATTAATTTATTCCTTATAGTAATTAGACAATAAATCAGTCATATTGGATTTTTCAACTTATAGGTTAGTAGTATATAATGCAAACAGCAGAATTTAAAAACATCTCAAGATTTACAAGAAAAACAGTTTTTATTGATTCCTGAACAATTCCGATTTAAGGACTTATGCTGTTTCTTTACAAAACGCTTCAATTATATACAATATGAAACAATTATTTTAAAAAAATAACTGACCAATCAGGAGCGAAAATTTATTACTTCCTTTTGAGAAAAGGTTTTGGTGGACCCTGAAGGTCCAGGATGCAGGAAAACGCCGAAAAATATAAAGTTAGTATATAACTAAGTCTAGGCTGCGAAAGACTTGTTATATTTAACGGATAATTTATTGTATGTATTTATTTACAAATAAATAAACTGTTATAACAATTTAATTATACAATTAAATTAATGTGTGTTTTATTTTATTAACGAGACCCGTTACAATTTTCGCGATCCTGTCAGGATCCACAGAACGATTTCGCGGATTCAAATACTGTGTGATCTTTGAAGTGAACCTGTGAAGTGTAGGTTCACAAAAGAATTAGAAAAACAAACCTTTATTAAGGGTCAGTGAAAATTAAGTGCAACACAGAAAAATACGTTTTTATTGTGACACTTAAGTGAAAAAACGAAAGCAAAAATATATAATTTTGTCAATTATAAAAGTTTGGAACATTTAACTCTTGAGAAAATTCAAACAGTGAAATTTAAACAAAAATTAATTGTGATTTAAAATAAAATTGTGCCATTTTTTAAATTTAAGATTAATACAACAACAAAATATTTTGTGCGTCAAAATTAATTTTTTTGGACAGTGAAATCTAAAAAGAAGGAAAAGAAAAATTTAGTTTTCTCGTTTGAAAGAAAGGAATTTTCCTAACGGTATTGTGTATGCCGCGCAACAGTGTCTAGCCACGTAGCATTTTCAACTCCAAAGGGGATTGTATATGCTACACAGCAGTGCCTAGCCACGCAGCATTTTCCAACTCGCCAACGTCACCCTGTCAACGTTGCAGAGCCGCCGCCAGTAAGGACCACCAACTGCGTTAAACTTCCTTCGTATAGAATTTCCATCTTTTGTAATAAGCGAAGGTATATGTTTATTGTTTTGTCAACATAGGCGAAAAGAAAAAAACTCTTTTTAATTTAAATAATCAACTGAATATTAAAATCTTTTATTAATTATTTACGTTAAATATATATAAAATTATTTACAATAATATTAAGCTGGTATTTAAATCATATTTCCGTTATCTCCGCCTAACTCCATCCCCTTGCACTGCCAATACTGAGACTGAATTTTTGACTGACACTATTGTAGAGACATATATTAAAAAGGCAAAATCATTAGAAAACACAGACGTCAATGCATTACAGCAAATTATCGGACAACTAACGTTAGTACTTGGGAAAATAGACGCAGTAGAAAAAAACATCGGCATGTTAAACGAAGGAAACATAAAAAGAGCGGACGAGATAAAAGTATTGGCTCGACGAGGCGGTCACCTTTTAACAGAAGACGAAGGGACACCTGGGGTAGATTAAGAAGATACGACGTCAGACGAAGAGGAAAATGACAATTAGAATTTTGTAGAAGCATCAACAGTTAAAGAATCTTTACATAGGGCTGAAAATTCAAGCGGGTTACCTGTCACATACCTTGCTAGCAATCTCACTTCTGACGTTACCCCACCATTTTCAACACAGCAAGGTGCTCACGCCCTCCCGAACCGTCAACAGAACCACGCTACATGTCTCTCCCCTGCTAAAGATTTCATCAGAACTATAGAAATTCTAAATGGACGGGACGATATGGGTGTACAAGATTTTATTAGAAGTATAAAAAGGGCCCGGCGTGATTGTTTTGAACCTAATTTGTTATTAAGATTCATAATTACAGAAAAAATTATTGATCACGCGAAAAGAGCAATAAGATATGTAAATATAGAGAGTTATGAAGATCTTTATGATGCCCTAAAATCAAATCTATCCTCTTCCTGCTCTATTGAATTATGTCGGAGTAGATTGGAAAACTGTCGTCATGGGAATGACACAGTACAATCTTACAACTTGAAGTACAGACAACTGCTCAACGAGTTAAATTATGCTATCCAAGGAGAGCATACCCAACGTATGGAGAGGAACGTTGCTATAAAAATAGAGGAACGTGTAGCAACCAAAAGATATATAATGAACCTGCGCGATGAAATTAATATACAATTAATAATCAATCAATCCCTAGGAATGCTATTCCCATGTCACGTCCTAGTTTTGCAAATTGAAATCAATCTCAAAGATTTGCTCCTCAGTCAAATTCCTATTCCGGGACCCAAACTAATAGACCACTAGCAGTTAACAACGTTCCAAATCACAGCATATCCTTACAACAAAGGGCTCAGATGACATGCTTTAATTGTAAACAAATTGGTCATATGCAAAATCAATGTCCTAATCCTAGACATAAACAGGATTTCATCAAAAGTCAAAACATGAAGAGACCTCCCCAACGAGTATATACAATACAAAACCAAGAAGAGGAAATGGCAAACAATCGTCAAATCTACAGTACAAATGAAGAGAATCAAGAGAAAGTGATAAATCAGAACGAGTATCCACTATATCCGGAAGAAGATTATAATCAGCAATCATCAAAGGAAACGGGGTTTCTCTCATTCTCTCCCGTTCTTTTTTATTCTCTTATTAGAGTGTTGTAGTTTCATAAAACAATTTTTTTATTTATATTATTAGAAATATTACTGCAATTTCTGATGTTTCTATTTACCCTAAATTTTTTGTTTTAGGGGTAAATAGAAACAGTTTCCTATTTTTAATTAAAGTTTGCAAATTGATCAAATTAAAGATGATTTTTAATGTAGGATTAAGGGGGCAATCGCAGTTGTAACGTCAAAAAATAGACATTTTTTCAACAAAAAAATTTCTTGTAAACCATTAAACTTTTTTTAAAAATAGATTTTTTTCTAGAAGTACATCATATAGATTTGAGTTAACAAAAAAAGATATTAAAAATATTAAGAAGTTCCAAAGTTATGTACCATTAAAGTAACGTCCTTCGATAAAACAGAGTTTTGCGGTGACCAAAACTATGGAAATCTGATTAGTCCGAAATTAAAAATCGAAACGAATTTACTTTTATTGAAAGATCATTATCTAGTACTCAATCGAAGGATTTAGAAGGAAAAAAATATTTTAAAAAATGGCGATCTGTCAAAGTTGAACCTTCGATTTTTTTCTTTTTTCGTCAACTTTGTCAGGTCGCCATTTTTTCAAATATTTTTTTCTTGTTAAATTCTTCGGTTAAGTACTAGATAATTTTTCAATAAAAGTAAATTCGTTTCGATTTTTAATTTCGGACTAATTAGAATTTGCTGCTAATTGACAAACGGAAAACGGGAAAATGCTTAAAACTTGTTGGGGATGATCTAAGATTCAAGGTTTAAGGCCGTATTTATTTTTTAATTTTTAATTTAACTAAAATAACTACTGTTTCGATTTACCCCATCTGACCCTACCCCCCATGGTTTTCACAATATTTGATCTATTATACTACAGTTTTTTTATTTGATGTCTTTTCATGTGTAGATTTTATGAAAAATATACCGAACATTATTGGATTTGATTTTTAATTTTTTCAGTGAAAAACTCAAATTTTAAAAAAATTTCATCAAAAATGCTTGTCTTTAACCCTAGCGCTCAAATTTTTTTACTTAGAGGTATAATACAAGGTTTTTAAATAAAATCTGAAAAGGAGAGAAGGGGTGGCCCACTTGAGAAAGAATGCCTTATATATTTTTTTTTAAATATTCTAATAAAGAAATATTAAAAAATTTTATTGTTTTATTAATTAATTATTAAATCTGATTTTGTTTTATATTTTTAAAAAACATTAACTTCAAGTTGAATTGGAATTGATCTATATATTTTTTAATAAAAAAATTAGAAGTTTTCATTGAGGGTACGGAACCCTCGGTTTTAGTACGAGTTCTACTCGCACTTGTCTGGTTATTTAAATGTTTTTAAACATGAAGTGAGTGAATTTAAAATATTCGAAAGAGTAGGTAAGTAACAAAATTTTAATTTAGAAAAAGGATTAAAAAGGACTTACCAAAATAGCTCATTTTACTCTGTGGAAGATTATATTTCCAATAATCCAAAACGTGAAATTTTTAGTTTTTCAAATTTTAATACAGGCATTCGTATGAGGGAAATCCGAAAAAAATTCAAAATGGCGGACATAAAAAGGCGTCTAAAATGTATTTTTATTTACCATATGTTTCCTTGTTCCCGTATTTACATTCATGCTATGTTGGTTTTCAAGATCCAGTCTCATTGTTTCGTAAAACAGAAGACGTTAACTAATTAAAATTCTCTATTAGAATAATTTTCATTGAAACGGAAGTTACTATTGGGTAAAGATGGGTAAATGGTCTAAGTATTCAAAAAAGTATTAAAAAATGGAAAAAAGAGAGTGAATTGAAAGGTAATTATATAATTATAAACTAAAAAAGTGTTTCTCTCTTTTGGAAGGGTTAACATAAATTAACATTAGAAACTTGCCTATGTATTGTCAACGGTAACAAATTAATAATTCCATAATTATATTATTGTACAATCCACTGTCTATTAAATTTTAACTAATTGAAAATATTATTGCTTAATAACAAAACGTAATGTATTTCTATTTAAACTAGTTAGAAAAAACCCAGACGTAGACAGTGATCCTGAACACAAAAAAGCTATGTGCAAAGTATGCGAAATGAAATTGAGGGCTCATCATAATGATTTATTAAAACACGCAAATACTGTGCGTCACAGACAAAACGCTTAAAATTTAATACAAAACTTCAGCCAACCCTTGAAAATAAGGGGTATTCTGTTATGTGAAATAAGGCAAAGAATACAGATTTACGTTTGACAGTATATATAGCAACACATTCGGTTGTAAAAAGTATGGATCATTTAGGAGAACTTTTAAAAATTTTAGGCAAAGGATCATGTTTGGAAAATATTAATATGCATAGAGCGAAATGCTCTAAGTTAATTTTAAACGTTATTGCCCCTGCAATGCTAAGCGAATTAATCGAGGATATTGGAAACCAAAGCTTTTCCTTAATAATGGATGAGTCTACAGATATTAAATAGAAAAGGCGACTGGTAAAATTCTTTTTCGACGAAACAATTGGGTACTTGAAAGAAGTAGGATTAAACGTTGAAAACTGTATTTGAATTGAGAGTGATAACGCGTCAAATATGATTGGCAGTCGGAACGGATTTTTTCATTACTTTACCGAATTAGTACTAAGAGCGCAATTAATTAATTAATTACACATGTCATTCTACACACCTGTGTGGATCAAAAGCAACTTCCAGCTGATCTAGAATTTTTAGACCGTGAATCCCACAATTGGTTTTCGAAAAGCGCTTTAAGGCGTTCGCAATACGAAGCTTTGTACACGGTAATCAACGACGGTGTTATGCCTAAGAATTTAACTACAATTTTTAAATAAAAAAGTTTAAGATTTTTTGTTTGTTTTAGGTTACTAAGTTTTTGGTAGACTTGCGTGTGCTGTTCGTTTCATTTATAATGAGAATTATTAAGCCGGAATATATCAAAATAAACAAGAACGGCCAATTTTTCTCAGGGCAAAACTTTCAGGATTTAAAAAGTGCGTCAGACAATAACTATTCATCTTGGAAGGATTAATCTGCCCATGGAAAAAAAGGAAGTTAAACAACGTTGTTTAAACTATTTATCCGTATTATGCAAGAAACTCGTTTATCGTTTGCCAAACAACATGCATCACTTCGAAAATATTCGATATTTTACTCCAGAAGAAAGCTTGAAACCCGTGAACAGGGTTGATTTTTTCAAGTTACCATTACAATTAGCTGGTAAATGTTTATACATATAATAATAAAAAATATAAATTTTTAATCATAATAATGAGCGATTCCACGTAATGTAATCAAGGGGTCTTTTGGTTTAATGTTTATTTTACTAATTTTTTACTCTTAAACAATTAAACATACAAATTTGACAAAGTAGATTTTGGAAAGGTTTTTTCATTCTCTTTCGATTGGAAATAAGCATTAAAAAAAATTTGATCCAAAAAAATTAAAATTAAAAATAAATTTAAATTTTTTGGGGTGAGAGATACGATTCTTTTAAAACGAAAGCTGAGGTTTTTCACTAAAAGGACATATAAATAAAAAAGTGGGACTAGAATGTTTAAACATTGAAAAAAGAGTTTTATACTCACAGGAGCGCTCTAAACCCGGTTTTTAGCTTCGTTTAAGAGAAAATTCTTTTTTTCCATGTTTAAACATTCTAGTCCCACTTTTCATTTATATGTTCTTTTAGTAAAAAACCTCAGCTTTCGTTTAAAAAAATCGTATCTCTCCCCCCCAAAAATTAAAATTTATTTTTAATTTTGTTTTTTTTTGAAATTATTATTATTTTTTTAAATGCTTATTTCCAATCAAAAGAACATAAAAAAATCTTTCCAATATGTACTTTGTTAAATTTGTATGTTTAATTGTTTAAGAGTAAAAAATTATTGAAATAAGCATTGTACTGAAAAACACAAAAGTTTAACCTACTCCCCCTCGGAAAAAAATATTTTTACGAAAAATTACTATCTATTAATACTACAAAAGCTCCAAGTTTTGCTACGATTGGAGAAAAATTTTTCTCCACCTTGATCACTTGACATGGAATCGCTCCAATATATTTTAATTAACTTTTTTCAGATCCTAATGTAGACTTCGATTTTCTCCAAACCCAATGGGACCAACTTATTTTAGTGGATTTAAGAAACCATTTTAATAGGGAAATTCCAGTTGATTCAGTAGAATTATCAATTATGTTATTAATGGCTATTATGCGAATGCGATTGAGATTTGGGACCATGCAGGAATGCTGCAATACTTTTCAACCCACTGCAAGAATGTACCAACTGTTTACGTCCCAAATGTACGTTTCACTTATCTAGGCTCCTAATAGAAGTAATAGTAATCAGGAAGAACTTTCGTATTTCGAAACATTGGAGTTATTTGCCGATAAAAATAATCTTTTATCCATTGAATACAATGTAAAATGTTTATTTTAAAACATGTTTCATTTTTTCATTTATAAAATATTTTGGAACTCGATTCGAAAGAGCGATTTTTGGTCAATAAGAAATTACTATTGCGGGATTTTTTCTGTAGAGTTTTTGTTAAAATATAGTGTCAAACTTTGGGACAAAAAATTGTACATTTGGATTTTAATGGATTAAGGAGAAAATAGATTCTTTTAAATCAAAACTATTAAAAATTATAACAAATTTTAATTATTACCTCATTTTTCACTGTAAATTAATTTACTTCACTGATTTGAATTAATCGGGGAAGTATTTCAAATAATCTAATTTTTAATTTACTTTTACTTTGAATAACATCTATTTTGTTAATACGGTGACTGACTGATGATACTGAGAATATGTTTTTAAATAGGAAACCAGTTGAAAATAATTAACGTTATGATGTCATTAATAAAATAAATTTCCTGATGGCAGCAGGTAATAACCTGTTTTTTTAATAAATTTATACATTCGTCACCTCGTGTGAACAACTTTTTACGTCTCGCTCGTGTTTCCAAGCGTTGGTCCCACCGACACTCAACATGTTTCATGAATATGCAAAGCTTTTCCTGTCTTCCACCTAACAGATGCCTTATGAGTACGTATCGCCAAGAGATACCGTATAGGTAAGCGTTACGAGCGTGCGTTGCTCCCAATTTGTCACACACCGTGGCATTATCTCATTTTGTTTAATAAAGTAATATTACGCGTCGAGGAATATCGCGCACGACGGGCGATTTACTTTTTTTTTACTCCCTTATTCCACGCTGCAATTATGCAACATGTTCATTAATTGCACGGCGCTTACAGGCACAGAGCTCACATGTGAATAACGAGAGGCGGATTTATTGCTCTCTTCAAAGAGTCGCTAAAAATGTTGGATGACGATGAAATTGACTGAAAAATGAAATATCTGATTTATCGATCAATTTCGTAATTATTCTTTATGGCCTTGTCAAAAATATCTACAGTGAAGATCATACATATTGCTGTAATTAATTTTAGTTTTTTTCTACATGTAAGTTGTTGTTTACCCATAAACTCTGGTTTCACTAATTAATGTAAAAGTCGTCAATGTTTCGATGGAAAAATTTATTTCTTATCTCTTTCAGTTTTTTTTGTATTTACAATCAAAATAATCTTATAAGTTATTCTACATTTCTATCATTGAAGTATATAAAAAGTTTCGAATGTTGTATATTCTTTTAAAAAGGATTTTATTTACTCTTTGTTTTCAGGATGGTAGAGGTTTTGTTTCAGACGCATCCTCTATTTGAAGGAGATTGGAATAAGTACGAAAAACACATGGTAAGTCGACCTCTCGGTCATATAATCCCCGTTATCCTTATGTACCGCTTGTCGAGTAAATACATCCTTTATCGACATTGTATTACGATAACGCCCGATCAAGGAATAAATGGACAAGGCTCGGTAAATAACATAACGTTTGTTAGCGCGACTGTTTGCGCCTACGCCACCTGTGACCTTCAATATTCCGATTTATCACAGTGCCAACCGCATTCTAACACTTGCAAACCTTTTTCTCTAATTATTTATTTTCACCTTTAAGAATGAAATAATATTGCTAAATGACTGGTTAGGATGCACCTGCTTATCCTAACGTAAACAAGCTTTTATCACACAAATCCTTAGGTTATAAGTTCTTTAAAAATCTATTTTAATTACGAAATAAAATTAATTAGTTCTAAGTGAATAATCTAAATTATTTTAAGATCGCGCATAAATGAGTTCTAGATCCAAGAAATCTCCATTAACTCACGCATTGATTTGCGCAGAGATACATGTTTCCACAATAATTAAAGCAAATACATATGGGCGAATCTCTGGAACTTTTAACCTTTATGTCCCTCACATTATTTTCACTTAAACAGTCTAAATATGAAAACTAATGATTTTTAAATATTTACATGTTTTTAAAAAGAAAATAAGGATTACGATTTAACCATTGATATAAATTATTTTGTTTTTTATTAAAGGTGAAAGAATTTAAACAATTATTCCGAATCAAATCTCTCAAAAATAAATTTCTTGAGTAAGCACTAGATTTCGTTATGAAAATACAATATATTTTTCATATGTATCGACAGCGCAGCCGTCCTAATACAGAAACCTGCTTTTTCTGAAAATCATCTTTTCGAAATTAATTAATAATTTCAAAATTATCAAAGAACTCAGAAAAAATTGGTTAGCATGGTGGGATACGAGCCAACGACCTTTCTATTGCCGGTAGACTGCTCTGACCACTGAGCTAAAGCTATTGTCTACCGGCAATAGAAAGGTCGTGGGCTCGTATCCCACCATGCTAACCAATTTTTTCTGAGTTCTTTGATAATTTTGAAATTATTAATTAATTTCGAAAAAATGATTTTCAGAAAAAGCAGGTTTCTGTATTAGGACCCCAGAAACCCTAAAGTATTAATTTTCATGAGTTTATCTTTAAACTTTTAAAATATGTTCGCACAGACTGAATTCACCTCTTTGAATTTTCAAAATATGACATCGAATTTGTAATCAGAGACCTAATCAGAGAGTTAAAACTCGTCCTCTCTATTGAAAACACCATTTTTTAATTTTTAAAATCTGACATCAGACTCGTCATCAGCGACACCGAAAAACCCCGAGTAACGAAATTGTCATAAATTTGATCGATTTTGAAAAAAACTTGTCCGCCATTTTCGATCTACCATTTTGAAATTTTGATATTTGACATTGTATTCGAATTGATCAACTCTAGAATTTCTTGATGTGTGATTTTAGTAACTTTAGCACTTAACTTAATTTTACTATTTGCATGTTTGCTGCAAATAATGAAAAGTATACTAAAAATGGCAACGTAGTTTCGTTCACTAAATGTGGTGTAGAATTTTCATTTTTAATTCAATCAAGGTCCACAAAGTCTCAAAAGTTTCTCAATGGAATAAGCTATCAATAAAAAATTTAAAACCTAAATATTTTCTACTGTTTGTTGTGAAAAAATTATTAAAAGTTAGTCAAGTGTCTAAAAAACATCAAAATTTCCATGAAATTTGATTTTAAATTGACTGTAGCTCTCTCAATTTTCATTCAATTTTTTTCTGTAATATATGGATTAAAAGATAATTTAATTACCTTTCTAACGACTTTCTATTCATCATTTTTGGACTAGTTGATTTTCCTACAGGTAAATTTAAGTGCCGTCGCTCCTCAAAAATACAAAATTTGAAGCTACAAAAAAACTACACGAGTGAAAAAATTAAAACTATGATTTTCTTACTCAGAAAACACCTACTAATCGAAAAAAAATGTTTTGTTCGATTGGCAAAAAAAAGTTTTTAATTTGTAAACCTGTGATATTAATACTACCGAATGATAAATTCACTTTCTTCAATTATTTTGTTTATTGCTTCCTCATACTGAGGAAGTATTGTAATACCAAAATTTTTCAGGTTCGATTTTTTAACATATCTTTATGTTATTTGACCTTAGGAGTTCAAAAATGACATTTTTACAAAATGTCATTCCGTATGTGTGTGGTGTGTGTGTGTGTGTGTGTAAACATCACATTTTCATAAATATCTGAATTTTTTTTTAAATTGTAGGTCTCATCTGCGGATATAAAATGAGAGTACTTTGATATAGATTAATAAAGTTTTACTATTTATTTTTTTGATTTTTAATTTTTCAAAAAAACCTTTTTTGCCCATAACTTTAAAAAAATGTTAGGACACCTATAAATGTTTTTTTCTAATTTTTTAAAGTTTTTTTTAGACGCATCTTTTGAGCCCAAAATGAACATTTTTCGTTCATATTCACCAGAGATATTAAACTTTTAAAAATCAAAAATTTTAGAAAATCATACTTTTTTGAGAATATTGTTGAAAAATGTAAAAATAACATTAAAACAATAGTTACCAACTTGTAGAACATTAAAAACCCTTCAATTGACTTATTTTTGAAGCTATTTCGATTTGAAATAAAGAAGTTATTGATATTTTAAAAAACAGAAATTGTGAAAAAAAAATTTTCATGTAAAAGTATTAAATAAAGAGAAAAAAAAATGCAGCACTTAAGAATAATTGTTCTAAATTTATACTTTATTGTTATTAACATCTCTATGAGGAAGCAAAGTGTTTATGAAATAAACACAACAAGATTTACGAAAACGAATGAAATGAGTACCTAAATTATAACAAAAATTTATAACTTGGCAGCAGTTTTTTCTATGTTTTTCTTTATTAAAGTTCACAATACCATGATTTTGTAAGTGTCACGTTCATTTTTTCTAAAAGTATTTTAACTGTTTAAAAAAGAATTTTTTGGAAAACACGTTTTTTACTGTTATAAACTATTTAAGAATATCTTAAGAACTCCATAAACAAACTTAAGAAAAATAAAACGTAAAAATTATAAAAGATATAATCTTCTATAAAGTGTCCCTCAGTTTTTGTGTCGCTGGTCAAATCAAAATTATATTTTTACGTGGATATTCAAATTGTCGCTCGTCAAATATGTCGCTTGGTCAAATCAATCGTTTTCCAATCAATCTGATGTTTCCCATTTATTTTTTCCATGTTATTTATCACGAAGTAACCAAAAATGTAATAAAAAGTGACAAAATGAGTTAATGTTTTTTCAAAGTTATATTAAAATCCTCAATATTTTTTCAAAATAATTTAGCCAATCAAATAATTAGAAAAGTTCATGTTACTAATTCAAATAATTATACGTAAAAAATTTTCATTAATTTTTTTTTATTGTAATGTTGTCCTTATTAGTTGTATTAGACGTTTATTATATTTATTTTCATGTTTTATTATGTTTTTGTGATACTGAAAAATAACTTACTTAAGTGTAAGAGATAAAATGTTTATGTATATTTTGTTACAGATTTAGATAACCTAACATTATTTTCTTTCCAAAAATTTATATTTTAAAATAGAAGGCAACCAAATACTGGTTGTACAATAATAAAAATGAAATCTATTTTGGTCGAAGATGTAATACTAAAAATATCAAAATTGTGCACACAAAATTTTTTTTTTTAATTTAAATTCAAATGTTAAACTTTCCAGAGATTTGCCCATATAGGCTAAAAAATTCCTCATCTCCTGATTAAATTTGATGCAACTTGAAATTTTCAGGTGAAAAAATCATTTAGT
The DNA here is from genome assembly GCA_032872475.1 of Leptopilina myrica (nomen nudum). NCBI lineage: Eukaryota > Metazoa > Arthropoda > Insecta > Hymenoptera > Figitidae > Leptopilina > Leptopilina myrica (nomen nudum). The sequence continues at coordinate 30,903,355 of CM065464.1, forward strand.
TGAGGGGTTACATACCTATTTGGGACTTGAAAAATCAAAAAAAATTTATTGCTAATTTTAAAAGTATATATTTTTGAGAATGTTCTCTCAAATTTTCATTGAAATCGGTGCATTAGAACCGAAGTTATTGAAATTTTTAGCGCTGTACTCCTCAGAGGTCAGAACTGAACTTTAAACTCTATTATCTCTGAATCGTATTTTTTTAAACTACTGTTACGGTGTGCATGATTTCTCCAAAACCGCTAAAGCGATCAACTCGAAATTTACAGGGTTTATAGATATTAGCTAGTTCGTTAACAAAGGAATTTTAATTTGTACCAAAATTTTTATTTTTTACTGTCAAAAAACCAGTTTTTAACAACTTAAAAATTTGAATTTTGCTGAAAATCATTAGCCATTTCTAGAAAAAAAAAATTTTCTTTAACCCTTCATTCACAAACCAGATAGCATAATAAACTAACAAATTTTTCTTTACTTTTGATTTGATTTGTTCCCGTTTTATCGTGCACACCACAAGCTACCTTAAAATAAAAGTGTTTTGGTAAAAGAGCTACAGTTTCCACAAATGTTAATATTTTTTAGGTTTAAAGTAGCTAAAATTTCATTACAACATGTACTATCAGGTATAATGTACATTATTTCATTAAATGTACATTATTTCATCATCTTACTAATTTGTCGACCGAGTGATAGCATCATTAATATATATATTATTTCATTAAAGTTTTAATAAGAACTATAAAAACAATTATGAAAATAACTCTTTTTTTGGGGTCGAAAAGGTTTGTAACCCCTTAACCAAATGAAAAATATTAACGTAAATGTTTGTATTCTAAGACAGAATAAAAATTTTCAATTCAGAATATTATTCAGTTTAATATATAGAATAAGTCGGGGAGAGATAACCATAGTTTTTTTTAAGAATGGTAAAAATTATAAAAAAGCTGTTTTTGTATAAACTTATACTAAAAATAAAACACTTAACCTCAAAATGACGAAAAATAAAATATTTTCATAAAAATAATCTTAAAACTTACATTTTTCGAAAAGTGTATTTGGATATCTCTTCGGGAATGATTGTTCTGATTATTTTGCTTCCTCGTAAGGAAGCTTTGTAGTCGTTTAATTTATAAAATTTTTAAAAATCCTTCAAATAAATTTTCTTTTATATAGGACTATGTTATTTAAGACTCTGAACAATTGTCCGGATGTATGTATGTGTGAGTGTGTGTGTGGATCCCATTTTTTGTGAACACGATAACTCGAAGAGGTTTCAACAAATTCGGCTAAAAATTGCTAGGCATATTTATTATAAAAATATCTCGAAATGGATTGATACACATTACAAAATCTATTAAAAAATTTTTTTTACTCTTTTTCAAAAAATTTTTTTTTAATTTAGTATTGAAGTTAATATATAATAAAATATTATTCTTTGCATCAAGACGAATCGATTGGTAAGTATAAATTGTATGAGAGTTTATAGAGTTAATGACAATTAAAGCAGAAAAATTGCCCTTTTTTATAAAAAATTCAGTTCTTTCATCAAAATTATATCCCAGTACAATAAAAATTTACTAATTTAAAAAAAAAATCTTATCCGTTGCATTAAAACGGATCGATTGGTATATATAAAGTATATTTTGTATTTGAATTTATAGAATTAAACATAATTAAAACCAAAAATTCGCACTTTTATTAGAAATTGATTTCAATCTGTAATGTAATATTTGGGGAAAGAGTAAGCGTATGAGTGGGGAGCCGAGAAACACCAATAGATTACGGATCGTTAGAAGAAGACAATTAATCAGAGCTTTGTCGACCGGTCTCGCGATCACCTGTAATTTATATTTCCTGACAAAATATAATAGTTTATTAAAAGTTCGTGTTTTATTTATTGTAATTCTCCTAAGGATGGTAATTTGAACCCCTTTACACTTCTTAAAAATCATGTTGCCTTATAATAAAATGTAACTCTTGACTTAAAAACAAACTAAAAATCTTCATTTCATCAAGACGAATCGATTGATGTATGAATAGAATATATTTTATTAGCATTAATAGAATTAAATAAAATGAAAAAATTCCTTTTATTATTAAACATTTTTTCTGTTTTTTTAAATTCTTTTTTAAATTCAGTTTTTTTTAGAACAACAATATGGAATATGTTTAAAAAATTTTTTATGATTAATGCTTCCTCTACGAGAAAGCAAAATGTTCATGTAATGCACATCTTAATTCACAACTTGTTTATTTTCTTTTTGTTGCATTTTGAACATTTCCCACATAACACAACATTTCGCAGAAAGTTTGCAGGGAGTTCGCAATGCGAAGTTCGAGAGTTCGCATTGCGAACTTCAGGCGAAAACTAAATGTCCGACCTTTTGTGAGTTCGCACAGCGAAGTTCGCTGAAAAGATTAGATAGGTTATAGATGTAAATTTGCTCAAAAAAATAAGACAAATATTTGTTAAATAATAAAAATAATTTTATAATAAAAGAAAAAAATTTATTTTGCTTATTTTATTATTTCATTATTATTCTAATTCATTTTAGAAAGTTATGAATTTTGGAAAAAGTTTTTTTTATTGTGAAAATTTTTTTAACGTTTCAGCTTTTCAGCGGGGATTTAGTTTTCGCCTAAAATTCGCACGGAGTTTGCAATGCCAACTCTCGAACTTCGCATTGCGAACTCCCTGCGAAATGTTGTGTTATGAGGGTTATTATGAAATTAAGTGCAGTTTTTATGTAGCCAAAAATGTTAATTACTACACTGAATCCAAGGTTCAATCAGTGTTATTTGATTGTAACTCTACAATCTACAAATAGATATCTACCTCTTATTTTAATTCGATTATAGGGATTAGACGATTACAAAAAGATCCGTACCGGACGCTATGCTCTCCAGTGCTGCTCCAAACCTCGACAAAGATTGCGTGAAAGGTGGTGCATTCCAGATGTAGGGTTCGACTGCTTGAAAAAAATTGTTTATAGCTTGTTTCGTCTTCAACTATCAGCTGAGCCGCTGGAAAGTAAAACCACACATAAAATTTCCACAGGCGTTTCAGTTGGCCCCTGATGGTTAAAAATTGATGGTCATTAAAAAAAATTTAATTACTTTCTTATTAGAAATTGAATTTTGCATCCTTCTTCTTCTATAAAAAAATTGATAACTCTTACCTTTTTCGAGAAAAATTCCAAAAAACTGAATTTTTCAAAAACTCATTTTTAAATGAATTTTTCACTTCAACTCGCTCTAAAACAAAAAGTTATTAATATTTTTTAATAATATTTAGAGGGAATATAGTTTAAACTATCCTCAAGACAACAAACTTTGTCATAAAGTTGAATATTTTATGTAAAAAAAGTTATACATTTTTTTCAAACATAGTGTCAAAATAATTATTTTCAATGTTCGAGGGCTTCGTTTATCTAAAAAATTTTTAGTGATCAAAAACTTCAAGTGAAGAAAATGTTCATTAAGGTATAATAAATATTTTTGCCAAATAGTTTTACTCTTGGAAAAACAGTTTAGAAAATATTATTTAAAAACTATTTTCTGTCAAACGCTCGCGAGTCAAGAATCGAACGCTGCATAGTGCTACCGACACTGCCGGGCATAGAGACTCAAGCTTGTTAGTGTTCACTAGCTCTCCAAAAAGTAACAAAATTCTTTTTATATTAAATAATGTTTTATTTATTTAACTTATTATTATAACTTATTTTCTAAACTTATATGTATACTATATTTTTGTAATTATTATGACAATCTTGAAAAGTATCACAGTATTACTTTAATTTAAATAAACGAAAATTAATTTAGATAAACGAAGCCCTCGAACATTGAAAACAATTATTTTGACACTATGTATGAAAAAAATGAATGTGAAGATAGCTTAAACTTAGAACGCAATGCGTGCAAACTTTCCACAAGATTCATTCTAGTTCAGGTAGCTACAGTTTATTGTAAAAAAATTAAAAATGTTTTTTAAGGCTTAAGAGCTTCCCGAAGTTTTAGGCAAAAGACTGCTGAAAATATACAGTTAAAACTACTATATTTAACCCTTTAACGACGAGATGTGCTTCTTTTCAACATTAATTTCAAACGCCTACAATTAGTAGAAAAAAGCCAAAAAATTTTTCAAAAGGCCATATCCTACTAATTTTGGGGTCGCTCTTTCTAATGGCGTGGTCAAAATTTTCAAAAAATGATATTAAACCCTTCTTTTCTTCAAAAATACTTAAAAATGTCCAGTTTTTTAAAAGCAATCTTTTTTAAAAGAATTATTTTATCCACCATAACATTTTTTAAATAGAACAAAAAGTATCAGAAACGTGTTCCCGATAGTTGTACTTGAAAAATATCTATTTCTATTTTTTTCGATTTTGAATTAAAAATGGCACTTGACCGATTCTTACCACGAGGAGGTAGGCAATATGAAGAATCTTTTTTTTTTACTTTTTCGGTGATTTTTAATTTCTTTTTATTTTTGGTTTTGTTTATTTTTTATTTGTTTTTTCAATTTTATATTTTACTTCTTTGAACTTTTTATTAAAACCTATTAATTTCTATTATGCGCTTTTTTTAAGCGATCTCAGTAATTTTGAAAAATTAAGCTGCCATTTTAAATTTTATTTTAAATTCAAAATCGAAAAAATTAGAAATTAATATTTTTTAAGTACAACTATCGGAAACACGTTTCTGATACTTTTTGTTATATTTAAAAAATGTTATGGCGGAGAAAAAAAATCTTTTAAAAAAATTGCATTCAAAAAACTTGACATTTTTAAAGTATTTTTGAAAAAAGGAGGGTTTAATATCATTTTTTTAAAATTTTGACCACGCCACTCGAAAGATCAACCCTATAAATAGTATGATATGGACTTTTGAAAAATTGTATGGCTTTTTTCTGCTAATTGTAGGCGTTTGAAATTAATGTTGAAAAGAAGCACATCTCGTCGTTAAAGGGTTAAACCTGTCTTTTTTTAAAATTCTAATATAAAAAAGTATTATTTAAATTCTTTTAATTAATTAATGACTAGTTAAATATAAATTCCCTTATACACGAGAAAAATCTTGAGCACGATATTTAACCACAAAGTAAGTGCTATAACAGCATAATTTAATAAATTATTAAACTGCATCAACTGCAATATTGTTAACAAACCAAATGAAATAATCTCATGGGGAGATTCCGCTTTGGACCAAACCGAAGGATGCGACAACGGCGAGACAGAAATGTCAATTTCTCTTTTTAACCAAAGTTTTGACTTACCAACGACGAATGTGCTCAGCAACGCGGATCAGGAAGGAACACTTAAAGAAACACTCCAATTAATCACCAAATATTCAATTTATTTAAATCTCGAGATTCACGAATTTTGTAATTTAATTCCACTGATTAATTAAACTTAACTTTGTCTTCTGACACAAATCGTCCTTAAACGGTAACAAACAAATCTCTATTTTACAAACTAAACTAATCTACTTCTTAAGCACGTCGGTTTTGAACTGAACTGCCGGCTTCTTTACCATCATCGTCCATCCTTTGGATCGACTAGAAAAATCTTCAAAACTACACGCTGATTGGACATTGAAACCGCTGCTTGGGAGGAAACGGAGGGCCTCCGACCCCATTGTTAAACCCTTACAAAAACCCGCGAATTTACAAAATTCTACATTGAAACGATTTAAGAAAAAGGGCGATATGTAACGAAACGCATCGTTACAATCCCCTCTCCTAGGCCAACAATAACCAAAAATTGTTGCCGATAAACCCAATTCAACAATAAAGAAAAAAATGACCAATTTAAGTAGAAAAACCAAATTCATTTATTTTAAATACAAAACTATAAATCCTTTTGGGCCGTTTAACCCAAATAATAACCAAAAGAAAATTATCCAGTTAGTCAATAATGAACAAAAAAAATTGAAATTAACCTTTTTTTTAAAGGAAAGTCACGACGTTGGCGATCTTGCCAGAAGGCCGTCCGTGCTGCCAAAATCAAATCTTGTGGAAGACCCTCCTAAGAGGCTTCCAAAAGCTTTAGGTCCTCCATCAACCCTGTGGCTACCGGTAACGGATCAGGAACCACTTTCTTGGACATCGGCTCACCTGCTGAGTCAACCAATGGCAACTTCTCGGCCATTTGAGCTGAAACAGCTTGTCTGTGTTCGTTCCGCTTGGCCCGAACGACAACTGAGGCCACCTTCTTATTTGAAACGGACCTCTTGGCGCCGTCCGTAATCCCTTGACCTTCCTTGCCGGACACTGATTTTTCCGACTTCTCTAGCGACATCGATGAAGCCGAACGTTTCATCCTTAAATGGTAAGCCCGTGCACAACGTGGGCAATCTTCCATGTAGACCCCATATCGACCACAATTTCGACAAAAAATGTCGATCGGATTTGGGCACATTGCCAATTTGTGAGACATGCTCCAACAATTGAAGCATGCCCCCATAGGAGGATCCAAAGCCGGATCAGTTGGGATGCGGCAGAATGAACATCATTCGCATGCCAAGAAACCTCGGACTCCGAAGAACTCGAAACCTCATGGCTTCTCACCACCCGTTCAATGGCATCCCCTGATGCCCGACCGGAGCTTGACGTCGTCTTCTCACGCCACAAATAACCCATGCTGACAAATTAAATTTTGGCCGGAACAATCTAAAACAATTAACAAATAAGTAACACATTTCATTATTGTTGAAAACGTGGAGGTACAAAACGTTTGAGACCGGACACATGAACCTTTGCCACGCGACGATTATTTTCCGAACCCAATTCGTAAACCGAAGGAGACAATTGCCTAACAATTTCATAAGGACCTTAAAATTTAGGAGCCAATTTTGCCGAAAACCTATTTGCCGCATTCGACAATTTATGAGTCCTCCATAAAACCTGATCCCCTATATGAAATGTAGCCTCTCGTTTATTACGGTTATAATAACGACTTTGGTTTTCCCGCTTCTCGTCAATAAACATTGCGACCAAATCTCTGAGCGCGTCCAACTTACGCAACCTATCGCACCAAACCTCAGGGTCAATTCTCTGAACCGTAACCTTACCTTCAACCTCTCTTCTCAAACTTTTAACCGGTTGAGGCTGACGGCTATAATTGACTTGCCGGATAGTATAACCACGCATAAAATTTTGATTGACATTTTAGTTGGTCTTTGTCACGCACAAATAAACTTAGAAAATTTTTTTAAAAATTTCAATTACATTATTTTAAGTTTCTGTAAGACAGAAATTCAAGAAAAATGTTTTTTTAATTGTATTTGTTTATTTCATAGGCCAACTAAAATGACTATCAAAATTTTATGCGTGGTTTTACTATCCGGCGGCTCACTTTAGAAAGGCCGGTGAAACCCTTGTCGAAGACTGTAGAGCCGTATTAACCGCATGACGGAACTCATGGACATGTTTGTCCCAATTCCGATGATCCTCGCCCTCAAAAGTTGCAATTATCGTTTTCAAAGTACGGTTACTTCGTTCGACCGTGTTAGCCTGGGGGTGGTATGGCGGTGTTGTTAAATGCCTAACGCAATATTCCTCCAAAGTTGATTGAGGTGTTGATTGTCAAACTCCTTTCCGTTATCCGTTAACAGAAAGTGAGGAGTGTCCCACCTGAACACGACCAATTCCTCAAATACCTTCGCAATGGACTTGCCATCAGCAGACCTGATTGGTTTCACCTCAATCCAACGTGTAAACAAATCCTGGAAACAACCAAATGCTTACACTGATTTTTACTGGATGGAAACTCCATACAGTCCGCTGCAACCACCGTCCTCTTGATATACCACGGGTCATCAAGATATGGCCTAAACCAAAACCGGTGCCACCTTTTCAGAATCAGGCCTCAAACCATCCCTATCCAAAACATAACCCAAATAGGTTACCCGAGAACAATCGAGTTCACATTTGTCTGGGTTTACCACTAAACTAGCAGACGCCAATTTTTTAAGCACTATCCTCAACCACTTGATGTGCTCGCCATAATCATCAGTGACAAGTATGATATCATCAAGATATCCAAACACGACAGGTTCGAATTCTGGACTAAACAATGAGTCCACAAACCTTTGAAACGTGCTGGGGGCGTTCGTTAACCCAAATGGCATTCTCTTAAATTGAAAGAGACCCAAACCTGGAACCGATAATGCTGTGTACTTCTTACTTTCCACAGACATCGGTACCTAATCGTACGCCATTTTTAGATCGATTTTAGAGATATAACAAGCCTTCCTTAGTTTATCCAAAATAAAATCGATATTCGGTATCGGGTACACGTCGTTAATTGTCACCTTATTGAGGTCCCTATAGTCAAAACATAACCTGAGTGACCCATCACTCTTTTTGACTACTACCGGCGCAGTGATCCAATAACTGGACGCTGGTTCAATAATTCCTTGGTCCCATAATTTTTTAACCTTCTTGATCAACCACTGCATGATCATCGGAGACATTCTCCTCGGCCGATGCTTAACCGGCGTCTGATCAGTTAACCTAATGTGGTGCTCCGTCAACGACGTCACCCCATGTTCCTGACATTGAGGAAGGACCAATTCATTAACCAAAGTTTGAACCTCATTTCTTTGATCAACCGTAAGCTCCGAAATGTCTGCACATTCAGCGAAAATACCCTCAGAGTTATTTTCTCCGTTATCGGACACAAACTTATGCCATTCTTGGCCTAAGCCCACAGAGAATGAGTACTCCTCATTCATTTGACCAAAGTCTTTACTCTCATTTTCAGTAACCACTATTGGCGAGCCATTTGTTTCACCAAAAACGTCCCAATTCCCGCGACGACCTGAGCATGGTTCATGCCTAGCCCTACCGAATGTGCCCAAATTCACGCTGACACATTTCCCAAAATTTGACAGTGAGTTCTCCTTACTCGCAACACACAAATTCTCTACATTTAAGAGTGAGTTCTCCTCACTCGACACACACGAATTACCAACTTTTGGGAGTGAGTTCTTCTCACTCGACATACACAAATTACTAACACTTGTAGGTAAGTCCTCCTCACCATCAATACACACTCGAGATGGATTAACGAGTGAGTTCTCCTCACTCGGCAATGAATAATCCATTTATTGCACACGCAAAAACACCTTATTATTACTCACAGGGACCTCTAACCCTGTACCTACTGTTTGGACTGGGGGGAAGAAGTTGATTTGCCCCCCCCTTTTGCGTTTTCCAAAGATTTACGGACTTCCGCGCAATTTGGACATTGAGTAAAAACCACTCCTTTAGTCCCACAAACCTGACACGAAACCTCGAATTGTGCTCGCTGTCTTCAAGGGCATTCCGTAGCAAAATGACCCTGTTGTTGACAGCTAAAACAAACCCGATAAGGACACTGGGAAAAACGATGTCCCATAACCTGACAATCATTGCAAATACCCATAAAAGGAACCTGACCATTACCCTGGTTTGCTATGCCCGGTTTAGGCCTATTCTGCTGGGGTAATGCACTAGTATTTGATCCAACTGATGCATTAGTTGGGCCCATTGTACCCACATTTTGCGAATAAATTATAGGCTGTGACGGCACCGGAGTTACCTGCATTGGCTTGGGCCACCCTTTATTGGATTGGCCCTCTGCAACTCCCCTGGGCCGGCCCTGACCCAACCCAAATGCATCCACCGCATTATCCTTATTATCCGAAGTTCCTTGCTGCTCTGTATTTTTGTTTTTAGACTTCTTTTGTTCCCTGGCCTTTTTACTACCCTTACAACTTTCCGATGAAGAGTCCTCGACTAATGCATCCAATTTTGTTCCCTTAGGAACCCCCTTTGGTGCCGCCGACGGAACCCTTATTTCATCCTTAGCCGGAGAAGAAACATACCTCTTGTAAATGTCCATAATCCGTTCATATTTCCTCAAAATATGCTCTAATTTTCGAGATGAAATCGAATGCCGAAGGTGCTCGGCTATTGTGCGCAAACTTATAATATAGGTTCAGATTTTCTCTCCTTTAGCCTGAGTACGAGCTTTAAGCTCGTCCGATATAACCTCCTTATCGAGAACACAAGAAAATTCTCTAAGAAAAAATTTTTTAAATTGCTTCCACGAAACCATCTGGCTCCTAATTAACCTATACCAACGCTTGCCGCACCGCGCAACACAGAAGGCACCGCCCTAAGAATTTCCTGACAAGAAATCCCATTGCATGTGATGCAATCGTCGAGTCGCTCTAGAAATTCTTCTGGGTCCTCCTTGTCGCTCGCCGAAAACTTAATGTCCCAATCCTTGAGCATTTTCGTTATTTTAAAACTAGCCCCATGGTGGTGGTGATGGCTTTTCGTTAGCCTATCAACTTTCTTTTTAGAACCTGAACTCGCCTCCGAGCCTGAGTCACTATACAAATACCACGTAGGATGCTGTTTTTTCCCAACGAACTACTTTTATGCCCTTTGGACCGTTTCTTGTTTTTTCCCTTACTGGCCTCATCCCAACTATCGCTCTCTGTATCCTCTGAAGCCGGAGTCGGAAGACCTTCCGCTCGTCTCCCCCACTCCGCTGCTTCAGGAGGATTAATAACCTTTTTCACGTCTTTCCCTAATAAGGACACCCGCTGACGGTTCTTGTCACCGTAGCTATAATCAATCTCATCGCTTAAATAATAATTCGATTCAATCTGATTGGCCCTACTCCTTTGGAAATAATAATCCGCCGACTCTGCACTAGGAACATGTGCATCCCTCGATGTCCCACTATTGGAACGATTTATACCTGACTGTTTGGGAATAGCCCCCAAACCTGTATCTAGTCGTTGACCAATAGCCTCAGGGATCAAATTCTGTTGATCAGGAATAATCCCAAGACCAACATCCAATTGGTCGGAAATAACCCCAGAACCTACACTTGGCTGACTTGGCAAACCACAAGAGCTCACGCTTGGTTCCAATATTTCCACGTGTTGGGGAGACAATACCCTCTCAGAAACAGACTCAAATGTTTGGGCCACTGAATTAGCGGAGGGGTTCAACCAATTAACCTCATCGTTCCTATTTTGGGCAAAAATAGTACCCAAATCCGGATGGAAATGCATTCTAGAATTTACCTGACTTAATCTCTAACTACTCGGTGTAATAATTGAAGTCGTGACGCCATTTAATGCCGAACTCCAAACCATATTCGTTGCGGCCCTCCCGCTCGAATTAGACATTGTAGTCACCACAGAGTTGGCCACTGACGTCACACAAATCGCAACAATGCTACTGCTGGCCGAAGCTACTTCAGCGCTTTCCAACTGCTGCTCTCTCTCAAAACCCAAAAAGTAATCATCATTACTCGTTAAAACCTGAGAATCCAATTCCCCTAACAGGTTGTTGCCATGTGCGCTCAAATCAATAGCCGCTTCCTGTTCTGTTTCATACCCCGAGTAATCAACACTTCTTTTCCTACGAGCTGCAAGAGCCCCAGTAAAGTAAACCCTTTGAGAGTCCGCCGCATCGTGAAAATCCAACCATGGAACCGAAATTATACCCGCTAAAATTGGCCTGGTCTTGAATCGCAATAAGCGTTCCCGTAGTACCTGGATTGACCCCTTTGTACTACAATTAGCCTTAACCAATTCTTGAACCACATCATTAACGGGGGTTCTTTGAATTTCCCTCCAAATAACCCTAGCCTGTCGACTTTCCAAAATTTTGAACATATGCTTTTGATACGAATCCATAATTAACGCGTTTGTCCAAAAATATATACAAAAACAAATAAATAAAACAAAATTCAATAAATAAATTCACAATAAACCCAACAATTATTTAATCAATTGTTTGTCAACCAAATTAAAATTTTCACAACCATTAAAAACAAAAAAATACTCAAATAAAAATTCCAAATTCAAAATTAACTTCGTAAAATATCACTTAAAACAAATCTAAATCCTCATAGATTTACCCAATTTGTTTTAACCTCCAAAACCAATAGCCGTGACAAACCAAAATTATTTATTTATTAAATCCAACAACAAACCAAAAATATTTATTTATCAATTAACCATAATCTGTCAAAAATAAATACAATTAAATATCAATGTTCTTACAAATAAATAAATAATAAACCGCAAATTTTTATAACTATTAACCACAAATTGTAGGAAATTTCCACAATCAAATAAAATCCAAATTTATTTCATTTAGGGCACAAAAAAATTAAAATTTTCACTCACTCAAAAATTTCCAAAGTACGGAAAAATTCCATTTCTTTAAGAAAATAATAAAATAAAATAATTTTTCCCCATAAAATAAAATAAACCATCAACAAATGCTTATAAAAAAAATAATATCACTTGAACAACAATTTAAAATAATAAAAATGTTAAATCGTTAAAATTTGTTCAAAAATAAAATCAAAAATGGCTGTCACCAACGCTTAAAATTTTCCTACGGCCCCAAATCGCCGCTCTGTAAAATTTTCCGCGTTCGTTGACAACCGCGTCCTTTAAAATAAAATACAAAAAAAAATTTTACACAAATATAAAAATTTTATTACATCACACACTAAAAGACAAATAAACCAAAATTTACCACAATTCACTGCTGAATATTTGATGGACACTATTTAATTAAAAATGGACCCACAAATAATTAAGAAAATTCAATTTTTCCTTGCGACGCAATTGTATTGACCAAACAATACTTAACCAGCGTCGCTAACCATGTGCTCGGTACACTTGTACTCACAATCGCGTCCTAGAAAATTTTCATTGAATTTCCCAATTGACCATTTTGCCCAAAAAAAATATTTTTCCCACATCCAAATAGAGAATATCAATTTAATTGCCGACAAATAAATTAACCATTCGTGAAAAATTTCCTAAGAAAAATCTGCAAAGTTACACTTTTTCGAACCAACAGCCCAGGTATTGACCTCATAATACCAAACCCACACGACAAACACTATGTCAATACTTTTACTGTCACATTTGTCCAGACTTCGATATTTTTCAAACGCGATAATTCTCGCGCCCATTCAAAATGTCTGCCCATATATCCGAGCACATGTTTTCCAACAATTTTCACAACCCAATTTTTTCACATAATAAATTCCGGAGATGGACAATTTTTACACTCAATTACACGGAAAAAATTCAGTGTCCACGCACAAACCCTTAAACGTTCAAATTTTTATATAAAAGCCAATGAAATATGAGAATAAAATTATCATTTCTGTCGACAGAAATGTCAATTTCCCTTTTAGCTTTGGTCGCGGTTACTGCATGGATGGGTTTGCCGTAGAAAAAATGGAAAAAATAATAAAGATGTGTATGTTAGTCTGTAAAATTGAAAAAAAGATGTGTATAAGAAGTGTTGTGTTAAAGGTGTGAGAATTAATTCTGTGGAAGAAATGCAAAACAGCATAACTGACATTTTTATCAAATTTGAGATAACATCAGATTTGTATATATTTAATATTGCTCTTCAAAGTTCAATAGCTAAAAAATCATTAAAATGGTTATTAATGTAGAAAATAATGGAAAACATAATCGCATAATTACGTTTTTGACAAAAGGAGACCAGCATAATAACATAACTGCACGTATTTAGGCCTTCTATCATTATTCTACAAAATAACTGCATTCAGTTTAAAAAACAATTGACATAATTAAAAGTGTCTGAAGTTGGACTCATTTACAAACTGAACTTGCATAACCGCATAAGTGCAATAAAACTCATGATTCCGATGAAAAGTTATCAAAATTTATACCATATCGTGTGTTTTATTAAATGTTATAAACGAATTTTGAAAATATATTAAATAATAATACTAAATGCAAAAGACCGAACAAATCTGTTGATTTTCTGAATTGACAGAAGTGAGAGAACATTAAAATTTATTTATCTCGAAATCATGACAAATGCAGTTATGCCTTTCTTCCACAGAATTATAGTGTATAAAAAATATGTGAACAAAAATTTCCTTTTTTCAATTTATCGTTGGTATATCTTTAACCACATAAAAGAATGTACTTAACAGTATGGTGTTATTCAATCGATAGCAACAACTAAAAAATTAAAAGTACAAATTTTTGAATTATAAAAATGATGCTTTTAAATTTAAAAACTAGTCACTGACTCAAAAGCATATACTGTTAAATTAAAACATTTCGATCGTTGATTCAAAAGGAATACCTTGAAATTAGCATAGTATGCTGTCAATTTGAGAAATAAAGGGGACAAAAGGGGTCAAGCAACAATTTCACGATTTTACAGGAAGCGAAAAAAAACATATTTAAAAATTCTATAGGTCATTAAAAAACCCCAAAAAAACCGTTTCGAGATATTATAACGCTTTACCATAGGAAAAATATTTTGATGAGATAAACCCAGAAATTAACGAGAAAAATGAATAAGTGTGTGTTGTTTTAAGGTTACGTCAATTGCGCATATTTTCTTTTAAAATTAATTATTAAAAAAGTATACCATTTATAGAAAAACTGAGAAATTAATTTCTTAATATTGAATTGATAAATCGAATGTGAAAAAGTTTTCTTTAAAAAAGTTGTTTGTTTTCGAGAAAATAATGAATTAAGTGATTACTTATAAGCAAGCAGTTCAAAATTTTTCAAATTCAAATTATTTTCAAAAATATTTAAAAATAAAAAAAAGAATAATATTCATATTGTTTACAATTACATTGAGAATAAAATTACCTAAATATAAAAACATGAAAATTGAACAGTTAAGGTAAAACCTCTTCTCCGTAAACTTTTTGTAAATGCATCTCCTGCACGTCGTTTATTTTTTTCATCTTCTTTTTTATTAATAATTTTTTTCCTGCATCTACGTGGCATTTTCATATTTGGGAAAATAATATTTTTAACCTTATTGATTTACTGATAATAATATTGACTATGCATTTCTTTTGTTTTTCAGTTAAGTTGCATTACAAGTAAAATTTTAGGATATTTCAATATTGTGCGAGGTCATAAATGAGGTTACCTCCCTTGTTCCATACTTTGCTTTATACAACAAAGGCGTATTATGGTAACTCTATGCTACCTGTACCGGTGCATGCTAAGTTCTCCCATATAACCTAGCTGGTCAATAAAGTAACCATTATTGCCCTAGGGAGATAAAGGGTACTTTATTGACCTGTGGGCGGTCAATAATATACCCTTAATCTCCCTAGGGCTACAATGGTTTCTTTATTGACCACTGCGTTATAAGAGGAAACTTAGTACGCGCCTGTACAGGTAGATAAAGTGACCATAATACGCCTGAGTTGTATAAAACTCATTTAAAAACGCAATTAAACAGAAAATCCTTTTACAAAAATGTGTAAATGAATTTATTTGATTTTTTCATAAAAAAATCTCGATTTTTATAAAATTGTTGCTTGACCCCTTTTGACATGCCACCCTTCAAATATGCTTTTGTTTTAATAAAAGTGATACTATCGAATCATTAGAATCGGTGCTTTCAAAACAACAGCATATACGTTTGACAGCCCATTATGACACTATTTAATGAATCAAACTCATATCGCATTGATTCAACAGCATTTTTTTCTCCGTGTAATTACATAAAAATTGAATACATAGAAGAAGTTAAAAATGACAGATCCAAAGTGGCGGACCTAAAATGATTTTCGGGGTCATAAATTACGAATTAATCAGGTCGCTAAAAATGAATATAACGTCGATTTTTAAATACTTTAAATGGCAAATTTACTGCAGTTTTAATCTTTGTTTTGTGAATGTCTTATTTTTTATTCAAATGATCTCTGAAGAAGAGCTCTTTTTTTCTCTTTAAATTTTCGGCCTCTAGTGTGTTTCTTTTTAGCGTCCAACAGTAGTCCGCTAATATATTTTTATTCCATTTTCCTTGGTAGCGTTTTCCATTTCCTTTATATCTTGGTGAAATCTCTCATCTTGTTCTAAGAACTGAACCTTATAGTTCATTTGGCAACCTAAACGTTTGTAATTCTCTACCATTTTTGACACAATTCCTCGGAAACAAAAAAAGCGACAAATATGAAGAAATTGTGGCAAAAATGGTAGATAATTTCAAATGATTAGGTTGCGAAATGAGCTATAAGGTTTACATTTTAGATTCTCATATTGATTAGTTTCCCGAAAATCTTGATGATTTCAGCAAAGCACATTCTGGAACAAGGTAAGAGATTTGATTAAAATATAAAAAAATGAAAAAACGCTACCAAGAAAAATAGAATGAAAATGTTAGCGGATCACTCCTAAACGCAACATAATTTTTTTTATTTTTAATTATATTATTGTTAACGCAAGTTTAACATTTACTTATCAAAAATGTTCTAAACACTCTCCGTCACCTTATTAGGAAAATGATAATATTAGAAAGATATCATTACAGAAAGTAAAGGTACTTTATAGTTAAAGTAAATAAAGTTTAAATTAATCTGGCTGAAACATTCCCTACAGAATAATTACACAATGGTATTCTCGAGGTTGTGGTGTCAATTTATAAACATCGTTTTATTACGAACCTTTGCAAATTACATTTAATTGAACCTTCTGGTATTCTTTTTTTCTAAAGAAAAAATTTCTGCAATGGGCGTAAATGTCGTGGAAATGAACACGGAAGCTTTTAAAGCTTATACATTAAGTGCATAAGAGTTTATATAGGCAAAGCCGTTCACATCGCGACTTTGCGATAGGGCAGAAAGAAATTATCGCGAATCGCCGCTTTTCAGATGATTAACAGGACATATTTATAGATTTTGTTCAACTTTATCTTTAGTTCGATGTAAGAAATTTTTGAACAGGGTGTTTCTTTATTTGATTATACTATTTTAATCATGTGTATGTTAAAAATGTAAAACATATTTTCTAATCAAATCAGTGGGTATATGGTTATGATATCTTTGTGAAAGATAAATGAACTATCTTTGTCGTTTAAAAAATATTTCTTTTAATAAATCTCTTCTCTTCTCTATATCTCTATATCTCTATCTCTATATATCTTCTTATAATATTAAAATGTTTCCTAGTCGTTTCGTCGTTTCGTCGGATTCGTCGGCCGGCAACATATATATATATATACATCGGTTCATCCATCGGCAACATATATACAAATGTACATAAACACATATATGCACACAATACATACACATGTATGCTCACACATATACACACAATACATACACATGTATACTCACACATATGCACACAATACATACACATGTATACTCACACATATGCACACAATACATACACATGTATACTCACACATATACACTTAATACATACACATGTATACTCACACATATACACTCAATCTATACACATGTATACTCACACATATGCACACAACACATACACATGTATACTCACACATATGCACACAACACATACACATGTATACTCACACATATGCATACAACACATACACATGTATACTCACACATATGCACACAATACATACACATGTATACTCACACATATGCACACAATACATACACATGTATACTCACACATATACACACAATACATACACATGTATACTCACACATATACACTCAATCTATACACATGTATACTCACACATATGCACACAACACATACACATGTATACTCACACATATGCACACAATACATACACATGTATACTCACACATATACACACAATACATACACATGTATACTCACACATATGCACACAATACATACACATGTATACTCACACATATACACACAATACATACACATGTATACTCGCACATATACACACAATACATACACATGTATACTCACACATATGCACACAATACATACACATGTATACTCACACATATGCACACAATACATACACATGTATACTCACACATATAATGTACCCAAAAAATATTGTTTTGGCTTTTTCGAAAATGTAATAAAAAGAATTTTGTATATTGGAATTGTCAATACGAACTACAAGCGAGCTACGAAAAGTTGCTGCTGAAATTAAATAACCATATTTTATTATTGAAGAATGATAGAAACTTGGTTCTTGGATTGTTCGAAAGCCAATTAAATTCTCCGTCGTTTGATATATAAATAAAAATTATTTTATATTTTTAGAGATTTTATCACCTAAGAGATTTTAAAAAAAATTGATTAATTTTTCTATTTTTCTGCACCATGTTTGTGTGGCTGCACATGCTAGAAAAATTTTAAATTTTAGCAACATAATCTTTAAAGTCTCAGCTTTTATTTGAGCCTTGAAAATGGAAAATCCGTTCAGTACTTTTTGAAATATCTTAAAAAATGTCCAAGTTTCTATCATTTTTCGATAATAAAATATAGTAATTTAATTTCGGCAGCAACTTTTCGTAGCTCGCCCGTCTTTTGTGCTGACAGTTTCTGCCGTTAGTGTATATATATATATATATATGTTTGTAAAGTACACAATATATAATATATACAAAATTCTTATATAATATGTACACGGAGAAAAATGGATTATACAATTAGGAATATAGAAAAAAAGATCATACTGAATATAATCTGATTAATACCCTCTATAATCTATTTACAACCTTTCAATGTTTTAGAATTATTTCTGGTATTCACAATAACTTATACATTTTATACTCCAAAATCGAATCAAATTATAATTTTAGATTATTACTATAGCAACATGTTTTTTTCAAATTGTCATATTATGAGGTTAAAGTCGTTTTGAAAATTTGTTGTGATCGAACTTTTTTACATATGTGCTGCTATTTTAATTTTCCAGGTTTGTAAATTTCAAATAATTGCATTTTTATAAAATTTACGAATAAATAAATTTAGTGATTGATCAATTTATTTAATTAATTAATTATTAGCAACAACAAATTCAAATTTTTATTTTTTTAAATTTTATTATTAGGCAATTAAATAGTAAATTAATTTTTTAATTTAAGGGTTAGTTCTAATTTGTCAAAATTTTATTTATTTAAAAACGTAAAGACCAATTATATTGATGCAAGTTTTATAATCTAAATTAATATGATCAATAATTTGAAAATGGTAATACTTAGATATTTAATTTTATAATTCTGGTTAACTATCCTATATACAATTTAAAATATCATAAAAAGTATAATCTGAATTATATCACTAGTAATCCATTTTTCTCTGTGTATGTATGTAAAAAGGTCAATACCAGGTCCTTCTAAAATATATAAACACTATTTTTGAGGAAGGATGCATCACCTTGAATTTATTATAATGCATGCTTTTTCAATAATACTTTATTAAAAAATTTATTAATTTTTTTTGTTGGACGGGGGTCGGTTTTGGGTTCGATACCTTCCAGTACCAAATATAATGTCAATTGACTTTATGTTTGGTACTGGAAGGTATCGAACCCAAAACCAACCCCCGTCCAACAAAAAAAATTAATAAATTAATAAATTTTTTTAATAAAGTATTATGGAGGAAGGATATTTTTTTTATTAAAAAATTTATTTATTACTATCTTATAGTGGCACTATCGGGTCGGACCCGAAAAGTCAAAAATGACCCGGTAATGACGTCTACGTATATTTTTCGGACCTTTCTACATGCATATATATATTGTTTGTTTAATTATTTAACTAAATAAATAAATTTATATATCTGACTCCGTTTAAATACTGAGAAAAAAATCAAAAATTTTTTTGAACTAAAAATATATGTTTAATTTAAACATATTTTGTTATTGAATTAATTTTAATTTCTACCGAACGAAAATTACTATGCATTGAATCAAAATTATTATGTTTAAATCAAACATAATTTTTGGTTTACTGTATGACTAAGATAATTATGTTTGATTTAAATATATTGTTTTCTCAGTAAAAATGTTATTTTTTTTATAATAGTTATTGCTAAATGAATTTTTTTGCAATTTTTTAAACAAAATTTTATTTCTTCTAAATGAATAAACCGATTGAAATAAATGAAGCTTGAATATTAAGGGGATAAGATATACTTTCATTTAGAATTAGAGACTTTTTAAAGAGTTTATTTTTGAATAATTATTTAACAAATTTGTTATAAACAAATTTTTTTTTAATTTCCTGCGTCTTTTAAAAATTTGATAAAAATATTAACATAATTAAAACTATAAGAAATCAAAATGTATAGTGCAACATGACTATACTTAGTTTTTAATCAATATTATGGTTATATAAATGTTAACTCGATAGTATTTTGTTTATTTCATAGATGCAAACAATGTTTTAATTCAGAAAAACATCAAACTTTCATGTCTGTTGCAATATAATTTTGATTGTAACTTTTTAAAAATTGTTGCTCATAAATCTTTTCAACGAATTTTGATTTCTTATAGTTTTAATTTTATGTTGAAATTTAAAAAAAAATTTTAAAGAAACAGAACATTAAAAAAATTATTTTTTCATAAAATTAAATACATAATTATTCAAAAATAAATTTTTTAAGAAGTCTCTAATTCTAAACAAAAGTATAATTATTTTATCTCCTTTATTATATCCCCACTTGATTCATTTAAATCGATTCATTCATTTAGGAAAAATAAAATTTTGTTTAAAAACTTGCAAAAAATTCAATTTGACATAACTTTTATAAAAAAATATTTTTTTTTAGTAAAAACTGAAAATCTATACAAAGTAGTAATAGTTGCTCTGATATATAATAAAAGTTGCTTCGCTCAAAATATTAATTGCTCGAGACATTTTAAATATTACTCGACTTTTAATAACATATATTAATTTTATTAACAAAATTTTAATTTAACATTTAATTTTAACATCCGACTGGTTCTTAAATTGGAACACTGAGAAATCATTATACTTAAATGAAACACAAAAATAATGTTAGACGATTTTGTTTAAATGAAATTAATTTGTAAGTTATTATATAGAAAATATCTACTGCATTGATTCAAAAGTATTATTTGTTTGAATAATTATATTTAATTCAAACATATTTTCTGTTACTGTTTAAACAAAAATTATGTTTAAAAATTTTATGTTTGAATCAAACTTAAAAGTTAACTACATATAATTTAAAATCAATCACAATTTATGCTTGATTTCAATATATAATCTCTTAAACTGAACCAGAAAATATGTTTGAATAAAACTTAAATATGTTTGACTGTATAGCAAAGATATTTTATGTTTGATTTAAACAAAATTTGTTTGAATCAAATAATTTTTTTTCTCAGTGAAGCCTCAATTGTAGACCTATATTCAGTAGCTTATAAGTCCGAAAATATTGAGTTAAGGAAAAAGTTGTCAAAGAATAAAAGTTTTAGATTTATTTCGACTTTTAAGAAATGTAAACAGTTTTTTATAAACAAATTAAGTTTTCCTTTTAAAATAAACGTTTATTTTTAGATTCTGGTGCTGCACATGTTCTAAATCAGTTTATATTAATATAATATAACCGACAGTTAAAAAAAATTAATTTGTTTATTGAAAAATTTTTTTTTACATTACTTAAAAGTCAAAATAAAAATAAAACTTTCATTTATTGCCTACTTTTTCCTAAACTCAATATCTTCAGACTTACAAAATATAGGCAATATTTATATATGTAAGTAAAAATATTTTTATTTTATGATTAGAAAATTAGTACTTTAAAATGAACTACAAGTAGGTAAAAATAAAATATCAATATTTAAAATAATTCAATCTAAATTTATGAAAAAATAAATGTTGAATAACAAATATTTCAAAACAAACATAAATAGTTAAAAAAAATAAATTATTATTTACATACACATGTATATATTTACACATAAATACATAACACACACACACACACACATATATATATATATATATATATATATATATATATATATATATAAATTAAAATTTTTTTAATATATATAAAATCAATGGAGATGCTATTTAATAAATTTATACAAGTGGAAATAAACAAGTAAAATGTCTTCCGAGCGAGCGAGGACAACGACGCTAGTATATATCTTCTATAATATTAAAATGTTTCCTAGTCGTTTCGTCGTTTCGTCGGATTTGTCGTTCAGCAACATATATATCGGTTCATCCATCGGCAACATATATACAAATGTACATAAACACATATGCACACAATACATACGCATGTATACTCACACATATGCACACAACACATACACATGTATACTCACACATATGCACACAACACATACACATGTATACTCACACATATACACACAATATATATACATGTATACTCACACATATACATACATAACATACACATGTATACTCACACATATGCACTTAATACATACACATGTATACTCACACATATGCACACAATACATACACATGTATACTCACACATGTACACACAATACATATACATGTATAACTCACACATATACACACAATACATATACATGTATACTCACACATATACATGTATACTCACACATATACACACAACACATACACATGTATACTCACACATATGCACACAACACATACACATGTATACTCACACATATACATACATAACATACACATGTATACTCACACATATGCACTTAATACATACACATGTATACTCACACATATGCACACAACACATACACATGTATACTCACACATATACACACAATATATATACATGTATACTCACACATATACATACATAACATACACATGTATACTCACACATATGCACTTAATACATACACATGTATACTCACACATATGCACACAATACATACACATGTATACTCACACATGTACACACAATACATATACATGTATAACTCACACATATACACACAATACATATACATGTATACTCACACATATACATGTATACTCACACATATACACACAACACATACACATGTATACTCACACATATACACACAATACATACACATGTATGCTCACACATATGCACACAATACATACACATGTATGCTCACACATATGCACACAATACATACACATGTATACTCACACTTATACACACAATACATACACATGTATACTCACACATATACATACATAACATACACATGTATACTCGCACATATGCACACAATACATACACATGTATACTCACACATATGCACACAATACATACACATGTATACTCACACATATACACACAATACATATACATGTATACCCACACATATGCACACAATACATATACATGTATACTCACACATATACACACAACACATACACATGTATACTCACACATATACACACAATACATATGCATGTATACTCACACATATACACACAATACATACACATGTATACTCGCATATATAATGTACCCAAAAAATATTGTTTTGGCCTTTTTTTGAAAATGTAATAAAAAGAATTTTGTATATTGTAATTGTCGGTACGAACTACAAGCGAGCTACGACAAGTTGCTGCTGAAATTAAATTACCATATTTTATTATTTAAGAATGATAGAAACTTGGATCTTGGATTGTTTGAAAGCCAATTAAATTCTCCGTCGTTTGATATATAAATAAAAATTATTTTATATTTTTAGAGATTTTATCACCTAAGAGATTTTGAAAAAAATTGATTAATTTTTCTATTTTTGTGCACCATGTTTGTGTGGCTGCACATGCTAGAAAAATTTTAAATTTTAGCAACATAATCTTTAAAGTCTCAGCTTTTATTTGAGCCTTGAAAATAGAAAATCCGTTCAGTAGTTTTTGAAATATCTTAAAAAATGTCTAAATTTCTATCATTTTTCAATAGTAAAATATGGTAATTTAATCTCGGCAGCAACTTTTCGTAGCTCGCCCGTCGTTTGTGCTGACAATTTCTGCCGGTAGTGTATATATATATATATATATGTAAAGTACACAATATATAATATATACAAAATTTTTATATATGTACACGGAGAAAAATGGATTATACAATTAGGAATATAGAAAAAAAGATCATACTGAATATAATCCGATGAATACCCTCTATAATCTATTTACAACCTTTCAATGTTTTAGAATTATTTCTGGTATTCACAATAAATTATACATTTTATACTCCAAAATCGAATCAAATTATAATTTTAGATTATTACTATAGCAACATGTTTTTTCAAATTGTCATATTATGAGGTTAAAGTTGTTTTGAAAATTTGTTGTGATCGAACTTTTTTACATATGTGCTACTATTTTAATTTTCCAGGTTTGTAAATTTCTGATAATTGCATTTTTATAAATCTAAAAACAATTATAGCATTATGCATTTATTTACCATTATCTTATTATATTGATTATAACCATTTTTAGTTTAAATATTACAAGAGAATATTATTTTTAACCATTTCTTCAAAGTATTTTTATTTACTTACAAAGTGTAAATTTTGTGATTAGTAAGAATTTATTTCTTTGTAAATTTATTTATGATTAATTCATCAATTATTATTGAATTTGTAACAATATTAATAATAATTTTTTAAATAATTTTAATAATTTTGTAGATTTAAAAAAATGAAAGTACCAGAAATTTACGAATAAATAAATTTAGTGATTGATCAATTAATTTAATTAATTAATTATTAGCAACAACAAATTTAAATTTTTTTAAATTTTATTATTAGGCAATTAAATAGTAAATTAATTTTTTAATTTAAGGGTTAGTTCTAATTTGTCAAAATTTTGTTTATTTAAAATAACGTAAAGACCAATTATATTGATGCAAGTTTTATAATCTAAATTAATATGATCAATAATTTGAAACTGGTAATACTTAGATATTTAATTTTATAATTCTGGTTAACTATTCTATATACAATTTAAAAATATCATAAAAAGTATAATCTGGATTATATCACTTATAATCCATTTTTCTCCGTGTATGTATGTAAAAAGGTCAATACCAGGTCCTTCTAAAATACATAAACAGTATTTTTGAGGAAGGATGCATCACCTTGAATTTATTTATTTATTAATTTTTTTGTTGGACGGGGGTCGGTTTTGGGTTCGATACCTTCCAGTACCAAATATAATGTCAATTGACTTTATGTTTGGTACTGGAAGGTATCGAACCCAAAACCAACCCCCGTCCAACAAAAAAAATTAATAAATTAATAAATTTTTTTAATAAAGTATTATGGAGGAAGGATATTTTTTTTATTAAAAAATTTATTTATTACTATATCTTATAGTGGCACTATCGGGTCGGACCCGAAAAGTCAAAAATGACCCGGTAATGACGTCCACGTATATTTTTCGGACCTGGTATTGACCTTTTTACATACATATATATATTGTTTGATTAATTATTTAACTAAATAAATAAATTTATATATCTGACTCCGTTTAAATACTGAGAAAAAAATCAAAAATCTTTTTGAACTAATAATATATGTTTAATTTAAACATATTTTGTTATTGAATTAATTTTAATTTCTACCGAACGAAATTTACTATGCATTGAATCAAAATTATTATGTTTAAATCAAACATAATTTTTGGTTTACTGTATGACTAAGATAATTATGTTTGATTTAAATATATTGTTTTCTCAGTAAAAATGTTATTTTTTTATAATACTTATTGCTAAATGAATTTTTTTGCAATTTTTTAAACAAAATTTTATTTCTTCTAAATGAATAAACCGATTGAAATAAATCAAGCTTGAATATTAAGGGGATAAGATATACTTTCATTTAGAATTAGAGACTTTTTAAAGAGTTTATTTTTGAATAATTATTTAACAAATTTGTTATAAACAAATTTTTTTTTAATTTTCTGCGTCTTTTAAAAATTTAATAAAAATATCAACATAATTAAAACTATAAGAAATCAAAATGTATAGTGCAACATGACTATACTTAGTTTTTAATCAATATTATGGTTATATAAATGTTAACTCGACAGCATTTTGTTTATTTCATAGATGCAAACAATGTTTTAATTAAAATAAAATAATAATAATAAAATAATAAAAATAAAATAAAATTTTGTTTAAAAACTTGCAAAAATTCAATTTGACATAACTTTTATAAAAAAATATTTTTTTTAGTAAAAACTAAAAATCTATACAAAGTAGTAATAGTTGCTCTGATATATAATAAAAGTTGCTTCGCTCAAAATATTAATTGCTCGAGACATTTTAAATATTACTCGACTTTTAATAACATTTATTAATTTTATTAATAAAATTTTAATTTAACATTTAATTTTAACATCCGACTGGTTCTTAAATTGGAACACTGAGAAAACATTATACTTAAATGAAACACAAAAATAATGTTAGACGATTTTGTTTAATTGAAATTAATTTGTAAGTTATTATATAGAAAATATCTACTGCATTGATTCAAAAGTATTATTTGTTTGAATAATTATATTTAATTCAAACATATTTTCTGTTACGGTTTAAACAAAAATTATGTTTAAAAATTTTATGTTTGAA
Source organism: Leptopilina myrica (nomen nudum) (assembly GCA_032872475.1). Classification (NCBI taxonomy): domain Eukaryota; kingdom Metazoa; phylum Arthropoda; class Insecta; order Hymenoptera; family Figitidae; genus Leptopilina; species Leptopilina myrica (nomen nudum). Next base: position 30,929,725 of record CM065464.1, read on the forward strand.
TTAAACTTAAAAGTTAACTACATATAATTTAAAATCAATCACAATTTATGTTTGATTTCAATATATAATCTCTTAAACTGAACCAGAAAATATGTTTAAATAAAACTTAAATATGTTTGACTGTATAGCAAAGATATTTTAAGTTTGATTTAAACAAAATTTGTTTGAATCAAATAATTTTTTTTCTCAGTGAAGCCTCAATTGTAGACCTATATTCAGTAGCTTATAAGTCCGAAAATATTGAGTTTAGGAAAAAGTTGTCAAAAAATAAAAGTTTTAGATTTATTTCGACTTTTAAGAAATGTAAACAAAATTTTTTTATAAGCAAATTAAGTTTTCCTTTTAAAATAAACGTTTATTTTTAGATTCTGGTGCTGCACATGTTCTAAATCAGTTTATATTAATATAATATAACCGACAGTTAAAAAAAAATTAATTTGTTTATTCAAAAAATTTTTTTTTACATTTCTTAAAAGTCAAAATAAAAATAAAACTTTCATTTATTGCCAACTTTTTCCTAAACTCAATATCTTCAGACTTACAAAATATAGGCAATATTTATATATGTAAGTAAAAATATTTTTATTTTATGATTAGAAAATTAGTACTTTAAAATTAACTACAAGTAGGTAAAAATAAAATATCAATATTTAAAATAATTCAATCTAAATTTATAAAAAAATAAATGTTGAATAACAAATATTTCAAAACAAACATAAATAATTAAAAAAAATAAATTATTATTTACATACACATGTATATATTTACACATAAATACATAACACACACACACACACACACATATATATATATATATATATATATATAAATAAAATTTTTTTTAATATATATAAAATCAATGGAGTTGCTATTTAATAAATTTATACAAGTGGAAACAAACAAGTAAAATGTCTTCCGAGCGAGCGAGGACAACGACGCTAGTATTAATTAATCAGATTGACATGGTATTTTAATAGTCAAAATTAAAATTGTTAAAAATTATTGAAATAAAAATAAATTGTGAATTATAAAATTAATATTTAATAGAAATTAAAAATAGAATAAAATTGATATAATAAGAAATAAAATTTTAGTTAAATTTAGAGTATGAGAAATTCAAAATAAGGTCAATAGAGTACACATGTACTTGGATATACGAAAACCCATAAAAACAGCACAACTGTTTTCAAGGGTTTGGTTAAGCAGGCCAATGTAAAGAAAAGATAAGAAATTTTCATACTTTGAGAATTTAGAAATCGTTTAATGACAAGATAAATATTATGCACAATTTGTACAAAGATTAACACAATGTTTTTCGTTTTCGTCGTATCTTAGCTATATGAGGGATTCCGCGTCAAGTGATCAAGGGGTCTTTTGGTGTAATGTTTATTTCAATAATTTTAACCCAAAAAAATTCTTTTTTTCAATGTTTAAACATTCTAGTTCCACTTTATCATTTATATGTCCTTTTAGGAAAAAACCTCAGCTTTCGTTTAAAAAAAAATCGGGTCTCTTTCCCCCAAAAATTGAAATTTATTTTTAATTTTGATTTTTTTGGGTCAAAAAATTTTTTTTTTCAAAGAGCTTATTGCCAATCGAAAGAGCATGAAAAAACCTTTCCAAAATGTACTTTATCAAATTTGTATGTTTAATTGTTTAAGAGTAAAAAATTATTGAAATAAGCATTGTACTGAAAAACACAAAAATTTAACCCCCTCCCCCTCGGAAAATATTGGACTAGGTAAAAAAATATTTTCACGAAAAATTAATATCCATTAGTACTACAAAAGCCCCAAGTTTTGCTACGATTGGGGAAAAATGCATGTTTTGCTACATGCACGGAAAAATGTTTGGGACAGTATCTGTATTTTTCGGTGCATTTGTTATCCGTGTCTAAAAATTTTACTATTCAATTTACTTTACACTTATTATTTCCTATTGTTTTTATATGAAGTGAAGTTAATTGTTGGATACATTTTTTTAAAGGTATAGCATGTGCACCTTACATTTTTCCGTGTGCTTTCAGCTATGCTGGGTCTAGTAACCAAATTGAATACTTCAATTTACCATTTTTATAAAGAAATTGTAATTTTATATTCATTTGTAAAAATAGGAACAGCGAAAAAAAGTTCACAATTCGGTTTTCTGTTACTGCTTTTTTTCGCGATTCCTATTTTTTACAAATGAATATAAACTTCCATTTTCTTTATGAAAATGGTAAATTGATGTGTTGAATTTGGTTACTACACCAAGCATAGCTGAAAGGATGTGAAAATAACTGCGTTTCAGAGTAAAACAAAATGTGTCTTTCTGCATAGTGTTGTCAATGCTTCCTTGGCACGGTCTGCGCGTGCGCGGAGATCAACAGAGTTTACGTCGCGAAAAGTTTAAGTGTTTGACTATATCAACCGCACGGACGATGAAGAAGTTTTTACCCTTAATTAGTAATTAGATATTTTACTAATTGCCCTTTATTGCTCATACTCAAAATTATTTCATTGGAAACTTAGACACTCTAATTTATAATTTTTGTAAAAAAGTGTTTTAATGGTAATTTTGTGAGAGAAAAAGATCTATAAAAAGGTGATTTTAGTGTTTGGTTTGTTTACATTTTGCAACTTGAACATAGCTTTAATATCTAGATATTGACGGTCAATATCTTTGACAGTCAAATACATGAACATCTTAGATGTTTAAATTTAATATCCACCATCTTTTCTTAACATCTAGTATATTAAGATTTTGTTTATCCAATTTTCTCAGTACAGGCACGCGAAAAGTTATAGCCTCATTTTCACTGATAACAGCGCCGCCAAAGAGGAGAAATAAGTACAATTTTATATTTTAAGTATTTTTATCTTTGACAGCTGATTGATATTTAAGGTTAGAGTATTGTAATATAAATCAACAGAATTAAATTGTTTTATACTTTATATAAATAGAAAGGACTCCAAATAAACAATCAAAAATTCTTTGCATTAAGTTCATTAATGTCTGTTGATAAAAGTATAAAATCTTTTACCCTTACCAAATAGTATATTACATAAACTCATAACTTTATATTTATATTTTGACATACAATTTTTTATAAAACAATTCATATTACTATTATTTTATTGTTATTATCAACTTGGTACATAACCAAAAAACTACGTAAACAAAACTTTTATCATGGACAGCATGGAGGGTATATATTTTCTCCTGTATGTACGCAAATATCAGTGAAGAAATTTCCGTTATGCCAATTTGCGTGCGTGGCGAGTTTATGCAGTCAAGTACAGTCAAAAGGGATGCATATATATACTTCTTAATGACTACCTCCAGGTGGACATTTTGATATCCCAGTAAGATCACTGTAATATTACAGTGAAGATTACAAATTTCCAGTGTAATATTGCAGTGATGTCGCTATAACCTTACGTGCTGCTTGGGAACTGTTTTGCAATTTTTCCATAAGCGTGTAATATTAAAGTAATTTTACTGTAACATGATTACAGTAATATTGATGGGTAATATTACCCATAAGACATACATTTAATAGGACTATAATATTACTGAAATGTTATATGGGCAATACTCACATATTATCCCAGTAGACACAAAAATCTCCAAAATTGCGTATCACGACAGGATTTTGAGAAAAGTGGGGGGTAAACACCCAAAAAACGTGTTTTTTTACGGTTTTCAGTATTTTCTTTTCTCATAAACCTGATGTGCTAAAGACTTCTATTTAGTCTCAAATTAAAGCTTTATTCGTGCACTTTAAGATCCATATGCGTCGATAAAAAAAACTAGACAAGTGCGAGGGTACTTGTGATATTTTTTTTATTGTTTTGTACGGAACCCGCCAATACAGTGCGAATGCAACTCGGACTTGTCTAGTTCTTTTTAATTTTATTTTTAAATTTAAAAAAAATGTAAAGATCAAAATCTATAAATTTTAAATAATCGATTAATTTTGCAAGTATTGTTTTAATATTTGTATACGCAACCAGCCATTGCAGTGCGAGTACAACTCGCAATTGTCCAATTTTTTTTTATTTTTAGTTACAAAATTAAAGGGAGAAAACAATCTCTCATTTATTCTCTTTAAATTTTATTCTTCTTTAAAATATTTAATGCCACTTGTTTAAACTAAAATTTTTTTTTAAATTGTTTGAAAAAAAATTCAAAAATTTTTTTTCAATTTTTCTTCAAAAAGTTTCTTAAATAAATTTTATTTCGTTATACTGTTATAATACACTAGTATACAAATTATCAGCTCATTAGGTCAAATAATGTTAAAATTAGAAAAAAAAAATTTTTTTAATTTTTTCGTTTTTCTTTGTCAACGCTATGGCCTTCCCTGCTGGAAGTAAAGGGATAGAAATCCTATCGCATTGAATATTTTTTTATCTCTAAGATAGCAAGAAATAAAGTTTCTCTATCTTAGTCTATCCTTACTTTATCACTATAATCACTTTTTATCTCTCCTTCTGTATAAATCTTTTTCAATAACCTTTATATCATCTCTTTTAATACTTTCAATATCCATATACCTATTTCTTTCTATCTCTAATTTCATCTAAGAATATACTTATATTTTTTAATAATCTTGTTCCTATCCCTGGCTATCCCTTTGTTATTACCCTTAATCTCTTTCTATTGTCCCTTTTTATTCAATCTCTTTTAATAACCCGTACTTTATCGCCTTCTATCCCCATTTTTATTACAACTATCGCTTTTTATCTTCTCTTCTTCTCAATTTTTTTGAAAAACATTTCTCTTATTATCTTCTTCAATACTTTTTCTATCTTCTTTCTTCCCTTTCTGTCGCTGCTTTAATAGTTTAAGTCCTTAAACTTTAATCCAAGAACACACTGATCCCTGCTTATGACCTTCCTTTATCCCAGGCCTTCCTGTTTTTAATCCTTTCAATCTCTTTTTATCGCATATTTTTTCTCAATCTCTTCTAATAACCCTTATTTCATCCTTCTACTATTTACTTCATTCTCTTTCTATCCTCATTTGAATCTTAGTATTTACATTTTTCCTTATCTTTATAAATAACATTTGTTTTATACCGTTCTATTCTTTTTATCCTTCTTATTACAATTTACACCTTGGGTTTAATCTAAGTCTATCACCACTCGATTCTATTCAATCTCTTTCCATCACCTACTTTTGCTCAATCTCTTTTAATAACCTTTACTTTATCTATATATTAATTCTTTTACTATTCACTTTCTTTTCTTTTTATCCTAACTTTATTATAATATGATTATGCTCCTTTTAGCCCTTTAAATATTCTCTTATTTTGCTTTCTAATCAGAATTACATATCAGTACTTACAATACTTATCACTTTTATTCCTTTAACTTAATTGCAATTGGTCGCAATAGACTGCAGTCTATTTTCTTCCTGTTCATTGAATTAACTACGTGACGATTTCATGATAAATAAAGAGAAATTATAACTTTAAAAAGGAGATCAACTGAGAGATAAAAAGTGATAGAGTAAGAGATAAAAAGAGATCAATACAGTCCCAAAAGTGAAAAGGTAGTTCACGAAAAATATCTTCCAAGCTAGCGTGGCTGAGTGACATGTGTATTCGACTTGCCTCCCTAAGGTTCAGGGTTCGAGCCCTCCTGCGTGCGAGATTTTTCAAATTTGGTTTTAAGTATTATGTGTACAATGTTGGTTAATATATGAAATGAAATATAGATATAAACAATAAATAATAATTTCATATTAAATAAATTCACGCATAGAAAGGTTTTGCTGTGGCAGCGAACATTTTGCTGCCACAGCAAATCTTGTTCGTTGAAATAGGGACAGCGAAAAAGTTCGCTGTGAGATCAAACAAGTTCGCTATGACAGCATACTCGCATAAATTTTCACTAATGTTTGCTGTCACAGCTAACATGTTCGCTGCCACTGCAAACTTCTTAGCTGTGGTAGCTAATTTTTTAGAGATTTCACAGCAAACATCTGCTTCTATGTAGTTTTAAACTACAGATTAAATCGTACGATAATAAGCCTCAAACAATTTGTGTTGGTTCTTTTGGTTCTCAGAGTGGTTTTTAATGTATTATTATGCGCTCTACACGATTTTGGACTTCAAAATGGCCTAGCATGTAAAAATACAAGCTTTAATTCAAGATTATAACGCATATGGATTTTAAAGTTTACGAATAAAGCTTTAATTTGAGACTAAATAGAAGGTTTATGAGAAAAAAATACTAAAAACCGTCAAAAACACGTTTTTTGAGGTGTTTACCCACACTTTTCTCAAAATCTTGACGTGATACGCAATTTTTGAGACCGGGATATACACTCAATTCATACACATGTATACTCACTCATATGCACTCAATACATACACATGTATACTCACACATATACACACAACACATACACATGTATACTCACACATATACACACAATACATATACATGTATACTCACAATACATACATATGTATACTCACACATATACACACCATACATACACATGTATACTCACACATATACACACAACACATACACATGTATACTCACACATATACACACAATACATACACATGTATACTCACACATATACACACAATACATATACATGTATACTCACACATATACACACAACACATACACATGTATACTCACACATATACACACAATACATACACATATATACTCACACATGTACACACAATACATATACATGTATACTCACACATATACACTCAATTCATACACATGTATACTCACACATATACACTCAATTCATACACATGTATGAGTATAAGCATATACGAATATATATATGCATACACATTTACACTAAATACATACACAATCTCTCGCATGGATTTGAAAAATATATGGGTCATAATTTTTCAAACGGATCACTTTTAAAAAAAAATTTTTTTATTTTCATCCAAAATAATTTTTTTACTCCTGGTAGAGTAAAAGAAAGACCCTGAAAATTGTAGCCCAAAGAAAATTTTTTTGTTAATGTTATTAACAATTTAGTTTTTTTGTAGTATGACATTAAAAAAAATTTTCTCGAAATCCTGTTGACCGATTTTAAAAATTCAAAAGGTGTTTTCTTCTTCTTGAAACAAAGTAATTAAAAAATAATTTTTGTTTTTAAAAAAATTAATTTTTAATAGTTTTTTATATAATTTGTTTATAAATTGTTAATAACAAATTGTGTTCTGCGCCTCCTAGAAAAAAAATAAAAATTGTATTGAATTGCCAATATCCCCCTGAGAAAAAAAACGTTTAAAAAAAAAATGTACATCAATTACAAAAAAGTTATTAAATAATTAGTGTCGCGGTGCAGAACGATATATGACTCGCAAGCACGGCTCTCATGGCACCTGTGTGCATTGGCGCTACACTATAAGTTTGTACAAATTGTAACAGTCTCAATATTTAAGGAAAAAGTAATACAGTTTAATTATTCGTATATTTATATAACATTTTGTTTAAAAAATACTAATATTACAATATACTTAATAAAATAACAATATAATTAAATATAGAGTTTAAAGTCTTGTATCGCTTTCTACGACCGCAGTTATTATTTACTAACTTTTTTTATAATTAACGTAGGCAGATCACAATTTGTTATCAACATTTTATAAACAAATTATTTAAAAAACTATTAAAAATAAATTTGTTTAGACACTAAAATTATTTTTAAAAACTTTGTATTATAAAGAAGAAAATCCGATTTATTATTTTTAAATAAGTTTATAAATAATTTTAACTGAAATTTTTGAAAATATAATCGAATTTAATAAAATTTGTTTTGATATTCAAAGTAGTCGTGTTTATTTGTAGCAAAACAAAAGACGATCTTTTTTATTCGTTTGAAATTTTATCTTTTTCCAGTAATTCGAGTCGAATTTCGCCTGCATTTTGTCAAAAAAATCTACATAATTTCTATAATATTGGAGGTTACTGATTTTTCTTTTTTTTATTTCAATGCTTGGAGTTTTACGCATCAATACATCGTAATTTAATCCTTCAAAAACATTGAGAACATTCTTCAATTTGCAATTGTTTAAAATAATTGTTAAAAACATTTATAAATTTTTATTTTTTAGCAATCGCTTTATTTAATCCTTGAAGTATAGACTTTAAGCTTTATTTTAAAAAAATTCACTTAATTATCTTTATTTGTTTCAAAGTAATAATACAATAAAAATAAAATGACCCAAAACTTTAACACCTGATTACTTCCAAAATATTTTTTTTCTTTTTAAATATTTCAGGAGGAAAAAGTGTAATCATATATCTACCAAAAATCACAGATAACTTAAAAATTGGAGACAATAATTTTCCAAGTGGACGGTTTCACTTATTTTTGCCCATAAATAATAGAATTTTATAAATATTTTATTAAAAGTTTTTTTAAATAATTTTAATTAAAAAATTGATCTTGTAAATCAAGTTATTAAATTTTTTACAATAGTACCTAATTAAATTTTTTAGAAAAATTTTATTACAATAAAATAAATCAATCATTTCGAGAAATTTTAATAAAATGTATTAAAAATAATTGAATTCCTATCAAAAAATTAAATTCTTTCAAATATTTTTACTATTTAGAAAAATAATTTAATCATTTTAAAGAATTTTATTTAAATTATATTGAAAATAGTTACATTTCTTCTGTGAATTTTACACCCAAAAAAATATTTTTAATTTTATACGATTTTAGTTAAAAAACTTTCAAATCTAAAAAAAAATTCCTTTTTTTTGTTGATGAATCTTCGTATATTGAAAATAAAATGTAAAAAATAACTGTTAAGCGAAATTTTCTTCTCACTTTGAGATTTTATTTTTTTCGGTGTATTGTTTATAAAAGTACTTGAAGTATTCCGAACAATTTTATTATTTATAAGAACAATTGAATTTTTGCTATGAATTTTAAAAAACTTTTCGAAAATAATAATAAATGAAAACTCATTAGTAAAATAGTTCATCATTAAAGTTTTTCAAATTTCGTATCTGAAATTATTTCGTTCACCGTCGTTGTTATAAAAAGTCCGAAAATAATTTTTTTTACTCCTCGTTAAGTACAAAAAAAGACTTCAAAAATTCTAGAACAACAAAATTTTTGTTAATATTCTTTGCAATTTAGTCTTTTGTTGACTTAAATGAAAAATTTTCTTGAAATAAAGTTGACCGATTTAAAAATAATAAATCGGATTTTCTTCTTTATAATACAAAGTATTTAAAAATAATTTTAGTGTCTAAACAAATTTATTTTTAATAGTTTTTTAAAGAATTTGTTTATAAAATGTTAATAACAAATTGTGATCTGCCTACGTTAATTATAAAAAAAGTTAGTAAATAATAACCGCGGTCGTAGAAAGCGATACAAGACTTTAAACTCTATATTTAATTATATTGTTATTTTATTAAGTATATTGTAATATTAGTATTTTTTAAACAAAATGTTATATAAATATACGAATAATTAAACTGTATTACTTTTTCCTTAAATATTGAGACTGTTACAATTTGTTATTAACAATTTATAAACAAATTATATAAAAAACTATTAAAAATTAATTTTTTTAAAAACAAAAATTATTTTTAATTACTTTGTTTCAAGAAGAAGAAAACACCTTTTGAATTTTTAAAATCGGTCAATTGGATTTCGAGAAAAAAATTTTTTAATTTTATACTACAAAAAAACTAAATTGTTAATAACATTAACAATAAAATTTTTTTTGGTCTACAATTTTCAGGGTCTTTCTTTTACTCTACCAGGAGTAAAAAAAAATTATTTTGGATGAAAATAAAAAATATTTTTTTTTAAAGTGATCCGTTTGAGAAATTCTGACCAGAATCTAAATGTGGAATCAGAATATTGAAAGTGGAATCGGAATGTGGAATCGAAATATTGAAAGTGAAATCTGAATTTAGAATCTTAATATTATAAGAATATAAGAATATATATAATATAAGAATCTCAATATTGAAAATGGAATCGGAATAATGACTGTGGAATAGGAATATAAGAAGTGAGATCTAAATATTGAATGCGCAATTAGAATGTTGAAAGTGGAATCGGAATATTGAAGGTGGAATCTGAATGTGGAATCTCAATATTAAACATGGAATCGGAATAATGACTGTGGAATAGGAATATTGGAAGTGAAATATGAATATTGAATGTCGAATCGTAATGTTGAAGGTGGAATCTAAATGTGGGATCGGAATATTGAAAGTGGAATCGGAATGGGGAAACGAAATATTGAAAGTGGAATCTGAATATTGAAAGTAGAATCGGAATGTGGAATCTGAAAGTGGAATTTGAATGTTGAAAGTGGAAACTGAATATAGAAAGTGGAATCTAAATGTGGAATCGGAATGTGGAATCTGAATATTGAAAGTGGAATTCGAATGTAGGATCTGAATATTGAAAGTGGAATCGGAATGTGGAATCTGAATATTGAAAGTGGAATCGGAATGTGGAATCGGAAAAAGTTACGTAATCGACCCCCTGGTAATTGTTTTAAACAATTCTGTTTGTTTAATTTTGAAAAATTTATCACTGTTGTATAAACGACAATTCTCTAAACTTGCATTGTTTTCTTACCCCTCAGATTTTTTTATTTTAAATTTCATCCAGAAAAATGTATGGGGGGGGTGCTGACCGCGACTGCAAACTTTAGCCGGCTGCATTTTACTTAATTTGCAGTTCAATTACCTAAAATTGATACACGGAGAAAAATGGAGTGTTGAACTAACTATCTAGAGGAACATACAGTCTACAATTGTGGTTAAACTTTTCAACAACCATATTGTTACGTCATCGTAACTTATTAATATACTTCAAGGTAAAAGATAACTAATTTTATTAATTTTGTAATATGTTAGGTCAGTTTTCTAATTTTTTAATAACAATAGAGCAATAAGGTTACTTTAACTTATTTTATAATAACTAACTAATTTTGTAATACCAATAGAGTGATAAGTCATTTTTATTAATTTTTTAATAATAATAAAATGTTTAACGATTCATGAAAATCATTTATAAATAGGTAATAATGATCAATAAGAATTATAAATTTAAATTAATAGATTATAATAGAATTTTAATAGTTGATAAAAATAGCTTGAATTGAAATTAGATAGGCACACGTGTAATTGGAAATAGAATCATATATGTCAAGAAAATTCATGGAAGTTGTTTACACAAGTGTTCAACAAACAATGATATATCAAAACCAATGTGTTTCAACGCAAAAATTGAGCACAACTTCAGTATAAAAGGGAGAAAATCGGCTCATATTGCCGGAGCTGAAGTTTTTTTTGTTACTTCGCGCAGATATTAGAGTTTGAACGAACAATTTTCCGAAAAAAATTGTGGAAAAAACTTTTTCCGTAATTTAAATCTCTCGACTAAAGTTTAAATTTCGACCATCACATGTCGTGAAGGACCCATGTTTATGATTTGTTGTATACAGAAAAATGATAATATGTTAAATCATGTTATAACTAATCTTTCTGCAGTCGGTAGGCGTGGCCTAACAGGACCATTGCAGAAAAATCTTGGCAGAATACCGTGATGGTCTTACAAATGTACTAAGAAATTTTTCATGCTATATAAATAAAGCGCCACGCGTTTGAACCATTCGAATGAATGAAAAAGGCTATCTTTGTCTTAGTTTTTTTCCGTGATCACTACAATGCGAAAGAGGTATGATTTCATCCCAATATTCTGTAAACCTTGCACTAATATACTATAAGACAATCCCATGCGTCGAAAGCATGATTAATAATACTACAAACGCTAGATTTTTCTCTCCGTGTATATATAACTCTGACTTGATAGGAGGTTTTCATTGCCAAATTTGGATTCAGTGCACCAAAAACTGCAGGAAATGACTTCTCGATCTCAAGTTAACGAAATCAATTGATATAATAAAACGATTGATTTATAGGAGGTCGTCCATATACCACGTGGAGATTTTTTTAACACTTTTTGACCTCCCTCCCCTTCGTGGAGAATCGTGGATATTGTACCGACCCCACCTCTCCTCCGATTGTACACGTAAACAATTTTTTGGTGAGAAAATAATATTTTCGTATGTTCTGAAATCTTGTAACTTTAAAGATTTTGTATCTCTAAATAGCGATTAAAATAAAAAAACATTTTTTTAAAATTATTTAAGGGCATGTCCAAGTTGTGAAATATAACCAAACAAAAAGGAAAACAAACCGAGCACTAAAATCTCATTTTTCAAACAGCCTTTTTTCTCACAAAAATTAACATTTTTATACATTCTTAACGGAAATGGTAAATTAGAGTGTCAAAGTTTCCAATGAAATAATTTTTGACTAGGAGCAATAAAAAGCAATTAGTAAAATAACTAATTAAAATTACCAGTAAAATAGCATTTTCGGCGCAGTATCAACTTTACACATTTTAATTGTATACAGTGCAACTGAACACCGTTAATTCTATACAGTTCAACTCTATACATACGAATTTTGAAAAAGTTTAATTTTAACTCTACACAGTTAAATTAAATACGCGTTAATATCAAAAAACACATCTTCACAAATTGGGGTACTTTTTAAGGACATTTCAAACTTTAATAAAAATATTTTTTTATAAAATTTGGTTATTTCCTTTATGAAAAAAAACTTTAACAAATAATTGTTTAAACAAATTTGTCGAAAAGTTTAAAAAATTATTTTTTAATAAAATATTTTTAAAATTCAATACATTCTCTTTAATTTTTATGTGAAACATTTTTTTCTAGGACCAATAGTTTACAAGATGCATACAATATAACTGTGTACTACTGATTATTATTAAGTATCGTTATTGCGGACAACAACGGAATTGGTTTGGAATTTAAGGGCATAAAAGTACGAATTCACCCCTTATAAGATTCTAAATTATTCTTTTAGTATCGATTTAATGCACAAAATTTTAACTAAAAACGAGTATTTCAAGAATGAAATACTCTATCGAGACATTTATACTTCGAATTTTGAATTAACAATGTAGGATCATATTCTACAGATGATAAACTTATTTTTTAAGCAAAAGAAATTGTAAAAATATTTTATTTTACATGAGTTTCCCCCCTTAAATAATTTTTCATTATTTTAAATATTCTGGTACATGACATTTTAGAGTCAAATATACGCAAGTGTTAAATCTGGGTCCGGGAGACCCAGCTTATAAATATGTGTTAAAATAAAAATCTATCAATTATCGTGTGATATTGTACTGCCCAGGTAGAAATTTGTCAAGTATTACTTGTTTCCTTCCAGTTGCTGTAGAGTCGAAAGCGAGTTTAACTTGTCAAGACAATCTGGCCAGTCCTGAATAAGCGACTGGGCAGTTTCACTGGATAAAAGCAATTCTCCTTTGTGAACAGTACACAGAAAAAAAGTCTTAAATCTGTGAAGGACTAATTTTAAAATCAGGACTTTATTTAGCCTCATAATTAACTTAAGAGTATTGTTAACACGCTTTAATCTTAAAGCAATACATATTTAAGACTTATTTTTATATTTAAGTCTTAAATGTAGTATCAGCGAGAATGTAGTATCAGATAAAATGAAGTCGAAATCTGCCGTCCTGATAAAAAAAGTCGGTACTTGCATTCAGGGCTGAATGCAAGTACCGACTTTCTTCATCAGGACGGCAGAAATGTAGACTAGTTTTTAGTCCCCTAGCGTCTATAGTCCTCTGGAAGGGAAGACACGCTTGGGCGATCAGATGACGTGTCATTAGTTGCCATGGCGTTGCCTTGAATGTACGTTTTTTCTTCGTCTATTAATAATCACCTGTAGATTTCGATATTTTTGTATACCGAATAAATAAATAAGTTTGTATTATATGAAGTGCAAGCATAGTTACACTGAACTTAACTAAATTTGATCAATTAACCGATTTCTTGTCTATTATTAAATAATGATTACTTATAAGGTACATGTTAACAAATGTCATCATGGAAGTAGATAAAAAATTGGACGTCAATAATAAAAAAAAATACATTTTTCAATTTCATTATTTTAAATAGTTAATTTAACTTTTCTTATAGATGCTTCTATGGGGCATTCCATGTCAAGTGATCAAGGTGGAGAAAAATTTTTCTCCAACCGTAGCAAAACTTGGGGCTTTTGTAGAACTAATAGATAGTAATTTTTCGTGAAAATATTTTTTTACCTAGTCCAATATTTTCCGAGGAGGAGGGGGTTAAATTTTTGTGTTTTTCAGTACAATGCTTATTTCAATAATTTTTTACTCTTAAACAATTAAACATACAATTTTGACAAAGTACATTTTGGAAAGGTTTTTTGGGGAGAGAGGCCCGATTTTTTTTAACGAAAGCTGAGGTTTTTTCCTAAAAGGACAGATAAATGATAAAGTGGGACTAGAATGTTTAAACATTGAAAAAAAGAATTTTCTCCAAAACGGAGCTAAAATCCGGGTTTGAAGCGCTCCGGCGAGTAGACAATTCTTTTTTTCAATGTTTAAACATTCTAGTCCCACTTTATCATTTATATGTCCTTTTAGGAAAAAACCTTAGCTTTCGTTAAAAAAAATGGGGTGTCTCTCCCCAAAAAATTGAAATTTATTTTTAATTTTGATTTTTTTGGGTCAAAAAATTTTTTTTTCAAAATGCTTATTTCCAATAGAAAGAGCATGAAAAAACCTTTCCAAAATGTACTTTGTCAAATTTGTATGTTTAATTGTTTAAGAGTAAAAAATTATTGAAATAAGCATTACACCAAAAGACCCCTTGATCACCTGACGCGGTATCCCTCCTATTACAATCTGTTACCGGCATCTCCTGAAACTGCAATAAAAATAGTTAAAAAGCAGTCAAATTAACCAGGATTTCTTTTTGTGTAAAACGCTGACAAAAATTATTATGCATATCTTCTTCTAAACGTTTTTTATTTAGAAAATATAGTTGATAACTATAATTTTATATACAGTAGAAAAATAAATTTAAACTGTGTTATTTACTACTTTGAAGTATTTAAGAAAGCTTTATTTTAGTCACTACTTTGACTTGCTGAGAAAATTGAAGTTTAAAAGGAAACTACTTTTAAGTCCACTTTTTGGCTTTCGGCTATTTTTAAGACTACACAGCGACTTCATTCAAGCATGAGTACAGACTTTTTTAGGACTCTTTTTACAAACTAATTTTAAGTGTATGATGACTACTTTTTGCTATATCTTAAAATTAGCTTGTTTGTAGACTATAAAGTCTACAAGATTTTTTTTCTGTGTATTTTTGTCAAGCCATTGACCAGAAAATCTAATCATAATTGTGATAAGAATTTCTTTTCAGACACTGGTCAGTCACTGATTTGAAGAATTATTTAAGATTCCACTTAGAAAAACAAGTCTACCACACAGGAAAAAAAGTCTGACTCCGTTTACACCTTAAATTCATCCTTAAAAAGAGGCTAAAAATAAGACTTATTTTAGAGTGCACTGATAAAAAAACTGGCTAAATCCTATTAAAAGAATTATTCTAGATTTTTCCAAATCTTTAGCCAGAAAACCTTGAAACTATTAAAAAAAAAAAACTGCGGACACAGTAACTGTACAATTACTAAGAAAAAAAACAAAGCACCAGTTTCATAAAAATACACTCATAATCAATCATTTATAATTAGATATTAAAAATAATTTTTATGTTCCATACGGTCAAAAACAAAAACGTCTGAAATAACATTATATAAAAGTTATGATCGTTTCACTGTCACATTACCAAAGTTTACATTTTCCTAAATTTTGACAAGATACGCCGTCAAGTCTCTGACAAGTGTCTAAACAGTTTAGTTGGTCATGATTGCTGATCATTACTTCTGACAATTACTGGCCAGAAATTCTGGTCATAATCGAAATAGAAGTTCTTAAACTTGTGGTTATGTGGCAGTTCAAAAATCGAATCCAAGAAAGTGAGGGTTTATTTGTCAAATGACTGAATTAAAATGACCAAATTACTTGAAGTGAATAAATTTCATCCGAACAGCTAATTTTTGTATTTAAAGTAAATTCCATTTAATTGATACAATAAACATTTGTTGAATTCAAGTGAATATTTATTTGATATTAGTAAACTAATTTAATATTTCATTGAAATTTGTCAATGTATAATTTTTTAATTAGTGATTTTACACTCGAAAAATTTTTATTTTTTGATTAAATTGATGAAATTACATATTTTTTAAAATTTTAATTAAAAAAAAAGTTTAGTTACGTTGTTTCATGTAAAATGCTAATACTGTTTTGTTGCTAAGATATTAAAATATCTAAGGTAAGAAAGTATTGTAAGTATATATGTACATACTTACCTACCAACCATATCTTCTGATATATTTTTGTACTTTACAAAATTTTTTATTGGAGAATTTTATAAATTTCATAAAAAAACAAAGGACAATTAATATTTTTCAATTTAATTAATTGATAATATTAAGTTAAGAAAACCTCTGATATACTATGAAATTACATTTAATTTTTTTGAGCGAATATAACAATCCGAGTGATTTTTTAATAAAGGTCGTTTATTTAGAAAACTATTTAAGTGTCAAACAAAAGAATTGAAAAAATATGTAATTAATATGTAAATACTTTAATTGAATTAATTTCAAACAGGCAATTTGTATTATTAAACTTTAAAGAATAAAAAATATTAATTATTTAGAAAAAGTTACATTTGATTTTATGGAGCTATTTTTGCTTAATGCGAGAACAAAATATGTTCTGATGTTATGCAAATAGATACATAATTATTTTAGTTTTAAACAATTTCATTTATTTAATTAAAAATGGAACAATTACTACAATGGAATTATGAATAAACACATAAAATGAAAACAATTTCCACATAAAGACTAATAAAACGCTGTAATAATTTGATCCATGTTTGCTATGCATATGGGACATTTTGGATCGAATGGAACGATGAACACAATGGAATTGCGAACAAAAATATATAATGAAAACAACATCCACATAAATTAGACTAATAAAAGGCTCTAATGATTTGATCTATGTTTTCCATGCATATGGGACATCTTGGATCTTCATAAAAAATACTGCAGTCCAAACACAAACACAAATGTCCACATGGCATTCCAATGCGATCGGCATTTTGGATCATACAAATACAACATATTGGACATGGTCGTATCACCTCTTAATATTAATATTAATATAATAATAATAATAATTTATAATATTAATATTACTATTATAAATATTAATTATTTGTATTTATATTTTATTACAGAATGTAGAATTTGTAAAAAATGTCATACTTTGTAATTTTGACACAAGTTTGCTGCAAACTTTTGAGATATACATTGCAAACTATCTGAAAAGTATTTTGCAATTTGGACATACTCAAATTAGGAACATTCTCCTCGTTTCTCTGTTGACCTTGGCCTCTTGGTTGCCTTAGACCTCGTTGGCCTCTCTGTCCTCTAGGACGTCTAGGGCCTCGTTGACCTCCTTGTCCTATAGGACGTCTAGGGCCTCGTTGACCTCCTTGTCCTCTAGGACGTCTAGGGCCTCGTTGACCTTCTTGTCCTCTTGGACGTCCAGGACCCCGTAAACCTCTTTGTCCTCTTGGGCGTCCTGGTCCCTTTTGACCTCCTTGTCCTCTTGGACGTCCTGGTCCTCGTTGAGGTGCTTGTTGGATGTTCATGACCTTGTTCAATTTGCACTTGTTCAACCTCAACAATAACATTTTCTTGTACTGTGTAGTATTTTTAATGAATAATTAATTTAGTAATTTTTATTAAACTTTCTTATTTTAGTCGTACAATAAGAGAAATATTCGTTGATTGAATCAAATATTTGGTTAGTTTATTGATTTCAACAAAACTTGAATGGATAAAACAAATTTTCCTTTAATCATTTCTATTTTAAGTCAATTAAATTTTTGGTTAATATAACCCAACTGCTTTTTAAATATAATTTAATGTAAAAATTTAAAACTGAAACACTTAGAAACAAGTTATACTTAATGTTCGTATTATATAATCCAAAAAAAATTATTTCTAAATTTTAAGAAGAATTGTTGATATTTAAACAACCATATTGTAAAAAATATAAATCAATATAAGAGGCATTTCATTTCAAACCGTTCCACCTTCAAAAGACGATCGCGAATGGAGCATTTTTAAATTAATTTTTTTTTCTATGTAAATAAAAACTTTTCAAATATGTTAATAACTATTTCGAAAGGAAATTTAATGCTCTTTATTTTGGTCTTTGCGTTTTTTTAAAAATTCTTTCAATTTCATAAAGAAATTTCTATTTAAAAACTTAAACTCTTTATATCTCAAAACACCCCCCGTCGATTTTTATAAAATTCTGCGAAAATAATGTTTAGTTATTCTACTTTCAGAATATCTGTATTTTATTATGGACATTTTATGGATTTTAAAAACCTAAAATTATATTAACTATAGATTTTTTTAAATTATGCTGTTAGAGCAACTTCCAGATTAATTTTTTATTTTATACTGAAAACCTTAAAATTTTTTTTTAATTTAAAAAATATGAAACCTTTAATAATAGTAAAAAATTTAATCTTTTTATAAATTTGTAATTCATAGGTAAATGTAATTATTTTCAAAAAAAACTTTAGGCTAAGACTGCTCGATTTGAGCTGACCATCTTGCTTAAAATGAATTACAATAGTAAACAATGATGCCTGATTATTGTTCCAATATAAAGCCTAGGAAGAATTTTGCGCTACAAATGCGTAATTTTCCGCATAGTCAAATTGAATCAAAAAATGTCCTGGTAACAACTGCTTTTTTACGTGACTTAAAAAAGAAGATTGTTTCCTGCAAATAAAATCTGCTTTTCTGCTATTTTCATCGGATTCATAGAATTCCTGGACAAGCTTTTTTGCATCAGATGATATAGGATGACCAGATTTTGGATTTGGAGAGGATAAAATTCCCTGATCTTCAAGAAGTTGTTTCGCTTTTCTCGCTTGCTGATAAGTTGCATTAAACTCATTGACTAATTTCCTATAACCCCATGATTTTTTTCGGATGCGCTGGTGGATTTTTTAAATTTGTCTATTATTTGTTCTAATATTCAAGTCTAGCTTGGCAATATTCTTCAGTGCATTTAAATTTCATTTTTTTCAGGACTTATTAAGACATTAATGCTTAAATCATCGTGGATGTTTGATGTTTCATCAATTTCTTCTACAGCTACAAAATTAACATGATTATTTTTTATGGCATAAAAATTACACAATATTTTAATTAAATATAATGAAAATATTTACGCAATTGATTCATTAATGAACCACACGGTTCTGGTATCAAGTCAACTTTTTTTCTGCATACGTGACAAATTTTCATTCCTTCTTGTGCAAAATTAGGCAAATGGGTACAAAGAGTTTAAGTTTTTAAATAGAAATTTCTTTATGAAATTGAAAGAATTTAAAAAAAAACGCAAAGACCAAAATAAAGAGCATTAAATTTCCTTTCGAAATAGTTATTAACATATTTGAAAAGTTTTTATTTACATAGAAAAAAAAATTAATTTAAAAATGCTCCATTCGCGATCGTCTTTTGAAGGTGGAACGGTTTGAAATGAAATGCCTCTTATATTGATTTATATTTTTTACAATATGGTTGTTTAAATATCAACAATTCTTCTTAAAATTTAGAAATAATTTTTTTTGGATTATATAATACGAACATTAAGTATAACTTGTTTCTAAGTGTTTCAGTTTTAAATTTTTACATTAAATTATATTTAAAAAGCAGTTGGGTTATATTAACCAAAAATTTAATTGACTTAAAATAGAAATGATTAAAGGAAAATTTGTTTTATCCATTCAAGTTTTGTTGAAATCAATAAACTAACCAAATATTTGATTCAATCAACGAATATTTCTCTTATTGTACGACTAAAATAAGAAAGTTTAATAAAAATTACTAAATTAATTATTCATTAAAAATACTACACAGTACAAGAAAATGTTATTGTTGAGGTTGAACAAGTGCAAATTGAACAAGGTCATGAACATCCAACAAGCACCTCAACGAGGACCAGGACGTCCAAGAGGACAAGGAGGTCAAAAGGGACCAGGACGCCCAAGAGGACAAAGAGGTTTACGGGGTCCTGGACGTCCAAGAGGACAAGGAGGTCAACGAGGCCCTAGACGTCCTAGAGGACAGAGAGGCCAACGAGGTCTAAGGCAACCAAGAGGCCAAGGTTAACAGAGAAACGAGGAGAATGTCAATATTATATCACTTAAATCTTTTAAATCCATAAAATGTCCATAATAAAATACAGATATTCTGAAAGTAGAATAACTAAACATTATTTTCGCAGAATTTTATAAAAATCGACGGTTTGGTGTTTTAAGATATAAAGAGTTTAAGTTTTCAAATAGAAATTTCTTTATGAAATTGAAAGAATTTTTAAAAAAACGCAAAGACCAAAATAAAGAGCATTAAATTTCCTTTCGAAATAGTTATTAACATATTTGAAAAGTTTTTATTTACTGAAACAGAATCTTTTGTTAATAAAATTAAAAGTATAAAATAAAAGTTAATGAAATTTACTTTTATTCAAACAAGATTCTTCACCTCACGCGGCAGGGTTCAATGCTGTGAGGGTTCAGGATTTAACAATAAAATATAAAACCGCGGGCGCCAGTCGACAGAAGGTCGACAGTAAATAATATTTATAATTAAATAAAATTAATCTCAAGGGGGGTAAAATGGGTGAACCCAATAAAAATCAAGCGTTGACGACAATCTAAGTTTAATAATTAGGTCCAGACTTACAGTACAGTGTTTATAGTCAACGTCCAACTCACGGTGAGGTACATCCACACACACATACACTTATTAGACGTCATAATATTTTACAATAAATTATTGTGATCTAGACGACGGTCGATCCAGGAATATTGTCAATCGTTGACGAAAGCATGGTTCTCATTTTACGCAAGCGCCAAATCCCATGACAATACTCAGGACGTTAGTAATTACAAAATTCACCCCGATCTTATTATAATAGACAAGGATAAATTTTGCAACATTCAACCACAATAATATCCTGTTACATTACATAGAAAAAAAATTAATTAAAAAATGCTCCATTCGCGATCGTCTTTTGAAGGTGGAACGGTTTGAAATGAAATGCCTTATAAATAAATACATATTAATTACTTCTCAGTTTAATACTAAAATTAAAAATTGTAATTTTTTTATCAAAACTAACGTATGTTAAATAGATCTTCATAATCTTAACGATGAAATTTAATAAAATTTGGAAGGCTTATACTTGAATTCATGTTTCTTCTGACTATCACATAACAAACAAACAACAAATTTTTTTTGCACAAAAAAAGTAAAAAAAAAAATTTTGAAACCTTTTTTGCGAGAGCGGGCCGATTTTTGAGTTTTCTTGCCAATTAATAAAATATTCCTTATAATTTCACCTTTCATTTAAAAAAAATAAATCGATGGAGACTCAAATAATTTTCGAGATATGGCAATTTTTGTAGAAGCGCGACCACGTTTCAGTGTAAGCGCTGTGTCAGTGCCCATGACGCCATGCACAGTAGAATTCTTAAACTTTACAGTTCAAAATTGTCTAGAGTCTACAAATTTTATCCGATTTTAATGTTATTAGCCTTAAATGAAAGAAGATAAATTTTCTAAGAGTTTCCTCCAAACCGTTGGTTCAATTTTTAATTGTTTATATTTTTTTTGTTACTCAAAGTTAACAATTAACAAGATTTTTGAAAAAAATCGTGTTTATTTTCTATTTTTCCTTTCCTTATGATCAAAATCAATTTAAATTAGTCTAGCATGACCACCCAATAAAAAATACTGCATAATTCAATGAATTTAAATGGTTAAAAAACAATGTTAATTAACAAACAGACAACCCTGGTCCTTCTTAAAAAATTGTACTTTTTGCACAAAAATTTTTTGTTTTTTAAGTAATTTATGTCTATTTTATTAAAAAATAATTTTAATGTTAATAATTATCATTGTTATTAAAAATTAATTTCAAAAATTGTATTTTTTTCCGACAAATTTATGCTTATATAAAAAATAAACACAATTTTTTTCAAAAATCTTGTAAATTGTTAATTTTGAGTAACAAAAAAATATATAAACAATTAAAAATTGAAACAACGGTTTGGAGGAAACTCTTAAAAAATTTATCTTCTTCCATTTAAGGCCAAGAACATTAAAATCGGATAAAATTTGTAGGCTCTAGACAGTTTTAAACTGTAAAGTGTAAGAATTCTACTGTGCGAGGCTCTCGCAAAAAGGTTTCAAAAATTTTTTTTTGACTTTTTTTGGGCAAAAAATATTTTTGTTTGTTAAGTAATAGTCAAAAGAAACATGATTTCAAGTATTAGCCTTCCAAATTTTGTTAAATTTCATCGAAAACTTTTGGAAAGCATTTAATACTACAATTTCACCAAATTACAGCTGAATTCAAAGACCGGGGCAAATCGTAATTTTTCTGACGGAGTCTTACCCTATACTTTAAAATCTATTCTAATGTCATTAAAAAATTCAATTATCAACTGCGAGTGTTAGTATAAGTGAGTAATAGAGTTAGGTGTTCGCGTCCCGTTTGCGTTAAATATTTAATATATTTTTATAAGCAAGGCGATAGAAATGTCATGTTAGAAACTATCGATCAATAGCTATTATTCAAAACTTTGCGAAAGTCTTCGAACGTGCAATTGTTGACACATTACAAAACTCATTGTTACATGTAATAATCGACGAACAGCATGGATGCATAAGTAAACGATCAACATGAATTTACTCGATTTGTTTATAAAACACTCGTTTTATTATCAATTGATTTTGTCAACTTATGATCGAGAAGTCATTTCTTGCAACACAGAGAAAAATGGAAAAATAATTTATGCAGTCAGTGCAGTACTCCTTTATAGAATAATATGTGACAGGTACACACTATAGTATTAGAAGTTTCATAGCTGAACACTTACTTACTCTTACGTACTACTCTCAACTATTATGCAGTGCAGTTAAGTAATTAAACTATTAACAGAGAGAAACTGAGAGTATGCACATAATGCAATCCGTGCTTTCCTTTGAGAGTGAAGTGAAATTTGTGTTTCCTTCTTTTATGCATTCTTATACTATTTCGATATAAAAATTATAACAATAATTAGTATAATCAATAAGTAGAACAATAATAGTAAAAATTAAAATAATAAAAAAAATTTTAAATAATTGAATTAAAAACAAAAGTTGAATTAATTTTTTTAAAATAATTATTATTGTGATCATTTCAAATAGAAAAATTAATTACTGTTTGTTAAAATTCATTTTAAATAAAATTTTATTTTATTTATCTTATCTCGAATAAATTTTATACCGAAAAATTATACGTAGAAAACATATAATTTTGTATATCA
Organism: Leptopilina myrica (nomen nudum); assembly: GCA_032872475.1. Taxonomy (NCBI): domain Eukaryota; kingdom Metazoa; phylum Arthropoda; class Insecta; order Hymenoptera; family Figitidae; genus Leptopilina; species Leptopilina myrica (nomen nudum). Next base: position 30,953,180 of record CM065464.1, read on the forward strand.
TCAAAAATTATTTTATGCTTATTAACTCCAAGTTGATAAACACAAAATAATTCTATACAATTAAAAATGCAGTTTTCAGAAAAACTCTGCATTTAAATTAAACACACTGGAAAATTTTTCAAATTAAAATTTTTTTTAACTTTAAATTACTGAGTGATATTTTGGTTTTTAGTTGAAAAATTTTACTTTTTTCAATCTACAACCTTTAAAAAATGTTTCATTTTTTTGTTTTTGTAAAAAGAAATTTGTTTGCTCTACTTTGAATGCAACTCTAGAAACCCTTGCAATTTAATTAATAAAATATTAATTTTTCCAATAAATAGTAATTTTTACTAACTTATTAATAAAATGTATCAATTTATTAATTAATTAATTATTTATTATTAAAAAGTTAGTCACCGATTCAAATTATAGTAAACCGTACTATTAATTTGTATTTAATTTATTCTTGTTTTTTCCTGATTTACAGACATAGAATATTTACTTTTTAAGAATAATTTAAATTCTAAACTTATTCGAAACATTAAAAATTTTTTTTTCATTAACATTTAATGAAAAATCCGAATCTCAAATAAAAAATAGTCACTTTTTTTAACTGGACTAGTGATTATTAGTTTCTTACATGACTTTATATTTACAAAAATTATAAACATACAATTTTCTAAAACTCAATTATTTATAAAAATTGCAATCACAAATCTTAAAAAATTCAATAATCTAATAATTTAAAATGAATAAATTTAACATGCCATTGAAGGAAATGAAAAAAGTACAAAGCAAATTGACTACAAGTTTCAGTTTATCAATTTTCCTGACAATTTATTGAGATTAACCCTTTAAGGACGGGACGGACACATTTTAGAGACAATTTTTGACGTTAGTTTTTTCGTTTATTAGGGACTTAAAAAAATCCGGCAAAACTATTCCCTACATTTTGGACATCGCTCTTTCAGAATCTGCACTCAAAATTGAAAAAAAATCAAAAACCAAAAAGTTACGGCCATTTAAAAAAAAAAACTACGTTTTTTGAAAATTTTTTTTCGAAGATGAATTTTTTTCGAAGGGTTTGAGTGCGAAGAAGTTCGTGAAACTATGAAATATCGCGTCCAAAATGTTCAAGCTTTCAGATGGTACACTTTATTTGCTTAAAATTCAAGATGGCGGATAAAAAATGGCGCCCAAAAGTCAATTTTTTTAATAATATATGAATCTCGTTTTCGAAATTTGTTAAAAATGCTCAGATTCAGTTGAAACTATGTACTCGGGGGTTATCGGGGTCGCTGATTACGAATATGAACTTAGTTTTCAAAAATTCAAAATGGCGGATCCAATAGGGCGGACGAATTTCCGAAAAATTCATTGGATTCGATTAATATTTCTTACTCGGGGGTTTTCGGGGTCGCTGATTACGAATATGAACTTAGTTTTCAAAAATCCAAAATGGCGGATCCAATATGGCGGACGAATTTCCGAAAAATTCATTGGATTCGATTAATATTTCTTACTCGGGGGTTTTCGGGGTCGCTGATTACGAATAAGAACTTAGTTCTTAAAAATTAAAAATGGCGGATCCATAGAGGTGTGCAAAAAGTCCGAAAAGTCTGGATGGACCTTTGAGTGTACTCTAAAAGTTCAGGTACCTGAAAAGTCTGAGAACTGGAACGAATTTGAGTATGCGAATCTTTACCAATTTGTGAAATATGTGTAATTTTGTACTTATTCAAATTTTTACAAATTCATGCACTTAACTATTTCCAATTTTCATAGTCCGACTCGCCCCGACCAGAAAAGTGAAAAGCCTGAAATTACACTAACTTTGTAATGAATATATGTTAATTCTTTTTTCGTTATAAAGTGTACAATTTTATAATCCTGTTTATAATTAAAATTATTATATTTATTATAAATTATTATATTATTTATTTATTCAATAATTGTTAATCATTGTATAATAAAAATCATTAACAATAGTCTCCATATAAATAATTACTCAGTATTACAAACACTGTTTTTAATATTCAAAAATTTTAGTTTAAGTACTATTCGATTACTTATAAATTATTATAAATTAAAAATTTAAGATTAATTTTTATTGGAAAATATTTATATTATGTTGAATTAATTTTTTTATGTTAATTTTCTTTATGTTATTTTTCTTTGCAAAAAGCTTCTCATTTTCAAAAATCCGCGCGTCTTATCTTATAGTTCAATATTTGCCCGTAAGGTGGCAAGATTTCTATTCTCTCACTAGCGAAACACGTTGCGGAGTATATATAAGAACAGACAATTTCGAAGAATAAAATATTACGAATTTTTCGTGTTTTTTCGCAGGTAAGTGGATTTTTTGGATTCAAACCGTATACATAATTGTTTTAGAGTTTTTCATTTTCTGTTTTTTGAAGTTTTGTCATTTAACATTTTTAGTAAATTTTTTTTTGTTTTCTTTCAATACTTGATTGATAGTGATTATTTCTACGGTAGGCAATAATATTTGCAAACAAAATGCGACCTCAAAAGCGTTTTAAAACTGCTTCGAACATTGCAGAACGCATATCGACTGAAATCTTTGAAAACGACGATGAGGTAGATATAGCTTTTATTCCGCAGGGAAACGAATCAGATATCGAGTCGAACACGGACAGCGAAAATTCGGATGTTGAATATGATGAAAACATTGTTGATTTTGATGATGAGGATGATGTTGATGATGATGATATTGACTTATCTGCAATTGACAAAGTTATTCCATCTTATCGAACTGTATTAAAAAATTATTCTGCTAAGCAAAAACTTTTGGAAAATGATCATGAATATGATTGGGTTTTTGGCGAAAATCCCAATGATGTATTACTACAAAATGAATGTTTATTAAAAGACACTCAAAAGAATATGATCTGCAATTGTTCACCTATAGAGCTTTTTGAGATGTTTTTTTCTAAGAGCATGAAGCAATATATAATCGAAGCATCTGCTGAAAACAATATGCATATCACACTAGAGGATTTGAATTCATTCATTGCAATAATAATTCTAAGTACTTTCAACAAAAGGACATCAGAAAAAGATTATTGGTCTACAGATCCTTTATTGGAATGTCCAATTGTCAGAACTGTCATGTCTCGTGATCGATTTTTGGAAATTAAAAGAAATCTAAAATGCTCTAAAATCAAGGATGAAAATTCAAAAGATGCAGCTTGGCGTGTTCGAGAGATTTTAGAAATATTCAAAAAGAATGTAAAATGCTTTGGTTTTTTTGAAACAGCACTTTCAGTAGATGAAATGATGGTGAAATTTTACGGACGTTTAAAAATAAAGCAATATATTCGAAATAAACCAACTAGATTCGGCATTAAAATGTGGGCTTTATGCGGCGCTGACGGTTACTTATTTGACTGCGATATTTATTGTGGGAAGAATAGTAATAATTTCCAGGAGTTACCTGAATGTGCTTTAGGAAGTCGAGTAGTATTACAAATGTTAAAAAGCCTACTCTTAGTGACTGCTACGAAAAAGTTGATGAATTATCATCTTTATTTTGACAATTTTTTTTGTAATCCGGATCTTGTCGTACACTTACGAAATATTGGTTTGATTGCGACTGGCATCGTAAGGAAAGATCGTATAAAAGAAAAAAACGATCTAGATCAAAAATCTACTCGAGGCTCTTTCATTGTCAAACATGATACAAACAGTGGAGTAAATTACATTACTCTTAAAGACTCAAAGGTTGTATCATTGCTATCAACAGCTGCAGGTGTAAATCCTCAAAAAACAGTCAAGCGATATTCAAAAGAAAAAAAAGTAAAATTGACATAATGATGCCAGCAGCGTTTTCGCTATATAATAAATATATGGGAGGCGTTGATACGCATGACCAATATTGCAGCAAACTTCTACCAACGTTTAGAAGCAAAAAATGGACTTGGTCTATGTTGATGCGAATAATTCAATCTTCGATTACAAACGCAGTTATTATTTTTAATCATGCGAGACAAGATAATAAAAAATCAAGTGCTAAAGATTTTGCTATGAGCATTTCTGACAGTTACTTTCAACAGTCAAAGCAAGATCTCACAACTCATAAGAGAATTGTATCAACAAAGAAAAGAAGTTGCTCTGAGGAAAAATGTTGTATAAGAACACAATTGTTTTGTGAAGATTGTCAAAAGTATTTTTGTAAAAATTGTTTTCAAGTCAGACATACTGCGTAGATAAGATCTGTCGTCTTCATTTTCGTATACTTATTCAAACAATCAGCCTTTTCCTATGCTAAAAAATAAGCACACTTTAAAATTATATCAATCAGCCTTTTTCAAGGCTAAGACATAAGAAGAGTTTAAAATTATATCAATCAGCCTTTTTCAAGGCTAACAAAAAACCCGTTTAATAACTATATCAATCGGTACATTTAAAAACCTTATTGAATCTGCCGTTTTTAATTTTTAAGAACTAAGTTCATATTCGTAATCAGCGACCTCGAAAACCCCCGAGTAAGAAATATTAATCGAATCCAATGAATTTTTCGGAAATTAGTCCGCCATATTGGATCCGCCATTTTTAATTTTTAAGAACTAAGTTCATATTCGTAATCAGCGACCCCGAAAACCCCCGAGTAAGAAATATTAATCGAATCCAATGAATTTTTCGGAAATTCGTCCGCCATATTGGATCCGCCATTTTGGATTTTTGAAAACTAAGTTCATATTCGTAATCAGCGACCCCGAAAACCCCCGAGTAAGAAATATTAATCGAATCCAATGAATTTTTCGGAAATTCGTCCGCCATATTGGATCCGCCATTTTGAATTTTTGAAAACTAAGTTCATATTCGCAATCAGCGACCCCGATAACCCCCGAGTACATAGTTTCAACTGAATCTGAGCATTTTTAACAAATTTCGAAAACGAGATTCATATATTATTAAAAAAATTGACTTTTGGGCGCCATTTTTTATCCGCCATCTTGAATTTTAAGCAAATAAAGTGTACCATCTGAAAGCTTGAACATTTTGGACGCGATATTTCATAGTTTCACGAACTTCTTCGCACTCAAACCCTTCGAAAAAAATTCATCTTCGAAAAAAAATTTTCAAAAAACGTAGTTTTTTTTTTTTAAATGGCCGTAACTTTTTGGTTTTTGATTTTTTTTCAATTTTGAGTGCAGATTCTGAAAGAGCGATGTCCAAAATGTAGGGAATAGTTTTGCCGGATTTTTTTAAGTCCCTAATAAACGAAAAAACTAACGTCAAAAATTGTCTCTAAAATGTGTCCGTCCCGTCCTTAAAGGGTTAAAATTATTTTCCTTGACAAAATTCTTTTTATAAAAAAAAATTAACTAAAAATTGTTATATTTTGTTTTAATGTTTGGACAAAAGTTGAAAAATTCGTAATTTTTCAAAATTAGTCTCAATTCGCTTAATTTCCCTGGCAAAAAATTTTCACCTAGCATTTAATTCTGGTATTTCCTTCAATTTATACTGACAACATTTTTTTCCTATGTCTTAACTGAAAAAAAAAATTTTCCATGGCTTTACTGACAATGTTTCCACCCTGCCAAAGTTTTGTGTCTATTAAAATTTGTAATGATTGCTAAGTTTCAAAGGTGAATTGAAAAAATTCAAGAATGAAATGCTTTCAATATTATAAAAGAAACAAGAAATTTGTTCTGAATTTTAGAAATTTAATATTTTTCCAGTACTGTTGATCAAATTCTTAAATGTTTCCCTGATTTATGCAATATTATGGGTTTATCCACAGAAAAAAACCCGACTCATTTTTGTTGCAACTCATTTGGAAGTCGGCCTCGAAATAAGTAATCGACAACTTCAAGTGACTCGAAATGAGTAATCGGCAACTTGAAGTGACTCAAAATGAGTAAAATGACAATGTTCTAGGGTGTTTTCGACGTTGACACTCTGAGCGATACAATATTTATTTTCTAATTTTAATTCCTCTTTTTTTTAAAGAGAATTTGTTACTGTAAATATTTAAATACGCTCAAATCTCTAAAATATCAATATAAAAAATTTTCTGTAAATTTACTACACTGAATAAAGCAGGTAATAATCAGTAATAATTTGAACTATTTATTTACTACATTCGGAGTATGTGGTAAATTTACAGAAAATTGTAAAACTGACACTCTAAATAGGGATTGTAAATTCGCTACTTTTAAAGGTGTTATTTTACAAATTTCTGTAAGAAAAACTGTAAATGTACAGAAAACTTATGTTGCAGTGTAATTTATATATTTCTCTTTAGAAAAATGTATACCTAAATAAGAACATATGAACAATGTAAATAAAAGTCTTTCGGCGATTAATACATCTGAAATTTTGTTGTTTCAGAATTTGTATAGTTTTGAAACCACAAAATTTTAAATAGACAAAAGTGCCGGATTTAAACTGAGAATTTATTGATAACAATCTATCACATTAAACTATTACAAATTTTGGTGTAAATAAAAAAATTTATCAGCATCAAAATCACAAAAAAAACATTGCTTAAACCTTGTGTAAAAATGTCAAAACAGTGACATAACCTCTTTTTTAGTTCTATTCGGCATTCCTCGCGTTCCTTGCATTTTACGAGTGATCACGAGCGATTCCGATTATAATTCGGCTTAGCCATTACATTTTACACATGTGTGCAACCTAATCTATTTAGGCAATATATATATAGTCAACCACCTAAACTTAGGACTTCCGGCCACGAGGGGACAAGCTCTCAAAGGAAAGCACGGTTTGCATTACGTGCGTACTCTCAGTTTCTCTCTGGTATTAAATATTGCTTTGGGAATAATTAATTATACATTTTATTCAAGGTCAATTTACTATTTTGTACACGAAAAAAAATCAAATAATCAAATTTACCATGAGGTAAATTTCCTATCTTAAATAGGAAATTTCCCCTATCGATTGCATAGCCGAGAGGCTTAATGCTTAATGTAAAAGCGTGCGATTTATAATTATGTGTATATTTAGTTTGTATGGTTAGGTAGATGTTTCAATCCCGCATGATTGTAAGATTTTCCGATATGTTTAAGTTGTTAATTGTAAGTATGAAGATGTGGGAAGAATAAAACTTGTGAATTAATGAATATGAATATATGAAGAGTGCATTTAACATATTTTTCTTTTTTTTAATAATTGGTTATTGTTTTATTAATATAAAATTGACGAAGTGAATACAAGGAAACACTCGTTTCGCGTCGCGTCGGCCATTTATTTTGACAGGTTCCGCGCCTGCGTTTCTTTATTGTGAAAATTTCGAAGTAGGGGACTGAGTCCAGTTTCTCTACTATGCACACTGCAGCGCGCCTTATAATCTTCGTCTGTGTTTCAATGCTCTTTACAGTGAGATTTGGAACTAAGGCCCTCTATACACTATACGCAATACCCTAAGATGCTTGATGGAAATAAATTAATGTACTTTTACTGGAATGAGTCCAGTTTTTTCAATATTGACTCCCAGTTAATCAAACTCTATTTTTCTCAGTGAATCTTTTTATGTACTGAATCTAAACGTGGCAAGGCAAAGGTTTTCATTGACACATTCGTATTCAGCGTACCAAAAACTGCAGGAAATGACTTCTTGATCTCAGACAAGCGAAATTATGGTATGGGCAAGATGGTAAATGATCCGTAGGATTATTATTGTTATCAATTACCTCAAATATTGGAAAAGGAGACTAAATTGAAAGAATAAGTGTATTAATATAAAATATACTTTATATAGGTAATAAATTCTTTTGACCACTCATAACAATTGAGCCCCTGGAGACAATAACTCGATATGTGCTCAGACGCAAGCGCTAGTACCAGTCGGGGAGCAGTGAGCTTCTCTGGGCCACTCACTGCCACCTGACTGGTATTAGAGAGAGTGTCGGAGCGCAAATCGAGTTATTGCCTCCAAATAAAAAAAGTCAAAAGTCAAGTCCAAAGTTACAATAAAAACCAAGAAGACTAGAGACAGGAGAACTGATAACTCTACAATAATCCATAGTTATTTGTTGACTTGCACAACCAGGTTGCCGATGACGGGTATACTTGGGGATCATCTTCGAGGAATTAAGTCGAATTTTTTGTAAATGGTTTAGGCATTCAAATTATAAGTTTTTAATTTTATATTTTAAGCAAAAATACTAAGAGTAATTTTTGTCTTAAAATTACTTATATTTTCATTATAGAAATTAAAAAAAAAATTTTAATTTGTTTAAACGATTGCAAAAAAAAAATTTTAACAATCGGGACTGATTATTGTATTTCTAGGACCTTAAACTATAAGAATCTATCATAAAAAAATCAGTTTTTTGGTCAGTAGGTCCCTTATTTCTCAGTCCCGGTCACATATTTGTCCTACCCCCACTACTGCAGTTAGCCCTCCTGTCTCTAGTCTTCTTGATCAAAACTATAAAATTTTAATTTTTCCCTATACAATTGAAGTCTCATTTTTAATTTAAGACCAAAACAGTTCCAAAATCTTGTTTAAAGCGTGAGATATCATTATAAACGTCCGAGTCGATAATTTTCTACGGTGTACCTGTATTGGTTTCTATTTGTTAGAAATAAATAGATAGAATATATTTGTAACAATTTATTTTTATACTTTTTCTAAAAATAATTTCTTAAACGAAAAAAATGTTATTCAACCTTTTTTTCAAAGTATTTTAAAAGTTATAAACGTATAAAACTTATCATCGATGATATGACGCGAATATCTAAACATAAAAATGCACTACATTAAAACGACAAAAATGTAACATTAAAATATAGTCATATTACTTATATCAGTAAAGTATAAAATACTAGTAAAAAATTGTCTTGTCTTTGACACGTGTCATTTAATGCAAAAACTAGACAGCTGTTTGAATTCTTTACTGAAATTACTAAAGTCAGTAATGAAAAGTTCTGTTAGTGTAACAATTGTAATCATCTGACTCATAAATTTGGAAAACACAGCTCCTTCAATTGCTATTAAAACATTTTTTGGTGAGTTTTTATCAATAAATGTAATATATCTCTAAGAATTTAAACATATTTTAAGGTATTTTTTGCTTATTTTTTAGTTTTCAAAACTTTCAAAATTTACAAATTTTTGGTTTAAACAAAAATAAAAAAACTCACAGTTTTTTGCAAGTTTGGTAGTCTTTTTGTTTTTGATACTCTTAAAAGTAATCTTGAGTTATCCCTTAAAAACAACAATTTTCAAATGGACCAAAAATATTTAACAAATATATAGTAGAAGAAAAAAATAAGTTCACTTATTTGCATACATTAATGCCGCGTCATGATGGCATACAGTGACAACATTTTTTTTATTGTTTCACATCACTTTACAGGGTATATATGGGCCATTCCCTGTCAACCGGATCACTCGCAGACCCAAAATTCAGCGCATCAGAATTATATGTTCTAGGTATCAAATTGTTCGTACAACCAAGTACTTTCGAATGCAATGTGGCCATTTTGAAAATTTCAAAATGGCGGCCCTATGTGACGCATATAATACACAAAATTAAAAAATAATCCAACAATATTGTCAATAAAAGACTTATAAACCCCTAATTTACTGCCAAATATAATTTGTTTTATGTATATGTCATCCTAGTTTATAAATCAATGAAGTCTTAGGTCAAAATTAAAAAATTCATAATGGCCGATCCAATATGGCGGACGATTTTTTAAAAATCGTTGAATTCTTATAAAACTTTCTACTCTGTGGTTTTTGGGGTCGCTGATCACTAATTGGAACTCAGATTTTTGAAATTCAAAATATCGGATTCAATATGGCGACCAAAACAAATTTAGCGACCATTATATTCGCTTGAATCTTGTTATTTAGGGGTTTTTAGGTCACCAAATTCGAATTTAGAGCCAGATTTATAAAATACAATATGACGGTTTGAACATTCTGGATAAGAAAAATACTTATAAGGGATTTTTGGTGTCGCTGATTGCGAATCTAAAGTTATTTTTAATTAATTGCTGTTTTTGCGTAAAGGATTGTAGTGTAGTCATTAACGTTACCCGATATACACTCCCGAGAGGTTGCGCGATCGGGTTTTGTACATCGTATAGCCGTTAAAAGGGCTGTTTGGTAAAACTGCCTGCATTTTGGAAAAAATGAAGATATAAACCCTAGTGATAATCATTGAATAGACCTTAACAGGGCTGTTTGGTAAAACTGCCTGAATTTTGGAAAAAAAGAAGATATAAATCCTAGTGATAATCATTGTATACCTCTTAAAAGGGCTGTTTGGTAAAACTGCCTTAATTTTGGAAACAATGAAAATCATAGTTGTAATAATGGTATGGCCCTTAAAAGGTCTGTTTGATAAAACTGCCTGAATTTTGAAAAAAACTGAATATCAAAATCATCAAATTAATCAGAAAATCTCTGATCACTAAGATTTATATCTTCATTTTTTTCCAAAATGCAGGCAGTTTTACCAAACAACCCTTTTAAGGGCTATACGATGTACAAAACCCGATCGTGCAACCTCTCCGGAGTGAATATCGGGTAACGTTAATGACGACAGTACAATCCTTTACGCAAAAAACATCAATTAATTAAAAGTAACTTTAGATTAGCAATCAGCGACACCAAAAATCCCTTACAAGCATTTTTCTTATCCAGAATGTTCAAACCGTCATATTGTATTTTTAAAATCTGACTCTAAATTCGAATTTGGTGACCTAAAAACCCCTAAATAACAAGATTCAAGTGAATATAATGGTCGCTACATTTTTTTTGGTCGCCATATTGAATCTGCCATTTTGAATTTCGAAAATCTGATTTCCGATTAGTGATCAGCGACCCCAAAAACCCCCGAGTAGAAATTCATTAGAATTCAACGATTTTTAAAAAATCGTCCGCCATATTGGATCGGTCATTATAAATTTTTTAATTTTGACCTAAGACTTGATTAATTTATAAACTAGGATGACATGTACATAAAACAACTTATATTTGGCAGTAAATTAGGGGTTTATAAGACTTTTATTGACAATGATGTTGGATTATTTTTTAATTTTGTGTATTATATGCGTCACATAGGGCTGCCATTTTGAAATTTTCAAACTGGCCACATTGCATTCGGAAGTACTTGGTTGTACGAACAATTTAATACCTAGAACATATAATTCTGTTGCGCCGAATGTTGGGTCTGCGAGTGATCCGGTTGACATTGAATGGCTCATACACTGAGAAAATATTTTGTATAATGTTTAGTCAAAAGTTGGTTAAAATGGCTACACATAGGCATTTTAATAATGTTTAAAATTCTCTTGTATGGTTATTAAAATGCATTTTCCAAAGAATGTTCAAAAAGTAATTTAAAGATTAAAACAGACATTAGATTAAACTTTGGTATGCATTTGATTATAAACTGATTTACTATTTTTAATACTTTATGCTGTACTTTGGTAGATATTTACCTGCGTGTGTCACAGTTTGTCCAGAAGTTGGGTAAAATGAAAGCCCCATCACGCAACTATACTATCAGGACTGTATGTGAAATTCTAGGAGCCCTTAGTAAATTTGTCCTTTTAACAATATTTATAAATTTATTTTAAATACTTATTTACTTATTTAATTACTTATTTATTTTAAAATAAAATAAGATTTATTCAGATAAATATTTATTTTAATTTATTTTTAACTTTTTAAATAGATTAATGTTTTATTTATATTTGTAAAGATAAGTTGAAAAATCCAAAGAAATTTTTAATTTATAAATAATAACACTTTATTAATTGATCACGAAATGTTTTATTTAATTTAAAACCAATAATAAAATAATAAAACTAAAATAACAAGTAATTAATTAGTTATTCATTTTAAATCAGTTTCTCGCAAGTTGTGAATCAACTCTGCTACTTACTATATAAGGACAGTTCAAATCTTTCATTTATATGTAAATGTGTGCGAAATTAGTCTTACGTTATATGTGTGTATTATGTTAGGTTATGTTATATGTTAAGAGTGTTGTATTTGTGTTTGAGTATTTATAAGGTGTATGAGTGAAATAGAGATATTGTTTAATGCAAAATATGCAGGTAATGCAGAAATTCGTACAACATATAAAAATCAACAATCGATTATTAATTTTTTTTATCGTTTTAAAAATGTTGGTAATACAGGAATTAGTCCTAGGAATCAACCGTCGGTATGTAGGAATGATGATTTTACTAGTCTCCCCACCACATTTCCTTCCTCACATTTTACCAATAGCTTGTTCACATTTTACTCAACTTTTGACTGAAATTTAAGTTTCCATAGGTCATTCTCTGAAATGTGTTGAATACGTTCTCTCATTTTTTTGTTTATATTGTGTTCAAACGTAGACTAGGCTTTATTCCAACACTTTTCTTTTCTTTACAAAGTATTGTTGAAATTCTATGAAATTTAATTTAAAAACTGACCAATTTTATTTTCACCTACGAAAAATTTATTTTGAACTACAGTTGGTTAAACTTTATTCAAAAGCGCATGTGTAGCCATTTTACTCAAATTTTGACTAAAGTTTGTACAAAACATTTTCTCAGTGTATATATATCTTTCAAATATCTTTCTCTCTTCTTCTTTCTAAATAAATAACATAAATCGGTCCCTGTTTATACCACAGAAAATCTAACGCTATTGCTTTCTGTCTCGTTCGAAGATAAATAACATAAGACTGCCTCTCTTTTCCTAATTTGCATATTTACTCGTTTCATAGAAGGACTAGCGTCGTTGTCCTCGCTGGGAAGACATTTTACTTGTTTATTTCCACCTATATTTTATTAAATAGCGTCTCCATTGATAAGTAAATTTTAAAAAACTGTTAATTTATATATATATATATATATATATATGCATGTGTATGTGTTGTGTATTGATGTGTGAATATACATGTGTATGTAAATAATAAATATTTTTTTATTTTCTTTTTAAAAATTATTTATATTTGTTTTGAAGTATTTGTTATTCAACATTTATATTTGTTCATAAATTAAGATTGAATTATTTTAAATATTGATATTATATTTTTACCTATTTGTAGTTAATTTTAAAGTATTAATTTTCTAATTATAAAATAAAAATAATTCTACTTACATATATAGGGCATTTCAAGTCAAGTGATCAAGGTGGAGAAAAATTTTTCTCCAATCGTAGTAAAACTTGGGGCTTTTGTAGTACTCATAGATAGTAATTTTTCGTGAAAATATTTTTTTACCTAGTCCAATATTCTCCGAGGGGGAGGGGGTTAAATTTTTGTGTTTTTCAGTACAATGCTTATTTCAATAATTTTTTACTCTTAAACAATTAAACATACAAATTTGACAAAGTACATTTTGGAAAGGTTCTTTCATGCTCTTTCGATTGGAAATAAGCATTTTGAAAAAAAAATTTTTGACACAAAAAATCAAATTTAAAAAAAAATTTCAATTTTTGGAGGAAAAAGGTACGATTTTTTTTTAAACCAAAGCTGAGGTTTTTTTACTAAAAGGACATATAAATGATAAAGTGGGACTAGAATGTTTAAATATTGAAAAAAAGAGTTTTCTACTCGCCGAAGCGCTTAAAACCGGGTTTTTAGCTCCATTTAGGAGAAAATTCTTTTTTTCAATGTTTAAACATTCTAGTCCCACTTTATCATTTATATGTCCTTTTAGTAAAAAACCTCAGCTTTCGTTAAAAAAAGAAATCGTATGTCACTCCCCCAAAAATTAAAGTTTATTTTTAATTTTGATTTTTTTGGATCAAAAAATTTCTTGGTAATTATGCAGAAGAAGGACTTTTCGCAATTTTAAAGATTTTTGTTTAATTTTTTTGGAATGTCTTTCATTTGGATAGTAATTAAAGAATCCGGTGGGCGAGGATGAAAAAGTTACTTACAGAACGCCAGGGTTGGGAAACAAAAATTTTTTATTGGTTTTTGACGTTTTACTCGGTAAATATTAGAAATTTTTAAAAATGTTTTGCATAAGAGTTGTAGACCTTGTAAAGATACACATTTTATGTTACATGCAATTTTTTCATAAATTGAGTATTTTTCGAGAAAAACACAAAAAACGGAAAATAATGTTTAATGCAAAAGGGAGTTAAATTAACTTCCTAGATGGTACTAGAAGGTATCCAACTTAGACCAGTCATTAACTTTTATTATTCATTTCTACTGCAAAACGGAAATGAGAGTTTATAAAAATAAAAATTTGTTTAACATTTTGTCCCACAGATTTTAAATTGTTTATAAAAAATGTTTAAATTATTGTTAAATAATATCAGATAACAATTATTGTACTCAAAGTATTTCGTTCTGCTAAATTTTGTTTTGAACAATTTTTGGTTTCCTGATCCTTGACTCCTCAAATTTCTAGTGGGCACAACTAAATTTATGTTAGACAGAATCGTGGGACAATCTATGTACATATTAATAATTTTAAATAAAAATAAAAGGTCTAAATAAAGAAGTCTTGATGAAAATTTCGGTATCAATAATTTTTTTCTCAATTCTGTGTAATCATGACTCAAAGGATCGATATAAATATCAGCCCTTCCAGCCGCAAAGCGAACAAATCTGTTTTGAACACTCTCGAGTTTCAAAAGTTGAAAATCTTGGTACGGTTCCCAAATTATTGCTGCAGATTCTAAATTTGATCTGACCAATGTAAAATAGAGGGATCTAATTACTTTAATATTTTTGAAATCAGAGGCATTTCTAAAGATGAAACCAAGCATTTTAAGTGTTTTTGTGTCAGTTTCTTTAATATGCGTATCAAAAGTTAAATCTGAGCAAAAAGTAACTCCCAGATCACTTACACTAGATACCCTTTGCAGCTGGACACCACCGATACTATAATCATACAGAATTCTATCACTATTTCTTGTAAAAGACATCACACTGCACTTGTTAACATTAAATTCAAGTTTATCATCGGATGACCATTGTAATAAATTATTTATATCATTTTGAACGCATAAACAGTCGTCAATGTTCGAAATTATTCTATAAATTTTAATATCATCGGCAAATAAAGAACAAAAACAGTGCAATATCGACTCAACAATATCATTAATGTGTAATAAAAATAGAAGTGGACCCAAATTCGATCCTTGAGAGACACCTGAGGTTGCATGAAAAGATGTAGAGTAGTTATTACCCACACGAACTGTCAAATAGCGATCTTTAGTGTAGCTAATAAACCAGTTAATGTAAACTTTTGTGAGACCAAAAGAACTCAACTTAGATATTAATATCTCGTGATCAACTTTGTCAAACGCTTTTGAGAAATCAGTGTAAATAACGTCTACCTGATTACCAATACTCACATTATTAAATACAAAATTAGAGAAACATGCAAGGTTAGTGATAACCGATCTCTTCTTCATGAGACCATGCTGTTGAGAAAGAATGGAATGTGAAACATGACTGTAAATAATATCGTAGAGAATACTTTCAAAAATTTTAGAAATGGAATCGAGAATCGTAACAGGTCTGTAATTAGCTACATTATTCTTATCACCAGACTTATAGACAGGAACAACGACTCCCTTTTTCCATTCATAAGGAAAAATACCTAATTTCAAAGATAGGTTAAAAAGAATATGTAAAGGATCGATAAAAGCTTTCCAGCATGATTTCAAAAGAGAGGGGGGAATATCATCAGAGCCTGCTTTCTTATTAACATCAAGACCCTTTAACTTTTCACGAATCATTAACTTGCTAATTGTAATAGCGTGAAGATTATTGCAATTTGAGAAATCAGAGACTTGGTTAATACAGTTACAATTTACATTTCCGTAGACATTTTTAAAATGAGTTGCAAACAAATTAGAAATCTCTATATTATTATTAGCCTCTACATTGCGATGTTCCTCTGTGATAAAGATGTACCTGGAAAACAATCTATGTTATGACCAGTAACTGAATCTCATTTCCATCTGATGAAAAGGACATTAAAATCTCTAAGAATACACTATAAAGCAGAAGGAAATGTTAATACAATGTTCTCTAGAATTTGACACATTTCGTTGTAAATATCAATGTTAGAGTTTGGAGGAATATAAAATGTACCAAAAATATATATTTGTGAATAAAGTGAACACTTAATGAACAGATGTTCGATGGTGAATACATTGGTGTTAATTAAGCAGGCTCGTATTGTTGGAATAACTGTGATGAGAACATCACCACCACGGGAGAAAACACTTGAGTGTGGGTTTCTGTCAAATCTATAAACTATGTATTTATGAAAACCTAATTCTTGAGAATTAAAATCACTAGTTAACCAAGTTTCCGTAAAAATAAAAATGTCTCTATTAGAAACAGGTAAATTTTGACGTAAGGTTGTTAATTTCGTCCTGAGACCCCTAACATTTTGATAATATATATTAATCACTCTATTATGACTACGTTCATGCACAGTGACAGCTGATTCAATATGACTGTGTAAGTCAAGGTTTGTAAACACTGGTGAAAAGTCATGGCAAGAAGAAGATTGTGTGGAACTTAATCGATTGCTCTGTGCGAGACAGTAGAAGGTTTGCTCGCAGTCTTTAATGGTGTAAGTTTGCTCAACACAGGCCCCCAGCGACGATACACTATGCGGAGATCCGACTCTCCTTGAGAGGCACGAAGTTCCAGCTGTTTTTTTAATTTTGACAGCTCTTCCAATTGCAGCTTCGTTTTGTCCGGATGTAAAGTGATGCCCTTCAGCGTCGATTTGTCTCGAGCAGCTCTCTTTGAATCCAGGAAACTGCGATGTAGTGTCTTTGCATGCGTTGGATTTTCCATTTGTATTCTTATTGGTCTCGATCTCTGACCGCCCTGCGTGAAATGACCAATTCTTTGAAAAATGACATTATTAATAGACAACGGGTCGGTAAACGTCGAGAAAAGTGTTAATAGGTTTCGTCTATCATTTGTGTTATCGTCTTTGTCATTTGTAGTGGCGGGAGATTCAGGGAAGCCAAAAAGAATTAAATTAGATTTACGTCTGGTTCTATCATCCAGTTCAAAAATACAATTGTTAACGTGAGAGAAATTATCTATTGCAGATGGCAAGTTAGATGTTATGTCTGATGAGGTACCTTCAATCGAAACGACTCTTTCCGTGAGATTGTCTACTTTCTCAACAGTGTTGCCAACCACGTCATGTAAAGATGTCAAATCTGTGCAAATTTCATTCAGGTTTGAGGTTAGGTTTCCAACATCACTTTTTAACTTAGAGATAGATACTGACATAAAATCCAATCGTTGATTAATGCCACTTAGAGCATTATTAATTATTCGCTCAACATCTGCGACTGTTGCAGCTACATTTTGAGAGCTCTGAGAAGGAACCTCCAGAGATGTAGGTGAGCGAGCACGTGGCGGACCGCAACATTTAGAGATGAAGCCATTCTCAAGAACACCTGCTCTTAGAGCACATGAGGAGTGATAAGGAAGATTACATCCTTTACACTCAACAAGGGCATCAACAATATTTTTCCCACAGCGCACACAAACTCTCACTACATTAGAATCAGAACTCGTGTTAGACATTATATGTATACTAAACTGTTGCACTATCTACAGGTAAAAAATTTAAACTTGTAATTTCCAAGCAATCACTGCAAAAAAATGAAAAATTCATATATTAGGTAGCACCACACTAAGAATTAAGTAAATTTTAGTCAATTGTCTAGAGAAAAATGTCAATAGAGCGCAAAAAATCAATTAAAAAACAGAGAGACAAAAAGAGTGTTGCAGCACTATCTACGTTACCGACCGACCGATATGTGTCATGTATTACTATATCAAGTGAAGAATTAGATAAAGTAAAACTAGTCATCCCCCCTAAAGAAAATAAAAAAATAAAACCAATACATCATATTATAACTACTCTAAAGTCCATTTTAACCCCTATTATTGTTGCTAATCATCTAAATACCTTAATGACTGTAGGAACCGCAATAATTATAGTTACCAATGTATAATAAGCCCGAGTATCTACATTTATCTCTACAGTAAATATATGATGTCCCCAAACAATAAATTCCAACCCCCCAATTGAAATTATTGCATACATTATTCCTAGCATCTCAAAAGACCCTTTTTCCACACTCAGTAAAAATTATATAAGACACTATTCCAAACCCTGAAAAAATAAAAATATACACTTCAGGGTGACCAAAAAATCTAAATAAATGTTGATATAAACTTGGATTTCCACCTCCGACAGGATCATAAAAAGACGTATTTAAATTTCGATCAAATAACAACATTGTAATTCTTCCTGCCAAAACAGGTAAAGATAATAACAAAAGAATTGATGTTAAAAAAATAGCTCAAATAAATAAAGTAATTTTATCTCTTGTTATTAAATAAGGACGTATATTAATAATAGTAGAAATGAAATTAATAGATCCTAAAATTGATAACACCCCCCTTAAATGTAATGAAAAAATCACTAAGTCAGTAGAAACCCCAGGATGACTATCTATTAATGATCTAATCTAATCTATTACCGAGATCAAGCTGGATATTCCCAAAAGGGAAAGTTGGCACTTAGATTAGAGAATCCATTGTACCAAGCTCCAGCTTGCTCGTTTACAACAACCCATTAGAGTCCTGTTCTTCTCCAGAAGTCCATTATTTCCTCTATAGATAGGTTGCTCACCTGCATAGGGTCTATAATTGCTTGACCCCAGCTAGAAAGTATGATCCTAGCTAATGCCGGGCATTCAGATAATATGTGAGACGACGTCTCGTCATTCGTCTCACACAGTCTGCACATAGGTGAGACTTTGTTTCCTATTTTATGCTGATGATAGTTAAAAGCCCATGTCCTGTAAAGAGTCGGACAATGGTTCTAACTATGATCTTATCGAGATTTAGGAGATCGCTCGCTCGCCTCTTGTTGGGCACTGAACCCAATAGAGCCTTCGCTTGCCTTCCCACCCCAATGCCCGCCCAATACTTTTCATGTTCCCTTTGACCCCATCTTTTAATGGCTTCCTTAACCAGACACGGCATTAATGCCACTGCTGGTTCAGGACCTAAAAATACCGTTTCAGAACCTATTTTTGCCAAAACGTCCGCTCTTTCATTGCCCCTGATTCCCGAGCGGCCCGGTACCCAGATCAACAAAAGTTTATTTACGGAACCTAACTCGTCTAGTACGCTACGGTATTCCCAGACAAGTTTCGATTCTATTGTGGGATTCTTTAGAGCCCTTAGGGCCGCCTGACTATCCACACAAATACTAATACTTTTGCCCCTTGTCCCTTTTTGAATGGACATTTGGGCACAAGTTAAAATCGCGCAGACCTCGGTCTGCTAAACCGTGGCATATTGTCCTAGTGACTCAGCCACTTTAATGCAGCCAGTTTTTCGATATATTCCGAAGCCTGCACCGCAATCCATCTTGGAGCCGTCCGTGTACCACACTTCGTCCCCAAGTGGAAACCCCTTCTTCCAGTCTAATCTGGAAGGTATTATTATCTTGAAGTGAGGTTTAAATTTCACCCTCTTGATCATCCTATCTTGCACCATACTTAATTCTGGAATTGATAGGATTGAACGTGGGAGCTTGGTGTGTTTACCACTTGACTTCCACTTTCCCTGCGCGTTTAGCCTGCTCATAGTAAGGGCCGCCTTTTTCACCGCAGTAATATATAGAGGTACTTCGGCCAGTATTAAACCCAATGCCGCTGTAGGCGTGGTCCTCATGGCGCCTGTAATACCCCTAAAAACCATTATTTGGAGTTGGTCCAGTTTCCCTTTGACCGTGATCAATTAAGTCCTAGACCACCAAACCACCACTGCGTGGAGAAACCTGGGTTTTAGAATCATCTGATAGAGTCAATTGATTATTGAGTTTCCTAATCAACTCATCTGCCACTAAGCACCACAATAGAGGAGAGAAAACTCCTCCTTGTGGGCATCCTTTTGAGACGACTTCTGTTAGCCTGGCCTCATCATATTCTGCTTCGAGAGCTCTCTCGCGAAGCATGCTGTCGATCCATTTAATTAGTGGCTCAGGCACGCCTCGCTTTCTGGCTGCCCTGCAGATAGCTTCGCTTGAGGTGTTAGGGAAGGCACCTTCAATATCAAGAAAGGTACCCACCGCATAACCCCCCCTGCCAATTTGCTCCTCTATTCTACCTACTGCAGAGTGGAGGGCTGATTCTACTGAGAAACCTGCTCTATACGCATGTTGTCCCGAGTGCAAGGGGTAATCCCTCAGACATTCCTGTCTGATAAAATTATCCACCAATTTTCCAACGCCTTTAATATAAAGAAGGTTAAACTAATTGGTCTGAAGTCCTTTACAGCAGTATACCCTGTGCGACCGGCCTTCGGGATAAATACCACCCTCGTCCTTTTCCAGGACTCAGGTGTATAACCAAGGGAAATACATGCTCTCATGATTTTACACAGGGGTAATCTAATACAATTCAATTCTTTTTGTAAAAGGACCGGATATATACCGTTCCCCCCTAAGGCTTTAAAAGGTTTGAAAGAGCCTATTGTCCAATTAATACCCTCTGGAGACACAACTCTGGCTGCAAGTTTCCAGTGTTCCCGGTTTCTTCGGGCTCTACGTGGACCCCCGCCAGAGTCATGTAACGTTCTCTCCTCAAAGTCCGGGAAGTTAGCTTCCATAAGATACTTTAAGCAGTCTTTTTTATCCTGAGCATTTTGCGCATTAGATAACTTAATGGTAGATAGTTTTGCCAAAGGGTCTTTAGCCAGAACTTCATGGAGTCTTGATGCTTCAGGTACTCTTTCGATTCCTTCGCAAAAACTCCTCCAGCTATCACCCCGTGCTTTATCTACCTCTTTCTTATAAGAATTACGAGCTGCATGGTAATTATCCCATGCTTGCTGATTTTTACGTTACTTGGCTTTATTAAAAAGCATTCTTACTGTTTGCCTGTGACCCTCCAAACAGGAGCTCCACCACGTATTACTCATGTTGGTGTCCACCTTTTTGGCTACACAGTTTCTCTTAAAGGAGCCGACAACCGAATCTCGCAGATATTCCGCTGCGAGTTCTAACTCTTCATACGTTCCGTACGAGGTGGGGAAGTGATCCATGGAGACCCTGAGGTCCTTAGTAAATGAGTCCCAATTAGTACTCCTAGGGTCACGTCTCCACTTATGTTCCCGATCTTTCGATTCCAGCCTGAATGTGATAAGTTTGTGGTCCGAGAGTGAATCTTCGTCAGATACTCTCCAGTCCCTCACACCACCCCACACAGACTTGGAGCAGATCGTAATATCCAATACCTCCCTCCTATTAACAGTAACGAAGGTTGGCTCATTTCCCTAATTTAAAATTTCTAAATCTGTATCTATCAGAAAATCTAGTAGATTTCTGCCTCTGTCGTTAATGTCAGTGCTACCCGAAACTACATGGTGCGCATTGGCATCACAACCTATTATCAAAGCGAGACGTTGCTGTTGACAAAATTTTACCAACTTTTCCACCTATTTTGGTGGCGCAGGTTCTCCCTCCGAACCCGGAAAATAAGAGGAAGCTACTATAATCTCCCTTTTAATTCCGTTCGTCTCTAAATACTTAGCTTTTACAACAGCCAAGTCTCTAGTTGTCAATTCCAACAAAAAAAGCGTCTAGACCTTTATAGATCAGACAAGCCCTTGGAACCGGTTCATGTGGTGAGCAAACTAGCTCTCCGCATCCATTTAGACCTCTGATTCTCCCCTTGAAAATCCAAGGTTCTTGAACAAAGGCTAAAGCTGTCTGCATCTTTGTCAAGCTCTTGGCTAAAATCGCCGAAGCCCCTTTACAATGATGCAAATTAATCTGCGTACATTGAATCCCGGAAGCAGCCATTTTAAGGCTGATTCACGGTCTCCTCAGCCGCGTCCCTACCCTGAGCACTTTGCTCAGCAGCTGCGTCTGTCCCTTGATTGGTCTATCCTTCCCTCGCCACACGAATACACCCTCCATTTGGATGTATCCACCCCGGTATTTTGTCTTCCGAGGTTTCTAAGAATTGAGGCCTGGTTCACCCTTGAACCGGGTATCCAGGCAACAACTCTCACCAGCTTGATTAGCTGGGACGTGTCCACCACCTTTAGGGTGAGGCTCCCCACCGCCTGTCCAAGTCTCGGTATACGGCTATTCAGCCATTCCCTAGAATCAGAATCCAGGCACTCTACGAAGACAGCTTCTCTGGTGAGCCGAACTTCTCCAAAACGAGGATAGTGTCCTGCTTCGTCCCCTGCAATCTCCCCATGAATAGCTATCCTCCGCTGGTCAAGATGCTCTGTTGTCATCACAACCCTGGGATAGCCTTCCGCAATGATCGCCCCAGAAAGTGACGATTTTGCAATCTGCGAAAAAGATGCGGTCCCCGCATGTGGTCCCCTCATCCTTTTCTTTGGCATGATCTGGTTAGGGGAAGACCCTCCAAATCCTGCCGCCTTTTAGACGTCAAAGCCCCAGACGAGACCCTTCCACTCCTAGAAGCACTCTGAGAAGTGCCAGCGAGGTTCGATCCGGTCCTCTGAGAGTCCCTGGCTCGAGCTCGCCTTCTTCTTCTCTTTTCAGCTCCACTTGGTCTCTCACCCCCCAGGGCAAGATCTCCCAAGTGTTACCGAACCCTGTCCACCTGTTGCACGGTTGAGCCCCCTATGGTCCTCTCACCAGCAACAAGCGAATCACGCACTTTACTGTTGCGATCCACCAAAGGAAGCTCTGCAACACTTTCGTGCTCAGAATTTAAATTTATATCTTGATTAGTAGTATCCATATTTGGTCCCACAATTACAGAGGAATGAAAGGTCCATCCTTAGAGAGCCTCAATCTAAGGATAAGGCTAGTTACATCCAAGAGGTCGCCTGGTATCTTAGAGTCTCGTTTACGATACCTCCATTCAAGGCCCCCCAATGGGGACAGGGCGTCCAGAAGACGGGCCCTTCCCGTAACACAACCGTTCCCGAGCTTTACGAGAGCTAAGTTATGCCCAGCGATGGTCGTCCACCCCGCCCCCGGAGGAACTCGAAGGATTTGATGACCCTGATATCATTCATCCATGGACACGAGTTCATCACGGATTGGGTGGCGAGACTCGCGCCTCAATCACCATGGCACAGCGAAACGAGCCATGGAAGGGTTTTTCTTGGTCAGACTTCCCCCAACAGGAAATCTTCAGAATGAACCCGCGGTTAAGCCTCTGTTCATCCCGTCTCTCCCGATAACCTCTCGAAATTCTTGAGCGGCCGACCCATTGTTAAGGGTTCGCCCCCTCAATCGCCACGAGAGACATCGAAAAGTAGTTTCCTGATGGGAAAAGAGACCCTCAAGCCCTCCCACCAACAACAAGGTTCTGAAACCCCTAGGGAGGGATCTATTAATGATAAAGAAGGATAAACTGTTCACCCTGTCCGTGCTCCTTGATTAATTATCATTCTAGTTATCATTAAAATCATTGAAGGAAATAATAACCATAACTTCATATTATTTAATCGTGGAAAAGCTATATCAGGAACAGTTAACATCAATGGTACTAAATAATTTCCAAACCCTCCTACTATAATTGGTATCACTATTAAAAAATTATAATAAAAGCATGTGCAGTTACAATTGAATTAGAAATTTGATCATTATTAATTAGCTGACCAGGTATACCTAACTCTATACGAACAAGAAAAATTAACCCAGCACCAACTATACCAGACCAAATACCAAACACAAAATATATTATACCAATATCTTTATGATTAGAAGAAAATAATCATTTGTTAATATAATTACACATTTAATTTAAACTAAAAAATTATTTTTTCAATGTAAATAAAATATTTTATAGTTAAATTAAAAATTAATTAGTAATATGTCTGATTAAAGTAATAAACTGTAAATTTATTCAAAAATATTAAACTATTTTATTACTACAATAATCAATACCAATAACTATTAATTTAATAATATAGTCAGTAGCAGCCTATCGAAAGTCTGCTGCTGACCCAAAGCTCTCTCATTATAGTATATATTTTACATGAATTCATATTTTTAAATGTTTAAAAAAATATTAGGATATATTATTAGGATATTATTAGGATACATGCACGGAAAAATATTTCTTGTGAAAAACAGAAGCTCTTTTGTAGAATATACGAATAGGTCACGTTGTGCTTTTTACAGGCGAGTTGACACTGAGTAAATTTAAATATGATTGATATTGTCATTTCTAAATTTTTGAACCAGAATTATAATTTATACATGTATTAATAACATTTTCAACTTAAAATAGATAAAATAAATGTTTCCTCTGAATAACTTTGTCAGACACAGTGGTACTTATGTTTTTCAAAATTGTGTTTATAGTTATTATGATCCGTTACGCTAAAAGAAAAGAACCTTATTTTCAAGTTACTAAGAATTTCCTAACCAAACTTTTATTGTTAATAATGTTAAAGCATTAATTTCAGTGTAGTGTTTCCAACAAGCTGGTTTGGCTGTAGCACAAATCAATCTGTAATAGTAACAAGAAATCCTGCAGTTCGTCTGTAGCAGTTTGTGACGCACACAGTTTGGTTTATGTATTCCCCAAACTCTGCCGTTTGTTGATACTACAACCGTGGCTCACAGATGGAGCGGGAAATCCTGTAAATTTTACAAGAAATTTTTTCCGTTTATATATATTGTTTACAAGGAATTCACTCTGCTCCTTCACACTGAGAAAACTGGATAGCCAAAGTGAGAAGGTTAGGTTTTGAGTGTTACCCTGATTTTCTAGATAATTAATTTTTCCCTTCGAGATAATCTACTTCATCATAAAAGTATCAATCCCTATTTATCTCTCCGAGATGGTTACAAAACATTTAACCTCAAATATAGTCTGTTTGTCTCTCCAGATAGTTTGTTCAATACTCCATTTTTCTCTGTGCATTGTTGAAAAAGTTAAAGTTAACTACTGGAAAAGTTAAAGCTAACATTTGAAGAAGTTAACCATTTGTCAAATCAAGTAAAACGTCACAGTGTGGCTAAAATCATTTGATTAATTCGCTGAGTCAGAATGCCAGACTACTAGCGCAGAAGCTTATGACTGTAACCGTTTTAATGAGTTCTGTATAAGCATGAACAGTAGATGCAAAAATGTTATTAGTAAATTTCTATTTAACAACTCAAGTAGAAGATTTTAGATGATAACTGTCACATTAGTAGACAGAGCATTAAAAAAAGATAGTTTGCCATTAAAGAATTCATTTCTCCTTACGAGAATTAAGGAATTGATAATACTGATTAATTGTTAATTCAGTATTAAGGAAGGGGAACATCAGTTGTGACGTCGGGAAAAAGGGCATTTTTCAAGAATTTCTTTTCTAATAAACCATATAAAACTTTTTCAAATTGATTAACAATTATTATAATATTATCTAGTTCTTATACAGAGAGTTTCAAAAAGAAACGTATTTGAAAAATTGGTGACCTGTCAATGTCAAGAGTATGATTTTTATTTAAAAAATAAAGGTCAATTTTCAGCCATAGGAGAAATAAATTTGCATAACACAAATCCTTATATTGGGGCCTAAATAGTGGTATCATAAATGTAAATCAATTTTATTTTTACATTTTAGACGAACTATAATTATGGAATGTTTGTCACTTAAATTCTTGCTTTTTATGATGGAGTCACCTCAATGGGTCAAATTTCAGAAAGTATTTGACGAATTTTTTTTTAATTAAAGCCTTATGTATGTATTTTTAGGTATCTACATTTTAATTTTCTCTTAATAAAATATTATTTAAATTCACAGTTGCAATTCATCAAACCTATACTTACTATTTAATAAACCAATATTTATTGTTTAAAGAACTCATAATTTATCATTAATAAATCATATTGAAGACGGAAATAAGGAAAAATTTAATATATACAAAATAAAACTGTCGGGATTACCTTAAATTCTTAAAAAATCAAGTTATCGGGTTTACCCCGAGGGGTGAGTGGATTTACCCTGGAAAATTGTGATTTTGAAATTTGGTATATGTGTATTAAAAATTTTCCCTAAGTAAAACTAAAACAGATAAATCAAAAATTCTTTTTTATTTTGTTAGTAGAAATCATAAGCTTTAAAATTATATAAATTAACTTGGATTTAGAGAATATTTTCCTAGGTTTTTACCGTTCTGAAAAAAGTGAGCGGGTTTACCCCAGTCTACCCTATTTTTAAAAATGTTTCATAGTTTACCCAATTTTAGAAAATATAAATATTTAAATTTATAACATGCATTTATCATGGATCATCATCCTCATCATTTTTATTATCGTTTCTAAAATTATAATGTCCACAATATTCGGAGCTTCTGCAATATTCTTTACTAAATGTCTGGTAACATTAAAGGGACTTATTGTTATTTTTATCTGATTTAACGCGTGTGAAGTATGGATATTTTATTTAATGCAGTACTGTGTTTTTAGTTTGATTTTTCATGTTTCTTATGTGTAAACTTACCTTTATTTCCCACTCCTTATCCCCACTTTAACAACTGCGCACGCAACAACCCTTACTTTAAATTTAAAAAAAAGAGTTATTTAGAGGAAATGTACAAACTTTCATGAAAATGACGTCATCAAAAGGTTTCTTAAAAAATGTCTTTGTTATTATCTACAGGCAGATTAAAACCTGTCTGAAGGTTTTTCGACAATGTCTGTATTCTATTCAAATACAGGTTAAAACAAATTTTACGTCTAAAAGGGTGGAGTTTGCATAAAACTTAAAAAGAGAGTGTGAAAAGTGGGTGGTATTTGCATAAGCTGAAAGAGAGAGGGAGAAAATTGTGTGGTATTTGCATAAACTGAAAGAGAGAGGACAAAAATTGGGTGGTATTTGCATAAACTGAAAGAGAGAGGGAAAAAAGTGGGTGGTATTTACATAAACTGAAAGAGAGAGGGCAAAAATTAGGTGGTATTAGCATAAACTGGAAGAGAGAGGAAGAAAAATAAGTGGTATTTGCATAAACAGAAAGAGAAAGGGAGAAAAGAGAGTGGTATGCAAATGAACTAATTTAAATATATGCAAATTTAAAAAAAGGGTAAACTAATTTGCATATATATTGCATATATTGCATAAAAAAATTTTAGCTTATTAGGTTGAGATTTGTAGAAGTTAAGGGGGGTGGACAGTGTCATTTTTTGCAATTTTTCGAAATAATTTAATTTCTTTCCCTTCCATTTCGCAAATTTGTAGGCCAATCGGGTTGGCTATAATTTTTTCTGTAATTTGCACTTAAAACTGAAGATCTCTACCGAATTTCAGCTTGTTAGATTGAGATTTGTAGAAGTTAATGGAGGACAGGGTCATTTTTAGAAAATTTTTTGAAAAAATTTAATTTCTTTCTCTTCTATTTCGCAAATATGTAGGCCAATCCGGTTCGCTATAATTTTCCTGTTATCTGCACTTAAAACTAAAGATCCCTACCGAATTTTAGCTTATTAGGTTGAGATTTGTAGAAATTAAGGGGGGTGGACAGTGTCATTTTTTGCAATTTTTCGAAATAATTTAATTTCTTTCCCTTCCATTTCGCAAATTTGTAGGCCAATCGGGTTGGCTATAATTTTTTCTGTAATTTGCACTTAAGGGGATCCCACATACCGACAATGCAGATCTAAAATGGTGAAAAATCTGCAACGACCGTTTCTTGGAAAATATAAGATATTATGACCTATAAATTTGACAAACTCACTTTTTAACATAAATACACAGGATGAGTATTTTATTTGTTGTAATTATTGAAAAAAAATTATTCATAAGAAATTAAATATGAACAGTTTTCCTGTAACAGGTCTTTTGACAACAGCTCAAACTGCAACGACCATTTCTCGAAAACAACGAAACAAAATAATTTTTCCATTTGGCAAATTTAATTTAGTAGGAAAATACACAGGATGAGACTCATTTGCCATTCAGAAATAAATAAAAACTTTATTCTTCCCAAAGTGTATAAGTGACAGCTGTCCGGTAGCACATGATATTTAATTTACTAACATTAGTTTTTCTTTAACAATTTGAATAAAATATATTTCTCCCATTGTTTATCTTTTATCACTAATGAATTTTCACTCGAAAAGAAGACATTATGTCTCATTGTTGTTAATTTAAAGTTAAAAATAATGAAAATTTGTCAGTTTTGGTACCTTTGGCGCCATCTCTTGGTTCTATGTATCACTAAACTTCTGTCAGATGTGTTCTTCTTGTTGCAAATTGCTATACAAAATAGTTTACATAAATTAAAGTTTTATATTCTTGTTTTCATATAGAATGAATCTTATTATGTGTATTTTTTATTGAAATTAAGTTTGTCAAATGGAAAAGTTATTTTGATTTTGTTGTTTTCAAGAAAAGGTCGTTGCAGTTTAGGTTGTTGGAAACTGCTCATATTTAACTTTTTATGAATAATCTTGTGTATTTATGTTAAAAAGTGAGTTTGTCAAATTTATAGGTCATAATATCTTATATTTTCCAAGAAACGGTCGTTGCAGATTTTTTACCATTTTAGATCTGCATTGTCGGTATGTGGGATCCCCTTAAAACTGAAGATCTCTACCGAATTTCAGCTTGTTAGATTGAGATTTGTAGAAGTTAAGGGGGGCAGGGTCATTTTTTGCAATTTTTTCGAAAAAATTCAATTTCTTTCCCTTCCCTTTCGCAAATATGTAGGCCAATCGTGTTCGCTACATTTTTCCTGCAATCTGCACTTAAAACTGAAGATCCCTACTGAATTTCAGCTCACTAGGTTAAGATTTGTAGAAGTTAAGGGGGGGCGCATATTTTGCGTGGCATTGTGAAAACCTCAGTAGAAGTGTTAATTAAAGTTTGGAATTTTAAATAAATTGGCCAATCGTTATTAGTATATCATTTGTGTTTTATTAATTTTTATTAGTTTATTTTATAAAGAGTCGCCGTTGGTCAGTCCGGTGTACGGTTTCCCATCATTTGTCTCGCCGTCGTTTTGTATCCGTCGGTTGATCCGTAGCAGTATCTACCTTCAGATAATTTTTATCACACATAACCCAAAAACTTCCAGGAAGTTTCCCGTGGCAACTTTCGGAAGATACCTTTGGTAACTTCCTGGAAATTTCCAGAAAATACAATAATGTCCGCAGGTTAGAAGCTTCCCATGGAAACTTTCTAGTATCTTCCTGAAAGCTTCCCATAGATACTTCTTGGAAACTTCCTGGAAGTTACCAGGAAGTTTCTATGGTTTATTTAAAATTTTTTTAGTGAAATTATTATTTAAAAAGGTTTTAAAAAAATTAAAATTATTCAAATTTAGCATTGTTTTAAAGTGAAAAGTGTGTTTAATTAAAAAAATTATCTTCACAACTACAGCACACATGAGGGTAAGTCGGATTCGAACCCTAAGTCTCATAGGATAGCCCACGAAGTGAGCTGCTGCTCAAACAAATCGCCACTTGACTCTACAGGGTTAGTTTATATATCATATATATATATATATATATATATATATATATATTTATATATATATATATATATATTTATATATATTTACTCAAAGATAGACTGAAATATATGATATACAAACTAACCCGGTAAAATCAAGTGGCGATTTGGTTGAGCGCGTAAAGCGCTATCCCAGCAGCTTACTTCGAGGACTATCCTATGAGACTTGGGGTTTGAGTCCGCCTTACCCTCATGTGTGATGTAGTTCAAAAGATAATTTTTTTTATTAAACCCACTTTTTACTTTAAAACAATGCAAAATTTGAATAATTAAAATTTTTAAAACCCTTTTAAATAATAATTTCACTAAAGAGCAAACGTGCGTCTGGTGTGATCCAAGTACAAAAGTGATAGTGTAGTTAAGGTACGAGATACGTGTCTATTCTTTCTTTTAAGTTAATTGTACTTTATTTAATTTAAATAAATATTTGAAATTCAACGACTATCTGGAGAAGTTTTATAACAAATGTGATGACTGTAAATGGATTTAGGTCCTCTAATAACTTCACAAAACCTATATATATATATATATGTGACAGTCCACGAGAAAACGTGCCTTAGCTCCCGAATGTGAATTTTACGGGAAACGTATTAGAAGCTGGGCCTTCCTGATTGGTTCAAATTATGTTCATGTTTGAACATTTATAACGAAAAAATCTATAAGGAAAAAGTATTTTTGACCTTTGTACCTAAAAGAGGAACTCAAAATCTATAAAGTACTATTAAAATTCGACATTAATTTTTTGGGAGCTAAGGCACGTTTTGTCGTGGACCGTCACATATATATATATACATTTTGACGCATCATATGATCGCGTTTTTTATATAGGACAGTACCACAGGAATACCAAATGGTGGATCACCGATTTTTATTAAATTTTATGATTTTGTAGTATCCCTATTTCGGATGCTAAATAACTGTGCCAAACAGTTTCACCAAAAAATATTTTTTTGTCCTACCTGCACGGAAAGAATGTCATTTCGGATACTAAATAACTGTGCCAAACAGTTTCACCAAAAAATATTTTTTTGCCCTACCTGCACGGAAAGAATGTCATTTCGGGCACTTAAGGCGGGCGCAAAGTAGCACATTCTGCCTGAGAGTATGGGAAGCGGGCGGAAAATACTTTACCACCGCTTGTGTGACTGAGTCGACACGAAACTAAATTGACAAACTGAATTTAGTTGCGAGTCGACACAAAATCAAACTAACTAAATTATCACATCCTGGCACTTTTTCAGGAGACTTGTCATCCAGGAGCTTCACAAGATGTTCGTTGATGAAGATCGTAGATGGGAGCACCTTGAAGACAAGCGTAAAATGATATTGTCGACTTACAAGCATTCCATTCCTGCTTTTCTGGCTTCGTGAACTGCTTCCAACATGGTGTTGCTAGCCTGTATCTTTCTTCCTTTAACTTCAGCTGGTTCTACACGAGTAAGGCTTGGAGTTGTCCCTGTAGATTCTGCAGCAAGTATCTATGTTGTTGTATCTGGGAGTGCAATGAGTTGAGTTGTGACCTTACAACGTGGGTTTGTTTTCCAACAAGGAGTGACAAATTTGTCTGGGCTTCATTGAGATCTTGGATAGCAGCACTATATCTTTCTCCGTCATCGTAAGTCCTGGAATCTTTCCCAGGAATCCCAATAGTGGGACCGAGCGTCTTGCTCGTATTTGAGTAGCCATCTAAGTTGGTAAGGTCTTTTTAGTATTTTCCAGTTTATCGAGTTGGACTCGGAACTGTTTTTGGAGTTCATCGGCCATTTCCCATCTATCTTCCCAATCATAATATTCGACTAACTCGTTGCACCATTCTTTGTCAAGTTTGCAGTGGTGTTTTATTCGCTCTAGTTTGGTCCTCAAATCATCGAAGAATCGAGTCTGCTTGCCCACGTTCAGGAATACGGCAATCCTCTAGTTACTGACGGACATCCTGACTTCCCCGATATATTCGAAATATATCCCGCTGCTGGATCACTGGCAGTGATCATCTCCATATTGTGGGAATAGGTCTGCTCCGTTGTCATCACTAGGATAGAGAGTAGGCATAGCATAGTTAAGGTAATAGTCGTCATCTTTCCTTGGGTTAGTCTAGAATGAGAGAATAGGTTAATAAGGGATCTAGAGCTAGGGTCCAGGTCTCATAATCTGGTGGCTCTGACCTTGTCCCTATGCTTCGCGAATCTTTAACGGTTTTTAGTTTCGAGGAATACATTGTTATTTTCTGTGAATCCTACAAAGGTGTATGGTCGTTCTGCTCGCTTTTCGAACTTATTAGACCGGACTTCGTTAAACACATACACCTGATCGCCTATTTTGGCATTCAAAGGTCGTGCCTAACGATTATAGATTTCTTTTGATCGAACTAAATATTTAGCAGCTAGATTTTGTAGTTCGTTCTTCCGTGTAATTAAATCCTTTAGATAGGATTCATATTTTTCGACTTCGGGCCCTTGAGGTAACGAACTGGGCGCTTTAGACAAGTGTCCAAACACAAGTTCATAGGGGGTAAAGTT
Source organism: Leptopilina myrica (nomen nudum) (assembly GCA_032872475.1). Lineage (NCBI taxonomy): Eukaryota > Metazoa > Arthropoda > Insecta > Hymenoptera > Figitidae > Leptopilina > Leptopilina myrica (nomen nudum). The sequence goes on from CM065464.1 coordinate 30,985,164, forward strand.
GGTTGCTTCATGAACGGACGTATTATTATTGAACATCGCAAGTGGAAGCAGACGATCCCAGTCGTCGAAATCCTTCGCGTAGTGCTTAATATAATCCGGAATGAGGACCGCAATACAGTATTTAGAGAAATTATCCTGCATCGTAAGGATGTGCCGATTTCCGTTTGGGGTGGTTCGCAATTTCCTGACTGTGTCTAGAGATATTTTGTCGAACGGCATCGCCGGAGTATCGGTAATTATCATCGGCTCTCTAATGTGGTCGCTGGCTAGTTTGTTTTCGAAACAACTCTTACAGTTCCGAATAAATTGAGTGACAGCGTCACGCATTCGAGGCCAATAGTATCTTTCCCTTCTTCGTCGGTAAGTCTTGCCTATACCCTTGTGCCCGCCTATCAATCTAGAATGAAATTCGGTCACGATTTTACCGCGTAATTCAACAGGAGGTACTTTAATTTTTCCGTGGCACAGAGTGATGGTTGCATCGCCACCGCGGAAAATTTCTGCGACAAGTTTCGACATTTTTTCTTGAGGGAGTGTACCTAACAGGTCCCCGGAGTTGGCCATTCGACAGGAGGTCTGATTACTGGCTGCTAAAAGCTTTCTTAGGTTTTGTAGTGCGATTATGACGTCCTAACAGCAAATTTCGTCGAAATGACGTCTTTTTGCGATGATCGAAAAGACCTTGTATTTACCGTTAGAGGAAATGAAAATCTGTCCTTTCACAGGTTTTCTGTCCCTAATGTCTTGTAACTCGATATTTTCTGTAGCGACTATTAGTTTAGAGATTGAGTCAAAGTACGTCAAAGGTTCTGTCCATTCATTAGTTACACCACCAACTGAATTACTGTTGATTCGTTTCGATTCTTGGGGCTCACTATCACTTTCACTGGAAGCTTCAGAAGATGATGGGGGATCAAAATACAAATTCTTGAAGCTTAGGAACGAAGAACTAAGTGGCGCGCACTTCTGTGCTACATCATTGTTTATGCCCTGTATTTGCCTAGGCTTCATGCCTTGTTTCCTGGCAATGATCTCCTGGTTAAGGTTGACACTTTCATCCTTGAATCTTGTGAAAGGGGTGGATTGTGGGCGTGAGATAGTTGATGGACCTGGGTGGGTAGTTCGGTTTCTGTTCAAAGGATTTGATCATCCACTGAATGATCAAAGATTTCTGGGATATACTTGAATCGTACCGTACTTTGTCTTCTCGGTTTGATGGACTTACTGGTTAGTCTTATTTGTTGGATTGCAGACATTTAATCCAGCGTTCGCAATCGATTGATCGAATCTATTGACAGATTCTGATCCATCCTGGATTAACTGTTAAGCATTGAACGGTGATCTTTGTTAAGTGTTTTGATCATCTGACTCGCTGGTCTCGTCATCACTGTCATTAATTTTTTGCGTTCATAGGGTTTCCTGTTCTTGACTCTGTTGTCCTCCAATCGTTCTGATTCCATTTAGGTATATATTCATCGACAGTCTGCACCAAGTATCGGGAATCGGTATTAATTTAAAGTTTCTTAATGCCGGCCTTCCTGGCCTGTCGAGCTGCCATTGTCATTTTTTAAAACAGTTGTATTCACCGACTGTGTGAGTCAATTTTTTATGCTTGCCAACTGTTAAAAAAATATTTTTTTGAAAATAATTATCGAAAGTGAATTGTATAAACATTAAACATTATTTGTACACATTATGAGATGTTTCTAAAAGTAGGCCACAACGTCTTTAGGTGAAATAAAATATTAATTCAATTTTTGAATTTGTTGTTTAATTAAAAAATGTTCAAATTATCCAAATATCGTAAAATTTAATTCAAAGGAATTTATCTTAAGTAGAAATTAGTTTCCTTAAAGATGTAATGAAATATAAAATATATAAATTTTCTCTGTAAAATGAAGTGTCGATTTGGTTGAGCGCATAAAGCGCTATCCCAGTAGCACACTTTTGAGGCCTATGGTGGTTCGAGTCCGCCTTACCCTTATGTGTGCTGTAGTTGTAAAGATTTTTTTAAATTAAACCTACTTTTTTATTTTAAAACACTGCAAAATTTAAATAGTTTAAATTTTTTAAAACATTTTTACATAATAATTTCACTAAAAATTTGTTGGAAACTTCCTCGTAACTTTCATGAAAATTCTGAGGGAAGTTTCCTGGAAGTTTCTATGGGAAGCTTCCAGGAATTTTCCATGGGAAGCTTCTAACCCGCGGACATTATTGTATTTCCCGGAAATTCCCAGGATGTTACCAAAGGTAACTTCCCGCAGTTGCCACAAAAAACGTTCTAGATGTTTCCTGTAAGTTTTTGTGCTATGTGGGTATTATAAACAATTTTTTTATTTCATGTAAAGACTAAGTTATTACAGTTTTACATAAACACTTCAAGTGGCTGTTTGTAACAACTGGTGGCTTGTTAAAATGCGATGCAAAATATGATGTTTGTTTTGATATATTTTCTTTATTTATATAACAAATAATCTTATTTTAAAATATTTTAATTAATTTTAAAGAGTTAGTTAGTTCATTGAAATATTTTGCGCAGAGCAACTCAAAAATTATAATTACAATAAAAAGAATATTTGAAAATTGGGAGTTTGTAAAAGGCTGGTGAAGGGGTGTTGTTCAGTGAGTAAATTTGTAGAATTGTGAGTGAGAGTGTAGGTTAGGTAAAGCGGGTGTGAGAGGGTGTGAAAGGAAAATAATAGGGTGTGAGGATGTATGAGGGTGGTGTGGAAATAATTTGGTGTGTTATTGGAGTGGTAGAGTGGTTGTGATTGAGGGTACGTAGATTGCCTGTGAAGGCTAACAGAGGGCAGGTGAGAACGGGCGAAGTAAGCGAGGCAATCCTTGTAGATGTGGCAGGGGAGGAAGGTGTGACGGAGGTAAGAGAGAACGAAGGCGGGAGAAACGTAGCGAGTGAGTTGAAGTTGGGAGACGAGAGCGAGCGAGAAAAGGGAAGGACGGCGGGAGAGAAGGATGACACGAGTAATAAAGAGAGAAATAGGATTGCTGAGCTTGCAATACAAGTGTCGGACAGCGCAGAAAAGTTCGATAAAAAAGTGTCGAAACGACCAGGCAGGAAAACAGGTGTGGAGAGGCTAGAACAGAAAAATCTATAAGACTCTCGAATGTTTATGCATTCTTGGCTATCTTCGGGCAGATTAGGTAAGAAAGCAATTAGTAAGGGAACGAGTAGGGAAGGGGGGTAGGGGTGGTAGAAGATAGCGGTGAAAATTGGATGGAAAAAATGTTAAAGTTGGGGGAATTAACAAATAAAAACATTGCGAAGCTGAGCAAAAAGGTAGACAGAGGGCTTGAAAAGGTAGAAAGGGAATTGGGGGAAATGAAAAAAGTGTGGAGGGAATGGGAATTAAAATGGGAAGGGGATAAGGAAATGATGTGGGAAAGTAGAAAGATCAGCAAGAGAGTATGGGAAGAGAGAAATAATGCAAGGTGGTAAGAAGGGGAAGGGATTGCCTGTGGATTAACGGGGAAAGGTGGGGAGTAAATTAGGAGACCGGTGAGCTAAGAAGGGAGGAAAGAGAAAAGGGGTTTGGGGAAGAAAGGGTAGAGAGAGAGTAAATAGTGGGGAAGGAGAAGGAATACAGGTGGTCTTTTGGAATGTGTCGGGGATGAAAAATAAAGAAGAGGGTTTTTGGAAGGGTATAAGTAAATGGGATGTGGTTATGTTTAGCGAAACTTGGGTGGAAATAAAAGATTGGGAAGGGATAAAAAGGAGATTGCCGAAAGGTTTTATATGGGAATTCCAAGGGGCTATAAAAGAGAAAAAGAAGGGAATGAGTGCCGGGGGAATGATTTCAGGGGTTAAAGCGGGAATTAATATAAAGGTGGTGGGTGAGGGGTTAAAAAAAGAGGAGGGTTGTATGGTGAGGAGAATAAAGTTAGGAAGCGAGAATTTGACGGTGGTGGGGATTTACAGACGGAGAGGGAAGAGAAGAGGGTAGAAGCAAATGGAGGAATGGATAGAGCGGGGTAAAGGAAAAATGATGGTAATAGGGGGGATCTTAATGCGTGGACGGGGAAGCTAGGAGGAGGAGAATGGAGTGACGAGGAGGAGAGATATAAAAGATCGTCAAAGCACAAGAAAGTGGTTAAAGAAGGGAGAAAATTGTTGGGCATCTTAGAGGAATCGGGGTGGGGTATCTGTAATGGAAATATAAAGGGAGATGAAGAGGGGGAATACACGTTTATAGGGAGGGGGGAAACAGTTATTGATTATGTGTTAGCGGACAAGAGGACAAAGAAGGGAATAAAATGGATAAGGGTGGGGGATGAATGTGATTCAGGGCATTTTCCGTTGATTTTAGATATAATAGTAAGAATGTATAGGGGGGTAAAGAGGGTAGGATATAATGATGAGGGAAAGAAAGGTAGAATAAAAATGGGAAGTTGGAAAAGGGAGAGTTTAATGGAGTTTGCAAAAAGGGTGCGGGAGAAGGATGAAGCCTTCGAAAAGGGAGAAGGGGTGGATATAAGGGTCGAAAGGTTGAGGAAGGTTTTAGATGAGGCACGAAAGGAAGTGGAGGAAATAGAAAGAAGTAGGGAGAAGGAAAGAAAGAGGTTGATGAAGAATGTAATAAACGTAGGGAAGGGTTAAGAAAATATATAAAGAAATGGAGACTAGGCAGAGTAATGAAGGAGGTATACAACAAGGCACACAGGGAACATGGGAAATTAGTGAGAAGGAAAAGAGAAGAGGGTAATGTAAAGTTCATGCAAGAAGTCGAAAAAGCAATTAATGAGGGCAGGGAATGGGAAGTTGTAAACAGGGAAAGAAGAACGTGGAAAGGGGTGAATAGAGTGATTGAAATGACAGAGTGGACAGAATATTTTAAGGGGTTAAGTGGGGGTACTGGGTCTAGAATCTGGGGGAGGGAAGGAGAAAGGAAGTAGGAAAAGAGGGAGGGCAAATTACTAGGGGAGAGTTGGATGAAGCGATTCAGAGGGTTAAGAGAAATAAAGCTACGGGGGGATGGAATGGAAGGGGAATGTTTGAAATATGGAGGGGATAAAAGAGGATTTGCTGGTTATTTTGAACATGGTGTGGAGAGGGGAGAGTTGGCCGGAGGAGTGGAAGACGGGGTTAATTGTGCCAGTATTGAAGAAGGGCGAGGGGGGGAGGGTACAAGACTATAGGGGAGTAACGCTCATGCCGGTGGTGTACAAGGTATATACGGAAATTTTAAGGAGAAGGTTAGAGAAGGAGGTGGAAGGGAAAAAAGTGATTCCGCATAATCAGACGGGTATTAGGGTGGGTATGGGGACATTAGATAATCTTATTTAATGTGTTAATGGCTGATTTGGAAAAGACAATGGTTAAGAATGGAAAAGGAGGAGTGATTTTAGGAAAAAGGAGAATATATACGTTAGCGTATGCAGATGATGTGGTGTTATTAGCGGAGGATAAATGTGGGATGAAATTGTTATTGAGAGAGTTTGAGAAATATGTAAAGGATAAAGATTTGAGTGTGATTGTGGATAAGACGAAAGTGTTAAGATTTGGAAGGAGGGGAGAGATGGAGGAGGTGTTATGGAAGTTGAATGAGAGAAGGGTGGAGGAAGTGAGTGAGTTTTGTTATCTGGGTTATTGGTTTAAGTGGGATGGAAAACAGGAGTTGAATGTTGAGAGACGATTGGAAAGAGGGGAAAGATTATGGGACAGGGTTGGGGGATTGGAGAAAGGAGATTTAAGAATGATTGGAGAAAGCGTATGTGGTTGTTTGATGCGTTAGTATTGGCGGTGATAAGTTATGGCGTGGAAGTTTGGGGATGGAGTGAGATTAGAAAGATTGAAAGCATGCATGAGAGATTTTTAAGATGGACTATGGGGGTGGACTGGAATTGCCCTGCTTATATGTTAAGGGAAGAGGTAGGAAGGGAGAAGGTAGTGTTGAAGCAAAGGAAAAGAGCAATTGGGTTGGAAGCCAAGCTGGAACAGGGGAGAGGAAGCGAGATAGCAAGGGAGTGTTTAAGAATGGTGAGGAAAAGGGATGCAAAAGGTATAAGGGAGTTATCGAACTGGGAAAAGGAGAGAAGGGACGCGTTGGAGGAGAGAAAAAAGTGGAGTGGGATGGTGAAGTGATTATCAGTCGTTAGAAGAAAAAGGATGAGCAGGATAGGTGGGAGAGAGTTATAGAGTCGAGATATAACTGTTGGTATAAGTTGGTTAGGGGTGTGGGTATGCCGGTATATTTGGTGCGAATGAAAAAATTTGAGAAATGGAATAGGGTATGTAGATTTAGAATAGGTGAGGGAGTGAAAGGGTGTAAGTATTGGAAGAATGAACAAGAGAATAGGTGTAGAATGTGCGGGTATGAGATGGAAGAGTGGGGTCATGTGTTAGAGAGATGTTTGGGAGAAATAGATGTAGGAGGGGTGCAAGGTGGGTTGGGTGACAAATTGAAATGGATTTTGAATGAGAATAGGAAGAGGGAACAATGGATATGTGAATTAGAGAGAATGAGGAAAGAGAAAATGTGTGAGGGCAAGATTATTAATAGGTGGGATATATGGAGCTAAATGTTATTGAAATGGGGTTTAGTATAAAAATTAACGTTAAGTGAAAATTGACGAAGCCAGAAAGGGCTCATGGAACTGGACACGGAAACCGACCGTAACAGTATTTTAGAATACTCATATATATATATATATATATATATATATATATATGCACACTACACATACACATATATACTTACACATATTCACAAAATGCATACACATGTATACTCACACATATGCACTAAGCACATACACATGTATACTCACACATATATACTAAACACATACATGAAATTCGGACAAGAATTGTATTAAAAGTTTTGAAAATAAATTAATTTCGGAGAAAAATATTATATTATTTATAAAGATAATTAAAATTTTGACAAAGAATTCTGTTAAAATTTTATTACAAATAATTGAAACTCTGCAATGAGTTTTATGATTTATGAAAAAATTGAATTCCTAAAAACAATTTTATTATTTATGAAAGCAATTGAAGGATTGCTAAAAAATTTGTAAATAATTGATGTTCTTTTGCAAATTTTATTTTATAAAAATTATTAAATGTTTGCATAGAATTGTATTAAATTAAAAAAAAATTAATTTATTTGGACAATCATATTAAAATAGTAGATATTAAAAATCATTAAATTGAAGAAAATTTTCGAAAGTATAATTAAATTTCGGAGAAATTTTTTTATAATTTATAAAGATAATTGAAATTTTGACGCCAATTTTTGTAAATTTTTTTGAAAACAATTATGGATTTTTGCCAAGAATTTATATTACTTTTCAAAATAATTAAATTCTTAAGACAAATTAAAAAAAATGTTTTTAAATAATTGAATTGTTTCGTGAAATTTTCTTACAATAGATATAATATGACTAGATTTTTGAAAATAATGGTTACAACATGCAATTCTAAATTCTTCGTATATTCACAATTTTATATTATTTTATTAAAATTATATTTGTTCGTTATTATTTTATAATTGTTTTATTTATATTTATACACTGGACATATTAAAAAAAATAATTGACATTATAACTAATGAACAATTTTATTTTGGGAAAATATGACTTTGGGAAAAAAGTACTTTGGGAATGATACTTCTTTGGGAATACGATTTTTCGGGAAAAATCTGCTTTGGGAAAATGAGTTTAAGAAATGTGACCCCCTACCAACAACATAATTATAAGAAAGAAAATGATTTTTAATAAAAGTGAAAAATTTTTTTAAATTTTTCTTTATTGAGATTAATTCTATAAATTCAAATGCAATGTAAAGTTAATATATGGGTCAATCTCTAGAAAGGGACAAATTCAAAATTGAAATTTTATAAAAAAAAAGTTGAAAAATCACTTTTATTTTTAATCCTGTGGCAAAAGGGGGATCTTAATAAACCTATAAAATACGTGGTTACAATCTTTATTAACTTTATTATTAAAAATTAATGTTTTTTATTCAGAATTTTTGTTGAAAATTTATCGCAACTAAAATATTTTAAAAATTGATGGAAATTACATAAAATTCGTTACTCGGGGGTTTTCGTGGTCGCTGATTACGAATCCGATATCAGTTTTTAAAAATCCAAAATGGCGCATTCATTATGGCGGACACTTTTTTGAAAAATTCATCGGATTTGCTTGAAACTCGTTACTCGGGGGTTTTCGGTGTCGCTAATTACGAATCCGATATCAGTTTTTAAAAATCCAAAATGGCGGATTCAATATGGCGAACACTTTTTTGAAATATTCATCGTATTTGCTTGAAACTCGTTACTCGGGGGTTTTCGGTGTCGCTAATTACGAATCCGATATCAGTTTTTAAAAATCCAAAATGTCGGATCCAATATGGTGGACACTTTTAAGAAATATATGGGATAATTTTAAAGTAGATACTCATGTATTTTTAGGGTTGCTAATTTCAAAAATAAATTTTATTATGTTTGTATCCCGTAATGGTGGGGAATTTCGTGCGGTGGACAAAACTAATTCAATTCTAGAAAAAAATACCTCTCAAATATTTCACATTATTCTTGATGAATCCGCCATTTTGGATTTTTAAAAACTGATATCGGATTCGTAATCACAGACCCTGAAAAACTCAGAGAAACAAGTTTTAACCGAATCCGATGAATGTTTCAAAAATGTGTCCACCAGATTGGATCCGCCATTTTGGATTTTGGAAAACTGATATCAGATTCGTAATTAGCGACCCCGAAAACCCCCGAGTAACGAGTTTCAAGCAAATCCGATGAATTTTTCAAAAATGTGTCCGCCATATTGGACCCGCCATTTTGGATTTTCAAAAACTGACATTGGATTCGTAATTAGCGACCCCGAAAACCCCCGAGTAACGAGTTTCAAGCAAATCCGATGAATTGTTCAAAAAAGTGTCCGCCATATTGGACCCGCCATTTTGGATTTTCAAAAACTGACATCGTATTCGTAATCAGCGACCCCAAAAACCCCCGAGTAACGAGTTTCAAACGAATCCCATGATTAATAAAGTCTGCAATTTAGGTACTGTATAATGGAAATATACTATCGGTAACGGAGGGGAGTTTTCTTTTATAAGACAGCTTCGAAATATGTTCATTGTGTTGCAGAAAATCAATTTTATAAATAAATTAATAACATCTTTAGTTTTCTTTGTTTTTAAATAAAACGATGTGAATAAAATTATTAACAATTATTATTATTTACTTTCAAAAAACTAAATTTATTGCGGTAACGGAGGGGAGTTTTTATTATGTCGATGAACACTGACACACTAAAAGTCCTTTTAAAACTGACTATTTTCTTTTTATTTCATCATTTTATGTTATGACCATAACTATAGTGACACTACAAAGAGTTTTGATTTATTTATTTTTATGTTGTCGTTTTTTCTATATTTTATAATTATATTTGTGAGTGGTAACGGAGTGGAGTTTTATTTCTGCACAAAACGAATTTAATTCTAAGAAAAAATACCTCACAAATATTTTACTTTACTCTTGATGAATCAATTACAAATAGAATAATAAGTAGATTTTACCAGGCAAAAATTTTTTTTATATTGCAAAATTAATATAATACTTCTTTTATAAATGAAACTTTCTTTATGAACAGTAACGGAGGGAAGTTTTTATACTATATACACCGAAAAAAAAGTATTTTCAAATTTAGAGAATTCCTCTTCTTTTGCAGCATTTTTTCCTCTTATATACGGGCACTAAAGTTTTCTTTTCTAATTGAGAGGATTTTCCTTTATTATATTTGTTATTAAATGTCACTTTTTGGACAGGTTAAAGTTGCATTCAGAAAAACAAAAAGCAATTTAAAAATCTTCTTTTTAGTATAAATTTGTTTCATTTTTAGAGGAATAATTTCAATCAAAGAAGAAATATTAAAATTAATCTTTTAGTTAAAAAACTGTCAAATATAAACAAAAATTCCTCTTTTTTACAGATGAATATTCGTATATTGAAAATAAAATGTGAAAATAATTGTTGAGCGGAATTTTCTTCTCACTCTGAGATTTTATTTTTTTCGGTGTAAACATGTGTATCTCTAAATATTTCAAATTTTTTATTTATTTTTCATAGGATCCGATTAAATCATGATGAATGCCATTATTAGGAGGTAAAAGTTTTGAAAAATTATTATTATTTATTTAAAAAAATCTAATGTACGGGTCATTTGTCCCGATTGTGAGAATGACCCATATACCAATTTTTCTTTTGAGGATTTTTTAAATTCTATCAATTCATTTTGAGATATTATTATGATAAATATATCTAGCAAAATTTTTTTTAATCTATAACACTAACTGTTTTTATATATTTTAAGTAACCTGTATTGCTATAATCAATTTCAAAAACTAATTTAAATAATAGAAGAATATATCTTATGATTTTCATATTTTTTATTGCTAATAATAATATAATACATAATAATAATAAAAATAATAATAATAACAAAATACAGAAAAAATAATATGTTAAAATAAATAAAATAATAAAATACGAATACTGACTTTTAAAAAAAATATTATATTTCACAATAAATATACATTTGTGAATCGTAGATTTACATTCATACAACGATTTGTGTAGAAATTATAAAAACATTTAATATACAATTATTATTATTATTATAAAATAATCTCAATTTATAGAAATTGTTTTTTTATAATTATATATTAATAGTTTTTTTGAAAATTATATTACAATTATTTAATGTTAAAGTGGTTAAAGTAAAAGTTTCTTTTTCAAAGTAAAATTTTGAGGTTACTCGTGTTTTTGTTTACAATATTCACAAATATATATTAAAATCTAAGTCAAATACGTAATAAACAATACTAATAAAGTACCTTATTTACTTACCCACATTAATTTGATGATTTTTTAAATGAAATAATGATTTTCCATTCAACAAACAAATTTTTTGTGTAAAAACACGAGGTCGAGGCAAGTGGATGTTTCTAACCTTTACAACGCAACTGCAGACGGATAGTTTGCGCAGACGCGAACAGATATATGCCCGCGAAGCATATATTTTTGTATATGCGCGCGCGAGCATAAATATAGGGTGTTTTCGACGTTGACACTCTGAGCGCTCTGATAGAGTGAAAAGGTTCTCAACTTGATTTTCATAATCTTTGTCGGTGGTACTTGTGAATTGCACTTTAAATATTTACCCAACTCAACACGGTGTGCTGGTTTTTCTTGTATGCGTTTAATATTTTTAATAATTGTATTAATTAAGTATTTTTAATTAAATATGAATGACAAAAGAAAAAGGTTTTTCATAAACGGTGTGATAATTTCTTCAGACAACCAGTTGATAAGGCGAGATGGAAAAATTTTGTGCGATATCACTGATTAGAATAAAAGTAAGTATAATCTTCATTTTCATTTTTCATGCAATTATCAAATAAACATATTACATAAACATTATAATGAATTATATTTAAAGAAATGTATAGTTTGTTAATTTGTCTAATCATATATATGAGCGATTCCATGTCAAGTGATCAAGGGGTCTTTTTTGTGTAATGTTTATTTCAATAATTTTTTACTCTTAAACAATTAAACATACAAATTTGACAAAGTACATTTTGGAAAGGTTTTTTCATCCTCTTTCGATTGGAAATAAGAATTTTGAAAAAAAAAATTTTTTTACCCAAAAAAACCAAAATTAAAAATAAATTTCAATTTTTGAGGGAGATGGATACGATTTTTTTTTTTTTTAAACGAAAGCTGAGCTTTTTTCCTAAAAGGACATATAAATGATAAAGTGGGACTAGAATGTTTAAACATTGAAAAAAAGAATTTTCTCCAAAATGGAGCTAAAACAATGTTTAAACATTCTAGTCCCACTTTATCATTTATATGTCCTTTTAGGAAAAAACCTCAGCTTTCGTTTAAAAAAAAATCGTATCCATCTCCCTCAAAAATTGAAATTTATTTTTAATTTTGGTTTTTTTGGGTCAAAAAAATTTTTTTTTTCAAAATGCTTATTTCCAATCGAAAGAGGATGAAAAAACCTTTCCAAAATGTACTTTGTACATTTTCACGAAAAATTACTATCTATGAGTACTACAAAAGCCCCAAGTTTTGCTACGATTGGAGAAAAATTTTTCTCCACCTTGATCACTTGACATGGAATCGCTCATATATATATATATATATATATATATATATATATATATATATATATATATATATATATATATATATATATATATATATATATACGTAAATATTCTAATCCATTTTCACATAACCTCAAATTACCATTTTTTTTAATTATTGATAAAGTAACGTTATTTATATTTTAAATTAAAAAAATATTTATTAATATTTTTTGGAACGATCGATTTTAAATAATTTTTCCAAAAATTAAATTCTTAACTTCTTTAATAATTGATCAAAAAATTTTTCTTCTGTCCTAAATTGTTGCTGGATTATTCCCCTTTAAAAACCATATGATAATTTTTTTTTAAAGTAAATTAAATAGCCAGCAGCTCCAACCGCCCGCCATAAGATAAGCAAAAATTGGGAACTTTTCCAAAAAAATTCATAACTTTAATTATTGTTTAAAAAATTTGTCTTTTGCCCTAAACAAAAATCAGTATAATAAACAAAACCTATACTTATAAACTGCAATAAACAGTATTCTTAGGGATAGTGGAAGAATGTACCATTTTGGAAAGTAGTTGAAAAATGTAGCAATTCGTAAAATTTGTATATTTAATACCATTTTTTAAAATAATTTTTTGCTCCTTTTTTAAGTTTATATAAATATAATATAAATATATCTTTTTAAAAATGTATATAATTTATTTTAAACCAGTTTTGTTAACTTAAAATAAAAGCAAGAAACATTCCTTATTAAAATATACTTTCTCCAACGCTTGCTCTGAAAGAAATACTTTTCTTGGTAGAAAAGTGTGGCGAAAGTAGAACTTTTCTCAACTGCACTGTAAAGCGTAGCGAAAGTAAATCATGACCTAATTTTTTATTCCTGCTCTTTAAACAAGTTATATTTTGTATATAGCTTTTTGCCCACTTAAAACATTCGTCTTTTATTATATTAAACATAGGCACACGTAAATTAAAATTATACGAAACTTACGAAAAAACCTTTCCTCGCAAGGCGTTGAAGAAAACGTAGTGCACAACACGTGGTGAAAGAATTATTATTCGAGAGTGAAATTTGTGGCTCGAAAGTAGCAAGAGCAGCAAAATTCACTCTAAAAAAATTACACTTTTACCACTAAATTATTGCTGGATTATTTCATAAATGTAATCTAAAATGGTACCTTTTATACGACTTTTACTAATTGATACCTTTTTTTAACTATGTTTTGGAATAACAATTTCTTCCACTAAACCGTAGAATTCTAAAGAGGCTCGTAATCAACAGAATTATCTAATATTGTTCATTATAGTATTGAAAACCATCAAGTAGGACAAGGTACCGGTAACTGATAGATTATTCTTATCCAACTATTTGGTAAATTAAGAATTTAATAAATAAATGAATAAATATTCAGAACAGTACTCCTCTGAAAATGAAGGAGATTTTCTATCCGATGGTCAAAAAAACCATCATGATGATAATTTACAAATATTTTTACTTTCTCCTACAAATAATTGTTTAGCAAAGATATTAGTGATTAATTAAAAAATAATTAAACATTTGTGGCATCTTAATTTACATTTCACCAAATTGCATCTTCTAATTATAAAGGTGAAGCAAACTGGCACCCAATTATCAGTACTCGAATATTTTTTTTTAATTTTATTATTGTTTTATTTAGGCCCAAGGAAACAACTTACGCTGTCTGTGTTATTGTAGGTTCCTGGTAATCTGACAAACGAATCCCTCTAAACGTAGATAGTTAAACTAGTCAAGAAAAAAATCATTTTTTCTTCAAAAAGTTAGAATTTTGTTGTCTCATGAGGTGATTTAGGTTTGTAGTAATCACACAAAAGTGTTTCACTAAAGTTTAATATTTTAATGGAGTCAAGAACAAAAATGTTAATTTTTTCGAAATTAAAATTTTGATTTTTTCTTCAAAAAGTTAGAATTTTGCTGTCTCATAAGGTGATTTAAGTTTGTATTAATCACACAAAAGTGCTTCACTAAAGTTTAATATTTTAATGGAGTCAAGAACAAAAATGTTAATTTTTTCGAAATTAAAATTTTAATTTTTTCTGAAAAAAATCATTTTTTCTTCAAAAAGTTAGAGATTTGATGTCTCATGAGGTGATGTAGGTTTGTATTAATCACACAAAAGTGTTTCACTAAAGTTTAATATTTTAATGGAGTCAAGAACAAAAATGTTAATTTTTTCTGAAAAAATCATTTTTTCTTCAAAAAGTTAGAATTTTGTTGTCTTATGAGGTGATTTAGGTTTATAGTAATCACACAAAAGAGTTTTACTAAAGTTTAATATTTTAAAGGAGTCAAGAACAAAAATGTTAATTTTTTCTGAAAAAATCATTCTTTCTTCAAAAAGTTAGAATTTTCTGTCTCATGAGGTGACTTAGGTTTGTAGTAATGACACAAAAGTATTCCACTAAAGTTTAATATTTTAATGGAGTCAAAAAAAAATGTTAATTTTTTCGGAAAAAAAATTTTGATTGTTTATGAAAAGAATCATTTTTTCTTCAAAAAGTGAGAATTTTGTTGTCTCATGAGGTGATTTAGGTTTGTAGTAATCACACAAAAGTGTTTCACTAAAGTTTAAAATTTTAATGGAGTCAAGAACAAAAATGTTAATTTTTTCGGAATTAAAATTTTGATTTTTTCTGAAAAAAATCATTTTTTCTTCACAAAGTTAGAATTTTGTTGTCTTATGAGGTGATTTAGGTTTATAGTAATCACACAAAAGTGTTTCACTAAAGTTTAATATTTTAATAGAGTCAAGAACAAAAATGTTAATTTTTTCGGAATTAAAATTTTGATTTTTTCTGAAAAAATCATTTTTTCTTCAAAAAGTTAGAATTTTGCTGTCTCATGAGGTGATTTAGGATTGTAGTAATCACACAAAAGTGTTTCACTAAAATTAAATATTTTAACAGAGTCAATAACAAAAATGTTAATTTTTTCGGAATTAAAATTTTGATTTTTTTTGAAAAAAATCATTTTTTCTTCAAAAAGTTAGAATTTTGCTGTCTCATAAGGTGATTTAAGTTTGTATTAATCACACAAAAGTGCTTCACTAAAGTTTAATATTTTAATGGAGTCAAGAACAAAAATGTTAATTTTTTCGAAATTAAAATTTTTTCTGAAAAAAATCATTTTTTCTTCAAAAAGTTAGAGATTTGATGTCTCATGAGGTGATGTAGGTTTGTATTAATCACACAAAAGTGTTTCACTAAAGTTTAATATTTTAATGGAGTCAAGAACAAAAATGTTAATTTTTTCTGAAAAAATCATTTTTTCTTCAAAAAGTTAGAATTTTGTTGTCTTATGAGGTGATTTAGGTTTGTAGTAATCACACAAAAGTGTTTCACTAAAATTAAATATTTTAACAGAGTCAATAACAAAAATGTTAATTTTTTCGGAATTAAAATTTTGATTTTTTTTGAAAAAAATCATTTTTTCTTCAAAAAGTTAGAATTTTGCTGTCTCATAAGGTGATTTAAGTTTGTATTAATCACACAAAAGTGCTTCACTAAAGTTTAATATTTTAATGGAGTCAAGAACAAAAATGTTAATTTTTTCGAAATTAAAATTTTTTCTGAAAAAAATCATTTTTTCTTCAAAAAGTTAGAGATTTGATGTCTCATGAGGTGATGTAGGTTTGTATTAATCACACAAAAGTGTTTCACTAAAGTTTAATATTTTAATGGAGTCAAGAACAAAAATGTTAATTTTTTCTGAAAAAATCATTTTTTCTTCAAAAAGTTAGAATTTTGTTGTCTTATGAGGTGATTTAGGTTTATAGTAATCACACAAAAGAGTTTTACTAAAGTTTAATATTTTAAAGGAGTCAAGAACAAAAATGTTAATTTTTTCTGAAAAAATCATTCTTTCTTCAAAAAGTTAGAATTTTCTGTCTCATGAGGTGACTTAGGTTTGTAGTAATGACACAAAAGTATTCCACTAAAGTTTAATATTTTAATGGAGTCAAAAAAAAATGTTAATTTTTTCGGAAAAAAAATTTTGATTGTTTATGAAAAGAATCATTTTTTCTTCAAAAAGTGAGAATTTTGTTGTCTCATGAGGTGATTTAGGTTTGTAGTAATCACACAAAAGTGTTTCACTAAAGTTTAAAATTTTAATGGAGTCAAGAACAAAAATGTTAATTTTTTCGGAATTAAAATTTTGATTTTTTCTGAAAAAAATCATTTTTTCTTCACAAAGTTAGAATTTTGTTGTCTTATAAGGTGATTTAGGTTTATAGTAATCACACAAAAGTGTTTCACTAAAGTTTAATATTTTAATAGAGTCAAGAACAAAAATGTTAATTTTTTCGGAATTAAAATTTTGATTTTTTCTGAAAAAATCATTTTTTCTTCAAAAAGTTAGAATTTTGCTGTCTCATGAGGTGATTTAGGATTGTAGTAATCACACAAAAGTGTTTCACTAAAATTAAATATTTTAACAGAGTCAATAACAAAAATGTTAATTTTTTCGGAATTAAAATTTTGATTTTTTTTGAAAAAAATCATTTTTTCTTCAAAAAGTTAGAGTTTTGTTGTCTTATGAGGTGATTTAGGTTTGTAGTAATCACACAAAAGTGTTTCACTAAAATTAAATATTTTAACAGAGTCAATAACAAAAATGTTAATTTTTTCGGAATTAAAATTTTGATTTTTTCTGAAAAAAATCATTTTTTCTTCAAAAAGTTAGAATTTTGCTGTCTCATGAGGTGATTTAGGTTTGTAGTAATCACAGAAAAGTGTTTCACTAAAATTAAATATTTTAACAGAGTCAATAACAAAAATGTTAATTTTTTCGGAATTAAAATTTTGATTTTTTCTGAAAAAAATCATTTTTTCTTCAAAAAGTTAGAATTTTGCTGTCTCATGAGGTGATTTAGGTTTGTAGTAATCACACAAAAGTGTTTCACTAAAGTTTAATATTTTAATAGAGTCAAGAACAAAAATGTTAATTTTTTCGGAATTAAAATTTTGATTTTTTCTGAAAAAATCATTTTTTCTTCAAAAAGTTAGAATTTTCTGTCTCATGAGGTGACTTAGGTTTGTAGTAATGACACAAAAGTATTCCACTAAAGTTTAATATTTTAATGGAGTCAAAAAAAAATGTTAATTTTTTCGGAAAAAAAATTTTGATTGTTTATGAAAAGAATCATTTTTTCTTCAAAAAGTGAGAATTTTGTTGTCTCATGAGGTGATTTAGGTTTGTAGTAATCACACAAAAGTGTTTCACTAAAGTTTAAAATTTTAATGGAGTCAAGAACAAAAATGTTAATTTTTTCGGAATTAAAATTTTGATTTTTTCTGAAAAAAATCATTTTTTCTTCACAAAGTTAGAATTTTGTTGTCTTATGAGGTGACTTAGGTTTATAGTAATCACACAAAAGTGTTTCACTAAAGTTTAATATTTTAATAGAGTCAAGAACAAAAATGTTAATTTTTTCGGAATTAAAATTTTGATTTTTTCTGAAAAAATCATTTTTTCTTCAAAAAGTTAGAATTTTGCTGTCTCATGAGGTGATTTAGGATTGTAGTAATCACACAAAAGTGTTTCACTAAAATTAAATATTTTAACAGAGTCAATAACAAAAATGTTAATTTTTTCGGAATTAAAATTTTAATTTTTTTTGAAAAAAATCATTTTTTCTTCAAAAAGTTAGAGTTTTGTTGTCTTATGAGGTGATTTAGGTTTGTAGTAATCACACAAAAGTGTTTCACTAAAATTAAATATTTTAACAGAGTCAATAACAAAAATGTTAATTTTTTCGGAATTAAAATTTTGATTTTTTCTGAAAAAAATCATTTTTTCTTCAAAAAGTTAGAATTTTGCTGTCTCATGAGGTGATTTAGGTTTGTAGTAATCACAGAAAAGTGTTTCACTAAAATTAAATATTTTAACAGAGTCAATAACAAAAATGTTAATTTTTTCGGAATTAAAATTTTGATTTTTTCTGAAAAAAATCATTTTTTCTTCAAAAAGTTAGAATTTTGCTCTCTCATGAGGTGATTTAGGTTTGGAGTAATCGCACAAAAGTATTCTACTAAAATTTAATATTTTAATAGAGTCAAGAACAAAAATGTTAAATATTTCGGAATTAAAATTTTGATTTTTTCTGAAAAAAATCATTTTTTCTTTAAAAAGTTAGAATTTTGCTGTCTCATGAGGTGATTTAGGTTTGTAGTAATCACAGAAAAGTGTTTCACTAAAGTTTAATATTTTAATGGAGTCAAGAACAAAAATGTTAATTTTTTCGTAATTAAAATTTTGATTTTTTCTGAAAAAATCATTTTTTCATCAAAAAGTTAGAATTTTGTTGTCTTATGAGGTGATTTAGGTTTATAGTAATCACACAAAAGTGTTTCACTAAAGTTTAATATTTTAAAAGAGTCAAGAACAAAAATGTTAATTTTTTCGGAATTAAAATTTTGATTTTTTCTAAAAAAAATCATTTTTTCTGAAAAAATCATTTTTTCTTCAAAAAGTTAGAGTTTTGTTGTCTCATGAGGTGATTTAGGTTTGTAGTAATTACAGAAAAGTGTTTCACTAAAGTTTAATATTTTAATGGAGTCAAAAACAAAAATGTTAATTTTTTCGTAATTAAAATATTGATTTTTTCTGAAAAAATCATTTTTTCATCAAAAAGTTAGAATTGTGTTGTCTTATGAGGTGATTTAGGTTTATAGTAATCACACAAAAGTGTTTCACTAAAATTAAATATTTTAACAGAGTCAATAACAAAAATGTTAATTTTTTCGGAATTAAAATTTTGATTTTTTCTGAAATAAATCATTTTTTCTTCAAAAAGTTAGAATTTTGCTGTCTCATGAGGTGATTTAGGATTGTAGTAATCACACAAAAGTGTTTCACTAAAATTAAATATTTTAACAGAGTCAATAACAAAAATGTTAATTTTTTCGGAATTAAAATTTTGATTTTTTCTGAAAAAAATCATTTTTTCTTCAAAAAGATAGAATTTTGCTGTCTCATGAGGTGATTTCGGTTTGTAGTAATCACACAAAAGTGTTTCACTAAAGTTTAATATTTTAATGGAGTCAAGAACAAAAATGTTAATTTTTTCGTAATTAAAATTTTGATTTTTTCTGAAAAAATCATTTTTTCATCAAAAAGTTAGAATTTTGTTGTCTTATGAGGTGATTTAGGTTTATAGTAATCACACAAAAGTGTTTCACTAAAGTTTAATATTTTAATGGAGTCAAAAACAAAAATGTTAATTTTTTCGTAATTAAAATTTTGATTTTTTCTGAAAAAATCATTTTTTCATCAAAAAGTTAGAATTGTGTTGTCTTATGAGGTGATTTAGGTTTATAGTAATCACACAAAAGTGTTTCACTAAAATTAAATATTTTAACAGAGTCAATAACAAAAATGTTAATTTTTTCGGAATTAAAATTTTGATTTTTTCTGAAAAAAATCATTTTTTCTTCAAAAAGTTAGAATTTTGCTGTCTCATGAGGTGATTTAGGATTGTAGTAATCACACAAAAGTGTTTCACTAAAATTAAATATTTTAACAGAGTCAATAACAAAAATGTTAATTTTTTCGGAATTAAAATTTTGATTTTTTCTGAAAAAAATCATTTTTTCTTCAAAAAGTTAGAATTTTGCTGTCTCATGAGGTGATTTCGGTTTGTAGTAATCACACAAAAGTGTTTCACTAAAGTTTAAAATTTTAATGGAGTCAAGAACAAAAATGTTAATTTTTTCGAAATTAAAATTTTGATTTTTTCTTCAAAAAGTTAGAATTTTGCTCTCTCATGAGGTGATTTAGGTTTGGAGTAATCGCACAAAAGTGTTTCACTAAAGTTTAATATTTTAAAAGAGTCAAGAACAAAAATGTTAAATATTTCGGAATTAAAATTTTGATTTTTTCTGAAAAAAATCATTTTTTCTTTAAAAAGTTAGAATTTTGCTGTCTCATGAGGTGATTTAGGTTTGTAATAATCACACAAAAGTGTTTCACTAAAGTTTAATATTTTAATAGAGTCAAGAACAATCACACAAAAGTGTTTCACTAAAATTAAATATTTTAACAGAGTCAATAACAAAAATGTTAATTTTTTCGGAATTAAAATTTTGATTTTTTCTGAAATAAATCATTTTTTCTTCAAAAAGTTAGAATTTTGCTGTCTCATGAGGTGATTTAGGATTGTAGTAATCACACAAAAGTGTTTCACTAAAATTAAATATTTTAACAGAGTCAATAACAAAAATGTTAATTTTTTCGGAATTAAAATTTTGATTTTTTTTGAAAAAAATCATTTTTTCTTTAAAAAGTTAGAGTTTTGTTGTCTTATGAGGTGATTTAGGTTTGTAGTAATCACAGAAAAGTGTTTCACTAAAATTAAATATTTTAACAAAGTCAATAACAAAAATGTTAATTTTTTCGGAATTAAAATTTTGATTTTTTCTGAAAAAAATCATTTTTTCTTCAAAAAGTTAGAATTTTGCTGTCTCATGAGGTGATTTAGGTTTGTAGTAATCACACAAAAGTGTTTCACTAAAGTTTAAAATTTTAATGGAGTCAAGAACAAAAATGTTAATTTTTTCGAAATTAAAATTTTGATTTTTTCTTCAAAAAGTTAGAATTTTGCTCTCTCATGAGGTGATTTAGGTTTGGAGTAATCGCACAAAAGTATTCTACTAAAATTTAATATTTTAATAGAGTCAAGAACAAAAATGTTAAATATTTCGGAATTAAAATTTTGATTTTTTCTGAAAAAAATCATTTTTTCTTCAAAAAGTTAGAATTTTGCTGTCTCATGAGGTGATTTAGGTTTGTAGTAATCACAGAAAAGTGTTTCACTAAAGTTTAATATTTTAATGGAGTCAAGAACAAAAATGTTAATTTTTTCGTAATTAAAATTTTGATTTTTTCTAAAAAAAATCATTTTTTCATCAAAAAGTTAGAATTGTGTTGTCTTATGAGGTGATTTAGGTTTATAGTAATCACACAAAAGTGTTTCACTAAAATTAAATATTTTAACAGAGTCAATAACAAAAATGTTAATTTTTTCGGAATTAAAATTTTGATTTTTTCTGAAAAAAATCATTTTTTCTGAAAAAAATCATTTTTTCTTCAAAAAGTTAGAATTTTGCTGTCTCATGAGGTGATTTAGGATTGTAGTAATCACACAAAAGTGTTTCACTAAAATTAAATATTTTAACAGAGTCAATAACAAAAATGTTAATTTTTTCGGAATTAAAATTTTGATTTTTTCTGAAAAAAATCATTTTTTCTTCAAAAAGTTAGAATTTTGCTGTCTCATGAGGTGATTTCGGTTTGTAGTAATCACACAAAAGTGTTTCACTAAAGTTTAAAATTTTAATGGAGTCAAGAACAAAAATGTTAATTTTTTCGAAATTAAAATTTTGATTTTTTCTTCAAAAAGTTAGAATTTTGCTCTCTCATGAGGTGATTTAGGTTTGGAGTAATCGCACAAAAGTATTCTACTAAAATTTAATATTTTAATAGAGTCAAGAACAAAAATGTTAAATATTTCGGAATTAAAATTTTGATTTTTTCTGAAAAAAATCATTTTTTCTTTAAAAAGTTAGAATTTTGCTGTCTCATGAGGTGATTTAGGTTTGTAGTAATCACAGAAAAGTGTTTCACTAAATTTTAATATTTTAATGGAGTCAAGAACAAAAATGTTAATTTTTTCGTAATTAAAATTTTGATTTTTTCTAAAAAAAAATCATTTTTTCATCAAAAAGTTAGAATTTTGTTGTCTTATGAGGTGATTTAGGTTTATAGTAATCACACAAAAGTGTTTCACTAAAGTTTAATATTTTAAAAGAGTCAAGAACAAAAATGTTAATTTTTTCGGAATTAAAATTTTGATTTTTTCTAAAAAAAATCATTTTTTCATCAAAAAGTTAGAATTTTGTTGTCTTATGAGGTGATTTAGGGTTATAGTAATCACACAAAAGTGTTTCACTAAAGTTTAATATTTTAATAGAGTCAAGAACAAAAATGTTAATTTTTTCGTAATTAAAATTTTGATTTTTTCTGAAAAAATCATTTTTTCATCAAAAAGTTAGAATTTTGTTGTCTTATAAGGTGATTTAGGTTTATAGTAATCACACAAAAGTGTTTCACTAAAGTTTAATATTTTAATGGAGTCAAAAACATAAATGTTAATTTTTTCGTAATTAAAATTTTGATTTTTTCTGAAAAAATCATTTTTTCATCAAAAAGTTAGAATTGTGTTGTCTTATGAGGTGATTTAGGTTTATAGTAATCACACAAAAGTGTTTCACTAAAATTAAATATTTTAACAGAGTCAATAACAAAAATGTTAATTTTTTCGGAATTAAAATTTTGATTTTTTCTGAAAAAAATCATTTTTTCTGAAAAAAATCATTTTTTCTTCAAAAAGTTAGAATTTTGCTGTCTCATGAGGTGATTTAGGATTGTAGTAATCACACAAAAGTGTTTTACTAAAATTAAATATTTTAACAGAGTCAATAACAAAAATGTTAATTTTTTCGGAATTAAAATTTTGATTTTTTCTGAAAAAAATCATTTTTTCTTCAAAAAGTTAGAATTTTGCTGTCTCATGAGGTGATTTCGGTTTGTAGTAATCACACAAAAGTGTTTCACTAAAGTTTAAAATTTTAATGGAGTCAAGAACAAAAATGTTAATTTTTTCGAAATTAAAATTTTGATTTTTTCTTCAAAAAGTTAGAATTTTGCTCTCTCATGAGGTGATTTAGGTTTGGAGTAATCGCACAAAAGTATTCTACTAAAATTTAATATTTTAATAGAGTCAAGAACAAAAATGTTAAATATTTCGGAATTAAAATTTTGATTTTTTCTGAAAAAAATCATTTTTTCTTTAAAAAGTTAGAATTTTGCTGTCTCATGAGGTGATTTAGGTTTGTAGTAATCACACAAAAGTGTTTCACTAAAGTTTAATATTTTAAAAGAGTCAAGAACAAAAATGTTAATTTTTTCGGAATTAAAATTTTGATTTTTTCTAAAAAAAATCATTTTTTCATCAAAAAGTTAGAATTTTGTTGTCTTATGAGGTGATTTAGGGTTATAGTAATCACACAAAAGTGTTTCACTAAAGTTTAATATTTTAATAGAGTCAAGAACAAAAATGTTAATTTTTTCGTAATTAAAATTTTGATTTTTTCTGAAAAAATCATTTTTTCATCAAAAAGTTAGAATTTTGTTGTCTTATAAGGTGATTTAGGTTTATAGTAATCACACAAAAGTGTTTCACTAAAGTTTAATATTTTAATGGAGTCAAAAACAAAAATGTTAATTTTTTCGTAATTAAAATTTTGATTTTTTCTGAAAAAATCATTTTTTCATCAAAAAGTTAGAATTGTGTTGTCTTATGAGGTGATTTAGGTTTATAGTAATCACACAAAAGTGTTTCACTAAAATTAAATATTTTAACAGAGTCAATAACAAAAATGTTAATTTTTTCGGAATTAAAATTTTGATTTTTTCTGAAAAAAATCATTTTTTCTTCAAAAAGTTAGAATTTTGCTGTCTCATGAGGTGATTTAGGATTGTAGTAATCACACAAAAGTGTTTCACTAAAATTAAATATTTTAACAGAGTCAATAACAAAAATGTTAATTTTTTCGGAATTAAAATTTTGATTTTTTCTGAAAAAAATCATTTTTTCTTCAAAAAGTTAGAATTTTGCTGTCTCATGAGGTGATTTCGGTTTGTAGTAATCACACAAAAGTGTTTCACTAAAGTTTAAAATTTTAATGGAGTCAAGAACAAAAATGTTAATTTTTTCGAAATTAAAATTTTGATTTTTTCTTCAAAAAGTTAGAATTTTGCTCTCTCATGAGGTGATTTAGGTTTGGAGTAATCGCACAAAAGTATTCTACTAAAATTTAATATTTTAATAGAGTCAAGAACAAAAATGTTAAATATTTCGGAATTAAAATTTTGATTTTTTCTGAAAAAAATCATTTTTTCTTTAAAAAGTTAGAATTTTGCTGTCTCATGAGGTGATTTAGGTTTGTAGTAATCACAGAAAAGTGTTTCACTAAAGTTTAATATTTTAATGGAGTCAAGAACAAAAATGTTAATTTTTTCGTAATTAAAATTTTGATTTTTTCTAAAAAAAATCATTTTTTCATCAAAAAGTTAGAATTTTGTTGTCTTATGAGGTGATTTAGGTTTATAGTAATCACACAAAAGTGTTTCACTAAAGTTTAATATTTTAAAAGAGTCAATAACAAAAATGTTAATTTTTTCGGAATTAAAATTTTGATTTTTTCTGAAAAAAATCATTTTTTCTTCAAAAAGTTAGAATTTTGCTGTCTCATGAGGTGATTTCGGTTTGTAGTAATCACACAAAAGTGTTTCACTAAAGTTTAAAATTTTAATGGAGTCAAGAACAAAAATGTTAATTTTTTCGAAATTAAAATTTTGATTTTTTCTTCAAAAAGTTAGAATTTTGCTCTCTCATGAGGTGATTTAGGTTTGGAGTAATCGCACAAAAGTATTCTACTAAAATTTAATATTTTAATAGAGTCAAGAACAAAAATGTTAAATATTTCGGAATTAAAATTTTGATTTTTTCTGAAAAAAATCATTTTTTCTTTAAAAAGTTAGAATTTTGCTGTCTCATGAGGTGATTTAGGTTTGTAGTAATCACAGAAAAGTGTTTCACTAAATTTTAATATTTTAATGGAGTCAAGAACAAAAATGTTAATTTTTTCGTAATTAAAATTTTGATTTTTTCTAAAAAAAAATCATTTTTTCATCAAAAAGTTAGAATTTTGTTGTCTTATGAGGTGATTTAGGTTTATAGTAATCACACAAAAGTGTTTCACTAAAGTTTAATATTTTAAAAGAGTCAAGAACAAAAATGTTAATTTTTTCGGAATTAAAATTTTGATTTTTTCTAAAAAAAATCATTTTTTCATCAAAAAGTTAGAATTTTGTTGTCTTATGAGGTGATTTAGGGTTATAGTAATCACACAAAAGTGTTTCACTAAAGTTTAATATTTTAATAGAGTCAAGAACAAAAATGTTAATTTTTTCGTAATTAAAATTTTGATTTTTTCTGAAAAAATCATTTTTTCATCAAAAAGTTAGAATTTCGTTGTCTTATAAGGTGATTTAGGTTTATAGTAATCACACAAAAGTGTTTCACTAAAGTTTAATATTTTAATGGAGTCAAAAACAAAAATGTTAATTTTTTCGTAATTAAAATTTTGATTTTTTCTGAAAAAATCATTTTTTCATCAAAAAGTTAGAATTGTGTTGTCTTATGAGGTGATTTAGGTTTATAGTAATCACACAAAAGTGTTTCACTAAAATTAAATATTTTAACAGAGTCAATAACAAAAATGTTAATTTTTTCGGAATTAAAATTTTGATTTTTTCTGAAAAAAATCATTTTTTTTTCAAAAAGTTAGAATTTTGCTGTCTCATGAGGTGATTTAGGATTGTAGTAATCACACAAAAGTGTTTCACTAAAATTAAATATTTTAACAGAGTCAATAACAAAAATGTTAATTTTTTCGGAATTAAAATTTTGATTTTTTCTGAAAAAAATCATTTTTTCTTCAAAAAGTTAGAATTTTGCTGTCTCATGAGGTGATTTCGGTTTGTAGTAATCACACAAAAGTGTTTCACTAAAGTTTAAAATTTTAATGGAGTCAAGAACAAAAATGTTAATTTTTTCGAAATTAAAATTTTGATTTTTTCTTCAAAAAGTTAGAATTTTGCTCTCTCATGAGGTGATTTAGGTTTGGAGTAATCGCACAAAAGTATTCTACTAAAATTTAATATTTTAATAGAGTCAAGAACAAAAATGTTAAATATTTCGGAATTAAAATTTTGATTTTTTCTGAAAAAAATCATTTTTTCTTTAAAAAGTTAGAATTTTGCTGTCTCATGAGGTGATTTAGGTTTGTAGTAATCACAGAAAAGTGTTTCACTAAAGTTTAATATTTTAATGGAGTCAAGAACAAAAATGTTAATTTTTTCGTAATTAAAATTTTGATTTTTTCTAAAAAAAATCATTTTTTCATCAAAAAGTTAGAATTTTGTTGTCTTATGAGGTGATTTAGGTTTATAGTAATCACACAAAAGTGTTTCACTAAAGTTTAATATTTTAAAAGAGTCAATAACAAAAATGTTAATTTTTTCGGAATTAAAATTTTGATTTTTTCTGAAAAAAATCATTTTTTCTTCAAAAAGTTAGAATTTTGCTGTCTCATGAGGTGATTTCGGTTTGTAGTAATCACACAAAAGTGTTTCACTAAAGTTTAAAATTTTAATGGAGTCAAGAACAAAAATGTTAATTTTTTCGAAATTAAAATTTTGATTTTTTCTTCAAAAAGTTAGAATTTTGCTCTCTCATGAGGTGATTTAGGTTTGGAGTAATCGCACAAAAGTATTCTACTAAAATTTAATATTTTAATAGAGTCAAGAACAAAAATGTTAAATATTTCGGAATTAAAATTTTGATTTTTTCTGAAAAAAATCATTTTTTCTTTAAAAAGTTAGAATTTTGCTGTCTCATGAGGTGATTTAGGTTTGTAGTAATCACAGAAAAGTGTTTCACTAAATTTTAATATTTTAATGGAGTCAAGAACAAAAATGTTAATTTTTTCGTAATTAAAATTTTGATTTTTTCTAAAAAAAAATCATTTTTTCATCAAAAAGTTAGAATTTTGTTGTCTTATGAGGTGATTTAGGTTTATAGTAATCACACAAAAGTGTTTCACTAAAGTTTAATATTTTAAAAGAGTCAAGAACAAAAATGTTAATTTTTTCGGAATTAAAATTTTGATTTTTTCTAAAAAAAATCATTTTTTCATCAAAAAGTTAGAATTTTGTTGTCTTATGAGGTGATTTAGGGTTATAGTAATCACACAAAAGTGTTTCACTAAAGTTTAATATTTTAATAGAGTCAAGAACAAAAATGTTAATTTTTTCGTAATTAAAATTTTGATTTTTTCTGAAAAAATCATTTTTTCATCAAAAAGTTAGAATTTCGTTGTCTTATAAGGTGATTTAGGTTTATAGTAATCACACAAAAGTGTTTCACTAAAGTTTAATATTTTAATGGAGTCAAAAACAAAAATGTTAATTTTTTCGTAATTAAAATTTTGATTTTTTCTGAAAAAATCATTTTTTCATCAAAAAGTTAGAATTGTGTTGTCTTATGAGGTGATTTAGGTTTATAGTAATCACACAAAAGTGTTTCACTAAAATTAAATATTTTAACAGAGTCAATAACAAAAATGTTAATTTTTTCGGAATTAAAATTTTGATTTTTTCTGAAAAAAATCATTTTTTCTTCAAAAAGTTAGAATTTTGCTGTCTCATGAGGTGATTTAGGATTGTAGTAATCACACAAAAGTGTTTCACTAAAATTAAATATTTTAACAGAGTCAATAACAAAAATGTTAATTTTTTCGGAATTAAAATTTTGATTTTTTCTGAAAAAAATCATTTTTTCTTCAAAAAGTTAGAATTTTGCTGTCTCATGAGGTGATTTCGGTTTGTAGTAATCACACAAAAGTGTTTCACTAAAGTTTAAAATTTTAATGGAGTCAAGAACAAAAATGTTAATTTTTTCGAAATTAAAATTTTGATTTTTTCTTCAAAAAGTTAGAATTTTGCTCTCTCATGAGGTGATTTAGGTTTGGAGTAATCGCACAAAAGTATTCTACTAAAATTTAATATTTTAATAGAGTCAAGAACAAAAATGTTAAATATTTCGGAATTAAAATTTTGATTTTTTCTGAAAAAAATCATTTTTTCTTTAAAAAGTTAGAATTTTGCTGTCTCATGAGGTGATTTAGGTTTGTAGTAATCACAGAAAAGTGTTTCACTAAAGTTTAATATTTTAATGGAGTCAAGAACAAAAATGTTAATTTTTTCGTAATTAAAATTTTGATTTTTTCTAAAAAAAATCATTTTTTCATCAAAAAGTTAGAATTTTGTTGTCTTATGAGGTGATTTAGGTTTATAGTAATCACACAAAAGTGTTTCACTAAAGTTTAATATTTTAAAAGAGTCAATAACAAAAATGTTAATTTTTTCGGAATTAAAATTTTGATTTTTTCTGAAAAAAATCATTTTTTCTTCAAAAAGTTAGAATTTTGCTGTCTCATGAGGTGATTTCGGTTTGTAGTAATCACACAAAAGTGTTTCACTAAAGTTTAAAATTTTAATGGAGTCAAGAACAAAAATGTTAATTTTTTCGAAATTAAAATTTTGATTTTTTCTTCAAAAAGTTAGAATTTTGCTCTCTCATGAGGTGATTTAGGTTTGGAGTAATCGCACAAAAGTATTCTACTAAAATTTAATATTTTAATAGAGTCAAGAACAAAAATGTTAAATATTTCGGAATTAAAATTTTGATTTTTTCTGAAAAAAATCATTTTTTCTTTAAAAAGTTAGAATTTTGCTGTCTCATGAGGTGATTTAGGTTTGTAGTAATCACAGAAAAGTGTTTCACTAAATTTTAATATTTTAATGGAGTCAAGAACAAAAATGTTAATTTTTTCGTAATTAAAATTTTGATTTTTTCTAAAAAAAATCATTTTTTCATCAAAAAGTTAGAATTTTGTTGTTTTATGAGGTGATTTAGGTTTATAGTAATCACACAAAAGTGTTTCACTAAAGTTTAATATTTTAAAAGAGTCAAGAACAAAAATGTTAATTTTTTCGGAATTAAAATTTTGATTTTTTCTAAAAAAAATCATTTTTTCATCAAAAAGTTAGAATTTTGTTGTCTTATGAGGTGATTTAGGGTTATAGTAATCACACAAAAGTGTTTCACTAAAGTTTAATATTTTAATAGAGTCAAGAACAAAAATGTTAATTTTTTCGTAATTAAAATTTTGATTTTTTCTGAAAAAATCATTTTTTCATCAAAAAGTTAGAATTTTGTTGTCTTATAAGGTGATTTAGGTTTATAGTAATCACACAAAAGTGTTTCACTAAAGTTTAATATTTTAATGGAGTCAAAAACAAAAATGTTAATTTTTTCGTAATTAAAATTTTGATTTTTTCTGAAAAAATCATTTTTTCATCAAAAAGTTAGAATTGTGTTGTCTTATGAGGTGATTTAGGTTTATAGTAATCACACAAAAGTGTTTCACTAAAATTAAATATTTTAACAGAGTCAATAACAAAAATGTTAATTTTTTCGGAATTAAAATTTTGATTTTTTCTGAAAAAAATCATTTTTTCTTCAAAAAGTTAGAATTTTGCTGTCTCATGAGGTGATTTAGGATTGTAGTAATCACACAAAAGTGTTTCACTAAAATTAAATATTTTAACAGAGTCAATAACAAAAATGTTAATTTTTTCGGAATTAAAATTTTGATTTTTTCTGAAAAAAATCATTTTTTCTTCAAAAAGTTAGAATTTTGCTGTCTCATGAGGTGATTTCGGTTTGTAGTAATCACACAAAAGTGTTTCACTAAAGTTTAAAATTTTAATGGAGTCAAGAACAAAAATGTTAATTTTTTCGAAATTAAAATTTTGATTTTTTCTTCAAAAAGTTAGAATTTTGCTCTCTCATGAGGTGATTTAGGTTTGGAGTAATCGCACAAAAGTATTCTACTAAAATTTAATATTTTAATAGAGTCAAGAACAAAAATGTTAAATATTTCGGAATTAAAATTTTGATTTTTTCTGAAAAAAATCATTTTTTCTTTAAAAAGTTAGAATTTTGCTGTCTCATGAGGTGATTTAGGTTTGTAGTAATCACAGAAAAGTGTTTCACTAAATTTTAATATTTTAATGGAGTCAAGAACAAAAATGTTAATTTTTTCGTAATTAAAATTTTGATTTTTTCTAAAAAAAATCATTTTTTCATCAAAAAGTTAGAATTTTGTTGTCTTATGAGGTGATTTAGGTTTATAGTAATCACACAAAAGTGTTTCACTAAAGTTTAATATTTTAAAAGAGTCAAGAACAAAAATGTTAATTTTTTCGGAATTAAAATTTTGATTTTTTCTGAAAAAAATCATTTTTTCTTCAAAAAGTTAGAATTTTGCTGTCTCATGAGGTGATTTAGGATTGTAGTAATCACACAAAAGTGTTTCACTAAAATTAAATATTTTAACAGAGTCAATAACAAAAATGTTAATTTTTTCGGAATTAAAATTTTGATTTTTTCTGAAAAAAATCATTTTTTCTTCAAAAAGTTAGAATTTTGCTGTCTCATGAGGTGATTTCGGTTTGTAGTAATCACACAAAAGTGTTTCACTAAAGTTTAAAATTTTAATGGAGTCAAGAACAAAAATGTTAATTTTTTCGAAATTAAAATTTTGATTTTTTCTTCAAAAAGTTAGAATTTTGCTCTCTCATGAGGTGATTTAGGTTTGGAGTAATCGCACAAAAGTATTCTACTAAAATTTAATATTTTATAAGAGTCAAGAACAAAAATGTTAAATATTTCGGAATTAAAATTTTGATTTTTTCTGAAAAAAATCATTTTTTCTTTAAAAAGTTAGAATTTTGCTGTCTCATGAGGTGATTTAGGTTTGTAGTAATCACAGAAAAGTGTTTCACTAAAGTTTAATATTTTAATGGAGTCAAGAACAAAAATGTTAATTTTTTCGTAATTAAAATTTTGATTTTTTCTGAAAAAATCAATTTTTCATCAAAAAGTTAGAATTTTGTTGTCTTATGAGGTGATTTAGGTTTATAGTAATCACACAAAAGTGTTTCACTAAAGTTTAATATTTTAAAAGAGTCAAGAACAAAAATGTTAATTTTTTCGGAATTAAAATTTTGATTTTTTCTAAAAAAAATCATTTTTTCTGAAAAAATCATTTTTTCTTCAAAAAGTTAGAGTTTTGTTGTCTCATGAGGTGATTTAGGTTTGTAGTAATTACAGAAAAGTGTTTCACTAAAGTTTAATATTTTAATGGAGTCAAAAACAAAAATGTTAATTTTTTCGTAATTAAAATATTGATTTTTTCTGAAAAAATCATTTTTTCATCAAAAAGTTAGAATTGTGTTGTCTTATGAGGTGATTTAGGTTTATAGTAATCACACAAAAGTGTTTCACTAAAATTAAATATTTTAACAGAGTCAATAACAAAAATGTTAATTTTTTCGGAATTAAAATTTTGATTTTTTCTGAAATAAATCATTTTTTCTTCAAAAAGTTAGAATTTTGCTGTCTCATGAGGTGATTTAGGATTGTAGTAATCACACAAAAGTGTTTCACTAAAATTAAATATTTTAACAGAGTCAATAACAAAAATGTTAATTTTTTCGGAATTAAAATTTTGATTTTTTTTGAAAAAAATCATTTTTTCTTCAAAAAGTTAGAGTTTTGTTGTCTTATGAGGTGATTTAGGTTTGTAGTAATCACAGAAAAGTGTTTCACTAAAATTAAATATTTTAACAAAGTCAATAACAAAAATGTTAATTTTTTCGGAATTAAAATTTTGATTTTTTCTGAAAAAAATCATTTTTTCTTCAAAAAGTTAGAATTTTGCTGTCTCATGAGGTGATTTAGGTTTGTAGTAATCACACAAAAGTGTTTCACTAAAGTTTAAAATTTTAATGGAGTCAAGAACAAAAATGTTAATTTTTTCGTAATTAAAATTTTGATTTTTTCTTCAAAAAGTTAGAATTTTGCTCTCTCATGAGGTGATTTAGGTTTGGAGTAATCGCACAAAAGTATTCTACTAAAATTTAATATTTTAATAGAGTCAAGAACAAAAATGTTAAATATTTCGGAATTAAAATTTTGATTTTTTCTGAAAAAAATCATTTTTTCTTTAAAAAGTTAGAATTTTGCTGTCTCATGAGGTGATTTAGGTTTGTAGTAATCACAGAAAAGTGTTTCACTAAAGTTTAATATTTTAATGGAGTCAAGAACAAAAATGTTAATTTTTTCGTAATTAAAATTTTGATTTTTTCTGAAAAAATCATTTTTTCATCAAAAAGTTAGAATTTTGTTGTCTTATGAGGTGATTTAGGTTTATAGTAATCACACAAAAGTGTTTCACTAAAGTTTAATATTTTAATGGAGTCAAAAACAAAAATGTTAATTTTTTCGTAATTAAAATTTTGATTTTTTCTGAAAAAATCATTTTTTCATCAAAAAGTTAGAATTGTGTTGTCTTATGAGGTGATTTAGGTTTATAGTAATCACACAAAAGTGTTTCACTAAAATTAAATATTTTAACAGAGTCAATAACAAAAATGTTAATTTTTTCGGAATTAAAATTTTGATTTTTTCTGAAAAAAATCATTTTTTCTTCAAAAAGTTAGAATTTTGCTGTCTCATGAGGTGATTTAGGATTGTAGTAATCACACAAAAGTGTTTCACTAAAATTAAATATTTTAACAGAGTCAATAACAAAAATGTTAATTTTTTCGGAATTAAAATTTTGATTTTTTCTGAAAAAAATCATTTTTTCTTCAAAAAGTTAGAATTTTGCTGTCTCATGAGGTGATTTCGGTTTGTAGTAATCACACAAAAGTGTTTCACTAAAGTTTAAAATTTTAATGGAGTCAAGAACAAAAATGTTAATTTTTTCGAAATTAAAATTTTGATTTTTTCTTCAAAAAGTTAGAATTTTGCTCTCTCATGAGGTGATTTAGGTTTGGAGTAATCGCACAAAAGTATTCTACTAAAATTTAATATTTTAATAGAGTCAAGAACAAAAATGTTAAATATTTCGGAATTAAAATTTTGATTTTTTCTGAAAAAAATCATTTTTTCTTTAAAAAGTTAGAATTTTGCTGTCTCATGAGGTGATTTAGGTTTGTAGTAATCACAGAAAAGTGTTTCACTAAAGTTTAATATTTTAATGGAGTCAAGAACAAAAATGTTAATTTTTTCGTAATTAAAATTTTGATTTTTTCTAAAAAAAATCATTTTTTCATCAAAAAGTTAGAATTTTGTTGTCTTATGAGGTGATGTAGGTTTATAGTAATCACACAAAAGTGTTTCACTAAAGTTTAATATTTTAAAAGAGTCAAGAACAAAAATGTTAATTTTTTCGGAATTAAAATTTTGATTTTTTCTAAAAAAAATCATTTTTTCATCAAAAAGTTAGAATTTTGTTGTCTTATGAGGTGATTTAGGGTTATAGTAATCACACAAAAGTGTTTCACTAAAGTTTAATATTTTAATAGAGTCAAGAACAATCACACAAAAGTGTTTCACTAAAATTAAATATTTTAACAGAGTCAATAACAAAAATGTTAATTTTTTCGGAATTAAAATTTTGATTTTTTCTGAAATAAATCATTTTTTCTTCAAAAAGTTAGAATTTTGCTGTCTCATGAGGTGATTTAGGATTGTAGTAATCACACAAAAGTGTTTCACTAAAATTAAATATTTTAACAGAGTCAATAACAAAAATGTTAATTTTTTCGGAATTAAAATTTTGATTTTTTTTGAAAAAAATCATTTTTTCTTCAAAAAGTTAGAGTTTTGTTGTCTTATGAGGTGATTTAGGTTTGTAGTAATCACAGAAAAGTGTTTCACTAAAATTAAATATTTTAACAAAGTCAATAACAAAAATGTTAATTTTTTCGGAATTAAAATTTTGATTTTTTCTGAAAAAAATCATTTTTTCTTCAAAAAGTTAGAATTTTGCTGTCTCATGAGGTGATTTAGGTTTGTAGTAATCACACAAAAGTGTTTCACTAAAGTTTAAAATTTTAATGGAGTCAAGAACAAAAATGTTAATTTTTTCGAAATTAAAATTTTGATTTTTTCTTCAAAAAGTTAGAATTTTGCTCTCTCATGAGGTGATTTAGGTTTGGAGTAATCGCACAAAAGTATTCTACTAAAATTTAATATTTTAATAGAGTCAAGAACAAAAATGTTAAATATTTCGGAATTAAAATTTTGATTTTTTCTGAAAAAAATCATTTTTTCTTCAAAAAGTTAGAATTTTGCTGTCTCATGAGGTGATTTAGGTTTGTAGTAATCACAGAAAAGTGTTTCACTAAAGTTTAATATTTTAATGGAGTCAAGAACAAAAATGTTAATTTTTTCGTAATTAAAATTTTGATTTTTTCTAAAAAAAATCATTTTTTCATCAAAAAGTTAGAATTTTGTTGTCTTATGAGGTGATTTAGGTTTATAGTAATCACACAAAAGTGTTTCACTAAAGTTTAATATTTTAAAAGAGTCAAGAACAAAAATGTTAATTTTTTCGGAATTAAAATTTTGATTTTTTCTAAAAAAAATCATTTTTTCTGAAAAAAATCATTTTTTCTTCAAAAAGTTAGAGTTTTGTTGTCTCATGAGGTGATTTAGGTTTGTAGTAATTACAGAAAAGTGTTTCACTAAAGTTTAATATTTTAACAAAGTCAATAACAAAAATGTTAATTTTTTCGGAATTAAAATTTTGATTTTTTCTGAAAAAAATCATTTTTTCTTCAAAAAGTTAGAATTTTGCTGTCTTATGAGGTGATTTAGGGTTATAGTAATCACACAAAAGTGTTTCACTAAAGTTTAATATTTTAATAGAGTCAAGAACAATCACACAAAAGTGTTTCACTAAAATTAAATATTTTAACAGAGTCAATAACAAAAATGTTAATTTTTTCGGAATTAAAATTTTGATTTTTTCTGAAATAAATCATTTTTTCTTCAAAAAGTTAGAATTTTGCTGTCTCATGAGGTGATTTAGGATTGTAGTAATCACACAAAAGTGTTTCACTAAAATTAAATATTTTAACAGAGTCAATAACAAAAATGTTAATTTTTTCGGAATTAAAATTTTGATTTTTTTTGAAAAAAATCATTTTTTCTTCAAAAAGTTAGAGTTTTGTTGTCTTATGAGGTGATTTAGGTTTGTAGTAATCACAGAAAAGTGTTTCACTAAAATTAAATATTTTAACAAAGTCAATAACAAAAATGTTAATTTTTTCGGAATTAAAATTTTGATTTTTTCTGAAAAAAATCATTTTTTCTTCAAAAAGTTAGAATTTTGCTGTCTCATGAGGTGATTTAGGTTTGTAGTAATCACACAAAAGTGTTTCACTAAAGTTTAAAATTTTAATGGAGTCAAGAACAAAAATGTTAATTTTTTCGAAATTAAAATTTTGATTTTTTCTTCAAAAAGTTAGAATTTTGCTCTCTCATGAGGTGATTTAGGTTTGGAGTAATCGCACAAAAGTATTCTACTAAAATTTAATATTTTAATAGAGTCAAGAACAAAAATGTTAAATATTTCGGAATTAAAATTTTGATTTTTTCTGAAAAAAATCATTTTTTCTTCAAAAAGTTAGAATTTTGCTGTCTCATGAGGTGATTTAGGTTTGTAGTAATCACAGAAAAGTGTTTCACTAAAGTTTAATATTTTAATGGAGTCAAGAACAAAAATGTTAATTTTTTCGTAATTAAAATTTTGATTTTTTCTAAAAAAAATCATTTTTTCATCAAAAAGTTAGAATTTTGTTGTCTTATGAGGTGATTTAGGTTTATAGTAATCACACAAAAGTGTTTCACTAAAGTTTAATATTTTAAAAGAGTCAAGAACAAAAATGTTAATTTTTTCGGAATTAAAATTTTGATTTTTTCTAAAAAAAATCATTTTTTCTTCAAAAAGTTAGAGTTTTGTTGTCTCATGAGGTGATTTAGGTTTGTAGTAATTACAGAAAAGTGTTTCACTAAAGTTTAATATTTTAATAGAGTCAAGAACAAAAATGTTAATTTTTTCGTAATTAAAATTTTGATTTTTTCTGAAAAAATCATTTTTTCATCAAAAAGTTAGAATTTCGTTGTCTTATAAGGTGATTTAGGTTTATAGTAATCACACAAAAGTGTTTCACTAAAGTTTAATATTTTAATGGAGTCAAAAACAAAAATGTTAATTTTTTCGTAATTAAAATTTTGATTTTTTCTGAAAAAATCATTTTTTCATCAAAAAGTTAGAATTGTGTTGTCTTATGAGGTGATTTAGGTTTATAGTAATCACACAAAAGTGTTTCACTCAAATTAAATATTTTAACAGAGTCAATAACAAAAATGTTAATTTTTTCGGAATTAAAATTTTGATTTTTTCTGAAAAAAATCATTTTTTCTTCAAAAAGTTAGAATTTTGCTGTCTCATGAGGTGATTTAGGATTGTAGTAATCACACAAAAGTGTTTCACTAAAATTAAATATTTTAACAGAGTCAATAACAAAAATGTTAATTTTTTCGGAATTAAAATTTTGATTTTTTCTGAAAAAAATCATTTTTTCTTCAAAAAGTTAGAATTTTGCTGTCTCATGAGGTGATTTCGGTTTGTAGTAATCACACAAAAGTGTTTCACTAAAGTTTAAAATTTTAATGGAGTCAAGAACAAAAATGTTAATTTTTTCGAAATTAAAATTTTGATTTTTTCTTCAAAAAGTTAGAATTTTGCTCTCTCATGAGGTGATTTAGGTTTGGAGTAATCGCACAAAAGTATTCTACTAAAATTTAATATTTTAATAGAGTCAAGAACAAAAATGTTAAATATTTCGGAATTAAAATTTTGATTTTTTCTGAAAAAAATCATTTTTTCTTTAAAAAGTTAGAATTTTGCTGTCTCATGAGGTGATTTAGGTTTGTAGTAATCACAGAAAAGTGTTTCACTAAAGTTTAATATTTTAATGGAGTCAAGAACAAAAATGTTAATTTTTTCGTAATTAAAATTTTGATTTTTTCTAAAAAAAATCATTTTTTCATCAAAAAGTTAGAATTTTGTTGTCTTATGAGGTGATTTAGGTTTATAGTAATCACACAAAAGTGTTTCACTAAAGTTTAATATTTTAAAAGAGTCAATAACAAAAATGTTAATTTTTTCGGAATTAAAATTTTGATTTTTTCTGAAAAAAATCATTTTTTCTTCAAAAAGTTAGAATTTTGCTGTCTCATGAGGTGATTTCGGTTTGTAGTAATCACACAAAAGTGTTTCACTAAAGTTTAAAATTTTAATGGAGTCAAGAACAAAAATGTTAATTTTTTCGAAATTAAAATTTTGATTTTTTCTTCAAAAAGTTAGAATTTTGCTCTCTCATGAGGTGATTTAGGTTTGGAGTAATCGCACAAAAGTATTCTACTAAAATTTAATATTTTAATAGAGTCAAGAACAAAAATGTTAAATATTTCGGAATTAAAATTTTGATTTTTTCTGAAAAAAATCATTTTTTCTTTAAAAAGTTAGAATTTTGCTGTCTCATGAGGTGATTTAGGTTTGTAGTAATCACAGAAAAGTGTTTCACTAAATTTTAATATTTTAATGGAGTCAAGAACAAAAATGTTAATTTTTTCGTAATTAAAATTTTGATTTTTTCTAAAAAAAATCATTTTTTCATCAAAAAGTTAGAATTTTGTTGTCTTATGAGGTGATTTAGGTTTATAGTAATCACACAAAAGTGTTTCACTAAAGTTTAATATTTTAAAAGAGTCAAGAACAAAAATGTTAATTTTTTCGGAATTAAAATTTTGATTTTTTCTAAAAAAAATCATTTTTTCATCAAAAAGTTAGAATTTTGTTGTCTTATGAGGTGATTTAGGGTTATAGTAATCACACAAAAGTGTTTCACTAAAGTTTAATATTTTAATAGAGTCAAGAACAAAAATGTTAATTTTTTCGTAATTAAAATTTTGATTTTTTCTGAAAAAATCATTTTTTCATCAAAAAGTTAGAATTTTGTTGTCTTATAAGGTGATTTAGGTTTATAGTAATCACACAAAAGTGTTTCACTAAAGTTTAATATTTTAATGGAGTCAAAAACAAAAATGTTAATTTTTTCGTAATTAAAATTTTGATTTTTTCTGAAAAAATCATTTTTTCATCAAAAAGTTAGAATTGTGTTGTCTTATGAGGTGATTTAGGTTTATAGTAATCACACAAAAGTGTTTCACTAAAATTAAATATTTTAACAGAGTCAATAACAAAAATGTTAATTTTTTCGGAATTAAAATTTTGATTTTTTCTGAAAAAAATCATTTTTTCTTCAAAAAGTTAGAATTTTGCTGTCTCATGAGGTGATTTAGGATTGTAGTAATCACACAAAAGTGTTTCACTAAAATTAAATATTTTAACAGAGTCAATAACAAAAATGTTAATTTTTTCGGAATTAAAATTTTGATTTTTTCTGAAAAAAATCATTTTTTCTTCAAAAAGTTAGAATTTTGCTGTCTCATGAGGTGATTTCGGTTTGTAGTAATCACACAAAAGTGTTTCACTAAAGTTTAAAATTTTAATGGAGTCAAGAACAAAAATGTTAATTTTTTCGAAATTAAAATTTTGATTTTTTCTTCAAAAAGTTAGAATTTTGCTCTCTCATGAGGTGATTTAGGTTTGGAGTAATCGCACAAAAGTATTCTACTAAAATTTAATATTTTATAAGAGTCAAGAACAAAAATGTTAAATATTTCGGAATTAAAATTTTGATTTTTTCTGAAAAAAATCATTTTTTCTTTAAAAAGTTAGAATTTTGCTGTCTCATGAGGTGATTTAGGTTTGTAGTAATCACAGAAAAGTGTTTCACTAAAGTTTAATATTTTAATGGAGTCAAGAACAAAAATGTTAATTTTTTCGTAATTAAAATTTTGATTTTTTCTGAAAAAATCATTTTTTCATCAAAAAGTTAGAATTTTGTTGTCTTATGAGGTGATTTAGGTTTATAGTAATCACACAAAAGTGTTTCACTAAAGTTTAATATTTTAAAAGAGTCAAGAACAAAAATGTTAATTTTTTCGGAATTAAAATTTTGATTTTTTCTAAAAAAAATCATTTTTTATTAAAAAAGTTAGAGTTTTGTTGTCTCATGAGGTGATTTAGGTTTGTAGTAATTACAGAAAAGTGTTTCACTAAAGTTTAATATTTTAATGGAGTCAAAAACAAAAATGTTAATTTTTTCGTAATTAAAATATTGATTTTTTCTGAAAAAATCATTTTTTCATCAAAAAGTTAGAATTGTGTTGTCTTATGAGGTGATTTAGGTTTATAGTAATCACACAAAAGTGTTTCACTAAAATTAAATATTTT
The DNA here is from genome assembly GCA_032872475.1 of Leptopilina myrica (nomen nudum). Classification (NCBI taxonomy): domain Eukaryota; kingdom Metazoa; phylum Arthropoda; class Insecta; order Hymenoptera; family Figitidae; genus Leptopilina; species Leptopilina myrica (nomen nudum). The sequence continues at coordinate 31,024,337 of CM065464.1, forward strand.
AACAGAGTCAATAACAAAAATGTTAATTTTTTCGGAATTAAAATTTTGATTTTTTCTGAAATAAATCATTTTTTCTTCAAAAAGTTAGAATTTTGCTGTCTCATGAGGTGATTTAGGATTGTAGTAATCACACAAAAGTGTTTCACTAAAATTAAATATTTTAACAGAGTCAATAACAAAAATGTTAATTTTTTCGGAATTAAAATTTTGATTTTTTTTGAAAAAAATCATTTTTTCTTCAAAAAGTTAGAGTTTTGTTGTCTTATGAGGTGATTTAGGTTTGTAGTAATCACAGAAAAGTGTTTCACTAAAATTAAATATTTTAACAAAGTCAATAACAAAAATGTTAATTTTTTCGGAATTAAAATTTTGATTTTTTCTGAAAAAAATCATTTTTTCTTCAAAAAGTTAGAATTTTGCTGTCTCATGAGGTGATTTAGGTTTGTAGTAATCACACAAAAGTGTTTCACTAAAGTTTAAAATTTTAATGGAGTCAAGAACAAAAATGTTAATTTTTTCGTAATTAAAATTTTGATTTTTTCTAAAAAAAATCATTTTTTCATCAAAAAGTTAGAATTTTGTTGTCTTATGAGGTGATTTAGGTTTATAGTAATCACACAAAAGTGTTTCACTAAAGTTTAATATTTTAAAAGAGTCAAGAACAAAAATGTTAATTTTTTCGGAATTAAAATTTTGATTTTTTCTAAAAAAAATCATTTTTTCATCAAAAAGTTAGAATTTTGTTGTCTTATGAGGTGATTTAGGGTTATAGTAATCACACAAAAGTGTTTCACTAAAGTTTAATATTTTAATAGAGTCAAGAACAATCACACAAAAGTGTTTCACTAAAATTAAATATTTTAACAGAGTCAATAACAAAAATGTTAATTTTTTCGGAATTAAAATTTTGATTTTTTCTGAAATAAATCATTTTTTCTTCAAAAAGTTAGAATTTTGCTGTCTCATGAGGTGATTTAGGATTGTAGTAATCACACAAAAGTGTTTCACTAAAATTAAATATTTTAACAGAGTCAATAACAAAAATGTTAATTTTTTCGGAATTAAAATTTTGATTTTTTTTGAAAAAAATCATTTTTTCTTTAAAAAGTTAGAGTTTTGTTGTCTTATGAGGTGATTTAGGTTTGTAGTAATCACAGAAAAGTGTTTCACTAAAATTAAATATTTTAACAAAGTCAATAACAAAAATGTTAATTTTTTCGGAATTAAAATTTTGATTTTTTCTGAAAAAAATCATTTTTTCTTCAAAAAGTTAGAATTTTGCTGTCTCATGAGGTGATTTAGGTTTGTAGTAATCACACAAAAGTGTTTCACTAAAGTTTAAAATTTTAATGGAGTCAAGAACAAAAATGTTAATTTTTTCGAAATTAAAATTTTGATTTTTTCTTCAAAAAGTTAGAATTTTGCTCTCTCATGAGGTGATTTAGGTTTGGAGTAATCGCACAAAAGTATTCTACTAAAATTTAATATTTTAATAGAGTCAAGAACAAAAATGTTAAATATTTCGGAATTAAAATTTTGATTTTTTCTGAAAAAAATCATTTTTTCTTCAAAAAGTTAGAATTTTGCTGTCTCATGAGGTGATTTAGGTTTGTAGTAATCACAGAAAAGTGTTTCACTAAAGTTTAATATTTTAATGGAGTCAAGAACAAAAATGTTAATTTTTTCGTAATTAAAATTTTGATTTTTTCTAAAAAAAATCATTTTTTCATCAAAAAGTTAGAATTGTGTTGTCTTATGAGGTGATTTAGGTTTATAGTAATCACACAAAAGTGTTTCACTAAAATTAAATATTTTAACAGAGTCAATAACAAAAATGTTAATTTTTTCGGAATTAAAATTTTGATTTTTTCTGAAAAAAATCATTTTTTCTGAAAAAAATCATTTTTTCTTCAAAAAGTTAGAATTTTGCTGTCTCATGAGGTGATTTAGGATTGTAGTAATCACACAAAAGTGTTTCACTAAAATTAAATATTTTAACAGAGTCAATAACAAAAATGTTAATTTTTTCGGAATTAAAATTTTGATTTTTTCTGAAAAAAATCATTTTTTCTTCAAAAAGTTAGAATTTTGCTGTCTCATGAGGTGATTTCGGTTTGTAGTAATCACACAAAAGTGTTTCACTAAAGTTTAAAATTTTAATGGAGTCAAGAACAAAAATGTTAATTTTTTCGAAATTAAAATTTTGATTTTTTCTTCAAAAAGTTAGAATTTTGCTCTCTCATGAGGTGATTTAGGTTTGGAGTAATCGCACAAAAGTATTCTACTAAAATTTAATATTTTAATAGAGTCAAGAACAAAAATGTTAAATATTTCGGAATTAAAATTTTGATTTTTTCTGAAAAAAATCATTTTTTCTTTAAAAAGTTAGAATTTTGCTGTCTCATGAGGTGATTTAGGTTTGTAGTAATCACAGAAAAGTGTTTCACTAAATTTTAATATTTTAATAGAGTCAAGAACAAAAATGTTAATTTTTTCGTAATTAAAATTTTGATTTTTACTGAAAAAATCATTTTTTCATCAAAAAGTTAGAATTTTGTTGTCTTATAAGGTGATTTAGGTTTATAGTAATCACACAAAAGTGTTTCACTAAAGTTTAATATTTTAATGGAGTCAAAAACAAAAATGTTAATTTTTTCGTAATTAAAATTTTGATTTTTTCTGAAAAAATCATTTTTTCATCAAAAAGTTAGAATTGTGTTGTCTTATGAGGTGATTTAGGTTTATAGTAATCACACAAAAGTGTTTCACTAAAATTAAATATTTTAACAGAGTCAATAACAAAAATGTTAATTTTTTCGGAATTAAAATTTTGATTTTTTCTGAAAAAAATCATTTTTTCTGAAAAAAATCATTTTTTCTTCAAAAAGTTAGAATTTTGCTGTCTCATGAGGTGATTTAGGATTGTAGTAATCACACAAAAGTGTTTCACTAAAATTAAATATTTTAACAGAGTCAATAACAAAAATGTTAATTTTTTCGGAATTAAAATTTTGATTTTTTCTGAAAAAAATCATTTTTTCTTCAAAAAGTTAGAATTTTGCTGTCTCATGAGGTGATTTCGGTTTGTAGTAATCACACAAAAGTGTTTCACTAAAGTTTAAAATTTTAATGGAGTCAAGAACAAAAATGTTAATTTTTTCGAAATTAAAATTTTGATTTTTTCTTCAAAAAGTTAGAATTTTGCTCTCTCATGAGGTGATTTAGGTTTGGAGTAATCGCACAAAAGTATTCTACTAAAATTTAATATTTTAATAGAGTCAAGAACAAAAATGTTAAATATTTCGGAATTAAAATTTTGATTTTTTCTGAAAAAAATCATTTTTTCTTTAAAAAGTTAGAATTTTGCTGTCTCATGAGGTGATTTAGGTTTGTAGTAATCACAGAAAAGTGTTTCACTAAATTTTAATATTTTAATGGAGTCAAGAACAAAAATGTTAATTTTTTCGTAATTAAAATTTTGATTTTTTCTAAAAAAAAATCATTTTTTCATCAAAAAGTTAGAATTTTGTTGTCTTATGAGGTGATTTAGGTTTATAGTAATCACACAAAAGTGTTTCACTAAAGTTTAATATTTTAAAAGAGTCAAGAACAAAAATGTTAATTTTTTCGGAATTAAAATTTTGATTTTTTCTAAAAAAAATCATTTTTTCATCAAAAAGTTAGAATTTTGTTGTCTTATGAGGTGATTTAGGGTTATAGTAATCACACAAAAGTGTTTCACTAAAGTTTAATATTTTAATAGAGTCAAGAACAAAAATGTTAATTTTTTCGTAATTAAAATTTTGATTTTTTCTGAAAAAATCATTTTTTCATCAAAAAGTTAGAATTTTGTTGTCTTATAAGGTGATTTAGGTTTATAGTAATCACACAAAAGTGTTTCACTAAAGTTTAATATTTTAATGGAGTCAAAAACAAAAATGTTAATTTTTTCGTAATTAAAATTTTGATTTTTTCTGAAAAAATCATTTTTTCATCAAAAAGTTAGAATTGTGTTGTCTTATGAGGTGATTTAGGTTTATAGTAATCACACAAAAGTGTTTCACTAAAATTAAATATTTTAACAGAGTCAATAACAAAAATGTTAATTTTTTCGGAATTAAAATTTTGATTTTTTCTGAAAAAAATCATTTTTTCTTCAAAAAGTTAGAATTTTGCTGTCTCATGAGGTGATTTAGGATTGTAGTAATCACACAAAAGTGTTTCACTAAAATTAAATATTTTAACAGAGTCAATAACAAAAATGTTAATTTTTTCGGAATTAAAATTTTGATTTTTTCTGAAAAAAATCATTTTTTCTTCAAAAAGTTAGAATTTTGCTGTCTCATGAGGTGATTTCGGTTTGTAGTAATCACACAAAAGTGTTTCACTAAAGTTTAAAATTTTAATGGAGTCAAGAACAAAAATGTTAATTTTTTCGAAATTAAAATTTTGATTTTTTCTTCAAAAAGTTAGAATTTTGCTCTCTCATGAGGTGATTTAGGTTTGGAGTAATCACACAAAAGTGTTTCACTAAAATTAAATATTTTAACAGAGTCAATAACAAAAATGTTAATTTTTTCGGAATTAAAATTTTGATTTTTTCTGAAAAAAATCATTTTTTCTTCAAAAAGTTAGAATTTTGCTGTCTCATGAGGTGATTTCGGTTTGTAGTAATCACACAAAAGTGTTTCACTAAAGTTTAAAATTTTAATGGAGTCAAGAACAAAAATGTTAATTTTTTCGAAATTAAAATTTTGATTTTTTCTTCAAAAAGTTAGAATTTTGCTCTCTCATGAGGTGATTTAGGTTTGGAGTAATCGCACAAAAGTATTCTACTAAAATTTAATATTTTAATAGAGTCAAGAACAAAAATGTTAAATATTTCGGAATTAAAATTTTGATTTTTTCTGAAAAAAATCATTTTTTCTTTAAAAAGTTAGAATTTTGCTGTCTCATGAGGTGATTTAGGTTTGTAGTAATCACAGAAAAGTGTTTCACTAAATTTTAATATTTTAATGGAGTCAAGAACAAAAATGTTAATTTTTTCGTAATTAAAATTTTGATTTTTTCTAAAAAAAATCATTTTTTCATCAAAAAGTTAGAATTTTGTTGTCTTATGAGGTGATTTAGGTTTATAGTAATCACACAAAAGTGTTTCACTAAAGTTTAATATTTTAAAAGAGTCAAGAACAAAAATGTTAATTTTTTCGGAATTAAAATTTTGATTTTTTCTAAAAAAAATCATTTTTTCATCAAAAAGTTAGAATTTTGTTGTCTTATGAGGTGATTTAGGGTTATAGTAATCACACAAAAGTGTTTCACTAAAGTTTAATATTTTAATAGAGTCAAGAACAAAAATGTTAATTTTTTCGTAATTAAAATTTTGATTTTTTCTGAAAAAATCATTTTTTCATCAAAAAGTTAGAATTTTGTTGTCTTATAAGGTGATTTAGGTTTATAGTAATCACACAAAAGTGTTTCACTAAAGTTTAATATTTTAATGGAGTCAAAAACAAAAATGTTAATTTTTTCGTAATTAAAATTTTGATTTTTTCTGAAAAAATCATTTTTTCATCAAAAAGTTAGAATTGTGTTGTCTTATGAGGTGATTTAGGTTTATAGTAATCACACAAAAGTGTTTCACTAAAATTAAATATTTTAACAGAGTCAATAACAAAAATGTTAATTTTTTCGGAATTAAAATTTTGATTTTTTCTGAAAAAAATCATTTTTTCTTCAAAAAGTTAGAATTTTGCTGTCTCATGAGGTGATTTAGGATTGTAGTAATCACACAAAAGTGTTTCACTAAAATTAAATATTTTAACAGAGTCAATAACAAAAATGTTAATTTTTTCGGAATTAAAATTTTGATTTTTTCTGAAAAAAATCATTTTTTCTTCAAAAAGTTAGAATTTTGCTGTCTCATGAGGTGATTTCGGTTTGTAGTAATCACACAAAAGTGTTTCACTAAAGTTTAAAATTTTAATGGAGTCAAGAACAAAAATGTTAATTTTTTCGAAATTAAAATTTTGATTTTTTCTTCAAAAAGTTAGAATTTTGCTCTCTCATGAGGTGATTTAGGTTTGGAGTAATCGCACAAAAGTATTCTACTAAAATTTAATATTTTATAAGAGTCAAGAACAAAAATGTTAAATATTTCGGAATTAAAATTTTGATTTTTTCTGAAAAAAATCATTTTTTCTTTAAAAAGTTAGAATTTTGCTGTCTCATGAGGTGATTTAGGTTTGTAGTAATCACAGAAAAGTGTTTCACTAAAGTTTAATATTTTAATGGAGTCAAGAACAAAAATGTTAATTTTTTCGTAATTAAAATTTTGATTTTTTCTGAAAAAATCATTTTTTCATCAAAAAGTTAGAATTTTGTTGTCTTATGAGGTGATTTAGGTTTATAGTAATCACACAAAAGTGTTTCACTAAAGTTTAATATTTTAAAAGAGTCAAGAACAAAAATGTTAATTTTTTCGGAATTAAAATTTTGATTTTTTCTAAAAAAAATCATTTTTTCTGAAAAAATCATTTTTTCTTCAAAAAGTTAGAGTTTTGTTGTCTCATGAGGTGATTTAGGTTTGTAGTAATTACAGAAAAGTGTTTCACTAAAGTTTAATATTTTAATGGAGTCAAAAACAAAAATGTTAATTTTTTCGTAATTAAAATATTGATTTTTTCTGAAAAAATCATTTTTTCATCAAAAAGTTAGAATTGTGTTGTCTTATGAGGTGATTTAGGTTTATAGTAATCACACAAAAGTGTTTCACTAAAATTAAATATTTTAACAGAGTCAATAACAAAAATGTTAATTTTTTCGGAATTAAAATTTTGATTTTTTCTGAAATAAATCATTTTTTCTTCAAAAAGTTAGAATTTTGCTGTCTCATGAGGTGATTTAGGATTGTAGTAATCACACAAAAGTGTTTCACTAAAATTAAATATTTTAACAGAGTCAATAACAAAAATGTTAATTTTTTCGTAATTAAAATTTTGATTTTTTTTGAAAAAAATCATTTTTTCTTCAAAAAGTTAGAGTTTTGTTGTCTTATGAGGTGATTTAGGTTTGTAGTAATCACAGAAAAGTGTTTCACTAAAATTAAATATTTTAACAAAGTCAATAACAAAAATGTTAATTTTTTCGGAATTAAAATTTTGATTTTTTCTGAAAAAAATCATTTTTTCTTCAAAAAGTTAGAATTTTGCTGTCTCATGAGGTGATTTAGGTTTGTAGTAATCACACAAAAGTGTTTCACTAAAGTTTAAAATTTTAATGGAGTCAAGAACAAAAATGTTAATTTTTTCGTAATTAAAATTTTGATTTTTTCTAAAAAAAATCATTTTTTCATCAAAAAGTTAGAATTTTGTTGTCTTATGAGGTGATTTAGGTTTATAGTAATCACACAAAAGTGTTTCACTAAAGTTTAATATTTTAAAAGAGTCAAGAACAAAAATGTTAATTTTTTCGGAATTAAAATTTTGATTTTTTCTAAAAAAAATCATTTTTTCATCAAAAAGTTAGAATTTTGTTGTCTTATGAGGTGATTTAGGGTTATAGTAATCACACAAAAGTGTTTCACTAAAGTTTAATATTTTAATAGAGTCAAGAACAATCACACAAAAGTGTTTCACTAAAATTAAATATTTTAACAGAGTCAATAACAAAAATGTTAATTTTTTCGGAATTAAAATTTTGATTTTTTCTGAAATAAATCATTTTTTCTTCAAAAAGTTAGAATTTTGCTGTCTCATGAGGTGATTTAGGATTGTAGTAATCACACAAAAGTGTTTCACTAAAATTAAATATTTTAACAGAGTCAATAACAAAAATGTTAATTTTTTCGGAATTAAAATTTTGATTTTTTTTGAAAAAAATCATTTTTTCTTTAAAAAGTTAGAGTTTTGTTGTCTTATGAGGTGATTTAGGTTTGTAGTAATCACAGAAAAGTGTTTCACTAAAATTAAATATTTTAACAAAGTCAATAACAAAAATGTTAATTTTTTCGGAATTAAAATTTTGATTTTTTCTGAAAAAAATCATTTTTTCTTCAAAAAGTTAGAATTTTGCTGTCTCATGAGGTGATTTAGGTTTGTAGTAATCACACAAAAGTGTTTCACTAAAGTTTAAAATTTTAATGGAGTCAAGAACAAAAATGTTAATTTTTTCGAAATTAAAATTTTGATTTTTTCTTCAAAAAGTTAGAATTTTGCTCTCTCATGAGGTGATTTAGGTTTGGAGTAATCGCACAAAAGTATTCTACTAAAATTTAATATTTTAATAGAGTCAAGAACAAAAATGTTAAATATTTCGGAATTAAAATTTTGATTTTTTCTGAAAAAAATCATTTTTTCTTCAAAAAGTTAGAATTTTGCTGTCTCATGAGGTGATTTAGGTTTGTAGTAATCACAGAAAAGTGTTTCACTAAAGTTTAATATTTTAATGGAGTCAAGAACAAAAATGTTAATTTTTTCGTAATTAAAATTTTGATTTTTTCTAAAAAAAATCATTTTTTCATCAAAAAGTTAGAATTGTGTTGTCTTATGAGGTGATTTAGGTTTATAGTAATCACACAAAAGTGTTTCACTAAAATTAAATATTTTAACAGAGTCAATAACAAAAATGTTAATTTTTTCGGAATTAAAATTTTGATTTTTTCTGAAAAAAATCATTTTTTCTGAAAAAAATCATTTTTTCTTCAAAAAGTTAGAATTTTGCTGTCTCATGAGGTGATTTAGGATTGTAGTAATCACACAAAAGTGTTTCACTAAAATTAAATATTTTAACAGAGTCAATAACAAAAATGTTAATTTTTTCGGAATTAAAATTTTGATTTTTTCTGAAAAAAATCATTTTTTCTTCAAAAAGTTAGAATTTTGCTGTCTCATGAGGTGATTTCGGTTTGTAGTAATCACACAAAAGTGTTTCACTAAAGTTTAAAATTTTAATGGAGTCAAGAACAAAAATGTTAATTTTTTCGAAATTAAAATTTTGATTTTTTCTTCAAAAAGTTAGAATTTTGCTCTCTCATGAGGTGATTTAGGTTTGGAGTAATCGCACAAAAGTATTCTACTAAAATTTAATATTTTAATAGAGTCAAGAACAAAAATGTTAAATATTTCGGAATTAAAATTTTGATTTTTTCTGAAAAAAATCATTTTTTCTTTAAAAAGTTAGAATTTTGCTGTCTCATGAGGTGATTTAGGTTTGTAGTAATCACAGAAAAGTGTTTCACTAAATTTTAATATTTTAATAGAGTCAAGAACAAAAATGTTAATTTTTTCGTAATTAAAATTTTGATTTTTTCTGAAAAAATCATTTTTTCATCAAAAAGTTAGAATTTTGTTGTCTTATAAGGTGATTTAGGTTTATAGTAATCACACAAAAGTGTTTCACTAAAGTTTAATATTTTAATGGAGTCAAAAACAAAAATGTTAATTTTTTCGTAATTAAAATTTTGATTTTTTCTGAAAAAATCATTTTTTCATCAAAAAGTTAGAATTGTGTTGTCTTATGAGGTGATTTAGGTTTATAGTAATCACACAAAAGTGTTTCACTAAAATTAAATATTTTAACAGAGTCAATAACAAAAATGTTAATTTTTTCGGAATTAAAATTTTGATTTTTTCTGAAAAAAATCATTTTTTCTTCAAAAAGTTAGAATTTTGCTGTCTCATGAGGTGATTTAGGATTGTAGTAATCACACAAAAGTGTTTCACTAAAATTAAATATTTTAACAGAGTCAATAACAAAAATGTTAATTTTTTCGGAATTAAAATTTTGATTTTTTCTGAAAAAAATCATTTTTTCTTCAAAAAGTTAGAATTTTGCTGTCTCATGAGGTGATTTCGGTTTGTAGTAATCACACAAAAGTGTTTCACTAAAGTTTAAAATTTTAATGGAGTCAAGAACAAAAATGTTAATTTTTTCGAAATTAAAATTTTGATTTTTTCTTCAAAAAGTTAGAATTTTGCTCTCTCATGAGGTGATTTAGGTTTGGAGTAATCGCACAAAAGTATTCTACTAAAATTTAATATTTTAATAGAGTCAAGAACAAAAATGTTAAATATTTCGGAATTAAAATTTTGATTTTTTCTGAAAAAAATCATTTTTTCTTTAAAAAGTTAGAATTTTGCTGTCTCATGAGGTGATTTAGGTTTGTAGTAATCACAGAAAAGTGTTTCACTAAAGTTTAATATTTTAATGGAGTCAAGAACAAAAATGTTAATTTTTTCGTAATTAAAATTTTGATTTTTTCTAAAAAAAATCATTTTTTCATCAAAAAGTTAGAATTTTGTTGTCTTATGAGGTGATTTAGGTTTATAGTAATCACACAAAAGTGTTTCACTAAAGTTTAATATTTTAAAAGAGTCAATAACAAAAATGTTAATTTTTTCGGAATTAAAATTTTGATTTTTTCTGAAAAAAATCATTTTTTCTTCAAAAAGTTAGAATTTTGCTGTCTCATGAGGTGATTTCGGTTTGTAGTAATCACACAAAAGTGTTTCACTAAAGTTTAAAATTTTAATGGAGTCAAGAACAAAAATGTTAATTTTTTCGAAATTAAAATTTTGATTTTTTCTTCAAAAAGTTAGAATTTTGCTCTCTCATGAGGTGATTTAGGTTTGGAGTAATCGCACAAAAGTATTCTACTAAAATTTAATATTTTAATAGAGTCAAGAACAAAAATGTTAAATATTTCGGAATTAAAATTTTGATTTTTTCTGAAAAAAATCATTTTTTCTTTAAAAAGTTAGAATTTTGCTGTCTCATGAGGTGATTTAGGTTTATAGTAATCACACAAAAGTGTTTCACTAAAGTTTAATATTTTAATGGAGTCAAAAACAAAAATGTTAATTTTTTCGTAATTAAAATTTTGATTTTTTCTGAAAAAATCATTTTTTCATCAAAAAGTTAGAATTGTGTTGTCTTATGAGGTGATTTAGGTTTATAGTAATCACACAAAAGTGTTTCACTAAAATTAAATATTTTAACAGAGTCAATAACAAAAATGTTAATTTTTTCGGAATTAAAATTTTGATTTTTTCTGAAAAAAATCATTTTTTCTTCAAAAAGTTAGAATTTTGCTGTCTCATGAGGTGATTTAGGATTGTAGTAATCACACAAAAGTGTTTCACTAAAATTAAATATTTTAACAGAGTCAATAACAAAAATGTTAATTTTTTCGGAATTAAAATTTTGATTTTTTCTGAAAAAAATCATTTTTTCTTCAAAAAGTTAGAATTTTGCTGTCTCATGAGGTGATTTCGGTTTGTAGTAATCACACAAAAGTGTTTCACTAAAGTTTAAAATTTTAATGGAGTCAAGAACAAAAATGTTAATTTTTTCGAAATTAAAATTTTGATTTTTTCTTCAAAAAGTTAGAATTTTGCTCTCTCATGAGGTGATTTAGGTTTGGAGTAATCGCACAAAAGTATTCTACTAAAATTTAATATTTTAATAGAGTCAAGAACAAAAATGTTAAATATTTCGGAATTAAAATTTTGATTTTTTCTGAAAAAAATCATTTTTTCTTTAAAAAGTTAGAATTTTGCTGTCTCATGAGGTGATTTAGGTTTGTAGTAATCACAGAAAAGTGTTTCACTAAATTTTAATATTTTAATGGAGTCAAGAACAAAAATGTTAATTTTTTCGTAATTAAAATTTTGATTTTTTCTAAAAAAAATCATTTTTTCATCAAAAAGTTAGAATTTTGTTGTCTTATGAGGTGATTTAGGTTTATAGTAATCACACAAAAGTGTTTCACTAAAGTTTAATATTTTAATGGAGTCAAAAACAAAAATGTTAATTTTTTCGTAATTAAAATTTTGATTTTTTCTGAAAAAATCATTTTTTCATCAAAAAGTTAGAATTGTGTTGTCTTATGAGGGGATTTAGGTTTATAGTAATCACACAAAAGTGTTTCACTAAAATTAAATATTTTAACAGAGTCAATAACAAAAATGTTAATTTTTTCGGAATTAAAATTTTGATTTTTTCTGAAAAAAATCATTTTTTCTTCAAAAAGTTAGAATTTTGCTGTCTCATGAGGTGATTTAGGATTGTAGTAATCACACAAAAGTGTTTCACTAAAATTAAATATTTTAACAGAGTCAATAACAAAAATGTTAATTTTTTCGGAATTAAAATTTTGATTTTTTCTGAAAAAAATCATTTTTTCTTCAAAAAGTTAGAATTTTGCTGTCTCATGAGGTGATTTCGGTTTGTAGTAATCACACAAAAGTGTTTCACTAAAGTTTAAAATTTTAATGGAGTCAAGAACAAAAATGTTAATTTTTTCGAAATTAAAATTTTGATTTTTTCTTCAAAAAGTTAGAATTTTGCTCTCTCATGAGGTGATTTAGGTTTGGAGTAATCGCACAAAAGTATTCTACTAAAATTTAATATTTTATAAGAGTCAAGAACAAAAATGTTAAATATTTCGGAATTAAAATTTTGATTTTTTCTGAAAAAAATCATTTTTTCTTTAAAAAGTTAGAATTTTGCTGTCTCATGAGGTGATTTAGGTTTGTAGTAATCACAGAAAAGTGTTTCACTAAAGTTTAATATTTTAATGGAGTCAAGAACAAAAATGTTAATTTTTTCGTAATTAAAATTTTGATTTTTTCTGAAAAAATCATTTTTTCATCAAAAAGTTAGAATTTTGTTGTCTTATGAGGTGATTTAGGTTTATAGTAATCACACAAAAGTGTTTCACTAAAGTTTAATATTTTAAAAGAGTCAAGAACAAAAATGTTAATTTTTTCGGAATTAAAATTTTGATTTTTTCTAAAAAAAATCATTTTTTCTGAAAAAATCATTTTTTCTTCAAAAAGTTAGAGTTTTGTTGTCTCATGAGGTGATTTAGGTTTGTAGTAATTACAGAAAAGTGTTTCACTAAAGTTTAATATTTTAATGGAGTCAAAAACAAAAATGTTAATTTTTTCGTAATTAAAATATTGATTTTTTCTGAAAAAATCATTTTTTCATCAAAAAGTTAGAATTGTGTTGTCTTATGAGGTGATTTAGGTTTATAGTAATCACACAAAAGTGTTTCACTAAAATTAAATATTTTAACAGAGTCAATAACAAAAATGTTAATTTTTTCGGAATTAAAATTTTGATTTTTTCTGAAATAAATCATTTTTTCTTCAAAAAGTTAGAATTTTGCTGTCTCATGAGGTGATTTAGGATTGTAGTAATCACACAAAAGTGTTTCACTAAAATTAAATATTTTAACAGAGTCAATAACAAAAATGTTAATTTTTTCGGAATTAAAATTTTGATTTTTTTTGAAAAAAATCATTTTTTCTTCAAAAAGTTAGAGTTTTGTTGTCTTATGAGGTGATTTAGGTTTGTAGTAATCACAGAAAAGTGTTTCACTAAAATTAAATATTTTAACAAAGTCAATAACAAAAATGTTAATTTTTTCGGAATTAAAATTTTGATTTTTTCTGAAAAAAATCATTTTTTCTTCAAAAAGTTAGAATTTTGCTGTCTCATGAGGTGATTTAGGTTTGTAGTAATCACACAAAAGTGTTTCACTAAAGTTTAAAATTTTAATGGAGTCAAGAACAAAAATGTTAATTTTTTCGTAATTAAAATTTTGATTTTTTCTTCAAAAAGTTAGAATTTTGCTCTCTCATGAGGTGATTTAGGTTTGGAGTAATCGCACAAAAGTATTCTACTAAAATTTAATATTTTAATAGAGTCAAGAACAAAAATGTTAAATATTTCGGAATTAAAATTTTGATTTTTTCTGAAAAAAATCATTTTTTCTTTAAAAAGTTAGAATTTTGCTGTCTCATGAGGTGATTTAGGTTTGTAGTAATCACAGAAAAGTGTTTCACTAAAGTTTAATATTTTAATGGAGTCAAGAACAAAAATGTTAATTTTTTCGTAATTAAAATTTTGATTTTTTCTGAAAAAATCATTTTTTCATCAAAAAGTTAGAATTTTGTTGTCTTATGAGGTGATTTAGGTTTATAGTAATCACACAAAAGTGTTTCACTAAAGTTTAATATTTTAATGGAGTCAAAAACAAAAATGTTAATTTTTTCGTAATTAAAATTTTGATTTTTTCTGAAAAAATCATTTTTTCATCAAAAAGTTAGAATTGTGTTGTCTTATGAGGTGATTTAGGTTTATAGTAATCACACAAAAGTGTTTCACTAAAATTAAATATTTTAACAGAGTCAATAACAAAAATGTTAATTTTTTCGGAATTAAAATTTTGATTTTTTCTGAAAAAAATCATTTTTTCTTCAAAAAGTTAGAATTTTGCTGTCTCATGAGGTGATTTAGGATTGTAGTAATCACACAAAAGTGTTTCACTAAAATTAAATATTTTAACAGAGTCAATAACAAAAATGTTAATTTTTTCGGAATTAAAATTTTGATTTTTTCTGAAAAAAATCATTTTTTCTTCAAAAAGTTAGAATTTTGCTGTCTCATGAGGTGATTTCGGTTTGTAGTAATCACACAAAAGTGTTTCACTAAAGTTTAAAATTTTAATGGAGTCAAGAACAAAAATGTTAATTTTTTCGAAATTAAAATTTTGATTTTTTCTTCAAAAAGTTAGAATTTTGCTCTCTCATGAGGTGATTTAGGTTTGGAGTAATCGCACAAAAGTATTCTACTAAAATTTAATATTTTAATAGAGTCAAGAACAAAAATGTTAAATATTTCGGAATTAAAATTTTGATTTTTTCTGAAAAAAATCATTTTTTCTTTAAAAAGTTAGAATTTTGCTGTCTCATGAGGTGATTTAGGTTTGTAGTAATCACAGAAAAGTGTTTCACTAAAGTTTAATATTTTAATGGAGTCAAGAACAAAAATGTTAATTTTTTCGTAATTAAAATTTTGATTTTTTCTAAAAAAAATCATTTTTTCATCAAAAAGTTAGAATTTTGTTGTCTTATGAGGTGATTTAGGTTTATAGTAATCACACAAAAGTGTTTCACTAAAGTTTAATATTTTAAAAGAGTCAAGAACAAAAATGTTAATTTTTTCGGAATTAAAATTTTGATTTTTTCTAAAAAAAATCATTTTTTCATCAAAAAGTTAGAATTTTGTTGTCTTATGAGGTGATTTAGGGTTATAGTAATCACACAAAAGTGTTTCACTAAAGTTTAATATTTTAATAGAGTCAAGAACAATCACACAAAAGTGTTTCACTAAAATTAAATATTTTAACAGAGTCAATAACAAAAATGTTAATTTTTTCGGAATTAAAATTTTGATTTTTTCTGAAATAAATCATTTTTTCTTCAAAAAGTTAGAATTTTGCTGTCTCATGAGGTGATTTAGGATTGTAGTAATCACACAAAAGTGTTTCACTAAAATTAAATATTTTAACAGAGTCAATAACAAAAATGTTAATTTTTTCGGAATTAAAATTTTGATTTTTTTTGAAAAAAATCATTTTTTCTTCAAAAAGTTAGAGTTTTGTTGTCTTATGAGGTGATTTAGGTTTGTAGTAATCACAGAAAAGTGTTTCACTAAAATTAAATATTTTAACAAAGTCAATAACAAAAATGTTAATTTTTTCGGAATTAAAATTTTGATTTTTTCTGAAAAAAATCATTTTTTCTTCAAAAAGTTAGAATTTTGCTGTCTCATGAGGTGATTTAGGTTTGTAGTAATCACACAAAAGTGTTTCACTAAAGTTTAAAATTTTAATGGAGTCAAGAACAAAAATGTTAATTTTTTCGAAATTAAAATTTTGATTTTTTCTTCAAAAAGTTAGAATTTTGCTCTCTCATGAGGTGATTTAGGTTTGGAGTAATCGCACAAAAGTATTCTACTAAAATTTAATATTTTAATAGAGTCAAGAACAAAAATGTTAAATATTTCGGAATTAAAATTTTGATTTTTTCTGAAAAAAATCATTTTTTCTTCAAAAAGTTAGAATTTTGCTGTCTCATGAGGTGATTTAGGTTTGTAGTAATCACAGAAAAGTGTTTCACTAAATTTTAATATTTTAATGGAGTCAAGAACAAAAATGTTAATTTTTTCGTAATTAAAATTTTGATTTTTTCTAAAAAAAATCATTTTTTCATCAAAAAGTTAGAATTTTGTTGTCTTATGAGGTGATTTAGGTTTATAGTAATCACACAAAAGTGTTTCACTAAAGTTTAATATTTTAAAAGAGTCAAGAACAAAAATGTTAATTTTTTCGGAATTAAAATTTTGATTTTTTCTAAAAAAAATCATTTTTTCATCAAAAAGTTAGAATTTTGTTGTCTTATGAGGTGATTTAGGGTTATAGTAATCACACAAAAGTGTTTCACTAAAGTTTAATATTTTAATAGAGTCAAGAACAAAAATGTTAATTTTTTCGTAATTAAAATTTTGATTTTTTCTGAAAAAATCATTTTTTCATCAAAAAGTTAGAATTTTGTTGTCTTATAAGGTGATTTAGGTTTATAGTAATCACACAAAAGTGTTTCACTAAAGTTTAATATTTTAATGGAGTCAAAAACAAAAATGTTAATTTTTTCGTAATTAAAATTTTGATTTTTTCTGAAAAAATCATTTTTTCATCAAAAAGTTAGAATTGTGTTGTCTTATGAGGTGATTTAGGTTTATAGTAATCACACAAAAGTGTTTCACTAAAATTAAATATTTTAACAGAGTCAATAACAAAAATGTTAATTTTTTCGGAATTAAAATTTTGATTTTTTCTGAAAAAAATCATTTTTTCTTCAAAAAGTTAGAATTTTGCTGTCTCATGAGGTGATTTAGGATTGTAGTAATCACACAAAAGTGTTTCACTAAAATTAAATATTTTAACAGAGTCAATAACAAAAATGTTAATTTTTTCGGAATTAAAATTTTGATTTTTTCTGAAAAAAATCATTTTTTCTTCAAAAAGTTAGAATTTTGCTGTCTCATGAGGTGATTTCGGTTTGTAGTAATCACACAAAAGTGTTTCACTAAAGTTTAAAATTTTAATGGAGTCAAGAACAAAAATGTTAATTTTTTCGAAATTAAAATTTTGATTTTTTCTTCAAAAAGTTAGAATTTTGCTCTCTCATGAGGTGATTTAGGTTTGGAGTAATCGCACAAAAGTATTCTACTAAAATTTAATATTTTAATAGAGTCAAGAACAAAAATGTTAAATATTTCGGAATTAAAATTTTGATTTTTTCTGAAAAAAATCATTTTTTCTTTAAAAAGTTAGAATTTTGCTGTCTCATGAGGTGATTTAGGTTTGTAGTAATCACAGAAAAGTGTTTCACTAAAGTTTAATATTTTAATGGAGTCAAGAACAAAAATGTTAATTTTTTCGTAATTAAAATTTTGATTTTTTCTAAAAAAAATCATTTTTTCATCAAAAAGTTAGAATTTTGTTGTCTTATGAGGTGATTTAGGTTTATAGTAATCACACAAAAGTGTTTCACTAAAGTTTAATATTTTAAAAGAGTCAAGAACAAAAATGTTAATTTTTTCGGAATTAAAATTTTGATTTTTTCTAAAAAAAATCATTTTTTCATCAAAAAGTTAGAATTTTGTTGTCTTATGAGGTGATTTAGGGTTATAGTAATCACACAAAAGTGTTTCACTAAAGTTTAATATTTTAATAGAGTCAAGAACAAAAATGTTAAATATTTCGGAATTAAAATTTTGATTTTTTCTGAAAAAAATCATTTTTTCTTTAAAAAGTTAGAATTTTGCTGTCTCATGAGGTGATTTAGGTTTGTAGTAATCACAGAAAAGTGTTTCACTAAAGTTTAATATTTTAATGGAGTCAAGAACAAAAATGTTAATTTTTTCGTAATTAAAATTTTGATTTTTTCTGAAAAAATCATTTTTTCATCAAAAAGTTAGAATTTTGTTGTCTTATGAGGTGATTTAGGTTTATAGTAATCACACAAAAGTGTTTCACTAAAGTTTAATATTTTAAAAGAGTCAAGAACAAAAATGTTAATTTTTTCGGAATTAAAATTTTGATTTTTTCTAAAAAAAATCATTTTTTCTTCAAAAAGTTAGAATTTTGCTGTCTCATGAGGTGATTTAGGATTGTAGTAATCACACAAAAGTGTTTCACTAAAATTAAATATTTTAACAGAGTCAATAACAAAAATGTTAATTTTTTCGGAATTAAAATTTTGATTTTTTTTGAAAAAAATCATTTTTTCTTCAAAAAGTTAGAGTTTTGTTGTCTTATGAGGTTATTTAGGTTTGTAGTAATCACAGAAAAGTGTTTCACTAAAATTAAATATTTTAACAAAGTCAATAACAAAAATGTTAATTTTTTCGGAATTAAAATTTTGATTTTTTCTGAAAAAAATCATTTTTTCTTCAAAAAGTTAGAATTTTGCTGTCTCATGAGGTGATTTAGGTTTGTAGTAATCACACAAAAGTGTTTCACTAAAGTTTAAAATTTTAATGGAGTCAAGAACAAAAATGTTAATTTTTTCGAAATTAAAATTTTGATTTTTTCTTCAAAAAGTTAGAATTTTGCTCTCTCATGAGGTGATTTAGGTTTGGAGTAATCGCACAAAAGTATTCAACTAAAATTTAATATTTTAATAGAGTCAAGAACAAAAATGTTAATTATTTCGGAATTAAAATTTTCATTTTTTCTGAAAAAAATCATTTTTTCTTTAAAAAGTTAGAATTTTGCTGTCTCATGAGGTGATTTAGGTTTGTAGTAATCACAGAAAAGTGTTTCACTAAAGTTTAATATTTTAATGGAGTCAAGAACAAAAATGTTAATTTTTTCGTAATTAAAATTTTGATTTTTTCTAAAAAAAATCATTTTTTCATCAAAAAGTTAGAATTTTGTTGTCTTATGAGGTGATTTAGGTTTATAGTAATCACACAAAAGTGTTTCACTAAAGTTTAATATTTTAAAAGAGTCAAGAACAAAAATGTTAATTTTTTCGGAATTAAAATTTTGATTTTTTCTAAAAAAAATCATTTTTTCTGAAAAAAATCATTTTTTCTTCAAAAAGTTAGAGTTTTGTTGTCTCATGAGGTGATTTAGGTTTGTAGTAATTACAGAAAAGTGTTTCACTAAAGTTTAATATTTTAATGGAGTCAAGAACAAAAATGTTAATTTTTTCGTAATTAAAATTTTGATTTTTTCTGAAAAAATCATTTTTTCATCAAAAAGTTAGAATTTTGTTGTCTTATGAGGTGATTTAGGTTTGTAGTAATCACACAAAAGTGTTTCACTAAAATTAAATATTTTAAAAGAGTCAAGAACAAAAATGTTAATTTTTTCGGAATTAAAATTTTGATTTTTTTTGAAAAAAATCATTTTTTCTTCAAAAAGTTAGAGTTTTGTTGTCTTATGAGGTTATTTAGGTTTGTAGTAATCACAGAAAAGTGTTTCACTAAAATTAAATATTTTAACAAAGTCAATAACAAAAATGTTAATTTTTTCGGAATTAAAATTTTGATTTTTTCTGAAAAAAATCATTTTTTCTTCAAAAAGTTAGAATTTTGCTGTCTCATGAGGTGATTTAGGTTTGTAGTAATCACACAAAAGTGTTTCACTAAAGTTTAAAATTTTAATGGAGTCAAGAACAAAAATGTTAATTTTTTCGGAATTAAAATTTTGATTTTTTCTGTAAAAAATCATTTTTTCTTCAAAAAGTTAGAATTTTGTTGTCTTATGAGGTGATTTAGGTTTATAGCAATCACACAAAAGTGTTTTACTAAAGTTTAATATTTTAATAGAGTCAAGAACAAAAATGTTAATTTTTTTGGAATTAAAATTTTGATTTTTTCTGAAAAAAATCATTTTTTCTTCAAAAAGTTAGAATTTTGTTGTCTTATGAGGTGATTTAGGTTTGTTGTAATCGCACAAAAGTATTCCACTAAAGTTTAATATTTTAAAAGAGTCAAGAACAAAAATGTTAATTTTTTCGAAATTAAAATTTTGATTTTTTCTTCAAAAAGTTAGAATTTTGCTCTCTCATGAGGTGATTTAGGTTTGGAGTAATCGCACAAAAGTATTCTACTAAAATTAAATATTTTAGTAGAGTCAAGAACAAAAATGTTAAATATTTCGGAATTAAAATTTTGATTTTTTCTGAAAAAAATCATTTTTTCTTTAAAAAGTTAGAATTTTGCTGTCTCATGAGGTGATTTAGGTTTGTAGTAATCACAGAAAAGTGTTTCACTAAAGTTTAATATTTTAATGGAGTCAAGAACAAAAATGTTAATTTTTTCGTAATTAAAATTTTGATTTTTTCTAAAAAAAATCATTTTTTCATCAAAAAGTTAGAATTTTGTTGTCTTATGAGGTGATTTAGGTTTATAGTAATCACACAAAAGTGTTTCACTAAAGTTTAATATTTTAAAAGAGTCAAGAACAAAAATGTTAATTTTTTCGGAATTAAAATTTTGATTTTTTCTAAAAAAAATCATTTTTTCTTCAAAAAGTTAGAGTTTTGTTGTCTCATGAGGTGATTTAGGTTTGTAGTAATTACAGAAAAGTGTTTCACTAAAGTTTAATATTTTAATGGAGTCAAGAACAAAAATGTTAATTTTTTCGTAATTAAAATTTTGATTTTTTCTGAAAAAATCATTTTTTCATCAAAAAGTTAGAATTTTGTTGTCTTATGAGGTGATTTAGGGTTATAGTAATCACACAAAAGTGTTTCACTAAAGTTTAATATTTTAATAGAGTCAAGAACAAAAATGTTAATTTTTTCGGAATTAAAATTTTGATTTTTTCTGAAAAAAATCATTTTTTCTTCAAAAAGTTAGAATTTTGCTGTCTCATGACGTGATTTAGGTTTGTAGTAATCACACAAAAGTGTTTCACTAAAATTAAATATTTTAAAAGAGTCAAGAACAAAAATGTTAATTTTTTCGGAATTAAAATTTTGATTTTTTCTGAAAAAATCATTTTTTCTTCAAAAAGTTAGAACTTTGCTGTCTCATGAGGTGATTTAGGTTTGTAGTAATCACAGAAAAGTGTTTCACTAAAATTAAATATTTTAACAGAGTCAATAACAAAAATGTTAATTTTTTCGGAATTAAAATTTTGATTTTTTCTGAAAAAAATCATTTTTTCTTCAAAAAGTTAGAATTTTGCTGTCTTATGAGGTGATTTAGGTTTGTAGTAATCACACAAAAGTGTTTCACTAAAGTTTAAAATTTTAATGGAGTCAAGAACAAAAATGTTAATTTTTTCGGAATTAAAATTTTGATTTTTTCTGTAAAAAATCATTTTTTCTTCAAAAAGTTAGAATTTTGCTGTCTCATGAGGTGATTTAGGTTTGTAGTAATCACAGAAAAGTGTTTCACTAAAATTAAATATTTTAACAGAGTCAATAACAAAAATGTTAATTTTTTCGGAATTAAAATTTTGATTTTTTCTGAAAAAAATCATTTTTTCTTCAAAAGGTTAGAATTTTGCTGTCTTATGAGGTGATTTAGGTTTGTTGTAATCGCACAAAAGTATTCCACTAAAGTTTAATATTTTAAAAGAGTCAAGAACAAAAATGTTAATTTTTTCGAAATTAAAATTTTGAGTTTTTCTTCAAAAAGTTAGAATTTTGCTCTCTCATGAGGTGATTTAGGTTTGGAGTAATCGCACAAAAGTATTCTACTAAAATTTAATATTTTAATAGAGTCAAGAACAAAAATGTTAATTATTTCGGAATTAAAATTTTGATTTTTTCTGAAAAAAATCATTTTTTCTTTAAAAAGTTAGAATTTTGCTGTCTCATGAGGTGATTTAGGTTTGTAGTAATCACAGAAAAGTGTTTCACTAAAGTTTAATATTTTAATGGAGTCAAGAACAAAAATGTTAATTTTTTCGGAATTAAAATTTTGATTTTTTCTGAAAAAATCATTTTTTCATCAAAAAGTAAGAATTTTGTTGTCTTATGAGGTGATTTAGGTTTATAGTAATCACACAAAAGTGTTTCACTAAAGTTTCATATTTTAATAGAGTCAAGAACAAAAATGTTAATTTTTTCGGAATTAAAATTTTGATTTTTTCTGAAAAAAATCATTTATTCTTCAAAAATTGAGAATTTTGCTGTCTCATGAGGTGATTTAGGTTTGTAGTAATCACAGAAAAGTATTCCACTAAAGTTTAATATTTTAAAAGATTTAAGAACAAAAATGTTAATTTTTTCGGAATTAAAATTTTGATTTTTTCTTCAAAAAGTTAGTGTTTTGCAGTCTCATGAGGTGATTTATGATTTTAGTAATCACACAAAAGTATTCCACTAAAGTTTAATATTTTAAAAGAGTCAAGAACAAAAATGTTAATTTTTTCGGAATTAAAATTTTGATTTTTTCTAAAAAAATCATTTTTTCTTAAAAAAGTTAGAATTTTACTGTTTCATGAGGTGATTTAGGTTTGTAGTAATCACACAAAAGTATTCCACTAAAGTTTAATATTTTAAAAGAGTCAAGAACAAAAATGTTAATTTTTTCGAAATTAAAATTTTGGTTTTTTCTTCAAAAAGTTAGAATTTTGCTGTCTCATGAGGCGATTAAGGTTTGTAGTAATCGCACAAAAGTATTCTACTAAAGTTTAATATTTTAAAAGAGTCAAGAACAAAAATGTTAATTTTTTCGAAATTAAAATTTTGATTTTTTCTTCAAAAAGTTAGAATTTTGCTGTCTCATGAGGTGATTTAGGTTTGTAGTTATCACACAAAAGTATTCCACTAAAGTTTAATATTTTAAAAGAGTCAAGAACAAAAAAGTTAATTTTTTCGGAATTAAAATTTTGATTTTTTCTGAAAAAAATCATTTTTTCTTCAAAAAGTTAGAGTATTGCTGTCTCATGGCGTGATTTAGGTTTGTAGTAATCACACAAAAGTATTTCACTAAAATTTAATATTTAAAAAGTGTCAAGAAAGAAAATGATAATTTCTTTGGTATTAAATGTTATTTATTTTTATTTATTTGTACTTTTTTTGTTTTTAATGTATCATCTTTCAATAATGTACATTTCTTTCGAGCGAATTGATTATTTCCTGTTTGTTAAAGTTTGAATATAAATTTTTTTTTAATATGTTCTAATTTTTGCTTGTATAAGATAAATACGTTTATTTAATCTAATTTCCATTTAATGAAAGTTTCTGCTTCGATATTTTACAGATAAGTCAATTGCAATCGTAGGCTCTTTTCCAACTAAATGTAATCAAAACAAATTGTATTGTTTTACATGATAGTAGCCCTAAATTACTGAAATCAGATTCAATGATATTTGTATGAAAAGCGAGAAAAATTTAGTGTTTTTATCAAAATTTCTGATTGGAAAAAGAATATTATTAAAATTTATTTCATTGAAAATTTTAAATCAAAATTATTACTTTTAAAAATTATTATTTCTGCTTTTGCAATGAAACTCGCGAACTTTACACATGCGATTCCAGCAGATATTAGTCCTCTTTTTAAATAAATGGCGCTAATTTACTGTAGTGTTAACTACATTTTTTCACATATGCAATTTTATTTACGTATCAGTTAATTCATTAATTCTTTTGTTACATATATTTACATATTTATTTCTTTAACAGGTGAGCTGAAATGGACACCTGAAATGGTAAAATTTTTTGTGGAGTGCTATAAGCAATTGACAGAAGGCAGTGGTGGAAAATTTGTTAAAATAAGAGTATTTCAAAAAATTGCCATAATGTTCAAGCATGAATTGAGAACATTTTCCAGTCTTGCATGACCTAATGTTTAAAAAACCGCAAATAACACCCGTCTCAATTGCATCGAATTTAGACGGATTCAAATGTAAAGATCGTTCAGCATTATCTGAAGAAGATAGTTCCAGCGAAGAAGAAAAGAGAGAAAAGAACCAGAAGAAACAAAGAAAAAGATCTCCTCCTCCTCAACAAAAGTTGGTAGCTTTGATGGAAGCCAAGCAAAAAAAACAAGAGGCATTTCAAGAAAGGTTCATGGCAACTTTTGAAAAGTATGTTGACACCATAGGCAAAAAAAGGAATGAATTTCAGTTACGGTTTTATTAATTTTATTCAATTAAAAATTTGTGTTTGCCGTCGTTGGCTATAAATTTTGTCTACTCTCTTAATTTTAATGTTAATGTCATGCTATCTTCGTTTAACTTAATTGCATTTTCTTAAAATTGCAAAAAATGCTTGAAATATTTAAAAAACTGTTATGTAAATTTGTAAGCAAAAATAACTGTGATTTTCTATATTTAAGATGTAGTCTACTAAATTTAATTTGTGGACGAAAAAATTTTGCTTTACAATATGTGGATCTTAACAAAAGTTTGTGTTTATTATTTTTCACATTAGACTGCTAATGTTATTTTCTTGACAGAAGTATTTGTTTCAATTTTTTGATGTTTTATCAAGATCTTAAAAAGTCGTGTAGCTTCCTATAATATAGTTAAAGAGAAAGAAGACTTAAAATAACTTAGTTTTGTTGTAAACGTAACAGTACTTAAACAGCGTGTAGTATGAATATAATGTAAGGACCATTTCTTATTGTGAGACTAATTTTAAAAAAGACATTATAAAAACATTATTTACTTTTTAAATGTTACAAAAATTTTTCTACCAAAAAAATTTAAATATTTTTATATTGCAAAGGTAACAGTATTTAAACAGCTTATAGTATGAATAGAATGTAAGGGCCATTTCTTATTGTGAGACTACTTTTAAGAAAGACATTATAAAACATTTTATTTACTTTTCTAATATTATAAACATTTTTCTACTAATAAAATAAAAATATGTTTATATAAAATTTTGTCTTAAATTTTTTTCATATCGCCAGGGTGTCTATAATTAATTTGAAAACAATTTCCCTGACATTTAAAGGTTTATCAGGTCTTCTAGAATTTTTTTCAGGTTTTAAGAATCGACATAATAAGGGGTTACAAAAATGCAATGCTTAAATTTTATTTGATAACACTTATAAATGACGTTGGAGAAGTTCACAACGTTTGTTATCGATTTGAAGAAAAGAACTGTTTTTCACTAAGAAAACAATATTTTACGTTTACAAAATCAACGTCATCAACGTTATAAATTATGAATATGAGAAGAACCTTTTTTTGCAAAATTATCAGGGCTTATAACAGTGACAGTATTTAAAAATACGCACCTTTTTTGAGGAACAAAAATAAAAATTTATAAACAAAACTATAACCAGTCCGAGTCTAATAAGAGAACATATTACTTAAAACTGTAAATTACATTTCTTTATGTTCTATAATAATTAAAAATGTCCGAAAGATAACATTATTATTTTATATTATAAGAATATTTTGCTTTTTCAAAAGTATTTTCAAGAATTTTTAACTACTATTTCTTTGACAATTTTGAAATCTATTTGTTTACAATGTACAATTTTACAAAATTTCAATTATTCGTAAATTCTCCAATTAAATGTATATTAGAAAATAAATACTTTAAATAATATAAAAAAATTGAATTAAACTTTTTCAAAATTAAATTATTTATAACAATTAACGCTATAGGGTAAACGCACCAATTGTCGAGGGTGGTTCCTATTGTCGAGTAAACAATCTTCGAAATTTATTTAAACATTGTAGCACATTGTAAATGGAAAAAAGTGATGAATATTAATTTTCTTATGCATTATAAATGTGAAAAAAATTTATTAATATTATATCCACAAACAAATGAGACATTTTAGACAACATTTTTTGTTTATTACCATGGTAACATCGACAAATGGGACACCCTCGGCAATTGTAACCCTATTACACCCTATTAATGTAATATTCAATCATTATCTAAAATTTTAACTGAAATTCATTTTTTAATCAATTTTTATTAAAATTAAATTATTAAAATACAAAAATAAATAATTGATTAAAATGTTTCTTAAAATTGAATTCTTATAAAGAATTTCACCAACAAATCTTTTAAATTGGTGACGAATTTTAATAAAATTTTTTAGAATATGTAATAACATTTTAAATAAAATTTGATTGAAATTGTATTAAAAATAATTGTTTCATTATTTATGGAAGTAATTGAATTCTTGCAAAGAATTGTATTAAAATTCTTGAAAATAATTGATTTCTTTCGAAGGATTTCATCAAAATTGTATTATTGAAAATATTTGAATTATTACGAAGAAATTTATAAAAAATTTGTAAATAATTGAATTCTTATGGAATGTTTATTATTTTCTTAAAATAATTAAAAAAAAGAAACAATTATATTTTGTTGAAAAAATTTAATTAAAATAGTAGATATTGGAAAACATTTTTATGGTTTTTTATGTGTTGTAAACACCCCGATCTCATGATTAATAACATTTTCATTTTTTGAGCGTAAATTGCCAAAATTATAAATTTTTTAACAACTTTTAATAAGAGTAAGTAAATTAAGTATATATAATTATTATGTTTATGACAACTACAAATTATTTCATCTTTCGAAATCGAAAGTAACGATACATTACAAAAATAACGAGTTTAGAATGAAAAAAAGAAAATTAAATTAAATTGTCAGGGTGAATTTTATTTTTGGAAATAAAATTACAAAACTTTTCCATGTTTACCACGTACAAAAAAAGGAAGAATTTTTCCATGTTTTTAAGAAATTTCATAAATGTTCTCATCAGTAATTTACGAATTAAAAATGATTCATAATTAAATGTAATTGTTAATTACTATTAAAAATTATTTACAATGGGCCGAGAATAGAGACGAGGGATAGCCCAAGTCTGCGTGCTCTGCCATCGTCGTCGATGATCTTCACCGTGCGTGTCCCTCTTGTTTCCAAACGAATTACTTTTTCTTCATTTTCAATTTTCATAAATATATAAAACATTTTCAAGTGTCATGCGCATTTTTCGAAAGGCTCAGAAAACAAATAGGCAGCAAAACTTTAATGTCTTCTTCTTTCCATCAGCAGTTCCGCAATTTCATCTCTTTTCCTTTGGGCTGGAAGATTGATTCTGCCGTTTGCAGTATTTTCATGATCAGATTCATCTTCAATATTTTCGTTTTCAGCCAATATATCGTCGTTCGCTTCGTCTTCTAAGTCGAGACATATGTTGTGCAGAACGCAACAAGCTGCAATGATCAAAGCCCCATATTTTACGTTTTGCAAATACAGGTATTTTAACCTGCGGCAACGACCTTTCAACAAACAAAATGCTCTTTCGATGACAACTCGATTTTTAGATAGAATTCTATTGAAATTTCTTTGTGTGTCCGTCATATTGCCATAATCCTTGTAGGGAACCATAAGATACGATTGGATACCATAGGCCGAATCACCGAGTAAGTGAGAGTCGCCTGGAAAATATCGTTCCATATCTTCTTCGATGGCTTCTTTTATGTCGCTCATGTTCCACATGCGAGAATCATGAACGCTTCCGCACAACCCAGCAAAGATATTGATGAAACGTAGATTTGCATCACAAATCCAATCGCATTATCAAATTCACCAATTTTCTGAAACTCTGCTCGAACTCTTCTCATTTCTGCTCCTTGAGGCCACTTTATATAATTGGCAGACCTTTCACACAAGACATGACAGACTTTCATGGTAGATCTCCAAGCAGTGTTGAGTGACACTCCGAAACGATCTGCAACTGATCTATAGATTATTCTATAAATTTATTGAATGTGGATAATTTATTAAAGCGAGGGACCAATAAAATTTTTATGGGTGTCGATATTTGACATGTATTGAAACACGGGAGGTGTTTCAAGCACTGTAAATTTTTCAATGACTGATTGATAACATGTCTGACTTTTTCCTAACTTGTAAGTTTTTGTTGATCAGTAGCCACCATGAGTTTATCAATTCTGAATTATTTCCACCCTTCAATGATGGGGCGAGAGTTTCTACTAATTTTTCGAACGTTGACCGAGTCATTCGAAAATGTGATTTGAAGTCCGCAAAAATATCGAAAATTAAAGAACTATCTATTAAAAAATTGTCCTTTTATAATTTTTTTCTAAAGCTAAAAAAACAGAAATCATAATAGCAGATAATAGAACTTCTTTCCTATAGAAAAATTTTATTCTTTGCAATCAATGACGCTTGCTAAAGAAAAATCAGTAGGTACAAATTTATTACAAAAGAATTTTTGTTGAACAAAAAATTGTTATTTATTAGAGGTGTGCAAAAAGCTCAAATAGCTGAGCCGGGTACTTTTAAAAAAATACGTTTATTGTTCACGCTCTGAACGCTTGGTCTAAAGAGATCGAGCGTCGAACCAGAGCAAAAGTATGATCTGAACGTAGCCAATATAAAATATAACCAAAGGTTACTATACCCTTTTAGTAACATAACACCAAAAATTGCAGCCTGAATCATAAGCATATCAGGCTCATTATGTTTTAGCCAATCAGAAGATACCATTCCACTCACCAGTTTTTCTTACTGAATGAGAACCTTTTCACTCTATCAGAGCGCACAGAGTGTCAACGTTGAAAACACCCATAATACTCGGTGTAAACTCTCTCTACATTGGATATGATTTAATGAAGCAAAATTACTAAATCCTACTTTTATTTTCGGATTTCCTTTTTAAATTCTAAATAAGCTTCCATTAAATTTTTTGTAAATATTGTATATATTTCATAAGTGTTTGCAATAATTAAACACAAATTTTTTAAATACGTCAAATTTTAAAATAAAATATATGTTGCCAGTTCTAAGCTTCGGTAAAGTGTGAAGAAAAAGATTTTTTACATTAAAAAAGAAAAGTAATGTTTATTTGAAAGTTAATAATATGTTGTTTAGGCTGTTTATAATAATATATTCGTTTATAAACATTAAATGTATTAGGTGCGAGCAGAAAAGGTCATATAAAATTTCCAAATACACTTTTATAGGGGTTATTTATTTACTGCAACAAACAAAACCTCGTAGCGCAAACTTCAAAAAAATTTTGCTTAATACTATCAAAAAACAGCTCTTCAAAAATTCAACCACTTATTCAGGAATATTCAAATTTTGAGAAAATAATTTTTAAAAAAATCCATGATGTTCCTAGCATGTTTTTTAACAATAAAAATTATTAAAGGTGGAAGAATTTATCAATTATCCGAATCAAAATCTCTCGAAAATAAATTTCTTGTGTAAGCACTAGATTTCGTTATGAAAATACAATATTTTTCATATGTATCGACAGCAAAGCCGTCCTAATACAGAAACCTGCTTTTTCTGAAAATTATTTTTTCGAAATTATTTAATAATTTCAAAATTATCAAAGAACACAGAAAAAATTGGTTAGCATGGTGGTATACGAGCCCACGACCTTTCTATTGCCGGTAGACTGCTCTGACCACTGAGCTACATGCACCCCAAGATTCTCCGAGTTCCCTTGATATACTATACCTCCCTGCATTATTTCATGATAATGTAGGGAGTTTCTTGAAGATGGTAAAGCCTTATTTATAATTCATAGCCAAATATAATTGAAGAAAGTGAATTTATCATTCGGTAGTATTAATATTAAAGGTGGAAGAATTTATCAATTATCCGAATCAAAATCTCTCGAAAATAAATTTCTTGAGTAAGCACTAGATTTCGTTATGAAAATACAATATTTTTCATATGTATCGACAGCAAAGCCGTCCTAATACAGAAACCTGCTTTTTCTGAATCCATGATGTTCCTAGCATGTTTTTTAACAATAAAAATTATTGTTTAAAGAAATTAATAAAAAATTAATTTTTTTAATTAATAAAATATTAATTTGTTTACCTTTTTTTAATATTAAATTAGTAACTAATACTTGCGTGCCCTTATTTATTTGCTGTTAAAAAATATTTTAACATCAAAGAGTTTCTAACAATACTGTAATGTTGAAATAATTGACATCACAATTTTCAATGGAATCTGTTTCGTATGACTTCGTAACTATTTTTAATTTTTTTTTATAAATGAAAAATTCTTATATTATATATCTTCATTAAAAATTGGGAATATTGTAATTAGATTTAAGTACACTATAACCGCATACAAATTATTCACACAAAGACCATTTAAACTATCTATCGTTGAAAAGTAACAAATTTACTAGTTGTTATCCTTAATTTTACCTAAATAGTAATTTGGATTTATTTTCTTTGTACCAATTGCTTTAAAAATCAAGAAAAGAAGCATAACATTAAAAGTATAGTGGATTTAGAGCATTGAACTCGTGTTAGCCAACCTGAGGAATTTGAAAGCTTGCGAAAAGCTTGCTAGGCAACAAAGAAGTTTAATGAACTGTGTGCAACAGTCTCCCCACTATTAACTTTTTAATGAAATTTCTGGGTGTGATCCATTACTTCGATCGATTTAACGATTGAGTCTGATTTTGTTCCTCCCGCAGTAAGGCTGCTTAATATATTGTTTCTACCAAAATAGGTAGAGTTTATATTTTGTATTTCCCGCAAAGTCGGAGGTTTATGTTTTATCCGTAAAAGAAGGGTCGATTTGTGAATTTAATAATTAAAGTGAATTTATACGACATATATTGTGAAGTGATATATTTATTATAAAAAAGTTGATTTAAATATTGAATTGAAGTTTTGTGAAAAAAGTGATTTGAGTAGTAATAAAATATTAAAGAAATAGTTTGAATTAAATAAAATAAATCAAAATAATTAAAGTCTTATTGATATTGAAAATATCAACCTCCGTCTAACGCGCTTTAAATCAATTGATTAAATAATATCTGCAACGAAATATTTAAATGCAGTGACCCTGTAGTTTGAATATTGTATGTTGATTAAAAGTTATTAATTTATTATTGTTGGAACAAATCAAATGAGATTCCTTATAAAGAAATTAGAGAAAAGAAGCGATAAGCAAATGTGTTGACAATAGTGTCATATTTCAAGTGATATAATTTGGATCATTTGAGGAAAAACACAGATGTCTAAAGGTAATAACAATATATAAAATATGTTATTTTTATTGGTGAAAAATTGTCAATTAATACTGCATTGTTATTTGAAAATTGATAATCTTATATTAATTATATTCCATTAGAAGTTCATTTTTTATAAATAATATTTACCACGATTTGTACACATAAATAATTAAAAGATAGTTTATATTCCCTTATTGTACAATTTTTCTATTAATTTTCAAGTTTTATGAATTAAATAAATTTACTTATATTTGTACTACTCATATAACTAAAGTGTCGCATTACTGTCTACAACTAAATACAACCTTTTCCTTTCTTTTCAATATAAAATACTGTCCAATCGGAGGTACTGAATTAATAGTATACTTAAAAGGGGGATCCTCTACTTTTTCAAAAATAATAATTTTTTGAAGAATTTAACGTTTATCTTGTAATGAATGAATAATAAGTTTTTTAATGTTGCTTCCTCATAAAGGAAGCCTTATAGTGATGTCGATTTCCGAATTTTTTAGAATCAATTATTTTTACAAATTTTCAAGTGTAGTATATATAATTCGTCGAGAGGAACAAATGTCCGGATGTATGTGTGTATGTATGTGTGTGTATGCATGTGGGAATTTTATGTGTGTGTGTGTTTGTGTCACCGATTCTTGTGGACAAATTTCCTCTTACACATCTCGATGGATTTTGATAAGATTTTGTAGGTGTATTACGGTCATGAATACCAAGAATCAGACAGAAGGATTTTCAAAAATATATTTTAAAAAAAATTTCAACATTTATTTAATTTTTGAAAAAATTAATTTTTGGATTTTTGGAAATAACTTTTTTCTATATTAAAATTTTTATTAATTTTTGTCAAAATTGCATTCCTGACATAAAAACGAATCGATTCATGTATATAAAGTATATATTTTATCAAAATTTATAAAATTAATAAATATTTTAATTTTTCATAAAAAATTAAAATTTTGTATTTTTTGACATTTTATCATAACACTTTAAAATAATTATTTTATAATAAAAAAATTGAATAATTAATATTTATTCAGGGTACTTTACCCGGTTTACTAATTATATTTAATAAACTATTATAATTATTTAACTTTTAAAATTATATATAATAATATATATTGAGGAAGCTAAATGGTCATGAAATGAACAACTTGTTTAATTTAACTTATCGGAAATTACTTTCAATACAGTTAAGTCTGAATTAGCTTAATATATAGATTTTCTTTAATAATATTATTCAGAATAATCGAATTCATACTTAACAGAATCAATAAATACAAAATTGTTTCGCCGCCGCCGCTGATTCAGTTTTTTTCTTTTCCGGCTCTTTCTTAAAGGGTCCGTCAAAACATATGTCAAAAAACTATTTACTAAAATAGTTTTGACCTACACGTCTGAAATTTACATAAATTCCCTCTGTCGTTAAAATAAGGTCTTTTTTAAGAACAATTTTGGCCTATATCCCTTTGACCCGATATTTGAGCTTGGGGGGGGGGTAAATAAGTAAAATCTTCCCCCTATTGAAATCGGTTCTAATAAATTCCATATATTATCACCAACATGAATAACAATTCCTGCAAATATGAACTCAAAATTTGCATTTTTGGGGGAGTTATGGAGGGGATAAGCAAAATCAAAAAACTTATTTTTCTCGTAAGCCACTGAATTGATTTTATTGAAATTGTAATAGATTATAAAGACAAGTAAGACGATTAAAAAAATTTTTTTTTAAATTTGTTTACAAACAAAACCAAAAATTTTTTTGTGTAATGTGTAAACTATTTGACCTAAAGAGCTCAAATTTAGTACAGATACGTTTTTTCACACGTAGATTACAGGAAAAATATAGAGAATGTGATTAGAAATGATGGCCATAGCGTTGTCAAGGAAATAACAAGATTTTTGGACAAAAATGCATAAAAATATAAGTGACCATTCCCCCCCCCCCTCCCCCTTAACTTCTAAACTATTCAACATGGAGGGCTAAAATTTGTCATACTGGTGTATTTTAACGCGAATTCTACAGGAAAAATATAGAGAACTTGCTATTTAATAATGGCCATAGCGCGTTGTCAAGGAAAAACTTAAAAATTTTTCTAATTTTTACATTTTTTGACCTAATGAGCTGAAAATTGGTATACTAGTGTATTGTAACAGTCTGACGACAAAAAATTTATTAAAAATTTTTTTTTTAAATTGAAAAAAAATTGTTTTTCATTTTATTCAAAAAAATTTATTTAAAATTTTTTTAGTTCAAACAAGTGGCATTAAATATTTTAAAGAAAAGTAAAATTTTAAAAGAATAAATGAAAGATTGTTTTCTCCCTTTAATTTTGTAACTAAAATTAAAAAAATTGGACATGTGCGAGTTTTTTTTAATTCTACCAATTATCGATAAATGCTGCAAGTATTGTTTGAATATTTGTGTACGAAACCCGCCATTGCAGAGCGAGTACAACTCCCACTTGTCCAATTTTTATTTTAATTAAAAATGTAGATGGCGAACTCGAAGTGCGCTGGTTGTAAAAAATTCTTAACTAGTGTAAAAAAATCTGCCCGCGCCCCGCGCGGACACATTCTCATCCGCGCTTCGCGCGGTGGGCTCGCAAGTTTCAGCGCGCCTCGGGGCGCGCGAATATCGGTCGTCGCGCTTCACGCCCCGTCTGTTGTTGCGCGCCTTGCGCGCAATTAGCTCGCGATGTGTTCTTCGACTGTTGTTCATTATATGAATTCTTATTCCTGTTTCAAATTAAATGTTTCAAAAAACATTTCTTTTTCTTAAAGTTACTACGACTTTAAGGATTACATTCTCATCACATGTTTTTGGTTATGATTGCGAGATTAAGTAGACTTAAATGTATATTTTTGGTGTCTATGAGTAAAATTGTGAAATTTCTCCTAACTCTTTTAGCAGAAACATGATTTCCTGAAGAAGTTATAATATTCTAAAAGTATTAGAATTTAGAAGAGACTAATAAATACACTTCTTATGAATTAAATTGCAATATGGGGGGAGGGTGTGAACACAAATAAATCAAATTATTGTTTACAAAATTGTTATTAACAATGTGTAGTTTTTAAATTAACAATTATACAAATATTTTTATTTAAAAGAATGAACAATTTCGTGTAATCAGTGTGTGTTTAATTAATTTACTGTGAAAGCATTTTAAGATATTGATTATTTTTATGATATAAAACAAATATGAAACAATTAATAACTAATATGCCGTATACAATAAAATAATAAAATATACAATGATTACAAAAAAATGTTCACACTTCTAAATAAAAACAATTGCAGCATTGTAAATTAAAAAAAACTTCGCAGGAGGAAGCAAATTTTTTAGATGAACATAAAAAGGAATTGATTTTTACGTTTAACAAAAATTATGAAAACACCAGAAGGAAGCAAATTTTTTTTGACGATCCTAATAAAGAGGAAGCAAAATGTCTATGAAATAAACATCTAGACTTAAATCTTGTTATACTCTAGAACACAGTAAACTGAAATTCAGGTGCTGTAGATATAAAACGTATTCATCAGTAACAGACTTGTCATTCCAAGGATACTACAAAGGCGAAAGAAACGAAACCAGAATATATATAAAATATTTTACATATACGTCTGCAATAAACATCGAACTTCTTTTACAGAAAAATATGACGATATTACAATATGCTAAAAAAAGTAAGTCTGTGGAACAAAAAACTATATAAACTAATAAAATAATGAATAATAACGGGGTCCGACCAGACCAAATGTATTAAAAATTCAATTTTGAAACTACCGTAGTTTGCGTAGTTTTCGACGAAAATGGCTGGCTAACGAACTCGATCTGTATTTTAACACTATTTTTGTGCATGCAAAGTTGCAAGTTGATGCAATAAGTTTTTCAAGAGTTATCGTGGCAACACCATTGTGTCTACAGACAGACACTTTTTCTAGACCATGTTTTTCGGACTCAGGGGACCCCAAAACGTCGAGATTTCATGAAATTAGCGAAAGTCAATTTTCGACCAAAACTAATACTTTCTCATGTGATGAGAATGTAAAAAGGAAAGAAGAAAATTATAAAAGACGCAGCAGAAGCTAAAACATATACTTTATCTTAAAATCAATTGATAATAATCGATCATGTTCTGTGTAATGTGTATCCAGTTTCAATTTATTCCGATAAAGTTAAAAATAAAAGTAATAATTATGAAATTGAAACAGAAGATTTATATGATGAAGACTCAACATTTGATTTTAAAGAAAAACCAGAAACAAGAATTCTTGAGACTGATGAACTTGTTGAAATTACAATGTCACGAACGGTAGCTACTCATAAATATTGATGTGTTTGTTCATCAACCGTCGATTTAACAGCAATTCCTAAAGAAATTCGAATTTCCGCATATATTAGAACAAAAATGTATATCCCATCTGGAAGTCGGTGTTGTAAAAAACATTTTATAACAAACACAATATATAAAGATGATCTCAATCTTTTACATATATATTCTAACAGATCAAGTCTTACAACAATGGAATTATCAAAATTAATTGAAAATCTTACATTGAAATGCGATTCTTTCTTGTTGAAGCATGAAGGTAACTTCACTATGTCAGAAGAGGAATTGAAAGTTTTTACAGGATTAAACTGGGAGAATTTGTTAAAAATTGTTGATATGTTAACTTCACTTGGTAACTCTCAATCTCGATCAGTAATGCAGGCACTTGTCATTTTCATATTTAAATTAAGATCAGGCAATTAAAATAAAATGATATCTTCAATTTTTCAACTCAATGACTAGCATAAAGTTTCAGATTACAATGGGTAACAAAAAAATTGGTAAGTTGATTTATTTGCAGTCGGGGGCTTCTCCTATCAAAACTACTGACCGAGGCGCTGAACCTGGACCCCATCTGGGGAAGACCTCTCAAATCCTTCGCGCGATAAACATTTATAAATCCTTGGTAGATAGTATATCGGTGGCATTTTTTTGTGACAAAATTTAAGTGTCATTACGAACAATTATGCAATCATTATTATTGGGGATGTAACATTGCTGAGTGATACTAGTAATCATGAAATGAATTTAAAATATGGCCGCCGTGGGTTTGCAATATAGTCCATTATGTCAGTGTCAACATTTTTTTAAAAACAGTAAATTATATTTAATATTAAAAATAAAACTTTGTTTTAAAAGTAGACGTTTGTTTTGAATATGTACACCCATTTCGGCTATATTTGTTTTTAAATACTAGCGCTTTTATTGCTGCTGTGGTAATTTTCTTTACCAGTGAAATAGTTTACGATACTCTTTCTTGAAGGAAGACATCTTAGAATAACAACGTTATAAAAAGCGACACTCATCTTCAGCGAGTGCAACAGGAAACACTAGTTGGAGCTAAGTGCCCTTCTATAAAATCCACCTTCTCAAACTTACATCGTAAAGTACTATTTTCTTCTTTAAGAATTTACTGTGAATATTATTTAGATAAATATCCATAAAGAATAAGTATTAATAAGGCTTTATTTTAAGCCACATTGAAATTACCCTTGTTTAATGAGTGTAAAGCGAACCAGACATAATCTGACCAGTATTTTGAAAATTTTACCTGATTTTCGTTAAAAAGTAAAAAAAACTTATGTATTTTGCGAATGCTTTAAGTTGAATTTTTTCCATAATACTAGACACATTCAAAAAAGGTTTTAAAAGACTATCAAACATGCTAAACAGATAAGATTTTTCATAATTTGGACTTGATTTTATAGTTATTCAAAAACGGACTTCTTAACACTTATCCGTTTTTAATTTGTAAAGAGACGTTGTTTAAGGTTAAACTTATCTTATTACTATTTTTCGACTTTTTAAATTTAAACCAAAAATTTGCATTCAGCAACCCCCAAAATATACCATACGATAATTGTCATTTTATAAAAACAAAAATTTTAGTTTCAGAAATGTTACTGATATTATTTTTCATTGCTTTTTCTGAATTCCTGATTGATGGATACAATGCTGAGAAGAACGATTTTTATTCTAGTATGGTAATAACTTTGAAGTATTCTTCCGTTCATATGATTTGTAAAGTAAACAAAAAGAAAATATATAATTAAAAAACTGAGTGCAGTGTTAAAACGCTACAAAGTAATTGAAATTTTAGCAATAAGTAATAAGTTTCTTAGAAGTGTACTTCCAGAAATTTTTCCACGTGGGTTTGTCCAACTTTTGGCTGACCAACAATTTTTACCGGGGAAAAATAATGCAAAATTAAATATAAATGCAAAACTTATATTTGACAAATTCCATGTGAAGTAATCAAGGTGTTTTATAGTACAATGCTTATTTTAGGGTCGCTGATAACGATTCTGAAGTCAGATTTTCAAAATAAATAATTTTTAATACAACAGGGTCCTCAAAAATTTTTAAACGTTTTGGATCCGCCATTTTGAATTTTTCAAAACTAACACCGTAATCGTAATCAGCGACCCCCTAAACCTCTTATTATCTAGTTTCATAAAAATTTATTCACAAGAAGGTCTTACACATTTCGGAACCATTTTGTTATATTTTAGCTACACACTGAAGGGGTTAATCATTTAACGTTTTAATCATAACGAAAGACATAACACACTGTGATTTCGAATTGTAATTTATTTTATTTTAAATTAAATATTATGTCTGGATTTATATTTTTTAAGTTGAATTTTATTTATTCTTGTTTTTAAAACGACCATCCTTTTACAGTCTCAGAAATGGGATAGAAATCAGTCTTTTCTTTTAAATTCTAATGTTGGGAAAGAAAACTGACCCTACGCGTCTCTCATCAAGGCGTTGGTTGTTGTTGGAAAATGAAGCATTGTTGGAAAAATTGGCTATCGCAAATAAGAAAATCTTACAAATGAGATCCGCTACGGCAAGGAAGAAAGTAGAAGAAAAGTATCACCAAGCAAGGCAAGAAGCTCTTCGACAGTGGGAAGCCATTAGCAGATAACTTAGTGATGAATGTTGTGCGAGACTCGATCGACAAATTCTTGAAAAAATCGAGAAAATCGTGAAATAACAATGAAAACAATTAAATCACAATTGAATTTTATAAAAAAATAACATCTACTTGCTCGACATTCATTACTAAGACAACTTGAAAAGGTGAAGCAATAATTGCAAAGGTTAGAGAGAGAGGCCCTTTCAAATGATAGCATTCGACACACAACTTGGTCATTCACGACGCAGATCGGATGGGTAACAATCACGAGGGACCTCGTCAAATTTAAGTGGAAACCAGCGAGAAAATATCTCAATGATAATGAAACTTCTTTTTAATTTCTCGGGAGGAGAAAAAATTCTCGATGAGTGGGAGAGAGAAATAAGGCTACTCTCACCTGGTTCCACTCTTTACCCGAATATATTAAGCTGCCAATAGAGGTGTTATTCATATCCATGAGAAGAATGTTTTACAAAAGAGACCAAACAAGACTCTCTTCAGAAAAAAAATTCGAAGAAAGAATCTGGCAACGGGGAGAATCTTTTAATGAATATGTCTACGATAAAGTCATATTGGCTAATAGAGTACCAATAGATGAGGAGGAGAGAGTGGTCTACATCAAAGGTATTCCTGATATTTCGTTCAGGGATCAAGCAAAGATTCACCAGTTTCAAAAGATCGATGAATTAATGTCAAAATTCAAAACAGTATGCCTATACGCTAGGAATATTAGCAAACAGTCAACTTCGAAGGTAGCGAAAGCGGCGGAAATCCCAACAACTGTGAAAAGTAAAAAGGTGACGGATGGCAGAAGGGAACAACAGGATATTATAAAGTGTTATAACTGTGGCAAGACTGGTCACATTACTCCTAATTGTAGTCAACCAGGACAATTTTCTTGATAATTTCTGATTGGTAGTGTAAACAATCGTCAAAGTTTGGAAAACGTGGTTTTTCGATGACCGACCCTTCGGGTTACATTTTAGAGGAAAAAGTTGTTATTGAAAGTTGTAGAGCTTGGAAATAGCTGTCAAATGACTGGTCGTACGTTAAAAAAGGATAATTAGTTTAGTTGCAAATGAATTTAAACCATTATAAATAGCACTTTTTTAATTGTTTAATAACTTTGTTTATAATTATCGAATTTGTTTATAATTCACCAGGAATATTCTTCTTGCAAAGCTGAATAAATCCCAAAAAATGTAACTCGATCGGACAAATAGTTTATGCATAATTCCATTTGTTAACTAAAAGCATGTAATTTTGCAACGGAATTTCTACACTTTTGGACCTGCGAATTTCTTTTTTTTAAAGTAAACTTGAGGAGCCAAACTTTCACCTCACTTAAATGGAAATTCGATATTTTTTATTTAAATGCATAATAATGGACGTTAAAAAGGGTACGTTTTTTTGTCATAAACAAATGGAATAACTCAGCAATTTTTTACTTTATCGATTTGGTCTAAACGGCATTAAATTTCATTTGTTTTTACAAATCTTTTCAAAAAAAATCCGACCTAGCTTGAAGGGTGGGAGTGTTAGTTTTTTTATTTCAAAATATCCCTGATTAGTTAATTATTAATGTTTTACATGAAATTTGCACCACCTACAGTTTAATACATGAATTTTATGTTAGAAAAGTGATCGTTACTCCCTGAAGAGGAAATCCGTGGATTTCGAAACGTTGGAGTAACATTAAAGAATCTTTGTCTGAATCTTTTCGTTTTTATTTTATTATTGATCGTTACATTTTATGCTTTAATTTTTCATTTATGTGAAGTGAAAATACATACATAGTTTTTTCAACCCTTGGACGGCGGAGTGAGGGAACTCAGTGGCGTGTGGTTCTCGACGCCATAACTGAATTCAACCGTTCAAATGTACAAAATGGTTATATTTTCGTTAATTACACAAGCCTGCAAAAAATAAAAATTGCCGTTGTCAGAGGTCGAGAAGTGATTTCCCGCAGTAATTGGTGGGATGAATCTGAATCTGGCAATGAAAATTTCCCATTACGCCATAATTTTGAAAAAAAGTGGGGTTAAATTTCCAAAAATCATGATTTTCGCTGTTTTTAAAAATGTCTACCGGATCAATCCGACGTGCTAGAGACTTGTCATAAGAGTCAAATTAAAGCCTGAACCCTGTACTGTAAGAAAATAAAGCGATATTGCTGACAACAAAGTAAATTAGGCTTAAAAAAGGATTTTTTTAACAGTTGTCAAGCATAAAATTTGACCGACACTGTCCGTAAATTAAATTATTTTGAAAAATGATTGGATTCGATTAAAATTTGTTGCTGAGGGGCTTTTGGGGTCGCCGATTACAAATATGTTGTCAGATTTTAAAAATTAAAAATGTCGGATCCAATATGACGGACTTATTTTTCAAAATTGATCAAATTCACTTGAAACTTGTTATTCAGGGGTTTTTGGGGTCGTTGATTATGAATCGAACTACAGATTTTTTATTTTTACATCATATTTGTAATCAACGACCCCGAAAACTCCAAAATAATAAATTCTAAGCGAATCCAATCATTTTTTAAAACAGTTGTATTCACGGACTGTGAGAGTCAATTTTTTATGCTTGCCAACTGTTTGTTGTCAGTAATATCGTTTTATTTTCTTAAAGTACAGGGTTCAGGCTTTAATTTGACTTATATGACAAGTAACTAGCACGTCGGATTTACCCGGTAGAAATTTTTGAAAACAGCGAAAAACATGATTTTTGGAAATTTTCCACCACTTTTCTCAAAATCATGACATGATGGGAGGTTTTCGATGCCAGATTTGGATTCAGCGCACCAAATACTGCGGGAAAGGACTTCTCGATATCAGACAACGGCAATTTTTATGTTTTTTGCAGGCTTTGTTATTTACCGATTTTAATTTTTTTAATTTGATTTTTTTATGCTGAATCCGAAAATGATTTTATATTTTTTCAAAATACAATATTTTTGGTAATAATAAAAAACAAATTTTCAACAACAAATGATTATTGTTGTTTATTATATTTAACAAAAAATTATTTTTGTACATATTATTCCATTGAGTTTTCTGAGAATTATCTTTATGAAAATGGTGAACTGGTGATATTGAATTTGGTAACTACGCCTTGCATAGCTAAAAAAATTAGAAAACAACCAAGTTTTATTTAAAACAAAATGTGCACTTTCACATGGTGCTGTTAATGCATTCTTTGTAAGGTCTGCCCATGAGCAGAGAGCAGCAGAGTCTCATGTCGCGAAAAATTAAAGTGTTTGACTATATCAACCACACGGACGATGAAGAAGTTTTTACCCTTTCTCTTGTAATTTCAAGGAGAAAAGGGAAAATTTTCCCCTTCCACATAGTGAAGGTCCAATCGCTGATATCAGACTTCTTCATCGTCAGTGCGGTTGATATACTCAAACAGTTTATTTTTCAAGACGTGACGAAAATGCTATTTTACAGGTGATTTTAATTTATTATTTTATTAATTACTTTTGATTGCTCATAGTAAAAAATTAGTTCATTGGAAACTTTGACACTTTAATTTACCATTTTTGTAAAGAATGTGTAAAAATGTTAATTTTTGTAAGAAAAAAGGCTGTTTGGAAAATGAAATTTCAGTGCTCGGTTTGTTTACATTTTGGTTTTTTTACATTTCACAACTTGGAATTGCCCTTAGAGAGTATCTGAATATTGCCGAAAATCTTTTTGATAGAAATCTAAGATAAGTTGAATTTCTAGTAAATTAATATTCGAACATATACAACTTAAAGATCTAGTGTTTCTATTTAACCCTAAATTTTAGCAAAGTTGCAAAATTTAGTTTTAAATAGAAACAG
Source organism: Leptopilina myrica (nomen nudum) (assembly GCA_032872475.1). Lineage (NCBI taxonomy): Eukaryota > Metazoa > Arthropoda > Insecta > Hymenoptera > Figitidae > Leptopilina > Leptopilina myrica (nomen nudum). The sequence continues at coordinate 31,065,991 of CM065464.1, forward strand.
CTGATGATTGCGATTCAATGATATCCATACATTCTAATACCCCATAAAATTCTTCCACGGAAGTGAAATAATAACTTAATACACAAGAAAACGAGAAGTAGTCCGATTTATATGAAAAAACCCAGATGGCTAGAAATAGGAGGTAAAACTTCAGTAGTGGGAGTATGGCAATGCTGAGTCGCTTAGCTAGATTATGGTCAGGTGTTTTCTTTGAAAAAAATCTCCGCCGCAATAGACCACAATATGAAAAAATTGTCATTAGTTTTTAGTGTTACCTTACACAGCACGTTTTCGGCATTTTATAACTTTTTTAATAATACTAAATAAATGCACTTAATTTACTAATCACTTGAATAATTATTTTTATGTATTTGTTTTAAAAATAGTAACTTGATTTCTTGGCGAAATAAAGAAATCGGATTTAAATCAAGTTTGATTTGAATTCGATTGAATTTCATTAGAGGCAGAATTTTGCTAGTAATTGATAAAATTTGATGGAATAAAGCATTGCATATGAAATTGGGTTAATATTTTAGTTGATTTGTGTAAGAATTGAGTTGAATTAATCGTTAATTAAAGTGTTATTAGTGTGTAAAGTGAAGTACTTACCTGTCAGTATTAGTTCTTTTTAAATAGCATATTTGGTGAATAAAGAAAAGAAAAAAAAACTTATTTAATTTGACAAAAGTAACAATTAAAGCATTTATTTCTTATATATTTAAGGCAAGTTGATATTTAGTTATTGAATTGAATAAATAATATTTTAAGTTGGAGATTTCAGTTGTAACGTGAGACTTATGTGTGTATGTGTTTGTAAAGGGATATTGTAATATACTACTGATATATTGCCGCGCATTTGTCACGATACATAGTGGGACTGGAATTTGTCCAGGCGGAAAAGTCGGACGAATGCCGGATCATCCAACCGTCATGCTGATTCTACACTTTCCAGTCGTTCCACTTTTCCGTGGCGCTTCGTGTAAGACAGAAAAAGAAAGATATAGTCTCTGTCTTTTTCTCTCTCACGCAAAGCTCCACGAAAAAGCGGAGCGACAGGAAAATGTGGAATCAGCATTTCAGTCGGCAGGATCCGCGCCGGTTGAATCAGAGAGTCAATACCGATACAGGCACTCTGTATCGATTCGGGTGGAAAACCCATTCCACATGTGAGCCAAACGGACGCACGACACGATTCACGTGCCCCCTCTTCAATACTAACTTCTTCTACGTGAGGAGGGGAAAGCATTTAGTAGATGCAAGAAGACTAGAGACAAGAGAAGTAAGTTAGTCTTATTCCTACAAAAAAGGGTAAGTGACAATATGAGGGCAATGTAGGTGTCGTACTTGGCAAGTAGATGGTGCGTAGCCGAAAATTGGGTTTCTGCACATATTCATTCCTTCATTGCTCTCAATTTCAACTTTATCCCCACCATTTCAGTTACTTCTGTGTCTAGTTTGCTTAACTATAATCCATACTTGCGCAGTAAACCATTTTTGGTTATTGCACCAACTACCCAGTCAAAAAAGTTCTATAGAATGATTCTATAGAGCATTCTATAGAGTATTCTATAGCGAATTCTATAGAATATTCTATAGAAATTTCGTAGAATTTATGTAAAAATATATTTTTTCATTTCTACATGAATTCTATAAAATATTTCTAGTCAAAGTCTATAGAATTCGTGCAGATATTTACAAAAAATATTTCTTTTTACAAATTCTATAAAATATTCTATAGAATACTCTATAGAATTCGCTATAGAATTCTCTATAGAATGCTCTATAGAGTCATTCTATAGAATGACTCTATAGAACTTTTTTGACTGGGTACTTGCATATAACATTGCCCTCACATTCTACGTTACCCCCACCACTTGAGTTACTCCTCCTTTCTCTAGTCTTCTTGGGTAGATGGAGCAGAGGGAGCACGCACGTCGTGTTGATCATATACACAGAAAAAAGAATAGCACAAGAGATGCTCCAAACAGTAGGACAAGTCGTGTGCTTTAATTCAGCGCGTCTGGTGTGCCTTTTTAGAACAACGGATAAACTTTTTCGGCGCAGACGCTGTGCTTATAAAATATAAAGGCTGCAAAGCACAGCGCCTGTAACGAACTAAGAATGTCTGCTGTTCCAAAAAGGCACACCAGACGCGCTGAATTAAAGTATACGACTTGTCCTACTGTTCGGAGCATCTCGCCTGGTAAACGGAGCGGTGCAGGTATTCTACTGGAACATGACTATGTCGTCGGCTTGGAGGAAAACTGTACCATTTCAAGAATTCGTTATAAAGTATACCATTTCAGAAGTTTGTTATAAAACATACCATTTCGTTAAAACCGTATAAACTATACCATCTCGGAAGAAATTTATAAAACATACCATTTCGTGAAAGATTATTTTTTGTTCTTATTTTAAGTTAGCAATATTGTTGCTAGATATAGAAAATATGGCTATACATTTTTTTATCACAAAACTTGCCGAAAACTTTTTAAATATATAATATATGGGCAATTCTCTGGAACCGGACGATTTAACGTTATAAATATAAAAATTTTTAAATCGATGGCACAACAAAAAATTATATATTAATTTTTTCAAAATCTTATGAGAAAATAATAAATTCTTGCGTGATTCATTTTCTTCAAGTGCTGAAAGAGTTATAAGCAAACAAAGGACAACAAAATTTTATTATATACAATTAATTTTTTAAATCGAATTTTATTATTTATTTACAATAACAATAAATTAAAAAAATAAATATGAGTCATTTTCACATGTATTTTTATGCTTTCAGTTTTTAATGTGTTTTACTCTCTTACTTCTACGTTTAATCGTATTTTCGAATTTCTCTGATTGTTCTGAATTTTTTCTTTTAGTTTTATTTTCTGTTTTCTTCCTAGTAGAAGTATCAGTTTTTCATTTATTGGATGTTGTAACGTGGCGTTACGAATTCTCCCGCGTCTGCTGCGAATTGGGCGATTGAACCCGGAAACGGCCGAAGCCCCTCGAGGGTGTCAGTCGCCAAATTCGCGAACAGACGCGACACTTGTTGTTTTACTTCGTTCCGCTCAACGGTGTTTTTCGTGTTGTGTCCTTTCGCTACCTCCAACCTGAATTAATTGTGATTTCTTTCTCACCATCGATTCGTGTGAATCAACGACCGGGCCGATTGAGTAAGTGGAATAAACCAGTTTTATATTAATTTACCTCTTATTTACTTTCATTTCCCCTCCCCCCAAGTTTCCTAAATTATAATCGAATATACGGACAACGATTATAAATTGGCGCCCAAACGAGAAAATCCACTTTCACTTTCCCTTCTGTACAGAAAATTTCTAAAGAAAACTCCCAGAAAATCAAACTTTCTTTTCTGTTTCATTTTTTAATTGTGAAAATTGATAGAAAATTAAGAGAAAAAATTCCACCTATCACCTCGTGGCCACCTGACCTCAAAACCAGATCTTTTCTTTTCCTGTTTCCTATATTGATTATTGTGTTTTGTGCATGAGAATTATTGATTTTTAATTATTGTCGAATATTGTAAAATTGTAATTTTTGACAAATGTGACAAATTTTCTGTGTGACAGACGCAGACATTGACAGAAACTGTGTAAGAATAAGTGCGCGAAAAAAGCCGGTAAAATTAATTGAGAAATCGTGGAAAATTTAATCGAAAATTTAGAAAATAAAACTTAGGAAAAAAGGCGACGCTTATACCGGATGACTCAAAAGTTCGGTATACAGATAAAACTTAGAATATAGAGACACAGTGACCAACTTAGACCGGGTGACACATTTGAAAAGTCGTTTGATAGAAAATAGATTCAAATAGTGATAACAATTAATAAATAAATTTAATTTCAATTATTAATAAAAATTAATTGTTAAAAATAGGTGGAAAAATTTTCTTTTATTTTTTCTTTCGGTTTTTGATGCGAACCAGTTAGAAAGAAAAATTAAAATTTTTTTTAAATTATACCGGGTGTGTCAAAAGTGTCAATTTATTTATTTTTATTTTACTCAAATTTTTTGAAAAAGAACGCGTAATTAATTTTTATTTTCGGAAAAATGCATAAATAGAAATAATAAATCTCGGAAAATTGTTGAAAATAGTCTGAACATTTTTGATTTAGCAATAGAAATTTTTTCTCACAAAAGAGTTCATGACGTTGAACAATAATTAGGAGAAAATTTTTTCTTTTTTCGTAATTTGAAGTCTGTAGAATGGATTAAATAACGATTTAAATTTTATTCTAATTTTTCAAAATTAAGTCATAAATGAAGTCGAGACGCGTTTTACGATCGGATACAAGAAAAATTCGGGAAAATAAAGAAACAGAAAATATGTCGGGAAGCGAAACGGAAACGGCGAGCGAAACAGAATCCCCCCACCAAAATGTTGCACAAGGAAAGTCGCAAATTTTGGAAGCCAAAATTGAAAAGCAGAATGCGATGATTCGTACGATCATTGACTTCATGCCCCCTGAAAGATTGCAATTTTTAGATTTCAATAAATCGTTGCCCCTCCCTAACGAAGCGATACAAGTCACAACAAACACATCTCTGCCATTGCCCGGACAGAGAGACCAAGTATAGCCCCCCAAACCAGATTCAATACTACAACAATACTTAAGAATGCTTAAGAAAATGGTTGTAGAGGTTGAAAAAGATTCGGAAAATGTCACAGAAAATTTGTTAGGAAAATTATCGGAAAATGTGACGGAAAATCTTCCAGGAAAATCAAAAGACGGAACTTTTGAAATTAATTCGTATTTAGGGACAAATAATCAAATGATTAAAAGTAGATACGAATTAACAGCATACGATGAAATGCTGCAAAATGAAAGGGAAAAATTGCGTGAAAAACAAAAACAATTAGAACTCGAACATAGGAAATTAGTGCAGGAAAAATACAAACCTTTAGCACACAGTTCGATAAAGAAAAATAACAAAAATAACAGTGATTCAGAAGATAATATTCGAGCGAAATTAGATAAATATTTTTATCAAGATAAACGCGAAATTAGGGGGAAAAGACTTTATTTTAGGAAAAATGGCTGCAAAAATCCAGAATTTAATTATGAATGGCCGAACAATAGTGAAATAGGAATCGGCTACGAACCCAAAAAATTAGGAACCATCCCAAAAGAAAAAAAATATTATTTTTCATCGAGAAATAAAAGAAAAATCAACTGAGTCAGATCAATTTAAAAATGTGATATCTATACGCGATAAAGAATTAGATCAACTTAGAGTAGAAATGGACCGAATGAAAATTGCGATGGAAAACTTAACGAAAAATAAGACCAGAATTTCGAAGAAAATTTTACGGAAAGTACGAAAATTGAAAGTTCAAATTCCCAAGTCGACAACAATCGACATTTTGAAATTTTTAATAACCATTTTCCTTTTGGCATGTTACAAACACCTTTTCAAATCATGTCAAATTGGCCAGTTAAATTTCATAATAACAAAACGGACAACCCAGTACAATTTTTAGAAGAATTGTTCAGATTTATGCGAGGTTATGAAATCCCGGAAAATCGCGTATTATAAAATATTGACGCAGTATTAGCAGACGAAGCCCTTGAATGGTGTAGGACGGTTAGAAGAAATTGTTTTTCTTTACAAGATTTTCGTAAAGAATTTGAAAGAACATTTTTAGACAAAAAATTCTATGAGAAAATTAACACGAAAATAAAATATTGTAATCAGAAAAAGGGAGAAGAAATTTAAACTTTTCTGATTAGAATACGATAATTATTCGGAAAACTATACCCGCGAAATGGTTTGCACTAGGAGCTACATCGCGCTTATGAAAATATGCGAATAGAATATAAAATGTATATACAGAGAAACGATTTTAAAACGTTTGAAGAACTAGAAAGTTTAGGCAAAGAATTTGAGATCGAGAGAAACAAATAAAAAATTCGTGGACAATATCTAAAAATTACAACAGTTAAAAAAGAAAACTCCTTTAATGAAAAATCTAAATCGAATACAAACCAGGGAAATAGTGGAAATTTTAGAAAATTTGGTGGAAATTCGCGACTTCCATCAAAGTTTTCAGGAAATTCTTATCAGAAAAATTGTCGAAAATATTATTGACAATAATAACGATCAGAAAATGATAGAAGCACCTTCTGGTGAAAATAACAATCTAAGTAATAGTCTTCAAGTGGCAGTACCAAACCGTTCTTCGGCAGGTAATGGTAATACTATCAAGACAAACCAAGGTGAAAAAAGTCACCAGAAAAATTTTTCAAATTCACCGAAAAAATGTTACGGTTGCTGAAAAGTAGGTCACATTCGTAGAGATTGTAGGTCGGAAAATCAGGGAAACGAGTAGAGAGGGTACGGAAAAATCCAGTATCCCCAAAAAACATAGAATTACCAGAAAGTTGCGAAACAATGTCGAAAGATTTACGATTTTTCACGAACATAAAATCCCAGGATACAATTTTCGAAACGCTAAGCGACACAGGCGCTACGAGTTAATTTTTTGGTCATAAAAATTGGGTATATTTACAATTATACGGTGTAAAGTTAGAACCAGTAAAAAAAACTCGTGACAGCAGCCAACGACGAAAGTCTTCAAATAATAGGAAAAGTTACGATACAATGAAAGATTTACCTAACGTACGATACAAAATCGGAAATAAATCAGTCACAAAAATAGAAAAGACGAACAGAAACGAACCCACAATACGTGATATAGGATCGCAAACTGGATGGTCGAGTACACAACGAATTAACCCGAAAATGGTTAACGCGCAAAAACCCGAGAAAAGTTTTGAACCGAAATTAATAAATGAAAAAGAAAGTTCGAAAAAACGCGAAGAAAATTCAGAAAAATTCGATACAGAAAGTAGTAGGAAAAATACGAAAATTTTTCCAAAGGTCGACCCGAAAAACGATAAAAAAATTCCAGAAATTATACCAAGACAATTCTTACAACAGTCGAAAATTCCTATCCAACCCCCAATCCCAAAACCCCGGAAAATTCCTCCAAAATTAATGGATATTTCCGTATCAAACACATTTGATAATTTAGAATTGGACCCTAGTCTTGACGAGACAGACGAACCATATGTTTTTCCAATCGACAACCCACGTAAGAAAAATTAGTATAAAACAGTGGAATTGAATAGGAAAATTAACGAACGCAAAAAATGTTCAGAAAATTGGCGAAAACATGCAAATTCGCAAAAAGTGGGAAAAGAAAATAAATCGGAAAATGTAAAAACCGAAAATTTAGGACTGAAAAATTTTATGACAACCGGAAATAAATTTTGTAAACCGTTACATACGAAATGGATTAATTTCAAAAACAACGCGATAATGAACAACAATATTCAGGAAAAAATATTGCGAGAATCAAGTTGTTTAGAGGATACAGAATTTTGTTCAGGACTAGTCGAATTGTCCGAGGAAGAACAAGAATTCTTAAACAAATTTTTAAAATTGAGATTACCGCCCCCCGAGGAAATTTTGAAAGCTACTCATTTAACAGAACACGTCATTGACACGCAGGGTACAGCTCCGATAAAACAAAGATATTACTATGTTTCGCCGAAAATTAAAGAGGAAATTATTAAAGAAATTAAAAGAATGTTACGCGACGGTATCATCGAGCCGAGTAATAGCAATTGGTCGAACCCAATTGTTATGATCAAGAAAGCTAACGGGACATATAAGTTATGCCTTGACTTCAGAAAAGTCAAAGCAGTGACGAAAAAAGACCTATATCCGGTTCCGTTAATGTCCGAAATTTTGGATATGCTCAGAGCCGCGAAATGGCTTTCGTAGTTCCTGGTTTTGGAATGTTCCAATACAAACGAATGCCGTTTGGACTTTGCAATGCTTCCGCAACGTTCCAGCGGTTAATGGACAAAATTATTACGCCTGACCTTAAACCGAAAGTTTTCTGTTATCTCGACGACATAATTATAGTTTCTCAGACGTTCGACGAACACATGAAATATCTGGAAATAGTATTAGAAAAATTAAAAGAAGCAGATAAACAGTTAATTTCGAAAAAAGTGAATTCGGTTGTGCGGAGGTAAAATACCTAGGTTTCCTGGTTAACGAAAAAGGGCTGCAAATCGACGACGATAAAATTAAACCAATTCGAGAATTTCCTACTCCCAAAACTATTAAACAGCTCCAAAGTTTCATAGGTATGGTGAGCTGGTACAGCCGGTTATTCCTCATTTCGCAGAAATCATAGAACCATTACAAAGACTGCTAAGAAAAAATATAAAATGGACTTGGAATGAAAATCAGGAAGAAGCAAAATTAAAACTGATCGAGTTGTTGAAGACAGCTCCGATCTTGAACCCCCCTGATTTCCAACATCCTTTCATTTTAGAAACTGACGCAAGCGACACAGGTCTAGGCACAGTTTTGACACAAGACATTGACGGAAAAAATGTTGTAGTGGCATATGGTAGTAAAAGTTTGAGCGAAACCGAGAGAAATTATTCGACAACGGAAAAAGAATGTCTTGTCGTAAAAACGCTTATAGGGAAATTTCGACAATATCTAGAAGGTAGTCATTTTAAGGACTGATCACATTGCCTTAAAATGGTTCCACAATTTGAAAAACCCCACAGGACGCTTGGGAAGATAAGCGTTAGAACTTTCAGAACATGATTTTGAAATAATTTATAGAAAAGGTTCAGCGAATGTAGTTCCGGACGCATTGTCGAGAGTATTCGAGGAAAAAAAAGGAAATTCCGAAATGCTAGGAATCGAATTAAGCGAAAATCAAACAGAACATACGTGGTATAAAACGAAAATGAGATTAGTAAAATCAAAAGAAAACGAATAAATAAATAAAATAACAAAAGTTACCTAACTCTTCTCTTTCTTTTTAAAATAAATAAATATAACAATAAAAATAGTAACAAATAAATAAAAATATATAAAACGACAACCAACAGAACATAAAAGACAAAACAAGAAAAAACAAGTAAAAATAAAATAACAAAAAACGGCAAAGAACTAAATTAATTTGACTATTGCTTTAAAAAAAAATTTTTTAAGGTAGAGAAAATTCTTTTTTGGAAAATGTTACAGGAAAACAATGGAAAATAATGAAATTTGGCTATGCAGATTTTGTAGGAGAAAATTATGGAAATCCCACTACATCCTACACAACGAATTCTGCGAGAAAATAAACCTGAAGGCGAGAGCATGTTATTGTGAACCATCAACCAACGGGATAAAATACGTACGAGCCAACTGGAACAAACGACAAGAGGAACTTAAGGAATTTTTAGAGAATAGCCTAGCGGAAAATTCAGGAAAATTAGCGGAAAATAATAAAAAAGACAACACGGAATGTATAATCTTCGATACTGATTACGAGGAATTGTCGGAAAATTAAGGCCAACGCAGAATAGAATCTTTAACCGGAACCACAATCGTAACCGTAAGAATGAGTTAAAGAAGGTTAGGTATATTGTTTATCCTTTTTTAACTCATTCTTGCGGTTACGCTTACGATTGCGGTTCCGGTTAAAGATTCTATTCTGCGTTAGCCTTTAAGTAAAAGTTGTGTCTTAAGGGGTTACACTTCGTTCCGTTTAGGGAAAGGGGGGTGTAACGTGGCGTTACGAATTCTCCCGCGTCTGCTGCGAATTGGGCGATTGAACCCGGAAACGGCCGAAGCCCCTCGAGGGTGTCAGTCGCCAAATTCGCGGACAGACGCGACACTTGTTGTTTAACTTCGTTCCCCTCAACGGTGTTTTTCGTGCTGTGTCCTTTCGCTACCGCCAACCTAAATTAATTGTGATTTCTTTCTCACCATCGATTCGTGTAAATCAACGACCGGGCCGATTGAGTAAGTGGAATAAACCAGTTTTATATTAATTTACCTCTTTGTTTACTTTCATTTCCCTTTCCCCCAAGTTTCCTAAATTATAATCGAAGATACGGGCAACGATTATAATGTTTTAATTGATCTTTTTTTTTGTTCCGTCAGTAGAAGAATTGTTTTTTAGTTTCTTTAAGAGTCCATTTATTAGGATGTAAAGAAAAATGACTGCACGAAGAAAGGCTATTAAAAATGAAATAAGAGCAACTTAAATAATTCAAGTGAAGCAGTTTACTATTTTCTTGTGACCAGATAAGTTGAAAAATTTTCGTTGTATTAGAAACCGGCTTAATTTGGGAATTTAAATTCGAATCAATTTTTGCAATATCTGTTTCGAGGATTAAAAAGGCTCGAATCTTTTGAGAAGAGGAGTTTACTAAATCTATTATGGATTCAGTACTTATGATATCTTTTCCTTGTGAAACTGCCCTGTCGCATAATCCCTTAACTGTACCCCCTATTCCGTCTGCTGCGCTCTTTCCATGACCGGGTGAAGTAAAATTCCAAGACCCATATTTTAATTTCAGTTCTTCGCAATGGTGAAAAAATAAATAAAATTTTGCTTTATTTTTATATTGCGTGCAGGGACCATCACTTTTAAAATGAATTGCAGAAAAATGTGGTACAGTGTCTCCAATAAATTTTAATATTGGTTGTAAATGGGCCCAGATCGATGATGCGTCATGACGAAGACACTCTGAAATTGTACAAAAAGAAGTGCACACTACTTTTCCTGATGATTTTTCTTTGTAATAAAAAGCCCCAGTGTGCAGGGAAATTTGCTTCTTCGATGCGCCAAAACGAGCACTTTGAATTTCACTGTCATATTTGTAAATATAGTTTTGAGAAAAATCAATTATAATGTATATCTCATTTTCTTTTAAATCCGCTCGAATATTTTCAATCGCTTTGAATTGATGACTTGTAAGACGTACGTGTTGTAAGAATTTCGGAATCGATGCATTAGTTTCATTCACCAAATCAGTTACGTTACAATCAATTTTCGTTTTAGATGTTATTTTAACATTATAAGTTAATCCTTTTGCTCCTATTCTACTAATGTTCTCTGTTTGCCATTTGAAGTACCAGGTAGGATCAGTATTGTTATCACATTTAATATCTTTTAATTTACATTTTTCGCATTCTCCACAAAAGCAACTTTTGCTCTCGATATCGCAAACAAGTGAGTTTAAAAATAATTGCGAGGATTGACTCGAAAGAAAACCAGATGAATGCAATCTTTGAATTAATAAATTCATATTCGTATGGATTTTGCACAAGCAAGTGTCCCGACCAGTAATTTTTCGAGCAACAACTCAAAATGGTTTAGCCCTGTAAAATGACGCTTTAGACATTTGACAATTTTCTTGTGAGGAGAATTTGTCCAACAGATTTTCCATTGTATCCAATAAGAATCTTTTTCGTTTAGTCACTTTACATCTTGTAATAGTATTCTTTATAACTTAATATTTTAAAACAATAATTTATTAATAAATCATTTAAATATTAACACGAAGTTCAGAAATACATTTTTAACGTCAGTTGATAACATTATTGTAAAGCAAATTATATTTTTAGCTATCAAATTATCTTTAATTAAAGACGACCAATCGCTCTTTTCAACCTATAATCATTTAAATATTAACACGAAGTTAAGAAATACACATTAAACATCAGTTGATAAGGTTATTGTAAAACGAATGATATTTTACAGCAATCGAATTATCTTTCATTAAAGACAACAAATCGTTCTTTTTTTCTACGTCTATTGAGAGTTTTTTCGAATAGCATTTTTGCAGATTTTTTTTTCATCGTAGCAACCGGATATTTCTTTTCGATTCATTGTTTTATAATTGTAGACGACTTGAATTTGCTTATTTGGAAAAATTTTAATTTCGCTAATCTGAGAAACCCTAACATTCTTCCAAAATAGTTTGTTTGACAAATCGGAAAACAGTAAAAAATTATCTTGAGAAATTTCATTCACAAAATATTTCGGATCTGACACTTTCGCGTTCTTCATGATATTACACCACTCTTCTTGAGTAATAATTGATTAGTTTCTCGCCGCATTTTCAATGACAGAGTGCATGGAATCTTCACTTGTTTCTGTATGTCCGTTTACCAAGTATCTGAATGACAAACACTGTTATTATTTTTCAATTTACATTTAAAAAAGAAAATATAAATAAATGTATTTGAAAAAATATATGTACTAACCTACATTTATTTTCCAATTATTTTTATTATTTATTTTTAGTTTAAAATTTTTATATTTTTTATGTTAGTATTATCATTATTATTATTTGTAATTTATTTTTATTTTTAATTATATTGTAGTTTTTAAATAATGTAAAATTAATTATATAAAATATACCGATTAGTAATGAGAACTCCAAAATAAATGGCTGCTTTCAAGTACATTGTGTACAAAATTTTATTCCTATTTTGTCCAGTGCAGTTGTCGCTGAAAAACTTAAATTCTTTGACCCCATCTTTGCATTTATCTTCTATGAATGTCCATAAACAGCTACTGACCTCGTTGGCTTCTCTCTTGCCGCAAGTTTCATTCCACACATTGCATATACCTTCTTAAATAACCAAATTAAAAATGGTAAAATTATAGATGGAAAGCTTTCTTTTGTAATACATGACTGATATTTCAGATTTTGGAGCTGTTAATACTTTTTGTAAATCGAAAGAGGCGCATAAAATGGAAGAATCGTTTTCTGATAATTCCATATCTTCTTTTATTAATTGGCGAGCTAATTATTTATTTTTGAAATGGATTTCATGATCATCTTTATATTTTTGGATCTGCTGCTCATCTTTCGATAAATTTTTGAATGATGCACATTGGTCGCATTGATCTTTTTTAGGTCGATGAAAAAACAAATTAAATTCATTATTAAAAATGTGCCGATAGCTACTTATTAAAGCGACGTTCATTTGGTTATTTTCTAACATAAATGTTTTATAAAGCGAATACATTTTCTGAATGTTTAGAGTTTCATCCAAATACTCTCTAGTTGAGTCGACCCTGCAAATCTGAGACTCAATTCTTTGGAATAAATTAATGTGTTGACGAATCGAATTATCAACTGCCTCTGTTGTTTTCCTTGGTCTACTATTATGTCTACCTCGCATATCGTTCATTATGGATTTTCCTGAGACTGAATCATTTTTCTTTTTCGCTATTGTTTCTAATGTAGATCTCGAAAAGCCTGTTCAAATTAAATTTTATTTTTGAATTCAAGTTTTTGTTAATTGTGATTTTAAAAATTTTAAGTTCAGTGTTGCCACAGGTCAGAAAAATCAGGGAGAAGTCAGAGATTTTGATTAAAAGTACTGGAAAAAATTAAATGTTTAATATATAAGAAAATTCTCAATTTTTGTGTCTTTTTGTTTGCCTCATAAACTATGAAATTACCCCAAATTCTAAAAATAACTTTCAATTTTTTCTATTTCTGACAATAATTTATTTTGAATAACTTAATTACATTGGAGAACTGCCATAAAGTTATTACTTATAAATCAATTTTGTTGTTTTGAAAAATTTTAAATTCAATTCTGATGAAATTAGTTTCAATTTTAAAAGTTTTAACGCAATTCTTTGAAGAAAATCAACTATCTGAATAAATATCAAAATTCATTCCAGAAAATCAGTTATTTTCAAAATTTTCTTAAAAAATCCTCGTCCACATTTCAATTATTTTTATAAATAGCAAAATTCTTCGCCGAAATTCAATTATATTCAGGAATTTTAATATAATTCATTGGAAAATTCAATTATTTTCATAAATAACAATATTAATTACAAAAATTCGATTATTTTCAAATTTGATAAAATTCTTCTCTCATATTCAATTATTTTCAAAAAATTTGTCGTCAACATTTCAATTATCTTTATCAATGAACAGAAAAATTCGTCGACAAAATTAAAATATTACACCGGCACAAAAAAAAATTTCGAGTGCGAAGACTGACACATGGTAGGTTCTCTTCCTTGGGGTGTATCTAAAAAGAAAAAAAGTAGTCGGACCAAAAGTTTAGTGTTGGTATTTTTTTACACGCCTAGTAAGGTGGTGAGGTCTGAGAAAATGATTTGCATGGGGTTTTACCTAATTTTTATGTTTTAAACAGACTTTTCGCATGTTTTTATTATTGATTTGAATTCAGTGACTCTAGTTACATAAAAATAAAATACATGAAAGATGTTAAAAATGGCGGATCCAAAATAGCGGTTAAAAAAATGCTCTTATTTCCTTGAAAATCATTGCACAGGTGTTTTCGGGGTCGCTTATTAAGAATTTGAAGTCGGTTTTTAAAAATTCATACTGGCGGATCCAATATGGCAGACAAAAAATTAAAAATAAATCAAATCCACTTGAAAATCGTTTTTCTTGGGGTTTCGAGGTATCTGAAAAAGAATATGATGTCAGTTTTCAGAAATTCTATATGTCAAATTTACAGTACTTTTAATCTTTGTTTCTTGAATATCTTATTCTCTTTGATTCAAAGGATCTCCGAAGAGAAGTTCTTCTTTTCCGCTTTGAATTTTCGGCCTCTGGTATGTCTCTTTTTAGCGCCCAACAGTAGTCCGATTACATATTTTTATTCCATTTTCCTTGGTAGCGTTTTTCCATGTCCTTTATATCTTGATGAAATCTCTCGCCGAAAATTCGTTGTCCGCCTTCACCACGGGGAAGTGTCCTAGTCGCAAAAATAGAAGAAAAAAACGCGGAAACTAATATTTTACAAATCAAACATTACTTAATATTGTATTTTAACAAGTAACTATGTAGAAAAAATTTGGACTCATTTTTGTTGCAGCACATAATAAGTATTTATTGTGACTTATTTTAAGTACTTTTTTCAGTACATTTCAGAAATAGGAAAAATTATAATTTACAATTAGCGGTTAGACATGGTGGCCACTGGTCAGGGAAAACCTAGAAGTCAGGGAAAAATCAGGGAATTTTTTAATTAGTCAGGGAAATTGTAAATATTATAAAAGGAAAAAAATATATAAGAAAGTCTGGGGCTAAATATTAAACAGACATAGTGCATTATTATCTTTTGAACGAAATAATTAAAGCGTTGCAATTTTAACTATAGAAGAGTATTATCACTATAATACTTTTTTATGGTAAAATATTTTTTCCATTTTTATACTTTTTTTATACATTTTAGTAGGCTAGAAATAGAATTTAACATTTAGCCCTAGTTTAGGGCTATAAATGTTAAGAAACAAAGTGTTAAAAATAGAACAAAACATTTGTTTTGCAATAAAATATCAGAAGCTTTTTTGTGGAAAGTTGGTGAGGACCAATTGCCCTACAAGATTGATTTGTATATGTATATATTTGCATCTAACGGATTTAGTGCCTTAAAAAATATCTTTGCAAAATTTAAGTTTTACCCGCAGTCTCCCCTACTTTAATTTCATAGATTTAATTTTTAAAATAAACAATTTTATCTAATTCTATAAATTGATTTTAAAATCCTTAAAAGAGGCGTTATTTCTCAAACGTCCCAGTCCAAAATTATAAGTCTTTGGATTGTGTTGGTATTTTGGGAAATTGTTGCCCTATATGAAAGTAATAAATCTGTAAAATATTAGCTCTTTAAAAAAAAATTGTAGAAAGTGGTGGGGGTTAAAGTTTTGACATTTTAAGTAACACTGCCATTTTCAAAACCATGTAACTTTTATAAAACTTTATCGATTTTAATTTGTTTATAATGGATTTAAAGCATTTTTCATCTACTTTCTAAAAATTTTACAAACAAATTTTTAAAAAAATTTTTAAACAATTTTTTTTCAAAAATTAAGTTTATTTTTTAATTTTGACCTTGATGGGTATTTTAAAAAATTTTTTTTTTATTTTTATTGGAAAGCTGACATTTTTCCGGAAAAACCATATAAGTTTCATAGTGGGATGACCAGAAGTTTAGAAGATATTTGAAAGCAAAGTAAGCGGTGCGCCCGGGTTACTGTACGTTACGCCGGCGCTGCGCCGTTAAACGACATAAAAATCACTCTTTTATCTTCATCTGCTTCAGTAAAAGCTCTGCATTTAAACAGGGTTGATACTTCCTATGAATCTTTTTCAATAGTAGCTCTCTGCATTTAACAGGGTTGAGACTGTCATTAAAATAATGCCTGCATTACTTTTACCGAAAAAAATTTAAATATATAATTTTGAAAACGAATGTTTAAACTTTTATAAATTATAATTATTATCAATTAAAATGAGTAATTTTGAAAAAGAAAGATTAAAGTTTTAAAGGAACAATAATTATCATCAATTAAAATAATTAATTTTGAAAAAAATATTGATGTTTCGTAAGTTAAAATTATTGTTATTGGCAATTGGAAAATTTAATTTTGAGAAACAGAAATTTAAGTTGAATAGAAATTGAATATTTTAATAAGATTAATTTTTTAAAATTTAATGTTAAATAGTCGTGAGATTCAATTTTTTTTATTAATTTAGGTCATTTGTTTTTAAATCTATTATTATTATTATTATTAAAACAAATGACCTAAATTAATAAAAAAATTGAATCTCATGACTATTTAACATAAAATTTTAAAAAATTAATCTTATTAAAATATTCAATTTCTATTCAACTTAAATTTCTGTTTCTCAAAATTAAATTTTCCAATTGCCAATAACAATAATTTTAACTTACGAAACATCAATATTTTTTTCAAAATTAATTATTTTAATTGATGATAATTATTGTTCCTTTAAAACTTTAATCTTTCTTTTTCAAAATTACTCATTTTAATTGATAATAATTATAATTTATAAAAGTTTAAACATTCGTTTTCAAAATTATATATTTAAATTTTTTTCGGTAAAAGTAATGCAGGCATTATTTTAATGACAGTCTCAACCCTGTTAAATGCAGAGAGCTACTATTGAAAAAGATTCATAGGAAGTATCAACCCTGTTTAAATGCAGAGCTTTTACTGAAGCAGATGAAGATAAAAGAGTGATTTTTATGTCGTTTAACGGCGCAGCGCCGGCGTAACGTACAGTAACCCGGGCGCACCGCTTACTTTGCTTTCAAATATCTTCTAAACTTCTGGTCATCCCACTATGAAACTTATATGGTTTTTTCCGGAAAAATGTCAGCTTTCCAATAAAAATAAAAAAAATTTTTTTTAAAATACCCATCAAGGTCAAAATTAAAAAATAAACTTAATTTTTGAAAAAAAATTGTTTAAAAATTTTTTTAAAAATTTGTTTGTAAAATTTTTAGAAAGTAGATGAAAAATGCTTTAAATCCATTATAAACAAATTAAAATCGATAAAGTTTTATAAAAGTTACATGGTTTTGAAAATGGCAGTGTTACTTAAAATGTCAAAACTTTAACCCCCACCACTTTCTACAATTTTTTTTTAAAGAGCTAATATTTTACAGATTTATTACTTTCATATAGGGCAACAATTTCCCAAAATACCAACACAATCCAAAGACTTATAATTTTGGACTGGGACGTTTGAGAAATAACGCCTCAAAAATATATTTCTTCCCTGTTTGAAATGAACCATATAATTTGAGGAGATACATTTTTTATTTAAATTATTAGTATTTATTAGAAACCAAGTTAAAAATACTCAGAATATTAGTCAGGGAAAGTCGGAAAAAAGTCTGGAAAAGTCAGAGAATTGTCAGGGAAATTTTTTTACTGTTTTTAGTGGCTACCACGATTTAAGAAAACACCTAAGCAACAAGAATCAGAAGATCATATGCAAAAATTTTAATCCTAAGTCATATTGAACATGACATTTAGAATTTCTGAAAACTGGCATCATATTCTTTTTCAGATACCTCGAAAACCCAAGAAAAACGATTTTTAAGTGGATTTGATTGATTTTTAATTTTTTTTTGTCCGCTATATTGGATCCGCCATTTTGAATTTTTAAAAACCGACTGCAAATTCATAATAAGCGACCCCGAAAACCCCTGAGCAATGATTTTCAAGGAAATAAGAGCAATTTTTTTAAAAATATTTTTAAAAGTACTTTTTAAAAATATTTTTAAAAGTACCTAATAAAATTCATTGATTTTCAAAAATTTTACCAAAACAATTCAATTATTAAACCAAAATGTTGATAAAATTCTACACGAACATTAAATTATTTTAATAAAATTTCCTCAAAGAATTCAATTATTTAAAAACTATTTTGACGACATTCGCTATACGGATTTTGAATTATTTTCTAAAATAATGAAAATTTCACAGAAATTCAATTACATTTTAAAAAAAGAATTTGTATTTTTTTTAATAAAGTCAATCGTTTGACATTTTTTTAGAAAATTCTTAGCAATAATTTAATTATTTTTATAAACAATAAAACTCGTTGCAGAATTTCAATTATTTTTAATACAATTTTAATTGAATTCCTCGAAAAGTGTAATTGAGGAGCCGGGAAGAAGAACTCGCCGAGCGCTCCAACGCACGCGTTAATACCAGTCGGGTAGCAGTGAGCGCCTCTGGGCCCAGAAGCGCTCACTGCTCCCCGACTGATGTTACAGAATTCTTTCGCGCTTGGCGAGTTCTTCTTCCCGGCTCCTCAATTATTCTTAAAAATGTTATTAAAATTTGCCTAAAAAATTCAATTATTTAAAAATTTGTTAACAAATTATTTCAAGTTATTTTCTATAAAAAAATAACGATATATTTATTTCAAAAGGAAGTTATTGATGTTTTTGAATAATTTTTCAATTAAAGAAATTTATAAATAAATCTAATAAAACAGTTTTTTGGATATCTAATAATTTTTAGTGTGAATCAGAATATTCTTTAGGGTCAGGGAAAATCTGTAAATTTTATCTGGAAAACAGGAAAGGTCAGAGAAAATCAAAATTAAATTTTTGGTGACAACACTGTTAATTAAAATTCAAATATAAGCTATAGTAAAATTTTTATATATTTTATATTTCTAATAAAATCAAATTTATGTATAAATATAATAATTATGACGAGAAATATTTACCGAACGACGTATTCAGAAACATTGTGCGATACACTTTGATTTTTTCTGAAAGCACATTTAAAAAGTAGTTTCTTGATATTGTTTTCCTTTCAACATTCTTATATGATCTCTCTGTAGGTTCTATACTTTCCCCCATTTTGTCCAGAAAATTCCATTGTCTGGTGTGGTCGCCTAATTTCCAGTATTCTCGAAATAAATTTAAACGATCTTCAGCATTTATTTCGGATTGACAATTAAAGCGGCACTTATTACAAGTGGGACCAATCTTTCTTGCTTCTACAACTGTTTATTCAGATTTATCCTCTATACCTAAGTTTAGTGCTTTTTTGCAGATTCTCGTTTCCAGCTTTCAGAATTTACTTTACGCTTCCTTGGTCTTTTTATATTAGGGTTATTGTTATAATTTAATAATTAAGTAGAATTATGTCCTTCAATGGTTTAGTTGATATTTGTTAAATAAATGACCATAGGAAGGTATCAAATGAATAAAAAAATCCAATGTGTTTTATCAATAGTGCGACGTTTCGTTGGCTAAGGTTTGCCAACCTCATCAGGCTAAATTTATTAAAACATAAAAAGGCACTTTAATATTTATAAAAGGTCTTAAACACTATTTTTCGTTACGGTAGTAAACAACTAGTAATATTATTTACCAAATTCGTTAAAACATAAAAATACGCTTTAAGTTCGTCATAAAGAATAAAATGAAATAAATTAAAAAACAAACACGATACATATTCACACAAAAAGGATTAAAATTATAGTTATAAGTTAAAAAGGAAGAAATTCCTCTCCACTGTCTCAGTGTCAACTGAAATAAAATTAAATCGGATATAAAAAATTAAAATGGTGAAGACTAGAAAAGTCAATCAACTGGTATGTAAACACAGGTGGTCACTAAGATATGTTATTGTTTTGTAGTCATAGACATGAGTCTATACGTCTGAGAAGAGAAAAGAACGTTTTATTTAGAGTGAAAATATCTTCCTTTCTGTTAATAGTGGAACGATTTGTTTGTATATGGATTATTTCATATATTCGTCGTTTTATAAAATTTTGTTCATTATCTAAAATTTTTACATTTTCCCAATCAAAATCACCATTAAAATTAGTACGATGTTGGTAGACTACAGAGTTGTCATTCACTTTTTTGTGCTCGTTTATGCGAGTTAGTAAAGATCGTTTCGTCTCGCCAATATATGTTGCAGAACAGTCTTTACAATCAAATTTATATACAACATTTGTTCTATCCCATTTCTACGGCGAATCCTTACCCAGTTTGATGATAGAACTGGAATTTTTGTTTATAAGGGGGATAGAAGTACAGTTGAATTCTTTGAGAATATTTGACATCTTGAAAAAACATTTTTCATTAAATGATAAGGAAACTTTTGGAATTTGGTTGTATATATCAGTTTGGTTATTATTATTATTAACGTCGGAAAATTTTATTTTGTTAATACAAATTTTTATATGTTTTTAAGTAAAATCAGAAGGGTAATTATTGTTTTTTTAAATATTTTTAAATTTTTTTCAAATTGTCAAAATGGAATTTTTTTAGACAGTGAAATCGCTCTATCTACAAGGTTATATACAATATTCTTTTTTTGTAGAATTGGATGATCTGAGAGATAATTAATGAGTCTATCCGATGAGGTCGGTTTTTGATACCAATTTGTGATAATTTTATTGTTATCTGTAATAAGCTTTAAATCGAGAAAGTTAATTGAATTTTCTTGTTCTTTTTCAACGGTAAATTGTAGTTTTTGGTTATAAGAGTTAAAGGAGTCAATAACTATGTTAACATGTTCTTTTTTTATAGCCAAAATTGTGTCATCCACGTATCAAAAGTAGAAAAGTGGAACACAATTGTGTTTTTCTTTTAATACTTTTAAACATTCAGTTTCCAGATCATCCATAACAATATCTGAGAAGAAAGATGAAATTGGAAAACCCATCGGTGTTTCATATATTTGTCTGTAGAATTTCCCGTCAAACGAAAAATATGTGTTATTAAATACAAATTTGGTATTTTCATCTTTCGTCTCAGATATTGTTATTGATGATCTGGAAACTGAATGTTTAAAAGTATTAAAAGACAAACACAATTGTGTTCCACTTTTCTACTTTAGATACGTGAATGACACAATTTTGGCTATTAAAAAAGAACATGTTAACATAGTTATTGACACCTTCAACTCTTATAACCAAAAACTACAATTTACCGTTGAAAAAGAACAAGAAAATTTTATTAACTTCCTCGATTTGAAGGTTATTAGAGATAATAATAAAATTATCACAAATTGGTACCAAAAACCGACCTCATCGGATAGACTCATTAATTATCTCTCAGATCATCCAATTCTACAAAAAAAGAATATTGTGTATAACCTTGTAGATAGAGCGATTTCACTGTTTAAAAAAATTCCATTTTGACAATTTGAAAAAAATTTAAAAATATTTTAAAAAACAATAATTACCCTTCTGATTTTACTGAAAAACATATAAAAATTCGTATTAACAAAACAAAATTTTCCGACGTTAATAATAATAATAACCAAACTGATATATACAACCAAATTCCAAAAGTTTCCTTATCATTTAATGAAAAATGTTTTTTCAAGATGTCAAATATTCTCAAAGAATTCAACTGTACTTCTATCCCCCTTATAAACAAAAATTCCAGTTCTATCATCAAACTGGGTAAGGATTCGCCGTAGAAATGGGATAGAACAAATGTTGTATATAAATTTGATTGTAAAGACTGTTCTGCAACATATATTGGCGAGACGAAACGATCTTTACTAACTCGCATAAACGAGCACAAAAAAGTGAATGACAACTCTGTAGTCTACCAACATCGTACTAATTTTAATGGTGATTTTGATTGGGAAAATGTAAAAATTTTAGATAATGAACAAAATTTTATAAAACGACGAATATATGAAATAATCCATATACAAACAAATCGTTCCACTATTAACAGAAAGGAAGATATTTTCACTCTAAATAAAACGTTCTTTTCTCTTCTCAGACGTATAGACTCATGTCTATGACTACAAAACAATAACATATCTTAGTGACCACCTGTGTTTACATACCAGTTGATTGACTTTTCTAGTCTTCACCATTTTAATTTTTTATATCCGATTTAATTTTATTTCAGTTGACACTGAGACAGTGGAGAGGAATTTCTTCCTTTTTAACTTATAACTATAATTTTAATCCTTTTTGTGTGAATATGTATCGTGTTTGTTTTTTAATTTATTTCATTTTATTCCTTATGACGAACTTAAAGCGTATTTTTATGTTTTAACGAATTTGGTAAATAATATTACTAGTTGTTTACTACCGTAACGAAAAATAGTGTTTAAGACCTTTTATAAATATTAAAGTGCCTTTTTATGTTTTAATAAATTTAGCCTGATGAGGTTGGCAAACCTTAGCCAACGAAACGTCGCACTATTGATAAAACACATTGGATTTTTTTATTCCATTGATACCTTCCTATGATTATTTTTTTAACAAATATTGTTATAATTATTTTCAAATTCAGTTGAAGGTTCTGTGTTTTGTGACCGTGTTGTCTTTTTATCATTGACCAGTTCTGGTATATTATCATTTTTAACTTCATTTTCAGTTATATCATCATTTGATGTTCCTTGCGGATTTACCAGATCTAACAAATAATTAAAATTTTTTAAAAATTATACAAACATTAATAGTTTTGTTAAAATTATTAATTTTTAAAAAAATTAATTTAATTGGGTCAGACAATTATATTTCGAATATAGTCGTTGCGACCTATTTTTTTTGAACATTGATATTTTTAGAAACGATTCTGTATATCATTTAGGGGATGAAATGAAAAGAATTTAAATAAAATTTTTATTATTTATCTTAAAATATGAGTTTGAAGTTGCGGAGGTACGGAAAATTGTCACTTTTTTAACATTTAGAAAATATTTTTTAAAGCACGGAAATATTTTTAAAAATGGAAAAAAAATTATTGAATGTTGTTCAGAACTGAACAATGAATTATTTTTTAATTATTAAAGTAGTGAAAAAATGAAAATAATTAATAAAATATGTTTTCAAAGTTCGAATGTCAAATAACCTAATTTAGCCATTTTCAACTATTATTTTTAAAGAAATGGAGTTATTGAAATAAATTTCAACTTACCCAATATGAAGTAAAACCGAATGACTTTCTAATTTTCTTAACACTTTTTAAAACTTCTTTTTAAACATACTATAAATAATAAGTTGAAAATACATTGCGTCTGTTTTTTTGCAAATTTCGCAAGGTAATATCTCCGTTAAAGAAAAAAAAATAAAATCTGGTACTTGCACAATATCTAAGTTACATCGAAATATACAAGCTCTAAAACTTTCGTTTTGGTCCCTAATTTCGTTTCAGAGATATACGTATTTAAAAATTGCACTTTTTTTGCAGGTTACATCTGTACTTTCTTTTAACTTGAAGTTAGTTCACTGTCATTGATCTCGTCGAATGCAATGTTTATATTCAAAATTTATTTAAATATTTATTTTTTAATTAATAATTTACAAATTTTATTAATTACGAATTATTTGACATTTGTAGTGATTAAATTATTTTTTTAAATTATTTTTTTCATTCTAATTTATAATTTCTGAATCAGCGGTAACAGCGGTTTTATAAATGATAGAAATAATTTCGAAATTTTTAATTTATGTTGTGAATAAATTGTTGTCATATTTATTTGTTCTGCATAATATTTGCTAATTTCGTAGATTTACGTTAACCTGGGGTTTTTGTTAATCGAAATTGATTAAAAGTCTGCTTTATTTAAAATGAAGTGTTCGATAGGTAAATATTTGCAAGAAACCTGCGAATGTGCAATAGAATTTGTTGTGATAAAGGATAAATTTAACGAGATCGAGGAATCAATATTAAAACTAAGAACTGATGAGCGAATCACAACAATTTGTCAAAAACACAAATTAAAATATTTCCTTAATTATTCACATTATTTTGGAAAAAAATGCTGAAATTCCTTTAACTCTCACTCTGCCGTAGTATCGGAAAATGTAAAAGAAATAACATTATCTTTGGCTAATGATGTGAAATTCATGAAATTGATAAATGGTAAACGGTTAAGTGCAAGATGTCGAAATAAGGTTACAAATTTTGACATTGGTTCCAAAATTCTGGACAATAGAAAAAACCTGTAAAGAATTTGATGCTACTGTTTATGAAGTAAATCAACCCAAAAAGCTGCTAAAGGAGCAAGGCGTGCTACCGAAATTAGTTATCAACTGGAATTTTTAAAAAAACACCATTTTATTTCGAAAAAACAAGGGTCGTATTTGAACTGGCTAGAAGAAAATCTTTCTGACGACGAAGTTATTATTCGCTTAGACTTTGCTCAAAATTACGCCGTCATTGTTCAAGACGAAATACAATCGCATCACTGGAAAAATGATCAAGCGACACTGCACCCATTTGTGATTTATTATCGAGAAAATGTGAAATTCGACGAGATCAATGACAGTGAACTAACTTCAAGTTAAAAGAAAGTACAGATGTAACCTGCAAAAAAAGTGCAATTTTTAAATACGTATATCTCTGAAACGAAATTAGGGACCAAAACGAAAGTTTTAGAGCTTGTATATTTCGATGTAACTTAGATATTGTGCAAGTACCAGATTTTATTTTTTTTCTTTAACGGAGATATTACCTTGCGAAATTTGCAAAAAAACAGACGCAATGTATTTTCAACTTATTATTTATAGTATGTTTAAAAAGAAATTTTAAAAAGTGTTAAGAAAATTAGAAAGTCATTCGGTTTTACTTCATATTGGGTAAGTTGAAATTTATTTCAATAACTCCATTTCTTTAAAAATAATAGTTGAAAATGGCTAAATTAGGTTATTTGACATTCGAACTTTGATAACATATTTTATTAATTATTTTCATTTTTTCACTACTTTAATAATTATTTATTTTATTTACTCTCCCTACAATAGGTAGGGTTCGAGACTCCCAAATACATACATAATAATCTTAACCGATATTTACAACAATCCTTACAACTAAACATTCTCTTCATACAACTTAACCTAAACGCAACTCAACCTACATACAACTCTCTCCACGCTCTCAACCTTACAAATCGCCAATGCCGGGCTTCCGTTTCCAGTTCCCTTTATGCCCATGCTGGCTTCGCCCCAATTCGCCCACCCTTTTTCAAAAAACCTTCTACTCCTTTTTCACCTCTCTTACACCCTCCAGACATCCACTTTTACCCATCCATACATCCATCTAAGCAAAATTTTCTCACCTCATTCCCAGCCTAACCCTGTCTATCACACTTTACACGCTTCCATCACACCTCCCGTATCCTCTCTCACAACATACTTTACCCCATCCACCCAAATACAATCTTTACCCATTCTTACCTGTTTCCCACTCGCTCTCTCCGTCCACGCTCTTTCTCTCAATAACCATACCATTCTTCTATCCCTCCAACTTCTATCCTCATCTATTCTTATTACACTTCCTTTCAGTCTTCCTTTCACCCTCATCACATCCATTTTCTCTTCCTGACTACCCAACTCCACCAACCATAACTTTGGTACCCCATATTCTCCCCTTCCTAACGCTTTTCCATTCCAACTGAGACATTAACCCTCACCCACGCCAACACTTTTTCCACTGCTTTTTTTAACCCCTCTTCAATTTCCCCTATCTCTTTGTCCCTTGCTTCCCCATCCTCACAGATATCTATCACATTTCCCTTCACTCTCTTAGCTCCTTCATCCATCTCATCCTTCAACATCCATACTAACTCCAACAAATCCATACAATCCTCACACGTCATCTTTTTTCCATTCTTTCCTATCCCCCTTTCAAATACTCGCGCCTTTTTCTCATTCTCGCTATCACTACTTGAATCAAACTCAGACATTCCAGAAATCTACCTTATCACTCAAATGCTCAAAATTTTTCCACTCTTTCTACCTACTCTCTTTCTCACTTCAAGCAACCTAACCTCACTAAAGACACTTCACTTTTTTACCTTTTTTATCACTCATACATTCACCACTCTATACAAACATACCTTTTCTTTACACTACCGCAAAATATACTACACAATCAACACTCTACACTACCCACCCTTTTTTCAAACCTTTAAATTTCTCAAAAAAATCTTAACTTTTTCCAAACGCGTGTACACCGAAACGGTACCGGAAACGGAAGCCGCACTACTTTAATAATTAAAAAAATAATTCATTGTTCAGTTCTGAACAACATTCAATAATTTTTTTTTCCATTTTTAAAAATATTTCCGTGCTTTAAAAAATATTTTCTAAATGTTAAAAAAGTGACAATTTTCCGTACCTCCGCAACTTCAAACTCATATTTTAAGATAAATAATAAAAATTTTATTTAAATTCTTTTCATTTCATCCCCTAAATGATATACAGAATCGTTTCTAAAAATATCAATGTTCAAAAAAAAAATAGGTCGCAACGACTATATTCGAAATATAATGGTTTGACCAAATTATATTTTTATTAATTAATTATATTAAATAATAAAAATTAATTTAATTATAGTTTTATTAATTAATTATATTAATATTAATTAAATGTTAATGATGTTCCTTGCGGATTTACCAGATCTAACAAATAATTATATTTTTTAAAATTTAATTTTTAAAATTGAAAAAATATTTAAAAGTGAATAATTTATTGCAATTTTTTTACATTAAAGTAAATTTTAATTTTTATGTTGAACAATTTGTTAGTGCTTTGAGGAACAAGTTTTCATAACCTGATAAATGGAAAATAAAAATAACATAAAACTTGCGATAGAATAAAAGTAAATAAATTAATATAAATTTAACCTGAAAATCTAAAGAAAACAATGTCTTCAAATCTATTTATACGTGTTACCCCAAGAAAAATTTCCTAATGATTATAAAACAATTGTTTTAAATAATTTGGAATTTTTAAAACATAATTTGAAAAGATAAGAAAAAGCATTCATCATAATCTTCTTTTTGAAAATGCGTAACCTTATTTATTTCTAGCAGCTGTATTGCCAACTTAAAATAAGAGAAAAAAATAATCTTCCACGAAATGGTATGATTTATAAATTTCTTCCGAGATGGTATAGTTTATACGGTTTTAACGAAATGGTATGTTTTATAACAAACTTCTGAATTGGTACAGTTTATAACGAATTTTTGAAATGGTACAGTTTTCTACCAAGCCGACGATGTGTTGTAACGGCTGCGCGTCCGGCTCGGTACATATTTGATGCCGCCGAACAACCGGCATTGTACTGGCATTCGTCCGTCTGACAACCCGAGAGGTACAGACATTCTACCGAAGTAGAACTAATATCATTTATATTGTTATTATTAAGATTTCAATTAATAATAATATACTAAGAATATGGTTACTGTCATTGTTTTTTAAAACAATTTAATGTTTTTAATGTTTCATTACTAAATAGTGTTGCCGCAAGACTCAAGACTTTTCAAGACAAGACGAGACTGACGGTGACAAGACCAAGACGAGTCATTTATCTTGTCTCGATTATTCAAGACGAGACAAGATCAACTGTGACAAGATCAAGACAAGACCAAGAGTCTCGAGTCTAAATTAACTAATAGAAAAACAAGATAACGCATAATTTTATTGAGTATAAATGAATAATTTATTTTTCATAAATTTTACTTTTTTAAGAAATAAATAATTTTAATACAGAGAATACATAGAATTTTTTCATTTTGCGGAATCACAAACATTAACAGTAATAAAAATATGTTATTCGCAAAAAATTTCAAACTTTTTTCAACTCATTTTTTATCTTAGTTGAGACAATAGAAGAAAACCAAGAGTTCAAACATAAAAGATATTCAATGTTATTATTGCTTAGCTTGTTTCTGTGTTTCCTTAAAACTAGACCAGCTTTAGAAAACAGGCGTTTCGCTGAAACACTTGTAGCACAAATCGCTTATAAATCTCTAGCCATTTTTGATAATTGTGGCAAAGATTTTTGATGTTGACTCCACCAGTCTAATATATTTGTATTTTAAGTGCTCGATTAAATACAAGATACTGCTTTAATTCTCGTTTCCATTTATCATCAACATTACTTTGCGTGCGAAACAATTCATTCAGCGACTTTGGAATGATAATTGATTCATCGATTGAAGTTCGATTATTTTTCATATCCAGTTCACGACATAGATGTTCGATATTGTCCAATATAATATTGATTCCAATAACTACTGATGGTAGAGTTGGATATTTGTCTCCACTTAATACTTAAGATAGCTTTTTAAAAGACTGCAAATACACTTGGAGCATAGACATCATTTTCCATTCTTCCTCAGTTATGTGAAAGCACTGTAAAGTGTCGGTATTTTTTACTAAAGCAGAAATCGATTTTTTCATTTTTAGTCGGGCTGTTATCATGTCGTGTGAACTATTCCACCTAGTAGACACATCTAACGGAAAGTCAATAAGAACTTCATTGTTCAATTTGCAGTAATGCCCTAGTTGATTTTTCAGTTGTTCTGATTTTTTAATTTTTTTGCAAATTTGGCACAATTTGTTAATAGGTGGAATGTTTTTATAATCAGAGTTTTCAGTATTAGAATTCTCGGAATCAGACTCAGAATCGGATCCATCCAACTTTTCCTCTTCAAATACATCTGCTTTCAAGGTTTTTAGTATGTCTTGAACTGCCAAATTCAAAACATGTGCAAAACATTTGAAATGTTGATCTTCACAGTCGAATTCAATACCTTGCTTGTGAAGTATTTTTTCAAACTCTTGAAGAAAAACATCATTTACAGACGAGTTGTCTACTCTGATACCCATTACTTTATTTTGAATACTTAATTTCTTCAAAGAAATATAAAAAAGTTCAGCAATATCAGATCCTGCATGACGGCCATTACTAAGAATAAAATCTATTGATAGTGAATTCATTTTCCACTTATCGTCAATGAAATGGACCGTAATTCCTTAATATGATTTACTTCTTATGGAAGTCCAGCCATCTATTGTGAAAGAAAATTTTGAATTATTCTCCTTTAAAACTCTTGTGACGATATTTCTCATTTTATCATATACAACAGTAATGTTTTCAGTCATCGCAGTACGACGTGGATATCGATAATTAGGACTAACTTGACTAAAAAAAGTTTGTGTAGGTTCATCATCGAATATGTTCAACGGAAGCATTTTTACTAAAATCCACTCCACTAAAAGGACACATAAGTCTTCTTCAACTAGAATCTATAGAAAAATAATTGATTTTAAAAACGTATAATTAAAAAATAAAGCATTGTTTCTAGAACTGATTTAAAAAAATGAATTTCTATTTTATAATTTTTTATCATAATCTTCAAATTATTACTAACCTGATTTTCATTTTTTTGCAAAAAAATCTTCTAATTTTTTTTGCGATTTCTCACTATCTTCCACTTTAGGAAATGTCTTGGAATAAGAATCTTTGTGTTTTAGTTTTAAATGTTTTTTTATTCCCGTTGTATTTGAATTTAACATTTTAAATTGCGCTACTATATTTTTTTCTTCACACAATTTACAGACACCAATTTTAATTTTATCCTCATATTTGAAGTGAAAGAATTCAGTGTAGTTATGACGGCTACTTTTTTCAGACGTACTTGTATTTAATGAACTATCGACTTCACTAACAACATTTGGAGATACTTGTAAGTCATTGTTTCCACAATTTTGGTTATTTTCTTTTGTAGATTTCAATCTTGGAGACATACTGCTTTTTGGTCGATTGCGTCTTTTTTCATTTTTATGAATACTACGTTTCTTTTTTAAGTATAAATACTTTGATATCTGATCGATCAAAACGTGAACGAACAAATCGATGACAAGAAGAGACAGGTTATGTTTCTATTGCGTAGCGTTTTACTTCTAATTCAGATATTACTCGGCAGATAGTAGTAAAGTAGTAAGCGCTGTATGTTCTAAAAAGCGCGCTCTTTTTAACAGAAGACAAAGTGTTTTGAAATTTACAGATATTTTGGAATTGGACTTAATTAATTTGTATATTCCTAAAATGTTTTTAGAACGTTTTAGGAACGTTTCCGATATTTTTGTGCCGGCTGGGTTATATTATTCGTTTAACAATAGATATGTAGTGATGTAATGAATTATTTATTTCTTTGTTTTTAACATTTTTCAGCTTTATAAAAATTTATGAGACATGAGATTTCATTTCCGCAATATGTATTGAAAATTGAAAATTCTTGAAAAAGTCCTGAACTGGTTTAAGAATAGAAAATTGTAAAATTAGCGAAAAAAAATTTGCCCGCCTGAGTAGTCGAACTTGAGACCTCGAGACTCAAGATCGCTCCGCCTTATGCCACTCGGCTGCAGGGACGCGTTACGATACTTTAGTTTTAGATCGTTTTAAAGCGTTTAAAGGCAAGTGACGCTGTATACCTGTTGCTTACGCTACGTCTTATTTCTTAAATAGTTCGATACTTTTTCAGCACGCAGTGACTGAAGAACTCAGTCGCAGCGTCAAGAACAATTATTTCCAAGCCATTAGGAAAACACCTGAAAATTCTTTAATGAATATTGAACTTTTCTAAAATAAGTTCTAAATTTTTCTTATATCCTGAGTTCTTGAATAAATTTAGTAATGACTCTTGGAAAAAGTTTTTCCGTGTACATAAAGAAAGCTATTTTTTATTTTTTAGTTGAATTAAACAAAATGCAGAAGAAAAGTTATATTTATTTAAAAAATAAAATATATAATTCCAAGCCAAAATTATTGTTAAAACTCCTCCTTCATAAAGAAAGTTATTTTTTATTTGTTGGTAAATTTACACAAAATGAAAAAAATGTATATTTATTTAAAAAATAAAATGTATAATTCCACCTCCCAAAAGAAAAAATTAATGACTTAGACCAATAAAAAAAAATAAACAAACTCCTCCTACTTTCAAAATAAATTTTTCTATTTGTTGATTGAGTTAAACAAAATGGAGAATAAAGTTATATTATTATTAATATATTATATTACATATATATTTTTCGAAATTTTCAAAATCGTCTACACTTTATCATATCTTATCCTTATAGGTACAAGGAAAAAAAGTTTCAAATAAATTGCTAACAATGTCGAAAAATTGGCGATCATTTCACATGGAATTGGTCATGTTCAAATTGTACAACTTTTGACATTTTTCCAAAGTCCTAGACAAATAATCTACTTGAGAATATTAGTGTTTTCAAACATTTACTCGCTGAATTCAAAAATTAAAATTTCAAATTTTTGACCATCCTATATATTTTAGGTTTAAAAATGATGCAAGAAAAAAATATAACCTACTTTAATAATTCAAATTTAAGAGAGTCAAAATTGGGGGTGGTGCCTCCTCTTAATAATTATGACATTAAAATATTTTCTTCTAGTTGTTGAAATAATGTCCACTTTTTCACGCAAAAAGAGTGAAACAATGAGAAAGATATAATATTAACGAACTAGTGAAATAATAATTACTTATCAAATATCAGAATAATTGAGGGGCTGAATGCTACACGGAAAAAATTTATTCAGGAAACATTCCTGAATTAGTTCAAGAACGGTGGATATGAGAAAAAGTCGACATTAATACTTTAACTTTAAGTGAAATAGTTGAAAACATTCTAGAATTATTTCTGACCTTAAAAGAAAAGATTTAAATTAGATACAGTATAATAGAAATAGGATATACTAATGGTAAGTTCAAGACAGAGTTTGAAAAAATTAATAACGGTTCTAGACTTTTCGAGAAAATCACATTATTTTGAACAAGATTTCTAGTATTACCAAACAGTAACAATCACTGCTTGTTGTGCCTGAAAAATTCCCGAACTCTAAAAGAAAATTGGAGTGCGCAACGGTTACTTTGCGCAGAACGGCAGAATGTATTCAACAAGTTTAACTTATAGTGATGGCTATAGCTACATTTCAAAAGTGTGGATGTAAAATGTAAATTTATGCCAATACAATTTGTACTCAAGATGTATACAATAAAACCATTTTATTTTAAAAAAGATGTCTATTTCAAATGCAAGTGTCAATCAACTTCATAAGTGATTAGTTTTGTAATCTCATCCTAAAATTGTTTTAAAAATCATCAGTTTTAATATTTAATTATAATTGAAATTTAATTTTTTATACTTACATTTTATAAATATTAGATTTAAAAAAATTTGTGAAAATTAATCTTTAAATTATAGGTTTAAAATGTTTCTAAAACTTTTGATTTTAGAAAAGTTTTCAGAAAAATTAATTATAAATGCAAGTGTCAATCAACTTCATAAGTGATTAGTTTTGTAATCTCATCCTAAAATTGTTTTAAAAATCATCAGTTTTAATATTTAATTATATTTGAAATTTAATTTTTTATACTTACATTTTATAAATATTAGATTTAAAAAAATTTGTGAAAATTAATCTTTAAATTATAGGTTTAAAATGTTTCTAAAACTTTTGATTTTAGAAAAGTTTTCAGAAAAATTAATTATTAATATTTATATTTCAACTAAAATAATTATACTAATTATTATTGTTTTTATTATTTTCTTTTTGTAATTTAATTATTTATGTTTTATTTAATTATTGTAATTTATCTTTCTTTTAATAAATTAATTTAAAATGAATTATACTATTATTTATTATTTTATTAATCAATAATTTTTATGTATATTATTTTAATTATAATAAAATGTAAATTAATTAAAAACCTTTGAAATTTTCAAATTTATTTCAAAAATAAAAATTTCCTATTTTACTTTTTTAAAAATTTCTCTAAAATATATTTACAACAATGTATATTTATAGATTTAACTGATGTGCAACTTGTAATTATAATTGATATCGATTATCTATATTTTTAGTACCTATAATTTTCAATTCTAAATATTTCGTGTTAAAACCTTCTTTAAAAATTGACCTTGGTATATAAGAAAATTCTAAACCACTCGTTCACAGCGATCTTCGTGTAGCGCGTGCGTGCGATATTTCGATAAACGTTGTAGTTGCGAGCGTATATGTATGTTACTAGTATAGGTTATATTTATAAGTATAGTTTGTGTTTATATGTATATTTAGATGTGTTATATTTGCAGTGTATCTTGTTTGAATGTATGTTGGTTGGTGTATGTGAAAATAATAGTGTATGTCTCTTCATATCTCTTAATTTTTTTTCTTGAATTCACCCAGAAATTTTTCCGAACTCAACAAGAGTTGTTGCCGTACGGTTCGTATAGTTTCACTGAACATGACAATAGATTCATAGATTTATCTTATAGTTTCTACAGCTTACAGTATTGGAAATATTCAATCAATTACTTTAGAGTTTCTCTTGAATTATTAACGAATTTTTACAGAAATTTAATTATTCTTTCTTGAAATGTGTATATGATATTTTAAAACTAGTTAATCCGTAAATCTTAGCGACTTTTTCTCATATCCACCGTTCTTGAACTAATTCAGGAATGTTTCCTGAATAAATTTTTTCCGTGTATAACGCGTTACGCGCCATTTACTTAACATGGCGCGTAACACATTATAGCATCCAGCCCCTCAATTATTAATATTTTAAAAAAGCATTTCGTAAACGGGGGCTTCGTCCCTAAAGCACTGTTCCCCTTATAGACCCTACTAAAGTCGTGAATTAGTCGATATTGTTATCTTATTAGTTGGTTTCTTGTGGTCGGGGAAATTTTCATTGACTCGGTACTTGACTTTTGGATACGACACAAAATACTAGAAACAGTCTAGTACTTTTGCATGAGAGTTTCAAAAGCAGTCAATGAAAATTTCTAGTATCTTGCTTAAGAATTTCATTGACTTTCAAAAAAATTGTATATTTCTGTAAAATAAAAAAATATATAATTTCCACTTGTTCACAGTTTTTGTGAAATTCACTCATTCATTCATATATTTGGATAATTAATCAAACAAGCAAAGAACAATTATTATTGTATTACTTTTCGACATTTATCAACACTTATGAACTAACCTATAACACACACATATATTCGCGTATAACTCAAATATAAACACACACTTAACACTTAAAAGTACGTATCGAATTGTTCTTATATACTACATGGTGAAATTTTTCACGACTTGAGAGACATACTATTTCACTCAAAACTGAGAATTACATAACATTCTGTTTTGTTAGAAACACAACATAAAAAATATTTTTTTGAAAGTCAATTCATGAAGACAAGTATATATTAACACTATTTGATTTTCATAAAATAATAGTATATTCACATCTGAAATAACCACAAATGGAAACAGACGATCAGCTATCATTTACCTTGGATAGAAACGCGCAACACACACTGCGCATGCTCTACCAAATTTTCAAGCGCAGTCAACTAATCCTTCACGTACTTTATAAAACTGAACAAATGACTTTTTGTTAAAATTTAAAAAACACTGTGGCCCATACTAGTACTAGAATAATTCTAGGACTTTTTTATATTTTCTAATAAAAAGTATATGATACCGCCTTGTATTTTGTGTCCTATCCAAAAGTCAAGTACTTTCAAGGAATGATTCACCTACTTTTTTCCGTGTATTTACATTTACTGTATATTTTGGTAAAACTTGAAGAACAAAAATAAAAAATAATGTCAATGGAGTAGATATATATTAATACTGCCGTAAATCTCAATTTACCTACTTTAATCACTACCTAAACCCCCTATAATTGTTTACGAACAAATACTTATTTATTACACCTGCAGGCGGAGAAACTTTGTATACTAGTTCGTGATAAACTCACTATGTGTTTTTAGTAAATTGACTACTAAAGTGGGGAAAAACTGCGACGGTATCAATATTTCGTAGTCTGACTATTAAAACACGGAACAGAACCAAACTTTTAAAATTTAGTAGTCAGTTGATGAAAATTTAAATTTCATGATTTCACTAAAAAACAATGTCGAATGTCCCACTGTAAAAAATGTTAGGTGAAATTTACACCGTCGCACGAGGGCAATAAAAGGACCCTCGTCGCACGATGTGAAATCACCCTGAGCCTCGAATGAAATTTACATCGACGCACGATGTACAAAAAAAATATACATCGTGCGTCGATGTAAATTTCATTCGAGGCTCAGGGTGATTTCACATCGTGCGACGAGGGTCCTTTTATTGCCCTCGTGCGACGGTGTAAATTTCACCTAACATTTTTTACAGTGCAGTCACAGAGGCAGACTGTCGCCATCTCATACTAATAAGTCAGGTAGAAACCTATTTTACCTATTACGATTGATAACTTATTTGAACGCAACCTAATCTAATGCCTAACATACTGATAAAGTAACGCACACTTTAATCGACGGAACGCATATACAATTCATATCAAGAAAGTAAGTCACTGTTCTTATATACTAATCTAAAACATTGTATTGACACTTGGGAGAAAATTTGTTAAATGCTGCATTAAATAATATTTGTTTGTTAAAAAAAATTTACAAAATCAATTATATTTAAAATTAATAAGGTCAATTTTTGAAATGGACAGAATTATCATTATTATTTCGTAAAATTATTTATCGTTTTGATTAAATTTTTATTCTTTGTAGAAATTTATAGCTAACATTTAGAATAAATATTTTTTATTAACTTAAAAGTTTATTTCTTGCATATATTGTGAAATATATTTTAAAAATGATTAAATTATAATTTTAAGTTAAAACTATGAAATCAGAATAAGTTTTCTTTATATGTATTTAAAAGAAACATTTCAATTTATTATTAAAAAAATTCACATTAATGCGGCAATTACAATTTTCTCCGTTATTAAAAATAATTATATAAACATAGAGAAATTTAGAAAAATCCTTTTAAATAAAATTGTGAAATATATCTTGCAGCGTTAAAATTCAAGTAGTATATCGACAGATCGATATTGGAAAATACCGAAAATACGGAAGACTTGTTGACACATAACCTCACATTTACAAATTATACTTTTTAACATCTGAGATGTTAAACCACAACATCTAGATGATATGCATTAGCATCCTTTTTTAATATCTAATGCATTAAGATTCTTAATATCCATTTTTCTCTGTATAATGAATTATTAAATTATTAAAAGAGAACCAGGTGGAATGACAGCAGCCATTTGACTTGAGCACGCATGTATATGAGATTGAGTGGTTATGTGTGACTACACGTACAGTGGTGCTCGTTTGTATGCGTGCAGTTTTGATCGTTTGACTACTAAATTGTAAACGCGGCGCGAAGAAAATATCATTCTTTCGAATATAGAAAATACAAATTTTGGCATTCACTTTTTCTACATTCACTTTCTTTCGTATATCATAGGCGAGTTTCTCATAACTTGACTACTAAATATTGCAAAAAAAGAGATCATATAGTATTATAAAAACTTCTATTAAATTATAAATCTCGTCTAGTGACCACTTTTTCCCCACTTTAGTAGTCAGTTTACTAAAAATACATTGTGAGTTTAACAGGAACTAGTATACAAAGTTTTTCCGTGTGCTTACAGTTTATTCTGAACGCTTACACTAATACATACATCGCACGCTTTACATTATTGTTTCAGAATGTTGGAACTGTCCTTATATATAAATCTGAATTTTATTTCACCGCTTGTGAGAAAAATTCAAATTAATAAACAATAATTGTACAAAATAAAAAAAAACATCTGTATTAATGAATAATTTCTAACTATATTTAAGGTCAATTTGTGAAATAGTTTTAAATTATGTTTTTATTTTTATAAAGAAAAATGTTTGAATTTTGTTTTATACAATATAACAATAATTTATTAAAATTCTTATTATTCCCAAATTATTATCACAGTAAATTGTGATGTATTAAAAAACGTTGCAGATTAAATTAGCACCAATAAAGATTAAAATAATCCATTTCCGTGTTGTTGTTACTTTAAATGAAATTTTACTTCAAAACAGAAGCTTGTCAATGATTTGTCAAAATTCACAAAATTCAGTTTTACCAGGAACAATAAAATCCTAATATGAGTAAGTAAGTAAGTTAGCAAGGAAGTAAAAAAGAAAAAAGGAAATAAACAAGTAAGAAAGTAAGCAAATAATAAAGTAAGGAAGCAAAAAAGAAGTAAGTACTCTTTAAATCTGAATGTGTGAAAATTCACTCATTTCTAAGTTATAAGTCGTCTTCTGGATCAATAAATATATACACTTGTAATTTGTCAAATTTTACTCAAGATAAGTCAAAAATTCACTTATTTATAAGTGTATATGCACTTATTGATCGAGAAGGTGACTTATAACATAGAATAAGTAAAATTTCACATATTCAGATTGAGAGAGTAATGAAGTAAGCAAACAATCATGTAATTAAGCATATTAATTCCTTCTTGCTTACTTACTTATTTCTTTATTTATACTTGCATATTTTCTTCTTTCCATTTTCCTTATTTACATACTTACTGGCCCACATAGCACAAAAACTTCCAGGAAGTTTCCCGTGGCAACCTTCGTAAGTTACCCTTGGTAGCTTCCTGGAAATTTCCAGGAAATACAATAATGTCCGCAGGTTGGATGCTTCCCATGGAAACTTCCTGGTAACTTCCTAGAAGCTTCCCATAAAAACTTCCTGGAAACTTCTTAGAAGTTTCCAAAAATCCTCAAAGATATAATGAAATATATAATATATAAATTAACCCTGTGAAATCAAGTGTCGATTTGGTTGAGCGCATAAAGCGCTATCCCAACATCACACCTTTGAGGCCTATGGTGGTTTGAGTCCGTCTTACCCTCATGTGTGCTGTAGTTGTAAAGATCTTTTTTTTAATGAAACCCACTTTTTTATTTTAAAACAATGCAAAGTTTGAATAATTTAAATTTTTTAAAACTTTTTAAAATAATACTTTTACTAAAAAAACTTGTAAATAATTTCTGGAAACTTACTGGTAACTTCCAGAAAGTTACCAAGGGTAACGTAAGGGTAAGTTACCAAAAGTACGTTGCCACGGAAAACTTCCTGGAAGTTATCTGGAAGTTTGTGTGCTATGTGGGTGCTTACTTCTTTTCTTACTTTCTTGTTTGCTTATTTTTTTTCTTACTTACTTACTTACTATATAATTTTCGTCTTGCTTATTTTGTTTACCTAATTGTTTGTTTAATTATGAATAATTCATTGAATTTTAATTTAATTAATAATAAAATAATCATTAATTATTAATTAATTAGTACAAATAAGTTGAAAAAATTAAGTCTATTCATGTGAAAGTTTTTTTTAACTACGGGCCACTTAAAAAAGTATTTCAATCCTGAAATCTAACACTTCAGGCAAGTCAAGGAAGGTTTTCCGAACTATTCTTGAAAACTAATACTCGAGGCAAGCCAAGAAAGTTTTACCGAATTATTCCTGAAACTTTAGTGTACCCCCCACAACACCGAAACTTTCCTAAAGATTTCCTAAAGATTTATTTGAAATGTTCGATATATTTAATTGCAATATTTATTGAAAGTTGTGTAAAGATTTAAATGTCCCGATTAAATAAATATTTAGCGCGAACCTTTCCTGAACATTTCAATTACATCTTCGCATAATTATAATTATAATTATAATTAGGCGAAAATTTTCAGGAAATGTTCAGGAAAGGTTCGTGCTAGACATTTATTTAATCGAGACATATAAATCTTTACACAACCTTCAATAAATATTGCAATTAAATATATCGAACATTTCAAATAAATTTTTAGGAAATCTTTAGGAAAGTTTCGGTGCTGTGGGGGACATCAAGGATTAAATCTCTGTGATACGGATAAAAAGTACGTAAGTTCGCGGTCACGTTTGAAACTCGCGTATGTCGGTTTTTGGATGTTTCGAAAAAATTATCATTACTCATAATACATAAAATAATTTCTTTAATGCATCAATTGTTTTATTTATAAGATGCTTGTAGATTAAATAATTGAGATTTTATTGAACATTGCATTAGAATTTTTATAGTTATGTTCCGAGCAGAAAGTACGTATAAATCATTTCCGAGCAGAACATACGTATCTTCGAATTATGACTGAGCCGCACGCACATGCGCATTACCGAAAGATGCAGCTGATATTAAGAAAAATATTCACACATTTTCGTGGTTAACATCCGGCTTGTCGTTAATAAATAAATCGAACATATAATTTTAGCTGTACTCAATCAAGTATAAGTGAAAAAAATATATTTATGCTAAATATTGTTAAAATTAAAGTGATCTTTAATTACAACTGCCTTGTAAGTATAATTAAACGTAAACCTAACCTTAAAGCAGAATGTCAATTTTTTACTAATTACTATTAACTGCCTTTAATATTTATAGTTTCGATTATTAATTTTAAAAAATTGAAAATATGAAAAATAATTATCGAGAAAAGATTTATTAGTGAGCTGTCTTTACTTTTTCAGTGTTTTTATAATACAACGATCACTATTACACGCAGTATTCTATGAGATTCTTCGTTTTAATTCATTATGAATGTGTTAAAGGAAGGTGAGTAGCAATTAAACATTTTTAATAAATAAAAATATGTGCGATTTACTGGGATTTACTTTGTAACATTTTATTTTTGAAATAATTCATGTTTATAATCAACTTTTAATTTTACAGCAACTCGAAAAATTAAACAATCGAAAATTACAGCTGTTTCGTCCAGCAGCTCTGCAAATAACATATCTTGCACAAGGAGAACTAGGAATAAAGTGTATACTACAAATGAAGAAAATACAAATGGTCAAACTTTTCAAAAAAGAACTGGGGAAAAACAAAAGAAAAGTAAACTTTTAACACCGAAAGTTCCACTTCATCCAAACAATGCAATTCCTGTTGCTCAAGAGATTGAAAATTCCAAAAATTTGCGTCAACAAAATGAATTTTTAACACCGATATTTTTAGTTCATCCAAACAATGCAATTCCTGTTGCTCAAGAAATTGAAAACTTAGGTTCAACTAAAAGGACAGTAAGTACTTCGTCAACCGAGCTATCAACACTTACTAATGAGGAAACATCTTATGAAAAGATCTTTCAAACTTCTCAAGACGCAGTAACTGATGCTGAAATATCTGCAGTACATGTTTTATTAAAAGATGATTTTCAGCTTAGAAGTGATGAAATTGAGGTACCACCAGTAAACGACATACCAGAAAGTGATTTTCGAGACGGAGAAATTGCAGCTGAAGAATTTGCTGGAAATAGTTCGCTTGAAAATGGAATTCTTCCTCAAAAAAGATAAGTTTTTTTCTAGAAACTATACTGCACCAGAAAAGTAACTAGAAAACGTC
This sequence comes from Leptopilina myrica (nomen nudum), assembly GCA_032872475.1. Lineage (NCBI taxonomy): Eukaryota > Metazoa > Arthropoda > Insecta > Hymenoptera > Figitidae > Leptopilina > Leptopilina myrica (nomen nudum). The sequence continues at coordinate 31,106,246 of CM065464.1, forward strand.
AGTCTAATCCATCAAAATGGAAAAAAATGTCACGAAACTGCAGTTTAATTTTGGAATTGAACACTTGAATGATAAACATAAACTCATAAGAGGGCGACAAATGAAAGATGCGTGTGATCTTTATTGCCGTAGAAAATGTTGTACAAAAATAACCAATGCTGAACGACAACAAATTCACAAACGATTCTGGGAGATTCCTAATAAAGTTGGGAAATGGGACTTTCTAGCGCTACGTTAAGTCTGAGGCGATAGAAAACAGCAAAAAAGCAACTGTCATTAAAGTACTACTTTACAGTTGAAGGAAAAGTAATTCAAGTTTGCAAACTAATGTTCCTTAGCACTTTTGATATTTCTGATGGCTCTGTTCGAACTGCTGTAAAAAATCAAAAGATTCTGGAATTGTATCTCCTGATAAACGAGGAAAAAACCCTAAACGTCCGATGTCTGATAATACCAAAGCAAAAGGAAGTGTTAAAAATCACATTGATATTATCCCTCGAATGCCTAGTCATTACTGCAGGTCAAATACTTCCAAGGAGTATCTAATTGAAGACCCTGGCGAATGTGTTTCATACGAATATACGACGAATTCGTCGTCACTTCGTCGTCAGTTCGTATTACGTTAGGATATTTGGATAATTAGGCAAAAACAATTAAAGAAAACTATTGAAATGAATAAAGGAATATCTAAGGATGAAATTGACATATTTTTTAGGATAAATTAACGTTAAATTAATGAGAAATTAATGTTTAAAGTAGGAAATGTCAGTTTTAGTGTAGGATGTATGTGTGTGTAAGATCGATATTGGAATAAACTGTTGATATGTCGCCGCGCATTCTGCGCGACAGATGGCAGAGGTGACATTTGTCCATGGCTTTATATTACATGCTCCTTCATAAAGAAAGCTATTTTTTATTTGTTAGTAGATTTCCATAAAATGGAGAAAAAACATTATATTTGAAAAATAAAACATAATTTCAACCCTTAAAAGAAATAATGGGTTTTAGACCAATAAAAAAATAAACAAACTCCTCCTACTTTCAAAATCAATTTTTCTATTTGTTGCTAGGTTTAAACAAAATTATATATTTTATTTTTTAAATATAAATTTTTTTCCATTATGTGTAATTTAACCAACAAAGAAAAAAATAGCTTTCTTTATGAAAAAGGATTTTCAACTTTATTTTTATTGGTCTTAAACATCCATTATTTCATTTTAGGGTTGGAATTATATGTTTTATTTTTCAAATATAAATTTTTTTCTATTTTGTGTAACATAACCAACAAATTAAAAAAAGCTTTCTTTATGAAGGAGGAGTTTCGACTTTATTTTTATTGGTCTAAAACATCCATTATTTCTTTTGAGGGTTGGAATTATATGTTTTATTCTTTAAATATAATTTTTTTTTCCATTTTGGTTAAACCTAGCAACAAATAGAAAAATTGATTTTGAAAGTAGGAGGAGTTTGTTTATTTTTTTATTGGTCTAAAACATCCATTATTTCTTTTGAGGGTTGGAATTATATGTTTTATTTTTTAAATATAATTTATTTTCTCCATTTTGTTTAAACCTAGGAACAAATAGAAAAATTGATTTTGAAAGTAGGAGGAGTTTGTTTATTTTTTTATTGGTCTAAAACATCCATTTTTTCTTTTCAGGGTTGAAATTATATGATTTATTTTTTAAATATAATTTATTTTCTCCATTTTGTGTAACTTGACCAACAAATAAAAAAATAGGTTTCTTAATTAAGGAGGATTTTCAACTTTATTTTTATTGGTCTGAAACATCTATTATTTCTTTTGAGGGTTGGAATTATTATATGTGTTATTTTTTAAATATAATTTTTTTCCATTTTGTTTAAACCTAGCAACAAATAGAAAAATTGATATTGAAAGTAGGACGAGTTTGTTTATTTTTTTATTGGTCTAAAACATCCATTATTTCTTTTGAGGGTTGGAAATATATGTTTTATTTTTTAAATATAATTTTTTTCCATGTTGTTTAAATCTAGGGACAAATAGAAAAATTGATTTTGAAAGTAGGAGGAGTTTGTTTATTTTTTTATTGGTCTAAAACCCATTAATTCTTTTAAGGGTTGAAATTATGTTTTATTTTTCAAATATAATGTTTTTTCTCCATTTTGTTACGTCCGTAACTTCTGGTTAATTTATCTAATTTTAATATAATATTTATGCATGTATTTTCTTATTGTATTCTACTTATATTATATTATTATTGTATTTTATGTCTGTTATATTATTGTATTTTGCATATTTTTAACATATGGCAATAGTTATTATATATTTTAAAACAAAATACAAATTGTAACAAATATACAAGAAAAGAGTAATATTTTAGTTCATGTAAAAAGAATAATGATACCGCATCAAAAACATGGGCTTTCTAACAAATTTTGACAAGCGAGTGAAGATAATATTAGAGAGAGAAAATTATGTAAACAAGCGACGAACAAGAATTCAAACAAGAGGAAAATCACCTGTTCCCCCCTCGCCTAGCAGTTTTTCTACACAATTCCCAAATCTACGAGGGACGAGGGACTCGCCCGTTACCGTCACAAATATTGACACGTGCATGTTTCCTAGAAAGCAACCGCACAGTAAGCGGGAGGAAAATCATCAGTCGCCGAGAGCAGTTTTCTACACAATTCCCAAATCTACGAGGGACGGGGGAGTCGCCCGTTACTCCCACTTAAACCAATATCAACACGTGCCTGATTTCAAAGCATTACATTAATGAAGACAGTTTTATATAAAAGGGATACAAATTCTGCAGAGAACAGAGAGTAACCATTTTAGAAATCAACCTGAACACATCGTTCAGTACAAGAGATAGAGAGTAACCATTTTAGAAATCAACCTGAACACATCGTTCAGTACAAGAGATAGAGAGTAACCATTTTAGAAATCAACCTGAACACATCGTTCAGTACAAGAGATAGAGAGTAACCATTTAGAAATCAACCTGAACACATCGTTCAGTACAAGAGATAGAGAGTAATTTTTGGAAATCAGCAGTATTCATCTAATCGGCAACAAGTGAACAGTCTCCCAGTATACCTTTGAACATTATTCAAAAGTGAATTCCCAGTATACCTTTGGACATTATTAAAAAGTGAACTCCAAGTATTAATTGAAACATATTTCATTACAAGTGAATTATTTTCCAAATATTAATTTGAATTCAGTTTCAAATCAACACTCCATTCATCGATTTTCGAAATATAACTTATATCAATTTCGAAAAATATAAATTTGGAAATTCTTTCGAGTATCTACAAACTCTAATATTGAAGTATCACATTCCAAATTTCGAAATATCGAAATTTGCTTAGGAGGCGACAACCGTCTGGAAGAAAGCAGATATTTTCACAATACAATACACTATCTCATTAGTGTAAACAAGAGGATTAAGACCCAACCATTAAGGACAACAAACGGAAGGCCCCCTTTTTATCTACCGCTCAACACCATTAAGATAGACAAGAGATTATCATCACACCGGTAATCGTTATTCTTTAAGTAAGACTCATAATTTTTGTACTCATTGTAATTTTGTCAGCGCTTTTCTTTCTTGTTGGTTTTTAAATAAATTATTCTCTCACAACATTTAGTAGGCTCATTGACTTATCCTCATCCCAAATTAGATTCATTTATGAAACTAATTTAAAACGAGGAACGTTAGGTATATTTATAAAGGTTTCTCGTTTTGACGTAACAATTTTTTGGAAATCTACTAACAAATAAAAAATAGCTTTCTTTATGAAGGAGCATGTAATATAAAGCCATGGACAAATGTCACCTCTGCCATCTGTCGCGCAGAATGCGCGGCGACATATCAACAGTTTATTCCAATATCGATCTTACACACACATACATCCTACACTAAAACTGACATTTCCTACTTTAAACATTAATTTCTCATTAATTTAACGTTAATTTATCCTAAAAAATATGTCAATTTCATCCTTAGATATTCCTTTATTCATTTCAATAGTTTTCTTTAATTGTTTTTGCCTAATTATCCAAATATCCTAACGTAATACGAACTGACGACGAATTCGTCGTATATTCGTATGAAACACATCCGCCAGGGGAAATACAATTCGTCAATAAAATGTACGATTTGGACAAAGAATGGATGCAAGAAAATTTTCCTGATCAAGAAATTGCAACAAGAAGACAGTACAGAGATATTTTTAATTCCGAATGTAACATATAGTTTTTTCTTGCAAAGAAGGATCAGTGCGACGCTTATGTAATGTATAAAAATACAAAAGAAAAAGGAAATACAGCTGTTCAAGATCAATATGAGTTGTATTTAAAAAACAAGAATTTAGCTCAAAGTTTGAAAGAGTCGGATAGAAAAGAAGCAAAACATCAGACAAGTAAAAATTTAAGCGTTGCTTGTTTTGATTACGAGAAAACACTCATTTGTCCTAAGGCAAAAGCTTCAGTGTTCTATTACAAAAGAAAATTAAGTTTGAGTAATTTCACCATCGTCGATATTGGTACAAATGACAGTTTTTGCTACGTTTATGACGAAACTATAGCTCACAAAGGAGCAAACAAAGTTGCAAGCTTTCTGTTTGACTTTATTGGAAAAAAAGTTGAGCAAGGTGTTAACGAATTTTGATTTTACAGTGACAATTGTCCCGGTCAGAACAAAAATAGAATTATTGCTGCATTGTTTGTGTACTGTGCAAAAACAAATTTAATGTTAGGATTGTTCATAGGTATCTAGAAAAGGAACACACCTACAATTCAGCAGATACTACTCATAGTCTCATTGAACGAAAAGTAAAATCGCACGATAGAGTTTTCGGCAATTCGTTATGAATCCTCTGAAATAGAGTTTAAAATAAATTTCGATGATGCATCTACAGGTATATGTACAAAAAAATTTGGCAGACCTGTCAAGTTCGAAACGTATGAGCTGCATTTAGCTTATCAAGGACTTATTCCGATCGCGAAATCTAAGTACCAAGATTTAAAACATTATTGTGACCACTCGTTTATTCCTATTGAGTGTCAAGAATTTTACCGAGGATTGCTACAAGTTGAAAATGAAATTATGTTAGCCGATGAAGAATTTCTTATTCGTCCAGTTGGTAGACCTCGAAAACGTAAACCTGCAACGATAAAAACAAGTGGACTCGGTAAAAAAAACCGATTAATTGAATTCGCAGAAAGATCCGATGAAAACGAATAAATTGACGAACTGCTAAAAAAGGGCCATAATATTAAAACAAAATACCAAAGTGTTCAAAAAGTTTTTAAAAAGTGCCAAAATATTCAGAACATACAAAACTGTTTAACTGCAATTATTAAGTTGTTTGCATATTGAAAGTTAAAAATAATATTGTTATAAATTATTTAAAAAATAGTTATTATAACAATTTATGTAAAAATTTTAATTTAAAGAAAAATTGTTAAAAATGTAAAAACATTTATTAAATTAAAATTTTTTATTCTTTCAGAATTAAAATTTAATATTTGTATAATAAAAAATTAATTAAATGCTATATTTAATGCTTCATTTTATTTTAATACCTTCGAATCACTTTTATATATTAATATAAAAGTGATTACTTAAGGTAAATGGTAAAATAGCCTGTCGTACGTGAAACAGGATATTTCCTTTTAATTAATAATAATATTTTGACGAATTGGTGTTTGTGTTATTTATGTTAAGTTATTTGTGTAATTTTTTTGTGTTTATTTGTATTTTATTTTCATGCTGACATGAAGGAATTTTCCTCTCATTATTATCTTTTGATCCATAATGGAAAATGAGCGATCTTACGGTATTTCCACCGTAGGTGGTGCCTGCTCTCGGCCACTTACCGGTGAAGCCCTAAATTTTCGGTATATAATTATAAGAAGTGCTGTGTGGTGCGCATACGCGATTCGTGCGAATATGACTTCGCTCAGTGCGTAGATATAAGCGGATCATCGATTATGTACTTGGACGACCGTATCCGACCTCTCATTGCCTGGAGAGGGAGGTACCGATTCGAGCAAAGAAATAAAGGCTAACTTGAAATTAACGCAAGTCTGCTTGATTTTGTCCTTACACCTAATTCCCATCTCTTCCATGCTACGAGCCTCGACCAGCAGCCAGAAGAAGGAAGGAGGGAAGGAAGGAAGCTATTCTCCAGCCGCCCTGAGCTCCCCACCGCCTGCCAGCCAAATCTCTCCTACCTACGGGCCAGCTCATCGCTCTCGACCGACGCAGCGCCACTTACCAAATCAACTCCCCCGCCGCCGGCAGTACTAGGGCCATCACTGTCCGCCCCCCTGCCCCGCAAACACCACCCGCCAATCTCGCTCGCTGACCATGATAGGGTTCAGCGGGCTAAGGATTTCGCCGCACTAGTGATTGCACAATGCAATTCTGAGAGTTGCATCGGTTCCCCGAGTGGTTCTCCGGCGTTTTCCACTTGTTACAGTCCGGAGTACCGCTATCCCAACTTCTCCACCTTACTGGAGGGTTATGAATCCCAATAAGGGTTAAAGTCTTCCATCCCGAGATAAAAAGTTCAATCACCCCTTTTGAGGGCTCTATAGACTTTTAATTCTAAAAATATTTAACGGAAATTCCCTACCCGTAAAAAGGGAAATTCGCCCATGTCAATGCTTATATTATTATTTTCTTACTTATTTTATTATCTTTTTTGTATACGAATTTAGACATAATTATGAAAACATAACCTAAAATAAAATTAGTTTTTAAGAAACAGTAATTACAATTTACAAGTTAATAATAAGTAATTAACACTGACAGGTTCTAAAACAGATATTAACAATTGTTTCGGCAAAATATATTTATATAAACATTGTAAAAAATTAAAGTGAATCAAGTTGTAATAAAAATGTTTAAATTTTTTTTAAATCTTTAAGTTTAAACCTTAAAGTAATATTTTTAATAAATTCTAACTTACATAAAAAATACACAAAAAAAATTTCAGAGCTTATAAATTAAATTTTGAATTGATTTTGACGTTTAAATATTGTAATTCGTTTTTTGCAAAAACACAAAAAGCGACAAACGCGAGTTCCAAACTTGACCGTGAACTTACGTACTTTCTATCCGTTTCACAGAGATACGTACATTCTGCCCTCCCCACAGACATACGTGGTTTCCGAAACGGCTCTCGAAGATACGTACTTTCCAAAATGTCTCTGAAAGTTGCGTACATTCGACTTGGAGCTAACGATGTAATAATATAATCCTATAATAAAAAGGTCATACACACCTCATGCGTAACGCTTTTTATGATTGCCTAGCAACGGTTACTAAGGATCAGTATTGCATAGCAACGGTTGCTAAGGGAAATTTTTGTTGCCTAGCAACGGTTGCTGAGGGTCATTTTCTTATTGACTACTGTTTAAAGTACGTTTCCTAGCAACGGTGTTATATTGTCGATCATTATCGTCAAAATGCAATTTTTTAAAGTTTGTTTTTAAATATTAATAATTTGATACCTGTTCAAGAATTAATAATAATATAAAAAAATTATGTACACTACCGTCCGAAATTGTGCGTACGCTAACATCTCGAGCTATTAAAAAACACACCCGCATAGAAACAGTGATAACTCGGTTAAAAATGAAGCTAAATGCTTTTTTTAAATTGCATTGGAAAGCTTATTAAATTTCCAATGAAGTGCCACTATTTTAAGTTGTATTGCATAAATAGGATGCGAGATATCATGTTATGAAGACAAAAAAATAATTCTATTTTTTTCGGAATTTCTTACTCTGACTTTCACTCCTGTCACAGTTTAGCAAAGTTTATGAAAAAATTGTTAATTTTACAGACTATTCCTTGTAACCTAAGCTTTAAATAAAGACCAAGAACAGCAAAAAGTATTTACGGGTTCCCGAGATATTACAAAAAGAGTCGGACCGTGCAAAGCAGAATTTTCAATCATCGATTTCTCTAATTCGCCGTTGAGTCAATTACTTGTCTGTGAAAAAAGTGTAGAAAATTAATTTTACCAAGTACATTCTTATTGGGATCCACTTTTTAAATATCGATATATAATAAATTAAATTAAAAAATGGATCTCAGTAAGAATGTACTTGGTAAAATTAATTTTCTACACTTTTTTCACAGACAAGTAATTGACTCAACGGCGAATTAGAGAAATCGATGATTGAAAATTCTGCTTTGCACGGTCCGACTCTTTTTGTAATATCTCGGGAACCCGTAAATACTTTTTGCTGTTCTTGGTCTTTATTTAAAGCTTAGGTTACAAGGAATAGTCTGTAAAATTAACAATTTTTTCATAAACTTTGCTAAACTGTGACAGGAGTGAAAGTCAGAGTAAGAAATTCCGAAAAAAATAGAATTATTTTTTTGTCTTCATAACATGATATCTCGCATCCTATTTATGCAATACAACTTAAAATAGTGGCACTTCATTGGAAATTTAATAAGCTTTCCAATGCAATTTAAAAAAAGCATTTAGCTTCATTTTTAACCGAGTTATCACTGTTTCTATGCGGGTGTGTTTTTTAATAGCTCGAGATGTTAGCGTACGCACAATTTCGGACGGTAGTGTATATATGGAATAATATAAATAAATGAAATGAATAATTAATTATTATTAAATAAAAATAAAAAATAAATTAATAATAAATTCAGTGCGCTAAAGCGCGCCTACATTCTCGTACTGCAAAAAGGAGAAGTAAATAACTATTTTTTTGTTTTTATAAGGTAAGAGTAACATTTAAAACAGGGCACTCTCTAGAATCACATACTGTTCAAACAAAAGATGGATATTTATTAACAATTCACCGTATTCCTGGCCCTTCCGGATCGACTCCTATATTTTTGCAGCATGGCATTTTAGGAAGTTCTAATTCTTGGATTCTAACTGGAAGTGAATCTCTTGGTAAAAGATCATTAAAAATCCTAAAAATTTTCTAACGTTTTTTATAATTTAATAAAATATGATTTTCTACTTAAAAATTCGATATTTCTAGCTATTACTTTAGCAAATTTGAAATACGATGTCTGGTTAGGTAACACGCGAAGTAGTGTTTACTGCAAGTCTCATTCTGTTTATGAAAACACAGATCAAAAATTTTGGAACTATAGGTAAATAAAAATTGCTTTTTATGTTAAATTATTAATAATAATATAATAATACAACACAATTGTATGCATTTTATTTTAGTTTTCATGAGATAGGGAGGGAAGATTTACCAGCAATGTTAAATTATGTGGCACTTTACACGGGAAAAAGAATAATTTATATGGGTTTTTCCATGGGGACTACTTCGTTCTTCGTGATGGCTTCTGAAAAACCAGAAATATCGAAAAACATAACTCTTGCATTTGCACTTGCACCTATAGCTTTCTTGAATCACTTAAACATACCTAGTATAAAATTTGCATTTAAATACTCTTGGGTAAAAAAAACACTATTGCAATAATGGATTAAAAAGTATTTCAATAATGACATTAATAAATTTTCAGATATCGACTTTCATATTTGGACATAAAAGCTTCGGATCGGATGGTGCGTGGAATGTATTTCCTTTTAAAAACAAATTATCATCAATGATTTCTCATTGTAATAACAAACACATTAAAAGCGTAAGTAATTCATTCCAATCAATTTCTCTTACATTTTTCTGATGAAAATTATTCGAGTGCCGAACATTTATTAACGTAATTATTTCTTTTTATTAGAAGTATCGATCTCGAGTCATAAGGCAATCTTTTGGTGCAGCTTCAGTCAAAACAATCAGACACTTAGCACAACAACGTCAGACTGGAAAATTTCTTCAATATGATTATGATTCAAAAAATCTCGAAATTTATAATAGTACTATCCCCCCTGAATATAACTTATCACGGATAGAAATCCCTATGGTTCTGATTGTATCTGAAGGAGACGTGTTTTCAACGCCTTCTGTAATTAACAAAAAAATTTTTTAATTTGTTTGAAATAAGAGTGGAAATGATTTTGAGTCAAATTAATTTAATTCAAAAAAAAATATTGAAATTATAAACTGAGACAGTATATCTTCGTCTTTTAAATACTAAAATGGCCATTTTGGGCACTCGCTCCGATCCAACAGAATGTTATTGATGATTGGATAATCGTCAACTTGGGATTAACCCTTGGTGATTGCAAAAAACAGCTAATAAGAAATCTTCTACACGGAGAAAAAAATGCTGTTGAATCAATGACATATTAGTTTGATTCATTAAATAGTATCATATCTGGCTGGCAAACGTATATGCTGTTGTTTTGAAAGCACCAATTCTAATGATTCGATAGTATCACTTTCATTGAAACAAAAGCATATTTCTCAAATTGACAACATACTATGTTAATTTGAAGGTATTCCTTTTCAATCAACGATCAAAATTTTTTTATTTAACAGTATATGCTTTTGAGTCAGTGACTACAGTTTTTAAATTTAAAAGCATCATTTTTATGATTCAAAAATTTGTACTTTTAATTTTGTTAGTTGTTGCTATCGATTTAATAACACCATACCGTTAAGTATGGTATACATCTTTTTTTATTTTTACACATTAACGTACACATCTTTATTTTTTTCCATTTTTTCCAACGGAAAACCCATCCATGCAGTAACCGCGACCAAATGTGCTTATCTTTCGTGATAGACGAGAACCGCCGCGCTGCAATATAATACATTCGCTTCTTAACATTGAGCACTTACTTTGTGGTTAAATACCGTGCTCGAGATTTTTCTCGTGTATAAGGGAATTTATATGAGCGATTCCATGTCAAGTGATCAAGATAAAGAAAATTTTTTTTCCAATCGTAGCAAAACTTGGGTCTTTGTAGTACTCATAGATAGTAATTTTTCGGCAGAATATTTTTTTACCTAGTCCAATATTTTTCGAGGGGAAGGGGGTTAAATTTTTGTGTTTTTCAGTACAATGCTTATTTCAATAATTTTTTACTCTTAAACAATTAAACATACAAATTTAACAAAGTAAATTTTGGAAAGGTTTTTTCATGCTCTTTCGATTGAAAATAAGCATTTTAATAAAAAAAAATTTTTGACCCAAAAAAATCAAAATTAAAAATAAATTTCAATTTTTGGGGGAGAGAGACCCGATTTTTTTTTAAACGAAAGCTGAGGTTTTTTCCTAAAAGGACATATAAATGATAAAGTGGGACTAGAATGTTTAAATATTGAAAAAAAGAATTTTCTCCAAAACGGAGCTAAAAACTGGGTTTTGAGCGCTTCGGCGAGTAGAAAACTCTTTTTTTCAATGTTTAAACATTCTAGTCCCACTTTATCATTTATATGTCCTTTTAGGAAAAAACCTCAGCTTTCGTTTAAAAAAAAAATCGTATCCATCTCCCTCAAAAATTGAAATTTATTTTTAATTTTTTTGGGTCAAAAAATTTTTTTTTTAAATGCTTATTTCCAATCGAAAGAGCATGAAAAAACCTTTCCAAAATGTACTTTGTTAAATTTGTATGTTTAATTGTTTAAGAGTAAAAAATTATTGAAATAAAAATTACACCAAAAGACCCTTTGATCACTTGACGTGGAATCGCTCATATTTAACTAGTCATCAATTAATTAAATGAATTTAAATAATACTTTCTTATATTAGATTTAAAAAAACGACAGATTTAATAAACATATAAATATGTATGGTTAAGTTTTTCAATTAATTTAGCACCTGTCAATGTCTTAAATACATAGTGTCCTTATTTTTATAGCATATGTTATAGGCAGTCCGAAATAGCACCACTCATTGAAACGAAAACATATGCTTTCGTTTTCCAGAGTGCGCTTCTTTGGAGCAAACAACTTTTCAATTGATTTAAATTTACACGCATTTTTTTAAATTTATCTATTAGATGCTTCAAATGAATAATGTCAAAGAAGCAATAAATTATTCTGTTGCTATATATAGATAAACTATAGAAAAAATTTGTACAATATCCTTCATTCTACAGTACCGTACTTTTAATTTAAACAGTTTCATTTTTTCGTTTTAAGCAATATGGTATTCGATTAATGAATATGTCATTGAATTAATGACGGGAAATTGAATGGCATGGAGCTATTTGATTCAACAGCACTTTTTTTCAGTGTATAATCTCTCCCAGCTATGTAACGTCCCATTAAGTTTATAAACATTGATAGAATATATACTTTATATACATGAATCGATTCGTTTTCATACCAAAAATATAATTATGATAAAAAATAATGAAAATTTTTATAAAGAAGAATCGGTGACACACACACACACATACATACATCCATACATACACACAGAAACATTGGACATTTGTTCCTCTTTACGAAATATATATACTCACTACAAGGCTTCCTTTAGAGATGAAGCAACAAGGGTGTAGATTTTAAATTCTTCTGATTATGTTGTAGGAACACTCAAATTAAATATATGTATGTAGGGGAGGGTAGGCTACATTGAACCGGGTATTTTCTAAAGTCCAAGAACTAATTAAATTTTACAAATTTTGATCAGGTTTTTGTATCAACATTAAGCTGAAGTACTCCTTTAGTTAATATACACGTTACAAACACAAATTATTATGATTAAATAATTAAATTTAATTTTTTTCTAACAAGTTACACTTTTCTTATTTTGAAGAATCTGTGTCTACATTGAACCACCTTTAATAAAACACTACAATTTACTTCAAAAATAATATTTCCACTTACACATTGTAAAAAATATTATTTTTCACTCAAAAAAATAGAAAATTGTTGTTAAAGAGTTATTATTTGTTAATATAGGAGATTAATATATTTTGATGTCAGGTTAGGTAGGTTCTCGTTCACAATTGTGATGAAAGCATGTCTTCTAGTATTTTTCTTACTAATTAGTAGAGCAGACAACTTTACCACTCTTAAAATTGAAAATTCTTTCCTTTTTCGGGTGGTTCAATGATGCCGCACTCACTGCATTCACATGACATTCACAACAAAAATTGTTTATAATAAATTTATGTAAGGCTTAAAATTCTTTATCACATCGGAATATTGAAGTTGACACCCTAAGCGACATAAATCACAAGTTTAATAATTTTTAAAACTTCCTATTTGAATAAAAAAAATTCATTATATTTCCACCAAATTTTTTGTTTTGTACGTGAAAAACAGTTTTTTTCGTTTTTCTTTGTAAATAATAAACCTACGTGCTCGAAATTTTAGGACGTAGTCGCTTTCGGTAATACTAATTTATATATTAAATAAGAAAAAATTCCACTCAGTCATTTCTTAGAAAATTAAAGTGGTTCACTGTTGACGCTGGTTCAATGTAGCCTACTCTCCCCTATAATTGAATTTTTCATTTATTTTGAGTGGAATTTCACATATTACAAGTGTATATGGGTCATTCTCACAATCGGGACAAATGACCCGTACATTAGATTTTTTTAAATAAATAATAATAATTTTTCAAAACTTTTACCTCCTAATAATAGCATTCATCATGATTTAATCGGATCCTATAAAAAATAAATAAAAAATTTCAAATATTTAGAGATACACATGTTTATATAGTATAAAAACTCCCCTCCGTTACTGTTCATAAAGAAAGTTTCATTTATAAAAGAGGTATTATATTAATTTTGCAATATTAAAAAAATTTTTGCCGGGTAAAATCTACTTATTATTCTATTTGTAATTGATTCATAAAGAATAAAGTAAAATATTTGTGAGGTATTTTTTCTTAGAATTAAATTCGTTTTGTGCAGAAATAAAACTCCCCTCCGTTACCACTCACAAATATAATTATAAAATATAGAAAAAAACGACAACATAAAAATAAATAAATCAAAACTCTTTGTAGTGTCAGTTTAGCTATGGTCATTACACAAAATGATAAAATGAAAAGAAAATAGTCAGTTTTAAAAGGACTTTTAGTGTGTCAGTGTTCATCGACATAATAAAAACTCCCCTCCGTTACCGCAATAAATTTAGTTTTTTGAAAGTAAATAATAATAATTGTTAATAATTTTATTCACATTGTTTTATTTTAAAACAAATAAAACTAAAGATGTTATTACTTTATTTATAAAATTGATTTTTTTGCAACACAATGAACATATTTCAAAGCTGTCTTATAAAAGAAAACTCCCCTCCGTTACCGATGGTATATTTCCATTATACAGTACCTAAATTGCAGACTTTATTAATCATGGGATTCGTTTGAAACTCGTTACTCGGGGGTTTTCGGGATCGCTGATTACGAATCCGATGTCAGTTTTTGAAAATCCAAAATGGCGGGTCCAATATGGCGGACACTTTTTTGAAAAATTCATCGGATTTGCTTGAAACTCGTTACTCGGGGGTTTTCGGGGTCGCTGATTACGAATCCGATATCAGTTTTTAAAAATCCAAAATGGCGGATTCAATATGGCGGACACTTTTTTGAAAAATTCATCGTATTTGCTTGAAACTCGTTACTCGAGGGTTTTCGGTGTCGCTAATTACGAATCCGATATCAGTTTTCCAAAATCCAAAATGGCGGATCCAATCTGGTGGACACATTTTTGAAACATTCATCGGATTTGCTTGAAACTCGTTACTCGAGGGTTTTCGGTGTCGCTAATTACGAATCCGATATCAGTTTTCCAAAATCCAAAATGGCGGATCCAATCTGGTGGACACATTTTTGAAACATTCATCGGATTCGGTTAAAACTTGTTTCTCTGAGTTTTTCAGGGTCTGTGATTACGAATCCGATATCAGTTTTTAAAAATCCAAAATGGCGGATTCATCAAGAATAATGTGAAATATTTGAGAGGTATTTTTTTCTAGAATTGAATTAGTTTTGTCCACCGCACGAAATTCCCCACCATTACGGGATACAAACATAATAAAATTTATTTTTGAAATTAGCAACCCTAAAAATACATGAGTATCTACTTTAAAATTATCCCATATATTTCTTAAAAGTGTCCACCATATTGGATCCGACATTTTGGATTTTTAAAAACTGATATCGGATTCGTAATTAGCGACACCGAAAACCCCCGAGTAACGAGTTTCAAGCAAATACGATGAATATTTCAAAAAAGTGTTCGCCATATTGAATCCGCCATTTTGGATTTTTAAAAACTGATATCGGATTCGTAATTAGCGACACCGAAAACCCCCGAGTAACGAGTTTCAAGCAAATCCGATGAATTTTTCAAAAAAGTGTCCGCCATATTGAATGCGCCATTTTGGATTTTTAAAAACTGATATCGGATTCGTAATCAGCGACCACGAAAACCCCCGAGTAACGAATTTTATGTAATTTCCATCAATTTTTAAAATATTTTAGTTGCGATAAATTTTTAATAATAATGTTAATAAAGATTGTAACCACGTATTTTATAGGTTTATTAAGATCCCCCTTTTGCCACAGGATTAATAATAAAAGTGATTTTTCAACTTTTTTTTATAAAATTTCAATTTTGAATTTGTCCCTTTCTAGAGATTGACCCATATACACTTATTGATCGAGATTGATTATATTGGATTACAAGCTTGCTGCAATATTGCACTACAAGCATGCAGCAAGCTTGATGTGATCTTACATGAAAATTGTTTATTATATAAAATTAATAATTTATTATTAGTAACAAATTTATATTTAATTTTTATTTAACATAACATAATTATAACAACGTTATAATAATAATGTTATTAATTTTCCCAAAGAATTGGAGTTGGGAACTATTATCCATGATCAGTGGATAATAATTAAAAATTGTCAACGTCGTATCAGACGTTAACTATACACATTATCATTACTATGATCATAAGATAATAAGGTGAAAAGCCTGTTCACCGGACCGATATTTATACTCTGCGCGAGACAAGTTGTGCGCGAGAGAGGTATTTCTCGCCATCTAGCAAGGAATTGAAAAAATAATAGAAGTTTCTCTAACTCTCTGGCAGATGGCGAGAAATACCTCTCTCGCGCACGACTTGTCTCGCGCAGAGTATAAGTATCGGTCCGGTGAACAGGCTTTTCACCATATTATCTTAAATGATAATGTGTATAGTTAACGTCTGTTACGACGTTGACAATTTTTAATTATTATCCACTGATCATGGATAACACAATCCTGTAAAAAAATAAAAATTGCCGTTGTCTGAGATCGAGAAGTTCTTTCCCGCAGTATTTGGTGCGCTGAATCCAAATCTGGCATCGAAAACCTCCCATCAAAAATCATGTTTTTCGCTGTTTTTGAAAATTTCTACCGGGTAAATCCGACGTGCTAGAGACTTGTCATATGAGTCAAATTAAAGCCTGAACCCTGTATTTTAAGAAAATAAAGCGATATTGCTGACAACAAACTAAATTAGCTGTCAAAAATAATTTTTTTAACAGTTGGCAAGCATAAAAAATTGACTCACACAGTCGGTGAATACAACTGTTTTAAAAAATGATTGGTTTCGCTCAGAATTTATTACTTTGGGGTTTTCGGGGTCGTTGATTACAAATATGATGTAAAAATAAAAAATCTGTAGTTCGATACATAATCAACCACCCCTAAAACCTCTGAGTAAGAAGTTTTAAGTAAATTTGATCAATTTTGAAAAATAAGTCCGCCATATTGGATGCGACATCTTAAATTTTCAAATTTTTAAACATATTCGTAATCGGCGACTCCAAAAGCCCCTCAGTAACAAATGTTAAGCGAATCCAATCATTTTTCAAAATATTTTAATTTACGGACAGTGTCAGTCAATTTTTATACTTGACAACTGTTAAAAGAATAATTTTTAAGTCTAATTTAGTTTGTTGTCAGCAATATCGCTTTATTTTCTTAAAGTACAGGGTTCAGGCTTTAATTTGACTGATATGACAAGTCTCTAGCACGTCGGATTGATCCGGTAGAAATTTTTAAAAACAGCGAAAATCATGATTTTTGGAAATTTAACCACACTTTTTTTCAAAATTATGGCGTGATGGGAGATTTTTGTTACCAGATTCAGATTCAGCCCACCAATTACTGCGGGAAATCACTTCTCGACCTCTGACAACGGCAATTTTTATTTTTTGCAAATATTGCAAATCTTGCACGGAAATCTTGCCTCAAGCTTTCTGCAAGCTTTCGTGCTATCTGGGTAAACTATATCTCATACGTAAATTTTTTACTTTTCCTTCCTCTGCAAAGAAAGTCTTGTAATGATGTCGACTTTGGAATTTCTTAGAATCAAATATTGTCACAAATTTTCAAGTGTAGTATATATGTCGTAGGCAGAGAGCATAATTCGGTAGTCGGCAAATTGCCTAGACAGTTGGCCAACTGCTGGCAGTTAGCAAAATGACTGTTTTAAGATGTATTCAATTAGTCATTTAGCCAACTGCCTATGCAGTTTGCACACAACCCAATATGATATTGCCATATCATATTGCCGCTTGGTGCACACACTTGTGCGTTTTTCTGTAATCGTTTTGTTAGTTCCTTTGTTTTAAAGCAATATTTTTTGTTCTTGAAGCGTCTTAATGCTTGTTTGTTTTTTCGGTTTTGTGTTTTCCCAGTTTTTTTCCCGTTATTTTGCTCAAGTACATTTGTTTTCTCATTTATATTATTCTAACCTCACTTTTGTTGTTTCATAATTGGATTATCTACCCCTTCCAGTGTGAACACAAACAGTGATTTTTTGTACATTATTTGCATTATACAATTTTTTGGGACGGTTCCTGGTGCAACAAAATGGATCAGGATGTGATATGTGCAAAGTGCAATAAAGTTATTACACGTGTAGCTCCCATCCGTTGTGGTGGATGTGATCTACCTTATCATCCCAGTTGTGCATCGCAGTTGCCTACCATATCAAATGGTTCCTTTGCAAGATGTTGTAAACCTAGGTCTACGTCTCCATCAAACTCTCAGAGTTCTCAATCGTCTCATAAAATTGATGCTCTCATTCTGGCTGTGGACAACCGAACAAAAAAAGTCTCAGAAAATTTTTGACTCTTTTTGATTTTTTGATTTTTTTTACTCCTCCCCATCAAGTTACAAATATGATCCCTTCTTTGATGTCTCATCCATTCATAAATATATACTATTAGAATGTCAGGGGTGTACGTACTAAGACTCAACAGCTTCGTGAATATGTTTCTCTTTATAATTATGATTTTTACGTTTTTTCTGAAACTTGGCTTAATGCCAATATTAATTCTCAGGAATTGGGTTTTATAAGTTATGACATTTATCGTTTCGATAGAAGTAGCGTTTCAAGTGACAAATTGAGAGGTGGTGGGGTTCTGATAGCTGCTCGTAAAAGTTTGCGGAGTTCACCTGTCGAAACATCTTTAAATAGTATTGAACATGTTTTTATTAAATTTAGATTAATTAATGGTCTTTGCATTTTGGGTTGCTTTTATGTTCCACCTAATTCGTCATTAAGTGTTTTTTTTTGAAGTGAGTACTATTATAGAGGAGGTACACAATAAATATATTAATGCTATTTTTTTAATTTTTGGAGACTTTAATTTGCCTCTTATGACTCAGTTTTTTATTAACTTAGTCTCACAGCCGGATTTATATTTGTCGCTTACTAATCAACAGCAGCAAATTGCCTCGACATTTTTAGATATGATTGACTTCGCTGGTCTATCCCAGAAAAATAATATAATCAATGTACATGGCTCTATTTTAGATTTAATTCTTTGCAACAGAGATAATTTTACTGTAGAGATGGTCAATGATAGTGTATTGCCGGTGGACAATTACCATCCTCCGTTACTTATTAATGTTTTGTCAAATTTTAATAATGATAGCTTGAATATTCACTCTCAAAAGTTCTCTGTTGTATATGATTTAAAAAATGTTAACATTGCTGGAATTGTTACACACTTGAACTCCATTAATTGGAATTTACTTTTACATGATGATAATATTGACAATATTGTGTCCATATTTTATGAGCAATTATATTACCTGTTTGATAATTTCGTGCCACTTAAACGTATCTATTCTACAAACTTTCCTCCATGGTTCACCAATGATTTGAAAAAATTGGTATATTCTAAAAAAACTGCGCATCTTAATTATATTAAAAATAAAAGTGTATCTACCTATTCAAAATTCTCAAATTTAAGAGCAGAATGCAAAAACTCTCAAAAACTTGTTATAAAAATTACATTTCTAATGTTGAACATTCTATATTGGATAACCCAAAACAGTTTTGGAACTATGTAAATTCTACACGTCGAGACCATGACATTCCGACGCATATGTCTTACAAGGATGAATCTGGTGACACATATTTAGAAATTTCAAATCTCTTTGCTAAGCATTTTAAGTCAGTCTTTTCAATACCTACATCAAAGGTCCCAGATTTATCCTTTAATAGTAATTTTGATGTGGACATGAACTCCATCTCGGTCACTAGAAATGATATTTTTAACAAGATTAAAGATTTAGATATTAATAAGGGACCAGGCCCTGATGGAGTTCCTCCTTCTATTATTAAATCCTGTGGATGCTCCTTGATTGAACCTTTGTTTATAATTTTTAACAAATCTTTAAAATGTAGTACTTTCCCTTTTGCATGGAAGAGGGGTATGATATCTTTAGTTTATAAGTCTGATAATAAAAACGATATTCAGAATTACAGGCCAATAACAATTTTATGCGCTTTCTCGAAAATTTTTGAAAGTATAATTTATGATAATTTCTATAAAGCTGTTTCAGAAATTATTATTGAGGAACAGCATGGTTTCGTTAAGGGTCGTTCTACTTTAACTAATCTCGGTATTTTTTCTACTTTTTTAACTAATTGCCTTAAAAAGGGCTTACAAATTGATGTAATATACGCGGACATATCGAAGGCGTTTGACAGGGTCGACCATAATACATTATTATGTAAGATGAAAAAATTAGGAGTTTCTGATAATATGGTTAATTTTTTTAAAAGTTATCTTTCTTTTATCATTTAAGTATAAATATAAAAAAAACTTTCACTGTTTCATTTTGCAGGGGTAGAGTTATAATACATAATTATACCATTGATGGTCATACAGTGGAAAGGGTAGCGAGGGTGCGTGATTTGGGTGTTCTTTTTACAAATAATTTAGTTTATAATGATCATATTTCTGAAATTGTCTCAAGGGCTTCCAAATCCTTGGGATTTATAATAAGATGTGCCTCTGTTTTTCATAATTTATCAACCATTAAAACTCTGTACCTGACGCTTGTCAGAACAATTGTCGAATATGCATGTATTATATGGTTACCTTTCTATGTCTTCCATATGATTAGAATTGAACGTCTTCAAAATAAATTTCTTAGATTCGCAGCGAGAAAGTTCAATATTCCCTTTGACATGCGAACACATGATTATGGGGAGTTAAGGGCCTTTTTAAATATTCCTTTAATGACTTCGCGTTTTTATTTTATCGATATGACCTTCTTGTACAGGCTTATGAATGGAGCTATCTTCTGTCCCTCTCTCCTTTCTATGGTAAATTTATCTGTCCCCAGAATGTTCTCTAGACGTTATTTACTTTTTTCGGTGGCATTCTATAGAACTAATTATGGTAATAATTCATTAATTCCTCGGCTTAGCAGAGAGGCTAATGCGATCTCTAATCAGATAAACTTTTTTGATAATAGCACTACAAGGTTCACATCATTATTGCGTAATATTGTTTTGAATACGAGAAGAACTATGTAGTAGAGTGGCAACCTAGATTTGTTTGTATAAAACATATATTATAATTTTTTCTTTTAGTCTTAGGAGTACTTGTGTACGAAAGGGCAAGTCCCGTTATGTTTCCAAATAAATAAATAAATTATAAATGCACAGTAAAAATCTTATTTATCAATAAAAAAAATTGTTCTTAATTATACGTAATATAATTCACATTATTTCAAAATGAGAAAAAAAGGAAGACATATTGAAAAACCGAAATATTTTTAAAAATTATCTAAAAAAATTGATTTTTGTATTCTTTGAAATAACTGTTTCTTTACAAAAATTTTAATTAATTCTTATCAAAATTTTATTCCTGGCATGAAAACAAATCAATTTATGTATATAAAGTATATATTCTATCAATTTTTATAAAGTTAATCAATATCCTTATTTTTGACAAAAAATTTATTTTTTGTATTTTTTTGAAATTTTTAAAATTTTACTTTAGAATAATTACTCTATAATATAAGATTAAGCAATTGGTATCTATTATATTGAGGAAGCTAAATGTTCATGGAATAAACAACTTGTATGAATGTCCATTTAAATTAGGGGGGACCGAGGTTAGGTGGCGCACTTTTCACGGTTTCGTCGGCTTGGTGGAAAACTATAGTATTTGAGGAATTTTTTATAAACTATATCATTTCGGTAAATGTTTTTAAAACATACCATTTCGAGAAAAAAAGTTTTTTGCTCTTTTCACAGTTTGTCAACACTTTTGCAAGACATAAGATGAGGTTTTGCGTTTTTAAAAAAAGATGTTTCTAGAATATACGTTTGTTCATCTTATCAATGTATTAACTTAAAGTTTAAAATAATTTAAATTAATTGCATGATGATCATAAGAAATTCTTTAGTGCAACGCTTTTATTGATCTTTATCGAAATGATATGTTTTATAACAAACTCTTAAAATGGTATTGTTTATAATGAATTCTTGAAATTGTACAGTTTTCCACCAAGCCGACGGTTTGTTGTTTAACTTGTAATGATCTCGATTTTTGCCAATAAGGATTTGCTCGCCGGATGGAGTCCGGGTCTCTAGTTTGGTAAATTCTATCAATTTACAGTGACGCAAGCGCCATCTATTTTAAATACTAATTCAAGAGAAATTTGTGAAAAGGTAAAATCAAAATAATAAAACATAATTTAAACCTTCGAAAGTAAATATATTTAACAAAAAAATAAAAATAGAAATAATAACAAAATTAATAATTAACAAACTAAAATTAAACCATAAAAATTACAATAAAAATATAAAATAATAAAACTGACTCGATACAATGCAAAGAAAAATTAATAAAGAAAGAATTATAAAATTTAAATAATAAACTAAAATTTAGAATTAAATTACAATTAATAAAAAAATAAAATATTTAAATAAATGAAAATTCAATAATAACAAAAATAGAAAATTTAGGCGCGTCCGCCATTTCACTCCTTCACACCGAATCATTCATTGTCGTTCTCGTTCTGGTTCGGACTGTAATAAAATTTACCCTGTTATTTTAATTAAAATTACAAAATCGTGACACCGAAAATTACTGGGTTGATTCTAGAAATTAACCCCCAATTACGCGCGCGGACGGAAACTAGGGTCGTGCACGCTAGGTCGAAATTTAAGAAATTATCGAAAAAGAACTAGATATCGAACTACGGTCGATATTCTTGCCCGTCGCGAAATTAGTGTAAAAATCTTGTATGTTCTGGACATCCTGACCTGATTAGCTCCTCAAGGCCAAGTTTTCCAGGTGTTTGTGTCGTATCTGTTGAACGATTAGCTCCTCAGTTCAACAGGGGAAATTATGTAATTGTGTGTGTAAAAGGATGGTAAAAAATAACATGGATGTCTCAACGTCCCGGGTTAGCGCCCCACGTTCAGTTGAGACAAAAGGTGGAAAAGGGTACAAAGCATACACGGTGGAGCTCCACACGGTCTACTCTGCACCAGGTAAAAATTATTATTTGAGAAAGCGAAGGGTGTTACAGAGACTCGTTAGCTCCCGAAGTCTCTATACAACTCCTTCTAGGAAATTTTTGAAGAGCCGGTGAACAGATTAGCTCCTCATGTTCACCAGCTCTTCCGAAGGAAATCATCCCTTGGCCAGGATTAGCTCCTCTCTGTCCAAGGAATAGATCGAGGGTAGGAAAGGACTGTGAGCTGCTGTCAGTCGGCCTCGGAGCAAGCCCCGAGTCCGGTCGTAGGCAGACTGAGTGAATCGAAATGTGCAACCAAGTATATAGATCGCTGGGCCCACGAGACGTGTAGCGTGAGGTGAGAGAACCCACGTGATGCGCGGCAATGGGTGCGCTATCGGTACTCTCTGCCTGTCCGCCGAGCAGTGATTTTCGTAGAGATTTTTACTCGAAGAAGTAGTAATCCGTACCCACACAATGACGCGCCTCACACCAACGGGCGAAACAAATGCCAGCGTTCCTGCGCGTCTGTCCACGTCTTGACAAAATAATGCTGGAGTAGAGAGCTATATATTTTCTCGTTATCTTTTTATAAATAAACATGTATATTATTATTATTCATTACACAGGTCAACAAAAAAAGACTTACTTTTTTTATGAGATATGATAGTGGTTTCCGAAGTATTTTTTGACGCTGAACACGATCCCGGGTCCAAAAATTGGCGATCACGTCAGGATTTTGAGAAAAGTGGGGGTAAAGACCCCAAAAAAGTGTTTTTGAGCGTTTTCAATATTTTTTTTCTCCTAAACCTGACATGCCAGAAACTTCTATAAAGGCTTAAATTGAAGCTTGAATTGTCCACTACAAGACACATATCCGTAAAACAAAAAAAATTAAATTTTTTTTTAAAATTAGGTTGAAGTTACCAAAAATGTGTATTTTTGGGTTCCTTTAATGGATTTTTAAAAATTGTCTTGAATTCATTCGGAAATTGTTACTCGGGGGTTTTCGGGGTCGCTGATTACGAATCCGACATTAGTTTTACAAAATTCAATTGACGTGATGGCCAATTTTTGGACCCGGGATCGTGTTCAGCGTCAAAAAATACTTCGGAAACCACTATCATATCTCATAAAAAAGTATGCTTTTTTTACCTGTGTTATTTATAAGTTTCACTCTTTTATCACATTCATTCTTACAATTAACAACATAAGAAATCGTAAAATATTAATATGTATACAGATTCGAACCCTACCTAACTTATATCTAACGAAACCTATAAAATCGCACGCATTAATACTAAGCCTCTCGGCTACGCAATCGCTATGGAAAATTTTTTTGGTTACTCGCATATAGCTTTTTTCGATAAAGTGAATCATAAATTATATTTATTTAGCTCTAATATTAATTTTCAAAATGGCGGGTCCAATATGGTGGACAAAAATTTCAAAAATTGGTTGGATTCTCTTATAAATCCGTACTACGGGGTTATTGGGGACGTTGATTACGAATCTGATATTAATTTTACAAAATTCGAAATGGCGGATCCAATATGGCGGACAAAAATTTTAAAAATTGGTTGGATTCTCTGACAAATCCGTTCTCATTGGTTTTTGGGGTCGCTGATTACAAATCTGATATTAATTTTCCAAAATTAAAAATGGCGGATGTAATATGGCAGACAAAGATTTCAAAATTCAGTCGGTTTTTTTAAAATCATTACTCAAGAGTTTTACTGACGGTTTTTCAATTATATTAAACATCTGTAGCTATAAGTTTGTTAACTGATGTTTCCAATTTTTATCGCGTGGAGCTACCTTTATAAATTAATAAGTATTAAATCAATTATTCTTATATTTTTTCACCCTTATCGCTACTGTACTCGCTATATGCCTGTTTGAAACATTTTTCACAGAAATATTGCACACATGTGCTGCAAAATTTTGGTGTTCTGACACAACAATTAGTCATTGAGCAATATCTCTGTGAGTCGCTTCTTTCGAAAACAGGATTTTCGCACTTCTTATATAGCAGATAACTCTTGCTAATACTTATTGTATTCAAATATTACCGACGTCCATTTCTTTGATCTGATGATCGGCAACACGCGACTACAATACTGATAATGAACATCCACACAGCCCATGAACTTATTGTAATTACTAAAAGCGTTTGGAAATGGGATGTCAATCTTTTCTTTTACCTCTTTACTGTAACGTTTTCCATCGACCTAACGCTGTCGATGGAATTGATACCTGTTTAGAATCCTGTACGGTTATAAAATTGATTTCACTGTTTTTATCATATTTAAAAGCGTTTGTTCCCCTGGAAGCATTTTTTGAAAAAGCATTTTTTTCTTTTATTCTGTTTTCCTGGACTGTACCAGTTGCACGAAGACTTGCGTATTTCAAGTGCAGGAATAAAACAGAACAACAGAATAGGTTGTAATACATGATATATCAACAGATTTTTTGGCAAGATATTAAATAGAAGAGGTTCAAGCATCTGAAGAACTACACGACTCCCAAGAGCACAATTTGCTAAAACCTCATTTTCACTAGAATTTTTTCCACAGTAAATGTCGCAATTAAATACCCCACATCTTAATTCCAAATCTAATAGGCTTCGTTTTGATAAATTGTTTCAGAATACTTCTGCCAAAATGTTGGATGATTATTTCATTAATTGATACAGCTGTGGAAAAAAATTCCAAATTGTGCAAGGTTTTTTCGAAATATATTTAATATTGAACGGACTCGCCAAACTCTATCATTTTTAGAATTAGCATCTTCGGGCTTGTAAAATTTTATTTTAGATTTGATTCTTTCAAATTAATCTCTGCTCATTGCTGATGGAATAATGTCAGTCCCTAAAAATGAATCCGTTGACCAATAATCTCTTTGACATAATCTTCTATAAAAAGTCGTGAATATAATAATTCCTAAAAATTTGTCAAATTCTTCTGAAGATAAATCTAATTTATTGACAACTGTACTTTCAATTATATAGTTCTTCAACTCTTCAGAAAAAAAATTCAAATGTTTCAAGGGGTGTACTTTTTAATATCTTTTTTTATCAACAGCTGATATAAGTATATTATTTTTCAAAGATTCATTAAATTTTTTCTTACCCTTTACCCAATCATAATTATGATTAATTTCAAGTTTCTTTTGTGAAACAGAATAATTTTCGTATTTTTGGAAATAAGATTCTTTTGGAATTGGTATGTCATCTTCACAGCAGTCAGTATCACTTCAGCCGTCTTCTTCACTGAATTCATTTTCAGATTCATTGAAATCATCTGAGTCTGGAATAAAAATTTACTTCAAAATGATCCTCAGCTTCTTCCAAATCAATTGATGAGGATATATTTCGCATCGAGCGTCTCGGTATTAGACCCACCATTTTGATTTAAAAAAAACTAAAAATCCAATCGTAATCAGTGACCCCGAAAAATCCTGGAGTAAGGATTTTCAAAAAAATCCGACTAAATTTATTTATTTATTTAAATCAGAGCCCTTATCACAAGGATGGACAATACAGTAGAAAACTATAAGATCTAACCAAATAATAAACTAAGAAGAAAATTAAACAAAAAATAATAATATACTAAAAAAAGAAATTAAACATTTGTTCGTCTATGTTACCATTTCATTACAGTGTCGAAGAGAATAAACAATTTGAGCGGTTAACTATCGCTGTTAATGTAGATGTGAATATATCTACTTCTACAGTGCTATTTCCATAAAAAAATGTATAGTCTCTGTGATATAGTGTATCGGCGCATGATAACTAGTATTAAGATTACGATGAAAAAATTCATTTCTACTAAAGTGTCTTTCATTTTCAATAAAGTGGGGTATATTAAAGTCGAACAGTCACAAAGTTCACGTAATCTTTTAGTGAATCTGGTAAAAAAAAGTTTACTATTGTAGCACGAATAGAAGAGTTGATAGCCAAGAGAACACCGCCACCTCTGCGTTGAGATCGCTCGTCTCTGAATGTAGAAAAACTTGAGGAAGGGAAATAATTTAATATGTCTGTGAAAAGAGAAAACCATATCTCAGTCAGAGCAATGACACTATACGTAAACATATCTGGAAAACTGATAACCGACGACAACTTTGAATTTAAAACTCGCACATTTTGATAATAGAAAGTTAATTGATGTGAGATTCTTGTGGTTTGACAACTCCCTGATGTGTGGGGACAATTGTCGGGGTTCCATTGATATGTCGTATCATAAGATTTTGCTCTCCTTGATTCAATCTCTCCTGAAGATTCAATTTGAGAGATCGATATTGTTCCTGTTGCATTTTGGTGCGATCCTCCGCGAAAACTACATCCTTGAGTATTTGTTGCTGTTTTAAGGTTGCGGATGCTTTTCTTGTGGCAGTCAGAAATTCGGTTGGATGATTCGAGGACACGAACTGCAATTTTAAAGGACGAGGTTTACATCTGGAAGTGGAAAATTTCCCAATGCGATATATTTTCAATTGATCAATAGGAGAAGAAGAGAATTGCACAATTTCAAAAGTGTCAGAAACCATTTTAACATCTTTAGCTGAAACACAAGAGTTGTCCACGATGGGCTCAGGCAAATTGAAAATTAATACATTAAATTTTGCCTTTAAACGACGCTCAACTTTAGAGATCCTTTGACCATGATTTGAAATGTCATTTCTAATAGCAGTGAAAGATTGATCAATTTTGTCAAGACCTACAGTAACATGTTGAGTAAGTGCTCTAATGTCATTTGAGAGTGAGGCAATGTCATTCTCAGATGTCGACGGAGAAGGGGATCTTGATCTTGGCGGTCCACAACATTTAACATAGCTTTTGTTCGGAAGTAGCTTAACAGTGGAAGCACAACTCCGATGATTAGATGATCCACATCCAGGGCAGAAAACGGCATCTTTTACCTTAGAGTTGCACTTCCGGCATAGATTAGAGCTCAAAACAGCTCATTTCTGGGACATTTTAAAAATTTTGCAGTTACAAAGCACTTGTCAAATAATGTGAGGGGCGATAATGATAGGTGTCACTTCACTGGTGATAAAGGACCGTGGTACGAGGTAAACACAAATAATCTCACTCACAGTCAATGTTTTGAGGTCGAGCAATAATCCCCCACACCGCAAAAAAATAAAAGAATGTTAAAATATGCAGTATATAAAAACAATGCCAAAAAACAAAAAATGCCAAAATCTTCCCAAACAAAAACTGCACTAGAGCACCACTTCTAATTGTCAAGAAAATCAAAGTAGACCACCAAAAAATGACAAAAAACACAGAGCAAAAACAAACACGTGTTGCACGTTAAACGAACGTTCTTTTTTTGTCCGCCATATTACATCCGCTATTTTGAATTTAGGAAAATTAATATCAGATTGGTGATCAGCGACTCCAAAAACCCCTGAGTACGGATTTGTAAGAGAATCTAACCAATTTTTAAAATTTTCGTTTGTCATATTGGATCTGCCATTTTGAATTTTTGAAAATTAATATTAGATTCGTTATCAGCGGCCCCGAAAACCACTGAGTAAAGATTTTCAAGACGAAGTTTTAAAAAATTGTATATCGAGCATCAAATTTCAAATTATCAAAAAATTTTGAGTTTTTAGGCGCCATTTTAAAAAATCAAATGTTTTAAAAAATCAAATTCAGAAAGTTAATATATTTTTTGCAAGTATAACAATCGAGTGCATTATTTATGGTAATGTTAGCTGTCATAAAATTTTTTTGACTTTAACATTTAAGAATTTGTAATAAAAAACCTTAAAAAATTGTGCAATTTTTTAATTATATGCAAAAAAATATTGTTAAACAATTTTTTATTAATTTTCTAATATTATATTAGGATAGAGGACACTTTAATGCAAAAAAATTATTTGTCAAACAGAAAATAATAAGTTTATTGGAACTTTACAAATTTTTTTTTTAACTTTATTTATATTTTTGAGCAAAATTTCATGAAATTAAAAAATAGTAAAGTTTTTCGAAAAAAAATTGCTGAAAAATATAAATATACTTAAACAAAAAATTTTTTTTAAAGTTTTAATGTTTGTAAATAAATAAAATTGTTATTATTAGAATAAGAAAAGTATTGTAATAAATTAACTGCATAAAATGTGATTGATAGAATTCTGAAATGAGACAATTTTCACGTCTTTACAGCTTACGCTGATGTTTACACGCAGCGCGCAGTTCTTTAAAAATCATATAACTTTTTTATTCTTTAAAGGATTTATTTAAAATATCCAAAAAAAACTTCTTTAAATAGTAAGGAACAACTTTCTCACTGCAACTTTTCTGAACTGAAAACTTCCCTGCATACTTTTTCTCATTGAAAGTAACAAAGCCTCATAGATGACACGTCATCATTTATAATAAAAAAATTATAAACAATCAATAATTTTTAAACTTTTTAAGACTTTGTCAGTTTCAGGAGACCCAAATGATTATACATACCAAATTGCAATCAAATTCATTTAATTTTGTACTAATTAATAGGGGAGACCGGGGCTAAACCGGAAGGATTTGATCTTTGACCAGAAAACTCATACAAAAACATACTTTTTGCTAAAGTGTAATATACCGTTTTGAAGCTTGTACCTTCACCTACAAATCGCACTTGTTCGATTTAAAAAAGTACAATAGCTTTAGAGATATATTGCTTCGAAGGTGACTACCTCAAAAACGAAAATCCGAAAATTGGTGGGGCTAAACCGGACACCCCATGGGGCTAAATCGGACACGGCTAATTAATTAAAGAATGAGATACAAATTTTCTTTTTTTTTGGTAAATAAGTCAAATCAATTCTTCTTTTATTTATTTATAGATAGTTCTATACAAAGAATATAATATAATATGTAAAATCGGTAATAATTATAATATAAAATGAATTACAGATTTCAGGCTTGTCTGTTTGTAGCAACTCGCTTGCCAATTCGAGTTTTAAAATAAATTCTGTATTTATTTCTTTATAAAGTGGTTCTAAGCAAAGAATATAATATAAAATAATTAATTAATATAAAATAAGTTAAAGAATTCAAAGATTTGGTTGTTTTTAATCACGATGTCAGATTCAGCCCCACACCGTCATTTAATAATTATCCTGCAATATATTTTTTCTTCTTAATGTTTTCCATTAAACTCTTTTTCTACTAAACTCAGTACACCTTGAGCTAAAAGAAAAATGGCCGTTTGATATTTGCACTTTAATTTTATCGATAAAAACCTAAAAACATGAAGAAAAAAATTTTTTACTTTTACCTCAAGAAATGACATTTTCACATATTAACAGCAACTATTATTACAAGAAAAATGACACGTCCCTAAAACCTCATGCAGCATATGCATCACGAAATTGCGCGTTCATAGGTTATTTACACGATTTGAAATTCTTCACGGTTTCGGAAATATTTGACTTGTCCGGTTTAGCCCCGGTCTCCCCTACGATTTACCTATGTTTTAAAATTTAATTTAATTTTAGAAAAAAAATTTTCAGTTTTTATTTTTTATTGTAAAAAATAATCGTTCTATAAAAAAATGACAGTAAAAAAAAGTTGTGCTTTCTCATTTCCTTTAAGATAGCGTTTTTAAAATATCGAAATTTTTAGTGTTTTATTTTTTCCAGTATTTGATCTATTGACTGGCTTCTCAGCGGTCAAGCCGAGCGACGATCGAGTTATTGGACTGAACTCCTCAATTATTACTATTCCATAGGAACTTTTACTAGAAACTCAACACCATTTTTCTCCGTCTACTTTTTTTAATTCTTATTGCACGGAAAACTTGCTGTATTACCTCAGCTTTAATTAAAAAATCTTTATTACTATTTAGTACTTTTTTATACTACTTTATTTAAAGCCGTGCAAAGTTAGCCAGGCAACCCCAGCCTGGTTTAGCCCCGGTCTCCCCTAATATATAAATTAGCCCTGTGAAGTTAAGTGACGATTTGGTTGAGCACATAAAACGCTACCCCAACAGCACACTTTTGAGGCCTATGGTGGTTCGAGTCCCTTTTTTAAATAATAATTTCACTAAAAAATATTTTTAATAATTTATGGAAACTTCCTAGCAACTTCTAGGAAGTTTATATGGGAAGCTTCCAGGAAGTTTCTATGGAAAACTTCTAACCTGCGGACATTATTGTATTTAAAAAATATTTTTAATAATTTATGGAAACTTCCTAGTAACTTCTAGGAAGTTTAAATGGGAACCTTCCAGGAAGTTTCTATGGGAAACTTCTAACCTGCGGACATTATTGTATTTCCTGGCAAGTTACCAAGGATAACTTTTGAAGGTTCCCACGGTAAACTTCCTGCAAGTTTCCTGGAAGTTTTTGTGCTATGTGGGTGTTTAGTTGATTTATTTTAAAACTCAACTAATGTTAATTTTTAATAAATAATGATTGTAAAATTTGTTTAAATTTTAGTTTTATTTAAAGAATCTTGTTTATACTTAATTAATATTTAATAACAGCTAATAATAATAATAATAATTTATAATTAATTTATAATAATAAAGCCCGTTTTTGATTAGGTCTCCTTTTCGACCCTGGTTACGAAGCGCGATGCCACTGTTTTGCTTGAATGATGGTTTACTAGTCGGTCGTACAGACCTTTTTAAGTCTCTAATATCTTGAAAAGCGCTTAATATTTTTTAAGCCACTTAATCTACTTTTAAAGAGAAGATTTTAAGCTTTATTATTTGTGAATTTGGATTTTTTCTAACCTTGTTTAGAGCAATCCTTAACTTGTAGTTGGATAATGGATAAATTTTCAATAATTAGAAAATTTGATAGTATTTCTCAGGCTCTAACTCAGTTTATATTTAGCGAATAGTTTTGAACTCCATTAATAATGTATTAATTTGTTAATAACTTTTAATAATTGCAACATAATAAGTTTATGCAATAGTTTTTTATATTTTTATTGTTATACTATCATATTTTTGCTATTTTACACTGTTTCATTAGATTTCATGAAAAATAAAAATATTTCGATAAAAAAAATTTTTTTTTTCATATGTTTGTTTAAATATTTAATTATTAACAAATTTAATAAAAAATCCACGATCACAGAGTTGTTAGAAATTTAAACCCGAGTAACTTAAAAAAAAGATTTGAAAATCGGTTAAGAAATGAATGGTGTAGCCTGTTTTGAACAGTAAATTGCAGATTTGAACCACTGTGCGACGCTCGGACACACGCGCTAATGCCAGTCGGATAGAAGTGACAGGCCCAGAGGCGCTCACTGTTTCCCGACTAGCATTAGCGCGTGTCTCCGAGCGCCGGTCAAGTTATTTGATCAATTAATTATTTTTACCCACATAGCACAAAAACTTGCAGGAAGTTTCCCGTGGCAACCGTTACCCTTAGTAACTTTCTGCAAATTTCCAGGAAATACAATAAAGTCCGCATGTTAGAAGCTTCCCATGGAAACTTCCTGGAAACTTTCTGGAAGTTATCAGGAAGTTTCCAAAAATTATTAAAAACATTTTTTTTGTGAAATTATTATTTAAAAAAGGGACTCGAACCACCATAGGCCTCAAAAGTGTGCTGTTGGGATAGCGCTTTATGCGCTCAACCAAATCGTCACTTAACTTCACAGGGCTAATTTATATATTATATATTTCATTATATCTTTGAAGATTTTTGAAAACTTCCTGGTAACTTTCCAGGAAATTTCCATGGGAAGCTTCCAGGAATTTACCAGAAAGTTTTCGTGCTATGTGGACAACTAAGTTTGTAAATAAGGAAAATGGAAAGAAGAATGTAAGCAAGTATAAGTAAAGGAATAAGTAAGTAAGCAAGAAGGAATTAATTTGCTTATTCCACGGGAAACTTCCTGGAAGTTTTTGTGCTATGTGGGGTACTATCAAGATGTTAGTCCACATAATTTGATATAACGGTTACTATCCTTAACTTGTAGTTGGATAATGGATAAATTTTCAATAATTAGAAAATTTGATAGTATTTCTCAGGCTCTAACTCAGTTTATATTTAGCGAATAGTTTTGAACTTTAGCTCATTTTACGCGAAATTTTGTAAGCTTTCCCATGGTTATTTTAAAAATTTTCTAGACTTATTTTTAACTGAAATATTATCAAAAAATGAAAGGCATGCTTTTAATACAAAGTTTGTAAGTGGACTGACAATTCTGTCAGGTACTGTAAATAGGGTTATTTTTTGGTACTTAATAAACTTTGTACAAACTGACAGTTCATTAAGTACTTTGACTTGAGCGGAGAGAAAAATTTATTAAACTTAAAACTTTCGAATAAACTTGAGTACGCCAGGTAAACCCTGCGCCAAACAGCCCCGGTCTCCATTACTGTATTGTTATAAAATATTACCCAGGTGGAAATTTCCAACCGGCGCGGATCCTAGCCCGTACTGACGCCGGTGCAACTGTACTGGTTCGGAACTGCTTACCAACCAAATGTGAAGGGGCATTCTACCGACTAGTGACTAGGCCAGGAGCGCGCTTGCAACCGACTCGGAACTGGCATTCCTACCGGCCGGGAGAAGCCGTTTCGTGTATAATTCAACCGGCTGGGACCTGGCACTTTATCGACTGCCGATTTTCAATTTAAAAGCTGACATTCTACCGCCTGCCAACCGGATCGTATCCAAATAATAATTTTAACCAATATCAATTAAAAAAATAATAATTAATTGCAAAAAATAAAAATACTGATGACAATTCATTGACAGTTCACTTTACACATTTCTTTATTTTATTATACACTTAAACGAAAATTTTTATTACATAGACATTTGAAAAATCCTAACGCTTGGGGGTACGAACCTACGCCTAACCGAATATTTCCGCACCGAAATATCGCACGCTAACCACTATGCTACACTCGCATGGGACTCTTAAATCTTAAATACTTTCAAGTGTCACGAACTGAAATAAAACTTGCAAAATTACTACGTGTCAATGCTACACCTACATTTTTATTATTATATAATATATTAAATAATTGTTTCTCCATATAATAATATTGAACATAATAATATTAATACTTTTAATTAATATCTCAATAATAATAAATTTATAATTATTGAGATATTATTAATTAACATAAATATTAATATTAATGATTTATTATTAATTCTCAATAACATTAATTAATAATATCTCAATAATAATACATTCATATTAATAATATAAATTTATTCACAATAATTATAAAGTAAAAGTGTAAAACAAATTATTTTAATTGTTTAATTTGAAAAAAAGTCTCAATAAATAATTACTTAATATATTGATTAAATTTATTCATTAATTAATCATTATTTTCTAAAATAATGCAATTAATTATTGTAATAGTTATTTAGTTATGACACATTTATTAAAAATAAATTCATAATGCGATTTATAATGTGACAATAAATGACGAGATCCGCAGTCGGATCCGGCCCAGCACCGAGCTAGTACAGATTAACATATCCGTCAGTCTTCCGACGCCGCAGAAGAATAAGATCCGCGGGCGGAAGAAATCCAGTACACGGAAAAAATTGTATGACGTCAGATGCATAAAGTCAGTGACGGCAGTAGTATATTTCATTATGTGCCGCTGCGGTGCTTTTTCGAGACAGTGAAAGGGTTTTCATGCGTTCGGTTATTATTGAAAAAAATTTATGAAATAATAGTATACTAAAATGTAAGTTGGGTTGCTTCTTTGTAAGTTTTGGTGGAAACGCGCGAATTACAATGTGACGTATTTTCACTTGCCTATCGGCGTCTATGGTTTGTCGTGGGATGTGAGAAGTAGGGAGGAGGAATGGAAAACCGCTGTCGGTTTTGGGGACGATGATTTTGTATTTCTCACTTCGTCATCGTGCCTCAATTTGGACGGCGGGGTCTGTGCCACATTCTCAGGTGCCTGACACGGACACTGATAGGTAGAGAATCATTTTGTTTTTTATTTTCTTTATTTTTCTTATCTTTATCGGTAGTATATGTGTTCTCCCTTTTTTTATTATATGTGATAGTGTGGCGGTTTAAACCAGGGACAGAAATTTTAAAAGAAGCGATCTAAAAAGATTCTCAATCCACCAAGACTTGCAAGCAGGATCTCCAGCGAGGACAAAAAAATAAGAATCGAGCAATTGACTGATTGTGGATTAATACGTCAACCCGTAGGAGTATCCGATACATTAATTTATTTTTTTTTGGAATTGAGATTATTTTCAAGTGCTTTATCTCTGCTGTATCCCGATAAGTATTGTGTGCACGAGGCAAATTCATTTTTGAATATTTTATTATATATTTCATGTCTTTTGGTTTTTTTCGATTGAATTGATATTTATTGACTCAGATATTTCTGTATGTGGTGTGTATGTATGTGTTTTTCTTTATTTGTATGACTCTTTTAATCGAAAATTTAATCAATCACGACTCAATATTATAAATGTTTATTTTACTATTGCCAATTAATTTAATTCTGTATGAGAACTGCAGTTTATAAATATTGTTATATATATAGGCAATTTATTTAAAGAATAATTAAAAAGTTGTATACGCCTAAAACATTGTTATTCTATTTATTTTTTTATTTACTAATTTTGCTCATATTTTATCTCATTTTTTTGGATTTATATAATTTATTTTTGTCTTTATATAAATTTAATATTAACGGAACCATAATAATCAAAAATTTGTTACAACAGCAGATGTAAAGTTTGGAACAAATGCTGTACATAATGTACGCAAAACTGGCACAGATGGCGTGCAGAAAGAATGTATAAGCAATTTTGACACACCATGTACAGCTGACGTCCTAAAATTTTTTCCGTGTACCGAGGCCGTACTGGCGATAGTGGGAAGACGGTTCCGACAGTCGGAGCATAATCTGTACCGCGCCGGATGCGTTTTCAGATCCGAATAGGTAATGACCGCCGGTACTTGCAGTCTGTACGGGCGCGGATCCTGGCCGGTTGTAAACTCCGACATTCGTCCGACTTTTCCGCCTGCGTATGAGCATTTAATGAGTTCATGGAAAAACCCAAGTAGAAATGTCCGGAGCTATGTCGGAGTTAAACTCCAGCATGGCACTGACCGTAGGTACTGACTCTCGGAACCCAGTCAGTACTGGGACAATACCGATTCCAAAACTGAATCAGTACTATGTCGG
Organism: Leptopilina myrica (nomen nudum); assembly: GCA_032872475.1. Lineage (NCBI taxonomy): Eukaryota > Metazoa > Arthropoda > Insecta > Hymenoptera > Figitidae > Leptopilina > Leptopilina myrica (nomen nudum). Next base: position 31,142,035 of record CM065464.1, read on the forward strand.
AATTAAAAAAGTATTAAAATCAATACTGGCAGAAAACTGGCTTAACACCAAATCAGTACTACGATAGAGTTAAAAAAAATTTGTTATAACGTCATTAAACATTAAATCAACAGTTTGTTGATTTATTAGGTATTATTTATTTATATATTTAAAATATACGTTTAATATATTATTAAAATATTTTCTAAGATTTTTAAAAACATTTATCATCAACAATAACATTAATTATGTAATTAATTTACTATTAATTATTAGATATATTCTACTAATATAATCAACTAGCTGTCGTCCCCGTCTTCGACGGGTTTTAGTTCCTACTAATACATATAACAGTTTGTCTACCAATCTGCAAACCGCAAAATAATAGGGAATTTAGATTGACCGAAAAAATAATAATTAGTTATAATTAACTGTTTCAGTACGAAAATACTACTATTTTTCATGAAATCTAATGAAGAAGTGTAAAATAGCAAAAATATGATAGTATAACAATAAAAATATAAAAAAAACTATTGCATAAACTTATTATGTTGCAATTTTTAAAAGTTATTAACAAATTAATACATTATTGCAAATTGCAAAGATAATTAATAAAAATACGACGAACTGAAGTTGGAACTATTACTAGTAATTGTTACAAAAATTACAAATGATTTTTTTAGTTAAAAATTATTTAAACAATTGGTTCATGTTAGTTTAATACTAATAAAAGACCTGTTTTAATAACTATATATGGGCATTTCCACGCGAAATTTTTCTATGACATTTTAGAATCAGTTAAACATATTTAAAAATAAAAATTAATCGCGCCCAAATTAAAAAAAAATTAATTTGTTTATAAAAAAAATTTTTTTTATTAAAAATAAAAAAAAAATTTCTTATTAAAAATTTAAAAAAATAATTTTTTAAAAATCTTTTAAAAGTTGAAGAAAAACCAAAACGTTCTTTCTTTGACAACTTTTTTCGAAACTCAATACTTTCAAAGTTATAAGCTATTGAATATAGATCTACTTTTAAAAATCCAAAATTTCGAAAATTCATAACTCGAAAATTTTGGCAATTATTATGAAAAAATAAAAAAATACGTGTTTAATATTTTTCTATAAGAAACGAGAAAAAAATATGTTTAACCGATTCTAAAATGTTATAGAAAAATTTCGCGTGGAAATGCCCATATATATAGTTATTAAAACAGGTATTTTATTAGTATTAAACTAACATGAACAAATTATTTAAATAATTTTTAACTAAAAAAATCATTTGTAATTTTTGTAACAATTACTAGTAATAGTTCCAACTTCAGTTCGTCGTATTTTTATTAATTATCTTTGCAATTTGCAATAATGTATTAATTTGTTAATAACTTTTAATAATTGCAACATAATAAGTTTATGCAATAGTTTTTTATATTTTTATTGTTATACTATCATATTTTTGCTATTTTACACTGTTTCATTAGATTTCATGAAAAATAAAAATATTTCGATAAAAAAAATTTTTTTTTTCATATGTTTGTTTAAATATTTAATTATTAACAAATTTAATAAAAAATCCACGATCACAGAGTTGTTAGAAATTTAAACCCGAGTAACTTAAAAAAAAGATTTGAAAATCGGTTAAGAAATGAATGGTGTAGCCTGTTTTGAACAGTAAATTGCAGATTTGAACCACTGTGCGACGCTCGGACACACGCGCTAATGCCAGTCGGATAGAAGTGACAGGCCCAGAGGCGCTCACTGTTTCCCGACTAGCATTAGCGCGTGTCTCCGAGCGCCGGTCAAGTTATTTGATCAATTAATTATTTTTACCCACATAGCACAAAAACTTGCAGGAAGTTTCCCGTGGCAACCGTTACCCTTAGTAACTTTCTGCAAATTTCCAGGAAATACAATAAAGTCCGCATGTTAGAAGCTTCCCATGGAAACTTCCTGGAAACTTTCTGGAAGTTATCAGGAAGTTTCCAAAAATTATTAAAAACATTTTTTTTGTGAAATTATTATTTAAAAAAGGGACTCGAACCACCATAGGCCTCAAAAGTGTGCTGTTGGGATAGCGCTTTATGCGCTCAACCAAATCGTCACTTAACTTCACAGGGCTAATTTATATATTATATATTTCATTATATCTTTGAAGATTTTTGAAAACTTCCTGGTAACTTTCCAGGAAATTTCCATGGGAAGCTTCCAGGAATTTACCAGAAAGTTTTCGTGCTATGTGGACAACTAAGTTTGTAAATAAGGAAAATGGAAAGAAGAATGTAAGCAAGTATAAGTAAAGGAATAAGTAAGTAAGCAAGAAGGAATTAATTTGCTTATTCCACGGGAAACTTCCTGGAAGTTTTTGTGCTATGTGGGGTACTATCAAGATGTTAGTCCACATAATTTGATATAACGGTTACTATCTAGATAGCTGTCTGTATTTGTAGCATTAAAGATAGTCACTCTAACCATCATTATGTTACTCTCTACTATAAATTTCTCTCCGTGTAATTTACTAAATAATAAAAAATTTATAAAGAAAGTCCCTTTAAATTATTTTTAAAAATTAAAAAAAAATTTTATAAAATTCCTAACATCCCAAAATTAATTAGAATAAAATTAAAATAATAAAAAAGCCGAATTAATTTTTTTATTTATTTATTAAAATATTTTTCATATTTAACAAATATTTGTTTTATTTTCATAAGCAAATTTATATCCATAACCTGTATAAAAATTACTAATGATAATTTCGGTACTTATCACGGATAACTTACAGATAATTTGCTGTTAATTAACATTTCAATTTTTCAGCGATTTCGCATTTAAAGTTATCAGCTAATTCGCTTTTCAACTCCCCAGCTGACATTTGGTTTTCGCCTGAACTTCGCATTGCAAACTTCCTGAGAAGTGTTGTGCTATGTGGGTATTGTAAGATATTATGACGACGTAATACCATTAATTACCTTTTTCTCTTTGAGAAAATAAGTATAATAGCTACTCAGATGTAATGTCGTATCTTTTTATAATTTCAATATTTTAATTTTCTTTTTTTCGGTATATACTTAATTTTTTATTTTTTTGTTTTTAATCAACAAATTGTAAAAACTATTTTTAATTTTTTTCATAAAATATAAAAAATTTTATAAATTTTGAAGAGTGCTGACAAAACCTAATAAAAATTAAATTTCTTTTGTTTTAATTTCCTTGACCCAGAGAGATTTTTAAATTACACTAATTACATGTTTAAAATAGAGTAGATTTCTTATACTCATTCAACTTAAGAAACATAACTGTTTTAGGATGTTGAAGACCTGGAGAAACTATTGCCAAATGTTTACAAAAAGATAATTATAGATCATAAGAAATTCTGTCACTACGATTTTATGTACGGAAGACATGCTCAGAAATATGTTTACAAACAAATAACGAAAATTTTAGAAAGATTTCTAAATCAGTAGAAAATTACGAATAAATATGTATCTTCTAAAATAACAATAAAAAGTTTCTTTGTAAATTGTTTCAGTATATTTTTAATTCAGTATATTAATATGCTATTTTTAATCAAAACATTTGAGTATGTAAATTAATGCATTGTCGATATAAAGGGCATGCATTGCTTAACCAAAAGTTAACTTCTGTAGTAATAATACAAATATTCAATGTAATATTACGTACTGCTTGGTAGGGAACTATTGGATGTACCAAACACTAATTTGATGCCAAAAATCAGTTCTGATACCTGTCAGCTGTCTTAAAGCTGTCAAATTTTTGAATAAGAGAATTTTACCAAATTGTACATTCATTTTTACGAATTTAACAGTTTTTTTAAATTAACTTCATATCTAAGAATTCAATGCATTATGAACAATAACTAATTTTTGAATTAAAAAAGCTATTTATTTTATAAAAGAGGAGTTTTTGAAAACCGATTAATTAATTTGCATATATATGGGGGATTTCGCGTCAAGTGATCAAGGGGTCTTTTGGTGCAATGTTTATTTCAATAATTTTTTACTCTTAAACAATTAAACAGGCAAATTTGACAAAGTACATTTTGGAAAGGTTTTTTCATCCTCTTTTGATTGGAAATAAGCATTTTGAAAAAAAAAATTTTTGACGCAAAAAAATCAAAACTTAAAATAAATTTCAATTTTTGGGGGAGAGAGATACGATTTTTTTTAAACGAAAGCTGAGGTTTTTTCCTAAAAGGACATATAAAAGGTAAAGTGGGACTAGAATGTTTAAACATTGAAAAAATGAGTTTTCTACTCACCGGAGCGCTCAACCCGGTTTTAAGCTCCGTTTAGGAGAAAATTCTTTTTTTCAATGTTTAAACATTCTAGTCCCACTTTACCATTTATATGTCCTTTTAGGAAAAAACCTCAGCTTTCGTTTAAAAAAAAAATGAGTCTTTCTCCCCCAAAAATTGAAATTTATTTTTAATTTTGATTTTTTTGGGTCAAAAATTTTTTTTTTAAATGCTTATTTCCAATCGAAAGAGCATGAAAAAACCTTTCCAAAATGTACTTTGTCAAATTTGTATGTTTAATTGTTTAAGAGAAAAAAATTATTGAAATAAGCATTGTACTGAAAAACCCAAAAATTTAACCCCCTCCCCCTCGGAGGGGGTTACTTGACCATGTCAAGTGACCAAGGTGGAGAAACATTTTTCTCCAATCGTAGCAAAACTTGGGGCTTTTTTGTACTTACTTTTAATGCTTTCAGCTTGAATTTGGTTTGGTGTCACTATATTGCACTATCAAAAAAAGTTTTCAAAATCTTGACATGTTTAAGTATTTAAAAAAAAACAAGGGTTTAATATCATTTTTTGAAAATTTTGACCACGCCATTAGAAAGAGCGACCCCAAAATTAGTAAGATATATGGCCTTTTTAAAAATTTTATAGCTTATTTCTACTAATTGTAGGCGTTAGAAAATAATATTGAAAAGCAGCACATCTCGTCGTTAAAGGATTAAATATAGTAGTTTTAACTGTATATTTTCAGCAGTCTTTTGCCTAAAAACTTCGGGAAGTCCTTCAGCCTTCTATTTTGTCTTTAGAGGTTTCTAAGAATTGAGGCCTGGTTCACCCTTGGACCGGGTACCCAGGCAACAACTCTCACCAGCTTGATTAGCTGGGACGGGTCCACCACCTTTAGGGTGAGGCCCCCCACCGCCTGTCCAAGTCTCGGTATACGGCTATTCAGCCATTCCCTAGAATCGGAATCCAGTCACTCTACGAAGACAGCTTCTCTGGTGAGCCGAACTTCTCCAAAACGAGGATTGGAGTCCTGCTTCGTCCCCTTCAATCTCCCCATGAATAGCTATCCTCAGCTGGTCAAGATGCTCTGTTGTTATCACAACCCTGGGATAGCCTTCCGCAATGATCGCCCCAGAAAGTGACGATCTTGCAATCTGCGAAAAAGATGCTGTCCCCGCATGTGGTCCCCTCATCCTTTTCTTTGGCATGATCTGGTTAGAGGAAGCCTCCTCCGAGTCCTGCCGCCTTTTAGACGTCAAAGCCCCAGACGAGACCCCTCCACTCCCAGAAGCACTCTGAGAAGTGCCAGCGAGGTTCGATCCGGTCCTCTGAGAGTCCCTGGCTCGAGCTCGCCTTCTTCTTCTCTTTTCAGCTCCAATTGGTCTCTCACCCTCCAAGGCAAGATCTCCCAAGTGTTGCCGAACCCTGTCCACCTGTTGCACGGTTGAGTCCCCTATGGTCCTCTCACCAGCAACAAGCGAATCACGCACTCCAGTGTTGCGATCCTCCGAAGGAAGCTCTGCAACACTTTCGTGCGCAGAATTTAAATTTATATCTTGATTAGTAGTATCCATATTTGGTCCCACGAGTACAGATGGTCGTCCACCCCGCCCCCCGGAGGAACTCGAAGGATTTGATGACCCTGGTTTCATTCATCCATGGACACGAGTTCATCACGGATTGGGTGGCGAGACTCGCGCCTCAATCACCATGGCACATCCAAACGAGCCATGGAAGGGTTTCTTCTTGGTCAGACTCCCCCCAACAGAAAATCTTCAGAATGAACCCGCGGTTAAGCCTCTGTTCATCCCGTCTCTCCCGATAACCTCTCGAAATTCTTGAGCGGCCGACCCATTGTGAAGGGTTCGTCCCCTCAATCGCCACGAGAGACATCGAAAAGTAGTTTCCTGATGGGAAAAGAGACCCTCAAGCCCTTCCACCAACAACAAGGTGCTGAAACCCCTAGGGAGGGAGCCTTCAGCCTTAAAAATCATTTTTATTTTTTGTCAACAATGAACTGTAGCTACCCAAACCAGAATGAAACTGATGGTAAGTTTGCACGCAGTGCGTTCTAAGTTTAAGCTATGTTCACATTCAATGAGTCTAAAGTTAAAGGTAAGTTAACATTGTGCATCAACATAATAGACTAAATATGACTGTTGTTTTTACACGTGGTTATAGATAATTTAAAAATATCTAATAAATAAAAAATTTTGTTATTTCAATTAATTTATTAACATATAATTTAAGATGTTTACTTCATTTTAATAGAAAAAAAATAATACAAATTAAATAAATAATAATTAATGAAAATATTACGCATTTTTAAAAATAAATTTCAAAAAAGAATAATTGTGGTAAATGATAAACATAAAAAGTTGTGAAAAATATTTATTTTGCAAACTCAGCTTTTTAAAGGAACTAAACGAATAAATTTGAATTTTAAAGAATAAATTATTTTAAGCTGATTGTAATACAAATTAAATTTAACAAATGGGTAAAACGTAGTAAAATTTTCTTATAATCTTGCAGTTTTAATTGAAATAAACGTTTTATAAATTATAAAAGTAGCAAATTAAAAACATTTATTAAATTATTCCGTTAACTAATAAATAGTTACTTTGTTATTTTGCATACGTATTCTTTCATTTTTATTTTGTGCCATAATTCCTTCGTGTTTTAGGCGTATGTTAACGTATGTTTGAATTATTAACAAAAGCAACTGATGGCGATGGTCCATGAGCGATTCTTGTTCTAAGAAATGTTTATCGTCATCAGGGATTGAACTAGGTAGAATTTTAAAAGTTTCCGTTATTAAAATAAAGTTAATATTTTTGATAAATAATTTTGGTTAATGACGTATTGTTTTTTCAACGCATATACAAATAAAATTTACGTCATCAGAGGCAAACGTAAGCCCACCACGATTTATTAACTGTGTTAGTTTCGACTAGAATTCACTATTCTTCCCATCTTATAAATTGATACACACTACACAATGAATTTTCGATCTAACAATTTTTGCAACAAGACCCACAATATGTTTAACAATTTCTTCCTAATACTCAGAAGACAAACTTATGTTATTAGGACTGTAATTGTGTTCAAAGATTTGGTAGTTATTCGTAGAAAAAAACTACTCCTAACAAATTCGTACGCAGCAGGGGAATGGAAATGCAGAGTCCTTGCAAAATTTTTAAGATTTTTTGGAAAAGGTGCAGTAGGTTTTCGGTCTTTTAATATCGCCAAAACTTTCTTTAGGTGAGGTGGTAAATCTTATTTTAAAAATTGGTTTAATTAGTACACAGATTTTATTAGTAGGTATAAAAATCAAATTTTCTTTTATTTTATTAAGTCAATATGTAGTAATGTAAAATTTCTTAAACTTATATATAATATGATTGGTAAAATATGTTAATGTATACTAACGTATTTAATATTTATATGCAATAATTAATTAATCAATTGAGAAAATCGATAATTTATGTATTTAAAGTTGAATAAAAAACTTATGTACAATTTTTTCTTTAATACCTTTAAATACTCAGCAGCATTGAACTCTTGTTTCTTTCTTAAAGTTTCAACTACTTCTTTTAAATTAGAAAATTTTTTATTAGCTTTAGAATATTTGTTCCAAGTACAATTCAATTTTTGATGTTTGTATGCATTAATTTTTTAAAATTTAGTCCAAGCCTCGTCAGATACAAAATGATCTCGAGAAATTTATGAAGTTTTAAAATCATCTATGAACTGAATTTATTTCATTGATTGTCCGTCTTCGTCATGTGCATGTTTTCTATAATTTAAAACATTCTATAAAGTATAAATTTTGAACATTAAGAAATATTAATTTGCATTGCAAATGTTGTGTAAATACCTTTTTCTTAAGTTTGTGTTATTAATCGTTTGAACGATCGATTTTAACAAATCTTTATTTTTCTCATAATTATTAATCTTTGAAAATATGAATAGGAGAGAAATCATCAACACTAAGAATGTTTTCATTTTACGGAATGTCATTACATTCCGTTCATCATAAGCAGAATTTTTGTTTCCATTTTCCGAGTTTTCCTGTTGGTTTATCAAAGTCTCCTCGTAATTTTCATTTAAATCGTTATTTTGGAAACTTGATTCTCTTTCTTTGTAAATGCTTCATTCCCCTTTTTCTTTTATCTTCATCTTTTGGAAAACTGTTTATTAAGTAATAAAATGAATTCAACGCAATATTCGTTTTTGAGGTTAGTAACATAAATATCTCATATAAATAACAAGATTTACATTTTTACCTGTAAAAAGTACGAGGACAATTAAAGCTGTACCTTTTATTGCAAACCATTCATTTTTTTGTCATTTCCTTGTTATTTTTATTTTCTTAATACTGACTTAACGATCATTTAAAAAAAAAGTAAATTTGTTTTAAAAGAATAACAGCAACAACTGTTCAGTAACACGCATGCGTTAAACAAGAGAGAGACGGATAGACGGTTCTTATGCTATATCTGCAATAAAACTGATTAGAGGGTTCGCCGAACAATGGTTTGTTTTTTCTTCTTGGTCGCGTGTAAAGTAGAAAAAAAATAAAGTTAAATGAATTTTAGTTTCTAGTGATTTATTTTGAATATTATTAATTGGTCATGCTCGGACTCAAAATTTATCACTATTATGTAAAGAAATGATTTTGAGTCGTCGATGTTGAATATTCCTTTTTATTGTTGTATTCTTGACAATTAATATGTTATGGCAAAATTTGTTGAAGCAAAAAGTTTGTATTCCTCGTATGAGTTGAGAGGGGTCACACTTTGAGGTAATTGTAATCGTGCTGAAATGAATTTAATAATAAATATCGGGAAGAATCGGTCGATCAGGAATCACAGGATCCCCAGGAAGTTAGAGAACCGACGATCGACTGGTTTTCGTTCTTCGATGGTCATAGCCAGAAGTGTGGATTCTCTCTCACCTCGTGTGGAGGAAGAAGTGTTAACCGTAGATGAAAGACAATTCGGAAACGTTAACTAAAGGAATAGTTAAATTTTCATCAAGTAAGTAATCAATTATTAATGAGAGGATCTGCTGTAGATACTTTACTTAAAAATAATTGTGAATTAGCAATTAATAAAAATAATTCTTGAAATGAAATAATTTTACATAATCAACCTACAATAAATAGTTCAGAAAGTAACATTTTTCCACAAAAAAGAAGACAAGTATTTTCTCGAAACTGCTCTTCTCCCGAAGTTACAACTAAAAAACGTCATATGAAACCAACGAAATAGAAAAAATGTGTTTAAGCTGCAGTTTAATTTAGGAATTGAACATTTTAATTTGAAAAATAAATTAATAAGAGGTCGTAAAATTAAAGCTGCGTGGTTGTTTCTTGTTGTCAAAAAAGTTTTATAAAAATAAATAATGATAAAAGACAAGAAATTCACAATCAACTATGGAAGATTCCTAACAAAGATGAGAAATGGAATTTCATCGCACATCACGTTAAGTATAAGAACATGGAAAACAGTAAAAAAAGCAACTTTAATTACAGTACCATTTCACAGTTGAAGGAAAAGAAATCCAAGTTTGTCAAACAGTGTTTCTTGAAACTCTGGACATTTGCGATAGGTGGGTTAAAACTAGTATACGCAAAGCGCATCACAGTGGAATTGTATCTCCTGATAGACTATGAAAAAATTTTAGACGTCTGATGCCTGTTAATTCTGAATTAAAAGAAAGTATTAGAAAGCACATCAATATCATTCCACGAACTTTTAGTCATTACTATAGGTCAAATTCTTCCAAGGAGTATCTAACTGAAACAATTTAATCCGTCACTAAAATGTACGATTCATATGTAGATCAGATGAAAGAATTCTTTCTGGATCAAAAAATTGCAACAATACGACAGTATAGAGACATTTTCAATTCGGAATTCAACATAAGCTTTTTTGTTGCGAAGAAGGATCAGTGTGACGATTGCGTTAAGTATAAAAATATTAAGTTTCAATCAATAAAATTTGTTATAAGCTAAGATCTGTTTTTAAAAGAATCTATTAAAATTAACCATTTAATAAATTCAAATAAATTTTAAATTACATATCAAAAATTTTTGAAATAGAAGGTTGGCTCGCAGGGGAGCGGCGAATCCCTAATAATGTAAATATATATATATATATATATATATATATATATATATATTTACAGTGGAGACCGGGGCGTAATGAATCACTTCAATTTATTTAAAAGTGGTAAATCAGAGTAATTTTGGTTTCAGATCAAAGTATTGAACTTGGTATACTAAAAGTTTCCACCAAGTTTTATTGTTATTCATTCATTATTGCAAAAAATATGGTAGAATAAGTAATTTTGATAATTGAAAGTAAATTTTTAAAGTTTTCGTATTTTTATATAGTTGGGCCAATGGTCGGGTAAACTTTGGCCGCAAAGGTTGAGAAAAGCTATTTTATGGTCGGCCCAACCATTAGCCACCGATGGGCCAACGACTGTAGTCTCAACGCAGATGTCACTATTGTGGTGGTTTGTTTTTCCCTAACTTTTCCTTGACTTCCATACAGAATTTTGAATTTTTCTTTGATCTTAAAAAATATTCTGATTTACTCTAAAAATTACTGAGTAACGTGTTTTAATACATTTATTTAAAACTTTCTTTAATTGTAAAATTGTTCGAAAACAACAATAACTTCTTTGTTAATTAATTATATTTAATGATTATTATTTTTCCAAAGAAAAATTAGTATTTACTTTGACTGCTTCGAAATGATTTCATTATTCAAATTCAATTTTATTTCAAAAAATTCACGCAATAGTCTTTTATTATTTTTACAAAGAATTTTACTAAAAAATTTTTAAACTAATTAATTTCTTTTAAGGAATTTAATTAAAATTTTACTGACATTTATTATATTGAACAGTTTTTTAACAATATTTTTAAATAGTTGAAAAGGCCCAGGCTCAGTGTTGCCAGATTAGGGATTTTCTCCCTATTTGTAGAGATTTTTCGGTTACATAGGGACAATTCTGTGGAAGAAATGCATAACAGCATAACTGACATTTTTATAAATTGTGCATTTAATTATGTACTTATTTTTAAGGCTATTTCTATTCTAAAAAATTTTGGAAAGTTTTTCAAAAATAAATTGACAAATTCAGTAAAGTACATTTCTTTTCTCGTTTTAATAAATTAAAAACATTTTATAAAAAAATAAACTCTTATAATTTTGTCTAACGAATTAATAGTTTAATTTGTGTTTGTGTGAACAAATCTTATTATTATGACAAATCAAACCAAAATAAATTGTAACATTAAAAGTATCTAAAGTTGGACTCATATACAAACTGAACTTGCATAACCGCATAAGTGCAATAAAACTCATGATTCCGATGAAAAATTATCAAAATTTATACCATATCGTGTGTTTTATTAAATGTTATAAACGAATTTTGAAAATATATTAAATAATAATACTAAATGCAAAAGACCGAACAAATTTGTTGATTTTCTGAATTGACAGAAGTGAGAGAACATTAAATATAATTTATATCGAAATCATGACAAATGCAGTTATGCTGTTATGCCTTTCTTGCACAGAATTATAGGGAAAAAATATTCATAGGGATATATGCAGGGAGATTTAGAGGTTTGAAAGGACTTTTAGGGTGAAATTTGAAGTCAGCATAAAAAGAAAAAGACAAAAACGGCTATTTATAAAAAATTAATTTTGTAACACTATATTCCATTTTTATTTTTTAGTCTATTATGTTGATGCACAATGTTAACCCATTAACGCCTAAAACCTCTAAAATTGTGTGCCTAATTTAAGATATAATTTTATATACTAAATATGCTTCCTGAAAATAACTGATGCGTTTCTTGATGTTTTCGGGGCCGCTCTACAAGATTCCGTGCTCAGATTTTAAATTTATCGCACAGAAAATTAAATATGCCGTATTTTGTGCATCAAATTGCGAAAAAAGTTTTAAAAAAATTTTTTAATAATTTTTTTACAGAAGACATTTTTTTCAAATAAATACAAGTGTCACAAATTGGCACAAACTCATAAAACTTTCAAAATATGCAAAAGCGGAAATGAAAAAAATAAAATGGCGGCTTCAAAATGGCACTAATTTGAGAAAAAAATTAATCAATTCTTTTGATAGTGCACCGATTCAGAAAATAGCTATGAAATGTAGTAGAACTTAGTGTTTATATGTTTTCGGGATCGTCGATTATGGATCTACTATTGGAATATAAAATTCAAAATGGCGGATCGAATATGACCGACGAAAATTAAAAAAATTTACTCCATTCCTTTAAATTTTGTTACTTGGGGGTTTTCGAGGTCGCTGATTATGAATCTGCAATCGGATTTTCAAAATTCAAAATGAAGGATCCAATATGGACGACAAAAATTGTTTAAATCAATTCTAGTCGCCTGAAATTTGTACTCAGGAGTTTCTCAACAAATTCATTGCAATGAAGTTGCTGAGGATTCATGCAAAATGCAAAAAATAAAATAAGTTGAATCTAAAAATTCAGTGACAAACGGATACATTATTAGGAACACATATCCTGCAATATATTTTGAATTACATGATTCTGATAAAGATTATGACGATTCGGTTATACTTCCTAATGAAGATGATTTAGATAATGATAATGAGGAATCTGAAGACGAAGAGAATAGTTGTAATGACAACGATTTAATTACTACATTAAATTAGGCGAATTTGTATAAAAGCTTTGCAGATAAAGAAAGTAAATTTGAAAATGATAATTAATATCACTGGATCAGGGGTGAAAAAGATTATTCTATAATGAGACTAAAACTAAAATTCCATAATATTGGTCAACTACACCTTATCTGTCATCTCAAATTGTTTCATCAAAAATGTTAGGTTATAAGTTTTGCAATATTACGTGTTATGCTAAAAGAGTGTAGAACAATTTATCAGAGCTAAACCAATTAGATTTAGACCAACAAGTTTTCATTGCATATTTCTAATGGATTTGATTTATATTATGCTTTATACTGACCGCAAATAGATAGTCACCATTTTACAAATTTTGAGACGACTAGAATTAATTTAAACAATTTTCGTCGGCCATATTGGATCCGCCATTTTGAATTTTGATAATCCAATAGTAGATTCATAGTCAGCGACCCTGAAAAGCCCCGAGTAACAAAATTCAAGGGAATGGAGTAAATTTTTTTAATTTTCCTCGGCCATATTGGATCCTTCATTTTAAATTTTGAAAATCCGATTGCAGATTCATAATCAGCGACCTTAAAAATCCCCAATTAACAAAATTCAAGAGAATGGAGTAAATTTTTTTAATTTTCGTCGGCCATATTGGATCCGCCATTTTGAATTTTGATATTCCAATAGTAGATTCATAATCGACGATTCCGAAAACATATAAACACTAAATTCTACTACATTTCATCGCTATTTTCTAAATCGGTGCACTATCAAAAGAATTGATTAATTTTTTTCTCAAATTAGCGCCATTTTGAAGCCGCCATTTTGTTTTTTTCATTTCCGCTTTTGCATATTTTGAAAGTTTTATAAGTTTGTGCCAATTTGTGACACTTGTATTTATTTGAAAAAAATGTCTTCTGTAAAAAAAATTATTAAAAAATTTTTTTTAAACACCAAAAACATCAAGAAACGCATCAGTTATTTTCAGGAAGCATATTTAGTATATGAAATTATATCTTAAATTAGGCACACAATTTTAGAGGTTTCAGGCGTTAATGGGTTAATAAAACGCGCTTTAATAAAAGCAATCGAAACTGACTTGGCTTTAAAAGCAATTTTTAAAAGTAAAATTCCTGTTGTACAAAAACACAACAAAATTATAATTGAAATGTGCGACGTGGAAACGGACGAAGAGGTGGAACACGATAGTGTCTTAATTATAGTTTTAATAAATATGGCATCTATCGATGGTACACCCGAAAAAATAGTTATGAATACCAGAGCAGAGCAGCATGTAAGTTTATCATTTATTATTTTTCTTAATCATCAAAAACAAAAAAATTATTAGTCTATTAGTATAATAAATAATAAATAAGTCTTAATCTTATATAATTTTAAGGCAACTGATGAAAATAATGAACAACCCTCCAGTTCGAATGCAGAGCAGAAATCATCCAAGCCTCCATCATCTTTGAAAGATTGCAGACAACATGTAAGTAAACTTTAAGCTTTTAAATTGGAAATTTAACTTTAAAACTTGAATATAACTTGTCAAAAGTAGAATAAAACAGCTGTATTTCTCAATTTTAAATCATCTACTATTTACAATTTATTATTGGATAATTTTTCTGCAAAAAAGTTATTTCCAATTGAATAAATTATACTATTATTCTTAGCTGTATATTTATTTTTTCCATGTTTTCATAATTGTCAATGTACACTCAGATGCATTAATGCTGTCCTTCCAGTTTAAAGGAATTTTGAAAAGTCGTGTCATTTCTATCAAATATTCTTTGTTCGTGACATACGAATGTTCTCATATGTCATGAACTAAAAACATTTTGACAGAAATCATACGACTTTGCAAAATACCGTCAAACCGGAAGGACAGCATTAATGCATCTGAGTGTATATGTATATATGGGGCATTTCATGTCAAGTGATCAAGGTGGAGAAAAATTTTTCTTCAATTGTAGCAAAACTTGGGGCTTTTGTAGTACTCATAGATAGTAATTTTTCGTGAAAATATTTTTTTACCTAGTCAAATATTTTCCGAGAGGGAAGGGGTTAAATTTTTGTGTTTTTCAGTACAATGCTTATTTCAATAATTTTTTACTCTTAAACAATTAAACATACAAATTTGACAAAGTACATTTTGGAAAGGTTTTTTCATGCTCTTTCGATTGAAAATAAGCATTTTGAAAAAAAAAATTTTTTGACCCAAAAAAATCAAAATTAAAAATAAATTTCAATTTTTGGGGGAGAAAGACCCAATTTTTTTTTTTTTTTTTTTTAAACGAAAGCTGAGGTTTTTTCCTAAAAGGACATATAAATGGTAAAGTGGGACTAGAATGTTTAAACATTGAAAAAAAGAATTTTCTCCTAAACGGAGCTTAAAACCGGGTTTTGAGCCCTCCGGCGAGTAGAAAACTCTTTTTTCAATGTTTAAACATTCTAGTCCCACTTTACCATTTATATGTCCTTTTAGGAAAAAACCTCAGCTTTCGTTTAAAAAAAAAAAAAAAAAAAAATTGGGTCTTTCTCCCCCAAAAATTGAAATTTATTTTTAATTTTGATTTTTTTGGGTCAAAAAATTTTTTTTTTTTCAAAATTCTTATTTCCAATCGAAAGAGCATGAAAAAACCTTTCCAAAATGTACTTTGCCAAATTCGTATGTTTAATTGTTTATGAGTAAAAAATTATTGAAATAAACATTGCACCAAAAGACCCCTTGATCACTTGACGCGGAATCCCCCATATATATATATATATATATATAACTTATTATTATTATTATTATTATTATTATTATTATTATTATTATTATTATTATTATTATTATTATTATTATTACTATTACTATTATGTCAAATATTATTTGTATCGTTTTAAGGTAACTGATGAAAATAATGGACAAGCCTCAAGTTTCAGTGCAGAGCAGAAAAATTTCAAAAATTGACGGACATATTGAATTTTAAATTTTTTTAGGTTGATT
The DNA here is from genome assembly GCA_032872475.1 of Leptopilina myrica (nomen nudum). Lineage (NCBI taxonomy): Eukaryota > Metazoa > Arthropoda > Insecta > Hymenoptera > Figitidae > Leptopilina > Leptopilina myrica (nomen nudum). The sequence goes on from CM065464.1 coordinate 31,157,981, forward strand.
TCATCAAAATAAAATTAAAGTTTAGTATCACAACTTAACTGTTATTTTTCTTTATTTGTTAGAAATATTTTATTTTCAAGTATTATCTCAAAGTACTCTCATTTTATGTCCGCAGGTGAGACCTAAAATTTAAAAAAAAATTCAGCCCAAAATCTCTTTATAATTTGGAGATATTTATGAAAAAAAAATGTTTACACACACACACACATACGAAATGAAATTTTTCAAAAATGTCATTTTTGAACTCCTGAGGTCAAATAACATAAAGATATGTTAAAAAATCGAACCTGAAAAATTTTGGTATTACAATACTTTCTCTATATGAGAAAGTAAAATTAAAATAATTACAAAAATATGCAACCTTGTACAAATCATTTAAATTTGGGGTGCCATACCACCCCATTTTTCTGTTAGAGTATTAAAAATACCATATTTCTGTTTCAGATTTAGTAATAACTCGTATTTTCATTAAAATTCCATCTATTATCGCGCGGCATTAAAAAGGCAAGCTACAGCGTTACGCGCAGATATATGTTTTATTTTTTTTCTCAAAAACTTCTGGCTGTCCCACGATGAAACTTGCAGGACAAGTTCAGCACATTTGTGGCTACATATGGTAAAAAACGATTACTTTATATTAATTTCTGGTCAACCCATTTGAAGACGATTACTGACGGTAATCAGATTAAATTCGATTACTATAATTACTGCAAAACAACAGTTGACACGTTTCCAGAGATTAAAGGTGGAATCAAGAATACTTTTGTGAGTATTAATGTTTATAAAATGCGTATTTAATTTATCTCTGTCTTATTAATTCTGATATTTTAACTCTTATGGAATTGCTCCACTCGTAGGATATTCTAAAGACTCAAATCGTTACTTCTATTCGCAATAGGCGATATCAAAAGAAGCAAGCCTTAATAAAATTTGCTGAACCCTCCAAAAAACATCCTTTAGTAATAACTTCACCTGGTTCAAGTGAAATATCAAAACAGTAAGTTTTATGCAATTTGTTTATTACTTTCTAAGATAAAATTATCTTTAGATAAGAAATTGAAATAATTTTGTTAATAGATCTAAAGGATTAAGTTCCAAAAAAGGTGTAATGTAAGCCAAAATAGTTTTGAGACAATGCTCCTCATCAGATAAATCATGACATGTAAACCAATTACTTCGAGAAACTTATTATGTTTATCGTCTTTGGATAGAAAAAGACGCCACAAGCATAAAGGTAATCATCGAAAAATGTCCACAACTTAATATTCATTATTAATTTTACGATGATAATTTACTTGAAAATTAACAATGTTTAATTTTAAAAATTTAGTTTCAGATTATGCAAGAATTTTGCCAAATAATAGATAAAAATGAAGCATTACTTTACAATTCAATGGATAAACTGATTTTAAAATTAGGATCATATTTTGATATAAATATATTTGACTGAAACATCAAAAGTTGAAATCCTCCTAACTGTTCATGAGAAACTAACCCTGGGTAAATATCGTAAAGTTAATGAATCGATCATTTTAATCCAAAAGGTAATAATGGTACAAATCATTTTTATTTATTGTATTATATTTAAATTTATTAAAAATGATAAAATTTAAAATATTATTTTTTATCAGACAGGAAAAGCACAAAAGCTCTTTAAACATCGGATGCTACTGCTCCACGTATAGTTTTATATTCGGCTGAAGGAAGTATTGCCAAAGCATTCATTGTTTCAGCTAGTGCTAGAGTAAAAATTCAAGAACCCAGTTGTTCAAGGTCCGTCGTGTCTTTTTGCCACGTATTACGTGTGGCATTGTAATTATCCAACAGCCTACTGTAATTTACTAAAATACTTTGACTTTGAAATTACAGGAAAGATTGCAAAGAATAACAGGATTTTTAAATTTATTCGTGATATGGAATTTAAAAATAAGAAAGATAATAAGGCGAGCGAACAGAAATAAAAGTAATATTTCTCTTCATTGTTATGAATAGAATTTTAGAAGAAAATTTCACATTTCGAAAAAATTGTCTAAAATATAAAAAAATTTAATTTGTTATCTTATTGAAAGATTCTTAAATTATATTGACTGAAATACTTAGTATTTCAGTATTTTTTTAAATATTTAAAGTATATATAATTATTCAAATATTATAAATAACATTATAGTTTGACAAATCCTTTTAAATATATTTAAATATATTATTATCATCTTTGAATTGAGGAATAGGATGAGGAAAAATTTGGTCTCTTAATGAGATGATTTGATGAATGATAAAAACGGGTTTTACAATTTGATAGGCATTTAGGGTTTCTTCGTAATGAGATGTCTCTAATTTAATATAGACAAAAAGAACAATATCATCGATTACGAAATTTTCTTTAAATTCCCCGAACAAAGGCAGTGAGTCTATTATATTCCAGTAAAATTGTCGATACTGATTCGTATTTTGTTCCGTAGGTTGTCAGATTTTTACATCGAAGAACTGTACATGTTTCTTCATTTCTATCTCCAAGGTAATTAATTAGCAACTCCTGATGTGGCAAATTTCTCAATGAAACATTTTCAGAATATGTTATTTCATCGCCTTGATCTAAAAACTTTCTTGATGCATTTTCAGAATATATCGCTAGTTGAGAAGCAAATATGGCTTGATGTCAATAAGACATAGTTAGAGGCATGTTTTTGCAATTACAAACAACCAGTACTAATTCTTTAAAATATTGATGTACTCGCTGAAATTGGAAACACCATTGTTGTCGCGCAGGACCGAACATTCTTATGTAGCGTGGAATATGTCCGACAAAATGAAATTTTGGAACGATCCAGCCGGGATATAAACTATTGAATTTTATTGTAAAGAATGCAATCATTCGTTCCAATAAGTAAGTTGTTTCGATATTAATTTGGTAAGCAGAGCAAACATTCATAATTTGCAACAAACGTACATGACACTGCAATCGCTCAAAGTTTTCATTGTTTTCCTGAATCAAATCGCGAACTAAAAATGGTATAGATTTGGCTAAACCTATCATTTGCGATGCGCTTTTGTTTCAAAGTAGAGTCCCGAGCAAGTTGTTCTTTTTCAATTAAGCCTAGTTTATTTGTTTTAAAATGGCCAAAATCGAAATTGCTTATTCGATCATTGAACTCCCATACTTCAAAGAGATTTTTTCAACTATGCTGTAATGAAAAAAAGCTTTGGTACATATATCAGTAATTCCTTCAGAGAACATGTGCATCCCATCTTGTGGTAGACATTCAGTTACATCCAAAATTTCTGTTTTTATTTCTTTTCTTGTCCCCAAACAACTTCGACAAGGTCGATTTGCTGAGACAGTCTCCTTAAAACCTCCTAAAACTGCCGAAGCAGGCGTATCTCCAGCACAAAACAAAAGTGATCATTTGAAAGTTTTTTGCTCCTCATCCACAGTGATAGTAATTCCTTCCGTTTAAAAAATTTTTATTTCATTAATAAACGGTTGTAATAATTTCTAAAGGCCGTGCTTTTTCAATAATTTTGATTTTACTATTGCTAGTAACTGAACTGCATTTTGTGATGTCCGAATTCTAGGATCTAAATTGCCAAAACTCTAGTAAAACATGACAAGTTTTTCAGTTTTAGAATGACTGCCATGTGGATTGGCTACGCCAAGTTCGTCATAGTATAAAATAATGGCCAATGCTTTCTCTGTTTCAGAAAACAATTCATTTTCTTTGTAGTAACTTCCGTCCAGTACGGTTCTAAGAACTCCATCTTCTAATTGCTCAAAATTATTAATATTATTACCAAATTCTTCATTTAAAAATAAGTTTTTTAAATTTTTCAAAAAAGGAACAATGTAGGCCGTTTTATCCACCTCTATTAAATCAGGAATTTTTTGTCCCTTTCTTTTCCACAAAAGTGATGTCCCAAGTTTCAGAGGCTCTGGACATACTAAACCATTCATTCACTAAAATCTAATATTTACTATTTTTTAAATATGTTACTAATTGGATACTTTTTTTTAATTTGTGCCACCAAAAACTATACTTCTGATTTTGTTTGAAAAATCAAAAAAGTATTCAAATATTTATTTAACAAAAATAATTTAACTTTTACAAAAATTTAGAATTATAGTTATTACCAGGATACAAAAAGAAGTTCATATCATTTCTGTAAACTAAGTAAATACATCATTTATTTTTAAGATAACTCATTAACAGAAAAAGTTACATTTTTGCACATTCAATTGTCAAAAACGAGTTTTTTAGTCGTCAAATTTAATTTTTTCAAATATACTTTTATATTACCTTTTTTAAATCTTAAAGCTACTTAATAATCCTTTTTTAAATTAATTAATGAGTATGAAGCCTTTGATTAATAGGCAAAAATATATAAGCAAGTTTTCAAAACTTGATAAATCCATAATTTCTTATTTCGAGAAAATGAAACAAATGGCTTTTCCCTCATAACCACTATAGTTATTTTAATTTAAAAAATTTATATTAATTTATTTTTATAACAATGTTTTTATATTTAAGACGTTCTATTTTCAATTAAACATTATCATAATTAAATAATTTAAAGGATTTTGTAATTTTTTCTAATAAAAAACATAAAAATTATAAGTCAACTTGGTTATGTCAAAATGTTTTTAAATGAAAAATGCGTTGTTAATAAATTTTTTTCTAACATTTAACAGTGACAGGGTGATTTGTCAGTTCTTTAAACTATTAAATTTATGTTTATCCCAATTTTCTTAAAAATGGATTTATCAGCTTTTGAAAATTTGCTTCTCATATGTAAACAATAAATAAGCTCAAGTTTTTTAAAAAAGACATTTGAAAGTATTTTTTGTCTTCAGTAGAAAAGAAGTTTCTTAATTTAATGATTTACGTGGATGTGATGATAAAAATTTAAATAAAGTAGTATGATTTAAATGAAGTACTATGCATAATAATAATAATTAGCATTATAAGTAATAGAATTAATTATTAAATGTTTCTTAAAAAATCCCAGAACTTTCTTACCAATATTTTCGAAGAGTATACACCAAATAAGTTTTTTACTCCGTCACATATTTTTTCTAGCGTCACATGTGATGTTTACCTGTTTCCCGTATATTAATCAGAAACTGAGCTGCTTTCCGATTCCATTCTTCTGTTGATACAATGATTTCATCCCTAATGTATAAAATTAGATTTAATAGTCTAAAATTATAAGTATAAAAACTGGATAAACCCTTAAAAATAAAAAATAGTAAAATTATGCAATTGAATTTGTATGTAATTTGAAAAATAATAAATAATAGACAAAAAAGTTAAAAAACTTTATGATATAATTTATTAAAGAACGATCAAAGTCATAAACAGTTATTATTAACTGTTTGAGATTGACCGATGAGAAGTGGGTTCCTTTTAATAAAAGAATTGAATGCGGAAGTATACACAAAAATATTATTTTTATTTTAAACTAATTTAAAGGCCTGTACAAAATGGTGTAACCACGCCGTGTGGTTTTCGATGAAAAGATCGAAATGTTCCTTTGGTTTTAAAATTAACACTCTTTATTTGGCGAGACTAAAGCGAGACACTTCAAGTGTAAAAAACTGAAAATAAATAGAGAATTTTCTTTATATTGTAATTTTAACTAAATTGATTTTTTTTGAATTTAATAAATTAACATCGGTGAGATCTGGTCTTTGAGGATACTAATGAGCTACTGAGTGGTTCCTTAGACGCGCTGCAGTGTGTTAGTGTGTCACAAGAAGTACAGTTGAGTGTATGTGTTGCGTCGTCTTGATTTCAATGAGATTTTGAGAGTGTGTGAGTAGAAAAATTTGCTCGAAAACCGAAGAGTGAAAAATATAAGTCTGGTGTCGAGATTTAGAAAATGTGAGTGGAAAATTCCCAAAATAAAAAGCCTGATATTTAGAAAATATTCAACATTATCCTTAATGTACATTTTTCAAATTACTTACGTCCTACATTTACAATATGTTCTTTATATTGTGGATTGTTTAGTTAATTATTTGCATCAAGTACTTGTTGATGATTTTCAGGATGAAATCTTGCCCTATGCTGTTTATAAGACTTCCATTTTCTGAAAGCAGCTGCAAATTTACTATAAGTGCATTGCACTTCAAATAACGGATCATATTGATGAAATCTGCAAAATGTTTCTCCAAATGAGACACCTTGAAAAAAAAACACATAGAGCATTGAAAACTCTCCATGATTTTTGTTTCTATTATTACATAATACAAAAACTTTTGACACTTTTTGAATTATTTTGTAGGTTAGAGTTCTAGCATAAACATATCAAGTGTGATGATGTGCAAAACGCGTTTTTTCAGTTCTGCACATACTACTGTTTTGCTGTATAAAGGTCTTTCTGCAATAAAGTTGAGTTCACAATAGCACTCTTGAATGCAACATAAACGTTACGTTGCAATGCAACGTTACGTTTCGTTCAAGAGTGCTATTGTGTACTTAACCTATAATCTAAAAGAGTTTTGTGAATGCGTTAATTTCAGCATTGGTTGCCATAGGAACCAATCTAAACAAAATTTACTTAAATTCCCTACCATGATAATTTCCGCATCAATCTTTCGCGCACTTCAGATGCTGAACTGTTTTTTGAGAAAACACGCTCTGTAGATATTATATAATATATTTAGAATAATATATATATATATATATATATACAAGAAATATACAATAAAGTGAACATAACTACAGAAAAATCAATACATAATATGACACATTCTGAATTATAATCGTGAAAGGAATCTGACGAGAGCCTTCGTGTTACAACAAAGTGGTAAGATACTGTAGGTATCTTACTGAGGTAAGATATTAAGATAAGAATAAGATGTTTATGTATCTCAAAAGTGACTACAAAAACATCTTAAAAATGACTACCAAAACATCTTAATTAAGATACTTCTTTTTGCAGTGTATGCATGATATTCAAGGCGCATTGTATTCTCTTGTTAATCAGCAATTTCCTTATGATCAAGATAATAATTGTTTACCTACTGTTTTGTGCTCCAATTGTAAGCATAACATATATCTTCATCAGAAGGACCCAACAAAAAAACCTGGTAAGTAAAAAAATATTGCAATGGTTAAGGCTCAAAATTGACCTAATTTTTTTTCCTAGATGCATTGAAAATTTGACTAATTAAATTAAACAGGCGGCACCCAAAGTTTTTGAACAAGTAATTTTATCATTATTAAAAAGGAAATTGGGAGATGACGAAACAAGTTTATTACTTCGATGCCTCCCGTTCATATAATGCTAACTTCAACATCAATGAAAAACAATTATATTGAGAATAGAAGTGCAATATGAAGTTAACTTAAAGTAGGGTGACCAGACGTCCTGGCTTTCGAAAAAATTTTAGACGTTTGGTTCTTGCCTAAAATGTCCTGGTTTTGAATAATAAAAATTTGTATGTATCTAAACCACTTTTTTTATTGACAAATACGTCATTTTCTTATTTTTTCCTCAACTGTCCAACCTTGCTGGATGAAATGTTTGGAAATTCTAATAAGCAAGGTAGGACAGTTAACAAAGAGTAGTGCATTAGACGGGGACCCCATTCGACAACTTACCAATATGTACTTAAAGATCGGCAGGGTCACATTTCTAGAATTGCAATTTCTGATTGGCCGATTAAGTACGAAAATTATGATTTGCACTTTACATCAGGGTTGAGAAATCACAGCACCAGTTATGTTTTATGTAAAGTCCATGAATATAACATCACTACCTACTTCTGGTTCAACTAGAAATATTCTGCTTCTTAAGTATTTAACATATATGTTAGTTTATTTACTTATCTATTAGTTTTTTGAATATAAAATAAACTTTCTAATTAATTGATTTTAAGATACGTTTTTTTAAAAGATAGAAAATACAAAACGTTGGTTGTAATATTTAATTACTATTTATTCTCAATTTTTATTCAAGAAGGTAAGTATTCGGTAAAAATGCCAAAGCGAAAATGTTCATTTACAAATGAACTTCAAGATAAATATCTGTGTTTTCCCAAGGGTGAGAATGACACAACAGCTTTGTGCGAAATCTATGAATGTTCTATTTCAGTGGCAAATAGCGGTTAGTTTTTATTTTTTGATACTTTAAAGGACAACGCACAAAATGTACAGAAATTGGCTTTCGGCCATAATTTGTTCAGAACATCTCAAAGAACATCTTCCTGAAGTTTCAATCAATTTGGCCGAAAGCCAATTTCTGTACATTTTGTGCGTTGTCCTTTATATGTGTATTTTAAAGATTATTTGCGTGGTTTCCAGTATTCTGCAATACTAAGTTTTCTCACAAGCAAAAAAAAGCACAAACGAAATATGGGCCATTGTCAATGAACGCGTAAATTTGGAACCTAGTTATACTAACAAAAAAATCAAATTTTTTCAGTTGTTTTTTATACATGCTATTAAGGGTTTAAATAGATAATATACGAACTGACCGAGCGTGACTACTTAATGGTAATGAGAAATTGCAATTTTAAGTTTTTATTTAACTAAAAAAATTTACTTACTCATCGGTATAAAAGTTTTAAAAAATACTATTTATTATTCATTTTTTTAAATTACAAGCATGAAAGTATAAGAGAAGGCGACTATATTTGCACATTATATTATTAATTAATTATAAATCTATATAAATTATTTTATATTTGAATTATTAATAAACAAATTGTATCTCTTTAGGTTTAATTCTTAAAACTCTTTGCAAAATTTGTTTTAAATGAGCAATGATAGCTGGAGGATCATGTCGCAAGCATTGTGACAAGGTACAAAAGGATTCATGATCATCTTTTGTGTACCACACACCTGTGTGAAGAGACACTGTGTCTCTTGAAGCCCCAAAATGGACTGCTTGTAGCTCCTTGGCATACTTACAATTATAGTTTTCACTGAAGTCTATATTTAAAAAAAGATCACTCGAAGTCAGGGATTCTTTACCTTTAGTTGTGACTTTATATTGGTGCTCTAATCTGTGGACGTGATTTTCAAACTGCGTAAAGTTGTTTAGTAACAATTGCTTTAGCTCACCGACCGTTGAGTGCAAGCGCTGTTTTACTGTACGCCGAACTTCTATGTCATTCTTCGTTTTTATAGAAACTCTTTTTTCTTTTATTCTTCCCCATTCAAAATAATCAATTGGCTCATCATCACAAACGTCGGAAAATGAGATGGTTTTATCCTGGCTTTCTGGACATTTCTTCGAAATACAGTCTGCAGTATGTTGATCACACACAAGCGATTGAAAAAGCTCAAATGGATTATTGTACCCTATTACTTTTTTCCTATGTAAAGCTTCAACAACATGACTCATATTTTCATGCTGTAGACACAGGCATGTATCACGATCAGATACTGATGCTTTAACCACCTAAAATGGTCGGAATCTCGAGAATGTCGTGTAACTTAATTTCAACGTCTTATGAGTCTTCTGAAATAATTTATATAAATTTAACATAGAATTGTTCATAAACATTTTCTGCTTATTTATTTTCTTGCGAATAATAGTATCTTTCTTCCCAGGGCAAATTCTGCTGTTGGATTCAAAAAAATTTTCGACTACGTTTTTAAGAAATATTTGGCTATGAGACTTTACACGTGTAACTTTGTCACTGATTTTAGTGATGTTTGTTGGCTTACATCTGAAAGATGAAATATTTTTTTTTACTTTGACTTAAAAGTTTGTATTTCCTCATAATCGAACCCTGCACTATGTGCTGGAGTGTTGCTTTGCTAGTACGGTCATTATTTCTTTCTGCCATAGACTTAATTTGAGCTTTTAATACTTCTCCAAATAATAATCTTTCTTTAATAACGGAACTTACTCGATGTCTACCAATTACATCCTTTACAACAGTTTTCGGGCTTGCACGGTCCTTATCCTTTATACTTTGTCTCCATTTCGCTTTTCTTAATCTTCTAACTTCACGCTTTAGTTTTTCATTTTCTTTCTTAATGTTTAGCATTTCTCTAAATACTTTCGACCTATTCGCTTTTACTTTTTATCTGCCAACTTTTGCTTGATTTGTAAGAATTTCGCAATTTCCAGAACGTATCTAAGGAATAAAATATATTATTAACTTACAATATATTATTAACTTACAATTTTGTAATTATTATTATTACAAGAAAAAAATGTTCACCTAGAATAACTATAAATTTTACTGAATTAGCGCTATTTCTAGTTATTTAAATTAATACTTTCGCTGTTCCAATTGAATGTTTTTACGTGAAGTATTATTATTATATTTGATAAAATATACTACCGAGTTTCCATGAGAAGCTTCTTCATTTTTCTTTTTTAATCTAAAATGTCTAACTCTCTCTCTATTTTTTCACGTTGTACCCTTTTTTCTTTTTCAATCATCATAGAAATAGTTTTAATTTTTCCACCTTCTTTTTTCTTCAAATATTTTACATGTTCCTTTCTTTTAACAACTTTAACTTTTGAGGATCAGCTTTTATTCTTTTCATACGTTCTCTTTCTGCAATACGCTTTTTTCCAATATTTTTTCTCTTTCAGTAATTTTAGATTGATTATTTAATTTCGATTTTTTCTTCCCGTTTTCCGTTCCTCAGCTGTGTTTGTTTTGGATAAATTATCCGCTCTTCTTAACCTCGTATTCATTTTGACTATTTAAAAAATAATTCCAATTTATGATAATTTAAATTTCTACCTACTTTATTAAATTTTTTCAATGATAATTCTTACCTCTAATCACATATCAAGTATATTTGTAATAAATAAAAAATGTGACATTTGTCAAATTTGCAAGTTTTGGAAGGTTCACGTGCAACGGATTGTTCATAGTCATTTGTTTTTCAAATTTTTTATGCAAACAGGGAATGTTACATCGCAATATATTTTAAAATTGAATATATAGAATATCAAATTTTCCATTGATCAATATGGGATATTAAACAGAATTTATAGCTTTATATTTATAATAATTAATATAGAAAAAAAAGTAAGATTTTTAATTTAATTTCATGCCAGGGGAATTACATTTAAAAAGGTACTGTAGGATTTTTCTCATTTATTGTATTTTATTTCGAAATATGCTTGTTTATAAACAAAATATTTGATTCTAAATTAAAAACAGATAAAAATATTTGACATCTAACATAAAAAAAATTTTTTATTGATAATTTTGTTTACGAAACTACTATTCTGTAAGTTCCTTGGAACATCAAAACTGTGAGACATCGTTAATATGCAGATAAATTATTTGTTCATAAATATTTTATGTTGTACAATGCATTTTTACGTTCTTTTGTATGTAAAGAATAAGTAGGTATAGTTGAAATTTTCCGATAAAACATGCGTAGATACTAATAACACATTAAAAGTCCTATAAAGCATTTGAAGACAGCCAGGGGACGTTACATTTCACACTTTAATCAACTCTCATATCTTATGAACTAAATATTTACAATTTCTGAAAATTGAAAAAAGTAAATATACTATTATTTTTTATAAAGCACTATTACTGGCAAGATTAACCTCTCTTTTACATAAAAAAAGTTATAGAAGGCCTGAATTTACGTGTTCATTAAAAATGACCCATATCCGGTCTGTTTCTACATCAAAATTTATTGATAATTTTGTTGTTAAAATAAACTCCACACTTGGAGTGAAAGTCCTTTTGCTTTCACTTTTTGAAGACTAATATAGCGACTAAAATATAATGCGCTCGCACAAAAACAGAAGCAATTGTAAATAAACAATTAGGTGTTCTAGTGCGAATGATAGATTTATATGAAAGTAAAAATGAAAAAGCTATCACAATTTCTTCATTACTTATGAACGTTTTAGATCATTTAAAGTTTATAAATAAAGTAAATGCTTTCGTTGCTGATAACACTAATACAAACTTCGGAGGTTTAAAACGTGCTGGCGAGCAAAATGTTTTTCATTTACTAAAAGAGAAGTTAAATCCTCATTTAATAGAGATTGGGTGTCCAGCTCATATTTTGCATAATTCCGTACAAGCCGGGCTAGATCTGTTCGGTTCGTTTGATATTGATTCTCTCGTGAAAAAATTTTCAATTATTTCTCTATTTATACTATCGTTACGTCACGTTAAAACACGTTGGTTGAGTTTGTTTCCATCTGTTCATAGACTTTTACAAATGTTTAAAGCTTTGAAATCATACTTTCTATCGATATCGCGACCATCAATGCAAATAAAAAAAATTTTTGAGCATGATGTCGGAAAATGCTTCTGTGACGACTTTATAGCTATAGTGTTTATGAACACACTTTGAAATATCTGACAGAATGGACTAAACATTTTTCGGAATTTGAAGTTTTTAGTTGGTTAGATTTAAAATCTAACCAGGATTTGAAATACGAAGCGATTGAAAAAGCAGTTCTATATTTAAGGAAAAATAAATTTTTATCGACGACTCAAAACTTTTTGATCAATTTGTACACGGAAAAATGTAAGGTGCACATGCTATACCTTTCAAAAAATGTATCCAACAATTAACTTCACTTCATATAAAAACAATAGGAAACAAGTTGTTCATTTCATGACCATTTAGCTTCCTCAATATATATTATTATATATAATTTTAAAAATTAAATAATTATAATAGTTTATTAAATATAATTAATAAACCGGGTAAACTACCCTGAATAAATATTAATTATTCAATTTTTTATTATAGAATAATTATTTTAAAGTGTTATGATAAAATGTCAAAAATACAAAATTTTAATTTTTTGTGAAAAATTAAAATATTTATTAATTCTAGAAATTTTGATAAAATATATACTTTATATACATGAATCGATTCGTTTTTATGTCAGGAATGCAATTTTGACAAGAATTATTAAAAATTTTAATATAGAAAAAAGTTATTTCAAAAAACCAAAAATTTAATTTTTTAAAAATTAAAAAAATGTTGAAAAAAAATTTTTTTTAATATATTTTTGAAAATCCTTCTGTCTGATTCTTAGTATTCATGACCGTAATACACCTACAAAATCTTATAAAAATCCATCAAGATGTGTAAGAGAAAATTTGTCCACAAGAATCGGTGACATACACACACACACACACATACACCCACACACACACATATACACACACATACATACACACATACATTCGGACATTTGTTCCTCTCGACGAATTATATATACTACACTTGAAAATTTGTAAAAATAATTGATTTTAAAAAATTCGGAAATCGACATCACTATAAGGCTTCCTTTATGAGGAAGCAATAATAAGTGTGAAGTGAATTGAATAGTAAAATTTTTAGACAGGGATAACAAATGCACCGAAAGGTACAGATACAGTCCCAAACATTTTTCCGTGTAAATTTAAAAAATTTTCTAAATGCAAAAAATAACGAAGACAGTTTTTTTAATCAAAATGCTAGCTCATAAATGACAGCCTTCTTAATGAGAAATCCTAATAAAGAAAGCTGTTCAGAGATTTTAAAAATCGCTTAATTTTTTTTCGCAATTCCTGCTTACAATGCAAACTGTAAAAGGATTTTTTATCTAATAAACAGTCAGTGGACAAATAAACGGAATCGGTTCACTGTTGAAAATATTCGGCATTTGATGATGGTGCAATTTCATTTTTCTGAATTTTTTGTGAAAATTATAAAAAATTAGTTAATGCGTCCAGAAAATTTACCACTAGTAAGAAAAATTGGTGCATCAGAAAAATGTAATGGTTAATTATTTATGTATATGGCATATTATATTCAATGTATATAAATGTAAGAAATACATTAAAAGTCGAATTTATTTTCATTTAACAGTTCAGTGTCCTTTCTTAAACTTAAATTACCTGCCAAACTAAAAGACAGAAGAAGGTGGTGTCCTGGTTTCCAGTGCTAGGTATCTGGTCACCCTATTTCTGTTTCTATGGTTTGTACTCTTACAGTTCTCAAGGTTTTATAACAATGTGAAAGAAACATTACATTGAAATTCAGAAATGAATAAATAAAACACTATGTTCGAATATAAGCGTATTTCAATCGACAAACACTTTACACAATTCAACCTATTGATTCTAATTAGTACAATTTTTAAATTAACAATGACTGTCACTTTAAAGTAAAACATTTCATGTTGTTCCGTTCAAAAGGGAATTGAGTTTATAAGAAACAAAAAATAATATTTATACATTTAAAATGCGCTTAATTATTAGATTCCAGAAAATATTCTCATCTTTTTAGTTCGTACTTTTACAATTGTTAAAAAGAGAAAAATACTGCAATTTTTTCGAGTGCATAAAAGATAAAGAACGACGTAATATAAAACAATTTCTCTGAATTAAATGTTACTGATAAAAAATAGTTGAGTTTCACCAACCATGGAACTTTTGTAATTAAGGGGTAATACCGATTTAGATGCAACAAAAACCTGTAATGGTTACAAGAAAATTCTCATTTTAGACGTATAATTGGTCATACACATTGGACAGACTTGATCAGGTAAAAGAGAATATTGCTGTTTGCATGCCTCGCATATGCTTAAGTGTCCACATGGTACGAAGGAGAATTCGGATGGTTGCTCGCGGCAGACGCAACAATTGTTAGTAGATGGAGATTGTTGACTGTCTGTAGAGGTACTGTCACTATTTTCGTTCGGGAGTGTTACATGGCTCTCGTTTGAGGTGTCACTTTCTTCCGATATATCGATTACTAAATTGTCATTGTTTACTACTCCATCGATGTATGGAAAAACCGCAGCATAATCTACGTTAAAATATTATTATTAAATTTAAATTTTACTGAATTTTATATCACATTAAAGAACTGTATAAATTGAGATGAATTAAAAAAAATGTTAATTATTTTAATAAATTAAAAATAATTACCCGTGTTTATCAGTTGCATAGCGCCTCCGTTTATGTTGCTACTGTCGTTCATGAAGGCTGTTAAAAATTCACATGTCGGCTCTGTAAATCGATTTCTGCAAATATTTAAGTAGTCACTTTATGGAATGTTGCCATCTTGCAAATTAATCCACGCTCTTTTTAAAACAGTGTCAGTCACTCTATTTGACATTTCTCTGGATTTCATGTCTTGACGAACGTCTCTCTGAATTTTCTGATAGTCTACATATGATTGACTTTGCAAAAGGACCAGTTTTTCTAAAATTATTATAAAAATAACATCATTTTTAATTTTTAATATAAGTGAACGAGAAAAGCGAATGCGAATACACATTTTTTAACAGGATTGCCACAACAATTAAATTTTTTTCTTCGTAGACTTTTTCCTTATGTCCAGAAAATTTTTTGAATTTTTGTCTTTCCCTATAAAATCCAAATAATTAATTTTTTTAAAAGTATTAATGTAAATTATATTTTTAATAATCAAATTCTCTATGAAATGTTATTAATAGGGTAGACTGGAGCGAAAATTTAAATTTTGCATAAATGATTTTTTTTGCAATATAATCCGCTTACAAGTAAAACTACCCAAGTGTCAGACGCCGAATTTATTGAAACTTTGCATACGTCAAGAGGGATGAAAAATAAGATATACGTGTTTTTTATATCGGCGGATATTGACTTTAAAGGGTAGAAACTACCCTTTTAATTTTAGGGGATGTAAAATCAATAGTTATCTTAAAATTGCTTAAATTCGATGGAAACTGGTTACTCGGGGGTTTTTGGGGTCGCTGATTACGAATTCGATGTCAGTTTTTCAAAATTAAAAATTGCGGTTCCAAAATGGCGGACGAATTTGTTAAAAATTCATTGAATTCGCTTAAAACATGTTACTCAGGGGTTTTTGGGGTCGCTGATCACGAAAATGAAGTCAGATATTCCAAATGCACAACGGCGACTGCTCCTTCAAGAGATTGACTTGAAACTAATGCCAATGATAAGAATAAAAAGTTTGAATTAAATATTGAAAAATTGACATCGAATTCATAATCAGCGACCCCAAAAACCCTCAAGTAACCAGTTTCCAACGAATTTAAGCAATTTTTAAAAAATTCGTCCGCCATATTGGTTCCGCCATTTTGAATTTTTGAAAACTGATATCGAATTCGTAATCAGCGACCCCAAAAACCCGCTAGTAACCAGTGTCCATCGAATTTAAGCAATTTTTAGAAATCTCGTCCGCCATTTTGGAACCGCCATTTTGAATTTTGAAAAACTGACATTGAATTCGTAATCAGCCACCCCAAAAAACCCCGAGTAACCAGTTTTCTTCGAATTTAAGCAATTTTAAGATAACTATTGAATTTACATCCCTTAAAATTAAAAAGGTAGTTACTAACCCTTTAAAGTCAATATCCGCTGATATAAAAAAACACGTATATCTTATTTTTCATCCCTCTTGACGTATGCAAAGTTGCAATAAATTCGGCGTCTGACACTTAGGTAGTTTTACTTGTTAGATGCAAATATTTGTATATCAATATTGTAGGGCAACTAGTCCTCTACAACTTTCAATAAAAAAGTTCCTGACATTTTCGCATAAAATACATGTTTTCTCCTTTTTTGAAAATTTTGTTTTTATTTACTTTTCGCCCCATGCTGGGGCGAAAAGTTAAATTCTATTTTTAGCCTACTAAAACTATTTTCTGATAGGTGATAAGTATTAGATAAGTTACAGTATACGTTAACAAGTAATTTAGTAAATAAAAGATCTTTGTTTATTTAATAAAAGCTTTAGAATAGTTGTAAAGTTAAAAAATTAAAATTTCAAAAAAAAAATTTTTTTGGTTATTTCATGTAAACGGTCTTGTTTTTTGACAAAGTACTTTCCCAATGTTAAATAAATAATTTTTAAACAAACAAACCTAAAAAAACGAAAAATAAAAAAAATTTAAATACATGTAAAATACATTTAACTTTTCGCCCCAGGGTGCGTTTTTGTCTTTCACAACAAATATAAAAAATCTGACTAAAGATATTTAGCAAATACCTTTAGGTATCTCTTCAGGGGACTCAAATAATGAAGTAAAAAAATCGCGGTGAGAAATATGAAAAAAATATACTTAAAAGTTGATATTTTCTTGTTCGAAAAAATTGTCAAAAGTAGGTTGAAAAAAAACTTTTAATATAGACACCACAAAAATTAACAGAATTGCACACAACTCCGGACATTTATTTAGGGTGATAATAACCTTCTCTAATTAAAATTACAATGCTCCAATTATTCCCGTTCGAAAGATAATGAATTTTAACGGTTTTGGCAGTTTAACTTTTCGCCCCAGTCTCCCCTATAGTTAAATATTAAAAATCTATTTATTAAAAAAAATCGTGGAAATAATTGAAACTTTTATTAATTTAAAAAAATGCCATCTATTACTTTTGAAAATAATTCAATTTTGTCTATGAATTTTACCATTTTTTAAAATTTTTTAAATATATAATTGAAATTTGACGAAGAATTTTACAAAAAATTAATTAATTTAATGAGAAATTTAATTAATTAAAATTTACAAAAAATATTTTATTAAATAAATTATAAGTTATAAGTTTATATCAGTTCTTCAATATAATTAAGATATTTAAAACAAAATATTTTTAGAAATAGAAAAAAAAATGTTTTTTCTTTAGATTCAGTAGTAATTTCTACAAGGCATTAAAAAAAATTTAGGTTTTTCTTCCAAATTTTAAACATTTAATTTCTTACAGTACTTTTAATGAAAATCCTTCACATTTTTTCTAGACAATTCTTTTTTTTCGTTGAGCTGTGGAAACCCTGTTCAATAATGTGTAAGCCAACTTTTTTCCCCAATAAACATTTTATTATTATTATTATTATTATTATTATTATTATTATTATTATTATTATTATTATTATTATTATAATAGTAATTTTTGTTATTTACTTACTGACAAATTTCCAGACAGTAGGCTATGATCCCATTAGGACAGACAATCGAGAGGCATACAGTTCAAACATTTTGGATACACACTGTAAGCATGTATAGACGGTAAACCTTTTCGGAGAGACTCCTTCTATCCACTCACGTTCGAAGGAGATGGCGAAAAGAAGAGTTGCTTCCTGTGATTGAGCACTTAAATTGTTTTGAATATCGTCAAATTGCGGTGCAATATCTTCTGGTGGTAAAAAAGGCAGATTTAAAATGTCAATTAAGTATTTTTTGACTTCGTTGTCATTGTTGGCCAAAAAGATGTCGTCGAGATTCAGCAGCGTAATCAAGCTACATATTTCCTATAAATAGAAGAAATATTTTTTAAACTTTATCAAGGTTATTTGAAGTTTAATAATAATAATAATTTTTAATAATTGAACTTACTAATAAAATTAAAACAATTCTGGTAATAAGTTTAATTCAAAAGTTTTTTTTAATTCAATAATTTTCGGAAATATACCAAATTATTTTAAAAAAATTTTACCACATTTTTTTAAAGAAAAAAATTTGTAGGATTTTCTAAATGAAGTTATTGAAAAAACTGTAAAGCCGGTAGGCCGTCAACCATTGATAGACGCGAGAAATCAGTCAGTAGAAGCTCGGTAAAAATGATGGAGAATTTTACAAAAGATCCGATAGGGGAGAAAGGGGAAAGTAAAAAAGAATATGATAGTAAGGACGGGAAAAAGTCGGGCAGGAGGGAGATGGGGGAATAAAGCAAATGTTGGAAATGTTAAAAAAAAGGTGAAGACTCCAACAGGAAATTAGATGAGTTGAAAAAGGAAATGAAGGATGAAAGGAAGAAAGGGGAAGCTAGGTTTGTGAGAATGGAGGGGAAAATAGAGGGGGTTTGGGAGGAAATGGGGCAAATAAGAGAGATGTGGGGCAGATATGAGCAGGAATGGATAATGGAAAGAGAAAAAGTTTGGAAAAAATTTAATAGTATAGAAAAAGAGAATTTAGAGCAGGAAAAGGATTGGCAAATGAAGGATCAGGCATAAAGCAGGAAATTGAAAAAATAATGAGAGATATCGAGGTGACAGTAAATATTAAGTCGATTAGAGGATCAGGTGGGGAAAACAGGGATGGTCCGAAGGTTTGGATAGTGGAACTTGGAAGTGAAGAGGAGAAGTGGGAGGTTTTAAAAAGAAAAAGTAAGCTAAAGGGAAGGCCGGAAAGAATTAATGAGGATAAGACGTATAAGGACAGAAGAATAGGGTTGTTATTGAGAAGGAAAGCATGGGAAAAGAGTCAAAAAGGGCATTGGGTTAAATGGGGAAGGGAGTGTATATGAGTAGATGGAAGAAAATGGGTGGTATCGGCAGAGATGTGGGAGGTAGTAGCTGAGGAGGGTTTTGGAGAGGAAGGAGGGGGGAAGGGAGAAGAATGAAGGAACGTGGAAGAGGAGGGAGTGTAAAGGTGGTCTTTTGGAACGTGTCGGGCCTTGGAAACAAGGATGAAGGATTTTGGAAAGCACTGGAAAAGTAGGACGTCATTTTCCTTAGTAAGACATGGACAGAGGAAAAAGATTGGGAAAGAATAAGAAAAAAGCTCCCGAAGGATTATGAATGGCGGATGAATGGGCAAAGAGGAAATTTAAAAAAGGAAGAATCGCGGGGGGTATGATTTCTGGGGTTAGAAAAAGCGTTAATGAAATAAAATTAAATAAGAGGGACGAAGAAAGAGAAGGTTTTATGGCAAGGCGGTTAAAATTGGGAAGGAAAGCATAATAATAGTAGGAGTTTATAGAAGAAGGGGAGATGATTTGGGTTGGAAAGAGTTAGAAGGATGGATGGAGAAAGGGAGGGATGCAAAGGTGTTGATTGGGGGTGACTTCAATGCATGGACGGGAGAGTTGAGTGGAAGTGAGTGGGGGTGATAAAGAAACTAAATTTATAAGAGCATCGAGGCATAAAGAAGTGAATCAAGAGAGAAAAAAGATGTTGGGATTGTTGGCGAAAAAGGGGTTGGTCAATTCTTAATGGGGGTATTAAAGGGGTTATGAATGGGAAATTTACATACATAGGCAGGGGACAGACGGTAATTGATTATGCAATAGAAGACGAAAAAGCGAGAGAAGTGGTGGACTTTTTGGAGGTGGATTCGGATCATTTTCCGAGAGAGTAGGGAGAGGAAAAATTAAGAGAATTTAAAAGAAGGATACAGGCGGAAGGGCAGGAGCTGGAGGAGACAGATGGAGGGGTGGTGGTTAGAAGGCTGGAACGAATAAGAACGTTAATATTAAGGGTCAAGAATGGGTTAAGGGAGACGGGGAAAGAGGGCAAGGTCAGAAGAGGTTGGTGGGATCGTGAGTGCGAGAAAAGTAGAGAAAATATGCGAATGAATATTAGGACATGGAGGAAAGGGCAGATTAGTAAAAGGGAGTATAATCGGAGACATAAGCTGCATAAGAAATTATTGAGAGAGAAAAAGGAGAAGAAAAGACTTAACTTTTGCAAGAGGTGGAGAAAGCTGTGGAAGAAGGAAGAGAATGGGAAATAATTAACAGGGATAGAAGAAATAAGGGTGGGATTAGTGGAGAGATACGAATGGATACATGGACAGCATATTTTCAAAGTTTGAGTGGAGGGGTGGGAAGAAGAGTGAGGGGGGAGTCAGAAGACGGTTAGAAAACGAGGAGGATGAAGGCATTAGTAGGGAGGAGGTAGAAGATGCGATCAAAAAGTTAAAAAGTCTGGAAAATTGTGAATGCGGTTTGGAGAGGAGAGGGGTGGCCGGAGGAGTGAAGAACGGGTTTAATCGTGCCAATAAAAAAGAAGGGAGAGAGAAGAAGATGGAGGATTTTAGGGGCGTAACTTTGATGCTAGTGGGGTATAAAATTTACACGGAAATATTGAGAAGTAGACTGGAAAAGAAGGTTGAAGAACTGGGATGTATCCTAGACAACCAGACGGGATTTAGAAGAGGAATGGGCACAGTGGACAACATTTATACACTGAATTTCTTGGTGAATAGAAATTTGAAGAGAAAGAAGGGAGAGCTGTTAGCGGTCTTTGTGGACTTTAGAGCGGCTTTTCCTTCGGTTAATAGAGGGATTTTGTGGAAAACTTTCAAGGAAAGGGGTATAGAGGAAGAGCTGGTGGAAAGAATAAAAGAGGTGTATACTGATACGAGGGAAAGGGTTAAAATTGGGGAAGAACTGGGAGAGGTGTTTTGGCTGGGAAAAGGATTGAGGCAGGGTTGTCCGCTGAGCCCTATCCTCTTCAATATGTTAATGGCAAATGTGGAGGAAAAATTGGTTGAGAGGGGAAAAGGGTGAGTTATACTGGGGAACAAAAGAGTTTATTCTCTGGCTCATGCTGACGATGTGGTGCTGATGGCGGATAAGAAAGGTGGCATGACATTGTTGCTTAAAGAATTTGAAGGGTATGTGAGGGAAAGGGATTTATGTGTGAATGTGCAGAAAACGAAAGTAGTTAGATTTAGAAGAAAAAAAAGAGTAAATGTAGTGTGGAAGTTATGTGGTATGAATGTGGAGGAAGTGGATGAGTTCTGTTATCTAGGATATTGGTTTCAATATGACGGAAAACAGAAGTTGAATGTGGAGAGAAGGGTGGAAAAAGTAATGGGACAGGTTTGGGGTATAGGGAGAAGAAAGTTTAAGAATGATAATAATGGATAAATTGGTAGTGAGACAGAGGAAGAGAGCCCTGGTGTTGGAGGAGAAATTCGAGAAGGGGAGGGGAAGTAAATTGGCAAGAGATGTGTAGGATTGATTAAAGGAGAGGAGGGAAAAGAAAGAAGGAGATTGACAGTGTAGGAGAGAGAGATGGAAGGTTATGAGTGAAAAAGGAGTACATGGAAATGATGGTGATAAGTAGAGACGGGAGAGGAGTAAAAGGGGTAGTGAGGATACATAGGTGAGCATTGTGAGCTCGAAATATAATAGATAGTACAAGATGATAAAAGGAAAAAATTTACCAAGGTATTTGTTGAAATTTAGGGACGAGGGTAAATGGAATAGAGTGTTAAGGTTCAGAACGGGGGAGGGTATGAGAGAGTGCAAGCATTGGATGGAAGAGGAGGAGAGATTGTGTAGTGTGTGGTTTGGAGAATGAGAATTGGAGAATTGAATACTTACATAGCCACTTTTAATTACCAAGAAGGAGATTAATTGTTGGCAAAATTGCTTTGTGGATATATCGATATAAAAATTCAAATCATTCAAAAATATCTCTCGAACGAAATCAAGATCTGCAATTATTGCCGCATTTGGGGAAGTACCAACTCTCCTGATGCTAAGGTTTACGGTTATCATTATATCGCAAGAGATAGCTGCCTTGATCGGTTTCTAATGTTTCGCAAAATGTTTCCATCGAAGTTGGTTGTGGGGGAAGACTTTCTTCCCTCCACCTGAGCATGGCGCCATGCACTGTCTCGAATAGTACACCTAGTGCAGCATTCTCATGTCTGTACAACAACAAAAAATATTGTTTATTCATTTAAATTTTTGGAATTGTATTTTTGAAAACTTTTAAAAATTAAATTTAAAAAAGTTATAATACAAAAAAATATATGAATTTCATTTCAAAGATACATTTTACTATTACTTTTTTACAAGCTAGTTTTAATTAATTTTCATAAATTATCACATGAACATTTTCCATTACATTTGTTCCTTCAAAAGAAGATTTTCAAAAATTATAATTAAAATCTTTCAAAAAATCAATAATATGTATTTAAATTTTTCAAAAATTCAATATTGTAAATCTTTTTCAACTTTATAAATTAAAAATTTAATTATAAAAAGTATTTCAAAAATAATTTTTTAATTATCTGTATATATAGTTCATTTTCAGTATAGAAAAATTAAAATAATTTGCAATTTGTTATTAAAAATATGTTTTTATTTGCAATATTTGGAAGAAAAATGAAAAAATTTAATGTTCGATGTTTTTGCAAGTTAAATTTCTTGAGATTTATAAACTTCTCCTTAAAAACTTTTAACTATATCTGCTAAAAAATGTGTGTAATTTAAATTTACAAAATCTATTGATCTATAATCTATTGAAATTTTTCATCAACTTACAATCCACTGAGCTGATGATAAATATTTATTGGCCTTGTTGCTTGTCTTGTCACACTGTTAAACAGTTCATTTCTTAAAGAAATTTCGTTTAAAGTTCTCGCATCTGGTGCATGAGTATGATCAGCAGTTAAATCAAACAATCCATTTCAGCGTATTACTCCACGTCCCGGGCATAACAGGTTGCGATAAGATTTGCAATCCATGTATCTGTACATATTTTGAAGATTTTTTTTACTCTAAAGATATATTTATTTTATTATTATTATTTTACAGAAATCAATAGAGCATCTGGAAAAGCTTTCTCACAAAAAAATTGCTTCTCGCTTGTCTTCGTATTTTTAAATGAGAACAGATATCAAGGTGAGATTTTTCGATTTACTTGGAGGAGAGATTATTTATAAAGTACAAAGAAATACAAGTGACAGACAATATGGTGGCTATCAGTCAAAATAAATTTTACCTTGAAATATCTTATATGCCCCTTTGATTGAAAATATAATGTTTTAACAATTTTATTTAGTAATTATTTAAAAAAAACTATGCAAAATATCGAGATGAAACCTTACTCCTGTCAAGGTATAAAAATATTATTTACAAAAAATAGTTGGAAAAAATATGAATGTCTACTAATAAAAAACTGGTTTTCTTTTAAAATAATTTTCTCAAGTAAACTTATTTAATTAAATAAATTTTTTGTGAGAAAAATATTTAGTTGATTACTTACGTCAGTCTAGAGAACATTCTGGTCTTCGTGCATAAATGCCCATTTACAAGAAATGCTGTTCTGTTCGGCCTCACATTCACCCGCTGAATTTGTTGCAATCTTAAAGAATAAGATTTATAAATTTGGAGAAATATAACATGAAAAAAATATAAAATAACTGAAAAATTATATTTCCTGTTGATCTAGTATTTGTTACAAACCAGAAATAAATTTATTAATTAGGCTTTTGAGATGGCCCTTTATCTCGATTTGGGGAGGCAGCAAGCTGCCAGAATATTTTATTATTCTGTTTAATTTTGTGGGGACACAAAACCTCCGTCGGGCGAAAATTCTTGTGCTTTTGTTTTTACTGAAAATCGCGACGTCTGATTCGCGTAATTTTCTCTTGTTTGCGAGATTGCACTTGTGGTGAGCGGACGCGGGCAATATCTATGCAACCGGCCGTGTCACATAACTGTGTAAAACTCACTGCAGATCTACCTTTTACCAAATTAGTCCGGGCAATATCTATGCAACTGATAATTCGATAATTAGTTTTGATCGCACTCGTGGGCCACCGATATTTGAGACGGACGCGGGCAATATCTATGCAACCAGCCGGTTATAAGTAACAAGATTTCAGAATGAATAATTATATTAATAATTTTAATATCTCTCCAAAATCAGCCCGCACTGGACTCCACCGGCTTAGAGAATTTTAACGTCTGCCCTAAATTATTGAATTCGGGTTCCGGGTCGCAGACGGGCTTTTTTCGTGAAATTTCTCTGTCCCAAAACACTTGTTAGGTTAGACCCAGGAGAGGTGTTTTCGAAAAGAACCTAGAATTCATACTGCAATGATTAAGATTTCGCGACAAGCCTCAAACCCTTACCTTTAGTGCGAAAAGTAGGGAAGACGGAAAATGTAGGTAGTAGGAGTGAGGAGTAGGAGAAAATCGTGGGCCCATTCGTCTACGCATTTTTGCTGACGTTTTGGATTTCACGGTAGGTCCGTGAGAACGGAAATAGTCTGTTAATATGATACTTTTCGAGACATTATTTTTTGAAATAACTTAGAATTTAAATAATAATTATATTGTTTAATTAATAAAATTATTATTTATCTTAGTTATTATAGTGCATATAATTTATTTATTGTAATTATATTGTTCCTACTTTTTATAGTTTGTTTGCATATTGAGTAATGCGTATTCACATATAAACACAACCTAATGTTCTCCGGAATTTTGTTGTAACTAAAATGTTTACAATAAAATGTTTAACTATTGTCAAGTTGTTGTATGTGCATCTAGTTTGATGTATAGGTTTAAATAGCATGAGGCATGCAGGCCTCGTGGCTTTGAGTCAGCTGTAAAACACGTGCATTTGTTTTGGAGCTGTAGTCTACAGCTTATGGGCCCTGAGGGGTGAGGAAAGTTCAACACACAACAAGGTATCAATTGGAAGCAAGCATAGCGCGCTTGTGTTAGTGCCCGTAGTATGGAGGCTGCGAATATATTCGTGCCGTAGCCGGGGACGCTAGTGCGTGTGCTGGTGCCTATAACCAGCGGTTGCACAGTTGTGTGTGTTGCCGCCGACCATTCGAACACACGCACAACATCACAACGCATTTCTTAGTCGACGTTTTAGTATTTAAAACCACGCTAGCACTTTAAATTGTCAACAAAAATTTTTAATTTAATAATTGAATTTATATACGTATGATGGCTGCAAAATTGCGCCACTTGTTATCAGCGATGTTGCTGCAGTGTTCGTTGTCACCACTTTTGGTTTCGTAACACTGCTGCATAATTTTCTTATAAATTTAGTAAATAGAAAGTATATATAATTTTATGATTAATGTTAAATAGCAATAATATTCCGAGCTAAGAGCATTAGTTAAACCTTGACAATTCCTTATCAGGGTGTCGGGTATCTCACAGCGATGCCTTGTACCTTCCAGGACGCCTTAACGACATGGTTGCCATTTTATAATTTCGCATATAACAGTATTTATTGAATTGTTATATAAAATAACAATTCTTTAATAACATAGGTCAACAAAAAAAGGCTTACTTTTTTTTATGAGATATGATAGTAAAATTAAATTTTTTTCAAAAAATTAGGTTGAAATAACCAAAAATGTGTATTTTTGGGTTGCTTTAATGGATTTGTTAAAATTGTCTTGGATTCGTTTGAAATTACGAATCCGACATTAGTTTTCAAAAATTCAAAATGGCGGATCCAAGATGGTGGATGTCAAAATTTATAATTGATCGGATTCGCTTGAAAATTGTTACTCGGGTTTTTTTGGATCCGCTGTTTTGAATTTTTGAAAACTAATGTCGGATTCG
Organism: Leptopilina myrica (nomen nudum); assembly: GCA_032872475.1. NCBI lineage: Eukaryota > Metazoa > Arthropoda > Insecta > Hymenoptera > Figitidae > Leptopilina > Leptopilina myrica (nomen nudum). The sequence goes on from CM065464.1 coordinate 31,183,998, forward strand.
TAATCAGCGACCCCAATAACCCCCGAGTAACAATTTCCAAACGAATCCAAGGGGTCAAATATGGAGAAATAATTCAAAACCGCAGGTTTTTTTAAAACGTGTCCGCCATTTTGTCATTTTGTTAACTTTTTAACTATTTTATAGGTATAACCTATTCTTTAGGATGTTATCTTTATAAAAAAATTTGAGTTTTTCTTTTAGACTAAAAATTTCGCAGTGTAGAATGCCCACCGTTTTTCCTATTTAAAAAAACATAAATTTCTAGATGCGCCATATTGACCGACATTTTTCATTTTTTTGAAAATGAAATATATGTTTTAAAAGTTCAAGAATGTATCTTTATTTAGAAAAAAAACTACATCGCTAAGTCACAGCCGTTCTTCGCAAAAAATGGTCAAACTTTCTGTTTATTTTGGCCTCCGCAATGAGAACCTGGGCTTAAAGCAACCTAAAAATACACATTTTTGGTAACTTCAACCTAATTTTTTGAAAAAAAATTTAATTTTTTTTGTTTTTACGGATAGGGTCTTGTAGTGGACAATTCAAACTTCAATTTAAGTCTTTGTAGAAGTTACTGGTACGTCAGGTTTAGGAGAAATAAAATATTGAAAGCGCTCAAAAACACGTTTTTTGGGGTCTTTACCCCCACTTTTCTCAAAATCCTGACGTGATGGCCAATTTTTGGACCCGGGATCGTGTTCAGCGTCAAAAAATACTTCGGAAACCACTATCATATCTCATAAAAAAAGTAAGCCTTTTTTATTGACCTGTGTAATTTAACTTTCCCATAATGATTAATACTATTACTGTTAATGTTATTATTTTTCAATTTTTGAAAATGACACTAATACAATTAATTGATTTCTAAAATACGGACATATAATCTCGACAGATTTTATAAACTTTCCATTAATTAATTTACATAATTAATGCTTGCTTAGTTATATAACCTTAAGTTACGTAGAAATAAACACAAAATAATCATAATTAATTATCGTAAACAATTTCCTTGACTTGTCGTCAGAATTTAGCAAAATTAACTCTTCCTAAAATCAAAATTTCGATAATCTACAACAAAACTAACCTTCAAAATGTGTTACCCCGATACTATTAAATAATAAACAATACAAATTGGCGAAATTCTCAAAAAATACTAAATTACCGTAAAATCAATTAAGAGACGAATAGGCAAAAACGCGCAAAACTATAAAGTTAATATAGAAAACCTAATAAAATAAAAAATATAATTAATACGAAAATGCTGAGATTGGCTGCTAGCGAGATTACAGTCCGGAGAGCTTTTGAAGCCCCTAAGGTGAAAATAGGTCGAACTGAAGTCTCATGGGGAAAAAAGCTCCAGTACCTGGGAGCAACGTTGGACGAAAGGTTAAACTTTGCCTAACATGTGGATATCACAGCGCTCAAGGCCACTGAATGTATGGGTAACCTATCTAGGTTAATGCCCAACATTGGTGGTCCCAGGGAAAAAAGCGGCGCTTAGTGGCGACTGTGGTTTTAGCAAAGCAGCTTTACGCTGACCCTGCATGGGTCGACGCCCTTACGACCCGCAGCATCTTGGATAGGTTACTTTCTGTACAAACAGGGAGTTCACGGAGAGTAATCTCAGCCTATAGGACTGTGTCTGACTGCGCTGCTCTGGTTCTTGCGAGTACACCGCCAACAGATTAGTTGGCAAAAAAAAAGACAGGAAGTCTTTCGGATCAAAAAAGAACGGGCGGTCTCGCGGAAACAACAGAGCAGCGGTAGTCTAAAGATGGCTGATAACATGGTCTGGATTATGCTCCAAGGCTCGGACTCTTGGCGCCACATAGAGTTTTTCATTACTACGGTAATGAAGAAAAAAGATGTGGATGGAAGAAGAGGTTAACCTGGAGAAATCACTGGGGCCGACTTGCGGGAGGGGGAGGAGGAAATAGTTTTAGTTCCTCCTCCCACTCCCGCGACTCCCCCCTGGTGGTTAATAGGAAAAATTGTTTAAGACGAAGGACAGGGAGGACTAAGAGAGAGGACGTTTACTTGCGAAGTAAAACCAATAGGTAGTTCCGCAAGTGGAATAGAAGTCCTAGAATAAGAAGGGAGTGGTTTTAAGTGGGTCGACCAGAACAAGAGCGGTCATCCCCACATAACCTGGGAATTCATTACTCAGGTATCTGAATTCGCAGATTTTCCACTTCCGACTACAAAAAAATACTATAATTGAATTTCTACAAATAATTGACAAACATTGTGTTCTGCATTTTAATTGATTAAAAATAAATTATTTGATGAATAAAAGTTAATCACTGATTTAAAATAGTAATATTTTTCTAATGAAATAGTTAATGGTAGCTAATTATTATTTTTTCCGGTCAAATTAAATTCCCCAGTATTTCCCATTTTTGGAGACTGGTAGACACACTATTCAAAATTTTTTAAAAAACTAAAACCCGTCGAAGACGAGTATGGCAACTAGTCAATTATAACAATGGTCAGTTAAAATAATTATTTTAAGCAATAAAAATTTATATATATGGGACGTTTCACGTTAAGCAGGCCACCCCAATGGCCAAAATTGACAGCTTCCAAAAAAATTGCTTATACCAAAAAATTATTCATATATATAAGTACTTTCGAAAAATATGTGGCCTTTTAAAAAATCCAATATGGCGGTCACAATATAACCTTTAAATGTGTCTAAATTCAAAAACAATGGTCTAAAACTGCTAATAAAGAGGAATTTAATAAGGAAATCATTTATGTAACGGCGGTAAAATTAGCATTAGGATTCATACCTTGTATTTCATAAGCAATAACGGTAGTTTGATATCGGTTTCTAGAAAAGAAATATGTTGATATTTAATATTTATTGGTTATTATAATAAGCTTTATAAATTGCCAAATTAGGTACACTCAAATCTCGCTATAACGGCCTTCTCTATAACTAGCGCTCTCTATAACGAGGGCTCTGTCTCTCGGTATAGCGAGAAAAATTTCCTGCCGATTGTCCCCACTATTTATAAATAAATGCACATTCAGTTGGTTCAAATTTGGTTAAAATCAATTTTATTTATATAAAATAAAAATATAAAAGTCGCTTCGTTTTTGAAATTATATAAATCAGTCGAACATCTTCAAAATTTTAACTTATATAAATTTTGCTTCCTCGTGAGGAAGCTTTGTAGTCGTTTAATTTATAAAATTTTTAAAAATCTTTCAAATAAATTTTCTTCTATATAGGACTATGTTATTTAAGCCCCTGAACACTTGTCCGGATGTATGTATGTGTGTGTATGCGTGTGTGTGGATCCCGTTTTTTGTGAACACGATAACTCGAAGAGGTTTCAACGAATTGGGCTGAAAATTGCTAGGCAAATTTCTCATAAAAATATCTCGAAATGGATTGATAGACATTAAAAAATCTATTAAAAAAAATTTTTTTTTTACTTTTTTCAAAAAAAAATTTGTTTCCAAAAATTTTTTTAATTGAATATTGAAGTTAATATACAATAAAATCTTCTTTGCATCAAGACGAATCGATTAGTATATATAAAGTATAAATTGTATGAGAGTTTATAGAGGTAATGACAATTAAAGCAAAAAAATTACCTTTTTTATCAATAATTTAGTTCTTTCATCAAAATTATATTCCAGTACAATAAGATTTTACTCATTTTTTCAATAATCTTATCCGTTGCATTAAAACGGATCGATTGGTATATATAAAGTATATATTTTATTTGAATTTATAGAATTGAACATAATTAAAACCAAAAATTCGCACTTTTATTAGAAATTTATTTCCTTCTTAAAAATTATGTTGCTGGGTCAGTCCATTATATTTCACCTAAAGCCGTTGCGGCCTATTTTTAAAAAAATCTCATAGTTTGTAAAAATGATGTTTAATATCCGTAGATTTCATTTTTGAGAATTATTTTATAAAATTTTTTGAATTAAACTTAGAATTTGAATTTTTAAGTTGAGTTGCACAGTAAAAAGGTTAGATTGACAGTTATGAAAATTTAATAAAGAAGCATGGAAATAATTTAGATAATACAAATTTCTTGATTGATATTTGTTAAAAATGAGCTAATTTACTTGTATAAATAGATTATTATGTAAACAAACCAAAATTAGTAGATAAAAATTGATTTTAAAACTTAACTATAAAATGTCAAAAGTCACTACATTTTATTTACACTTTTCTAAAAAGTATATAAATATTAAAAAATTTATTACTATTTAATGTAAAGTATTTTTAATGTACTTTTATAATATGTGCTAACTTTTTAATTTTATAATATAGAAATATAAAAAATTTTACCTTTAATATTGAGTGTTTCATGATTTTCAGTGATTTTAATCACTTATTTCTTCTCAGGCGGTTAATCAAAAAATTCAATTTTTGTCTTAATATTTAAGTTTGGCCTTCTTTTTCATTCTATTAAATTTTCGTGATGGAGAACGAACTATTTTTCAGTTTAAATGTAGTTTAAAAAATCTGCTGAAAAACGCATTTTTTTGGCTAAAATGCAAGTATTTTTATAACACTGAAGTTGGCTATCTCAATAGTCTTGCAAAAATCTACTTGTATTTAACCAAAAAAATGCGTTTTTCAGCAGATTTTTTAAACTACATTTAAACTGAAAAATAGTTCGTTCTCCATCACGAAAATTTAATAGAATGAAAAAGAAGGCCAAACTTAAATATTAAGACAAAAATTGAATTTTTTGATTAACCGCCTGAGAAGAAATAAGTGATTAAAATCACTGAAAATCATGAAACACTCAATATTAAAGGTAAAATTTTTTATATTTCTATATTATAAAATTAAAAAGTTAGCACATATTATAAAAGTACATTAAAAATACTTTACATTAAATAGTAATAAATTTTTTAATATTTATATACTTTTTAGAAAAGTGTAAATAAAATGTAGTGACTTTTGACATTTTATAGTTAAGTTTTAAAATCAATTTTTATCTACTAATTTTGGTTTGTTTACATAATAATCTATTTATACAAGTAAATTAGCTCATTTTTAACAAATATCAATCAAGAAATTTGTATTATCTAAATTATTTCCATGCTTCTTTATTAAATTTTCATAACTGTCAATCTAACCTTTTTACTGTGCAACTCAACTTAAAAATTCAAATTCTAAGTTTAATTCAAAAAATTTTATAAAATAATTCTCAAAAATGAAATCTACGGATATTAAACATCATTTTTACAAACTATGAGATTTTTTTAAAAATAGGCCGCAACGGCTTTAGGTGAAATATAATGGACTGACCCTGCTTTATAATAAAATGTTAATCTAGACTTAAAAACAAACTAAAAATCTTCATTTCATCAAGACGAATCGATTGAAGTATAAAAAGAATATATTTTATTAGCATTAATAGAATTAAATAAAATAAAAAAATTCACTTTAAAGCAAATTTTTTGCTTATCGTAAAGAGGAAGCAAAATGTTCATGTAATGAACATCTTAATTCACAACTTGTTTTATATGTTAAAGTTTAAATTAAACTAGGTTACGTTTGTAATTTTGACATTATGTAAATTGTAAACACTAAAAAAATGAATGAAGAATCGTAAAAGTGGGGATTTCTCCTCTTGCGCTCGTAATAGAGGGAGACTTGACTCTCGAACTTCTCGTTATAGTGAGATTTAAGTGTACCGTAAATCAGGCTAATTTCGCTCAATTTTTTAATTATTTTTTAAATAACTTCGGGAAACGATGAAAATAAATATTGGCACTGAAAATATATAACCTCTAACCCTTTATTTTTCCTATTACTGCATAAAGAAAATAAAATATGTAACAGAAAATTATTTATAAGCCGTTTTGTTGTGAGCGGCTTTACCTTTAAGTGAGGGTAAATTCGCTCACCATTAATATTTTGAAAAAATATATTATAATCTGCAAAAATAAAACTAAATATTATTTAAAATCAATAAAGAAAAAAATTAAGAACAATGTCTAAAGTTATTGGAATAAATATTTAATATTGTTTGATCAATAAGTAATTATAATTTGTAGAATAATGAAAAGGCCTAAATACGGTTTTTTTGGTGTTTATTTAAAGTCCCAACTAGTTTCGAACCATATATGGTTCCTCATTAGTGAATGAACAATTTTACATATATATTATCCAAATTGGAAACATTATAAATAAAAATCAAAGAATTTTAATTTAGACAGGTATTATGCGGTTATGTTTTAAAGTAAATGAAAAAGTTTCTTACCTCTCAGAAGAGCATTATAAGCATAAGTATAAAAAATAAAATAAAATATACTTATACTTATAATGCTCTTCTGAGAGGTAAGAAACTTTTTCATTTACTTTAAAACATAACCTCATAATACCTGTCTAAATTAAAATTCAAACAATTTGTAATTTTCTCTTTTAGATATTTTAATCCTCTTTGACTTCTTTTTATAATGTTTCCAATTTGGATAATATATATGTAAAATTGTTCATTCCCTAATGAGGAACCATATATGGTTCGAAACTAGTTGGGACTTTAAATAAACACCAAAAAAACCATATTTAGGCCTTTTCATTATTCTACAAATTATATAATACGGCCAAACAAACAAAAATGACTAATAAATAATTATATTTAATCATTCACCTGAACGTACTCATAACCATAAAAAATAAGGTTAAGTTTGACAATTTAGTGCTTAAACCGTTTTAAATCGTTTAATTTTCAGTTATAAGAGTACTATTATTAAAAAAATCGAATTATAAATTAAAATAATTAACACACTTAAAATAACCAGGCCCAAACATCTTTTTTGTAGACTTATTTCCTGAGCGAATTTACACTACAAATCTGAATTTTTTTTAATTGATTTTTTGCAGAATCTATTTATTGCTTTCAGTTTTGTGCTTAATGAAAATCATGTTTGCGATACAGGAAATGAGAATGAATTATTATTATTAAAATTAATATTAATAAATTAATTCATTTAATTTATTTATTTTGTCTAATATTTGGTTTAAAGACTATGTTTTAGCTTGAGTCAATTTCAATATGTTTTTACATGTTTTAAATTTTTATACTCATTTTATAAAAAGATATTGAAAATTATTTAAATAATGTATTAAAAAAATAAAAGAAGCAAATAAATAAATTTTTATTCACAACAATTATTATGTATTATTTTTTAAATATTGACGTTAAGTTTGTATTTCGAACGTGGTTTAAATTGTGCATGTAATTTGTTTAATTTACGCTGTTGTCCCCTAGGTGTCGATCATGATTGTTTTCCTTTCTATCTCGCAACTGACATTGAACCTCAATACATTAAATAGACGTGCTTACGTGGAGAGTTTTTTCTATTTCTAAAAATCAACATCAGATTCGGTATCAACGACTCCACAAAAACCCCGAGCAACAACTTTTAACAAAATCTGAAGAATTAAATAATTTTCAGTCGCCATTTTTGATCCTCCATTTTGAATTTCTGAAAATTAACATTAGATTCGGCATCAGCGACCCTGAAAACCTCCGAGTAACAACTTTCAAGCAAATCCGTTGAATTTAAAAAAGTTTTTTGTCCACCATATTGGATCTGACATATTTATTTTCTAAATTATTTTTTTTTCTAAAAACTACGTAAATTTCTTATTTTTTAAAAAATTATTAGCAATTAATGATTTATTTACTTTACATTCTCGAATAGTTTATTACGCCAGTTATATTTTACACAATAAATAAAACATTTTTAAATAGAAAATATTTGACCCATTCTTATTATAATCTTTGGCTTAAGCTATTTTACTATTAAATAATATAATGTAATTAATTAATATCTTATTCCTTAATAGTACATGTTTTTATTTATTTTATTTTTCGCTGACGTGGAATTAGAAAGAATATTATTGCATATTCTTTAATATAATATTTCCTTTTTTTCATGACTGCAATGAAAATTGATGTCTTTTTGTTTTTAAAGGAAAACAAATAAAATGAAAAGTATATTAGTTTTCCTCTCTCGTGTACAATTTGTTGTAGAATTTTAATCGCTAAGAAATTTATAAAAATTTTAAGTATTGTAAAATATGAATGCACATAGTTCTAAATGGTTTTAGATTACCAAAGATTTAATTAGTAATTTCAATTAATTAAGAAATATACTTAGTTTATTACATGGAAATAAAATTTTATGTTAAACTAATCTTAATATGTTAAACGAAATTCATGATCCTGGTAACTATTACAACTAAATTACAATTATTTCAATAACTTTTGATTTTGTTCTATAAATTAATTTATTAATTTTTACAACATAAATTTAAAACAAATCACTTCTTTATCAAACAAAAATAACTTTAAACAATTCACTTCACAACAAAAAAATTTTGACTTCAAAATAATCATTTTACCACAACATTTTAGAACGATAACTCACAACAAAAAATTAATTCACAACGAAATATTAACTTGAAATAGTTATTTTCGTATCAAGGGCGCAAAATAGGAGATCTCGCCGGAGTCGCAATCACCTTTGCGCCCTTGATACGAACACAATTTTTTGTCCTAACTGCATGAAAAGTATGGCATTGAGGGCACGACCACTCTGAATAAAACAAATTAAAAACACAGGGTAAAAAATTATACAAATTTTTATTTAAGAAAATAGTTTATTATATGTAGGTGAAGATAGATGAATTAGAAAATATAAAACAATAATCATTTGCTCATGTAAATTAAATTAAATGTACAATTTATAATATTGAATATGATTAACTAGTTGGTTTTTAGTAAACTATAAATTGTATCAACTATATGCAACTATTAACTATAATTTAATATTTTTAATAATTAACTATACTTTATTTATATAATTAACAATGAACTGCAATTAACGACATTCGTTTTAAAAAAAATAGGTTTTTCTTATTATTCGATTTTTGACTTCTTGAGAGTTCTGGCGGAGTTTCTTTGTACTCGTTTTCATGACTAGTTGAAGACAAATAATCAGTTGAAATATGGAAGTAGAAGACAAATATCATTTACTTATTATAGATATTAAATGTACAATTTGTAATATTGTATATGATGGACTGGTTAGTTTCTTGTGAATTATTAATTTGTGAACTGCAATTAACGTCTTTCGTTTTCGGAATTTTCGCTGAGGATTGATGTAGTGATTTGGTAACTGTAGCTGGAATAGAGGTAACTTCTGACACAATATGTTGAATTAGCTTCCTCTTATTCGATTTTTGAATTTCTGGGACTTCCGGTGGAGTTTCTTCGGAGACGTTTGTACTACTTGTTGATGGCAAATTGACAGTATTCTCAATTTGATTACCAACTTGTTGTTTGAAGTTTATTGAGTCGTCAATGTACCCTGTAAAATAATTGTTTAACTGAAAATATTTCTTACTTGAATTTAAATATTATTTGCTATTAGAAAACTGGTACATACGAGAAAAATTCCCTGATGACTTATATTTAAATTATGTTTTTTTATTTAAATGAAAGTATTTACCCTCAGCAACAGCTGTGCTTTTCCATCCTGCATGTCTCTTTAATGTTGTTATATCCGTGCCAGAATTAGCCAACAATGTTGCTGAAGAGCGTCTGAAACTATGGCCGGTGTAAGCCTGATGATTTTCAAGGTTTAAATATGCCGCAATTTGACTCGGCATTTTGCCGAATTTGTTTTTGCCGATCGGTTGTGAGGTACATTTTCCTTTTTGAAAATTCAGGAAAAATTTTTTTGTAATCACATTTTCTGGTCGTAAATTTTCATATTTCAATACAATTTTTCGAAACTCGCCATCGATAGTAAAGGATCTGTCAATTTTTGTTTTTGTGTTTGGAATTTTTATTAAAAGAATATTTCCTTCGCGAGTGACATTTTCTGTAGTTACATTAGCTAATTCTTCTCGTCGACATGCACCATTGATGCCAAATATCAGAGCAACCTATATTAAAAATGCAATTTTATTATTAATTATATACATTTTTTATTGATTCTTAATATATTTTAACTACTTTTTAAACAGGAATATTTTAGAATAAGTGTTTTATATTTGTACTTATTTCATTTTACATTCACTTGTTAATGAATGTTTTTTTATTTCTAATTTTAAACTATTATTATTCTTAATTTATTTCTAATTATATTGTTTATTAATTATTGTATGGATTTTTTACAATTATTATCATAAATTTGAATTTATTTTTTACATTAAATAGGTAATCAAAGATTATTACTCGCCTTAGTCGCCAAATAAATTTCATCTGGAGCAGTAGAAAGAAATTGGTTTATGTTTTCTGGTGTCAAGGTCTTTGCTTTTTTACTTTTATAGCCACTTGATTTGAGTTTTAAGAAAGCAACAATCTTTAAAAATTTTGCGATGTCGATGTTGTCATTATTATTTATTCTGCATTTCAGTATCGAATAAGTCGACCACAATGTTGGAGGTTTAAATTTCAGTGATAACTCCATTAGATATGCGATAATGACATTTTCGGTGATAATTATGACTTTTTTCGATAATGCCCAAGACTTAAAGATATTATACGCTCTCATATACGATGCTTTTGATTTATTTGGCAAACATTTTTTTTGAGCTTCTTGAACAATTTTGCGCATTTCCGGCGGGGTTTGAAATTCACTATTTTCATCAGAATCACTTGAATTATTCTCCATGTTATCCATTATTAATTTATCGGCAAATTGTATAGGTTAGAATGAAAACACGTGTTTATTGTTTAACTGAAATTGGAATTGAATTATATAGTTTATGGAACATGAAATTGGACTATTAGACCAATTCCGTTATATCCAGGGTTGTGTAGCTGAAATATGATTAGTAGAATAAAGGCTTATTCACAACTGTTTCATGAGCGCAAAACATAAGAAAACGACTTTCGCGAATCTATTGTGCATTGAACTTAAATCCGTGTTCACTTGCAATGCTATCTTTACAAGAGTAAGAAAGGTACGAAATAATTTCCTATTTTCTAATATATATTATATAATAAACACAGTTGTATAGATAATATAAATGTGTAGTAAATTATACACTATCATTCACAGCGCGAAGGAAGCGGGCGCAAAATTACTTTTGCGCCCGCTTCCCCGACCCCGGGCGAGAATCAATTACTTTGCGCCCACTTTAAGTGCCCGAAAATACATACTTTCCGTGCAGGTAGGACAAAATAGTTAATTTTATATCAAGGGCGCAAAATAAGTGATTTCGCCAGAGTCGTAATCACCTTTGCGCCAATGATGCTAACATAATTTTTGGTCCAAACTCCATGGAAAGCATGTCATTGTGGGCACAAATGATTAAACGCTCATATTAGTTAAAACTTAAACTCTATATAAATGTTAACTCTTTGAAGTCTATAATGATACAAGTTTTAATATATAAATAAGACAACAATGTATTCTGGAAATATAGTAATTGCCAATTTTTATAACCGAAATGTGAACAAAACAAAAAGTGGCATAATTTTTTAGAGAAAATCTAAAAAAATTGCACCTTTTTCTAGACAAAATAAAACTAGTTGAAAATTTTTGCAATTTTGTAGTCAACATAAAAAAACTCGAAAATATCATATTTTAATAAAGAAAATCGAATAATTAACATGTGGGCGCAAAATACTCTTCTGCCTGCTTCCCCTACCCCTGGGTGGTAATGAGTTACTTTGCGCCCGCTCTAAGTGCCCGAAATGACATACTTTCTGTGCAGGTAGGACAAAAATAATTTTTTACGCGCGATTTTTGTGCCTTTCTGACAAATGCTAAAGAGCTACTGACTCTTGAAAGTTCTTTGGAAGAAGATATTCCAGTCAATATTTGAAACTTACAAATATTTCAAACTTTTTTTCTAAATGAATATATAAGAAAAAAACTAGAATTATGCTTGCAAGAAGAAATTTTTCTTGTTTTCATAAAATAATAAATAAAACTTGTTTATTTAAATTATTTGTAAAGTAATAATTATCTATAAATAGTCTAAAATTATGATAAAATGTTGAATTATATTTATAAAAACATTTTTGAATATTTTATGGTCAATTAATGATAATAATTTATGATAAAAATGAGCAGAAAATGGAGGTGATGACGTCGTAAAATAAATTAAAGAGAAGAAAAGAAATAATAGAGGAGGACAAGACATGGAAGGAAAGGGTCATTTCGAGGAAATTGGTCGAAGAGAAGGAGAAAGGATGCCAAGTAAAAAGAGGAAGGGAATTTGTATGGGTATATGGAATCAAGTAGGTAGTTAGCGAAGCAACAGGAGAAGTGAATAAAGAGAAAAGGAATAAAGAAAGAATGTCAGCGGAGGAACGTAAACGTGTAAGTGGAAATAAAGAAAAGGTTTTTTTGGACAAGATAAATATAGAAAGGAAAGCATATAATAAGAGATATAAGAAACATGAGAAGTTAGTAAGAAGGAATAAAGAAGGGGGGAGGCAGAAAATGCGGTAAAAGAAGGAAAAGAGAGGGAAGTTATAAATAAAGAAAGAAGGAAGGATAAACAAATAAATAAAAACATTAAAATGGAAGAATGGAAGCAATATTTTATGGAGATGATTGGAGGTACGGAACATAGAATAAGCGGTGAAAGGAAGAAAACCTATAATGGAAGATGAAGAGGAGGAAGTTTCCAGAGAAGAGGTGGAGGAAGCAATAAATAAGTTGAAAAGGAATAAGGCGGTAGGGCAAGATGAGATGCAAGGCGAAATTATTAAATATAGGGGAGAGAAAATAAGGGTGGAAATATGGAAAATCGTGAATAAAGTATGGATGAGGGAAGGATGGCCGGAGGAGTGGAAAACCCTACTTATAGTACCACTGTTAAAAAAGGTGTGGGAAATAAATTAGAAGATTATAGGGGGATAAATCTAATGCCAGTAAGCTGCAAAGTTTACGCAGAGGTGTTAAGAAGCAGGTTGGAAAAGGAGGTGGAGAGGATTGGAGAAATCCTACATAATCAAGCAGGATTTAGCAAAGGTGTGGGCACAGTGGACCATGTCTACACTGTAAACTATGTAGTAAATAGAAATTTAAGGAAAAAGGAGGAAAACGGGTGATACTCTTTGTGGATCTTAAGGCGGCCTTCCCATTAGTGAATAGAAGAATCTTATGGAAAACAATAAAGGAAAGAAGGATAAAGGCAGGAATTGTGGAAAGGATTAATGAGTTATATACTGATGTCAGGGCAAGAGTTAGAATAGGGGAGAAAATGGGTTAAGAGTTCTGGTTAGATAGAGGGCTCATGCAGGGTTGTCCGTTAAGTGCCATTCTTTTCAGCTTATTAATAGCTGATTTGGAAGAAAAGATGTAGCGAAGAGGAAAAGGAGGGATTAAAATAGAAAAAGAAAAAATCTACTCACTTGCATATACATATGATGTAGTATTAATGGCAGAAAAGAAGGCAGGAAGATGTTCTTTGAGATGTTCTGAACAAATTATGTATGGGTCAATTTGACCTTGAAAGAATATTTTTTGAGTTACAGTGGGTAAAAGTGAGGAAAATATAAAAACGTAAAGTACTCACATTTGAGACATTCTAAGGTTCTTTTGTGTAACTTGTCTTATCTGATTAACTTTAAGTACCAGTGAAGTTTACTCGAAGTAAGAATGACAGTGAAGAATGAGTAAGAGTAAAATAAATTAGATTAAAGAGTGAATTAAACGTCAGAATGACTGGATAGGAATGTGAGATTAGAATAATAGTGAATAAAAGAAAAATGTGATTAACTTTTGGTGTCAGTGAAGCTTATTTGTATAAAGAATGACAGTGAAGAAAGAGTGAGAGTTAATTAAGTGTATAATTACGAGGTAAGAGGGAATTAAACGTCACATTGACAGAATAGTAATGTAAGATTAGGATAGAAGTTACAAAATAAGAAATCAGATGATATTTTAGTGACAGTATATAATTAAGATGTAAGAGTGTTTGATATGAATGTGAAGTGAAGTTACAGAATAAAACTTCTGTTACTGTCGTAAATAAGAAAATGTCCTTAACTGTCCTCAGTGTGTCGTGAGAATGACTAAATCATATCTTAAATACATATCATATCACAAATACTTCCTGAAAATATACATATGATGCAATTGAACGTCTTCAGGACAGACATAGAATTTGAGTAAGACATCTTTAAGTTTGCCTTTAAAATATGTTCAGTATATCTTTTAAAAATATATTTCTGAAGACATTGATATATTAAAAAACATTTATTAAAAATATGCTTCGTCAATAACAGATATTCTGTTCTGTAACTTCACTTAATATTCATATCAATCTAAACTGTCTTAATATCCTGTCATTCTGACATTTACTTCACTCTAAAATCGCATTTATATTACTCTTACTCATTCTTTACTGTCATTTTTACTTCGACTAAACTTCACTGATACTCAAAGTTAATCAGATGAGTAAAGTTACACAAAAGCACCTCAGAATGACTAAAATGTGAGTGCTTTACGTTTTTATATTTTCCTTACTTTTACCCTCTGTAACTCAAAAATATTCTTTTAGGGGCAAATTGACCCATACATAATTTGTTCAGAACATCTCAAAGAACATCTTCCTGAAGATTCAACAAATTTGGCCGAAAGCCAATTTCTCTACATTTTGTGCGTTGTCCTTTCTGATTTTTGTTGTAATTTGGGTTTAGAGAATTTAATGTAATCTGATATTAAAAATTTGGTTAGGTTCAAATTATTGTTATTCTTATGTCAGATAATAAAAATTTGGTTTAAAATATATCAATATACGGGTTCTTTAAAATTTTTGTTTCAAGAATATATAAATGTATCATGAAGTTTGTCTATTTGTTTTAAAGATTAACATTTTAATTAAATCAATTTTAATCGGATAATTTTATGATTAGTTTTCATTATTATTTATTATTACACTTGTTTGTGACACGAACAGTATCTACAAGGGCGCCACGCAAAAAATTAAGAAAAAAAAAATAAAAACAAAAAAATACATAATTCTTGTCATTCCGAGACATACAAAGGGTCGTCGAGAATAGAAATAATACATCTTACGAAACGCTTGATTAGCACACGATTATCAGAGGATAAAACTTTTAGCCAGTTCTCAATAGGGGAGAGATTGTGAGAAAACTCAGCCACAAAATCTTGCACCAAATGGTCGCAGGCTGGACAAGCGATTAAAATATGAAAAAGACTCAACTCTTCCAGGTTACAGCGGATGCAAATAGTGTCCGGGAGGAAAATAAACTTTTTTTTGTTAAAAGAAATACGTGTAATGTGCCAGTTTAAAAGCCTGCATTGAGCAAAAATTTTCTTGAAAAAAAGGGGATATGTAAAAGAAAATAACCTTGGGTTCCCGGTGAAATAAAAAGCTGCGGGTAAATGAGTAAGCTCTTCGAGGCAGAAAGGCAAGCTCTATCGCGTTCAACAATATAAACACCATAAGTTCTAAGGACAAACTCTCCATCAAGGCCAAAGGACCGGGAGGACATCGCGTCCCACACATCTGATAGACCACAAGGATCGAAAAAGTATCTTTTTAATTGCAGTATCCAGTTCGATCTGCGACCCAAACCCCCTTTACCTGGGGTACCGAGAATTATCCATTGAATAAAAAATTTTATTAATCCAGGTTATGGTTTGTTTCAAGACATAAAAGGCAAGATGCAAGCTGCCAGTTTCCAATCTTACAGCATAATTAGGGGTGCAGATGGGAAGGCTCAAAAGACTTTTGAGGAAAGTTAGCTGAACCCTCTCCATATCATCAATAAAAGCCAACCCCCACACCTGACAATTATAAAAAAGAACACTGAGAGCAAGACTCTGAAATAATTTGGGACAAGACTCCCAGGACTCAGCCCCAACAGAGTAGATCGTCCTCAGAACTGCTCCCACCGCAGTATTGGACAAGCTAATGAATTTACGCGATGCAGGCTCGAAGGAGCCGGAACAATGGAAAGTGACGCCCAAATAAATGTATTCATTTACTACCTCAACACTACGCTTGCCAAACCTGAAAGACCTGAATCTTCTTGCTTTAGAGTTGCCTGAGTTTGTAAATATTACAACTTTTGTCTTGTCCACATTCACAACAAGCTCATTACATTCGCAATATTCAGCTAAAGTTGCAAGCTATTTAACCATTTCGGAAGGCGAGTCAGCGAGAAGCACATAGTCATCCGCGTAACCAAGCATGAGTATCTCTGTCGATCTACTGACAGGAATCCCCCTGCAACCATACTTTATAAAAAATTCATCCATATCCGAAATAAAGAGAAGAAACTCGAAAGGACTAAGTACCTCTCCCTGAAGAACGCCTCGCGTAACATGAACGTCCCCAGTTACCCCTCCTTTAGTTTTAATACAAGTTCTCGCTTTAGAATAGAAATCACGCATAATGTTAATAAACTTAGTACTAACTCCAAGCGAGAACAGTTTTTTCCACAAAAAAGGTGGGAGACAGATGGAAAGGCCCCTTTAAAATCAATAAAAGCCGCGTACAAAGCAGAACCTTTACCACTCAAGTGAATTTGAATAATAGAGGCTAGAGAAAAAACATTGTCTAGGCAACTTCTGCCTTTTCTGAACCCTGATTGTGATTCCGGAATGAGATTGCGTCTTTCAGCCCATTAAACTAAACGATTACACAGAATTTGTGTGAAAATCTTTGCAACACAATTAATTAAAGTTATAGGTCTGTAATTATCAGGGACAGATGCATCCCCCTTTTTATACAGCATAAAAGTTGATAGTTTACCCCACTCTTCCGGAACCTTTTCAGCGATCAGAATTTTATTAAAAAAACTATTTAAAAATAGGATCCAATTTTGCGGAAGGGTCTTGAGAAAGTTAAAATTAATTCCGTCGGAGCCAGGGGCCTTTCCATTTTTACATTTCCTGAGACAAAATACAATTTCATCAACAGTAATACATTGATCAAGTTCAGCGACGGATTGGGTCAGAATACAACAATCAGTCGGCGATACGGTACGAAGAGGGGGGAAACATTCACGAAGATAAGTATACCAGGTGTCAATGTCGATGTCAGAGCGAGAGTTAATACGAGTCCGAGAGGCATTAATCACCCTCCAGAACTGCACAGAGGATCTACAATTATTAATTATTTTCAAACGAACCAGAGCAAAATTTTTTTTCTTTAGTTTTAAGAGTTTCCTATGAGAGGCTTTCATTTGAAAATAATTATCACGAGCAAGAACAGAAAAATTGCTATCTTTACACACTTTAAGAGCTCGCGTTACATCTTTTTTGGAAAGCCTGCAATCCAGGTCATACCACGGATTTTTTCTTGCACTTTTGTTAGAAAAGATATTACCACACATGCCCAGACTTAAAGCAACATCCCAGATCGTAGAAACAATCGTGGAGTTTAAATTATCGACGTCGCAATTTACTTTAGCCACCTCCTCTCTGAATGCCATATTAGATATAAACAAGTCCGTCTTATCGACATTAAAACAAAAGTTTAACAGAGCGCGAGTTGACAAATTCATGACTAGGGAGAGAAATATTTAATACAACAGGAAAGTGATCAGAAGAAGAAGACAGGTGAAGAACGTTAAGACCTAAAATAAGTGGAAGGGCAGCGGAAGAGCACCAAATCAGATCAATCACACTAGCACCCCTTGAATTAAAAAACGTAAACTGAGCCGGAACATCCCCGAGACAACGACCGTTTAATAAGACAAGTTCCTTAGATTCAAGTTGGTTAACTTTATCGTCCGAAGATCTCGTATGAAACACATTGTTAACATTGTAAAAAATACATTGATCCAACTGGTTCAAGTCCGCTACCCTACAATTGAAATCGCCTCCGAAAACTATCGGAATATCGGGGCGAGACGAAATTAAGTTAAACACATTAGTATTAAAATTGTCAAAAAAATTATCCAAATTTTCGTCAGGAGCTATATAAAGTAAACACAAAAAAACAAAATTCATTAAAACGAAAATTAACTTTGACAAAAATTTGATTATAACTAGCAAAAAGTACCGAGAAAATATAAAAATTAGAGTTATATGCTATAAGCAAGCCCCCCTTCGCTCTTCCATATTTATGCGACCTTGTCGCGGGTGCTTGAATAAGCTTAAAATCACTACCAAACAATGAGTTAGACACAAGCGATTCGTTCCATGTTTCACACAGACATACTATATCCTGAGTTTTAAATTGATCCTGGATTTCCGCAACATTGCTAAAACCATGCACATTCCAGAAATAGATGTTGATATTTCCTCCATTCTTAACTGAAGACAAACCCTTGCAAAGTCAGTTCAAAAATTCGCACCGCGGTGCAGAAAAGTCACGGATGAAAAAGACAATCACAAAGATAGAATTCACGTGGAAAAAAATAGATCACTTATTAACTCCTCAAATTGCATCGACACACAATTGAGAAACAACACAAAGTCAAAAGCAATTAAAGAAAAGCATCAAACGAACGATCACACATGTCCAAGGGAACACAAAAGAGAAAACTGAATCACCAAAAAAAAATAGTTCACAATATACTAGAGACAGCAGAAACAGTCCAATTCACAAATAACTACGTGAATCCCGTGCAAATAAAAAGAAAAATAAATTAAACTCCAAAATAAAACTATAAATAACCGAAATTATCGGGGCACGAGAAAAGACGACCGCTCTCAATGACAGTTCGAGCGAAACTCAGTTTTCATTATTAAATTGATTCTATTTCTCAAATACTGTGCGGAATATGTTTATGTCCTTTTCCTACTAAATTGTATAAAGTAAGATTAATTCGTTCACTTGAATTATAGCTTTTTGTAATTTTGGTTATTATTTTTTTAACTGATAACATAATTATTTAAAACGTACCTTTTTCATATTTGTACTTCGTACATCTTTTATTACAAGATCACTTGCATATTTATTTCACAGTATATAAATATCTTCTTAAGATTATTTCTTAACCATGCACCAAAGTTGAAGATATAGTATACAGCAGGAAAAGCTATACGTCAGTCACCGCCCATATGTGCGAGTGAGACAGACTTATGCGATTCCCATACTTTCCAATGACTGGCTGATAGCTTTTCTTACTGTATATTTGACCTGAAAAAATTAAAAATAAATTTTAATTTTTGGAGTTGGTAAAGATACAATTTTTTTAAACGAACGCTGAGGTTTTTTACTTAAAGGGCATATATATGAAAAACTGACCGGAGCACTCCAAACCCGGTTTTAACTCGGTTTATGAAAAAATCCATTTTCTTCAATTAATTGCAAATATTCTTCTTTAGTGGGGTATTTTGTATATCCGTTGCATATGATAACTATTACAAATGAGCTTTCGAATATTAATTTTATCATTGATTGGATTTCATCCCAAGTCACATTGTTTATTTTTGCTGTTTTCGCAAAACTTATAATTTTAAGTTTCATTTTTTCGCATAAATTTTTTAATGAAAGTATTGTATTTTTTACATTGTATCATTTAAATTTTCTTTCATTTTATTTTCTATAGGGAGAGCAATATGATAATATATACCTTTCTTTATTTTTCTGCTATATTCATTTGAAGCTTACCAAACTTTGGCAGTTTTTCGCGTTTGGACAATGATCCAGAACTATTATCTAGAGGATCTCCGTTGACTAAAATAAAATAAGTTAAGTTATCTTTGCGCATTGGTAATTGGTCTCTACAGTCAACAATATATTTTTCTTGTTTATTATTTAAATTTCCCAATTTTCATTTTCTACTAGATTATTTTCTTCTTCGAAAGATTCTTCAGAATTGGAATTTTCATAGCCTTGATCAATTTCTTCAAGTTTTTCTAATTTTGATTTTTGCTTAATATACTCAGCCCACATAGCAAAAAACCTTGCAGGAAACTTCCAGGAAGTTCCCCGTGGTAACCTTCGGAAGTTACCCTTGGTAACATCCTAATAACAACCTGGAAATTTCCAGGAAATACAATAATGTACGCAGGTTAGAAGCTTCCTAATAAAACTTCCTAGTAACTTTCTAGAAAGTTTTGGAATTTTTGGAATTTTCCAAAAATTATTTAAAAAATTTTTTAGTGAAATTATTATGTAAAAAGGATTTAAAAAATTTAAATTATTTAAATTTTGCATTTTTTTTAAATAAAAGAGTGGGTTTCATTTTAAAAAATGATTTTTACAACTACAATACACATAAGGGTAAGGCGGACTCGAACCCTAAGTCACATAGGATAACCCTCAAGGTGAGCTGTTGGGATAGCGCTTTATGCACTTAACCAAATCGCCACTTGACTTTACAGGGTTAATTTATATATTATATATTTGATTATATCTTTGAGGAAACTAATTTCTACTTAAAATAAATTCTTTTGAATTAAATTTTACGATATTTGGATAATTCGGACATTTTTCAATTAGTAACAAATTAAAAAAATTGAATTAATATTTTATTTTCCCTAAAGTCCTTGAGTCCTACTTTTAGAAAAATTTGTACCAAATGGTGTTGAAAATGCTGTCTTATAGGAATCTCTAGGATCCATTTATTGATTTGATGAAAATCTGACACTAAGTCAAAGACTGAAAAATATTAAGTATTTCCGAGTTGACCTACCGTGCGTTCTATGAGTTTCCTGAAGTCTAGAACTAATCGCCATTTTTTATATCCTTGTGAATCGTCTTTTTGGGTACAATTCATATTGGTGTATTGTATGGTGAATCTTCAAAGTTTTTAATATCGTCAGTGTTGTTTTAATAATTAATTCTAAAATTATCGTTTGTTTCAATTTCGTCATTTCAAGATTTATTTAAACTTGAATTTTGTTGTCGCCGTCAGAAGAATTACTGTCACTTTAAAAAATTTGAGAATTTACGTAGCCTGAGTCAAATTGTTTTGGTATTTATTTGTGGTTTGGATTTTCTTTAGAATATCTGGGTGTGCTTGTAAACGGTTTTATTTTATGATTAGGAATTCCCGAATATAATGTTAAATCTGGATTATTTTTTATTTGAGAATGAGTTATATGTGAAGAATCTAGTATTTTCATTCGAAGAAGACATTAAAATATAACATAATGTTAAATTGATAACGTTGTTTTAAAAAAAAATTTATAGTTAATATCTTTTAAAAAATTGAATATTTTCTGAGAAATGTATATGGCCGATTTTTTTACCTAGTCTAATATTTTCCGAGGGGGAGGGGGTTAAATTTTTGTGTTTTTCAGTACAATGCTTATTTCAATAATGTTTTACTCTTAAACAATTAAACATACCAATTTAAAAAAGTACATTTTGGAAAGGTTTTTTCATGCTCTTTCGATTGGAAATAAACATTTTGAAAAAAAAAATTTTGATCCAAAAAAATCAAAATTAGAAATAAATTTCAATTTTTGGGGGAGAGAGATACGATTTTTTTAAACGAAAGCTGAGGTTTTTTCCTAAAAGAACATATAAATGATAAAAGACATATAAATGATAAATTGTATCTCTCTCCTCCAAAAATTAAAATTTATTTTTAATTTTGATTTTTTTTTGTCAAAATTTTTTTTTCAAAATGCTTATTTCCAATCGAAAGAGCATGAAAAAACCTTTCCAAAATGTACTTTTTCAAATTTGTATGTTTAATTGTTTAAGAGTAAAAAATTATTGAAATATACATTACATAAAAAGACCCCTTGATCACTTGACGTGGAATCGCTCATATATGTCAATGTTATTGAATTGAGCTGTATCTAACTTGCATCGCCTAGCACTTGTATGTATATGTATTCAGAACACTTTTTATATATAATGTAGCAAATATTATGAAATTAGACGTGAGAAAATTTTTGTGTAATAAAATATGAATTTGTATAATTATATATGGGCAATTCCACGTGAGATTTTAGTCGACCTCTTAAAATCAGCCAAAAATATTTTTTTTCTATTCTGTATCGAAAAAAACAGATACGTATTTTTTTATTTTTGTTTAATTGTCAAAATTTTTGAGTTATGAATTTTCGAAATTTTGCATTTTTAATCATAGACCTATATTCAGTTGCTTATAAGTCCGAAAATATTGAGTTTAGAAAAAAGTTGTCAAAGAACGAAAGTTTTAGTTTTCTTTCGACTTTTAGGAAATGAAAACAAAAATTTTGTTTTTTCATTTTTCATTAAAAAAATAAAAAAATTTTATAAACAAATTAATTTTTTTTAACTTTGGGTATGATAAATTTTTAATTTTCTTTTTTTAAAACATACCTGTAAATGATA
Source organism: Leptopilina myrica (nomen nudum) (assembly GCA_032872475.1). Taxonomy (NCBI): domain Eukaryota; kingdom Metazoa; phylum Arthropoda; class Insecta; order Hymenoptera; family Figitidae; genus Leptopilina; species Leptopilina myrica (nomen nudum). The sequence continues at coordinate 31,206,226 of CM065464.1, forward strand.
AGAAGGTTTTGCAAAAAGTTTCAGAGTGGGCCTAACAATTTTAATAGGTTAAAAAAAATAATTATGCTGCCCGTGCAGGTCGAACGCTTGCTGCGCAATGGGATTTTTTTAAAATTTACTATTAAAAATTTTCTAGAGCCTTCAAATTTTATCGGATTTTAATTATTAATAGATTTGAAGGCTCTAGAAAATTTTTAATAGTAAACTGTAAAAAAAATTCCACTGCGCAGCCAGCGTTCGACCTGCACGGGCAGCTTAATTATTTTTTTTAACCCATTAAACTTGTTAGGCCCACTCTGAAACTTTTTGCAAAACCTTCTTATCATTTACAGGTATATTTTAAAAAAAGAAAATTAAAAATTTTTATTATAAAATTTTTTAATTTTTTTAATGAAAAATGAAAAAAAAATTTTTTTGTTTTCATTTCCTAAAAGTCGAAAGAAAACTAAAACTTTCGTTCTTTGACAACTTTTTTCTAAACTCAATATTTTCGGACTTATAAGCAACTGAATATAGGTCTATGATTAAAAATGCAAAATTTCGAAAATTCATAACTCAAAAATTTTGACAATTAAACAAAAATAAAAAAATACGTATCTGTTTTTTTCGATACAGAATAGAAAAAAAATATTTTTGGCTGATTTTAAGAGGTCGACTAAAATCTCACGTGGAATTGCCCATATACTTTATGTTAAATTTTAATTTTATTGCTTCCTCATGAGGAAGTATTGTAATACCAAAATTTTTCAGGTTCAATTTTTTAACATACCTTTATGTTATTTGACCTTTGGAGTTCAAAAATGTTATTCTGTATGTGTGTGTGTGTGTAAACATCACATTTTCATAAATATCTCCAAATTATAAAGAGCTTTTGGGCTGAATTTTTCTTACAATTGTAGGTCTCACCTGTAGACATAAAATGAGAGTACTTTGAGATACATTAATAATGTTTAACTATATATATTTTTATTTTTAATTTTTCAAAAAAACTTTTTTTGCCCATTGCTTCAACAAAATGTTAGGACACCTATAAATGTTTTTCTCTAATTTTGTAGAGTTTTTCTAGACGCATCTTTTAAACCCTCAATGAACATTTTTTTGTCCATATTCACCGAAGATATTAAACTTTTAAAAATCAAAAATTTTTGAAAATAAGACTTTTTAGAAAATTTTGTTGAAAATGTACAAACAACTTTAAAACTATAGTTACCATCTTGTAGAGCATTAAAAAATGCTTCGTATGGTCTATTTTTAAAGCTAATTCGATTAGAAATAAAGAAGTTATTGATATTTAAAAAACAGAAATCGTGAAGGAAATTTTTTTATGTGGAAGTATTAAATAAAGAGGAAAAAATATTAAGTCAATTGAAAATAATTGTTCAAAATTTATACTATATATTATTATTATACATTCTTATTCTTTGTCATGTAAAATATATTTTTGTATGCGTACAAACAATCGAATGATTCAAATGTTTTCTTATTTGCATTTAAAAAAAAACAAAAATGTATTTGATGTTGCTGATCACAAATTAGATATTAAATTTTCATAATTCAAAATGGCGGATCCAATATGGCGGAAAAGAAATTTTTTTAAATTAATTTTTTGATTCGTTTAAATTTTTTTCGTCTACCATATTGGATCTGCCATTTTTAAAGTTAAAAATCTGATTCCATATTCGTAATTAGCGACCTCAAGTGCCTATAAGTGGAACCTCAAAAACTGTAAAATTACCAACTCCGCTTTTTTATAAGATAAATTCTGAATAAAAACACCTTTTTCATATTTTGTGAAAAAAGTACTGTAAAAAGGGAGGGGAAGAAAATTCCACTTTTTTGAGGTTCCACATCTAAAGAAATATCAAACGAAGAGAATGTCACTTCGTTTTTGGTTTTATCTGTTTTAGAAAGTTTGGAATCGATCTTACCACCGAAAATGGGCATTTTCGTAAATGGCTAATATCGTTGCCATTTTGAAATAAAAATGAAATTTTTTTTACAAATTCTTAAATAAATTATTTATTAAATGTAAAAAAAAATTTAAAGTAAATGTCATAGTTATTTTAGTAATATATGGGCAATTCCACGTGAGATTTTAGTCGCCTGTTTTGAACTGTAATGACCCCTTTAAATAATTCCTCTTTTTTGACAATTGGTATATTCATTGATTTTTATTAAATTTGATTATTAATTTTTTTTGAGTTTTATTAAAATTGGACTAACTTATGGCTCATTGACTTTATAATTTACCGGGCCGATGCACCAAAATTTAAAAGGGTCCTGTGTCAGGACAAAAACCTCTTTAAATATATCCCTACGTTCCTCCTTTTAAAATAGGTATATCAAGAAAAGTTCTCCTACACAAGTGTTCGGGGTTCTTCTTGTAAAGTTCACTTGATTTATTATTAAGCGGCGATTAGTTTGTGAATTACTCCTACAATTTTTCAGCAAAATGTTAGGATGATGAATGCCAAGTAATAAAACTTCAACTCTGGCAATATAAGCCGATATGCTCCCTTTTATACTAAATTTGTGTCCAAATTTTGAGTAGAAACACTTTGGTTTTGATGTGTCATTGTTCGCTAAACACTTGTGTAAACAGCTTCCACGAATTTTCTTGACATATACATATGTTTCTATTTCTAGTTACAGTGTGCCTATATAATTCCAATTCAAGCTATTTTAACCAAGTATTATAATTCTATTATAATCTATTAGGGTAATTCAACCTCAAAAATTAAATCATTAAAAAAAATATTTAATGATTTATCTTTAAGTAAGTGTTGAATTTAACCATAATCCCAAGTTAAGTCGCAAGAAAAAAGTAAAACAATTCCTCTAACTTTTTAATAGCAAAGCATACTTCCTAAGACATTATAATTTTATTAAATAAAGTTATACAATAGATTTATCACAATATAAAAATACATTGATATTAATCAAATTATTAATGTAAAAATTGAGAAGATAATAGATTGTAAGTAGGGTCAATTGGGGTGAATGTGAACGGGATATCTATGGGCAATTCCACACAAGATTTACCTATGTCTCTCTAAATTTGTCCAAGTACATTTTTTTCATTCTGTATGAGAAAATATGAGATAGGGTGATTGTGTGTATTACTACGTGTGCCCCATTTACTACGAATTTCGTTTAAAATATTAAAATAAAACTTTATTTGACAGACAGTAAACTATAAAATATCTATAATAAAACTTTAATTTATATTAATTTTTATTTTTAATGAAAAATTCGAAAAATTAAACAAGTGCGAGTTGAACTCGCACTGCAATGGCGGGTTCCGTACACAAATATTAACCCATTAAGTCACATGAAGAAACCAGACATTGTATTAAAAAACTAACAAATAGATTCATAGGAAAATAGAAAAAAAGATATACCTGTTTTTTTGTTTTTAATTTTCAATTGTTTAACAACAATTGTTTAAACAAATTAACTAAAATTAAAATTTTTTTGAAATCTGTTAACTATTTACTACTATTTACCGACGAATGTTGCAAGTATTGTTTTAATATTTGTGTACGGAACCCGCCATTGCACACAGTAAAAAGTAAATCTTACTTTAAGAGCTGTTTGAAATTAAACAAGTCGTGAAAGTAATCAAGGTCTTAATTTAAGCTGCGCTTGCGTGAAAAAAAGGATAGGTATTCTGAACTTACATTTCTCATAACTGTAATGAATTTCAAAATAATTTACTCCATGTAATAGTTAATATTATTTAATTTTATCAATTTTTAATCACATTTTTAGAAGTCAAATAAAATGACAGCTTTGGTTATGTTTTTACATTGTTGACAAAATAGACTAGTCCTCATGTGTTCAGTTTCCGAAAAATCTAAATATTTAACTTTTTTACCGACAGTAAGTTTTTAAATGTTTCCACATTATTAATAGAAATTCCTTTGATTGGTGGATGTTGGACATTTTTCTACTATTCGTAGTTACAAAATCTGTCAGCAGAGAGCGTTTCGTTATAACGTATATGGGTTTTGGCGGTATATTATAAACTTAATTACACCAAATTCCCACTACGTGTTCTAATAAATAATAACGACTTATAACACAGGCCGACAAATTTTAATCAACTGCATGTTGCCTAAAATATTACTGCCGATTCTTACAGGATTTTGTCCGTAGAATACAAATCTGACCTTGAAAATATTGGATTGGCTCTAGTTTTTAATCAATTTACGTTTCAATATACAAAATATGCATTTTTAGCATTTTTTGAATGAATGTACAACAATACACCGAATCAGTAAATCTGTCCGCATAGCACAAAATGAAAGTTTAAACACTGCTCTTCAATATCCAAAAACAAAAAATGTAATTTATGTACACTTTAACCTGTAATATCAAAAGAGACATTCGCTGATCCACAAGCATATTGAAAACGGCGTGGTCGAATTGCGTAAGGCGGTCAAAAGAGGACCGAAAATTTTCCGAATTGCGGAAGGCGGTAAGTTAAAGGGCCCCATTACTCCTCCGTTCCTTCTTTCCCCTTCTACTCTGCAGTCGGTTTCAGGAGTTGCTAGAAAGGCGGGACGATACAGCGGTTTTCCCTCAAGTATAGACGATTGAGAAAGGGGTTTCCCTGTCTCACACTTTTTCCTTCACACTTTGTACAGGCTTAGGACTGTCAGCATTTGACCGAAATTAGCAATTCATATTAATTAGCTGGCGTGTTTAAAAAAATGGGTGTATACAGTAAATCTATGTATATTTATGTATAATATATATATATATACACATTTTTTGTATTCACCATTTTTTTCTAAAATTGATAGTTTTCGAGAAAAATGCAAAAAACCATGAAATTCCATAAAATGTGGTTAAAATATACTCTCACCTAAAAGGACATCTAATTATAAAAAAATAAAGTCTTATAATGTTTTTTGGTGCGTAATTACGAAAATCATAGTAAAAATAGTCGAATAGTTCAGCTTCATAGTAAAAACCATAAAAACACCATAAAAGTTTGATTTTTTGCATTTAACTCGTAAAAAACGCAAAAATTTCAAAAAATGTTATATACAAATATTGACTTTCTAGTTGGTACTAGAAGGTACTTAGAACCCAGAACCAATCCCCCTTACAACAAAAAAAAAATTTTGACAGGTGTCCCTTGAAGAGACCACTCAGAGGCGGGCGAAGCCCGCCGCACCTAGTTCCGCTTCACGTTTAGAGAGAAGTCCTCTTGCTTTTCTATGTAGAAAGGGAGTCAAATTGACTTTCTAGTTGGTACTAGAAGGTACTTAGAACCCAGAACCAATCCCCCTTACAACAAAAAAAAAAATTTTGACAGGTGTCCCTTGAAGAGACCACTCAGAGGCGGGCGAAGCCCGCCGCACCTAGTTCCGCTTCACGTTTAGAGAGAAGTCCTCTTGCTTTTCTATGTAGAAAGGGAGTCAAATTGACTTTCTAGTTGGTACTAGAAGGTACTTAGAACGCAGAACCAATCCCCCTTACAACAAAAAAAAAATTTTGACAGGTGTCCCTTGAAGAGACCACTCAGAGGCGGGCGAAGCCCGCCGCACCTAGTTCCGCTTCACGTTTAGAGAGAAGTCCTCTTGCTTTTCTATGTAGAAAGGGAGTCAAATAGCCACGTGACGAAAAAACCCGGGAAATAGCCGGGAAACGAAAAAAACCGGGAAACACAAAAATTTTGACAACACCAGTGTTTACTACGAGCCCGATCCGTGAGAAATGTCTGGCCGTCTAGATGCAACTATGTACCGCTGTGTTATTAGCAAAAATTAGATGTACTGGGGGTAGAGGTGTGACCTAATGAACTCATTAGTCGATCACTCCTCCTTCTCGGCAGCCCCTCCTTCTACAGTCATGGCAAAAGAGTGGGAGAAGGGCTTGAGATTTGACCATTTTACGCAACTCGGAAAAATAAAAGAAGACCCTTTCCGCAATTCGGAAAATATTTGACCATTTTACGCAATTCGACCCCAGCCATTGAAAACAACAGTACTTTTGACCATGTAAGGTAATTTAAATAACAATTAGTCTCTCTAGGGGTTTTTATGGTCGCTGCTTACTGATCTGTATTTAGATTTTAATATTTAAAATGGCGAATCCAATATGGCAGAATTTTTTTTAAATTTTAAATTTCTATCATAAAAGGCGTAAATTATCTTTAAAAATTTGGTCCGCCACTTGTAATTTTTATATTTAATAGCAGATTTGTAACTAGCGATTATAAAAACGCCAGAGACACTAATTTTTACTTAAATTACCTTACATGGTCAAAAGTAATATTAATTTTAATACGTTTATGGAACAGCGTATGTTTTTTTGGACATTATAGGTTAAAGTGTACATAAATTACATTTTTTGTTTTTGGATATTCAAGAGCAGTGTTTAAGCTTTCAATTGGTGTTATGCGGACAAATTTACTGTTTCTGTGTATTGTTGTACAATCATTCAAAAAATGCCAAAAATGCATATTTTGTATAATGAAACGTAAATTGATTAAAAACTGGAGCCAATCCAATATTTTCAAGGTCAAATTCGTATTCTATGGACAAAATCCTATAAAAATCAGCTTCTATTGGTTAGGCCACAAAATTTTGTTGGCCTGTGTAATTTATGGAAACTACTAATAATTTATTTAATATATATCAATATTATATGTATTTTTCACAATTACGAAGGCACGTCTGCTTCGTATCAGACTATATCAAAGATTGTCTATACAGAGCTCCGGTTTACATACACACACACATACTCATACGATCCCTACTCTCTAGCCAGAGAGGGGTAGGAGGGGAAATCTTGAGCTGTTCCCCACATACTCCCCCCCGAGTGACCAATGATATTTTCAAATTAAAAATACTTAACGATATTTTTTGTATTATATGTCGTCGATATAAAATATTAAATATTGTAATGGGGTTTTCAGCAAATAACAATATTTATAAGATCTACGAACAATCAAATTAACAATTTGTTACAAACATTCATTATGATAATAACAACAACAATTGTTGTTTTAAAAAAATAAAGCAAACAATAAATAAGATCCGATTTGTAAACAATATTAAATTATTAACAACAACAAAAACAAAATGTTTGACAAAGTCTTGATACCCAATACAATGAGAAGGAAGGAGAGAGGAATACTTTATTCTTTTCTCAACCCAAGTAATTTGTTGAGCGCCAGTCCTTTCTAGGGACATTTTCTTATAAAAAAGAAAATTAGAGATTAACAAAAACGAATAAAATTTTAAAAAAACAAGACCATCGATTATTTAAATTTTATAGTAATAAAATTATTAACAAGAACAAGTACCTAATTTAGAGAGAAATAAGACCATTATTTCTCTACTAATCGTCACTTTAAATATAACAAAATAAAAGTTCACCCAAATACAAAATCCAAGTACAAAACTGAATTCACAAATTTTGAAACAAGAGCAAAAGGGGTTTGGTTGAGAAACGAATAAAATATACAGAATTTTGCCTGTTAGCTAGGACCAAAAAGGTCAAAGGTAGCGTCGTGGTTCAAAGAAATTATACTCAACATTTGCAAGAAAATTACACAATATATTGTAAATAAATCAAAATTTAATACAGCTTAAGGGTAACAATTAAACGCGAGTAATAGAGGTAACACAAATCAATTTAAATTACATTAAATTCAAACAATAAATTTTCAAACAAATTATAAACAAAAAAATACACAATTTCAACATAAATGAAACAACATAATAGATTCAGCCATGATTAACAAAAAAGGGGCACCTAAAAGGGTAACGAAGAAGGTAACTGGGGAAAGCTAAAGGGGGCGTTTTCTTTATTCTATAATAAAAGAATTCTTAGGGGTTGGTAACGTTGGTAACGGGGAAGAATTTGTTATAAAATTTTAAGAATAAAAGGGGAAAAAGGGTAACAAAAGGCAACACGTGGTTAAACAAGAGACATTGGAATAATTAATCATTTAATAAAATTTTTAATAAACTAATTTAATAATCAATTAATTATTATTCGAATTTCCAATAAAACCATTTCAACCAAATTAATTCACAAATTTATTATTCCAAAGCGTAAAAGAAAGGTCTCTTGTTCAGCCACGAGGTCAGCTGAATTAAATTTACACTTTTTAAATAATTTTATAAAACATTCTCTTCTCAATATAATTGAAAAACTTACAGTTTCGAAGAATAAATCAGCAAAACCACACACAGTTGAACGACGACAAAAAAAGGAACTAAAGAATTTTCACAAAAAAAAGAACTAGTGATATAAAAAAAAGTGTTTTAGAGTAGAAAACGCGTCTAGACAGGCCAACAGCAGGATTCCAAAGAGAGCGATGATAACGATGATTGCCAGCTCGTACCTTGCTTGTGTTTTCTTCGCTTTTCCCCACCGGTAGCCCTTACGAAGCGATTAATTCGGGCCTGATTGACAAGAGGTTTTCACTACAAGGAAAATTTGACAAGAAAATTCCCCCTTATTTGTTTAATAAATAATACTCCTGGATAATAGTAAAAATTCCGGAATAACAATAAAGTTGATAGATTTCAGGGTATTATTATTGTTTATAACAATTCTCGGGTTAGGTACAAGAAAAGGTAACAATTTTCAAATTATTTCAAGCTAAGTTGGGTGACTTAGTAGTTTCCAGTAGATAGGGGACAGCAAAAACGGGGAAAACATAGCGAAGGCGGCAAGTCTCGAAGAGTCATTTCTCAAGAGAAAGGGGAAAATTCTCTGTGATTCGCACGAAGAAAGGGGAAATTGTCAACGACGAGAGGGGAACTCTGCTTGCAGGTTGACCGACGAACGTCGTTTCCAATGATTTCATCAAATTTGAAATCTTCCGGGAATACGAGAAACAATAGTTTACAAAAACGGAGCAACAATTAATATTAATATTTTTAAATTAAGTTTAACAAAATAAACAAAGTTAAATTTTAAAAACTTTGTTGTGACTATTATTTTTGTTTATAAAATAATTTGTTGATCATCGATTATGTTAAAATTTATTCTAAAAATTGCAACTGTTATATGAAAAATAAAAATATATATTGTAAGAAAAATAAAATTTTAATTATATTACAACTTATTGTAAACTTTAATTCTTTGCACAACAAGAAAGACAAGAAAGACAACTGTCTCTGTTGTCGAGGAGATGCCTTATCCGATTTTTGAGCAAAAGCATATGTCAAGGGCTTGTGGTCTGTTACCAAATGGAATTCTCTACCCTCAATATCACTTCTAAAGAATTTCACGGCTTCAAAACTCGCGGTAAATTCCAGGTCGTATGTACTGTATCGCTTCTGAGTGGGTGTGAAACTTCGAGAAAAAAATGCTAAGGGCTGCCAGGCATTTTTCTGGAACTGCTCGAGAGATGCGCCCAAACCGGTGTCGGAGGCGTCAGAAACAACACGAATTGGAGCGTTGCACGAAGGGTGTACTAATAAAGTTGCATTTGCAAGACTCAGACGACACTCCTCAAAGACTTCCTTCGCTAAGGGCGTCCATGCTAATTCGCGTTTGTCGTTCCTCCGAGAGTCGTGACGGTACGCATTTAAGGGTTCCTGCATTCGAGCCGCGTTTAGTATACTTTTACGATAAAAATTAATTAGTCCGATAAATCGTCTTAGTTCCATTATATTCTTAGGTTTCAGGTATTCAGTTACAGCTTTGATCTTCTCGGGCGGAGGGCGAATTCCATCACCGTCGACAAGATATCCTAAAAACTTAACTTCCGATTTACCAAAAATGCACTTTCCAATGTTCAACCGAAGTCCAGTCTGAGCTAATCGCTCAAAAACGGCACGCAAATGAATCTCATGCTCCTCCTCGGAAGCGGATACTATGAGCATATCATCGATGTAACAAAAAACAAAATTGAAGTCGCCGAGAATTTCGTTCACGAAACGTTGGAAAGTCCCGCCCGCCTTACGTAAACCGAAGGTCATTACCTTAAACTCGAAAAGACCAAAAGGAGTTGTCACTGCTGTCTTTGGAACGTCTTCGGGAGCAATAGGGATCTCATTGTACGCTAATTCAAGGTCCAAAGTAGAGAAAATCCTTTTCCCGAAGAGCATAGAAGATACGTGTCGAATAAATGGAATTAAATATCGATCCGGAATCGTTACGAAATTTAATCCGCGATAATCGCCACACACCCTCCACCCGCCCCCTTTTTCGGAGCCATGTGGAGAGGTGATGCCAGGATGCGCTCGACGGTTGACATTTACCTTCTTTGGAAAATCTTTAAGAATTTTAGCGAAAAGACAAATTTTATCCACCACACTAATGTTGAAAAAAGGAGCAGGTTTTATGACACCAACCGCTTTATTATTAGAATGTGTGTCAATCAGTCTGCGACCGCGCAGGTTGTTACTATTACGATTACCGGATTGCGATCTGCGTCTGTTATTTGATCCGCTTCTCGAACGCGATTTACTTCGGTTTCTGTCCCTTGATCGATTTCCAGAATGGTTATTTGGTTTATTTAGATTTCCAAAAGATAAAGCGTCCAAGCGCGAAACGAGAGAAGTCATTTTATTCAAAATGTCAGATGAAAGTTGATTTAAACTATTTTCGGACACTAAAGCGACCGAATAATTAGAACCGGTACTGTTTTCGACAATTTTATCAGCGATGGTAGCTAAACGTGTGAGATCTGCAGTATCGGACACGGCCAGAATTGAACGACAACCCGGTGGAAGATTTTCCAAAAATATAGACTTTAAAACCTCGTCACTACACCGACCTCGACTACGGTGTCGCATTTTATTTAGAAAATCAGATGGTTTCCCGTCATTCAACGATTCGTGCTTCAAGACACTACGTAACTCGCTCTCCAGTGAACTCGCGAAATTCTCTATAATTCTCTCTTTAATACGAGTATAAAGGTTAGGGATTGGTTCGACGGATGTTATTAAATCACCGATAATCTGTAAAACCTCGCAATCTAAAGATGACACAACCGCACTAGCTCTAGCTCGCTCATTATAAATTCGTGAATTTTCGAAAGCAAATTCGACTTGGGCAAACCATAATACAGGATCCTCGCGGAAAAAATTTGCAAGTTTCGGCAAATGTAAAAGTCCGGCGCCTCGTCCCTGACCCGGGGGCATCACAGTACCGAAAGCATCAATAAAAGAAGCTGGTATATGCGAATGTTTATAAAGATTCAATGCTGCGAGTAATGTTCTCTTCTCAAAAAAAAATTAAGATGAAACGAAAAAGAAACACGGTAAACGAAAAATATTACGCGACTCTATAAATTAATCTCACTATGAAATTTAAATTAAATATCACAAGTCGTTATTAAAACATTTTGATAAAAGTAAAGTAAGATAAATAAATAGTAAAATACCGCGTTTAACTTGTCAGAAAGAAATAATTTGTAAGACATTTTTACTCACACAATAAGCATACTTACAACAAAAAAACGTAAAACATTACAAAAATGAAACATAAAAGAGTTCCATATGCCGCGAAGTTCCTGTTGATGGTGATGTAGCCATATATGGTGATAGTAAAGTCCATGGTGCTTCGATGTCTGAAGGTAATGAGCTTCTTCTCGCCACTTAAATTGGTTCTCCCTCTTTAAGGCTAATGGAAAGCTCCGTGTCACTTTCCCATTGTCGAAACCGGTTCTCCTTTTGGCGGGCCCGCCTCGGTCGATTGAAATGACATGAAAAAATTGTTCGACGCATCAGCGACGGAAGGAAGGAAAAAAAATTGAAAACTGTTAGCTTGCTAAAACAGAGAAAAATCATACCTGCTGCATGGGCAGAATGGTATGCCCATGCGTCGTTTTCAAAAGGCGTCCAAAACAAATGATCAGCGGCTTCGATCAGGAAACGTGCTGGGCTACTACAGTCATCGTAGAGGTTATGTAAAATACGGGAACATCGGAGGTCCGATTATAGGTGAAAAAATTGAATTTTTGTTGAAAATTGTAGTCCAAAGTGGTCGAAATATTTTGCAGAAAATAAATTCCAGGTCCTTTTCATATTCGGAAGAATCCTTGGATGTCAAATTTTGGAGTAAAAAGAAGTGAATTCGTATATCGTAAACATGTGCTGGACTTCAAAAATCCAAATCGTGAATGAAATTATTTATTCTCGATGAAAATAATCATCTCAATGGTTGTGGAATTTTTGTTTTAGTTTTTGTATATTATAAACTTAATTACACCAAATTCCCACTACGTGTTCTAATAAATAATAACGACTCATAATTTATGGAAACTACTAATAATTTATTTAATATATATCAATATTATATTTTTCACAATTACGAAGGTACGTCTTCGAGATTATTTATATAATTGTTTTTGGTTTTTATTTTGTGATAAATAAAATGTTGCTTTTAATAGTCAAAAGTTAAAATGATTAAGACAAGTGTATATTTGGTCAAGTCTATGAGAAACACTGACACTTTGATCTTCTGACTGTTGTTGTTTTTCGCGTCGTGCCTACGAGTACTTATTCTCTAGCTCTATTTATTTTATAATAAGTAAGTCAAACACTGATTTAATAGAGAAACTTTAAAATGAATAAGTGCACATTTTGTCCTAATTTTGAAACGAACGATTATGAAGCTCTAGTGTTACATCTATATCAATTTCATTCAAGCACTACTAACCTCACTTTGTATTGCAATAGGGGTAATTGTACAAAAACATTTTCAAACTTTTCTAGTAGAAGAGCACATTTAAGTAAAAATCACCCCGAAAAAGAATCATATTGTCAAAACATATTATTTCTTTAAAGTGAAAAGCCGAAAGAGAAATTAGTAAACATTAAAATCGCTCAGAATGATATGAATCAACCAGCAGGAACTCAAAGTGATGTGGACGGCCAGCAACATTTAAATCTGGAAAATGATACTGCTCAAGACAATATAAGCGATAATCTTAAAACATATACCCAAAAAAAAAGCGGAAGTAAAATTATTTTTAACTTTGCGAACAAAAAATGTCAGTGACAGTGTCATAAAATCAGTAATTGAAATTACTGAAATTCTTGTGAGAGAAAGTCTTGTAAAATAACATGCATGTGTCAGTAGTTCACTTGGAAATCACGGGATTGACTTAAATAAATACATAGATTCTGAAAGTGCATTGCGTAAATGTAGTAAAGTCTTCGGTGACGTTAAAACGCGTTGGAAACAATCAAAATGTTTCAATAAGAATTTAGTGTCATACATCCTATAGAAATAATTCTTGATAGTAGAATCATTCCTGGAAGTCATCAAAATGTTCAAGAGAACAGAAATGATCAATTAATATATGAAAAATTTGTTTATGTTCCGATTTTAAAAGTGTTATCCAGAATTTTGTCGCACCCAGATTATCCTAAACTTGCAGAACATAATGGCAGTTTGGATTCGTTTAAACATTCCTATCGTGATTGTCCTTTTTCAAAAATCATGAATTGTTTAAAGAAAAGCCAGATGCTCTAGAAATAATTTTGTATTATGATGATGTCAATTTAACTAACACTGCATCCTCACGTCCAGTTAAAATGGCATATTTCTATTTTAGTTTAGGAAACATTTATCCGAAGTACCGTTCTTGTTTGGATTTTATTCATATGGTTTTGGCGGTGGAAGCTGATCTTCTTCATTCAAATCCACTTTATATAGATAAAGTGTTAGAACCATTAATTATGGATTTTAAAAAATTGGAAAATGGAGTGCTAATAAACAGGTCAATTGCTTATGGTTCTGTAGTGGCAATTCTTGGAAATAACTTGGCCCAACATAAAATGGGTGGATTTAAGATGGGATTTACAGCCACTCATTCCTGTCACACTTGTGTGGCAAATTTGTCAGAAATAAGAACAATTACCAGGGAAAATAAAGAATTATTAAGAACTCCAGTTCATTATAAAGAGCAAATAAAACAGCTCTCTGACGCTGAAAATGACAGACGGAAATTCATGAAATTAAGTGAATCATTTGAAATTAATAAAGAATCGATATTTAGCCAACTTAAATTTGTGAATATTATTGATATTCTTAAGCCAGATCTTTTTCACGATCATATTCATCTACAGCTCACAACGCATGTTCGCTTAATTTTACGCCATTTTCTGGTCAGATCTTTTAAAGTGATGTCGTTAACATAATTTAACGAGGCACTAATGGAACACGACTTCGGCAACAACGAAACCAAGCCTTCAAAAATATTGGAACAGCACTTGGGACCAGGTGCAAATCTTCATCAAACTGGTGCTCAGATGTGGAGCATGGCATGGGTTTTACCTTTTATTTTAGGTCCGATAATAGATATTTTTTGTGAACGCTGGATAAATTTTATAAATTTATCAAACATTTCCAGCATTTTAATGGCCCAGGAAATATTAGATGCCTTGATCGATAATTTGACTTTCCTAATTGATCAATATTATTTAGATTTTCTGGAATTGTACGAAGAACATTTAGTTTCACGGCATCATTATTTACTTCATACTCCACAAAAAATGAATGATAATGGTCCTTTATATCAATTCATAACTTTTCGATATGAAGGAAAACACCAGATATTTAAGGATATGATGCGAAAGCTAAAATGTTTTAAAAATCCTGCTCTGACGTCTGCTACTCAACATGAATTAAAGCAAGCACAATTTTTTGACGGAAGTCTTATAAAACCGGTTGAGCATGGTCCAGTGAAAATAAAATCTAAATTGGATTTAAATTATTGTTTTTTAATTCAAGAAGGTGTTAACGTCGTGAACACAGTGCCATGGATTACTATTCATGGCACATACAAATAAAAAAAATGTTACCTACTATTGAATTGTAAGAATGATATTCCTCACTTTGGATTTTTAGAGGAGATTGTTTTTATTGACGAAGATCCTGTATTTATTTGCACGCTGGTTTCGACTTTAAAAAAAGATATCCATCTAAATTCATATAAAATTGAATTAAGCGATAATCTTATAAACCAAAAAATATTTAGGACAATTTGATCTTTTCAATTCGAAAGAATTTCCAAAAAAACAAATTCTTTTACAAACAATATTTTTGCGTTCCAGGTAAAAGAACGAATCAACCAATTAAATAATGAATATTGACATCAAAGGAATCAAGCGAGGAGCTTGTAATGAAAAAGGTTGTGAAGATTGTGATTTATATTATATTTATAATAAACAAGAAAGCAGTCTTTGTGTATACTGCTGATGCCCTCCAACGAAGCATATACGCTTAGATGGTAAGTCTTTTTCTTTTAATAAAAATCAAAAATTGTACTCACTTGTAATATCTTTTTATAAATAAAATAATCTTTAATTTCAGAACCTCGACAGAAAATAGTTGTAGAATATGATGCTGAACAAAGCACAATTGTTTCCAGCTCTCAAGAATTACTTATGGATGACGATGACACAGTTAGTATTTTAATTTTTGAACTTAATTCTAAAATTATTTATTTATTACTTTTATTAAATTTTTAGACAATATATGAAATTCGCGACGGAGAGTTGGTTCCTATTACGTCCAAAGAATCATCGTATGGCACCACGTTTATTGAACAGAATTTTCCTTCAAATTCTGCAAAAGACAATTCAGGGAATACTGCTGAAAGTCTAGGTCCAAATTCGATTTCAGAACAAGTAAATATAAACTAATTATTTTAGTTTACACGAAAGTCCCTCTTCACACTTGTCTACTAAAACCTACTATTTACTACATTTGTACAATTCGCTACAATTTGTAAATACTTTTTTAGATTTGTGACACTAGAAGTTACTTCTTTTTTTAGAACTTCTTGGAAACAATTAAAATTTTTTTAATAAAACCCATAAAAGAATTCAAGTATTTCAAAAACTTGTATCAAACGTTTTAGTATAAATTTTTAGAAGGAATTCAATTACAAAAGATTTTAAAATTGAAATATTAAAAAATTTTAATTATTGTAAAATTCTAATAATATTTAAATATTTAGTTTTAAAAAATATTGTTGAATACTTTTATTGGAACGTTTAAAAAAATTAGTATTTTAAAAGAATTACAATTATGATTTTTAAAAATAGTTAAATTTGAAAAGCTTTTACATTAAATTTCTTATTAAAATTCTTTAAAAGATAAATTCTCTTAAAAATTAATAAAAAGGTTAAATTATTAAAATTTCTAATTGATTGAAATTTTTCTCAAATATTATTAAAATAAATTTTATATTTGAAAGTATTTAATTTTTTTACTATTAAAATAATTCTTTAATTTAATCGTATATATGAAAAATATTTGAAATATAAATCAGCGAAATACAAAATCAAACCTTTGTCATTTTTTTTAATCGATAGAAACAGATTTTTTCAGTTATCACATTTATTTTTTCAATATCTATATACTTTTTTTAATTAATTATTGAGTGCAAACCCTGATAACACTTACATTTATTTATATGACTATTAATTTGTTTATTTTTTATTTTATTTAAATATTAGAATCCATTAATATCGAACATCACTTCTAAAGCCACACAATCACTTCTACATTCGCAAACTTCAAAGTCTCAAACAAACCGATTGGATGAAATCGCTTCACGTTTGTCTCGAGTAAGCTTATTTTATTTCTTTATTAGAATATATATATTATTTAAGTAGTTATAAAAAAATAATAAAAAATAATATTATTAATAAGATAATAATATTAACCCTCCTATGGTTCTATCATTTTTTAATTTTGCAGAAAATAAATTTATAATTTTTTTAACATTAATTTTGAACTTTTATTTTTACTTTAATATTAAAAACAACTATTCAGCTACAAGTTACAGTGGCAATTTTATTTATGTGACTTTCGAATTAAATTTTTTACATAATTAAATTAAAGATAAACCCAGAGTATACTCGGATTAAACACAAAAAAAATTTGGATTGCCAGGACTGCCATGTGGTAGGTTTTCTTCCTTATGGTGTATTTAAAGAGAAAAACATTGTCCAATCTAAAAGTTAGTTCGTGTTCTCTTTTTACAGGCTTGGAGGGGGTGGGTGAATTTTGAGAAACTGATTTTTATGGGAATCTACTTAATTTCTATAAATAAAGATGAATTTTTGCTTCTTTTTAATATTTTTTTGAATTCAGTGACTTTAATATCATAAGAATTAAATATGTAAAAATATTTAAAAAGGCGGATTCAAAATGGCGGATCTGAAATGGTTGATTTAAAAAAAATTGTTTATATTTCCTTGAAACTTTTTACTCAGTTGTTTTTGGGGTTGCTGATTACGAATCTGACATCAGATTTTCAAAATTCAAAATGGAGGATCCAATATGGCGGACAAACTTTTTAAAAAATTCCTCGCATTAACTTGAAACTCATTACTCGGGAGTTTTCGGGGTCGCTAATTACAAAAATGATGTTAGTTTATAAAAATTTAATATCAAAATATATTCAAATGAATGAAATCGATTAAAACTTGCTACTCTGTGGGGATTTTCGAGGTCGCCGAATATGAATCTGATGTTGGATATTAAAAATCCACAATGGTGTATCCAATACGACTTACTATGAAAATATTCTCAGATTTTCTTGATTCTTGGTACTTAGCTCAAACTTTTTGAGATTGTAGTATCACAGAAATGCGATTAAATTTTAGTAAAACATTTACAGTAAACCATTTCAGGATTATGAAAAATTCAGATTTAAAATTAGCGACTAGAGGAAACATCTAAGTACCAAGTATCAAGAAAATCTGAGAACAATTTCATCGTAAGTCGTATTGGATCCGCAATTTTGAATTTTTAATATCCAACATCAGATTTGTATTCGGCGACCTCGAAAATCCCCACGGAGTAGGAAGTTTTAATCTATTTCATTAATTTAAATATATTTTGTCCGCCATATTGAATTTTTATAAACTAACATCATATTCGTAATCAGCGACCCCGAAAACCCCAGAGTAACGAGTTTTAAGTAAATGCGTAATCAGCGACCCCAAAAACCTCTGAGTAAGAAGTTTCAAGGAAATCTGAACAATTTTTATTTAAATACATCATTTTAGAACTTCAACACATAATTTAATATTTTTACATATTAAATTCTTATGTTACTTATTCTTCTTATGTCACTGAATTCAAAACAACATTTGTCAGAAACAAAAATTCAGCTTTATTTATAGAAATTATGTAAATTCCCATAAAAATTAGTTTCTCAAAATTCACCCCCCCCCCATCAAGCTTGTAAAAAAAGCACACGAACTAATTTACTTGTATAAATAGATTATTACGTAAACATACCTAAAATAATAGATAAAAATTAATTTTGAAACTTACCTATGAAATGTCGAAGTCACCATATTTCAATTAAATTATTTTAAGCACTTTATAAATATTGAAAAATGTAATAACTGATTAATAATTAATACATTCAATGTATTTTCACATTATGTACTGATTTTTTCGTTTTATAGTATACAACTTCAGATTTTCAAAAATCTACTGCCACATAGCACAAAAACTTCCAGGAAATTTACAAGTAGTTTCCCGTGGGAACCTTCGGAAGTTACCCTTGGTAACTTCCTGAAAATGTCCAGGAAATATAATAATGTCCGCAGGTTAGAAGCTTCCCATGGTAACTTCCTGGAAGCTTCCCATAGAAACTAGCTCGTTCTCCATCGCCGAAATTTGATACAATGGAAAAGAAGGTCCGACTTAAATATTAAAATCATAATTAGATTTTTTTGTTAAGCGCCACAGTACTTATAAGTGATTGAAATCACGGAAAATTATAAAAGACTTAATATTAACCACTTCAGCGGCATGGCGATTCAATTGGCGTCGCATGAGTAGGTGACAGAAGCGGCAAAAAATGCAAAAATGGCGTTTCTATTTAAACTTGATTCCTAAACTCTGTAAAAAATTAAGTTTACCAAACCAAATGTTATTTATTATTTTAGATTATAAATCTTAAATGGATTTTCAAAAAATCAAATAGTCGGATTCAAAATTGTGAACTATTTTGGGTAAATATTGGAACGCCATTCGTAAAAAGTATTAAAAATTGACTACATTAAAACCTTTATAAAACCATTTAACATCTCTAAAAAATAATTTTCCTTGTCCTATTCATCTTCATTTATCTAAAATAATAAGAATATGTATTTTATTTTGGCAAGTTTAACTTGACTACAGACTTTTGAAATCGAGTTCAAGTAAGAACACCATTTTCGCACTTTTTGCCGCTTCTGCCACTCACTCATGGAACGCCATGCCGCCGAAGTGGTTAAAGGTAAATTTTTTCACATTTCTATACTATAAAATGGAAAAAACAGCACATAATGTGAAAGTACATTGAATGTAATACCCTACTGAAAAAATACACGTATAAATACACGTATAAAAACATGCGTTTTTACATGTATTTATACGTGTATTTATATTTGTTTATAATTTTTGTAATATTTATTTCTACTAAAATATATACTAAATTTTTGCTTATAAATAAATGTGCATGCGTGTTTTTACACGTATTTTGGGTGCATGTACATGTCTTTTTACATGTGCTTTTACACGTGTATTTTTAAACTTATTAAAACTTTTATTATTTTTTATTTCTTTGTTACTTACTACTTATATTTTTCATATATTTTATTATTTTAACAATTTTTCAATTTTTTAAAATAATGATTATTGTATTTACTAACTTTTCACACCGTACTTAAAATATTTTATAATTAACTAAACAGAGTAGTATAATATGAATGATTTTTTAATTATATGAATTTAATTATTGTTTAAGTAAATAATTGTTGTTATTTACAAATTTCTGACACAACATATCTAAAAACATACAATCTATCTTGATTTTCCAATTTTACAAACTGAATATTATTGTAAAAAAGAAATTAAATAAATAATAATTAATTATTTAAACAAATATAAAGTTTTTTTAATATAATAGTAATAAAATAAAAAAATTCAATGTCATTGTGAATAAAATTTTGATTGTATTGGGCCTTTTTTGGGAAATATAATTGAGAAAAACTTCATTTACGTAGGTTAAGGGTATGTCCAAGTTGCAACATGTAAACAAAGTAAAATGTAAACAAACCAAGCACAAAAATCACATTTTTTATACATCTTTTTCTTTCACAAAAATTACTATTAGAAAACTTTTTTTAGGAAAATGATAAAATAGAGTGTCTACGTTTCCAAAAAATCATTTTTGAGTGTGATAAATAAATATCAATTAGTAAAATATGTAATTAATATGACCTGTAAAACAGCATTTTTGACGCGTCGCGAAAAATAAACTGTTTGAGTGTATCAACCGCACTGACGATGAAGAAGTCTCATATCAGCGATTGGACCTTTAACATGTGGAAAGGGAAATTTTTCCCTTTCCTCCATGGAATTACAAGGAGAAAGGGTAAATACTTCTTCATCGTCCGTGCGGTTGATATAGTCAAACTCTTAAACTTTTCGCGACGAGAACTCCGTTGCTCTACGCGCACGCGCAGACCGTGCCAAGGAAGCATTGACAGCACCATGTGGAAGTGCACATTTTGTTTGGAATAAAACTTGGTTGTTTTATAATTTTTTTCAGCTCTCCAAGGCGTAGTAACCAAACTCAATACGTCAGCTCATCATTTTCATAAAGAAAATGTGAATTTAGATTTATGTACGAAAATGAGACGTCGTACAAAAATGCTTAACTTTTCGATATTGTGAATCATTTTTGTACGACATCTCATTTTCGTACATAAATCTAAATTCACATTTTCTTTATGAAAATGGTGAGCTGACGTATTTAGTTTGGTTACTACGCCTTGGAGAGCTGAAAAAAATTATAAAACAACCAAGTTTTATTCCAAACAAAATGTGCACTTCCACATGGTGCTGTCAATGCTTCCTTGGCACGGTCTGCGCGTGCGCGTAGAGCAACGGAGTTCACGTCGCGAAAAGTTTAAGAGTTTGACTATATCAACCGCACGGACGATGAAGAAGTTTTTACCCTTTCTCCTTGTAATTTCATGGAGGAAAGGGAAAAATTTCCCTTTCCACATGTTGAAGGTCTAATCGCTGATATGTGACTTCTTCATCGTCAGTGCTGTTGATATATAAAGTTACTTACAGAACGCCAGGGCTGAGAAACAAATTTTTTTTTGGTTTTGACATTTTACTCTTAAAATATTAAAAATTTTGAAAAATGTTCTACATAAAAGTTGTAGATCTTGTTAAGATACACATTTTATGTTACATGCAATTTTTTCATAAATTGAGTATTTTTCGAGAAAAACACAAAAAACGAAAAATAACCATAGAAACGTTTTAATGCAGTAGGGAGTCAAATTAACTTCCTACATGGTACTAGAAGGTATCCAACTTACAAGTAACATTTCCCAAGTGCCATACGCCGATTTTTCTAAAAATTGGTATACTACGAAAACATCGAAAAATATTTGACACGTATTTTTTTATATTGGCCCGTTTTGAGTTTTAAGGGTAGAAAACACCCTTAATTGAATTTAAGGGAAAAAATTAGTGTCTGTGTTAAAACTTGCCAGAATGTCGCGAAACTTGTTACTCGGGAGGTTCTCGGGGTCGCTGATTACGAATCCGGTATAGTTTTTCAAAATTCAAAATGGCGGATCCAAAATGGCGGACGATAAAATAAAAAATCAATCTTATTTGCTTGAAACTTGTTACTCGGGGGTTTTCGGGGTCGTTGATTACGAATTCAAAATGGTTTTTCAAAATTCAAAATGGTGGATCCTGGTTATTCCTGGATTCGACAAAGCGCGAGAAACTCTGCAACTAAATCCGATTGATTTTTCATTTTATCATCAGCCATTTTGGATACACCATTTTGAATTTTGAAAAACTAACACCGAATTCGTAATCAACGACCCCGAAAACCCCCGAGTAACAAGTTTCAAGCAAATAACATTGATTTTTCATTTTATCGTCCGCCATTTTGGATCCGCCATTTTGAATTTTGAAAAACTAACACCGGATTCGTAATCAGCGACCCCGAGAACCCCCGAGCAACAAGTTTCGCGACATTCTGGCAAGTTTTAACACAGACACTAATTTCTTCCCTTAAATTCAATTAAGGGTGTTTTCTACCCTTAAAACTCAAAACGGGCCAATATAAAAAAAAATACGTGTCAAATATTTTTCGATGTTTTCGTAGTATACCAACTTTCAGAAAAATCGGCGTATGGCACTTGGTAAGTGTTACTTGTTGGACCAGACCCCCCTCCAACATTTAAAAAAGGCGTTTTGAAGGTGCATCCACAACACATTACTCAAAGGCGGGCGAAGCCCGCCGCTCCTGTTTTTCTTTAACGTTTAATGCAGAAGGAAGTCAAATTTAGTTCCTAGTTTGTACTAGAAGGTATCTAACTTAGACCAGAGACCAGAGACAGTATCCTTATTCAGGATACTGAAAAAAAAACCAAAAATAAAATTTTGTTTCCCAGCCCTGGCGTTCTGTAAGTAACTTTTTCATCCTCCCCCACCTAATTTTTCATTTTCTAGCTGAATGAAAGCCTTTCCAAAAAGAATTAATCATTTATCTCTAAAATTCGCAAAAGCCGTGATTCTAAATAATTACCAAAGTTTTCTAATGGTAATTTTTGTGAGAGAAAAAGATGTATAAAAAATGTGATTTTAGTGCTTTGTTTGTTTACATTTTGCTTTGTTGACATTTCACAACTTGGACTTACCCTTAAGTTTCAATCTTCGAAGTTACTTAATAGCTGTGTCAAAATTTGTGAAGTGAGCCATCATTTTTGGATAGGTGAGTATTTTTTATAATTTTAACTTTTTTCTACTCTATACGATGAAACAAAAATACAAGTCGAACAGTTTTGCGAAATTTTAATTTTTACAATAGTTATTGTTAATAAAATTTTTTTGTATTAATTTCGAAATTAATAATTATCTATCGTTCTACAAAAGGAATCAATTTGATTTTTGGAATGGATAATAAGGAATTATACTACTTTTGATTAATATTTGTTATTACATAAAATTTTAAAAATTGTAAAACTTATAAACAATTTATTTAAACAATTAAAAATATTTTTATGTTCTCCCAACATTTTAAAAAATTTTTATTGAATATTACTCCTTTTTTAATCACGAATAATCACAAAAAAAGAAAAGTGAGTATTCTTCATTAGGTAAAATATTATTCAGGTTTTTCTCTGAGCGCGCACAGTGGGGCGAAATAATTTTTTTTGGAAAAGTCAATGTAGAGACCACAATTTTCAATAAAATTTCAAATACTTTTTTTTAAATTAAAGGTGAGTTCATTCCGCATCAAAACAACGAGAGGCATTTCAAAAAAACAATTTATTTTTATTTATTTAACAATAAAAAAATAAAAACCTGAATAATATTTTACCTAATGAAGAATACTCACTTTTCTTTTTTTGTGATTATTCGTGATTAAAAAAGAAGTAATATTCAATAAAAAAGTTTTTTAAAATGTTGGGACAACATAAAAATATTTTTAATTGTTTAAATAAATTGTTTATAATTTTTACAATTTTAAAAATTTTATGTAAAACAAATATTAATCAAAAGTAGTATAATTCCTTATTATCCATTCCAAAAATCAAATTGATTCCTTTTGTAGAACGATAGATAATTATTAATTTCGAAATTAATACAAAAAAATTTTATTAACAATAACTATTGTAAAAATTAAAATTTCGCAAAACTGTTCGACTTGTATTTTTGTTTCATCGTATAGAGTAGAAAAAAGTTAAAATTATAAAAAATACTCACTTATCCAAAAATGATGGCTCACTTCGCAAATTTTGACACAGCTATGTATAGAAAATAATTTATAGCTATATATAGGAATGATTTAACAAAAATTATTTCACATTTAGTGAAATATAATCTGCGAAATTTAAAAAGTTTTCATAAAATATTTCAAGAAAATTATAAATATAAAACAATGTTTTTTAATCATAATTTATTTTTCCATTTTTTATATTATATGTGAAGTTATGAGTTAAAAATGGTTTTAAAACTTCAAATTTTTTAAATTGTTATTAAAAAAAATTCTAATAAATTAATTTAGAGTCAGATGGGGTAAATAGAAACAAGGGGTAAATCTAAAAAGTAGTTATTTTAGTCAAATAACAAATTTTTTAAATAAATACGGCTTTAACCTTAGATCACCCTTAACAGGTTATAAAAATTTTCCGTATGTCAATTAGCATTTGTATATATTATATTTCTGACTAGCATTTGGAAAAAATACATTAAAATCATAGTAAAATTTATAATCATCTCTTATTAATGCTACAAATAAAATCAACTTTGATTTTCTCATTGTGCAAACTTTAATTAAAAATAGGAGACTGTTTCTATTTACCCCTAAAAACTGTAAATTCGGTGTAATTAGAAGCAGCTAAAATTGCAATAATATTTCTTATAATATAAATAAAAAATTTGTTTCTATCAAACTACAACACTATAATAAGAGAGAATAAGAGAGAACGGGAGAAAATAGAAGAGAAAAAACCTTTATTTATGTAACGTGTTTCAACTTTTGGCATGCTTTATTTTTAATTTAAATTTAATTTTTTTTGCATTATTTTTTATTAGTTTGAGTTATTTTCTAACTAACAGAATAGAACTAATAGAAACAGACTTATTTCTTATAATATAGAAGTTTGCAACATAAAAATCATAGTTGATTTTTTTGGAGTATTAATAAGAGATGATTATAAATTTTACTATAATTTTTTACTTAATTTTTTTCCAAATGCGAGTCATTAAAGTGAAAGAGTGTCCTTTTCATTTTCAATCATTTATGCAATAGGAAGTATTTTTATATATACTGCTGTTAATTGACAAACGGAAAATAGGAAAATATTTGAATCTGAATATGTGAAATTTCACTTATTCTATGTTATAAGTCGTTTTCTTGATCAATAAGTGCATGTACACTTATAAATAAGTGAATTTTTCACTTATTTTGAGTGAAATTTCATTTATTACAAGTGTATATGCACTTATTGATCGAGAAGACGACTTATACTTTGAAATAAGTGAAATTTCACATATTCAGATTTAGAGAGTGATTCATTATGGGAAAATAATAATAAAATTTTCTATTAAAAAGAAGTTTTTGATGTTTTCGACTAAAGAAATTCGAAAACAAATATAACAAAACATTTTTTGAATAAAATTTTTTCCTTTCCTTTCTAAAAATATAAACAATTTTATTGTCGTAAATTAAAATTTGCAATTCATAAATAAAATATACAAACATTTTGTCCTTTATTTTGAAAAATTTAATTTTATTAAAGCAATTTTTTGTAATTCTTTTAATTCAAATTTTAAAAAAACTATCTCTTCAATTTGAAAATTATTTTGTAGATATTGTCTATAATGTAAGGGATACATCTTCTAAATTTAATTATGAAACAATAACTTTTGCAAAAGAAATTTAAGGGCCGATTTCACCACCTGTAATTAGTGTAATAATTCGTGATTAAAGTATCTTAACCATCAGAATGCGTTCCACCATAATCGAAATGATGATTAATGGAAAGTAATCACCGATTAACCTAATTATCCAAATTTGACTCGTTTAAGAACTTAAACAGCGATTTAACAGAAAAAATATTATTTTAACGCCATATGTGGTGTTAAAATTACACGCAATATTTTTAACTGACACCTATTGAAAATAAACATGAGTAATTATACATGTAGATTTGGACACATGTAAATACACGAAGAAAAGTTTTTACACGTATAATAATTTTGGCACTTATTAGGACCCTAACCACTATCAAATTATAAAATATAAGTAAAATCAAAATTTTGTCAGTGCACGAGCCATGGAACGCCCCAAAAAGTAAAAGTAGGAGAGAGAGAGAGAAAAAAAATTCAAGAGTGTGTTGAATATCCAATCAGATTTTACAAACTCTGAAAAAGTTATGGTTAAATAATTATGTTTATTTTTTAATCGACAATCAAAATAAAAGTAATTTCCATTCCGTTCCACGAAATTTGATAACAAATTTTTAATCACTGTTTACATAATCCCATGTACTTAATTCTCAAGAACCCATATATTTCTACTGAGACCAATTGTGATTGGCTATTAAAAATATCCATGCTAGAAGAAGTTGTATCATTGGTGAAATCGCGTGGTTTTTGTAAAAATATAAAAATAAAAATCTGTAGGGGCGCTGGATGTGCTCTAGGCTGAAATTCAAAATATTTTTTAAACATAACCTACAAATATATTAAAAAACTCACTGCTAGGACTCGAGAATTATATCGAAGTCAAGAATCGACTACCCCGAGTCTGCGCAATGAGTTCAGTAATGTATTTGGAGGTTATGTTAAAAACTCTATTATTGTAAAAAAGTGGAATTATACAATGCTTCTCATTAATATAATGGTTTCAAAAATTGCTACAAATTTTACAGCCTAACAACAAAATCTACATCGAAAATGATGACAAAATTTAATCGTGAAACTCGGACATTTCTAATGATTACAAACCATTTCGATTTGATGGTTATAATTTCCATGTCAATATCTTTGTATTAATCGCTCATTAACTTATTAAACGGTCAAATTTAGGCAATTAAGTTAAACGGTGATTACTTTCCTTTAATCACCACTAGAATTATGGTGGAACGCATTCTTATAATTTAGATTGTTTAATCAAGAAATATTACATTAATTAAAGGTGGTGGAATAGTAGTAACTGTTAATCGCCGTTTAAAATATAATCCTAATTATTTAATCACAATATTAATTCTCCATGGTGAAATCGGCCCTAAGTGTCCTGCGCATCTTGCCGGGACTTGTGCACGGAAAAAAGTACGTGAATCTTTCCTTAAAAGTGCTTGACCTTTGGAAAGGACAAGAATACAAAACTGTATCATATACTTTTTATTAGAAAATATATAACAAAGTCCTAGAATTATTGTAGTACTAGTATGGGCAATAGTGTTTTTTAAATTTTAACCAAAAGTAATTTGTTCAGTTTTATAAAGTACGTGAAAGATTAGTTGACAAGTTTCGTTCCTAAGCACTCTACAGGTCACAATTTTTTACCTAAACGCCGCGATAAACATTCAATTTTTATGTGGTAAAGTTATTTTCGTCCCATATTTAAATTTACAGGGTGAATTCTTTTTTTTTATAGACAATAACTACAAAAAATGTTTCAAATCGAAATAGTATTTTTTTTTAAATTTGAATTGCAAAAATTTTTCCTTTTTTTTATTAAAGTGCTTTTTATAATGAGTATTTTACAAAAAAAGTATCAAAAAAAAATTATTATATTTATTTAATAATAAACTTATAATAATAAATAAACGTATAATAATAAATATACTTATGGGACATTCCACGTCAACCGGATCAGAAGGATGGCCAAAATTCTATGCAACCAATTTCATAGGTTAAGGTCTTAAAATGATTGTGTGAATGTCCTCTATTGAAAGCAATCTGGTCTTTTGATTGATATAATATGGCGAAATAAATATGGCGCCTAAACTGATTGAAAATAAAATTATTTTTCAAATCTAGTTTGATTTTGAGAGACACAGCACTCGCAAAAAGAAAATAACACTTGCTCTGCATGTTTTCGAGGTCGCTGATTACGAATCTGACGTCAGATTTTTAAAATTCAAAATGGCGGATCCAAAATGGCGGACATAAAAATTAAAAATCGACCAAATCGGCTAAAATTCGCTACTCGGGGGTTTTCAGGGTTGCTGGTTACGAATCTGACGTTAGATTTTCAAAATTCAAAATGGCGGATCCAAAATGGCGGGCAGAATTTTAAAAAATTTATCAAAATGACAGGAATGTTCGGTCGAACATCTGAAATAGTTGATATTGTTTTTTGGTGTCATGATTGATTTGTTAGCCCTGAAAAGGGCTGATTGAAGATGATGTTTTTTGGTGTCATGATTGATTTGTTAGCCCTGAAAAGGGCTGATTGAAGATGATGTTTTTTGGTGGCATGATTGATTTGTTAGCCCTGAAAAGGGCTGATTGAAGATAATTTTACTTGAATGGTTTCCAAAATTCAATATTGAACTATAGAAAGAACATCTACTGCACCAGAATACCATTTTACTACCAACTGATTATTGCTCACATCAGGAATAAATGCATGCCCACTTTGAATTTTAGTGACGCTTGGAGCCTTTGAAAATCTTCTTGCAAGTTTTTTTGTATCTTGCAATGCATTTGTTTGCTGTAATAAAAAATTTTCATATTATGAAATTTTTTTTGTGCCCATTTGTATAAATCTTGTGATGTCAAAATTGCTTCTGATGGTGCAGCTTGTAGGCTAGCTCGCGTGGCTTCTCTTTTCAAAATAGAACCAACACCATCACAAGCACCTTTACCATGGGCAGTTGCATGGAAAAAACATTCTGCTTCAAGGCCAAAGTCTTGTACATGATGCATTAAGTTCATCATTTGAAACTTGTTTTTGTAATGCTGCTTAGCACCATCAGTAGGTCAGTAGGTCCAGAAATTCTTCTTTCTTTCTGTAGAATAAAAGAAACTTTATTCCGTATTTCTTATAGGTTTTTGGGAATCCATTCCTTTCTGTAGATTCAAAAGACCTCTATTGAGGTTTAATTTTTTTTTAGATTTAAGAGGATAATTTTATTAAATATTGGTTTTCTGTATGTTTCATTATGTCAGATTGTAAAGTAGGAAGCGACTGTAAAAAAGATAAAGTTTATACCGATAGATGTGTGAATCCATTACATGTTGATGGTCAGGTTGGTAAATTTTTAAGGAAAATTTCCAAACTGTCAGAAAATTTTCCTGATTTACCAACTAATGCAAAAATATGCAAAACTTGTAGAAATTTGTGCGTTGAGAAAATTAACTCAAGTAACAAATGCGTAACTTTGGCTGGAAATTCGAATGATTCAGACACAGAGCAAGAAGCCAGCCCGCCCAAGAAAAAGTGTTTGTCCAGAGAGGATGAGTTAGAAGAACTCTTGGCAGGACTTAAAAATAAATTTTCTAGTTTACCTGAAAATGACCCTTTACGAATATCTATTCTCACAGTTGCTCCTGATTGTTGGCCAATACGAAAGATTGAAGAAGAGTTCAATACTTCTTTCAGAATGGCGCAACAATCGAAGCAACTAAAAAAGATGGCAGGAGTTTTAGGTACACCACCTCCAAGAAAGGGAAAAAGTTTACCTGAAAGTACTGTTGTAGCAGTGAGAAACTTCTATGAGAGTGACATAAATAGTAGGATTATGGCAAATAAGAAAGATGTTGTAAGTGTAAGAATTGACGGTCAAAAACAAAGTGTACAGAAGCGATTGTTACTTTGTGATGTAAGAGTACTCCATGAGCAATTCACAGAACAGAATCCTGAGATCCATATTGGGCTAAGTAAATTTGCAGATTTACGACCAAAATGGTGTATACTTGCTGGTGCAAGTGGAACACATAGTGTATGTGTATGCGTACTTCATGAAAATTTTAAATTAATGCTTGACGCTATTGATCTCAGAAGTTTGACAAATCATTTAGAGAGTCCACTACTAAGTTATACTGATTGCTTGAATTTTATTACATGTAAAGACGCGTCACCGCTTTGCTACTTAAATGAATGCGAGAACTATCCAAAAATTGAAATTTTTTCTGATTTTATAATGAATGTTCTAAGAGAAAACAAAATACCTGAAGTTATTTATAGCAAGTGGCAGTCTACTGATAGGTGTACGCTTATTAAAGAATGCCTTTCTGCTGAAAATTTTGTTGACGAGGTATCTGATCAGTTGCAAAAATTATTGACTCATCATTTTATTGCTAAGAACCAATCAGAATTTTTATTCCAGCGAAAGAACAATCTAAGTGAAGATGAAGTTTTAGTGCAATGTGATTTTTCTGAAAATTACGCATATGTTGTACAAAATGCTGCTCAAGCGTTCCATTATAATAATGACCAATGCACGGTACATCCTGTTGTAGTTTACTACAGAGTTGATAATGAAATTAAACACTCTAGTTTTGTATTGTTATCCGACTCTACAACCCATGATACAAGTGCTGTGTACATTATGCAAGAAATGGTTGTGCCTGAGATAAAGAAATTGTGCCCAAAAGCAAAAAAAAATCATTTATGCTACTGATGGTGCTAAGCAGCATTACAAAAACAAGTTTCAAATGATGAACTTAATGCATCATGTACAAGACTTTGGCCTTGAAGCAGAATGGTTTTTCCATGCAACTGCCCATGGTAAAGGTGCTTGTGATAGTGTTGGTTCTATTTTGAAAAGAGAAGCCACGCGAGCTAGCCTACAAGCTGCACTATCAGAAGCAATTTTGACATCATAAGATTTATACAAATGGGCACAAAAAAAATTTCATAATATGAAAATTTTTTATTACAGCAAACAAATGCATTGCAAGATACAAAAAAACTTGCAAGAAGATTTTCAAAGGCTCCAAGCGTCACTAAAATTCAAAGTGGGCATGCATTTATTCCTGATGTGAGCAATAATCAGTTGGTAGTAAAACGGTATTCTGGTGCAGTAGATGTTCTTTCTATAGTTCAATATTGAATTTTGGAAACCATTTAAGTAAAATTATCTTCAATCAGCCCTTTTCAGGGCTAACAAATCAATCATGCCACCAAAAAACATAATCTTCAATCAGCCCTTTTCAGGGCTAACAAATCAATCATGACACCAAAAAACATCATCTTCAATCAGCCCTTTTCAGGGCTAACAAATCAATCATGACACCAAAAAACAATATCAACTATTTCAGATGTTTGACCGAACATTCCTGTCATTTTGATAAATTTTTTAAAATTCTGCCCGCCATTTTGGATCCGCCATTTTGAATTTTGAAAATCTAACGTCAGATTCGTAATCAGCAACCCTGAAAACCCCCGAGTAGCAAATTTTAGCCGATTTGGTCGATTTTTAATTTTTATGTCCGCCATTTTGGATCCGCCATTTTGAATTTTTTAGGCGCCATATTTATTCCGCCATATTATATCAATCAAAAGATCAGATTGCTTTCAATAGAGGACATTCACACGATCATTTTAAGACCTTAACCTTTGAAATTGGTTGGATAGAATTTTGGCCATCCTTCTGATCCGGTTGACGTGGAATGTCCCTTATATAATAAATTTATTTATTATTTATTTATTGCTTCCTCATAAGGAAGCTTTGCATTCGTGACGATTTTCAATTTTTCAAAACATGGTTATATGGACTCATTTTCATCTAGGATATAATTATGTATATTAAATTCTGAGCAAATGTCCAGATGTATGTGTGTGTGTATGTGTGTGTGTGTATTGCACAAAAAATTGTGTACAAATTATCTCTAACAAATTTTAATGGATTGCCCTGAAATTTTGCAGGTTTATTGCAGTCATTAATACCTTAAATCTGACACAAGGATTTTCAAATTTATCCACAAAATTTTTTTTTATACAATTTTTTTCAAAATTAAAAAAAATTTTTTTTGTATTTTATTAAATAACTTTTTTATTTCTTAATATTTTTATAAATTATTCTCAAAATTACATTGCTTACAAGAAAACGAATCGATTGATATATACAAAGTGCACATTTCATCAAAATTTATAAAATTAATCAATATTTTTCTTTTTCACAAAAAATTCAAATTTTGCGTTTTTTGAAATATTATCTTAACATATTAAAATTAAATTAAGCAATTGGTTTATGATCTTTTGAGGAAGCGAAATGGTCATAAAATGAACAACTAGTTTTCTTATTTATTTATTTTTTGTTGTAAATTTAAAAAAGTATTTATTTAATGGGTGAACAAGAAATTTTTTTTTTTGAAAAATCTACCAAAATTTGGAGTCTGTAGTAATTTAAACATTTTGAAAAAACTTTTATACATTTTTATTTCATGTATGTGAAGAAACAAATTCAGAAAGTATTAATAATTTTGCTAGAATTTCAACCTTATGAAAATTGAAAATTTTTCAATGAAAATATTAGTAAAGAGGAATATGTAATTTTTTCCCCAAAAGAAAAGAATGAATTTGTGAACAATATTGCTGTTAAATAATAAAAATTAAGCTTAATATAGATAAATTTCTTATTTCATAATCATAATTTTTAACAATTAACAATTTTCTAATAATTTCTAATAAATAAAGAAGCAACAAATATGCATAATTTAGATCAGTCAAACGAAATTTGTTATAAAAATTTTATTGAAAGTCAAGAAAAATATCTGCACATTTTCGATTTTTCAGACAATAGTTTCTAAAGAAAGGAAGAACAAAAAAAATACACGCATAAAATAACTTCAAAGTATGGATAGATATTCTCGTCAAAATTTCAAATATATTTAAACATAAATAATAAAATTCTCAAATATTCAATTATTATTGAAAATTGTAATACAGTTGTTGACAAAATTTTAATTAGTTTCCAAAATTTTCCATAATTCAATATTTTTTAATATCAACTATTTTAACATTTAGACCTTCGGAAAGCGTATAGTATGTGTAAATTTAATTGCAATATACTATTAGAATCATTATATTATTTTCATGTAAATAATATATTACTAAAAATAAATGTCATGAGAAAAGATACAATATTCAGTTTCTTTATTATCGTGTGCACTAAACAATATTAAATAAAATATTTATAAATTATGTAATATTAAAATATTTTTTATGATGATTTTTCAAGTTAAATTATATATAATTTTTTCTTGCACAGTGTCAAATTATTTTTTTTAAAGTTCAAGAATTTTGTTTATCTGAGAAATTTTCAATGATCAAAAACTTATAGTGTAAAAATTGTTTATTAGGGTGTAATAAATATTTATGCTAAGTAGTTTTACACTAGGATTAACTATTTAGTAAATGTTATCAAAATACCATTTTTTTTACAAACGTATGCGATCTTGTGACTTAGCATTGCCAACTCAAGAGTTTAACGTATGTGTTGAGTTGGAAATACTTAGTCGTAAGGTCGCACACGTTCGACAAAAAATAGTTTTATTGATAATATTTGCTAAACGGTTAATCCTAGTGTAAAACTTATTAGCATAAATATTTGTTACACCCTAATGAACTACAATTTATATTCTCATTCATTTGTATTATTAAATTTTTAAAAATTAGTTAATTATACCTAAACAAGACAGTTAATTAAATCCATACAATTTTTATTTATATTTATTTGCAGTATTAAATTTAAAAAAGAAATTACAAAAAAATAGTTAATTGAGCCAAAACATTTATTATCATCTATCTCTAAAAAAATCAAAATTTTGTTAAAGATTATGTTTATAAAATTAAGAAATTATTCCAGTTTTTCAATCTTTTTTTAATAACATTTAACATTTTGTTAAATAATTTTCAAATTTTGTTAGAAATAAATAAAAGAAACTATAGAAATTCAATTTGTCGGACAAAATGTTTTTGACAACACTTATTTTTAATAGAAAAGAATGAAAGGAATTTTCATGATTTTTATTTGTTACCAGCACCTGCTTAACTTTAGAAATAAAATTTAAGAGTTAAATATTTTTTGTTTTAAATCCAATATCGAATTTTAAAAAATTAAGTAGGACTGGTAACTGAATGCAAGTTTCAGCTTTATCAAAATACTTAACTTTTAAAATTAAATTTCTAAAATTAATTGGGTGCTGATAACTGGGTTTTATCCTGGATAAATGCCAGCTTTATCCTTATCAATTTTGTAAATGTTTATAATTTGGACCTTATTTCAAAACTTGGTACAGCAAAGCAAGAAAGTAAATTAAATCAATAGATATTTAATTTAATAGGGGAGAGTGGGGCAAAATGGGGTAGGCGGGTCAAATGGGGTACCTTTGTTTCTCTATCATGGGAACATTAAATTTTTTTATCCTCGATATATATCATTCATTTTGATAAGAAAATGTTATTAATTATGAGGGCAATATGAAATTTTTTTTTTTTTTGAAAGTTATACAACTTTAAAGTCTTGAGCGAAAAAAATATCGATTTTTTTCGAAATTAAAGTGCTTATAAAACTTTTTGGAATAATTTATTACATTCGGCAAGTGTGGAATCGTTTTCAGCACTTATTCTAGAGTAATTTCCAATAGGATATATTGTTAAATTGTTTACAACAATTTGTAAACATTACATTTTGTTGTACTATGCGCAGTGCGGAGCAAAATGGGGTACCTATGTGTTGGGCCATGCCGGGTGGTATTTAATATTCATTGAACTACTTAAAAACGTTATATCATGCATATTTGTAAACATTTTGTATGTATGTGTTATTCATTTCATTATCACGAAGGCCAATCGGTCCTATCTGACCATGAGTCAGTCTACGGCGAACCTCTGTAAGAAACAGTCCTTCTGAATAAAGATATTGTAATCTAATAGAATTATTCTGGTTTGATTATTATTTTACAATATCAGAAGTGGGATTATATCTAAAAAAAAAACGCCTGCTAATATTAGAGGAAAATCTCTCGGAAATTAAAAAAAAAACTTTAGTTTCATTCGCCGTAGAAACTCAATTCTGTTTAGGGGACGCGCATTTTCCGATTCAGTATTTAGTGAATTTCGCGTCTATGAATTGTTAAGCAGGTTCGCAGTTTATAGTTTTGTTTCGTTTCAATCAAGAGGACTAGTGTAATATGTGATTTGCGTGTTTAAAAGCCGCAAATGTAACGGAGTAAAAGTGACGCCACGTGGGTCTAGCACCTCAAATGAATCTTCACGATAAGTGTGAATAAGTGTATGAAATTAGTAAAATCTTCTGGATAATTATAAAGAAAAAAAACGCTTCGAGTGGTGTGTAGACAAGTGACGGGCAAACTTCAGGATTCTGAAAAACAGTGAATTTTGGTTTTTGTGAAATATCTCAAAAATGGCGATTTATAGGCCCTTTTATTAGTTCTCGAAAAAGAACGTTCGTGGCATCATAATCGCGCTGATCGTGCAGTGTCGGTCTGTGTTGCGTCATTCAAGTGTTCGGATCTTTTCGTAGATTGGAAGTGGGGAAGTGTTTCGTACCCATTCGTCACATGGATCCCACCACATTCACAGTGGCAACCCTCAGGATTGTGGCCAGATCTAATGGATTGTCCATTGCTGGAAATAAGGCGGAACTAATAAGACGCTTACAAGAATTTGATCCTGCGGATGAATGGATGCAGCAGGCGGAGCTAGAGCAGCGCGGTGATGGAGCCTCCAATGGTCGAGGTGATGATCATGGTAGCGTCATTGACACGAATGAACGAGATAAGGAAATGGACTTGATGAGACGAGAATATGAATTAATTAATTAATTAATCACAAGACGTGAGTTGGAGCTAATGCGCAACTCTACAGCTTCCCCTAGCATTCAGCAGCCTCAATCTCAGCCTCATATAAATATTAATTCACTCAAGGATCTTCTCAGCGAGTTCCACGGTGATGGTTCCGAATTCAGAAGATGGAGAGATCAATTTAATTTAGTAAAGGCGACCTATAAATTGGATGATGATCTTGGAAGATTACTTCTCGGATCCAAGCTGAAGGGGAAAGCACTGCGGTGGTTCCACTCAAAATCAGAGTTCGTTGGAATGACGGTGGATAATCTGATGATTGAATTGACATCCATGTTTGATCATCGTCAAGATAGGATGACGTCACGGAGAAAATTCGAGCAGCGTACCTGGATGAATTCTGAATCATTTAGCGACTACTTCCATGACAAATTGATCCTAGCTAATACAATTCCAGTGGTTGAAGAAGAGCTTTTGGACTATCTCGTGGACGGCATTCCGGACTTATCGTTGCGTAACCAAGCGAGGATTCAAAAATTCAAGGATAAATCGGACCTTCTGACTGCATTTGATAAAGTATCTCTAAAGGATGAAAGTCGATTAGTTAATGAAGTCAAAAATGATTTAAGCAAGGATATCACCAGTCAAGCAGCAGCTAAAGAGAAAATTCCATCAAGATCAGCAACATCCCCTCCACGATGTTTTAATTGCAGTAAAATAGGACACATGGCGGTCAATTGTCGCCTGCCGAAGAGACCTCTAGGCGCTTGTTTCAAGTGTTTTGAGCTTGGACATCAGTCGAAGGACTGTACCAATAAAAGAATGCAATTGAACAAAAATCAGGTTTCCAATGTGATGATTGAACACTCAACAAGAGACGTGCGAGTACATTCGAATACGTGCTCAGATCAGACCTTGGTACTTGATGACAACGATAAGGACAACACGCTGGATAAACAGTGCTTCAGGATTATTTCGTACAAGTTCGACAATGGAGGAGAGGGGAGTCGTGTTGTATCTCTGGCGACACTTCTCGACACAGGAAGTCCAATAAGTTTCATCAGAATAAGTCAACTTCCATCGGAGAACATTCAACCGTGTACTGCAGGCTCACTTCCGGATTATAGTGGTATTAATAACAGCATACTAAAAATATTAGGAATTACTTCGACTAAGGTAAGATTCAATAATATCGAACATAAAATTGAAATTTTTGTAGTACCTGACGAAACGATGCAAGCGTCCGTCATTCTGGGGCGTGACGTATTGAGCAAATTTAATTTAGGATTGATGGCTCTTCCCTATGAGGAGGCCGAGGCCGTGAGAGAGATTTTTGCGATTGACCACGGGAAAAATAATTTAGTTGACTCAATGCAAATAAATCCTGCAGTTGATTTTAAAGTTAAATTAGAGTTAAAAAAAATTTTCACTACCGAATATTTAAATAAAAAAAGACCGGAATTTCCAAAAATAAAAATGGAATTGTCGATAAAATTAACTAGCGAAAAATCAATAATGTTTGGTCCAAGAAGACTTTCTTTTGAAGAAAAGGTCAAATTGCAAATTCTTCTCGACGACCTCATCGCTCGAAAAATTATTCGCGAAAGCGACGCTAAGTATGCATCACCAATTGTGTTAACAAGGAAAAAGAATGGCGATATTCGGTTGTGTATCGATTATAGATTTTTGAATAAAATAACAGAGTGTCTGAATTACCCTTTCCCCTTGATTGAAGATTTAGTCGATAGCTTACGCGATAAATATCATTTTACGTTGTTTGATCTGAAGGACGGTTTTCATCATGTGGATGTGGCCGAAGAATCAATAAAGTATACGGCCTTTATTACACCCCTTGGCCACTTTGAATTTTTAAAAATGCCTTTCGGCCTAAAAACAGCTCCGGCGACATTCCAAAAATTTATTAATAAAATATTTTCCGACTTAATCAGATCGGGTGATCTCGAGTTACGTATGGATAAGTGTCGGTTTTTGCAATCTGAAATAGAGTATTTGGGCTATAAGGTCTCTGCTGGGGGTATAAGTCCTAATGAGCGCGGTGTTGATGCTATAAAAAATTTTCCGGTACCGAGTAACATTCGAGAAGTCCAATCATTCTTGGGAATGTGTGCATATTTCCGTAAGTTCGTTCTGGGGTTTTCCATGATAGCTAAACCTTTATATGACCTCTTAAAAAAGAATGTCGAATTTGTTTTTGGCGAGAGTCAGTTTCAGGCTTTTGAGAATTTAAAATAAAAATTGACGGAGTCTCCAGTTCTAGCAATTTACGATCCAAACGCAGAGTCAGAGCTTCACTGTGACGCGAGTAAATTAGGTTTTGGCGCTGTTCTATTGCAACGAAAGAGGGATAATCAGTTTCACCCAATTGCTTATTTTTCTAAGCGCACGTCAGACGTTGAATCGAGATATCACAGTTTTGAGCTCGAGACTCTTGAAGCGGAGAAAAGATGCGTCACGTGGATGCTCTCAGTCGATCGATCGGTGTTATGGTGGTGGAAGATAATTCCTTTGAATCAAACTTGATAGCCAGTCAAAACATAGATAAAAACATTGTAGAGTTACGAGAAAAATTGCAAGAAACCGAGGATAAATTATATGAGATGAGAAACGGTATAATCTATAGAAAGCGAAATGACTCGATATTATTTTACGTTCCATCGAATATGGAAAATAATATCATCCGGAAGTATCATGACGAATTGGGCCATTTTTGTGCTGAGAAAACATCTGAGGCTATACTTCGAAACTATTGGTTTCCTCAGTTGAAGGACAAAGTTAAAACATATATAACTAACTGCTTAAAATGTATCGCGTTCTCACCCATTACAGGAAAAAAAGAGGGTTACTTAAATTCAATTCCTAAGGGAGATATCCCCTTCTTGACTTGTCACATAGACCATTTTGGTCCTATTGACAAAAATATCTCTTCGAAAAAATATATATTATTAGTCATCGATGGTTTCACTAAATTTACGAAATTGTACGCCGTTAAAACCACTAACTCGAAAGAAACCATTGATTGTTTATTTCAATATTTTAGGAATTATAGTCGTCCAAAGACAATTGTGTCAGATCGTGGCACGAGCTTTACCTCAGACGAGTTTAAGTCATTTATGGAAGAAAATAACGTTAAACACGTGCTAGTCGCGACCGCGTCCCCTAAAGCGAACGGGCAGGTGGAACGCGTAAATAGGGCATTGGGACCTGCATTGGCGAAACTTTCAGACCCTACCAATGGGAAAATTTGGTTTAAGATGCTGTCAGACGTTGAGTTCTCCTTGAATAATGTAGTCCACAGCGTAACCGGCATTACGCCAAGCAAATTACTGTTTGGCGTGAATCAAAGGGGAAAAACTGTTGACTACATTGCAGAACAATTAGAAGAAAATACTCATGATGAGGACAGAAACATGGAAAGAATTAGAACTGAAGCGAGCGAGAAAATTTCTAAAGCCCAAGAATATAACAAAAAATATTTTGACGGGAAAAGAAAAAAACCTTATCAATACGAAGTAGACGACCTTGTGGTTATTAGAAATTTTGACAGTACGGTGGGCTCGGCGCGAAAACTTATCCCGCAGTATAAGGGACCTTATAGAGTCATAAAAAAACTAAGAAACGACAGGTATGTCTTGTCAGACTTGGAAAATTTCCAAGTGACGCAAAAACCTTACGTAGGTACCTGGGAGGTTTCGAACATGAAACCTTGGCACTCGGATTTCGTCGCCTTACTATGCGAATGTTACGCTGAGCATTTTCCAACAACGGCTCAATTCGGGGCGAATTAATAGTCAGGATAACCGAGTGATAGGCTTTGTAAACTCGGATCATAGGACTAAAACCTTATGTATCTCGAAATATGTGAAATTATGTTTCAATCTTTTACATCTTCAATCAAGGTTAATCCCCACTTGTATTGGAGTATGGCAGGAGAGTTGAATGAGAGTTATTTCACGAAAATGTACCTCCTAGGGAAAATGTAATGATTGTATTTATGACTCATATCTGTGATTATGTGTGCGTATGTGTAAATATTTAATTTTTATAAAAAAGAAATCGCTAGGTGTTTTAATAATGTAATGATTGTATTTATGACTCATATCTGTGATTATGTGTGCGTATGTGTAAATATTAAATTTTTATAAAAAAGAAATCGCTAGGTGTTTTAATAATGTAATGATTGTAATTATGACTCATATCTGTGATTATGTGTGCGTATGTGTAAATATTAAATTTTATAAAAAGAAGTTGCTAGGTGTTTTAATAATATTATTTATATTTTTGTGACTCGATAATGCTAAATAATTGATTTTTGTGTAATTTTGTAACATAATTGTTGCAAATGAAAATGCTGATCATCTTACAGAGATTTTAATTGCAAATTTGTTGCCATTAACGACGATAGCCTATATTTCGAGACGAAATAACGTCAGGACGGCCGAACTGTAAACATTTTGTATGTATGTGTTATTCATTTCATTATCACGAAGGCCAATCGGTCCTATCTGACCATGAGTCAGTCTACGGCGAACCTCTGTAAGAAACAGTCCTTCTGAATAAAGATATTGTAATCTAATAGAATTATTATGGTTTGATTATTATTTTACATATTTAACAACTTTCCGCAGAAAAGTCAATATTTTTGTTTCGGGGTATTATGCTATCGATGTTTCACTATCGATATATCGATATTTTTCATTATCGATGTTTTTCTGTTATTTTCCAAGTAAATATTGCTTGTTTTTTTCATAATAATAAAGAATCTTACTTTTTGTTTGTATTTATAATCTCTTACAACAAGAATTTAACAAATTTTGAAAAAATATTCCATATTTTGTATGGTAATTTGATACCACCCCATTTTGCCCCACCCATGGGGCAAAATGGGGTTTTTGCACCTTCTCAGAAAATGGGATATAAGTTCTTTCAAAAATTTTTTTCTCCGCTATTATCATAATTTCCTCAAACCTAAGAGTACAAAGAAGAATTCTCATGATTAGTGGAATCGATTTATTCGTTTGGTTCTCTGTAAACAGCCAATTACAAAAAGGTACCCCATTTTGCCCCACTCTCCCCTAATTATTTTTTAGAATTAATAAAAGATAAATAAGAATTTAATTCAATTATTATTATCGAATTCAATTCAGATTATTAAAAAAATACTAAATAATTAATTCTTATTAGGGGTGAGTGGGTCAAACCGGACCCCTCTCAATATTTCCGAAATAGAGAAATTGGAAAAAGTGTTGTTTACAAATTTAAAACCACCATGTTTAGTATACCTTATTTTTTCAATCTGACAGTGTTAGCTTGCGTTTGTGCGACGAAGGGAGCAAAAGTTTTTGTTTTAGTTTTTTTTACACTTTTACGAATTGTTTCTTAAGGAAATTCTGAGAAAATCGTATAATGTTTCCAAACATTAGGTCTTAGGTTTTAAAAGTACACACCTCAGGAATATTTACCACCAAAAACTTTGATGAATTTGCAAAGCGTTTTTTTTTGACAAACATTTATTCTCAAAATGGGCCTGTGGGGCACACCGGACCGTTTTCGGTGGCGCAAACCGGCCATAGGATATTTCCGTTGAATTAAAGTTTCATAAAAATTATTTTTAAATAAAATGTTTCTTTCATTAAAATATTTACTTACAATGAAAAATAATTGTCTTCCGATAAAAATTGGACCCTTTATTATTGTTTCTCGGATATCGACAAACATTTTCTTTTTTTTTATTTAAAAAAAATATTTATTTTACTAAAATTCAATCCCGAATTATTATTTCCATTACTACAACCATTGTTTACATG
The DNA here is from genome assembly GCA_032872475.1 of Leptopilina myrica (nomen nudum). Lineage (NCBI taxonomy): Eukaryota > Metazoa > Arthropoda > Insecta > Hymenoptera > Figitidae > Leptopilina > Leptopilina myrica (nomen nudum). Next base: position 31,247,325 of record CM065464.1, read on the forward strand.
ATTCTTTATGTTTTTTATTATTGTAGATTATGTTAATGCAAAATTATAAATAAAAAACTAAACGGTCCAGTTAGCCCCATGGGGGGTCCGGTTTACCCCAGGGGATGGGGCAAACCGGACCGTTTGCAAATTTTTTTAAAGTTAACACAGCAACTAAACAATAAAAGATGAAGTGTAGGTGAGCCTTATTGGAAGACAAATGTGCTATCACTTTGAATAGCGACTAATTAATCTGACCACACCTGCTAATGCTTTAGTTTTTAAGGACTGTGAACTCGTCCCAACTCTTTACAATACACACTCATACTTCATACTGTCGACAGGTGTGATGATTAAAGTCTCATCTTTAATTTAAGACCAAAAAAGTTTTAAAATCTTAAACGGTTAGCGAGATAGTGTTATAAACTGCCGAGCATTTTCAGCCAGAAACCGTCCAAATTTAACTAATTCAATGCATTTATAAAAAAAATGCTCGGACGTTTATAATGATATCTCACGAACCAAACAAAATTTTTAACCTCTTTTGGTCTTAAATTAAAGATGAGACTTTAACAATCACAAATATATAAGTTTCAATTTTTTCTGCAACTTTTAAAAAATGTGTAGAGGTTGAAAAAATTTCAAAAAAAAATTTTATTTTTTAAATTTTTTGGTCAAATTTGTCGATTGCTGTAATCTTTGTATAAATTACTAAAATTTTTAGTTATATGGGTGATTGTCAAATAACTGTGATTTTTTGAATAAGACATTTTTCCGCTAAAATAGTTAACCAAATTTGACATTCATTACATATTTCAGTACATTTTTATTATTGAAGTATATGTTCAAAAGGAAACTACAAGATTTTGAATATTTCTAAAGTTGCGATGGAAAACGGAAATAAAATGCAAAAGTTACATGCCACGGACCTGACATTTTACCACGATCCTGACATGTGTGTTACAGTTAAAAAAAGTAAAGAAATAAAAGATCGAATAAATATTTTCTTTTCAATGTTCGCACTTCAAAATAATACAAGTAGAAGTCAATTAAAAATAAAATTGAGTAATAAAATCACGATGTAGTTGACATGTGTCGGTAGAAAGTAATTAACAATTTAACGCATAAAAAAAGTGCTTATGTACGTAGAATATCATTATAATAAAAATATTTTTGTATGTAAAACATCTGGTTAGATTTGACCTACAAAGTACACTAAAGCTTCACTTATTTTCAGTCTCACTTATTTGTTGTCGCACTTATTTTTGCTATTTCCAATCTCACTTATTTTCACTTGAAAGGTTCTCCGCGCATTCCCATTGGTTGATGTTCAAGAATCCACCAATCAAATCAACTCGAATGCTAAGTTTCAGGGTGAAAATAAGTGCGACTTTGCCTTTTAATTTGTGTTGACTTGGTCTTAAGTTGACTTGCACTTAAGTAAAGCTCCAGTGCACTTAAAAGATAGTTTCAATATTTGCTCACGTGAAAATTTCAGAACAAAATTTAAAAAAACGTATGCCACGGACCTGACAATTTAACCCTATTTTCTTAATTTTAACAATGATAATGTTAATGTTAATAAACTGAATATTAAGTATTTTTAAGAAGAGACTTCTATTAAGTGATTTGTGAAGTGAGTGTCAAAAAAAATAATTTTATTAGTCATTTTTCTATGGGGACATGCAAATATGACAGTTATTTGAAAATCACCCATATATCATTAATCGTAGAATTTAATAATCTTTCGAATGGTAGGGGAGACCGGGGCTAAACCGGACGGATTTGGTCTTTGACCAGAAAACTCATACAAAAACATACTTTTTGCTAAAGTGTAATATACCGTTTTGAAGCTTGTACTTTCACCTACAAATCGCACTTGTTCGATTTAAAAAAAGTACAATAACTTTAGAGATATATTACTTCGAAGGTGACTACCTTAAAAACGAAAATCCGAAAATTGGTGGGGCTAAACCAGACACCCTATGGGGCTAAATCGGACACAGCCAATTAATTAAAGAATGAGATACAAATTTTCTTTTTTTGGTAAAAAAGTCAAATCAATTCTTTTTTTATTTATTTGTAGATAGTTCTATACAAAGAATATAATATAATATGTAAAATCGGTAATAGTTATAATATAAAATGAATTACAGTTTTCAGGCTTGTCTGTTTGTAGCAACTCGCTTGCGAATTCGAGTTTTAAAATAAATTCTTTATTTATTTTTTTATAAAGTGGTTCCAAGCAAAGAATATATAATATAAAATAGTTAATTAATATAAAAACGTAAAACAACTATTGTTGTTTTATTTTTATTCCTGACTCGGAATTGATCGTTGAATTCAATGTTTAATATATAATATAAAATAAATTAAAGAATTCAAAGATTTGGTTGTTTTTAATCACGATGTCCGATTCAGCCCCACACCGTCATCTAATAATTAACCTGCAATATATTTTTTCTTCTTAATGTTTTCCATTAAACTTTTTTTCTACTAAACTCAGTACACCTTGAGCTAAAAGAAAAATGGCCGTATGATATTTGCACTTTAATTTTAACGATAAAAACCCAAAAAAATAAAGAAAAAATTTTTTTACTTTTACCTGAAGAAATGACATTTTTACATATTAACAGCAACTATTATTACAAGAAAAATGACACGTCCCTAAAACCTCATGCAGCATATGCATCACGAAATTGCGCGTTCATAGGTTATTTACACGATTTGAAATTCTTCACGGTTTCGGAAATATTTGACTTGTCCGGTTTAGCCCCGTGTCCGGGGCTAATTTGTATTGATTTATAACAGAAAATACAATTATATTTCGATTTGGGAATACTTTGGGAAATCTCAGTTGGGGCCATGTTGGGTTGACCCAAAATTTGTCCAAGTTCACAAAAGAAAAAAAAATTTTGAAGCTTTTTGCAGTTACTTATTTTTTAACCTTTTAAAGACGAGATGTGCTGCTTTTTAACATGAATTTCAAATGCCTACAATTAGTAGAAAGAAGCCATAAAATTTTTCAAAAGTCCATATCCTACTATTTTTGGGGTCGCTCTTTCGAATGGCGTGGTCAAAATTTTCAAAAAATGATATTAAACTCTTCTTTTTTTCAAAAATACTTAAAAATGTAAAGTTTTTTGAATGCAATTTTTTTTAAAAGAGTTTTTTTCTCCGCCATAACATTTTTTAAATAGAACAAGAAGTATCAGAAACGTGTTCCCGATAGTTGTACTTGAAAAATATTCATTTCAAATTTTTATTTTTTTCGATTTTGAATTTAAAATGGAGCTTGAAGGACAAAAAAATTTCCTTATTTTACGTAAGATTACAAACTTTTTTAAAATTGCTCAAATCTAATTGAAATTTGTTACTCGGGGGTTTTGGTGGTCGCTGATTACGAATCTAAAGTCAGATTCAAAAAATTCAAAATGGCGGATCCAATATGGCGGTCGAATTTTGTGAATCTTATTGAATTCAGTTGAAACTCGTTACTAGGAGGTTTTTGGGGTCGCTGATCACGAATCTGAAGTCAGATTCAAAAAATTCAAAATGGCGGATGTAAATTGGCGACTTAATTGTTCAAATTATTCAGATTTGCTTGAAATTTGTTACTGGGGGTTTTTTTAGGTCGCTGATTACAAATATGGAGTTAGATTAAAAAAATTCAAAATGGCAGATACAAAATAGCAGCTTAATTTTCCAAAATTACTGAGAATTGCATGAAATTTGTTACTCTGGGGTTTTTGGGGTCGCTGATTTTGAATCCTTTAAATAATTAAAGTTGCCCGATTCTCACCACGAGGAGGTAGGCGATATAGAGAATTTTTTTTTACATTTTCAGTAATTTTTTTTGTTTAAAAATTTTTTTTTTGTTTTTCAATTTTATAATTTACTTCTTCCAACTTTTTATTAAAAACTATTAATTTGTATTATGCGCTTTTGGGAAGCAATTGTCACAGTAATATAACTTGCATGTTTTGCAGTATTTCCTTGTTCGGATTTTGCATTTTGATGTGCAACAGTATCGAGGTAAATGCTGTTTTTCTGTCTCATGTACTGTCGACTTTCCCATTTTTACTTTGTTTAAATAATCTTTGATGATGCACATAGCCACAAATTTTGTACTTTCTTTTTCCGAAAAAAGAAATTAAAAAAACAAAAAAATTTTTTTTTCTAAAACAAAAAAAATTAAAAATCACTAAAAAGTAAAAAAAATTATTCTCTATATCGCCATATTGGATCCCCATATTGGATCCGCCATTTTGAATTTTTTGAATCTGACTTTAGATTCGTAATCAGCGACCACCAAAACCCCCGAGTAACAAATTTTAATTAGATTTGAGCAATTTTGAAAAAGTTTGTAATCTTACGTAAAATTAGGAAATTTTTTTGTCCTTCAAGCTCCATTTTAAATTCAAAATCGAAAAAAATAAAAATTTGAAATGGATATTTTTCAAGTACAACTATCGGGAACACGTTTCTGATACTTCTTGTTCTATTTAAAAAATGTTATGGCGGAGAAAAAAACTCTTTTAAAAAAAATTGCATTCAAAAAACTTTACATTTTTAAGTATTTTTGAAAAAAAGAAGAGTTTAATATCATTTTTTGAAAATTTTGACCACGCCATTCGAAAGAGCGACCCCAAAAATAGTAGGATATGGACTTTTGAAAAATTTTATGGCTTCCTTCTACTAATTGTAGGCATTTGAAATTCATGTTAAAAAGCAGGGGGTCGATTATGTAATTTCACTTTACTTCGACATCCACTTCCACTTCCACTTTTACTTAAATTTTTACTTAAATTTTCACCTTAATTAATTTTCACTCTACTTCCGTTTCCACTTTCACTTAAATTTTCACCTTAACTAAGTTTCACTCTACTTCCGTTTCCACTTTCACTTAAAATTTCACCTTAACTAATTTTCACTCTGCTTCCATATCCACTTTCACTTAAATTTTCACCTTAACTAATTTTCACTCTACTCCCGTTTCCACTTTCACTTTCACTTAAAATTTCACCTTAACTAATTTTCACTCTGCTTCCATATCCACTTTCACTTAAATTTTCACCTTAGTTAATTTTCATTCTACTTCCACTTTCGCTTTCACTAAAATTGTCACCTTAATTAATTTTTATTCTACTTCTACTTTAACTTTCACTTAAATTTTAACCTTAATTAATTATTACTTCACTTTTACATTCACTTGAATTTTTACCTTAATTAAATTTCCCTCAACTTCCACTTTTACTAAAATTTTCACCTTATTTAATTTTCATTACACTTTCACTTAAATTTTTACCTTAATTAATTTTTACTCCACTTCCACTTACATTTAGGTTTTCACCTTTTTTAATTTTCAAACCACTTTCACTTCCACTTGTATTTTTACCTGAAATAATTTTTCATCCACTTTCAATTCTACTTAAATTTTCACAACATTTCCACTTTCTCTTAAATTTTCACCAAAATTAGTTTTTACTCCACTTCCACTTTTACTTAAATTGGTACCTTAATTAATTTTCGCTTCAATTCTTAAACTTGGTGGTCTCACCTGCGGATATAAAATCAGAGTAGTTGAGACCGCGGAGTGATGACTAACTTTTCTCTCTTTGTTGTTTTGCTCCGACATTTTTTTTTTTTAACGAAAGCTGAGGTTTTTTCCTAAAAGGACATATAAATGGTAAAGTGGGACTAGAATGTTTAAACATTGAAAAAAAGAATTTTCTCTAAAACGGAGCTAAAAATTCATAATTGATATTCATAATTGATATTTGTTAAAAATGAGCTAATTTACTTGTATAAACAGATTATTATGTAAACAAACCCAAATTAATAGATAAAAATTTATTTTAAAACTTAACTATAAAATGTCAAAAGTCACTACAATTTATTTACACTTTTCTAATAAGTATATAAATATTTAAAAACTTATTACTATTTAATGTAAAGTATTTTTAATGTACTTTTATAATATGTGCTAACTTTTTAATTTTATAATATAGAAATATAAAAAATTTTACCTTTAATATTGAGTGTTTAATGATTTTCAGTGATTTTAATCACTTATTTCTTCTCAGGAGGTTGACCAAATAATCTAATTTTTGTCTTAATATTTAAGTTTGACCTTCTTTTCCATTCTATTAAATTTTGATGATGGAGAACGAACTACTTTTCAGTTTAAATTTAGTTAAAAATAATCTGCTGGAAAAACGCATTTTTTTGGTTAAATACAAGTATAATGGACTGACCTAACTATTTCAAATAATTATCAAGAAAACCGCAGGTAAGTGCTTAACAACTTTACATTCGATAATATTATAATTAATTTTGCAAAATACAAATAAACTATATAAAGAATATATTGCTTATAAATAAATGATTCTTTCGAATATAAAAATTTTTGATGTATTGATAATTTTATAAAATCTACCCTCTATTAATTGTTAATCATTTTCATAGTAAAAATTTAATTTAATTATTATTAAAGGAACTAAATAATTTCATTAAACATAGTTTATGCAATGGCTAAAATAATTTTATCTTCAAAGTCTTTTTAGCATATCTGCAAAAGGACTCTTATAAAAATATAATTTTTTATAATTTTTTTTAGTCTTAGAAAGTTTTTAAAATTAGTTTAAATTAATAAATATTAATTCTATTACGTGGACAACAAACAATGAAAAATTGCTAGCTCAACCTAGGAACATAAAATTTCAATTTAAATGAAATGATTTAAGTATATAGGAGACCAAGGCGTAATGAGTAATTGTAATTCATTTATAAATCATAAATCGACATAATTTTGCCTTAAAGACAACTTATTGTACTTGATATACTGCAACTTTGTACAAAGTTCTATTAATAATATTTATTCACTATTGCATTGTAGGAAAAATAGTAGAAAAACTATTTTTGACATACAAAAGTAACTTTTCAAAATTTTCATTTTTTCTTTGTGTTTTTTTTTAAATAGTTTTAAAAAGAAAATTAATTAATTAAGGTAAAAATTTAAGTGAAAGTGGAATGAAAATTAAATAAGGTGAAAACTTAAGTGAGAGTGGAAGTAGAATAAAAATTAATTAAGGTGAAAATGTAAGTGAATTTTTTTGACCCACAGATAAAAATGCACAATAACGGCATTACATTACGTCAAAATCTACGTCTAATTTGACCTTTTTTTTACCTACAGGTAAGAAAGAGGTGCAATTACAGCAATATATAACGTCAAAATCTACGTCTAATTTAACATATTTTTTTACCTAAAGGCACAATAGAGGACCTATATTACGTCAATATCTATGTTTAATTTGACCTACAATGCATTTACTAAAATAATTTTGACCTACACGTCTAAAATTTACATGTATGTTCTCAAAACTAGGTCAATTTTAAGGGTAGTCTGGACCTTTACGTCAAAACATAACGATAAATTATTTCTAACCTGTTCTTCCCTAAAAATTTAGGTCAATGTTATGGGTTGTTTTGACCTGTAGTCTAAAATTGACAAACAATTCCTTGTATCCTGAAAATTTAGGTCTTCTGCCCTCAAAATGTAGGTCTTTTTGAAGGGAAGTTTTTATCTACACGTCAAAATTTGACAAATAAACTCCCTTTAATTCGATCTGCCCTTAAAATTTAGGGCAATCGCCGTCGCTGTTTCAGGATTCTGTAAGGGCACCTTTTCCTAAAGGGTCAGTCAAAACTTATGTGAAAAACCTATTTTTGAATCTATAGGTTAAAAACTGGTCTCCATGTGGGCCCTTACATTACGTCCAAATCCACACTAAAAAACTGGAGAGTCAAATTCAGAGCTTCAAAAAGTGTATGTTTTTTTTGCTTATAAAGAGAGTTATTTAGTCCTTGTAAAATGAATTTTAAATTGATAACGGAAATCTACTTGCATATTCTCTCCCATTATATTTGACCGTTAAAAGCTGCACAGAAAATGTGAACGATCTGATGCGCGCGAACACTATACGAAGGTGAATAACCATATATCACTGATAGTGAGGTTATGCTATTGAAAATGTTTTTTCTGTTCTTTTTGGCGTTTAATAGACAGAATAATAAATAAAAAAGATAATTTATTAATTAGAACAGTTTTCTACATGTTTTAATAAATTACTTCATTCCTTAATAATTCATTAATATAATAGTTGTTTTCTTTTGTGACAGTTAATGTATGTAATTTATGGGTTAAGTTTCCATATTTATTCACTCTGAATAGGATAAGGAAGGGATTTCTCAAGATGGTTAATTTGTCTCTCTATCTATAAATTCATTTCTCCACCAGAGAAATTGCTCGAATATCTGTAAATAGAATATTTAAGTGATTTAACCATTGTGTCCATACCCAACAAATTCTACGTTGTCTCGCATCCGGGGTACCCAGGTACCCACTAAAGCAAAAAATTTATAAAAAATAATCTGACTAGCAGAACCAAAAATATTTTATCTCAGCGCTCCAGATCTTCGATATTTACGTTTAATAAAAGCAATTTCTTCAATAAAAAATTTGTTTGTTATAAATAAAAAAAATTTGTTCAAACTATAGATATGCAGTGTCAGCACTCTATGTGGCTGAGACAAATTGTTTATAAATTCATTAGACTCACTTGAAATTTGTTACTCGGGAGTTTTTGGGGTCGCTGATTACAAATATGATATCAAATTTAAAAAATTCAAAATAGCGGATGCAATATGGCGCATCACATTTTTAAAATGTCATTAAATTCACTTGAAACTTGTTATTCAGGGGTTTTTGCAGTCGCGGATTACGAATATGATGTCAGTTTTCAAATTAAAAATCTAACATCATATTCGTAATCAGCGATCTCGAAAACCCCCGAGTAACAAGTTTCAAGTGAATCTAATGAATTTAAAAACAATTTGTCTCAGCTACCCAGAGTGCTATATATCTATAGTTTAAAGTAATTTTTATTTATTTATTTATAACAAAAAATTTTTTTTAATGAAATTGCTTTTTTTCCATAAATAACGTAAAACGTTGTGTAGTCGTGGGTATCCGGGTATGAAAATAAAGGTTAAATATTTAGTGTGTTTTTCAAGAGTCAACTCTCAAATATGAACAATTAGTCCCTCCAAATGTTTAGTTCAAACCTCCAGTTTTCTTAGTGCATATTTAGTTTGACCTATTTTTTAACCTACAGGTTTAAAAAGGGGCCGTAATTTGGACCATAACATTACGTTAATATTTGACATGCGTTTTACCTACAGGTCTAAAAACAGTTGAGTCAGAGCTTGCCCTCTTAAATAAGGTCGTCAAGTAGGACGTCAAAGTCCTATGTCAAACGTCAAATTTTTTACTTGCAGGCCGTTATGTTTAAAGAAAAATAAAATTATTTGTTCCAAAAATTTTACAATTTTTTAAAAATAATACTGAATTTGAGATAAAGGTCTTTTAATAATAAAAACGTAGAGATAATAGACATAAAAGATATTTTTATAATAAAAAGATAAACTGAAAATTTGTTCTTCTAGATAATTCTGTGATAGTTGCGTACAATCCTTTTTTATTAAAAAATGCAAATGTCTCATAAATGTTGAATGTTGTACATCAATTATGAATATTAAGTACACATTATTTGATAAGAACAAAGTATACAAAATTTTAAAAAGAAATAATAATACTAATTTAACTGCTTGGTTTAACTTAAACGAAGCAGGTCACACTGCTAATCAAATTAAGTATTCTAATATTCTAAAATTTCGCTATTTTGATACACTAACAAAAGTTGGATAAAACGACAGTAATTTTCTAAAACTTCAGGGGGAATTAATAGCTTCAACCCAAAAGACACTAAAAGGTTTCATTTAAAATTAATTTTGAATAAAATTGAATGAGCAAAATCATTTAAAGATTTAAAAACTTTCGAAGGTAGCTCAACTCGGCTAGAACTCAGATCGAGCTTGACCAGATTTGGATCGGTTCGGCTCGACAAACATAAAACTTTAAAACATTCGGTGTTATGCACACCTTCGCTAATTGTCAAAACTATTTTATTTGAAATTTGCTGGTGAAAAAACAAGAAAATGAATAAAAAATCGCTCGACGGATATAGGGCATCATTTCTCAAACGTCCCCTAAGATGAAATTTCTAACTTACATTGGCCCTTAGAAACTTACATTAAAACTGATTCTTACCTTTGGACGATTTTTTCATCCTTATGACATTACTTTAACGTTTATTCACCTTTTGATTGTACATTTCCAACCCTAAAAGAAACCTTATAAACCTCAAAAGAACTTCTTAATTTTATGATTCTCAAAATGGCAACCTTACCATCCTTCCTTTAACCATATCAAACATTAAATTCTTCCTCACCAACTTCATTTGAATCTAAGACATTGGTTTTAAAATTCGACTTTCAATATAAATAATATGGTTCGGAGAAATCTCCTTTGTTGCAAAAATTTTCTTTTTTGTTCCCGGATACAAGCTACAAAAATGTAGGAATTCATAAAAATGGGACCAAAAAATGCTAGAAATCTTAAAGTAAGCATTCACAGATGTTTAGCTTATTGGGTATAAAAAAATATATGAATAAATATGAAGGACTTTAATGGACTTTAACAATTAGAAATCAAAAGTTTAACTCATAAGGTTGTAAATAAATAAAAATTTCATTATTTTTAAACCGACAAATTGATTTTTCAAAATCTAATTGAAGATTTGTTATCAGTGATCCGAAAAACCACCGAGTACCCATTTCAAAGCAAAATAAATCAACTTTCAAAAATATGACCGCCATATTGAATTTTTAAAATATGACTGCAAATCTGTAATCTGCGATTTCGAAAACCCCTGTATACCAAGTAAAGTGAAACTTCAACAAATTTTTTAAATTTGGCCGCCATATTGGATCCGCCATTTTGAATTTTTTAAAACTGACTGAAGATTTGTAATCATCGACCTTAAAAACCCCCAAGAAACAAGTTTGAGACAAATCAAATCAATTTTTTAAAAAAATTGTAACTTACATAAATTACATAAAATCTGACATGTTTTTTGAGGTTAGAAAAAAATCCTGACGTGATGGAGCAAATCTGACTTCGGATTCGTGTACAGCGCATCAAAATACATAAGGCTATGGTACTGTGGACTTTCGCGCAGGGTACTTTTATTTTCTTGTGGGGCTGTGAAATTAATAATAAATTATTATTATTATTATTAACTTTTAAAAATAAGTAATTATCAATTTAAAGTGTAAACTGTAATTGTGAAAATAACAAACAAAAAATTCAAAAACCTAAAAACGTCATTTTTATATTTAATCCTGCTTGGCAATAAAAGAGGCCATAAATATTAAAACACCCCAGACGCTACCTTAAAGAATCTTAACCCTACGTGAACGTTCTTCTTTGGCAGGTATAAATCGTACTGTCGAACCTTCTATCAAACTTCTGAGACTGCGAAATAAACCCTACAACACTATAATCAACCAGAAAAATCGGAGAAACTGAACGAAAGTGACAAAATTTATAGTCTCATTGTAGCCTTGTTAAAACCAAATCGACGCCTCCCGTTCATATAATGCTTATTGAAAAACGAATGCAAGATGATTCTTATTCACTTTTTGGTGCAAGACAATGCTTATTCGATTTTCCGTGCAATAAAATGCTTATTCGAAATTCTATGCGAAAATGTACATTCTGAAATTAGCTTATTCTATGAATTTAATAAAATTTTCAATTCAGTATAATTTATAATTGCAATTGCTTAAACAATATTTCTTAATACGTGTGATAGGATCCGTGTTTAAAGTTTCTTATAACAATAGACACGTACTGAAATTCTCAGATATTTAATTGCAATTTGATATTAATAGGAAGATTTAGGGTTACATTTATTGTTCTGTCAGTGGCAATTGTTTTGCACACAATTTTGAATAAGCATTTTATTGCACGGAAAATCGAATAAGCATTGTCTTGCACCAAAAAGTGAATAAGAATCATCTTGCATTCGCTTTTCAATAAGCATTATATGAACGGGAGGCGTCGAAATATCTATTATAAGTCGGTTTCAAATGAATATTACAAACTTTTTAAGGGATAAGAAATTGTAGATTCAAGTCATGTTGAAAGTAGGCTGAAAATTTTGTCTCGGGCCCAGCCAAAATTTAAAAGTCTTGGGATTGGTTTGATACTTTAAGAAATTGTAGCCCTGTATGGAAGTAATAAATTTATAAAATATTATCTCTTTTAAAAGAAGATTGTAAAAAATAGTGGGGGTTAAAGTTTCGATTTTTTAAGTAACACTGCTATTTTCAAAATCATGTGACTTTTATAAAACTTTATAGATTTTAATGTATCTTAAATAAATTTAAAGTATTGTTCATGTTCATTCATTCATATTGGCCCTAGTGGGTTATTAAAAACATTTTTTTTCATTTTCATTGAAAAGCTGGCATTTTTGATGAAAAAATCATGTAACTTTTATAGTGTAATAGCCATAAGTTTAAAACAAAAATTAAAAACAAAGTATGCCGTGCGCCCGCGTTACTTACGTTTGCCGGCTTTTTTCTGCTAATAATACATGTTCCATTAATTTCAATAAAGATTGATTTTCTTTCACTAAAAATTTTAAGTTATTAAGAGAATATATTTTTTTGCTAATCATAACAATTCCCTTTTTTACATGCAAAGTGAAAATAGTGGATTTATAAAACATATTTCTTGATTTTACGTACTGAATCTGCTCTTTCATAATATTATTCGAATTTAAAATAATATTATAATTTATATTGTGTTGATTAAAACAAAAGTAAGAAAGGTGTCGTGTTTATCCATTTGGTGTAAAGTCAAAGTTGTGCAGAAAACGACGTTTCGCACTTCTCAAGTTTTTCTTTCACCGCTTTTAATCTTATCAAGGTACTCTTTTGTCAGTCGATGCTCTCGGAGAGGTTTCTTATCGACATTGGTCTCTGCAACCAGTTTCGCTTCTTCCGCCTTGCATGGTAAATTGTATCTAAGTTGTCCAGAACGCACGCATTCTCAAAGTATCGAGATTAAGACGACATTAAAGTCAGATTACGGTTTCCTATATATTTTGAGAACTTCAATTTATATTTGTCTCTTAAGGAATATCTGCAAAGCCATTTCGTACGATAAGAGACATTAGTTAAATTAGATCGATATCAAGTGTTTTCAAGGACAACGACCATTTTTCCTTCAAGTGATTCACTGTTGTATGCCGTTATACACTATAGTATGTTTAATTGTAAATTTTCTATTTCGATTGTCAATCATTATGAGGCGAATCATGATTTATTATTTTAATATTATTTTACAGTAGTTCACTTTTCTTTCTTTAATAACAGTAGGTCATGCATTTTATTTTAAAGTGTTTTTGTCTTTAGAAGTGAAAGTTATTGTATTGTAAGAGAAGTAAATTATCATCAATCATCAATAAATCACAAGCTTTCATGTTTTTGTCCGCGTGAGTATTATGGTACATTTCTTATAATAATCCATTTCTCTCAATACTTTGTGCCTGGGTAAAAGCAACTTCCCTATTCGAATGCTGAGCCTATCACGCGATTCGTCGAGTGCATTACACCGTCAATTGCGTTACTAACAGAGAAGGAGAACACGACACTGGCTTTTTGCGGAATATCGGGTCCAGCAGGAGTTTTAGGTGCGTGTCACTACACGGCTTGCCCATTAGGTAGACCCATGCTCCATCAGATTAGATTCCATTCTTAGTATAAGTTTATATACGAGCGCCCTCGAGCAACAATAGTTTCAAAAAGTTTCGCTTTTATTTCCTGGACTAGTGAATCTTTTTGCTTTCATGAGCGTCAAACATAGAAAATTAAAAAATAAAGTTTTATAGCTGATACGTATAAATAAATGTAGTGTAATTACTTTCTAAACAGTACTGATTGTGATTGCTGTGCAAACAGCATTCAGAGATCTGACATTTAATTTGTATTCCATATCAGTTCTATGGAAAAAAGTACTCAGTAATCGTCTAGAAAAATATATATCTCTTACATAATTAACCAATAATACTTATATAACAATTTACTTGTATAATGTAACGCCGAAACTTCTTCTCAATATATCCACTCGACTCTCGGATCCTTTGCATTCAGTTCTTTTACAGTCTCGAGTCTTTTGCCATTGTTCTCCCGCACCTTTTACCTTTTACATTTAATAAATGAATGACTATTAGAGTGTCAAAACATTTATTTCACGATAACTTTGGTTGTCTAAAGTAATTTATAACAGTTCCTGCATTATGTGATTAAAATTATATTGAAATTTTAATTATTATTAATGTAAATATTAAAACTAAAACATAAATACTGTCATTAATTTATATATTTGGTTATACATATTTTATTGTTTTACGTTACTATGGCATTTGTTTTGGTAAAAGGTATGAGAGGATTTGGTCCCATAAGTGCAAAAGATCCGAGAGTCGAGTGTATTTAAATCAACTATTACATTACCATGTTTATTTCCTTTTAGGGCCAGTTTCACTAACACCGATTAAAACTTAATCAATTATTAAATCCTCAATCAACCAATCACAAGCCTTTAAACTGGCTGTAATCATTGATTTACTTTTAATAGAGGTTGGAGGAATTAGCCCTTAATATATTAATTTTACCTATACATTACATTATTATAATTGTATACTTATAATGGTTTCTCATATTGCTACATTATATTCAGTATATTTTATAAATATAGTAATTGTTATTATGTATTTTATAAGTATTTCAACAAATCATAAATTATAACAAGTCAAAGAAAGAAAAGTAATAGGCTTAATCATGTAAAAAGAATAACGATGGTGCATCAATTAGACAAGCTTCGCTGCATTACGGAAGAAAAGTAATATTGTGAGAAAGTATTAAAGAGATTTGTATTAAAGAGACAAGGATTAAGCGACAATTCGACGATCTTCTACAAACTTCGCCACACGAAGAAAAGAAGAACAGCAAGATTTATGAATATAAGATTTACGATCATGCATAAAATTGTAAATATTGGATAAACTAATTCAATAGGGCAGTAAGAAAAATCAGCAAACCCTGAGTGGGGAGGTGCATCACACTGGAAGAGAATCAGGTTCTGGAAAGCGCGACAACAGCAACAAACTTTGGTCAACACGCGTACAAAGTAATTATTTTAAAATCAATCTGAACACATCTCGTTCATCTCATAGTCTACAAGTAAACTCAAAGTACAACATTGAAAAGTGAACAATATATTTCCAAGTGTTAAGTTTGGACATACATCGTTAAAAGTGAAGTATTTACCCAAGTATTTTGAAATCAATTGCGAATCAACAACTTAATATACACCATTTAACAATTTCCAAAAAATATATGTTTTTCTACTCTTGAAACCATTAAGATTGGATTATCAGATTATCATCACACCACCAGTAATCGTTATTGTATAAGTAAGACATAATTTTAATTATACTTATTGTACTACTAGCTGTCGTACCCGTCTTCGACGGGTTTTAGTTTCTGCTAATATATTTGATGGGGTGTCTACCCACCTGGAATTAAATTTTACTGAAAAAACTAATAATTAGTAACCATTAACTATTTCGTTAGAAAAACATTGTAATTTTTCTATCAAATTTGTTATTCAGGAACAGTATTTGTCAATTTTTAGTACTTTATGTGTTTCTAGTACTGCAATTGAGGTATTAAAATTTAATCCTAAATTTACACCAGCATTTGGAGTCAAAGTTGAATCTAATTATAAATAATTGTGTCGCAATTAGACTCTACGTTAACGATTGCTACAACCTAAATAAAATCTATATGTTAAAGCTAAAAGTGGGACCCAAATTTTGACTCGGGTCTGTTGTTATAAATATTACATCAATAAAAATTAAAGTATAAAGCAGTTTTTAAAAACAAATTACTATAATAAAACTTTTTTAATTTGGTAAGAAAATTACCGATTTTTCCTGGTCAAATTAAATTTCCGGCTACTTATTGGTTTACCCGCGCAATTTGAAAGTATTATAGTAGAAACTAAAACCCGTCAAAGACTGGTACTGGTATTGGCAATTCAAACAGTTCAAGCAGCGCCACTGTTAGAACTAATATAAGCAGGACAGCTGGTCTATGTTTCTGTTTCTTTACTTAAACTTTATTATATTACAATGAAAATTAAAATATTTAAAGTCTAACGCCCTTAATCTTTAAATTTATAAACCTTCCTTGGCCCAAAGTCAAACATTCTGCCAAATTTGGTTCCAAACGGTTCAGCCGTTTTTAAGTGATTCGCGAACAAAAATTTTGTGACATACGGACATAAATACACGACATTTGTTTGGCAGTTTTAGAATCCTGGATGCTCAAAAGGAATAATTTTATGGGAAATTTTGATTTCTGAGCAATGTACAGACAAAAGTCTCATCTTATATATATAGATTGTCAACTCTTTTCTTTCTTGTTGGTTTTAAATAAATTATTCTCTCAAAACATTAGTAGGCTCATTGACTTATCCTCATCCCAAATTAGATTCATTTATGAAACTAACCTCAAACAAGAAACGTTAGGAATATTTAAAAAGCTTTCTTGTTTTTGATGTAACAATGTTAAAATAGTTTAACATTTACTACCAGTTTACAAATTTAAAACTTTTTTTTCAATCGAATGAAACATTTTTGATCCAATTATTAGGTATTCTTTAAGAAAAAGTCATAACTTTAATTTTTGTCGCTCATGCATAGTATCGCTCAAAATATTGTGGCGACCTATTCACTTAATAAATTATTCAATAGCGTATACTCTACACGCACATTTTACTATCCTTTGGTAAATATCAGAAAAACGTAATTATTAAACATAGACATAAACAACATTAAATATAAGTACACATGTTTTATTTACAGAATACACTGGTCGACAAAAAGTTACTCTTTCTATGATTCAAAGATCGGACAATTATATCCTTATAGGATTTTCATCGCTAAACACGAATATGACCTCCAAAAGTGCCCACCACGTCAAGATTTTGAGAAAAATGGACTCAAAGTCTCAAAAAACCCTATTTTTGGCCTTTTTTGAACACGTGTAGAGAGTGATGCTGGCGTGCTAGAAATCTCTAATTAGACTTAAATTAAAGCTTGAACTGTCAACTATAAGAATCAAATCGAAAAAGTTCTGAATCTGTCAAAAATTTTCATGTAGCACAACTTTTTCATGTGTGCGCGCGCTCTACTTGTACTCATAGAGCGGTACACTATGGCACACTTACTAATTTTATTTGCGCTATTTATTGTTATTTATTAATTTTGAGCTCGGTAATTAATACGAATTTTGAAACCGCCATTTTGAATTTTTTAATAACGACCTTAAATTCAATCAGCAACATTCAGCGAGCGTTTTTCGCAAAAAAGGCATGTACCCCCCTCCCAGCGCTTACAGTTTTTTACCTAGAAATTTTTTTACCTAGAAATATAGAGAACATATTTGGTATTGATCTTCATAGTGTTTTCAGCGAAAAACTCAAAAATTTTGAAAATTTCGAAAAAAAATACATGTACCTCCCCCCCCCGGCACCCACAGTTTTTTTCCTAGAAAGTTGAAAATTGGTATACTTATTCATTTTTTCGCGTAGAGTACAGGAAAAATATAGCGAAAGTGATTTATTTTTCGTGCATATTTCAACCAACATACAAAAAAATTATTGGAGTTCATCTTCATATTTTTTTTGCGAAAAACTAAGTATTTAGTATTTAGGAAAGCAAAAATAGACAAAATTTAACGTTTTATTACAGAAAAAATACTGCGAAAAATATTGGAGTTGTTCTTTATATTTTTTTAGCAAAAAAGTAGAAGTTTTAAAGGAGGGTATGAAACCCTTGCACAGTGGTCCGGACTGCTGCATTCAGCGGACAAAAATCTAAAACTTCTCCTTTACTGCTACAAACATTTACTTATGTGTTTTTGAGTTCGCTGATTTCCAATCTGAAGTCAAAATTTGAAAATTCAAAATGGTGGAACTAATAAGGCGGTCGACATTAAAATGAAACAAATTACGACAATACAGATTTGGTAGATTGCGTTGATTCAGAAAAAATATCCTTCCAAAAGCTTCCAACAAAAATCGATGTGGATGTTACTAGTGCATAGCTGTTCTTCAATTTCCAATTAAAATTGCGTGCGGAAATATGCGGAATTGGAAATAAGGATATTTTTTTCGGAATCAACGCAATCTACCGAATCTGTATTGTCGTTATATGTTTCGTTTTAATGTCGACCGCCTTATTAGTTCCGCTATTTTGAATTTTTAAATTTTAACTTCAGATTGGTAATCAGCGACCCCAAAAACATATAAGTAAACGTTTGTAGCACTAAAGACTAAGTTTCAGATTTTTGTCCGCTGAATGCAGCAGTCCGGGCCACTGTGCATAGGCGATACGTCAATTTTTATTTTCAAACTTGATAATTTGTGTGCGTAAGTGTTTAAAAGTATTAAATACTTTTAGAAAATATACTTTACATAATCAAGAATTGATGTTAAAAAGAATTTTTTATTTTAAAGACTATTGAAAAAATGGACTTTTATGCTAACGCCGGGCCACTGTGCATTTAAATTAAATGCACTTAAAACATTGTATACATTAAAATACAAAATAAATATATTTTAATCAAATTAATTATTATTGTTATAATTAAACATAAATTACTACAATGGTTTAATGGAAAAAGTAAAAGTTTAATTTCGAAAATATGAAATAAAGCAACAGTTTTCTAATATCCGCTTAATAATTTCCACTTATATTAATAGCAAGAACTTTTACGAATGATTACTTACATTCAAACGAATTTTTTGAACCATCGGAATTTTTATAGGAATTCTGTCGGAATTCCTATAAGAATTCTAGCGAAACTTTCAAGGAGCATTTTCCTAGGAATCTTTCCACATGGGGGATCCAATTTGGCCGAAATTTGTTACTTTAGGATTTTCGAGGACATCCTTAGAACAATTATGTCCATTTGAATAGTGTTGCCAGATCAGCTTTATGCTTTCCCCTTACTACCTGTACCATTTCTCCCGCAAAATCCCTCTACTTGAAGTGAAAAATCCCTATATTTTTTGTATATTTTAATAAACAAAAAGTTTTGATTGTTCAGATAAACGAATTTTTTAAATTAAAAATATCTTCATAGATTACTGAATGCAATTAAAAACTTTATTATTAATTTATTTGATAGTGACGGAAAATAATAGTAATAAAAATTTAATTTGGATGTTACAAGTTATAAATTTTATTATTGATAAAAAATAACAAACTAAATTTAAAATTTTTAATTTTTAAATAAACAATGATCAAACGTGAACTGAACGATGACAACAAACTAGATTTATGTCTTTTTTTAGCCGAAAAAGACAGCGACAAATTTTAATTATTTGTTTGCGTTGTTTGTTATAACCGTTATAACCTAATAATCACTAATAATGACTGATATAGACATGATTCCGCTCAATGTTGCCAACAAATATTGATAGTTCGGCGCCATCTACTGAAAAAATCGCCACAAAACGCGAAATGCGGGACATTCAAAATAAGCCGCTATATCGTAGAAGGGCACGTAAATTTTTTTCACTGAAATCAAAACCCTTCAGGTCACTCAAAACTTTTCTTTTAACTTTAAATATTTTATATACGTAATGTTTTTTCCTTAAAGAATATGCATTCAAAATATTTAAACTTAAAAGTTGAAATTTGAGTGTCTAGGAGAGCTTTAATTTCGGTCAAAAAAAATTTACGTGCCCTTCTACGATCCAGCGGCTCAAATGTTAAATATTTAACTAATTACCCAATAATTCAATAACATTGTTAAGAAATGAATATTATTTCTCTTTTAATAAATATTTTTAATATTAAAAATTTTAAGATCGCCAAAAAAACAGAAATACTGTTAATACTGATTCTGCTTCCTACACAAATTTAATAAGTGAGCTTTCCCCGAATGTATTTCTCACATTTCAGAATAAATTTAAATAAATCTTTTTGAAATCAAACAAAACTACATATATATTTCGAAAAAGGACATCCAATAGCATAAAAAAAATTTGTTGAATAAATGAAGTCTCAAAAATAATAATCGAAAAACTTAAGAATCCGAAGATCATTTTTTCTTTTTTGCACTTCTAAAAACAATTGATCTTCTCTGATTCTATGACGAATTCATTAAACTAAACGAAAGTTCGTTAACATTAGTTGTATGTTAAGTACTATTCACAGTAAAAATATCTCCATCTTAAGTTGAGTTTATACCGTCAAATCGCTAGTGAGCGGTCATATTCTCTTTAATTTGCTTGCAAGCAACATCAGGTGCAAAAAGAGAATTTTTCAACGGCATTATGTCGAGCAAGCCAACGTATCCCGGAAAATTTAAAAATTTTTGTAGGATTAGAGTCGGCTATTACTTTATGTAATTCGCTGCATTCGACATTTCTTTTCGTACTTTTCGAAAACCAAGAGTGACTTTCTTTAACAAGGAAATCTAAATTCTTTGGCAAAATATTACATGCACGCTAGGCACAAAGATGCAATAAGTGTGAGACACATTTTATAGTAACGAGATGAGGGACAATTTCTCGAAGTTTAGATGAAACTAAATTATTTGCTCTAATCATTAAATTCGCACCATCGACTTCGCAATTCTTAAGAGGTTCTCTATCTTCATGTTGTCTTTTTTAAATTGTTCTAATAAACTGTAAGTCATGTGCTCTGCTGTTCCGGCATCTAAGTGTATAAGACGATAAAACGTCATAAGTATTTTACAAAGAGATCGACTAAAATAACGCACCATTACACTCATGATTTTCTTTGTGTCTACTGTTGTAGATTCGTCTATAATCAGAAAAAATTTCGAATTGTCTATATCTTTTATTAATTCTTCTAGTAGAAATGGTGAAAGCACTTTTAGAATTAAAGAAGTAGGGAAGACCGGGGCGTAATGGATCACTTTTCACTTTTTGTTGCTTAACTTCGTCATTCTTGCTTTAATAAAAATTTCATCATGTGGAAAACTTAGCCTAGCATCTTAGCATTCAATTAACAAAGTACGCCTTAATGTCACCTATACTTTTTTTCTAAAACAATGTTTTTTGAGAAATGCAAGGTGAGGAATTTCGCCTCGGGCTGGGGCGTAATGGATCAGCAATGAAATTGTAATTTAGATCATCAAATAGTATTACGGTATTGCCAATTTTTGTTTCTATTGTATATTTATAGCAAAGAATATTGAAAATATAGCATATTTAATTTAAACTTTAAAGATTTCCTTGCAATTTTCAAATTTTAAAAAGTTGTAGCGAAATGCAAAATGCATTTCTTTAAAAAATCTATTCTCCAGTTATCCATTACGCCCCGGTCTCCCCTACACTTAGTGCAATGTAATTTTATATTTTTCATTTATGATGATTCTTTATCTAAATGTTAAACTACAGTGAACAACAGGGATGCCAGCAGGAGGCGGAAATCCTACCCCACCACGCCGCCAATTCTTCCCCCACTATACCCACCGGCGGAGGCAACGGAGAATACACGGCAATGAAAGCCTTTTTCTCTTTTCTGTTATAAAGGCGAATACTAACCTCAAATGAGCGTAAAAGGCGCTAAAATTCAAATTACGAGTTGAAATAAGGAATAGAAATATTAACTCAATTACTTAATTATTGAAATAATAATGGTAATAATAATTGCTTTTAATTGTGAAATTAATTATTAAAAAAAATTAATAATGGTAAAAAATAATATTAGATAATATTATTTTTAGAAAAAATAACAAAATTTGTTTAATAATTAAATTCATTATTGAAAAAAATTATTAATAATATATAATAAATAATATTATTATTTATTATAGCAATTTATGATGAATTATTATTATTATTATAAATTAATTATTAGTAATACCGACGGAATAGCTCAGTTGGTTGGAGCTCCGGCTTTGCGGGTGATGCGAGCGAGGTTCGCGCCCTCCGCCAGCCGGGGATTTTTTCCGACAGGTGAAATATTTCGAGCGGGAGGTTTGACGTCTAGGTGCGACGGTATGCATTGTCGATTATTGTCCGATGCCTACCGCCGAAACTAGACTGTCGATAAACCGGTTGTACTCAGAAGAGGTTTTTCTACAGTTTTTCCCTCTTCTCTGGCGAGAAAACCCAATTACGGGTGGTCCAGGCAAATGCGAGTACTCCTATCTTTGAAAGCCGCACTGTAGGCGCACTAGGTTAAATAAAAAGTTGCTAATATTTGTATAATGGTTATGCTTAATCCTTAAAAAGTATCAGCAGGGACTCTTGTCGAGAGCGTAAGGCCAATAGGGCAGGAGTATAAACGACAAAAAAAAATTATTAGTAATTATTCAATTTCGAGAACTTTTTTTTAAAGAAAAATAATTTTTTTTAATATAGATATTTTAATTAATAACAAAATATTAATATTAATAATTAATAATAATTCCATGTAATAATTTAAATAATTATTAAATAAAATTAATAAAAATATATTCTCTAAATTTGAATTAACCACTGACTTTTCGCTTTTTAATGATTAAAAATCAATAAAAATGGTTTCAAATTTTTATTAGTGATATTGACTTTATGCTTTTGAATTAGTAAATTTGATAAATTAGTGAAAATGGACTATTTATTAGTAAAATTTACTAATTCGAAAGCAAAAAGTCAATCACTAATTTTAATTTAGAGAGTGAAATAAATGCGGTATAATTATTATAGAATTAGATATTTAAATAAATCAAAAAATTGTTAAGTTCTCCTAACAAATAACAATTTTTCAAAGCAAAATTTTTTTTAAACAATGATTGGTATTCAGCCAATTTCACTGAAATCTTTAAATACTTTCTTAAATTAAATAATTAATAAGTTGATTATTGCCAGTATTTCAATGACCTTGTAATGTTTAATTTAAAAAATTATTTTTTAATTGAATAAAAATAAGTTAAACATTTTTAAAGCTGAAAAAACATAATTAGTCAATGGTAACTGAAAATTATATAATATATTTGGAAAGCCATTGAAAAAATTTCATTTGAACAATTTTTCTTAGTATTATACAATGAAATTAATAGTTTTTAATAAAAATTTTAATGTGTTACAATTTTCTATAATTATATTGTATAAATAAGAACACACAATTTAACTAAAATATTAAAATTCTCAAATTAATAAGAATAAAAAGTTTTCATACATATATTGAATTTTTTAATCTTGGTCTAAAATCGTTGAGAATTAATTCAAGAATGTAATATTATTCAAAAATTGTCAATAATTAAAATAATTGTCAGCTTTTTTATTTTTACAGTAGATTTTAATGTTATTAATGTTAGAATTTATTCGCTGATAGAATATTTTTGAAATATGAAGATTTCGACTATATCAGCAGAGAGTGACATCTATTAGATGTCAATTGAACTCTTTGGTTTAGAGTTAGGTGTTACATATGATAATTATTTCGATATGGTTGTCGATAAGTAATTATCAATTTTTTGAAATTAATTTTGATCTGAAAAAATAAGCTGCGTGAACGAATGCACTGTGCATCTGTGAGGACTCGAACCTCAGTTTATAGCTGCCTGTCGCGGGACCTACGCCTATCAACGCACCTTGCCAACACAGCCTGGACGTACACGCTTCTTATATTCTCAGATCATTAATGTTATTATTTCAAAATTCCCACTTTTTAAAGTATGGAGTATAAAATACTAATATTGCTTTTTTCGTTTCACTTTTGTTTTTGTCATAAATGGGCAGCCATAATTGTTTTGATCTGTCAAAGGTAAGAATCAAAATTGGCAATAAAATTCCGTTTTCTAGATCTTCTTGTTATTCTGAATATATAATTTCCATTTTTTCTAATTTAATTCGAATTAATCCAACAGTAGTGAAGTTATCAGTGTTTGTTCTTTCCATTTTCACGCGGTTTCATGATGTAAAATTAGTTTTCTCAAAGGATTCCAGATTTGTTGTTTTTCTCAATTAATTCGGGTAAGTCCCTTTTAAAAATTCTTTACTTCTTCGAGTCATTTTTCGCACCATTGGAATTTTTTTACAATGGACAAAAAAATTCCTAATATTTCGGAAATCCCCTTGGAAAACGCGCCCCCTTCGAAAAAAATAAAAAAGTCCAAAACTTTCAGAGAAGCTTGGCTAGAGGAATTTCCTTCATGGAAAGAATGGGTGGTAAAATCGTCAGATTCAACAAAATTTTTTTGCAAATTTTGTAAAAAAAACTTTAAATTGTGGAAAATCTCAAATTCGTGATCACGAAGCGACTTCCGTGCATCAAAAAATGTGTAAACTTTTTGAAAAAAGTCTAGCATACGGGATTGATAGTCAGAATGGTATTTTAAATTTTACCACCGATTCTTCACATGAAATTGAAAATAATCTCGGTAACATATCTTTTTCGCAAACTATTTCACTCAGAAATGATTCATTTGCCTCTTCTTCTACAGAACTTTTAAATCCAAATGAATCTTTTGCTTCCTCTTCAAATGAAGTTTTAAATACAAAAGATTCGTTTGCGTCTTCTTCAAAGAAAGATTTAGACGTAAATGAATCTTTTGTCGCTTCTTCAAATGAAGTTGTAGATGTAAATAAAAATTTAGATTCTTCTTTAAATAACTAATGCGATGATGTAAATTCCAATTTGGACGGTTTAAAAAATTTTCAAAATAAAGTGAAGGAAGCAGAACTTAGAATCGCGAATTTTTGTGTATTAAAAAATCTTCCTTTTTCCGTCGCGAATGACATGATTTTTCTTTTTCAAACCATTGAGCCCGCGGTTTTAAAAGAAGCGCGTTTAGGTCGTACTAAAATGACGTCAATAGTAAATAATGTTCTTTGTACCGCAGAAACTCAACGTCTATCGCATATTTTGCAAAAAACTCCATTTTCAATCTACGTAGATGAATCGAGTGATATAACTTCGGAAAAGTGGCTTTCGGTCGTCGTGCGATATGTTGAACAAGAAACGCGTAAAGTAAGGGTAGAATTGCTTGAGAATGTAAATTTAGATGCTACGGATTGTTCAGCACGGGAAATCTTCAAAGCTTTTGAAAAAGCTTTATCCGAAAAGGGAATCCCTTTATCAAATATTGTCGGCCTTGCTTCGGATAGTGCTAGTGTTATGCTCGGAAAAAATTCATCTTTTAAAACTCTTTTATTAGAAAAAAATCCGAATGTTACAGTTTTGCCATGCGTAGATCATTCTGCGCACAATGCAGCTAAAAATTCATGCGAGAAAATCCCAGATGTTGATTTTATTATTGAATCAATTCCGAGCTTTATTAATACAAGTCCAAAGAGGACAGCAATTTATCGCGAAATTTGTTTAGAATTAGAAGGTGAATATAAGAAAATTCCTAGTCATGCGAAAACTCGTTGGCTAGTTCGACATTCTTGTATTCGTGTTATTATTAATTTCTGGAATCGTCTTATTGAATTTTTAACTATCATTGATTTGGAAGATCCGAAAGGAAAGCAAAAGGATGGAGAAGGAAAAGTTACAAAAGTGAAACATTTGCTACAGAAAATGCATAATCCATTGACTTTAGCTTATTTTCATTTTCTTGATTTTACCTTGAACAAGTTTAATTCTTACAACGCGACTTTTCAGAAACGTGAAACTTTAGTTCAGGAACTTCAGCCAAAATCTGCTGAACTCTTCCAGTGGATTCTGAGTAAATACTTAAAACCAAGTCTTCTTTAACCGGAATTGTTTTTTCAAATAATTAATCACGTACATTTTTCTACATCATCTAATCAGTTGGCATTGAATGAAATTGACGTTGGTTTAGAAGCGATGAATTATTTGAATGAGAAAACTTTGTCTTCTGTTCAAATTGATGAGTTTTTAACTAACTGCTTACAGTTTTATGTCACTGCAAGTTCCGAAATTCGAGATCGTCTGCCTTTTAATGATGGCTTTTTGTCTGCTGTGTCATTTTTTAGACCAAATCTGGCATTTAATGCCAATCGAGAAAATACTTTCCGATGGATTTGGAAAGTTTGCAAGAAATTGGGATTTTAAGAAGTTTTCAAATTTGAGACTGTTCAAAAAGAATGGCACTCCTTGAAAGACCTCAGTGTTGAAGAGAAAGAAAAATTGGCAAAATTGTCATTTGATGATATGTGGGAAAATATCGGAACATTCATCAATATTAATAACGAATCTCGCTTTCCCAATTTAACTCTTCTTTTGAATCGCGTTCGTACACTTCCGCATTCCAATGCCAAAGTGGAGCGAGCTTTTTCCATGTTGCCTTCTATTAAAACAAAACTACGAAATCGATTAGGGAATAGGACTTTCAATTCTATTTGTGTTACACGATTTGCGTTGCAATCGAGAAATGAGTCTGCTATTTTAACAAAAATCACAAAAACACATTTAGATTTGATGGATCCTAAAAATTTGTATGATAAAAAATCCACAGCGGATAGAGGTGCGAAGATGACTCTACTTCCTGACGAAGAGTAAAGAATATTGTAGTTTCGCGATCAGAAATAGTTTAACTAAAAACGTCGACTCCATAGAACATTTGATTTTCTTCTTCTACAAAATATGTTTTGATTATTCAATTTCGAATTATTATTTAAGATGTCATATTTCAGTAATATACTAAGAAGAACGGAATGCTAAAAATTGGTTTCTAAAAACAATATTTAACGTAAATAATGATAAAAAAACACATGTTAATTTTTCAAATTTTTTAAAAATTCAATTTCCAAATTATGAAAATTTGCATAATTTTTACATATTTTTCATTTTTCAATCATTTGGTTTCTCCATTAAAATTTTTTATATCATGTGTTTCGAAATTTAAAAAAAAATTATTTTATTTTCACTTTCAGATATAAATCTATCTGTGTATATATATGTTCGAAGTTTTTAAAACTTAAAAAGTTTATTTTATTTTCACTTTCAGATATAAATCTATCTGTGTATATATATGTTCCAAGTTTTAAAAACTTAAAAAATTTATTTTATTTTTACGTTCAGATACAATTCTATCTGTGTACATATGTTCACGTTTAACATTTTTATTAATTTGTTTCCAATTCTAAGTTTATGTAGTATTGTAGTTTTAACCATGCAGTGTTAACAATTTCAAGAAATAGTAAAAAATATATTTTTATTCTTTACTCGGAGTAGTGCATAATTATTAATAAATAACAGAATGTAATGATAATATATAATAGAACAATTTAAAATTGTTTGCTTATTGTAAAAAGTTAGTATGTATTTAAAAAAAAGTTCATGACATTTTTGACGCTGAATGGAGAGATGCAAGATTGGTTACCTCCTCGTGGTGCATCTTGGAAACAAGGTAATTGAAATACTAGCAATAATCAACTTATTAATTATTTAATTTAAGAAAGTAATTAAAGATTTCAGTGAAATTGGCTGAATACCAATCATTGTTTAAAAAAAATTTTGCTTTGAAAAATTGTTATTTGTTAGGAGCACTTAACAATTTTTTGTTTTATTTAAATATCTAATTCTATAATAATTATACCGCATTTATTTCACTCTCTAAATTAAAATTAGTGATTGACTTTTTGCTTTCGAATTAGTAAATTTTACTAATAAATAGTCCATTTTCACTAATTTATCAAATTTACTAATTCAAAAGCATAAAGTCAATATCACTAATAAAAATTTGAAACCATTTTTATTGATTTTTAATCATTAAAAAGCGAAAAGTCAGTGGTTAATTCAAATTTAGAGAATATATTTTTATTAATTTTATTTAATAATTATTTAAATTATTACATGAAATTATTATTAATATTATAATATTTTTTACCATTATTAATTTTTTTTAATAATTAATTTCACAATTAAAAGCAATTATTATTACTATTATTATTTCAATAATTAAGTAATTGAGTTAATATTTCTATTCCTTATTTCAACTCGTAAATTGAATTTTAGCGCCTTTTACGCTCAGTTGAGGTTAGTATTCGCCTTTATAACAGAAAAGAGAAAAAGGCTTTCATTGCCGTGTATTCTCCGTTTCCTCCGCCGGTGGGTATAGTGGGGGAAGAATTGGCGGCGTGGTGGGGTAGGATTTCCGCCTCCTGCTGGCATCCCTGGTGGACAAATGGTTAACTGCATTAATAATGCAGTGTTCTGCCACAAAAGCAGCAATATTAAATTCAGACCTTTTTCTTTTAATTTCTATTGTCTGTTTTGTGTATTTTTCTATTTTAGATGTGCGTTCGATGTCATTAGCCTTTGCCACATTTTGATTATGTTTCGACGTATTCTTCATTTTCCCATGATTTGACATATCGTTGAAAAGAATGTTTGTTTTGCACAAGTGGCATATTCAATTAATAAAATTGTTCACTTATATTTAAATATAATAGTTTTAACTGTATATTTTCAGCAGTCTTTTGCCTAAAAACTTCGGGAAGTTCTTAAGCCTTAAAAATCATTTTTATTTTTTGTCAACAATAAACTGTAGCTACCTGAATCAGAATGAAACTTATGGTAAGTTTGCACGCATTTCGTTCTAAGTTTAAGCTATGTTCACATTCACTGAGTCCAAAGTTAAAGGTAAGTTAACATTTTGCATCAACATAATAGACTAAAAAATAAAAATAGAATATTTCCGTAAGGACCAGATATCGAATAGTCTATTAGTTCAGTCAGGACCAGGGACCGTCACGGAATCAAAACAAAATTAAAAAATACTTTTGTTTTGATTCGGATATGGGTATCAGAATCAAAATTCCACTCTATTTAGTTCTGATTCCAATATCAAAATCAAAATTCCACTCTATTTCGTTTTGGTTCCAATATCAAAATCAAAATTCAACTGTGTTTCGTTTTGGTTCCAATATCAAAATCAAAATTCTACTCTATTTCGTTTTGGTTCTTATATCAGAATCAAAATTCTTTCTTGTTTTAATTTTAATAAAATAATACTGCGCATGTAGAAGTGTGATTTCTGTTTCTATAAGAAAACCGAATTGCCGTATTAAAGTATCAGAATCAAAATAGAAAGTAAATTTTGTTTCGTTACAGTATCAGAATCAAAATAGGTTGTGAATTTTGTTTCGTTACAGTATCGGAATCAAAATAGAAAGTAAATTTTGTTTCGTTACAGTATCAGAATCAAAATAGGAAGTAAATTTTGTTTCGTTACAGAATCAAAATCAAAATACATTAATAATTTTGTTTTGTTTTGGAATATCGTAACGAAATCAAAATTTGAAATGACGTTTGAAAGTCTGTTAAAATCAGTAGATGAATATTCGATTGGTTCTTCATTAGTAGACATTGGAAATCAATAAAAGAGTTTAAATATGAATTAAAATTATTTAATAAATTTTATTAAACTTAAAATTATCACTAAAATAAATTAAGGATATATAAGTTAATAATCAAACTGTTTATTTAATGTTATTTATATAAATATAAATAACTTTCACTAAAGTTAAATTATTAATTTATATTGAAGTGTTTATTTAATAATTTTAAGGTTCGTTAAATAAATAACACCAATATTTATAGTTGGAAAATTTAGTAAAACCAACTTTTATTTGTTTTAAGTCACTTATTGTTTGTTACACATTTTTTTTAGAATAATGTTTAAGTTCACAAATTGTTATAAATTATTATATTTGAACACGGGTCAAATATTCAGAGCGAAGTATAAAAGGCGCGAGAATACGAAAATAATCTGACAATTTTGGTTTAACATTGGTTTTTATAGTTAACAAAATAGGAGGGATTAATCCCTTCCACAGATAATTTGTCCAATCAAATTGCTGACGTCATATAATTTTATGTTCGTTTAATCAATTAACATAAAATAGGCGTAGGTTAAAATCTAGCAATTCTGCGAAAAGGTTGCGCAATCGATGATTGACATTTTTGGTTTCATATTTCGTTTTATAGTTTTTAGGGCGCGACTTCGTTGCGCCAAGGGTAATAAATGATACTATTTTTAGTATCATTTCTTAGAAAACTACCCTTGTTCTGAGTAGTATTGCGCATGATCGAGACGTATAGTTCGTTGACATTGAGGTTCACACGCGTGTATAACCTTGAATTTTAACCTTTCGGCACGTGTACATATTTAGACACGTGTGGCTTATTTATTTAAAAATATTAATAATATTGTAATAGAATAGAGAGAGAAATGCATCATTAATCTAATTTATTTGTTAAATTTGTTATTAAATTTGTTATTTAATTAATCATTAATCCAAATATTAGTGATTTCAGGCTACCAAATTACTTAAAATGAAATTCCTCATGTAAATAAGTCATAGTGACTTTTGTATTTTTTAAAACTCACTGAATCACCAAAGACGACACTAAGAGTGACGTCACACTATGAATATTTTTTCCCTATAATTGTCCCTATGTAACCGAAAAATCTCTACAAATAGGGAGAAAATCTCTAATCTGGCAACACTGCATTTGAAAGACATCCAAAAGACATGTTATGCTTTAAGGATGTCTCTAGGTCATAAGATAAATTTACAACGTTTTTTGAACAGACATAGAATTTCTCAGGATATAATAAGGACATCCTATATTATTGTTAAAATAATTTTTAATCAGTTATTTTTAATTATAGGGGAACAGGGGCGTAATGGATCACTTCAATTTATTCAAAAGTGGCAAATCAGAGTAATTTCGATTTTTGGTAAAAATAATGTTTTTTTTGTAAAAAAATTTTTGTATATTAGGTTTTAAGCTTTAAACATTTTTTCTTAAAGAACAATTGACAATTTTCGTTTAATACTTACGGTATTGATAAACAATAACAAAATTAAATATAATAACCCTTTATTAAAAAAAAATTGGAGAATAGATTTTTTAAGTAAATGGATTTTGCATTTCGCTACAACTTTTAAAAATTTGAAAATTGTATGAAAATGTTTAAAGCTTAAATTAAATATGTTCCATTTTCAATATTCTTTGTTATAAATGTACAATAGAAACGATGATTGTCAATATTAAATAATATTTCCTGCCCAAAATTATAATTTCATTGCTGATTCAATACGCCCCCGGTAGTGATCCATTACGCCCCGGCCCGAGGCAAAATGGCTCCACCTTGCATTTCTCCAAAAACATTGTTCTTTAAAAAAAAGTATAAGTGAAATTTGGGGGTATTTTTTTAATTGAAAGCTGAGATGTTAGGCTTAGTTTTCCACATGATGAAATTTTTATTAAAACAAGAATGAAGAAGTTGAGCAACAAAATGTGAAAAGTGATCCATTACGCCTCAGTCTCCCCTACTCATCTTGTATTTGTAATCAGCTATCTAAAAACGTACTAGTGAACATTTTTATAAGCTTAGCACAAATTTTTTAAATTTCGTACTCACTCCAGTGCCTTAAAATCATCAAAATTTTAATAAAATTTGTTCTTTAATCGGTTGCAAGTTTGGTAATTTTTGTTTAATTTTATTTTTTAACCGATGGATTAAAGGTAATTTAATTTTTCAGTCAAAAATATCTTCTAATTAAATAAAAAGTGTTTCGTTTGTTTGTCAATTTCACTGTGAACCAAAATAATCGAAACTCTGAAAAATGTCGCATGTTTTAGTTTGAAATGATTCAAAATATTTTAAAGAAGAGAATTCTTTTGTAAACCAGCGGTATTTCCTAGTCGACTACAAAGCAAATTTCCTCGATCTCCTGGTATGCAGAGATGGCTTTGGGACGTTTCAACTTTAGGGATTCTCTTCCTAGAGGCGCATATCGTATCTTCCGTGTGAGCAAGCTACTTGGTGGATGCTGCAAGGACAAGAGATCCGCCTTTAGTTTGTACTTTCTACTGTGGAGGAATTCTCGCTAGCCTCTAGCACACTATTTGCTATTTGTCCTGTAACCATTGCCGACAGACATCTACACTCGTTAAGTGAATAAATTGAATTGGAAATGTGTCTCTTTGGCGATGCTGAACAGCACGCAATGCGTCTTTGCGACACT
Organism: Leptopilina myrica (nomen nudum); assembly: GCA_032872475.1. NCBI lineage: Eukaryota > Metazoa > Arthropoda > Insecta > Hymenoptera > Figitidae > Leptopilina > Leptopilina myrica (nomen nudum). The sequence continues at coordinate 31,279,321 of CM065464.1, forward strand.
TGCGTGTTTAATTTACGACGTTGCAGTATATGTTGTTCTTGTCACCGGTTTTCCACGTGCACCTATGTGTACAGAAAAAGAATTCTTCGGACCGTCTCGCAAGCTGACATAGGTCATATACATCCAGAGTGAATGTGAATCAATGTGAGAAACGTTGTTTGTAAACGTCGGCATGATTTATTTATTTGCCTCCTCTATGAAAACTCTTATCTTAATCTTTTATATATATTATAGGGGAGACCGGGGCTAAACCGGACGGATTTGGTCTTTGACCCAAAAACTCATACAAAAACATACTTTTTGCTAAAGTGTAATATACCGTTTTGAAGCTTGTACTTTCACCTACAAATCGCACTTGTTCGATTTAAAAAAGTACAATAGCTTTAGAGATATATTGCTTCGAAGGTGACTACCTCAAAAACGAAAATCCGAAAATTGGTAGGGCTAAACCGGACACCCCATGGGGCTAAATCGGACACGGCCAATTAATTAAAGAATGAGATACAAATTTTCTTTTTTTTGGTAAAAAAGTCAAATCAATTCTTCTTTTATTTATTTGTAGATAGTTCTATACAAAGAATATAATATAATATGTAAAATCGGTAATTAATATAATATAAAATGAATTACAGTTTTCAGGATTGTCTGTTTGTAGCAACTCGCTTGCGAATTCGAGTTTTAAAATAAATTCTTTATCTATTTATTTATAAAGTGGTTCTAAGCAAAGAATATGATATAAAATAGTTAATTAATATAAAATAAATTAAAGAATTCAAAGATTTGGTTGCTTTTAATCACGATGTCTGATTCAGCCCCACACCGTCATCTAATAATTAACCTGCAATATAAGCGATTCCACGTCAAGTGATCAAGGGGTCTTTTGGTGTAATGTTTATTTCAATAATTTTTTACTCTTAAACAATTAAACATACAAATTTGACAAAGTACATTTTGGAAAGGTTTTTTCATGCTCTTTCGATTGGAAATAAGCATTTTGAAAAAAAAAATTTTTGACCCAAAAAAATCAAAATTAAAAATAAATTTCAATTTTTGAGGGAGATGGATACGTTTTTTTTTAAACGAAAGCTGAGGTTTTTTCCTAAATGGACATGTAAATGATAAAGTGGGACTAGAATGTTTAAACATTGAAAAAAAAGAGTTTTCTACTCGCCGGAGCGCTCAAAACCCGGTTTTTAGCTCCGTTTAGGAGAAAATTCTTTTTTTCAATGTGTAAACATTCTAGTCCCACTGTACCATTTATATGTCCTTTTAGGAAAAAACGTCAGCTTTAGTTTAAAAATAAAAAAAAATTGGGTCTTTCACGAAAAATTACTATCTATGAGTACTACAAAAGCCCCAAGTTTTGCTACGATTAAAGAAAAATTTTTCTCCACCTTGATCACTTGACATGGAATCGCTCATATACTTTTTCTTCTTAATGTTTTCCATTAAACTTTTTTTCCACTAAACTCAGTACACCTTGAGCTAAAAGAAAAATGGCCGTATGATTTTTGCACTTTAATTTTAACGATAAAAACCCAAAAAAAAGAAGAAAAAATTTTTTTACTTTTACCTCAAGAAATTACATTTTTACTTATTAAAGGCAACTATTATTACAAGAAAAATGACACGCCCCTAAAACCTCATGCAGCATATGCATTTTTTTTCTTTCATAAAAATATTGAATTTTTAAAACAAAACTACATAAATCCCTGCAATAATTTTCCGTAATTTACAATAATGAAACAAAACTCGATGAATCCTTCGTTTTAAATTTTTTCAAGCACATTTATAATTGTTATATTTATAAATTAAAAAAATTCAATTTGTGAAAATAGATGATTATATGTTAGATTTTAATATCCTATAAAGATTTTAACGTTTTATTCGCTCGATTTCTTCGTGATAAAATTAAAAACCAGGTAAGAAAATTTTTACTATATGTGAAGTTACTTAACGACGGATTTTTTCGTAAATAAACAATCATTTGTTTTCAAGCGTTTTGGTTATGAAAAATGTTGTACAATTGTTTACATTAAATTGTGCAATTTAAATAAAATGGTATAAAAATTGAATCTTCAGTGAAAGATATTAATCAAGGTACGAAGAAGCGTAAACGTGTTCAGGAAAAAAAAAGTGATGAACAAACTTCAAGGTAAATAATTCAAAATTAGTTAAAATATAGTTTTATTCGCAAATAACCTAAGCTATGACGCAATGTTAAATTATTTTTATTTAAAAAATTTGATTTAATTTTATTAATATTAAATTATTAAAATTATTAGAAAAAATTATAAAAAAAAGTTATGAAAAATGTAATTTACACTTTTGTAATAAATAACAGTTTTAATTAAAAATTATTTTTAACGGAGGTAATTGTGATATTTTTGTTTTATATTCAACGATAGTAAATTATGTATATATTTACCTAAAAATAATTTTTTTAGATATTCTAATCCTGATCCTGAACTCCGAAATTGGAAACGACCATGCAAACACGATACGAAATCTTATGGTTGTAAGAGAATTAAGCTCTCCGAAATTAAGAAAATTCGAAACGTTTTTTTCAAGAATCCGAATAGGAATGTTCAAAATGTTAAATTGAGTTCTATAATTGGCGTAAACGATCCAGAGCGTAGAAGATGCAAAGATGAAAATTCGACGAAGAAAAAAAGAAGCATGTCAATAAGTTTATTTTTGAAAAATAGAAATGGAAAACAAATACAAGTGTGTCAAAAATTTTTTCAATGCGCTCTTAGTTTAAAGATGAATCGCATTCGTACTGTTGCTAAGGATATACACGAAGGTCGAGTTCCACGAGAGAAAAGAGGAGGTGACCATAGGGGACACAAGTTATCGAATCAAAAGGAAACCATGAAAGAATTTATTGGCAATTTACATGGAATTGAAAGCCACTATTCGCGAACTAAATCCAAACGGATTTATTTACCGGCAAATTCGTCCATATCTAAACTTCATGCTTGCTATAATCAGAACAATCCAGACTTACAGGTGAAGTACGATATGTTTCGTAAAATATTCGTTACCAACTTCAATATCGGATTTTCTTCACCTGCAAGTGATTGTTGTACTACATGCACTTAATTTAAAAATCGTATCAAAGTTGAGACGAATCAATCAAAGAAACTCGATTTAATGACTGGGCAACGAATTCACAAACTGTGAGCATCAGCTTTTTATGAATTGGCGAAGGAAAATCCGGAAAATACGTATTCTTTCTGTTTTGATCTGCAGCAAGTCCAGCAATTGCCTAAAACCCCAATCCAAGAAGCTTTCTACTCTCGACAGATTAGTTTCTACAATTTCTGCTGCGTATCTATGGATGCTAAAGATCCGACTTTTTTTACTTGGGACGAAAGTCAAGCAGGTCGAGGTTCCGTACAGATAGGGTCAGCGTTATCGAATCACTTGCAATCTCTGAATTTCGAAGGAATTAATCATCTTCGCCTTTTCTGCGATGGCTGTCCTGGACAGAATAAAAACTCTCATATAGTTCATGTTTTGTTAAACTGGCTTCAAAACTATTCGCCTCCAAACATATCTGATATGATGGTTATATTTCCAGTTAGAGGACACAGTTTTCTGCCTGCAGATCGAGTATTTGGTAGAGTCGAAAAAGTGTTACGCAAGCATCCTACAATTACCCTAACAAGCGAGTATGAGACATTACTTTCGGAAATTGGATGTGTAAAACCGCTTGGAGTGAAATGGGAACTTTATGACATAAAATCTCTTGAAACATTCTACAAAAAAATTAACGGAATCTCGAACATTAAAAGGATTGTAATTTAGAAATTTCCAACGAAGGAGGGAAACATTCGGTGTAAAGCAACGTGCTATCAGTATTACAAATTTGAAAGCGAAACTGAAGAACCCAAGATCTTATTAAAACGCGGAAAATCTGATGCAGATATAGAGCTGGATAAAATTAATTTAACACACAAAATTTCGAAGGAAAAGCTTGAAGATGTTGAAAAATTGCTAATTAAACAATTTGGAGACACTTGGGACCAACTATCGAATTTGCAGTGGTATCGTACTCTTATAAATTGTCATAACAGAAATCCTACAGCGACACTTCCTGATGACGAGGAAAGCGAAGAAATTTGCGACTGCTTAGATGAAGACTGTGGTTTTCATGTTTAAAATTGACATAAAAAATGTTTAAAAAGCTTTGTTAAATATATTATAAATGCTAAAGTTCATAAACGTAGAAATTCTAATTTTATTAATAAAAAAATTACATACGAATTTAATTGTTTATTCAATTCAACGCGCGATAAATAACTTTAGTACCTAGAAAAATATATCTATTTTTCACAAATTTTATAATTTTCATTTTGTTAAATATAATTTTTAAAACACTAATATTATTATGAACCTTTTTCGTTTTTATTATTAGCATGAAAAAACAGATAAAAATTTCATTTGATGGTTCGAAAAATGACATTTCATTTTAAGGTTGAGTTTAAAAATCACTCTTATTCTATCTACTGGAGCAAAACAGAATATATTCAAACCTATAAGAAACCAAAACAGAATAAATCCAATGTCCTGAAGCAAAACTAAATAAATCCATTTTTATATTTTAAATATCATCAATAACAGATAACATAACAATTTTTTGGATACTGTGAATAAATATAGAAGATCGTCTGTGTACATAATCGTTTTTACTTTTATTTTACCTCTAGTAATTTTAAAGATCCAACGTTTGTTGGTTTATCTCAAAATCACTTCAACTGGATTTATCAGGTTTTGAAAACTTGCTCCTCATATATATATATATATATATATATATGGGGGATTTCGCGTCAAGTGATCAAAGGGTCTTTTGGTGCAATGTTTATTTAAATAATTTTTTACTCTTAAACAATTAAACATACAAATTTGACAAATGACATTTTGGAAAAAAAATCAAAATTAAAAATAAATTTCAATTTTTGGGGGAGAAAGACCCAATTTTTTTTTTTTTTTTTAAACGAAAGCTGAGGTTTTTTCCTAAAAGGACATATGAATGGTAAAGTGGGACTAGAATGTTTAAACATTGAAAAAATGAGTTTTCTACTCGCCGGAGCGCTCAAACCCCGGTTTTAAGCTCCGTTTAGGAGAAAATTCTTTTTTTCAATGTTTAAACATTCTAGTCCCACTTTACCATTTATATGTCCTTTTAGGAAAAAACGTCAGCTTTAGTTTAAAAATAAAAAAAAAATGGGTCTTTCTCCCCCAAAAATTGAAATTTATTTTTGATTTTTTTGGGTCAAAAATTTTTTTTTGTCAAAATGCTTATTTCCAATCGAAAGAGCATGAAAAAACCTTTCCAAAATGTATTTTGTCAAATTTGTATGTTTAATTGTTTAAGAGTAAAAAATTATTGAAATAAGCATTGTACTGAAAAACACAAAAATTTAACCCCCTCCCCCTCAGAAAATATTGGACTAGGTAAAAAAATATTTTCACGAAAAATTACTATCTATGAGTACTACAAAAGCCCCAAGTTTTGCTACGATTGGAAAAAAATATTTCTCCACCTTGATCACTTGACATGAAATGCCCCATATATATATGGGCATTTCCACGTGAAATTTTTCTATGACATTTTAGAATCGGTTAAACATATTTTTTTTTCCTTCCTTATAGAAAAATATTAAATACGTATTTTTTTATTTTTCCCTAATTGCCAAAATTTTCGAGATATGAATTTTCGAAATTTAGGATTTTTAAAAGCAGACCTATTTTCAATAGCAAATAACTTTGAAGGTATTGAGTTTCAAAAAAAGTTGTTAAAGAAAGAAAGTTTTGGTTTTTCTTAAACTTTTAAAAGATTTTTTTTTTAAATATTTTTTTAAATTTTTTAGAAAAAAAATTATTTTTTTATAAACAAATTAATTTATTTTTAATGTGAGCGCAATTAATTTTTATTTTTTTCTTATTTATTTATACCTGCCAATATACAGAAGATTTTTTAAAAGGATCCGAGATGGACAGACTCATAGTTTTCGTTCTATAAATTTTTTTAAAACGAAAACTATGAATTAGTAAACCTAATAGCTTATAATTTTTCAAATTTTGAGTTTAGAAAAAATTTGTCAAAGAAAGAAAGTTTTAGTTTTTCTTCAGCTTTTAAAAGATTTAAAAAAAATATTTTCAAAAATTTTTTAGAAAAAAAAATTATTTTTTTATAAACAAATTATTTTTTTATAAACAAATTAATTAAAAAATTTATAGAACGAAAACTATGAGTCGGCCTATCTCGGATCTTTTTAAAAAATTTTCTGTATATTGGCAGGTATAAATAAATAAGAAAAAAATAAAATAATTTGTTTATATAAAAATATTTTGTTTTCTAAAAAAATTTTAAAAATATATTTTTTAAAAATCTTTTTAAAGTTGAAGAAAAACCAAAACTTTCTTTCTTTGACAACTTTTTTCAAAACTCAATACTTTTAAAGTTATAAGCTATTGAAAATAAGTCTGCTTTCAAAAATCAAAAATTTCGAAAATTCATATCTCGAAAATTTTGGCAATTATGGAAAAATAAAAGAATACGTATTTAATATTTTTCTATAACGAACGAGAAAAAAATATGTTTAACTGATTCTAAAATGGCATAAAAAAAATTCACGTGGAATTGCCCATATATATCAGAAACCTTGCACCTACATAAATTGACTATTTATAAATTCACCGTTAGTCGGTTTGGTCTTAACCCATTAAGAACGGGATGTACAAAATTTGTACATAATGTTTAAGAACATATTTCAATCTTACAAAGCACCAAGAATAATTAGTAAATACACTTTTCTTATGTATCTTGAATCCTTCTTTCGAATGGCGTACTCAAAAAAACTGAAAAATGTTAAATAAACAATTTATACATTTTTTAAGAAAAAACACGATTTTTTAAGAATTTTTTTTTATTTTTTCAATTTTTTGATAGCTAAACCCTTTAACAAACCTTCTACTGATAGAAATATTGCGTCAAAAATAGTAGGAGTACAACATAGGACTATTTTGGATATTAAATATTTAAATGGCTGCCACAAAATAGCGACTAAAGTTACTTTTTTTAAACAATATTATAAACAAATGGAAGAAATTTTTAAAAATAGTTAATTTTGCTTAAAACTTGTGACTCGGGGGTTTTCAGGGTCGCTGATTACTAAAATAACCTTAGTTTTCCAAAATTTAAAATGGCGGATCCAGTATCCCAGGTGGAAAAATTCGCGCGAGTAACTCACGTGAGACTCGCGTGAGTAACTCACGTGAGATTCGCGTGAGTTTCGCACAATAATTTTGCTTTAGTTTCACATAAGTAACTCACCCTACAGACTTGCGTCAATTTGTGTCAATATTGCCAAAATTTTTGACAAATGTAGAAGCAACATTACTCAACGCATTGATTACGTCTGCTATATAGGAACATTGTAGGTAATATTGACGAAACATTGACAGACAATATTTAAACATAATTAAGGGAACATTATATGGAAATGTTGTTTTTAATATTTTTTTTTGTTATTTTAAATTTATAAATTTCAAATAATGTTAATAAGAAAATTAGGCCACAGGGCCTACTTCTGACCTGTATGTAAAATTAGTCGAAAATTGGTATAAAAATATACTACAGTGAACTCAATTTGCAAAACTTTACTCGAGGATTTTCAGAGACGCCACTACGGTATCGATAATAGTTTTTTAAAATTAAAAATGTCAAAACTAAAATGGCGGCTGTCAAAATCAGAAATTTATTGAAACTTGTTACTCGGGGTTTTAGGGTCGCGGATTACGAAACTGATGTTTGTATTGAAAATTAATCATGACAGCTGTCAAAATCAGAATTTCATTGAACTCGCTTGAAACTTGTTACTGAGGGTTTTTAGGCTTGCTGATTACGAAATTAATGTTTTTGTGTGGAAATTAATCATGACAGCTGTCAAAATCAGATTTCTATTAAATTCCCTTCAAACTTGTTACTGAGGGTTTTTAGGCTTGCTGATTGCGAAATTAAAGTTTTTGTGTAAAAATTAATCATGACAGAATGAAAAATTCAATTTTTTTGCTCGCATATTTTTCCCATATATTGGCCATACTTCAAAATAGCAATTTTTTTTACTCGAAAAAAATACAAAATTCCAATTTTTTCCTCCCTTATTTTCCTCATATTTTTGCCATACTTCAAAAGTACAAATTTTTTACACGAAAAGAATAAAAAATTCCAAATTTTTGATCCCACATTTTCCCCATATTTTCCCATACTTCAAAAGTTCAATTGTTTTACTCGAAAATAATCAAAAATTCCATTGTTTCTACTCGAAAATAATGAAAAATTCCAATTGTTTGCTCCCATATTTTCCCCATATTTTGGCCACACTTCAAAAGTTCAAATTTTTTACTCGAAAAGAATGAAAAATTCCAATTGTTTTCTCCCATATTTTCCCTATTTTTTGGCCATACTTACAAATAGCAAATTAACTCCAAAAGAATGAAGAATTCCAATTGTTTGTTTCCATATTTTCCCCATATTTTGGCCACACTTTAAAAGTGTAAATTTTTTACTCCAAAAGAATGAAAAATTACAATTTTTTGCTCCCATATTTTCCCCATATTTTGGCCACACTTTAAAAGTGCAATTTTTTTTACTCCAAAAGAATGAAAAATTCCAATTGTTTTCTCCCATATTTTCCCTAGTTTTTGGCCATACTTCCAAATAGCATATTAACTCCAAAAGAATGAAGAATTCCAATTGTTTGCTCCCATATTTTCCCCATATTTTGGCCATACTTCAAAACTGTAAATTTTTTACTCAAAAAGAATGAAAAATTCCAATTGTTTGCTCCAATATTTTCCCCATATTTTGACCACACTTTAAAAGTGCAAATTTTTTACTCGAAAATACGGAAAAATTCCCATTTTTTGCTCCCATATTATCTTTTCGAGTAAAAAATTTACAGTTTTGAAGTATGGCCAAAATATGGGGAAAATATGGGAGCAAAAAATTGGAATTTTTCATTATTTTCAAGTTAATTTGCTATTTGAAAGTATGGCCAAAAACTAGGGAAAATATGGGAGAAAACAATAAGAATTTTTCATTCTTTTCGAGTAAAAAAATTTGAACTTTTGAAGTATGGGAAAATATCGGGAAAATATGGGAACAAACAATTGGAATTTTTCCATTCTTTTCTAGTAAAAAATTTGAACTTTTGAAGTATGGGAAAATATCGGGAAAATATGGGAACAAACAATTGGAATTTTTCATTCTTTTCGAGTAAAAAATTTGAACTTTTGAAGTATGGGAATATATGGGGAAAGTATGGGAGCAAACAATTGGAATTTTACATTATTTTCGAGTAAAAAAATTGAACTTTTGAAGTATGGGAAAATATGGGAGGAAAAAATTGAAATTTTTCATTCTTTTGGAGTAAAAAATTTACACTTTTAAAGTGTGGCCAAAATATGGGGAAAATATGGGAGCAAACATATGGAATTTTTCATTCTTTTCGAGTAAAAAATTTACAGTTTTGAAGTATGGCCAAAATATGGAGAAAATATAGGAGCAAAAAATTGGAATTTTTCATTATTTTCATGTTAATTTGCTATTTGAAAGTATGGCCAAAAACTAGGGAAAATATAGGAGCAAAAAAATGGGAATTTTTAATTCTTTTCGAGTAAAAAATTTGCTATTTGGAAGTATGGCCAAAAACTAGGGAAAATATGGGAGCAAAAAAATTGTAATTTTTCATTCTTTTGGAGTAAAAAATTTACACTTTTAAAGTGTGGCCAAAATATGGGGAAAATATGGGAGCAAAAAATTGGAATTTTTCATTCTTTTCGAGTAAAAAATTTGCACTTTTAAAGTATGGCCAAAATATAGGGAAATTATTCCAGCAAACAAATGGAATTTTTCATTCTTTTCGAGTAAAAAAAATTACTTTTTAGAAGTATGGCCATAATATGAGGAAAATATGCGAGCAAACAATTGGAATTTTACATTATTTTCGAGTATAAAATTTGCACTTTTGAAGTATGGTGAAAATATGGGGAAAATATGGGAGGAAAAAATTGGAATTTTTCATTCTTTTGGAGTTAAAAATGTACACTTTTGAAGTATGGCCAAAATATGGGGAAAATATGGGAGTAAAAAACTGAAATTTGTCATTCTTTTGGAGTAAAAAATTTACACTTTTAAAGTGTGGCCAAAATATGGGGAAAATATGGGAGCAAACAATTGGAATTTTACATTATTTTCGAGTAAAAAAATTGAACTTTTGAAGTATGGGAAAATATGGGAGGAAAAATTGAAATTTTACATTATTTTCGAGTAAAAAAATTGAACTTTTGAAGTATGGGAAAATATGGGGAAAATATGGGAGGAAAATATTTGAATTTTTCATTCTTTTGGAGTAAAAAATTTACACTTTTAAAGTATGGCCAAAATATGGAGAAAATATGAGAGCAAAAAATTGGAATTTTTCATTATTTTCAAGTTAATTTGCTATTTGGAAGTATGGCCAAAAACTAGGGAAAATATGGGAGCAAAAAAATGGGAGTTTTTAACTCTTTTCGAGTAAAAAATTTGCACTTTTAAAGTATGTCCAAAATATGGGGAAAATATGGGAGAAAAATTGGAATTTTTCATTCTTTTGGAGTAAAAAAATTGTTATTTTAAAGTATGTCCAAAATAAGGGGAAATTATTCCAGCAAACAAATGGAAATTTTCATTCTTTTCGAGTAAAAAAAATTGCTTTTTAGAAGTATGGCCATAATATGAGGAAAATATGCGAGCAAACAATTGGAATTTTACATTATTTTCGAGTATAAAATTTGCACTTTTGAAGTATGGTGAAAATATGGGAGTATGGGAATATTGGAAGTATAGCCAAAAAGTAGGGAAAATATGGGAGAAAACAATAAGAATTTTTCATTCTTTTCGAGTAAAAAAAATTGAACTTTTAAAGTATGGGAAAATATCGGGAAAATATGGGAACAAACAATTGGAATTTTTCATTCTTTTCGAGTAAAAAATTTGAACTTTTGAAGTATGGGAAAATATCGGAAAAATATGGGAACAAACAATTTTAATTTTTCATTCTTTTCGAGTAAAAAATTTGAACTTTTAAAGTATGGGAAAATATGGGGAAAGTATGGGAGCAAACAATAGGAATTTTACATTATTTTCGAGTAAAAAAATTGAACTTTTGAAGTATGGGAAAACATGGGAGGAAAAAATTGAAATTTTTCATTCTTTTGGAGTAAGAATTTACACTTTTAAAGTGTGGCCAAAATATGGGGAAAATATGGGAGCAAACAATTGGAATTTTTCATTTTTTTCGAGTAAAAAATTTACAGTTTTAAAGTATGGCCAAAATATGGGGAAAATATGGGAGCAAGCAATTGGAATTTTTCATTCTTTTCGAGTAAAAAATTTACAGTTTTTAAGTATGGCCAAAATATGGGAAAAATATGGGAGCAAAAAATTGGAATTTTTCATTACTTTTAAGTTAATTTGCTATTTGGAAGTATGGCCAAAAACTAGGGAAAATATGGGAGCAAAAAAATGGGAATTTTTAATTCTTTTCGAGTAAAAAATTTGCACTTTTAAAGTGTGGCCAAAATATGGGGAAAATATGGGAACAAAAAATTTTATTTTTTTATTCTTTTGGAGTAAAAAATTTACACTTTTAAAGTGTGGCCAATATATGGGAAAAATATGGGAGAAAAATTTCAATTTTTTATTCTTTTGGAGTAAAAAATTTACACTTTTGGAGTATGGCCAAAATATGGAGAAAATATGGGAGCAAAAAATTGGAATTTTTCATTATTTTCAAGTTAATTTGCTATTTGGAAGTATGGCCAAAAACTAGGGAAAATATGGGAGAAAACAATTGGAATTTTTCAATCTTTTCGAGTAAAAAAAATTCAACTTTTGAAGTATGGGAAAATATGGGGAAAATATGGGAGCAAACAATTGGAATTTTTCATTATTTTCGAGTAAAAAATTTACAGTTTTGAAGTATGGCCAAAATATGGGGAAAATATGGGAGCAAACAATTGGAATTCTTCATTCTTTTGGAGTTAATTTGCTATTTGGAAATATGGCCAAAAACTAGGGAAAATATGGGAGAAAACAATTGGAATTGTTCATTCTTTTCGAGTAAAAAAAATTGCACTTTTAAAGTGTGGCCAAAATATGGGGAAAGTATGGGACCAAAAAATTGTAATTTTTCATTCTTTTGGAGTAAAAAATTTACACTTTTAAAGTATGGCCAAAATATGGGGAAAATATGGGAGCAAACAATTGGAATTTTTCATTCTTTTCGAGTAAAAAATTTACACTTTTAAAGTGTGGCCAAAATATGGGGAAAATATGGGAGCAAAAAATTTTATTTTTTTATTCTTTTGGATTTAAAAATTTACACTTTTAAAGTGTGGCCAAAATATGGGGAAAATATGGGAGAAAAATTTGAATTTTTCATTCTTTTGGAGTAAAAAATTTACACTTTTGAAGTATGGCCAAAATAGGGAGAAAATATGGAAGCAAGAAATTGGAATTTTTCATTATTTTCAAGTTAATTTGCTATTTGGAAGTATGGCCAAAAACTAGGGAAAATATGGGAGAAAACAATTGGAATTTTTCAATCTTTTCGAGTAAAAAAAATTCAACTTTTGAAGTATGGGAAAATATGGGGAAAATATGGAAGCAAAAAATTGGAATTTTTCATTCTTTTCGAGTAAAAAAATGAAACTTTTATAGTATGGGAAAATATCGGGAAAATATGGGAACAAACAATTGGAATTTTTCCATTCTTTTCGAGTAAAAAATTTGAACTTTTGAAGTGTGGCCAAAATATGGGGAAAATATGGGAGCAAACAATTGGAATTTTTCATTCTTTTCCAGTAAAAAATTTACAGTTTTAAAGTATGGCCAAAATATGGGGAAAATATGGGAGCAAAAAATTGGAATTTGTCATTATTTTCATGTTAATTTGCTATTTGAAAGTATGGCCAAAAACTAGGGAAAATATAGGAGCAAAAAAATGGGAATTTTTAATTCTTCTCGAGTAAAAAATTTGCTATTTGGAAGTATGGCCAAAAACTAGGGAAAATATGGGAGAAAAAAAATTGTAATTTTTCATTCTTTTGGAGTAAAAAATTTACACTTTTAAAGTGTGGCCAAAATATGGGGAAAATATGGGAGCAAAAAATTGGAATTCTTCATTCTTTTGGAGTTAATTTGCTATTTGGAAGTATGGCCAAAAACTAGGGAAAATATGGGAGAAAACAATTGGAATTTTTCAATCTTTTCGAGTAAAAAAAATTCAACTTTTGAAGTATGGGAAAATATGGGGAAAATATGGAAGCAAAAAATTGGAATTTTTCATTCTTTTCGAGTAAAAAAATGAAACTTTTATAGTATGGGAAAATATCGGGAAAGTATGGGAGCAAACAATAGGATTTTTACATTATTTTCGAGTAAAAAAATTGAACTTTTGAAGTATGGGAAAATATGGGGAAAATATGGGAGGAAAAAATTGAAATTTTTCATTCTTTTGGAGTAAAAAATTTACACTTTTAAAGTGTGGCCAAAATATGGGGAAAATATGGGAGCAAACAATTGGAATTTTTCATTCTTTTCGAGTAAAAAATTTACAGTTTTAAAGTATGGCCAAAATATGGGGAAAATATGGGAGCAAAAAATTTTATTTTTTTATTCTTTTGGATTTAAAAATTTACACTTTTAAAGTGTGGCCAAAATATGGGGAAAATATGGGAGAAAAATTTGAATTTTTCATTCTTTTGGAGTAAAAAATTTACACTTTTGAAGTATGGCCAAAATAGGGAGAAAATATGGAAGCAAGAAATTGGAATTTTTCATTATTTTCAAGTTAATTTGCTATTTGGAAGTATGGCCAAAAACTAGGGAAAATATGGGAGAAAACAATTGGAATTTTTCAATCTTTTCGAGTAAAAAAAATTCAACTTTTGAAGTATGGGAAAATATGGGGAAAATATGGAAGCAAAAAATTGGAATTTTTCATTCTTTTCGAGTAAAAAAATGAAACTTTTATAGTATGGGAAAATATCGGGAAAATATGGGAACAAACAATTGGAATTTTACATTATTTTCGAGTATAAAATTTGCACTTTTGAAGTATGGTGAATTAATAGGTAAAAATAATAAAACTTTTTACACGAAAGCATGGTGAAAATATGGGGAAAATATGGGAGGAAAAAATTGGAATTTTTCATTCTTTTGGAGTTAAAAATTTACAATTTTGAAGTATGGCCAAAATATGAGGAAAATATGGGAGTAAAAAACTGAAATTTTTCATTCTTTTTGAGTAAAAAATTTGCACTTTTAAAGTGTGGCCAAAATATGGGGAAAATATGGGAGCAAACAATTGGAATTCTTCATTCTTTTGGAGTTAAAAATTTACAGTTTTAAAGTACGGCCAAAATATGGGGAAAATATGGGAGCAAAAAATTGTAATTTTTCATTCTTTTGGAGTTAATTTGCTATTTGGAAGTATGGCCAAAAACTAGGGAAAATATGGGAGAAAACAATTGGAATTTTTCATTCTTTTCGAGTAAAAAAAATTGCACTTTTAAAGTGTGGCCAAAATATGGGGAAAATATGGGAGCAAAAAATTGTAATTTTTCATTCTTTTGGAGTAAAAAATTTACACTTTTAAAGTGTGGCCAAAATATGGGGAAAATATGGGAGCAAACAATTGGAATTCTTCATTCTTTTGGAGTTAATTTGCTATTTGGAAGTATGGCCAAAAACTAGGGAAAATATGGGAGAAAACAATTGGAATTTTTCATTCTTTTCGAGTAAAAAAAATTGAACTTTTGAAGTATGGGAAAATATCGGGATAATATGGGAACAAACAATTGGAATTTTTCATTCTTTTCGAGTAAAAAATTTGAACTTTTGAAGTGTGGCCAAAATATGGGGAAAATATGGGAGCAAACAATTGGAATTTTTCATTATTTTCGAGTAAAAACAATGGAATTTTTGATTTTTTTCGAGTAAAACAATTGAACTTTTGAAGTATGGGAAAATATGGGGAAAATGTGGGATCAAAAATTTGGAATTTTTTATTCTTTTCGTGTAAAAAATTTGTACTTTTGAAGTATGGCAAAAATATGCAGAAAATAAGGGAGGAAATTGTCCATTTTTTTACTCGAAAAGAACGAAAAATTCTAATTTTTTTTAATGAAATTCTGATTTTGACAGCTGTCATGATGAATTTCCACACAAAAACTTTAATTTCGTAATCTTCAAGCCTAAAAACCCCCAGTAACAAGTTTGAAGGGAATTCAATAGAAATCTTATTTTGACAGCTGTCATGATTAATTTTTACACAAAAACTTTAATTTCGCAATCAGCAAGCCTAAAAACCCTCAGTAACAAGTTTGAAGGGAATTCAATAGAAATCTGATTTTGACAGCTGTCATGATTAATTTCCACACAAAAACATTAATTTCGTAATCAGCAAGCCTAAAAACCCTCAGTAACAAGTTTCAAGCGAGTTCAATGAAATTCTGATTTTGACAGCTGTCATGATTAATTTTCAATACAAACATCAGTTTCGTAATCCGCGACCCTAAAACCCCGAGTAACAAGTTTCAATAAATTTCTGATTTTGACAGCCGCCATTTTAGTTTTGACATTTTTAATTTTAAAAAACTATTATCGATACCGTAGTGGCGTCTCTGAAAATCCTCGAGTAAAGTTTTGCAAATTGAGTTCACTGTAGTATATTTTTATACCAATTTTCGACTAATTTTACATACAGGTCAGAAGTAGGCCCTGTGGCCTAATTTTCTTATTAACATTATTTGAAATTTATAAATTTAAAATAACAAAAAAAAATATTAAAAACAACATTTCCATATAATGTTCCCTTAATTATGTTTAAATATTGTCTGTCAATGTTTCGTCAATATTACCGGACAATGTTCCTATATAGCAGACGTAATCAATGCGTTGAGTAATGTTGCTTCTACATTTGTCAAAAATTTTGGCAATATTGACACAAATTGACGCAAGTCTGTAGGGTGAGTTACTTATGTGAAACTAAAGCAAAATTATTGTGCGAAACTCACGCGAATCTCACGTGAGTTACTTACGCGAGTCTCACGTGAGTTACTCGCGCGAATTTTTCCACCTGGGATGGCGGACAAGAAATTTTAAAAATAGTTAATTTTGCTTGAAACTTGTGACTCGGGGGTTTTCAGGGTCGCCGATTACGAATATAAGCTTAGAATTAACAAATAGTTCAGTTTTCTTCCTTTTCAACAAAAACGTTTTTTTGCGGTTATTTATTAATTTTTTATATATTTTATATATTTTTTGTTTTTACATTTTACATATTTTATCATTTTTAGCGTTTTATAGAAAAATTTGATTTATTCACATTTTTTCAAATTATGTTTAACTATATCTATCGCCAAATTTTTTGATGCTAATATAATATATATTATATTATTATATTACATAATATAATATATAAAAGAATTTTATAATAAAAAATATATAATAATAAATACATAATAAAAATATATAATTTATTTTTAATGTTCTCTATTTAATGTTCTCATAATTATGAATTAATTAAATAATTTAGAAATTTAATAAAAATTAATTTAATAAAAAAGTTATTATTAATATTGTTAATAAATTATTATTTATTAAATAACTGTGATAATTAATTTAGGGGAGGGTAGGCTACATTGAACCGGGTATTTTCTAAAGTCCAAGAACTAATTAAATTTTACAAATTTTGATCAGGTTTTTGTATCAACATTAAGCTGAAGTACTCCTTTAGTTAATATACACGTTACAAACACAAATTATTATGATTAAATAATTAAATTAAATTTTTTTCTAACAAGTTACACTTTTCTTATTTTGAAGAATCTGTGTCTACATTGAACCACCTTTAATAAAACACTACAATTTACTTCAAAAATAATATTTCCACTTACACATTGTAAAAAATATTATTTTTCACTCAAAAAAATAGAAAATTGTTGTTAAAGAGTTATTATTTGTTTATATAGGAGATTAATATATTTTGATGTCAGGTTAGGTAGGTAAAGTGACAGTTTGAGTTTATCTCGTTCACAATTGTGATGAAAGCATGTCTTCTAGTTTTTTTCTTACTAATTAGTAGAGCAGACAACTTTACCACTCTTAAAATTGAAAATTCTTTGCTTTTTCGGGTGGTTCAATGATGTCGCACTCACTGCATTCACATGACATTCACAACAAAAATTGTTTATAATAAATTTATGTAAGGCTTAAAATTCTTTATCACATCGGAATATTGAAGTTGACACCCTAAGCGACATAAATCACAAGTTTAATAATTTTTAAAACTTCCTATTTGAATAAAAAAAATTCATTATATTTCCACAAAATTTTTTGTTTTGTACGTGAAAAACAGTTTTTTTCGTTTTTCTTTGTAAATAATAAACCTACATGCTCGAAATTTTAGGACGTAGTCGCTTTCGGTAATACTAATTTATATATTAAATAAGAAAAAATTCCACTCAGTCATTTCTTAGAAAATTAAAGTGGTTCACTGTTGACGTTGGTTCAATGTAGCCTACTCTCCCCTAAACAGTTTCGTGTGTATTTAAAAATCACACGTTTGAAAATTTCAGCAAATTATTGATATGTGAATATTATTAAGTAGGTACTAATTAAATAATCAAGAAATTTAATTGTATATTTAAAATTCACTAATTATAAGTAATGCATAAAATTACATTAAAAAAATAGCTGAAGAACGTTATTATTTATGTAAATTAAATTTTAATATTTTCTCTGTAAAATTAGATCCGCCATTGTGAATTTTGGAACACAAAGGTTATATTCGTAATCAGCGACCCTGAAAACCCCCGAGTCACAAGTTTCAAGCAAATTTAACTATTTTAAAAATGTAGTGTCTGCTATATTGGATCCGCCATTTTGAATTTTGGAAAACTAAGGTTATATTCGTAATCAGCGACCCTGAAAACACCCGAGTCACAAGTTTCAAGCAAAATTAACTATTTTAAAAATGTATTGTCTGCTATATTGGATCCGCCATTTTGAATTTTGGAAAACTAAGGTTATATTCGTAATCAGGGACCCCAAAAAACCCCGAGTAACAAGTTTTAAGCAAAATTAACTATTTTAAAAATGTATTGTCTGCTATATTGGATCCGCCATTTTGAATTTTGGAAAACTAAGGTTATATTCGTAATCAGGGACCCCAAAAACCCCCGAGTAACAAGTTTTAAGCAAAATTAACTATTTTAAAAATGTATTGTCCGCCATATTGGATCCGCTATTTTGAATTGTGAAAAACTAAGGTTATATTAGTAATCAGCGACCCTCAAAACCCACGAGTCACAAGTTTTAAGCAAAATTAACTATTTTTAAAAATTTCCTCCATTTGTTTATAATATTGTTTAAAGAAAGTAACTTTAGTCGCCATTTTGCGACAGCCATTTAAAAATTTAATATCCAAAATAGTCCTATGTTGTACTCCTACTATTTTTGACGCAATATTTCTATCAGTAGAAGGTTTGTTGATGGGTTTATCTATTAAAAAATTGAAAAATTTTAAAAAATTCTTAACAAATCGTGTTTTTTCTTAAAAAATGTATAAATTGTTTATTTAACATTTTTCAGTTTTTTTGAGTACGCCATTCGAAAGAGGGATTCAAGATACATAAGAAAAGTGTATTTACAAATTACACAGGCCTACAAAATTTAGAATTTTGTCAGACCCAGATACGGAATAAGTCATTTCCTAAGTAATTTATGACCCTGAATCCAAAACTGACAGCTAAATTGCTCTATTACGTCAGGATTTTGAGATATTCTAACCTAAAAGAGTGAAAAAGGCCATTTTTGGCAACATTCGACTCTCAATAAAGTCTACAAAATTTTTTTTTTATCATTGGAACAAATTTTTAAAGAAAGTACAATTAATCACCTTTCAAAATATTCTACACCCAATCCGATCTGACGTTTTTCACTATGGTACAACAATTTAGTTTCGGTTATACGACCTAAAAACTGAGAAAAGGAAAAATAGAATAATTAGAAAGTACTTTAACTTAAGCAACTGATTTTTAATATTTTAGAATCGTTGATTAGAAAACCGATGTTAGATTTTGAAATTCAAAATGGCGGATCTAATATGGCGGCTCTCAAAATAAAAAATTTATCGGATTCGCTTGAAACTTTTTACTCGAGGGTTTTTGAAGTCGCAAATTACGAATCTGATGTCAGATTTTCGAAATTCAAAATTGCGGATGTAATATGGCGACATATTCTTTAAAAATTTAACGGATTCGCTTGAAACTCTTTACATGGGTGTTTTTGAGGTCGCATATTACGAATCTGATGTCACATTTTCGAAATTTAAAATGGCAGATCAAATATGGTATTTAGTTTTAGTAAAGAAAATTAAATGTTTTATTTTTCTTTATGAACATTTACACATTTTTCTTCAAAGGACCTTTGTATAGTTGGTTTAGTTTTTAAAATATAATACAGAATCACCCCTTTGTTTATTTCTGGACCTGTAAATACATCTTTTCTCAATTTAGATATCGATAGGTGTGGAAATTATTTTTTTAAGCAATCAAAAGTGATTCTGTTTTACATTCTAATAAACGAAAGCCACTACGAAGATCCTTTGAAGAAAAACGTGAAAAGTTCCATTATGATAAATAAAACTTGATTTTCTTCTTTAAAAGAGTGTATGAATCATGCCCTAAATGTTCTAATTTCATGTTTCTCGATTTGACTAACATATTTCGATTTAATAGACTACAAAAATTGGTAATAAATGACCGGACAAAAAACAGCCTAAAAATTAAAAGTTCCCTATTTTAAAAATTCGACATCGGATTCGTAATTTGTTCCAATGATAAAAAAAAAATTTTGTAGATTTTATTGAGAGTCGAATGTTGCCAAAAATGGCCTTTTTCACTCTTTTAGGTTAGAATATCTCAGAATCCTGACGTGATAGAGCAATTTAGCTATCAGTTTTGGATTCAGGGTCATAAATTACATAGGAAATGACTTATCCCGTATCTGGGTCTGACAAAATTCTAAATTTTGTAGGCCTTTCTTGGTGCTTTTTAAGATTGAAATATGTTTTTAAACATTATGTACAAATTTTGTACATTCCGTCCTTAATGGGTTAAGAACCTTTTGACTGTAATCCTTAGTTTATTTTTTGAGTTAAGCGTATATAAGGTAAACTCTTTAATTTAAAAGGATAGATTTTTAATATGAAAAGTATACATTCTAATGCATAAAATGACTATAATTTTCGAAAACGGACAATACGAACTATTAGAGAATGAAACACATGGCCTGATGTGGCCCGATCTTTACTTGGGCCTTAGTCTGGAAATTTCTACGCGGGATTGATAAAATAGCACTGCAATGTGACTGCCATTGATAATGATGATATGTTTGCAAAAACTCGGCATAGTTAGAGAGTGAAACGGTTCTTTTATAAGAGGTCGCGTAGTATAGAACTTCGTTAATTGCTGAAACAAAATTGTCTAACATATATTATAAAAAGTACAGCTAATTTGTTTCTTTAGAGGAATAGATATTGTGTGGCAAGGGCGGAAAGTTGTCAATTTCAGACCGAGTTCAAAAATTGCCGCACGAGCGAAGCGAGGGCGGCAATCGTACGAGGTCAGAATTGACATTTCCGCCCGAGTTGCACACGATATTTTTTGTCCAATTGCGCGATAAACAAGACGCATCCGTAAATTCAAAAATGAATATGCGCTAATTATTAAATGTGTATGAATTATTTTTATTAAGCTTAAGGCGAATCCGAATATTTTTGATAAATTTAACAATAAAATTTTACTTAAAAACTTTATATCTTCTGAAACATGGATAAAATACTAATTTTGTAATAAGTTATATAATATATTGTAATATTGAACATTTTAATTACAAATAATAATAATAATCTTAATAAAAACACATTAAATAGTGACGTCATAAAATAACAACAGAATAAGTAATAGAAATTAATAATATAATAATTAGTAGTATTAATTTAATACTGCTAAAGCAGGGGGCGGAAAAGTCATTTTCCCGCTCGCCTCCATGGCCTTAGTGGGCGGAAAAGTGGTTTTTCCGCCCGCTGTTGGTAAGCGGGCGAAAAAGCTTACTTACCGCCCGCTCTTGATAGGCGGGCGGAAAAAGCTTACTTTCCGCCTGCTATGCATGTACGGAAAGTCGGGTTTATCGCGCAAGTAGGACAAAAAAACTTTTCCTTCATGACTTTCTTTCTTTCAAAGCATACTATCATCAATTTTTGTATCAACTTTGTGTTTCTTCCAGAAAAAAGGTAAATACATAAAAAAATTTTCAAAGTTAATCAGTCGCTTTAAAAAAGTTTGCTTATAATTATCATAAATTAAAATTTATTAAAATTAAATTTTGATTAAACTTTTTAATGAAGTTCTCCGTTTGCTACTCTTGTAAAAATTGATTTTCGATAGTTTTTCTTCAAATTTTGAGAAAATGTTTCTTCAGGTGTCCCTTAATTGTAGTGCTTAATTAATTAATTGTTGTGCCCCTTTATCTTTTCTATTACTGCATAAAGAAATTAAAATATGTAACAGAAAATTATTTATGAGCCGTTTTGTTGTGAGTGACTTTACCTTTAAATGAGGGTAAATTCGCTCACCATTATTATTCTGGCAAAATATGTTATAATCTGCAACAATGAAACTAAATATTCTTTAGAATCAATAAAGAAAAAAATTAAGAACAATGTCCAAAGTTATTGGAATAAATATTTAATATTGTTTTATCAATAAGTAATTATAGTCAATCATTCAACTATACGTAGTCATAACCATAAAAAATAAGGTTAAGTTTGACAATTTAGTGCTTAAACCGTTTTAAATCGTTTAATTTCAAGTTATAAGAGTACTACTATTAAAAAAATCGAAATATAAATTAAAATAATTAACATACTTAAAATATCCAGGCCCAAACATCTTTTTTGTAGACTTATTTCCTGAGCAAATTTACACTACAAATTTGAATTTTTTTAAAATTGATTTCTTGTCGAATCTATTTATTGCTTTTAGTTTTTTGCTTTATGAAAATCATGTTGGCAATACAGGAAATGTAATGTTTAGAAGGATTTAACTTAAAAATTTTCAAGTAAAGCTTTATTACCTACGTTTTCATACTACTTGTTCAATATGAAAATTACCAGCTTGTGGTTTAAATATAATTTTTATTAAAAGTTAACAATGAATCTGCTGCAAATAAATTTTAAACTAAAGTTTACTATTTATATTAACCAAAACAATTGTAAATCTTAAATATTTCTCTCTAAAAAGTATAGGGGAGTGCTCTCAGGGTTGGACATAGTTTTGAATTTTCTTCATAACTTTCTCTGCAGTGCGAATTTCACGTTTTCGCGCATATTGTTGGAAAGATCAACTCAAATGCAATGTTTTTGCTGTACATTGCAAAAAAATTCGGCCAAAAGTTTCAAAGTTATAAGCAATTACAAAAAAAAATAATATTGTAAGGGTTGAACATGGGTGTAAGGGTTCAGCCACTGTAGAAAACCAATGAAATATTTAGGTAAATGGTTAAAAATGTTCTTTAAATAATAGAATGACACTTCAAAATGAGGAAAGGAACCATGGAATTAAAATAAAATCCCATATTGTAAATTTTTGCATAACATTAGATATTTTATTTCTTAAGAATGAAATCAAACATTTTTAAATTAAAACAATAAAAAAAGATTATCGAAAAAAATGTTTTCCTCTTTTTTTGTTAGAAATAAAGTTTTTGACACCTCCTTAAGTCAAAAAATGAATTTCTGTTGCAAGTACGCTTCGTAATAGCAATATTTTGCGCTGCTCAACACTGACGACACCGCCTGGCTCAACCCTAACTCACGCGTCGTTTTGCGACAACCCACACAGAACACAAACGCGCCACACAAAACCCCAAATTTCTTTTCACATTTTCGTATAACATCTTAATAAACAATTTCAATAAATTTACTTTATCTTTGGCATATTCCTTCTACATTTACTTCTCTTTTTTTGACACCACAAAAAAGTTTCTGTTGAGCGTATAACAATTAATCGCAAAAAACAAAAGTAGGGTAGAAGTACCGTTTGTGGCCACTGCACCGGTTGTGGCCACTTTTGGATTAAAGTTGATATTATTAAATTTTCTGAAGTTGCTAGTGCATTGTAGATATATTCCTAGAATCCTGATATAAGTAGATGACACTCTGTAAACTTACTTTTGACAGAAATTTAGTTGGCTTAATTTAAAATGACAGTAAACTGTACGAATGTATTGACAGAGTCGAATAACTACAATTCTTAGTAAATTTGATGAAATATCACTGGTCAGTAAATGATTATTTTTTGATATTATTGGCAATATTCTTATATTCTATCTCTTATATACTGTATCTAGGAGTTAAATAACTATAAAAAATACGAATTTTAAAAGAATTAGGTCAAATATTTTTTAAAAAGCCCATGGCCACAAACGGTACAGCAAAAGTATCAAAACACCCTTTTTGGCCACACTACATTTCATACGTTAAATTAACATAATTTTAGTTTAACAACTCGTATAGTTTTCATATTACAATTTTTTAAATAAATTAATTCACTTTTAAGAATAATTGAAGTATAATATAGTATTTATTCTGACTCCACTAAATTAATGAGTGAATAAAAATAACAGTTATTTAATGTTTAAGTAATACATTTTTTGATGCAGCAGTTTTTAATTATTTATCCTCTAAAAAACTCTAAAAACAAATTAAATAAAATTAAAGTTTATATTTTTGGGTCAGAACTTCCCAAACGGATCACCTAAACTAAAAAATTTTCTTTTTGAACCAAAATATATTTTTTTTACTCTCAATATGATTAAGAAGAATCCCTGAAAATATAAAGTCAAAAAAAATTTTTTTGTAAAAGTTATTAACAATTGAAATTTTTAGTAGTGCTAAATTAAAAAATTTTTTTCTCGAGTTCCAGTTGACGGATTTAAAAAACAAAATATGGGTTTTTTTCGTCTTAAATAGCACTATTTGAATATATTTTTTGTTTATAAATTTTTTTATTTTTTATGAATTTTCATTTTATTTGTTTATAAAATGTTAATAAACAAATATGTTCTTCACGTCCTAACAAAAAAATTTAAATTGTATTATATTCCTGAAATCTCTCCGATTCCAAAACCGTTTAGAAAATAATGAGCCTCAATTAGAAAAAAAGTTATTCATTAAAAACTGCAGCGGTGTAAGGATTTTCATGACGTTGAACTTGCGTTGCGCGGCGCAAGCATGACCGTTTACATCTGTGAGCACTGGTTCTCGCTACAAGTTTGCACAAATTTTAATGGTAATATCTAGTTAACAGTAACAAAATATAAACAAAGTAAATTTTTCATTTTTTAATAAATTATTAATAATTAATAATTTATTTACTTTTCATCCTCAAATAGTTTATTATAATAGTTATAATTTACATAATAAATTCACAATAATTCTTATCATAATCATTGGACTTAAAAGTTCACTAATTATTAAATAATTTAATTAATTAATAATATGTTTCTTTATTTATTATTTTTGTGCCGACGTAGAAGTAGAAATAATATTTATCACATATATTTTTATATACTACTTTTTTTTGTTTTTGTGACTGCGATGGAAATTGATGTTTTTTTTTATTGGAAAACAAATAAATATTGAGAGTATGTCAGTTTTCACTTTCGTGTGCAATTTCTTATACAATTTTAGTCGTTAAGATGTTTAAAAAAAAATTTAAAGCGAACGTTGAAATTCAATTCATTTCAAATTTTTTAAACTTATTTAATGGTAATTTTATAAAAAATGGTGCGTCCTAATAGGTGCTGCAATCCTTGTGGGAAAAAAAACATTCTTGTGTATATAAAAGTCTTAAACTAATAACTGAAAATTGGAGTTCGGCGTTTTCCAATAAAATCGGGAAATATACATATTTAATCGGCGTTTTCCAATTTTCAGTTATTAGTTTAAGACTTTTATATGCACAAGAATGTTTTTTTTCCACAAGGATTGCAGCACCTATTAGAACGCACCATTTTTTTAAAAATTACCATTAAATAAGTTTAAAAAATTTCAAATGAATTGAATTTCACCGTTCGCTTTAAATTTTTTTTAAACTTCTTAAAGACTAAAATTGTATAAGAAATTGCACACGAATGTGAAAACTGACATACTCTCAATATTTATTTGTTTTCCAATAAAAAAGAAACATCAATTTCCATCGCAGTCACGAAAACAAAAAAAAGTAGTATATAAAAATATATGTAAATATTATTTCTACTTCTACGTCGGCACAAAAATAATAAATAAAGAAACATATTATTAATTAATTAAATTATTTAATAATTAATGAACTTTTAAGTCCAAAGATTATGATAAGAATTATTGTGAATTTATTATGTAAATTATAACTATTATAATAAACTATTTGAGGATGAAAAGTAAATAAATTATTAATTATTAATAATTTATTAAAAAATGAAAAATTTACTTTGTTTATATTTTGTTACTGTTAACTCGATATTACCATTAAAATTTGTGCAAACTTGTAGCGAGAACCAGTGCTCACAGATGTAAACGGTCATGCTTGCGCCGCGCAACGCAAGTTCAACGTCATGAAAATCCTTACACCGCTGCAGTTTTTAATGAATAACTTTTTTTCTAATTGAGGCTCATTTTTTTTCTAAACGGTTTATTAACATTTTATAAACAAATAAAATGAAAATTCATAAAAAATAAAAAAATTTATAAACAAAAAATATATTCAAATAGTGCTATTTAAGACGAAAAAACCCATATTTTGTTTTTTAAATCCGTCAACTAGAACTCGAGAAAAAAATTTTTTAATTTAGCACTACTAAAAATTTCAATTGTTAATAACTTTTACAAAAAAAATTTTTTTGACTTTATATTTTCAGGGATTCTTCTTAATCATATTGAGAGTAAAAAAAATATATTTTGGTTCAAAAAGAAAATTTTTTAGTTTAGGTGATCCGTTTGGGAAGTTCTGACCCTTTTTGTATAAAATAGAGTTTAAAATAAAAATTTTATTTATTATTATTATCAATAATAAATAAGCTTTGATTAATCATGTTAAAAAAACATTTGTGATTTTATGTAAAATATAAATTTATTGATTTTAATACTAAATTTTGTTCTTTAATAAATTTTTTTAATTGTTGTGCTTGATTGATTAATTAATTCTAATGATTTATTAAAAAATATAATTCACTTAATAATACCATAACAGTTTTTTAAACAGTGGCCAAAACTGGGACAAAGGGTGGCCACAAGGGGTGCTTGTGTGGCCACTACTGGTGAAAAAGGCCTCTTGAAGCAATTTCATTTTTTTAAAATAATAAATATAGTTAAATCATGTTTCTGATTATAAAAATTAAAATAATACAATTCGCTAGATATAATATAAAAAAATAATAATGAAATTAGTGCTTTAATAAATTTATTTTCTTAATGAAAGACGACACAACCGTTTAAAGTGTCCACAACTGGTACATCTACCCTATACGTTCGTATACTTGACTGTAACTCATGTGAAAAGTTGACTCGCATTAGTAGCAAGAATTTAAGTACAAAAACAGATGGCGCTAGTGTGATAAAACAAAATAAACGCGATGGCTCAACCCTAACACCTGTCCAACCCTAACAGCACTCCCCTATTAATCGAATTTTAAAAAATAGATATCTGTTGAGCGAATTTACCCTACATGAGCAAAATTAGCCTCTCTTACGGTACTTGACATTTTTTATTTTTAACATAATCGCATTACCACATTTATAGTGTCCACGAAGTAAAATTTTCTCAAAATTTGAAGAAAACCTTTTAAAAATCAATTTTTACAAAAGTAGCTATCGGAGAACTGCCTTAAGAAAAATTAAAAAAACAAAATGGGACAAAATTCTACTAAATTATGAAATTCTGAATATTTTATTTTTTAGAATGAAATTGAATAATTTGCTTTGTACATGCAATTTGTTGGACCAATCGTCTTCAGTAAACTATATTAGCATATGTTTGAAAAGTAAATCCTACATTGCTGTGAATGGGTGTACACACACGGAAATTTCTGTTGTCAGATGTTATCAGGGTTGTCTTTGCAGCTTCGCAGATGCTTCTTTGCTCTAGCAAGCCGTCTAGCTTCGAGGTATTTCATATTGACTTCGCGAGGCGAGGTGTAGCTTTGAACTCTAAACGTTCCAGAGAGAAACAGAGAAAAGGAAAAGTGAAAAGGGTTTAAATAGAGAATGATGTAACTATTACTCCTAATCGGATTACATTTAATTACAAAGCTTCTAACAAAGAGTTTACATTCTATTTCTGTGTTACGTCAAATAGACTACATCACGTACACGGAAAGAAAATTATATTAAATTTTGTAAAAGTGCTTCTCAATTTAGGGAAAAAATGCGACAAGGCGAAATTTTGGTATAAAAAATACTAAACAGTGAAGGGAATAATATGAAATTTAGTACAATAATATCAAATATCAAGAATTTTATTATAACTTTACTAAATTTCAAATTATTTCTTTCACTGTTTAGTATTTTTGATACCAAAATTTCGGGTTGGTGCACTTTTTCCCTAAACTGTAAAAACTTTTACAAAATAATATATATGATATGTGTTAATATATGTTATAAATTTTCTCTCCGTGTACTAACAATTAATTTTCTAAACAATCAAACGAATTATTTGATCTTTTATTTTAATATCAACAGCAGCTAAAGACGATAAATGGGATAGACATTTTTAATAGAAATTATGATCAAATTGACTGAAGTGTGGAGAAATTCGTACAGAGTCAATCTGCAACTGCATGGACTAAAAATTGAATATATTTCGACCAACTCCCTTTGTTCACTTACATTCACAGGAAACCGCAGGGCAACAACAAGAGAAGTTCACTTTGGTTGTAACTAGTGCAAACTTGAAATTGTTGAAAAAAAAAATAAATCCAGAGGAAAATAACAAACTGCATTTTTGACTAACGAGAAAGGGACGGTTACAGGGAGGAGAAAGAAGGATATTTGTATAAGGGGGTGAGTAGAGGAAATTTTTGATATGCTTACCTGAACAGAAATAATGAGCTTGTCCATAAATAAAGAGTGGAAGTTGCTGCCAGCGAATGCGTAATGAAGTCTCTCGCGAAAATAATTGTTATTGTTAGAAAATATTGTTGCTTACATTGTTCAAAACAAATGATTTTTCGATGTAAGCAACATTAATATCTTCGTAAGAACAATTTCACTATGCTTTTGATACTTTCTATTATAAAAAGATGTTACTTTGCTATTGGAAACGCAATAGCAATATGTTTGATAAAATATTTTTATACGAGAGAATCAGGTAATTTCGGTTGGTCGAATAAGTTCTATTTTTAACAACTTTAAAGAAAAAAAAATTTGTGGAAAATTATTCATAGTATAAGTTACGTAACAAAATGAACTAAGTGTCAAGGTAATTTAATAATTTTTTTAAACCTCTTAGGAGACAAATTACATCTACCATTTTGAATTCTGTAAATCTTATAACAGCTAAATGGGTAAAAAACCATGTTTACTCTAAAACTATTCTTAAGGAGGTTTTCTCGTTAATAGAAATAACAGACAGTTTTTGATAAAACTTGGTACACTGCTAGATATAGTCTTACAAAAGATGTAATTAAATTTTTAGAGACCTACACGGGAAAAAATTTTGTGTATCAGCTGCCCACTAGTGGCCATGCCCTAGCAGATTTGATTAACCGAAAGTGAAGTTTCGGTTCTTTCATAAAAGACTTGTTAATTTGAGTAGAAAAGTACGAAATATGCATAAATATGATGAAATAGATAGATATAGAACAGGTTTATACAATAATTATAATAAATAAAGAAATACATAACAAACATAAAAGTGTAGTGATGCGTGTCACTTTTTTTTTAATTTTAGTCAATTAATTTATAAAGTAAATAAATATAAATCTATACAGAGAAAACACTTAATATTAATAAAGAACTGTTAAATAAATTAATTTTCGTTGATTATAATACTAATTTATTAATAATTATTAAAATTAAATGTAAACAGTGTGGGTAACTATCAAAATTACCCAACAAAGCAGATTTTCCCTAGCGGCGTTCTACCTGCTATGCTATAGTGTGTGCTGTATAGAATACTACTGATAGCGAATTCGGTTATCTGCTCTAGAGTGCTCTCGGAGTGCTCTTGCTCTGTTCGGGAGTACTCCTTATATGCAAAAAAGAAAAAATTTATGATCCACACCCAATGAAAATAATATTGTCTTAACCCATTGAGAAAAAAATACTTCTAGACAATAAAAATAAATTCCTGCTATTTTCAAAATGTAATGTTTTATTTGTTCGTTGAGTTAAACAAAATGGAGAAACTAATTAATATTTAAAAAATAAAACATATAATCATAACTTCCTAAGAAAAAATGGATGTTTTAGACGAATAAAAATGAGAAATAAACTCCTCCCATTTTCAAATCAAAAATAGATTTCTTTAAGAATAAGGAGTTTAAATTTTATTTTAATTAGTCTAAATCATCCATTTTTATGTTTTGTTTAACTCAACTAACAAATAGGAAAATTACTTTTGAAAATAGAAGAAGTTTGAATCTTCTTTTATTGGCTAATAGCATTTTATATTTCGTGAGGGGTTGGGACTAAATTTTATATGTTTTAAAGTTTACTATTTTCTCCATTTTCTTCAATTAAACCCACAAATAAAAAATGTATTACCTGTTTTCTCACAGGAAATAGAAAACATACAAAAGATGCATAAAGCGAATTATTTGCTGAATGCATAATTTGGTGTCTTTTAACATATAACATCAAAATCTCAAAAAATATTGATTTTTGAGACTTATGCTATTAACATTTTTTGTTCAGAAAGTCTTTAACTATAACATACTAAAGTTGTAGCCAATGTAACCGGGGCCGTAATATAATGTTTTGTATGCGGGGTCCTTTTAATTTTTGGGGTGAAAGATACGTTTTTTTCTTTGTACGAGCTGAGGTTTTTTACTAATAGAACATATAAATGAAAAAGTGGGCCTAGAATGCTTAGACCTTTAAAAAGGGGTTTTCTACTGACCGGAGCGCTCTAAACCCGGTTTTTGGCTCCGTTTAATAGAAAAATCTTTTTTTCAATATTTAAACATTTTAGGCCCATTTTTTCAAATATATCGACGCCTTCCGTTCATATAATGCTTATTGAAAAACGAATGCAAGATGATTCTTATTCACTTTTTGGTGCAAGACAATGCTTTTTCGATTTTCCGTGCAATAAAATGCTTATTCAAAATTCTATGCGAAAATGTACATTCTGAAATTAGCTTATTCTATGGATTTTATAAAATTTTCAATTCAGTATAATTTATAATTGCAATAGCTTAAAAAATATTTCTTAATACGTGTGATAGGATCCGTGTTTAAAGTTTCTTATAACAATAGACACGTACTGAAATTCTCAGATATTTAATTGTAATTTAATATTAATATAGCAAGATTTAGGGTTACATTTATTGTTCTGTTAGTGGCAATTGTTTTGCACACAATTTTGAATAAACAATTTATTGCACGGAAAATCAAATAAGCATTATCTTGCACCAAAAAGTGAATAAGAATCATCTTGCATTCGCTTTTCAATAAGCATTATATGAACGGGAAGCGTCGATATGTCCTTTTAGTATAAAACTTCAGCATTCTTTTTAAAAAAATCGTATCCTTCCCCCCCCCCTAAATTTAAGTGTTAAAGATGAATTTGATTATTTATTTAATAAAAATCCTTATTTTGAGCAAATTCAACTTTAACTGTATTGAAAGTAATTTCAATATGTTAAATAGAATAAGACTCAAAATCAAACACCTCAAGGTAAACGTTATTTGCTTTTCGGGAACAAAATTTATATTCAAAAGGTAGTGGATCCCTCTCTTAGGTTTATTATTAATTCAATAACCCCGTTTAGACGGTATTTTAATTGAAAGAAGTAAAAAAAAGGATTAGGTGACAACAGTTAGAAAACCGTAATAAAACACTACTTGCAATATGATTCAATATAGAATGCTCTTGTTTATTTAATTCTAAAAGATTAAAATATTGATTTAAAATAATGATACAACTAACAAGAATTTTGCTAGATTCTAAATTCTTTATGTTTATTAAAGCATAATAGTTAGTATTGTGAAACATTCCTTTTATAAAATACAATAGAAAATTCTTTTTTTTATGCGTAATAATAATATGACATTTATGATATCCAATAGTTATTATTTCTTTTTGTTTATAAAATAATAATTGTTGTGCCAATATAAATCGTAATGTGTAAAAGTGTATAAATGTGTAAAGTATGTAATAATTAATAATCAACTCACCAACTTATAAATCTTTTATTTATATTAGAGACAGAAAAGTCTCTTGTTACTCTTTATAGGTGAATCACTCAGATTCATACCTGTAGTATACTCCTTATCAAGATTTTCTCTTCCTTGTTTCTTTAATTTCTTTTATTTTTCAATGGTTTTCATTCCTTCTTTTTAATTATTTATTTTCAGTTTAAGACTCTTTGCTTATCTTAATTCAAAATTATATCAAAATTGATTTTAATATTCAAAAATCGGGGTCACCGATTTTGAACTTTTAATCAGCTCTGATATTTGCAGTAAAGACAATTACAAAAAATGCTTTTATAATTACGAGATAGAGGTTTGAAATTTAACACTCTGTCTTCCCTTTTAAATGAATCACTTTTATTTATTTTTTAATAATCACTTTTTTCTAGTAATATTTTCTTTAAACAATTATTTTTTAAATTTAACTTCTTTTTAACTTTAATTCCTTTTCAATGATATGGTAAATCACTTTTCTCACTTTATTTCTTTAAAATTGCTTATTTTTCATATATAATTAAAAGAATCATATAAATTATCAATTCACTTCAATTCGATTAAAATCAATTAATCAATAAAACTTCAAAATCAACCCTTATTTCTGGGGACAAAAATATAAACTTCCGCCTTTTGCGGGAAATAAATTCACAACTGTATATAATCAACCGCTTTGCGGGAAAAACAAATTATTAAAACTCTCTACCGATTTTCGGGAGGAACACTTAATTCTACGCAGCTTTACTGCGGGAGGAACAAATTCGGACTCATTAGTTAAAACGATCGAAAGTATGGATCACACCTTGAAATTAATATAAAACGATAGAGTGGGGATGCCTGTGCACACGGCTCGCCAAACTTCGTTGTTGCCAGGCAAGCTTTTTGCAAGCTTGCAAATTCTTCAAAATGGCGTGATATAGTTCGATGCTCTGTATCATCTATTGCCAATGTTTAAGTGTATACTTTTTCTTGGTATTTTACCAATACAATTAAAAGTCTTTTCTGTGGAAAGTAACTTATAACAAAGTAGACAAATTCCTTTTGAAATAAGAGTGATGTCCATATTCTTTCAATCAATTTTAGAATTATAATTTTAAAATAATATTGAATATTATTGGGAATGAAATCCATTGAAGAATAGTTATCGTTATTTTTAAATTTGGATAATATAATTATGAAAAAATAGTTTTAAGACAAATTAATTGATGAGTTAATTATGTAAATATCCTCTTATGTCCTGATTATATGTCTATTGAGTACTTAATTCTATTTACAAAAGTCCTAAATTTTTTATCAAATTATATAATATAACAAATTTTTAATTAATAAAAAAATTAAAAATAGTTACGGAGCCATACGTAACAAATACCCCCCTTTTTCTGGCTGACGTCCCTTGGCAGCTTTATGTTAAACATATGGTTTTGTAAAGTTTTTACATACAAGTCCTTCCTTCAATTATTTTAAGACATTTGAAATGCTGGTCCTGTTGAAAATAAGTAGTATTTAAACCGAAGCAAACTTTTGGTTCTACTTTTTTTTTTAATAATTCGTTTCCTCTTTTTTTTATTTTAGGAAGATTTTTAGGTAATAAAGTTTGCTTTTGCTTTATTAGAACTAACAAAAGTCGGAAATTTTTATCGTTGTGTAGTAACAAGTAATTTTTGTATTTCAAATCTTTATGATCGAGCATGGTAAAAAAATACGTTTTAAATATATACTTATTTAACATCTGTCTTTTTGTCAAGTTACGGAAAGCATTCAAAATTTATTATTTATATATTTATGCGTTTTTACCAGACTTGATACTATTTGCCTTATTTCTATATATAATAATCTTTCTTTGTAGATAGAAAGCTATGAACGCATTGATTGAATATGCCTGTGTTCTCTATAATATTGATAAAAATTGCCTGAATAATTTGAACAAATTTTAAATACATTATATGTGATTATAAAGAAGAAAAACCCTTAATGTTCATGATACAGTTATTTCATGTCTCTCTTTTTTTAAAATTATCTAAAAAATTTTTGTACGTTTGCATGAGATAGCCTTAACAAATGTATATGCGATGGTTTTATTTCCTACAATCATTCAATTGCGACTTGCTAACATAATAATGATAGTTTATTTTTAAAAATTAAAGTTTTTTTATATAAAAAAAATATTTTACGAGAAAATACTGACATTGTTTCTTTAATATAATTCCGCACAAAATCATAAAAAAATTGACAAAAAATCAATAAAATTTATGTATATGGGCATAAAAAATTGAAAATTTCTGATTTTCTGACCCAATACCCCCCTTTTTGTGCGCTGTCGTCCCTTGACAGCTCTTTTTACAATTTAAAAATTTTCGTTATTTTCTGTTAACATTTGAAATAATTCGTTAAATAAAGGCAAACTTTTTTGTTGAATGATTCGTTTCTTCTTATTTTGTTTCATGAAATTTTTTAAAGAAATGTTTGCTTTTATTTCATTTGGTTTACAATGTCAGAAAGTAATGACGTTGTTTAGTACATTCTTTGTTTGTATTTAATGTAATACTTTTAAGATTCTGATTTTAATTCGAAGATCTAGCGTGGTAAAAAAATGTTTTTTTTTATTTAGTTTTATATGAATTTGTTGTATTTTACCAAACTAGATACTTTTTATTTCCGGATAAATAACTTAGTTTACTTGATTTACAATGTTTAAGATTCGGATAATTTTGGTTACCTTTAAGTTCATCTCTGTTTTAATTTGATAAACGTATATATTCTTTTATAATTAGCAGTTTAAGTACATATTTCCATTAATTGTAAACGAAGAATACATATGAAAAATTATTCTTTTAACAAACTTTATAGCGTAAGTTCGCAATATTTAAATTTCATTTGAATATGGGTTGTGTTTAACTCAAAAATGCTTTGTATACAATTTTTGTTTTCTACATATAAATAAATCATTCGTTTTGTAAGAAGAGTATAACAAGTTGTAGTGATTTTATAAAGTTGTTTACAAAAAAGAAAATTGTATTATACAACATTAGAATATATATATTTTTTGTATTTTCATAATGAAATTAATATTGAATACTTGTATACTATAAATTATGTTAATATTTCCTTTCAAATTTTTCTCATAATTCTGACAAGGGAAACGTATTAAAAATATTCCTTAAATTTGATATTTATTGAATTATTACATAACATCGTAGCAAGAAAAATTTGGTTTAATTAAGACTTTTAAAAAAATGTGTATATTTAACCATAGTTTATCTTGATTTGGTTCATGAAATGTACTAAGATTTATATAAAAAAATGCAAACATTATCAGAGAATGAATTTACATATAATTCTTTAATTTAAAATAAAGCTTAAAGGTGAAGTGTTGAACACTGTTTTTAATTATATTTATGTACTACACCAATTTGTGGAAGTGCTTAAAAGAATTTAGTTCGATATAGCGTTAAAAAAGAACAAAAATATCTTTTAAATTATTTCTTATATTAAAACGTCTAACTGTTTATTTTATGATCATTTAACCTCTGTTTTTGTAATACGAAAAGGAAGAACTAAATTGTAATCTAAAAATGATTTCACTGTTTAAAATGTTTTTCAGAATTTGTTTTACATTATATTTCAATTTATTTATCTTTTTTTTTAATTTTCAACAAACACAAAAATAAATAAATTTAAGTTTTATAAAAAAAATAATTTTATTTCTGCTTTTATATTTGAAAAAATGATTTTTTAACATTAAAATTTATAGTAGTTAACTTGATGATTTATGTTAGTGTTAGTGGTATTACAATAGTTTTATTTATGCTCGAAATTTAGAGTGTTCTTTCTTTGATATTACTGTTTCATGGTTTCTAAGGTGTTATAAGAAAATTAGTTGCAGTTTCTAGAAGTATTTAAAACGTATTTTAATTTGCAATTTAGCATATTTTAATCAGAACTTCCATGGAACGTAATTATGTGATATTTCAATGAATGTTATAATTATTCTTCATAAATACATTGTTACTGATATTTTGAACTTTAATTCGAACATAAATAATATTTTACTTTTTCAATATTATTAAAGATTATATATACAGTTGTTGTTTAAAACAATGTTAGAGCTTTCTTGATTTTATACACAACGTTAAATAAGCATTTTAATCATGTAAAAGTTTTGTTTTAAATAAAACTTTTATTTTAATACCAATCTTTAGTGTAGGTGTTTTTTTTTTAGTATTTAGACAAAACCATTTTATAAAGCTTGTTAAGCGGTTGTATTTTTAATTCTCTTTTTCCAGGAGGATTTTATTGTAAATATGAAAGATTGCTTTAATTAAAAATTTTTGTTTTTAGTTTTTGAAATTCTAATTCAATTTTTGTGATAATTTGAAATTATTTATTTGCCTCAAATTAATGTTTAAAGAAAAGTTATGTTTGCTAATTTTAAGCTTTTAAGCTTATGTAGCTTAAATTAATAATAAATAATAATTAATAATAAGTAAAAATTGCTCTATGCGTTGTAACTTTGCTTCTTAGATATTGTGTATATTTTGGTTATTAATTTCGTTAAAATATACTTTTTTAATTTAGTGCCTATAATTTTTTAGAGAATTATCATTTATCATTTAAATTACATAAAAAATGAGAATTTAATTGTCTATGTAGGTATTTCTTTCAATGTATACTTCCTAACGATCTAGTCACCTGAGATGTAACCTTATACAGAGTCGTGTATCCAAGTTCGTACACCTGTCTAATTTTATACATTTTCTCTATATTTTATCTCAATCATTAATTTTTGTATTTAAAAATTATACTGTGGTTGGACCTTTCTAATTAACTGAATTCAGGAGATAATTTTGTTTACAATTGTAAATAATAATTGCACATTAATAGTATTATAGCGTGGATCTGAAGAAAATTAGACTTTGCAAAAATTTTAAATTGAAATCCTTGGAAATCGCAATTTCTGTTACATTTTTAGATGATAACTGTACAGAATCTTTTTTTAGAACAAATTTAATTAAAACACAATTTTAATAACAAAAATTTTGAAATATTTTTTATTTCAATATTTATTTATTAGATAGAACACTTTAATTATTGCAAATATTGTTAATAAGAAATATTTTGTAGTGCTGTTTTGTGTTAAATATTACTTTTAAAGTACTATATGCGGACATTTACATTAAAAAAAAATTAAAATCACAATTTTATTAGAGTTTAAATGTCATTTGATTTATTAGTAAGTCAGCTTAAAATGTTGATGGTTATTCAATAAAATCATAGTATTTAATATTTTTATAAGAAGATAAAGTAACGGAATGTGTGAGAATTTTGATATTAAGAATTGTGTTAGTTAAGTTTTATCCCTTTTATTTTTAAATATTATTGTTTTGATGAAGTTTAGTTCATGTCCATTTACAGAAACAAGCAGAATATTTACAAGTATTTTATTTATATTGTTACCCTTTGATACGGTAATAACTTCCTAATAAACGGTATTTAATAAAATTAATCTATTTTGCCTTTCGGTTAACTTAAATTCATACATTCACCAAACAGAATTTAATTATCCAAAATAACTTGTGATAAAATTCTAGAGAAAATCAATTATTTTCGTTAATTTTAAGAAATTTTGCCGCAAAAATTTACTTATTATTTAATTAATATAATTCTTTGCGAGAATTACATTATTTTTTACAAATAGTAAAATATTCCAAGAAAAATTTTAATAATTTTCAATTTTAACAAAATTTGTTTAAAGTATTAATCAATTATCATAATTGTAAATGACAAAATTGCTTTAAAAAAATTCTATTATTATTTTTTTTTTAAATAATGATATTTTTTATTGAATATTAAAAAAATTTTCAATTATTTTCTGTTAGATGTTTCGCGAGAATTAAATTATATTAAATCATTTCATGGATAATAAAATTCGTACATTAGATTCAATTTTTAGCAGATTAGAAAAAAAATATTTTTGATAAAACTTAGTAAAAGGTTAGAAAAATAAGAATTTTGAAATTGAATTTTTGTCAATTATTTGTGAATAAACAAATTTTGTGAATAAGACGAGTTTTTTTTGTATTTCCTTTGGACATTGAAAGGAAATGGGAAATTTTTCTTGTGACTTGCAACATTTTGAACAATATTTTGAAAAACCACAATTAGTTTTACAAACCCCTTTTTTTAATAAAAATAATTAATAGTAAAAATTTCAAAAATAAAGCTTTTAAAAAAAACTCAATTAATCGAATTTAAAAAAAACTTCATAATATTTGTTACATACTAACTAAATGGAGAATTTTTAAAACTTAAAAAAATTTTTATAATTTTCTAAAATAATAAAACTGTCGTGCAAATTTAATTCTTTAAACATTTTGATAAAAAAAATTTGCAATTCAATGATTTTTTTGTTTTTGCATAACCTGGTAACCCTGGAAATAGCATTGAATTTGAACTAATTTCTGGAATTTTGTTTTAAAGAAACATATCAAGAACAATCCCATTCAGCATGCTATTTTTTTATGTTAACATGTAATTTTCCTCTTTCCATGATATATTCTCTTTAAATTAAAAAGAAATTTGGAAATTATTGCCTAAAATGTTGTTAAAATTATTTTAAAAAATTTTATATCTTTATTAATATTAATATTGCCCAAAAAATTATTATTAATTGCTTTTGCTCAAGACTTAAAAAAAATTTAAAGATGAACATTATTTAATTTAGATATGAGTTCAATGTTTTGTTTATAGATGATTTTTTGAAAATGTCCTCTTATGTCTTGATTAATTTTGTAAACTCAACTCTCTTATTATAGATATTTTTAATCATTTTCATAAAAAATTTATTTATAGGAAAAAAATTTTATTTATTTATTTGTTTTTTTAAATTAAGTGGTTTTAAGAAACCTTTTAAAAGAATCAAATAAGAATCAGAAATAATTAGCACGTATTCATTTTTCGCACTGTGAGGCAGTCGTTGTGGTCGGCAACGACCACTATGTTTGACGGCGGCCGCCGGCGAGCACTTTGCGTACTTAGTAAAGACAAAAATGGGGAATCTGTTAATAAGTTCCAAAAAATGGTTCCATTTTTTATTTAATGAGCACTTTAGAATTCCCTTGAACTAAAGGCGCAACTCTTGGCCTGTTTTCACTTGATCCGTATTTTTGCTAGAAATATATGTACCCATATTTTAAGTTAAATGATTTACCCGTGATTATTATATAATTCGTTTATAATATTTAGAAGCCAAACAAAAGAAATCAAGCTTTCCCTTATCTAACCTATACCTAACCTGTTGAAGCTAAGTTTTGTTTCTAGTATTTTTAGTGTTTTGCTTCGTAATGTCTTAATTTCTTGAAAATAATACACATTCAACTTATGCTTTAAATTCCTACTAAGATTCATTCCTTTGTATTGGACCAGATGGTTTTCTTTTTCCTCAATAATTGTTTTCACTAAAATAATCCATTTTCTTCCTCTGTCATCTATATCTGAATTCAGGTTCACTAAAATGTTCTTCCGTGTGAATGACAATAGTCTTTTTGTGCGAAAATTTTGCTGAATAAGAGTGTTTAGTGTCATTGCCTTCTTTTTCTTCTCCATGTTTATAGTATCTGTTTCCATTTTGAATTTGTATACTTCTTCATTTTTTATTTTGTTCTTCTCATTTGATTCCACTGAAAATTTATCAAAAAAATATTTTTGATGTTTTTCTGATAATTTACTATTTCTTTCAATTATTTCTAAACTTTCTTGATTAACACTTTTGTGAGATAAAAAAGTCTTATTTATGGGAAATTCTTCTTCCTCAGCATATGTGTTTGCTAAAATGATGACGTCTTCATTTACCATTTGACCACTAAATTCTTCTTCCTTTCTAATTTTTAATTTTTTTCTTTTCTTTAACTCCTTTGCAGGTTTGCTTCTTTTCGTATCAGTATTTTGTGAAGTCACCATTTTATTTTTTTTACCGTTTTCAAACATTTCGTTGTCTAGAAAATGATTTTGGTTTTCTGCTTTCAACAACTCTACTTTTATAATACCATCACCGATTCTATCTACTATTTTATTATCTGGAAGTTGTTTATTATTACTGATATACTCTTTGGTAGTATTTATAATGGGACTTGTATATAACGACGTTTGTTTAATTTCTGAATTTTCCTCTGGATTATGAATTACTTTCTTGTCACTTGATTCTTCGTTTTCTGTTTGAAGGTGTGGTTCTTTTACGGAGTGCGATACATTATGATCCAATTGTTTTTTGTCCTTTAAAGGGCTTTGGTTTCTGGGCAAATCTTTAAAAATAATTGGTGGTATTGTGAAATCATAATCATATATTTTTCTATTTTTACGCCTGGTTTCTATAAAATCATTTGTTTCGAAACTGTCATTTACAAAATATGGTTTCTTATAATTCATATACGAGTCATCATAGTTAAAGCATTCATAAATTCTATGTTTCTCTCTTCCGTAATCATCCTGTATGTTGTGTCTTCTATATTCGTCTCTGAGATAAATACATTCTTCTTCGTCGATAAATCTGTGCTGTAGATTTCTGGATTCAACGTTATATTCCTGCAAATTCTGATCCCTGTTGTAAAAATTTTCTCTCTCATAACCTTCCGATGTCATGTCCATATTTTGACAATGTTCTTCAAAATTCGTGTCATTATTTTGGTTATTAAATTCATTATGGACATGGACCTTCTTACGAACTCGTTGCCTTTGTCGTTGGTTTCCTCTTTTCCGCTGTCGGTTACATGGTTGTTCGTATTTTTTCGATGCATCTAGTTCATACATGTTACCTTGGTTTTTCGCATTTTTATGATTGCACCAATTCTCATGATCCATTTGTGGTTTAATGTAATTAAAATGATCAAAATCTCGATCATAATCACTTTCTTCTATCCTGTGGCCGTCCTGCCTAATGTTACAGTTTTCTTGGTACGCATTTTTGTAACATTGTTTTCTAAAAATGCTTTCATGGTCCTTTACTTCAACATTATATCCCTTTGATTTCAATTTTTCTATGTAGCCTCTCCGTAACATTGCTTCATACACTGACCCCATTTTATGATTTAATACGATTAAAACATAAGCAATAAAAAGTAATTGATTTGTTTAACTAATCTTTAAATGAAACTGTTTCATAATGTTCATTACGTTAAATGTTCATAATAGATGAATAGATAATAGACTTTCTTAATGAAAAGAAAATTTTTACATTTTTCTTTACTGTACCAATTAATGAATTGTTTTTTTTTTAATTAAAAAAAAACATTTAACTCAGAAAAATATTTATCAATTTTATTCAAAATTTTAAATAATTTCATATTTATTAAATTTATTTTAAAATAAAAAAATTGCACCATTTTTGTTAGAGGTAAATTTATATATATTGTTCTTTTTATATCTTGCTGGTTATGACCGACCTTGACTTTGAAATTCTAGCTCGTTTTTTACTCGTCAGCATTCTTCCTCAATCTTGAAATTATTTCGTTTCTTTTTTTTATGGCTTAAGATAAATTTATCTCAATTTATACCAACAATTAATATTTATTAATATTTAGTAAATTGATTTTTATAAGTAAAAAAATTATAATTAGTTTATTTTATCTAAACCTTAAATATTTATTATTAAAAAAAATCAAAAATTTTTTTTTAAATTAACACTTTCCCTTTATTTATTTAATCTTTATATCAAAGTTTATGAACTTAAGAAATTTTTAAATTTGAATTAAGTATTTTAAAATAATAAATTTTACTTAAAGAAAATTCGTAAAATAAAATAGTTTTAATAAAGTATCAAATTACATTTATAGTACTTTAACTTTTGCTTCTTTCGCTTTCATGGTATATGATTAGGTCATATTATTCGACAATATTTTTTTTATAATATATTAATTGTTTTTAAAATGAAAATTATACAATTTTTGTTTTGTAAATATCTTCATTTCTTGAATTAAACTTTGTAGGAAGATATTTTTACTAAAAAAGTTTTCAATTCTTTTACGGTTAATGATTTTTTATTCAAAATTTATATTAAAGCATTTTATCTAAGAAAATTAAAAAGAAATTTTTCCTATTCTTTTTAATATTTAAATAAAAACAGTAAATAATCGTTATAAATTTTCATAATATTTAATCCTCTCACTTGTCCAAGTGGCTACACACTTCCGACAAGGTTGTTTTTTTTATCCGAGGAAAAAACCGTTTTATTGAGGAAACCAGAGCTTGCAGATTGCAAGGGTAGTTACCGTTGTCTAAAACTCGACCTTGACGACTATAAAAAACTCTAAAACTCACACTATTCAAAAAGTTTATTATTTCTGAAAAAATAAATTAATTAACAATAAAATCATTCGCATAATATATGGTGCATAAGCACAAAATTCAATTCAATGTGTATTTGTGTTTCGTGTAATTTTATAAGTGTCAAAAAAAATATTTTCTTCTAAAAATAACTATTCCCAACCTTTATAAATTTTTATTCTTTTAATAAAATATAAAAAAGAAATCCCACCGCTGCCACCAGTTTGTTAAAGATGAATTTGATTATTTATTTAATAAAAATCCTTATTTTGAGCAAATTCAACTTTAACTGTATTGAAAGTAATTTCAATATGTTAAATAGAATAAGACTCAAAATCAAACACCTCAAGGTAAACGTTATTTGCTTTTCGGGAACAAAATTTATATTCAAAAGGTAGTGGATCCCTCTCTTAGGTTTATTATTAATTCAATAACCCCGGTTAGACGGTATTTTAATTGAAAGAAGTAAAAAAAAAGGATTAGGTGACAACAGTTAGAAAACCGTAATAAAACACTACTTGCAATATGATTCAATATAGAATGCTCTTGTTTATTTAATTCTAAAAGATTAAAATATTGATTTAAAATAATGATACAACTAACAAGAATTTTGCTAGATTCTAAATTCTTTATGTTTATTAAAGCATAAAAGTTAGTATTGTGAAATATTCCTTTTATAAAATACAATAGAAAATTCTTTTTTTTATGCGTAATAATAATATGACATTTATGATATCCAATAGTTATTATTTCTTTTTGTTTATAAAATAATAATTGTTGTGCCAATATAAATCGTAATGTGTAAAAGTGTATAAATGTGTTAAGTATGTAATAATTAATAATCAACTCACCAACTTATAAATCTTTTATTTATATTAGAGACAGAAAAGTCTCTTGTTACTCTTTATAGGTGAATCACTCAGATTCATACCTGTAGTATACTCCTTATCAAGATTTTCTCTTCCTTGTTTCTTTAATTTCTTTTATTCTTCAATGGTTTTCATTCCTTCTTTTTAATTATTTATTTTCAGTTTAAGACTCTTTGCTTATCTTAATTCAAAATTATATCAAAATTGATTTTAATATTCAAATCGGGGACTCATTAGTTAAAACGATCGAAAGTATGGATCACACCTTGAAATTTATATAAAACGATAGAGTGGGGATGCCTGTGCACACGGCTCGCCAAACTTCGTTGTTGCCAGGCAAGCTTTTTGCAAGCTTGCAAATTCTTCAAAATGGCGTGATATAGTTCGATGCTCTGTATCATCTATTGCCAATGTTTAAGTGTATACTTTTTCTTGGTATTTTACCAATACAATTAAAAGTCTTTTCTGTGGAAAGTAACTTATAACAAAGTAGACAAATTCCTTTTGAAATAAGAGTGATGTCCATATTCTTTCAATCAATTTTAGAATTATAATTTTAAAATAATATTGAATATTATTGGGAATGAAATCCATTGAAGAATAGTTATCGTTATTTTTAAATTTGGATAATATAATTATGAAAAAATAGTTTTAAGACAAATTAATTGATGAGTTAATTATGTAAATATCCTCTTATGTCCTGATTATATGTCTATTGAGTACTTAATTCTATTTACAAAAGTCCCAAATTTTTTATCAAATTATATAATATAACAAATTTTTAATTAATAAAAAAATTAAAAATAGTTACGGAGCCATACGTAACATTAAGAAGAGTTATATTTATTTAATGAATTTAAAGTATAATATATTTAATGAAAGAAGAAATTAATAAAAAAACAATTTTTCAACATTTTTCAAACGTTCAAAGAAAATTAAAACTTTTTTTCATTGACAACTTTTTTCTGAACTCATTATTATCAGACTTATAGGCTATTGAAAGAATGTCTACGTTTACAAATCCAAAATTTCGAAAATTCATAACTCAAAAATTTGGCCTACAAAAAAATACGTATCTATTTTTTTTCAATTCAGAATAGAAAAAAAATTTTTTTGGATAATTTTAAGAGGTCATTTGTAAATCTCACGTGGAATTGTTAAATAAGTGTTTGAGTAAAAATTCAAATTCTTCTCCGAAGCCTCGTTTTTCAGACCCTTTAAGGACCAAATGTACAATAATTTTACCTGAACTTCGACAGAACTTTTTACAATGATAACGAAGTGATGAAAATTTTTAAACATACATTTCTTAAAGCTCTGAAACCGCTCTTGCGAATGCCGCAATAAAAAATATTGTAAATTCATAAATAAACAAATTACATACAATTAATTAATAAAATAAACGAAATTTTA
Organism: Leptopilina myrica (nomen nudum); assembly: GCA_032872475.1. NCBI lineage: Eukaryota > Metazoa > Arthropoda > Insecta > Hymenoptera > Figitidae > Leptopilina > Leptopilina myrica (nomen nudum). The sequence goes on from CM065464.1 coordinate 31,323,488, forward strand.
AAGGTTTTTCTTTAGAAATCAAATTTTATTTATAATTTATGGCAAAGAAATACATCTCAAAGGTATAAATATCACGTCAAAAATGTCCGCCCAAAAATGTAGTAACATAGAAAATTTAAAAGAAATGGCGTTTAAAGTTGAGTTTCTAATAAATAATATACACCAGGTGCACATTTTATAAAAACTTCATCGGATTCACTTAAAACTGCCCACGTTAAAATCCCCGTACAGGATCCTTAAAGGATCCTCTCGGGAGCCTGTACAGTTCCTGTGCAGGATCCCATACAGGATCCCGTACTGGTCCTGTACAGGATCCTATACGGGATTTTGGGACAGGGTTCCTGTGCAGGTTCCGATGCAGGAACTTTAGCTATTAATGGTTCATGTAAAGGTTTCTGTACCGGAACACTTGCAGGATCCAGTACAGGAAACTTTGTAAGGGTTCCTATACAGGAACCTTTGCAGTTTTGTAAACAGCAGGTACTTAAGTGTAAAGGATCCTGTAGGGAACCCGTAAAGGATTCTACACGGTTTCCTCAATTAATTTATTTATATTTTTAACTCCTGCGCAGTAGTTTTCTATGAGTTTCTCGAATGCGCAATACACTTTTCTGCCCAACATTGATATACGAGCCTAACATATTAAAATGTAAAGTCTATGTATGTCAAATGTTGCTTAACATATAAAAACTCTAAAAAATTAAAAAGTTTCCTGTACAGGATCCTGCACGTGTTCCTGTACAGGAACCATTACAGGAACATTTGATAGCTAAGGTTCCTGCATCGGAACCTGCACAGGAACCCTGTCCCAAAATCCTGTACGGGATCCTGTATGGAATCCTGCACAGGACCTGTACAGGATCCCGAGAGGATCCTTTAAGGATCCTGTATGGGGATTTTAAGCTGTGTGGTTACTCAGAGGTTTTTGTGGTCGCTGATCACAAATATGATAGTAGTTTTCAAAAATTCAAAATGGCGAACACATTTTTTAAACTTTCATCGGATCCACTTGAAAAAAAACTTTTAAATTCACATCTCATGATTAAATTTTAATCATTCTTTGCAAAAGTATGATTTGCACATATTGCAATGTTAGAATGTTCTAATATAAATAACAATCTGAAAATACTTTAGGCAATGCAGTTGATAAACAAGACAAGAAACAATTATTTTAAAAAAGGAGAATTTTTGGAAACAATTATCATTTTTGTAATCAGCGACTCAAAAACCTCCGAGTAACCAGTTTCAAGTAAATCTTATAAAGTTTTGAAAAAATGTGCACTATATTTTAGATCGGAAATTTTAGACGCGATATTTATACCTTTGAGATGTATTTCTTTGACATAAATGATAAAAAAATTTGATTTCAAAAGAAAAGTCTTTAAAATATCGTGTTTTTAGGGTTTTGTACACCTACGGTGTACTGACAGACTCTTGTGTCTGTAGCCAAATCGTGTGTGTCCCCATGGCCCTCCCCTAGCGACTAAACTATTTGACCTAGAGAGCTTAAATTTGGTACAGATACGTATTTTCACACGTAGATTACAAGGAAAATATAGAGAATGTGACTGGAGGTGATGGCCATAGCGTTGTCAAGGAAATAACAAGATTTTTGGCCAAAAATTCATAAATAGTGATCTTTCCCCCTTCCCCTTTACTTCTAAACTATTAAACATAGAGGGCTAAAATTTGGCATACTGGTGTATTTTAACGCGAATATTACAGGAAAAATATAGAGAACTTGCTGTGTAATAATGGGTACAGCGTTGTCATGGAAAAACTAAAAAATTAACGCCAATTGGCGTTCCATGAGATAGCGGCAGCAGCGGCAAAAAGTACGAAAATGGCGTTCTTACTTTAACTCGATTTCAAAAGTATATAGTAAAGTTAAACTTCCCAAAATAAAATATTCTTATTATTTGAGATAAATGAAGATGAATAGGACAAGAAAAAAATTATTTTTTAGAGATGTTAAATGGTTTTATAAAAGTTTTAATGTAGCCAATTTTTAATACTTTTTACGAATGACGTTCTAATATTAACCCAAAATAGTTAACAATTTTAAATCCGCCTATTTGGATTTTCGAAAATCCATTTAAGATTCATAATCTCAAATAATAAATAACATTTGGTTTGGTAAACTTAATTTGTTTACAGAGTTTAGGAATCAAGTTTAAATAGGAACGCTATTTTCGCATTTTTTTGCCCTCCCTCCCCTCTTAACCTTACAATAGCACAAGTATTATTTTTATATTTTTGTACGGAACCCGCCAATTCAGTGCGACTGCAACTCGCACTTGTCCAGTTTTTTTGATTAATTAATTGTATGTAATTTGTTTATTTATGAATTTACAATATTTTTTATTGCGGCATTCGAAAGAGCGGTTTCAGAGCTTTAAGAAATGTATGTTTAAAAATTTTCATCACTTCGTTATCATTGTAAAAAGTTCTGTCGAAGTTCATGTAAAATTTTTGTACATTTAGTCCTTAAAGAATTTATAACATCATATTTTGAAACTGTTTTTTAATTATACGTAATCTATATATAATTATTTGAAGTTGTAGCCAAAAAAATTTGTTAAATTAGATTTCAATATTTTTAGATTTAATAAAAACGTGAATTTTTTATTTGACAAACTATTCATCTCCGAAGCCTTTCTCATATCGCACAGTAGGATTCTTACACTTTACTGTTCAAAATTGTCTAGAGCCTACAAATTTTATCCGATTTTGATATTCTTGGTCTTAAATGAAAGGAGATAAATTTTCTAAGAGTTTCCCCGCAACCGTTGTTTCAATTATTAATTGTTTATATATTTTTTTGTTACTCAAAGTAAACAATTTACAAGAATTTAAAAAAAAATCGTGTTTATTTTTTATTTTTTTATTCCTCATTATCACAATCAATTTAAATTAGTCTAGTATAACCACCCAATTAATATTAATGCATAATTCAATTTATTTAAATAATTTCGTTAATTAACAAATAGATAACTCTGGTTCTTCTTAAAAAACATTGTATTTTTTGCAGACAAATTTTTGTTTATTTAAGTAATTTATATCTATTTTGTTAAATAATAATTTTAAAGTTATTAATTATCATTGTTATTAACAATTATTAAAAAAAATTGTATTTTTTAGAGACAAATTTATGCTTAGATAAATAAAGATATAAATAAGTAATAAAAAATTGATTAATTAATTTTAAATTTATATTTTATATTAATATAATTGTTAATAACAATGATAATTAATAACTTTAAAATTATTATTTAACAAAATAGATATAAATTACTTAAATAAACAAAAATTTGTCTGCAAAAAATACAATGTTTTTTAAGAAGAACCAGAGTTATCTATTTGTTAATTAACGAAATTATTTAAATAAATTGAATTATGCATTACTATTAATTGGGTGGTTATACTAGACTAATTTAAATTGATTTTGATCATGAGGAATAAAAAAATAAAAAATAAACACGATTTTTTTCAAAATTCTTGTAAATTGTTTACTTTGAGTAACAAAAAAATATATAAACAATTAATAATTGAAACAACGGTTGCGGGAAAACTCTTAGAAAATTTATCTCCTTTCATTTAAGACCAAGAATATCAAAATCGGATAAAATTTGTAGGCTCTAGACAATTTTGAACAGTAAAGTGTAAGAATCCTACTGTGCGAGGCGTCCCGGGCACTAACACAGCGGCTAGCACCGAAACGTGGTCGCGCTTCCACAAAAATTGCAATATCTCGAAAACTATTTGAGTCTCCATTGATTTCTTTTTTTAAAATGAAAGGTAAAAATAATAAGGAATACTTTATTAATTCACAAGAAAACTCAAAAATCGGTCCCGCTCGGGCAAAACAGTTTCAAAAATTTTTTTTTACAATTTCACCAAATTACAGCCTAATCCAAAGACCCCATGTAAATCGCATATTTTCTGACGGAGTCTTACCCTAATGTTAAAAGTTTAATAAATTAAAGAAATCAAATTTAAAAGGAATTTTTTACAAAACCCCAATATTGATTACAGTATATTTAACCTTCAAAAAACTTAATATTAAAATGATGCTAGAAGGCTTATTTTTGAAAATGAATTTTGCGCAACTCAGATTTTTATCTTTAAATGTATCACATACACATATATATATATATACCTATATTACAAAAAGATATCGCCGCCGCCGCCGCTGTTGACCTATAGGTCAAAAAGAGGATAAATAACTTTTATGTCTAATTTGACCTATTTTTTTACCTATAGGTCAAAAAGATAAGTCAAAACTTATGTCAAAATAGACCTATTTTTTACCTATAGGTCAAAAAGAGAATAAATAATATTACATCAAAATCCATGTTTAATTTGACCTATTTTTTTACCAATATGTCAAAAAGTGGTCCCCGTGTAGGTCCTTACATTATGTCAAAATACAAGTTTAATTTTGCCTATTTTTTGAACTACAGGTTTTAAAAGGGGCCTTAATGTGGGCCATTACATTACGTCAAAATTTGATCTGTGTTTTACCTACAATCTTTATATTATCCAGAAATAGAGTCAGGATTTCTAAGGGCCGTCAAAACTTATGTCTAATTTGATCTATTTTTTTACCTATAGGTCAAAAAGAGGATAAATAACGGATAAAAATACATGTTTAATTTTACCTATTTTTTGAGCTACTGGTTTTAAAAGGGGCCTTAATGAGGGCCGATTACGTCAAAATTTGATCTATGTTTCATCTACAGGTCAGAGCTTGCCCCTCAAAATGTAGTTCAATTTTAAGGGCAGTTTTGACGTAGGCGTCAAAATTTGACAAACAATTCCCGCTACCCTCAAAATGTAGTTCAATTTTAAGGGCAGTTTTGACCATTTGGTCATTTTCAAGCTACGTAATTATAAATGAACCGGTTGACAATTTAAACCAGAGGTACATTTTTTAAAGGTTTTGGATGTGCTCTTTCCGATTCCGGTGTCAAAAATAAATTTCGTCAAAACCAAAATTAAATATGGCAGTTTTAATGTCAAAAAACACAAAAAAAAATTCATTTTTTCAAGTTTGACATTTTTTTTCACCTCGAAAAAGTGTAAGAATAAGATTCTATTTTCAACCATCGGGAGTTCTTGGGGTCGCTGATTACGAATATGAACTTCATTTTCAAAAATTCAAAATGGCGGATTCAATATAGCGGCCATATTTTTTAAATTTTATCAAATTCACTTGAAACTTGTTACTCGGGGGTTTTTGAGGTCGCTGATTACGAATATAAACTTTATTTTCAAACATTCAAAATAGCGGATTCAATATGTGGGACAAGAATCTTTAAATTTCATTCTATTGACTTAAATTTTGTTACTCAGGGGTTTTTGAGATAATTTTGAATCTCTTGGCGGACAGCAAAATTGAATACTCATTTCATTGGTTCTCGGTATTCTTTATGCACATGAACTGAAAAAATATATTTAGGGTACTGGGATAAATATAGCCATTTCTCATATATTATATTGGTGGATATAATATGACATACAGTATTGCTGTTTCAGCCATACGGAGTGTAGAACAGCCAAATGTATGTTTGAGACAGTAATATGTATGTGAAAAACATCAATACTGTACTTAAAGAACAGAAATACAATATTACTGTTTCAGTTATACGTCTTTACTATACTCGTATGACAAAATCGACAATATCATTTTTTCAGTGTCATTAGAAAGAATGCAAGTTTATTATATTATATAACAATTATACACAAAAACGACAATATCGTGTTGTATGATAAACTGCCTCTCTTAAGATAAAACAAAAAAATAAATAATTTATGCCATTATAAAGGGCCAGAGAAACATAATGTATGTAAAAAATAATATTCCTATTATACTTCAGATGCAACCGTAAACCACCAATGGCAATTGCAGAATGTGCATTTACGTATAGCCTACTATATATAAACTTGCTTTTTTCTAATTGAACTAAAAAAATGATATTGTCGATTTTGTCATACGAGTATAGTAAGGAAGTATAGATGAAACAGTAATACTGTATTTCTGTTCTTAAAATACAGTATTGATGTTTTTCACATACATATTACTGTCTGTGTCAGTACCCTAAATATATTTTTTCAGTTGATATGCATAAAGAACACCGAGAACCAATGAAATGAGTATTCAATTTTGCTGTCCGCCAAGAGATTCAAAATTATCTCAAAAACCCCTGAGTAACAAAATTTAAGTCAATAGAATGAAATTTAAAGATTCTTGTCCCACATATTGAATCCGCTATTTTGAATGTTTGAAAATAATTTTTATATTCGTAATCAGCGACCCCAAAAACCCCGAGTAACAAGTTTCAAGTGAATTTGATAAATTTTAAAAAATAAGTCCGCCATATTGAATCCGCCATTTTAAAATTTTGAAAATGAAGTTCATATTCGTAATCAGCGACCCCAAAAACCCCCGAGTGACAAGTATAAAGTGAATTCGATGAAATTTTGCAAAACTCGTCCGCCATATTGAATCCGCCATTTTAAAATTTTGAAAATGAAGTTCATATTGGTCGGCCATCTTGAAATTTTTAATTCTACGTTACGGTTCTTGAAAGTGTATAATTTTTATGCACCGATGGTTGAAAATAGAATCTTATTCTTACACTTTTTCGAGGTGAATAAAAATGTCAAACTTCAAAAAATGAATTTTTTTGTGTTTTTTGCCATTAAAACCGCCATATTTAATTTTGTTTTTGACGAAATTTATTTTTAACACCAGAATCGGAAAGAGCACATCCAAAACCTTTAAAAAATGTACCTCTGGTTTAAATTGTCAATCGTTTCATTTATAATTACGTAGCTTGAAAATGACCAAAGAATTTTTACGAGTTGGGCGTTAATGGGTTAAGAGAATATAATTTGAAAATTAAAATTAAAATAAATATAAGAAATAGTTAGGGGGTTGGCGCGCGGAGCGCGCAGGGGGCTTAGTATATATATATACACACTAGGGGGGCTCCGCCCCCCTGCGTGCCAGCCCCCTAATTTTATATTTACTTCTATTTATAGATAATATAAAGATTGCAAAATGCGATCTTATGATATTAGCCATTCTGAAATTTTTAATCTTTGTCATCAAATTTAAAGTAACATAACCGCCTGCAAGTAAAAAAATTGTCTTTGGCATAGGCTTTAACGTCTTATTTAACGCGCCTATTTGAGGGGGCAAGCTCTGACCTGTAGGTAAAACACAGATCAAATTTTGACGTAATGTGATGGCCCACATTAAGGTTCCTTTTAAAACCCGTAGTTAAAAAAATAGGTAAAATTAAACATGTATTTTGACAAAATGTAAGGACCTACACAGGGACCACTTTTTGACATATAGGTAAAAAAAGATCAAATAAAACATGGATTTTGGTGTAATGTGAGGCCGTTATTTATTCTCTTTTTATATTAATTGGGATTAATAGGGATAGATATATATTACATTTATCGATACCAGTTTTACAGGCGATTAAAAGAATAATTGTCATTTACTCAAGCATTTTGCTATTCGCCCGCTTTTAGCTTCATAGAAAAAAACCGGACTCAAAATGAGTCGCATATGAGACTCATTTTGAACTGCAACAAAAATGATACCCCTTCGACTCATTCTGAGTTTCTAGGGAAAAGACTCAAAATGAATTTACAAAAATATGAATTAAAATAATTGTTTATAACTTATAAACACGTTGCACTTGTCAAAACATTAATACTTGCAGTCGATTTATTGTTTTTATGAGAAATGGAAAAATTTTTTAGGTTAGACATTTGTCAATTGACAGACAGGGATGGGCAACCATGGAACACGAAACATGCGAAACACAAAAAAAAGTAACTAGAATATTGTTATTTTACTCATTTTGAGTCACTTGAAGTTGACGATTACTCATTTCGAGTCACTTGAAGTTGTCGATTACTCATTTCGATACCGACTTCCAAACGAGTTGCAACAAAAATGAGTCGGGTTTTTTTCTGTGTTGAAGCCTAGGCATTAAGCTAAACGACGGATTTTCCTTTTTGCCTACCATTCTTATCAATCATTTATTTTTATTCTCGGTTTGTGTTCTTTCTAACATTTGTATAACTCTATTAGTTGTTAAGAGCTTATTATTAAGAAGATCCTGCACTGCTGTTATTCTTATGGATTTTTGGTTGCTGTTTTTGATGTTTTAATTTCAAACATTCCACAGGCCGACAAATTTTAATCAACTGCATGTTGCCTAAAATATTACTGCCGATTCTTACAGGATTTTGTCCGTAGAATACGAATCTGACCTTGAAAATATTGGATTGGCTCTAGTTTTTAATCAATTTACGTTTCAATATACAAAATATGCATTTTTAGCATTTTTTGAATGAATGTACAACAATACACCGAATCAGTAAATCTGTCCGCATAGCACAAAATGAAAGTTTAAACACTGCTCTTTAATATCCAAAAACAAAAAATGTAATTTATGTACACTTTAACCTGTTATGTCAAAAGAGACATTCGCTGTTCCACAAGCATATAGAAAACAACAGTACTTTTGACCATGTAAGGTAATTTAAATAACAATTAGTCTCCCTAGGGGTTTTTATGGTCGCTGCTTACTGATCTGTATTTAGATTTTAATATTTAAAATGGCGAATCCAATATGGCAGAATTTTTTTTAAATTTTAAATTTCTATCATAAAAGGCGTAAATTATCTTTAAAAATTTGGTCCGCCACTTGTAATTTTTATATTTAATAGCAGATTTGTAACTAGCGATTATAAAAACGCCAGAGACACTAATTTTTACTTAAATTACCTTACATGGTCAAAAGTAATATTAATTTTAATACGTTTATGGAACAGCGTATGTTTTTTTGGACATTATAGGTTAAAGTGTACATAAATTACATTTTTTGTTTTTGGATACTCAAGAGCAGTGTTTAAGCTTTCAATTGGTGTTATGCGGACAAATTTACTGTTTCTGTGTATTGTTGTACAATCATTCAAAAAATGCCAAAAATGCATATTTTGTATAATGAAACGTAAATTGATTAAAAACTGGAGCCAATCCAATATTTTCAAGGTCAAATTCGTATTCTATGGACAAAATCCTATAAAAATCAGCTTCTATTGGTTAGGCCACAAAATTTTGTTGGCCTGTGTTCTAGGCATTTTTAAACATTTATCCTAATTAAAGTTGGCACCATTTAATAATTATGTAAGGACAAGAATCAATATTTTATTCATTATTTTCAATTATATGTTAATCTATTCTTTCAGGTCATTGTCGAAGATCCTTGACGCTATAAAGCAATTGACAGAATTAAAAAATTTACAGAAAATTGCGGTATTTGTAACACTTTGTTTCTAAGGCTATAATTACTGAACTAAAAATCATATCTTCCATAATTTTTTTAGTGTATATATATATATATATATATATATATATATATTATCTGGTAAAAAAATAATTAAAATGAAAACTATATATACATATACGTTGTATAAACACCTGCGTGTCAATAGAAAAGTTTGTTCCGTAAACTGATAGGAGCGAAGGTATACTGTGCGCCCAATAAAGAAAGCAGAACGTTATAAATGACCGGTAAATATTCATGTCGAGGTTGTGTTTGCCAGTGTGTTATGCAGATGAGCCAGAATAACACTGATACAGATGCAGAGGGTGCACTCACAAATGCAATTTTGTACCCTGGGGTGTCCCGTTTTGCACATTCACTATTAGGGACGCTCTTATCATAAGAGGTAGAAAATTGTTAGAACGAGGTACGAAACGTACCGCTCATTAACAGCATTGCTATACTTGAAGGATTTATTGACACAAATGTATGGTGGTAATATTATATTTAAGTATTCAATTTCAATCCCAGACTTTATTTATCTGATTCAATTAATTTTCTGTTCATTAACATTGCAGTTTTCTCATTTCGTGGTGATTCATTACCACGTGATAATATTAATATACAAATATTATTCAACATTGAGAGTAGACTTTTCTTGCTAGAAAGACGACTCTTTTTTGTTAACACCTTAACTATTCTGTCATGCATATTAAATTTTCACATGCCTTATTTAAATTTATGATTTTTATATGATAACATTAAAGTGATAATGAAATGACAATAAATATATATATATATATATATATATATATATATGAGCGATTCCATGTCAAGTGATCAAGGCGGAGAAAAATTTTTCTCCAATGCTTATTTCAATAATTTTTTACTCTTAAACAATTAAACATACAAATTTGACAAAGTACATTTTGGAAAGGTTTTTTCATCCTCTTTCGATTAGAAATAAGCATTTTGAAAAAAAAAATTTTTGACCCAAAAAAATCAATATTAAAAGTAAATTTTAATTTTTGAGGGAGATGGATACGATTTTTTTTTGTTTTTTTTTAACGAAAGCTGAGGTTTTTTCCTAAAAGGACATATAAATGATAAAGTGGGACTAGAATGTTTAAACATTGAAAAAAAGAATTTTCTCCAAAACGGAGCTAAAAACCGGGTTTAGAGCGCTCCGGCGACTAGAAAACTCTTTTTTTCAATGTTTAAACATTCTAGTCCCACTTTATCATTTATATGTCCTTTTAGGAAAAAACCTCAGCTTTTGTTTAAAAAAAACAAACGTATCCATCTCCCTCAAAAATTGAAATTTATTTTTAATTTTGATTTTTTTGGGTCAAAATTTTTTTTTCCAAAATGTTTATTTCCAATCGAAAGAGGATGAAAAAAACCTTTCCAAAATGTACTTTGTCAAATTTGTATGTTTAATTGTTTAAGAGTAAAAAATTATTTTAATAAACATTACACAAAAAGACCCGTTGATCACTTGACGTGGAATCGCTCATATATATATATATGTGTGTGTGTGTGTGTGACGTTCCACGGTGAAAGAAACCTTAGCTGCAATCATGAAGTATTATAAGGAGGCCTCACTGCTGTGTTGAGTCCATGAAAAGTTGAAGCATGTTTTTCCGTTCCTCTTAAAACTAACGGAGGTGTCGAATCTACCGTAAAAGCTTGGAACTAATACACACACTGACATAAGATGTGTTAATACAGTTCCTACACATGAAACTCCCTTTGCAAATGGCTGCCGTCGGTTCTGTCAACAGGTAAACGTTTTTTTGTCGTGTTTTCTTTTATGAGTTTTGCACAGTTTTGAGAATTATTATAATTAGTTGCTCTGTAAAAGGTTTCCAGACAAAATTTAATAAAGACAATAATGAGCGTCATTGGTTTGCAGCTAATACGGTAAGTTATAAATTAAATTTCTGAAACGTTATTTATTATTTTCTTAAAATTTGAAGCATAATTAATCAGTTAGAATAATAAAATTAAATTAGTATAGAAATAAAAGTAAATAAATTAAAAAACTAAAAATAATGTTTAACATTTATTTTAATTATAATAAATACCTTTTAATTTAAACATATCATTATTTTTGACCATATAAGGCAATTCAAGTCGACATTAGTCTCTATGGGGTTTTTCATGATCGCTGCTTACAAATCTGTTATGAGATATAAAAATTACAAGTGGCGGACCAATTTTTAAAACTAATTTACGCCTTTTATGATAAAAATGTAAAATTGAAAAAAATTCTGCCATATTGGATCTGCCATTTGACATGGTCAAAAATACTGTTGTTTTTAATATATTTATGAAACAGCGTATGTGTCTTTGGACATTATAGGTTAAAGTGTACATAAATTAATTTTTTTATTTTTGGATATTGAATAGCAGTGTTTATTCTTTAATTTTGCCCTATGAAGACAGATTTACTGTTTCGGTTTATGATTTAACATTCATTCAAAAAATGTCAAAAATGCCTATTTTGCGAATTGAAATGTAGGTTGCTTAAAAACTGGAGCCAATCCAATATTTTCAAGGTCAGATTCGTATTCGGCGGACAAAATCCTGTAAGAATCGGCTATAACATTTGAGGCAACATGCAGTTGATGAAATTTTGAAGGCCTGTGTAGTTGTCCGTGATATACGAAACACACGAATTGTACGTGCATGGCCAGTATAGTAGTATTGAAAAGTAGAGTAGCTGATTTTCTGCGTAAACACGTGTAATTTTTTACCACGTGCTCATTTTTATACTTTAATAACAAAAAGCTTGTAAGTAAAAATTAATATTTACTTTTGTATGTGAAAGAACAACTCAAAAACTATAGAATGATATACATAACTCAAAATTAATTTTTCTGCAGCTAAGGTCCCTTTCACCGTAGAAATCACTTCTATTTTTCCTTTTCTCAGTAAGGAGAAAAATTCTTCTTTTTATTGACAATTGCACTGTACACACGGATCTGCCGACTCTTTCAAATGTTAATATCATCTTTTTACCTCCCAACACTACCAGTCATTTGCAGCCGTTGGATAAAGGCATAATTTACGTTTTTAAGCGAAATTATCGCAAAGAAGTTGTTAATTACATTATAACATGTCTCGAAGAAAATAGGGAGCATACAATAAACATTCTTCTTGCCATAAAATTGACAAGCAAAGCGTGGTACTCTATAAGTAATGTCACCATCCATAATTGCTTAAAAAAGCTGGTTTTTTCACTGACGGAGTAAATCTGACAGAAGAAGAGGATCTTGATTTCTTAGGTAATGAAAAGTGGAAAAAAATAATGCCTTCCAGGATAGACGGGGAAACACCAACTTTTGAAGATTTTGTAAGGGTTGATAAAAATGTACTTGTGTCAGGAGAAGTCACAGATAACGATATCATAGCTAATTGTGTTGATACAACCATTGACGAAAATGACGATAAAGATGTTGAGGAAAATTCAACTACAGAAAAAGGACTTTTCCAACCAAGAAGGAAGCTTTCAAGGCGATAGAAACTGTTCATCGATTTTTCGAATCTTCTACTAATGTCGATCAATCTTTCATCCCTAAAATTACTTTCTTGAAAAACAAATTGAAATTTTTTAAACAACAAACCAAAGATCACAGATTTCTTTAAACAAGAATAATGTATAATAAAATAATAAATTTAATCAATATTGCAGAACGTATAATAATGTATTGAATCAAAAACCTCCATAAGCGAGAAAAATTGCACCTGGACCTTTGTAAGTGAGAAACTGTATAAGCGAGAAACCTCTATAAGGGATAAAAAATAGCCGATCCCTTCAACTCTCGCTTATCCAGGTTCGACTGTAATATAGTATAGTAATATATATAGAGTACTCCCTATTATATAAAAACATTTCGCCGCCGCCGCCGCAGAGTCAGGATTTCTAAGGGCCCCCTATAGTAAAGGCCGTCAAAACTTATGTCAAAATTGACCTATTTTTGATCTATAGGTCAAAAAGAGGTTCCCGTGTAGGTCCTTACATTATGTCAAAATACAAGTTTAATTTTGCCTATTTTTTGAACTACGGGTTTTAAAAGGGGCCTTAATGTGGGCCATCACATTACGTCAAAATTTGATTTGTGTTTTACCTACAGGTCAGTGCTTGCCTCCTCAAATAGAAGCGCCAAGTAGGACGTCAAAGCCTATGCCAAAGACAATTTTTATGGTTTCGTATATTTGCGAAAAGGAAGGGAAAGAAATTAAACTTTTTCGAAAAAATTGCAAAAATGACCCTGCCCCCATTAACTTCTACAAATCTCAATCTAGTGAGCTGAAATTCGGTAGGGATCTTCAGTTTTATGTGCAGATTACAGGGAAATTATTTATGTATACCGAATTTCAGCTCAATAGGTATATATATATATATATATATATATATATGTTAATTTTAATAAATCATACTTGCAGGCTTATTTCTAAGTTACTCAATGTAACTTTCTTTCTTCTCCTCTGTATCTAACCACGTTGAACGAGGTACTGTCGAGTTTCAGAAAATCTTCGGTGCTGTGTAGGACGATTAATTAATTTTTTAATATGTTAAGACTAAATATAACTTTTAAAAAATTAAATATTCACTTTTTTTGTTGAAAATATTTAAAATTGGTACTATTGCGCCATCTCTGTTTTAAAAGGTCTAACTTATTGTTAACCAACCTAACCTATTTTGTGCTCAGTCTAACTGTAAGTCTCTGTAAGAAAGAATCGTCGCATTATAAAATTATCTTATTAATATAATTAAAGCGTGTATTATTTATATTCCATAGGTTATGGGCCCAGGTACTCAAATACTTCGCTGAAAAAAATGTTCTCATTGTGATTCGCAGATAGTGAAAAACGAAAAGTTTTTTGTTTTCTGACACGTGTTGGTACATTTGTTGAGAAAAGTGACACCGAGTGACGCTAGCATTCTCACAGTGAAACGTTACGAGTATGAGTAAAATTGAATGTGCATATATTTTAGCGAAAATAATCGTGAACGAATTTCTGAGTGTGTTAAATCGTGTATAGTTTCTTCTGTTCTCTTGTTTTAAGTAAAAATGAGTTTCTCCACAGTTAAAAAACCCCTCTTTCAAAAAGAAAACTACGGTACATGGAAGATTTATATGAAAGCCCTGCTCATCAAAAATGACGCATGGGGTTATGTCCACGGAACCATAACAAAACCAGAAGAGAATAAAAGTGGGAAATTCGAAGAATACTTGAAGTCGCAAGCATTATCGAATGCTCCTGAAAACATTGCTGCAGAAAAGCCTCTTCAAGAAGAAAATCCTCGAAATGTCTATCAAAATGAAGTATCACAATAAGCGCATCAACAACAAATGAAGCCTGGAAAAGGACGTCCAAAAATAATACCTACTGGTAGAAGAGGCAGGTCTACAAAACAAAAGCATATGGTACCAAATCAAATCGATGATTTAAGCGAAAGTGATATCGACGAAAATGATTTAGTTCAAAATCAAGAAATGGAAGAGCGAGAAGAAGAAAACTCAGAAGCAGATCAAATAGATAAATTACAAGAACCTATATCAAACTGTTCGATCGAGTACGCCGGATTGACTGAAAAAGGTGATTCAATCACAGTAAAAGAAGCCCTAGCTAGTCCCGAAGCTTTTGAATGGATGGAGGCTATGCAAGACGAGTATCACGTTTTAATGAAAAATAAGACGTGGAAGTTAGTTGAATGTCCGAAAAACAAAAATATTATTGGATCAAAGTGGGTTCTACGTACAAAAACCAAACTGATGGTTCTGTTGAATGGCGAAAAGCCAGGGTAGTAGCTAAAGGTTTCATGAAACATTCGCCCCTATGGCGAGAATTAGCTCTATTCGAATTGTACTTGGTTTAGCTGCAGAATACGACTTGATCGTTCACCAATTGGATTTCGTCAGTGCTTATCTAAATGGCAACGTCAATGAGGAAATTCATATGGAAGTTCCAGAGGAATTAGCAGATATACCAGACAATAAATATTTGAAACAAGATATTGAAGGAAAAGTATGCCTTTTAAACAAATCATTGTATGGATTGAAACAATCCGGTCGCCAGTGGTATAAGAAACTTGACTTAAAACTCAAGGAATTAAATTCAAAACCTCTGAACGCAGATGCTTGTGTTTATTTTCTCGAGAACAAAGGTGAATTGACCTTACTAGTAATTTACGTAGACGATTTGATTCTAGCCTCTAACAATCTCAAGAGACTATCAATGTTGAAGAAAAGTCTTGTCGACTGTTTTGAGATGAAAGACCTTGGTCCCTTTCCTTACTGTCTCCGAATAGAATTCAGTATGGATAAAAAGAAGGGAGAATTTTGCATGTCACAGAAGAATTACACTCAAGAAGTTCTGAAACGATTTAATATGGAAAATTGCAAACCCGTTGCCACTCCAATGAATCCTGCTGTCAAAATTTCCAAGAAGATATGTCCAATCGATGAAAAAGAAAAAGCTCAAATGAGACAACTTCTATACAGAAACCTCGTAGGATCGCTAATGTATTTAGCCACAATTACACGCCCGGACATTACCTACGCTGTGAGTGCACTTAGTCAGTTTAATGAAAATCCAGGTGAAGAACATTGGAAAGCTGGAAAAAGAGTGTTACGGTACTTAAAGAAAACAATCGACACAAAACTTGTTCTGCGAAGACTGGAGACGAATTAATCGGCTTCTCAGATGCTGATTGGGGTTCAAACGTAGACGATCGACGATCTTACACGGGTTATCTCTTCAAATTTGCTGGTGGTCCAGTAAGTTGGTCTTCTAGGAAACAACGCACAGTGTTAATGTCAAGTGCTGAAGCGGAATATATGGCGATATCAGAATCAACCAAGGAAGCCATTTACATTCGAAGACTTTTAACTGAAATCATCGGAAAACTAAAAGCAACAGTGATATTTTGTGACAATCAAAGTGCCGGTTTAATGACTAAAAATCCTGTTTTCCACGAGGGAACAAAGCACATTGATATCCGGTATCATTTTGTGCGGGACTCAATTGAAAAATCCGATGTTAAAGTTGAGTACATTCCAACAGACACAATGCCTGCTGATGTCTTAACAAAAGAATTGTCTTTGCCAAAACATAAAAAGTTTATTAAAGACATAGGGTTGAGACATTAAAATTTCCATTATCTCTCCATGTGTCTAATTTTTGTTTTTAGCGCAAAAGTTACTTTTTACGGGGGAGTGTTAAAAATAGTTAAAATTGGTACTATTGCGCCATCTCTGTTTTAAAAGGTCTAACTTATTGTTAACCAACCTAACCTATTTTGTGCTCAGTGTAACTGTAAGTCTCTGTAAGAAAGAATCGTCGCATTATAAAATTATCTTATTAATATAATTAAAGCGTGTATTATTAATTATATTCCTATACTTTTTTGTACTGTTGAACCAATGAATAAAAAAAATTGCTTTCTTTGAGTAGAAGGAGTTTAAATCTTATTTTTATTGGATACAGTACCGTCCGAAATTGTCAGTCCACCCATTTTTAAAGGGATGAAAAAAATTTTTTAACATTAATTTTATGAAAACTAAAATTTCATTCGGTTTATATTTTGAAAGACAATAAAATTTTGAAAGGAATAAGACCTTACAGAAGTCATTTGACAAATATTTTTTCAAGATATTCCTAAAAATCGTCATTTTCAATGTTTTACAAAAATTTGAATAACTTCTAAAATAATGAACTCTTTTTAATAATCTTAGGCTTATTTTAAAGGTCATTTTCTACGGAATAAGAATTACTTATAGTCATTAACCTGCAATTTTTTTCTTGGAATAAGCATGACGTCAAAATTGGACAAAAATTTGGAAAAATTTGAAATCATTTTTTGTACTAAAAACTATTCTAAAACATATATAAAACATGATATGATGTAGATTTTTCAAGAAAATTTAATAAAAAAATTTATTTAAATTTTACAAATTCTTTTTCTTTTAATAATATTATTTCAAATTTTTTTGTCCAACTTTGACGTCATGCTTATTCCAAGAAAAAAATTGCTGGTTACTGACTATAAGTAATTCTTATTCCATAGAAAATGACCTTTAAAATAAGCCTAAGATTATTAAAAAGAGTTCATCATTTTAGAAGTTATTCAAATTTTTGTAAAACATTGAAAATGAAGATTTTTAGGAATATCTTGAAAAAATATTTGGCAAATGACTTCTGTAAGGTCTTATTCTTTTCAAAATTTTATCGTCTTTCAAAATATAAACCGAATGAAATTTTAGTTTTCATAAAATTAATGTTAAAAATTTTTTTTATTCCTTTAAAAATTGGTGGACTGACAATTTCGGACGGTACTGTAGGTAAAAAAATATTTTCACGAAAAATTACTATCTATGAGTACTACAAAAGCCCCAAGTTTTGCTGCGATTGGAGAAAAATTTTTCTCCACCTTGATCACTTGACATGGAATCGCTCATATATATATATATGGGGCAAAATTTCTCAATTGTCCTAACTTAAAATTCAAACGCTTCAAATCGGGCTGATTTTTGCACAATCTTTAGTACTATAGGAGAGTACTTTACCCACAAAATATTAAAATATTTTATTAAAAATTGCAGAGGGGGGAGGGGGTTAAAGTTTTTGGTAACGTGTGAACAGTGGATTTTTTAGCTAATGTAGCTAAAATACAGTAGAGTGGAGAAAATTTTGTCCTATATGTTTTCGAAAGGTTTTTTCCTCCTCTTTCGAATGGTGTAAAAAATTTTTTTTTAATTAACAATTTAAGTTAATGTTTTCAAAATTAAAAATATTTTTGACTTTTTTTTAAAAATCAGCATATTTTTTTTCTCTTTCTTTTGCCTTAAAATAAAGCTTATTATATGTACTTTCCAAACCCCTTTAGTAAAAAATGCCGTTTTTTTGTTTTCGAATTATTAATTAATTAATTAATAAAAATCAGTAAAAAATTACTAAAAAATGAAATACTTTTCAAGCAAATAAACTTTTCTCAATTATAAGCTGATCATCGTAAAGTTGATTAAATTCCGCATCCACCAGTATAAATAGATCTATTTTTATAAATAATTGTTAAATAAATAAATAATCAAAAATTTATTTATTAATTTTTTGAAAAAAATTACATTTCTTTCTTCTTTATTGCTTTAAAATAAAGCTCAATATGTGTACATTCAATAAGGGTTAAGAAAAAATGCCGCTTGATTGGTTTTCAAATAATTAATTATTTAATTTATTAATTAACAAATTAATAGTAGTAAGAAATTACTAAAAAATGAAATACTTTTCAAGCAAATAAACTTTTTTCAATTATGAGCTTATCATCGTAAAGCTGATTAAATTCCGCATCCAACGAGTGTAAATACATCTATTTTTTATAAATAATTGATGAATAAATAAATAATCAATTATTTATTTACTTAATAATTATTTATAAAAAACAGTTGAGTTTATGAGTGTTGGAAGCGGAATTTGGTAAGCTCTCCGATGATAAGCTCATAATTGAAAAAAGTTTATTTGCTTGAAAAGTATTTCATTTTTTAGTAATTTCTTACTACTATTAATTAGTTAATTAATAAATTAAATAATTAATTATTTGAAAACCAATAAAGCGGCATTTTTTTCTTAACCGGTATTGAATCTAGACATTTATTGCGCTTTATTTAAAAGCAAAAAAGAAGAAAGAAATGTAATTTTTTTCAAAAAATTAATAAATAAATTTTTGATTATTTATTTATTTAACAATTATTTATAAAAAATAGATGTATTTACACTCGTTGGATGCGGAATTTAATCAGCTTTACGATGATAAGCTCATAATTGAAAAAAGTTTATTTGCTTGAAAAGTATTTCATTTTTTAGTAATTTCTTACTACTATTAATTTGTTAATTAATAAATTAAATAATTAATTATTTGAAAACCAATCAAGCGGCATTTTTTCTTAACCCGTATTGAATGTACACATATTGAGCTTTATTTTAAAGCAATAAAGAAGAAAGAAATGTAATTTTTTTCAAAAAATTAATAAATAAATTTTTGATTATTTATTTATTTAACAATCATTTATAAAAATAGATGTATTTATACTGGTTAGATGCGGAATTTAATCAACTTTACGATGATCAGCTCATAATTGAGAAAAGTTTATTTGCTTGAAAAGTATTTCATTTTTTAGTAATTTTTTACTGATTTTTATTAATTAATTAATTAATAATTCGAAAACAAAAAAACGGCATTTTTTACTAAAGGGGTATGGAAAGTACATATAATAAGCTTTATTTTAAGGCAAAAGAAAGAGAAAAAAAATATGCCGATTTTCAAAAAAAAGTCAAAAATATTTTTAATTTTGAAAACATTAACTTAAATTGTTAATAAAAAAAAAAAATTTTACACCATTCGAAAGAGGAGGAAAAAACCTTTCGAAAACATATAGGGCAAAATTTTCTCCACTCTACTGTATTTTAGCTACATTAGCTAAAAAATCCACTGTTCACACTTTACCAAAAACTTTAACCCCCTCCCCCCTCTGCTATTTTTAATAAAATATTTTAATATTTTGTGGATAAAGTACTCTTCTGTAGTACTAAAGATTGTGCAAAAATCAACCCGATTTGAAGCCTTTGAATTTTAAGTTAGGAAAATTGAGAAATTTTGCCCCATATATATATAGTTACAGGTTAACTTTTGTTCGTTAAATGTAATAAATTATAAGTAAATTGACTTTCGTTTTGACATGTTAACATAACCTAAAAATGGTTTATCGAACCATGCAAGTTTTAATTCTGTGTTCTTATTTTGTTTTATTCTATGTTTGCCATAATTGTTCATTTTTGCTTTTAAACTTTAGATAAAGTTATTTTCATGTATTAAAAGATTAATTTTTAATTTTTTATATGCCAAAAATATAAAATATGAAAAATTTGGCAATTTTTCTTAAGTGGCGAAAGCTATTACGTTATTTTTAATTATTAATTTACCTTAAAATATAGAATTAGTACTTTTGTTTCACATTTTAATAATTTAATTTTACATAGGGGAAACCGAGGAGAAAAGTAACAAAAATCAATTTTTTTTATTTTAGCATTTAAACTATTTAACGAATAATTTTTGTTAATACGTTAATTAAAAGTTTGGACTTTCACCTGTTAAATAAAATTTGAATTAGACATTTAGATTAAATAACAAGTTACAGCATGACTTTTTCACGACCTCTGCATTTCGTCGCTTGGGGGCAGCAACATGCCGACTTAGCTAAACGGTGAAAAAGATGCCGTTTGAAAAAGAAAAGTGAAAAACATGCCATTTAGCGAAAGCGCTGAGAAACACACCTTCTTCAAACGAACGGTGAAGAACGTGCCTTTTCAACCGTTAATATTAAATATAATATTAAATAAATAAATAATTAATATAATAATATTAATAATTATAAATTAATCAATTTTTTTTTTTTTTTTTTTTTTTTTTTTTTTTTTTATACTCCTGCCCTATTGGCCTTACGCACTTTGACAAGAGTCCCCGAGAAATACTTTTTTTTGGATTAAGCATAACCATTCTACATAAGTTTCTAAATATTAACCTAATTTGCGTCTACAGCCGGCTCTATTAGGAGTACTCGCATTCGCCTGGACCACCTGTTAATTAGGTTTTCTCGCCAGAGGAGAGGGAAAACTGTAGAAAACCTCTCTTGAGTACAACCGGTTTATCGACAGTCAAGTTCTAATGGTGTGTACCGGACAATAATCGACAGTGCACATCATTATACCTTGACGTCAAACCTTCCGCTTGATAAATCACGAAAGTAGTGAGAAAAACACCGGGCTATAGCGGGCACCAAGGCGGTCACCCATCCAAGTACTAACCGTACTGAATGTTGCTTAACCTCGGTGATCGCAAGCCACAGAGTCTCACCACTGTGATTTACCATCGGTTAAATTAATCAATTAATTAAATTAATTAATTTTTAATTAATTGTTTATAATAAATATAATATTATTAATTATTTATAATTAATATAATATTATTAATATAATAATATATTTAATATTAACGGTTGAAAAGGCATGTTCTTCACCGTTCGTTTGAAGAAGGTATGTTTCTCAGCGCTTTCGCAAAATGGCATGTTTTTCACTTTTCTTTTTGAAACTGCATCTTTTTCACCGTTTAGCTGAGTCGGCATGTTGCTGCCCCCAAGCGACGATTTGTTACTTTCCTCCTAACCCCCGAGGAGGAAAGTAACAGCACCTTGAAGAAAAGTAACATTATAGAATATGGTTAGTATTATATCATTTTAAGACTATTATTCATTTAAAATATTTTTATCATCAACTTAGAAAAATACAAGTACAGATGATGCATATTTCATACTTATTTAATATATATAGGGGAGACTGAAGCGAAAAGTTAAACTCACAAAACCGTTAAAATTCATTATCTTTCGAACGGGAATAATTGGAGCATTGTAATTTTAATTATAGAAGGGTATTATCACACTAAATAAATGTCCGGAGTTGTGTGCAATTCTGTTAATTTTTGTGGTGTCTATATTAAAAGTTTTTTTTCAACCTACTTTTGAAAATTTTTTTGAAAAAGAAAATATCAACTTTTAAGTATATTTTTTGCATTTTTCTCACCGCGATTTGTTGTGAAAGACAAAAACGTACCCTGGGGCGAAAAGTTAAATGGATTTTTACATGTATTTAATTTTTTTTTATTTTTCGTTTTTTTAGGTTTGTTTGTTTAAAAATTATTTATTTAACATTGGGCAAGTACTCTGTCAAAAGACAAGACCGTTCACATGAAATAAACAAAAAAAAAATTTTTTTTTTGAAATTTTAATTTTTAACTTTACAACTATTCTAAAGCTTTTTTTTTAAATAAACAAAGATCTTTTATTTACTAAATTACTTGTTTACGTATACTGTAACGTATCTAATACTTATCACCTATCAGAAAATAGTTTTAGTAGGCTAAAAATAGAATTTAACTTTTCGCCCCAGCATGGGGCGAAAAGTTAAAAAACAAAAATTTCAAAAAAGGACAAAACATGTATTTTATGCGAAAATATCAGGAACTTTTTTATTGAAAGTTGTAGAGGACAAGTTGCCCTACAATATTGATATACAAATATTTGCATCTAAGCGGATTATATTGCAAAAAAAAATCATTTATGCAAAATTTAACTTTTCGCCCCAGTCTCCCCTACATATTCAACACATTTTTGTGCATTAATGTCTCATCGATATTATCTTTTAATCTATATCACAGATTTAGCATTTAATTTTTAAACTTATCGTTTATATATAATATTGAATTATTAAAATGTGAAACAAAAATACTAATTCTATATTTAAGGTAAATTAATAATTAATAGTAACGTAACAGGTTTCGCCACTTAAGAAGAATTGCTAAAACTTTCATATGTTTCATATTTTTGGCATAAAAAAATTTTTAAATAAAACATTAATCTTTTAAACAAGAAAATAACTATATCTAAAGTTTAAAAGCAATAATTAACAATTACGGCAAACATAGAATTAAACAAAATAAGAACACAGAATTAAAACTTGCTTGGTTTAATAAACCATTTATTTAGGTTTTGTTAATATGTCAAAACGAAACTCAGTTTACTTATACTTCATTACATTTAACGAACAAAAGTTAACCTGTAACTATATATATGATTACTGCTGACTTAAAAAAATGTAGACTGTATTTTTGCTAATTTGTTTAAAAGATATTAGCGTTGTTCCATTCCTCCTAGGTCTACTCTATACGATAAGCTTTAAAATTAAATGCTAGATCTGTGATATAGATAAAAAGATAATATCGATGAGACATTAATATACCAAAATGTGTTGAATATGTATTAAATAAATATGAAATATGCATAATTTGTACTTTGAGTATTTTTGTATTTTTCTAAGTTGAAAATAAAAACATTTTAAATGATTAATAGTCTTAAAATGATATAATACTAACCATATTCTATAATGTTACTTTTCTCCTAGGTGCTGTTACTTTCCTCCTCGGGGGTTAGGAGGAAAGTAACAAATGCAGAGGTCGTGAAAATGTCATGCTGTGAACTTGTTATTTAATCTAAATGTCTAATTCAAATTTTATTTAACAGGTGAAAATTCAAGCTTTCAATTAACGCATTAACAAAAATTATTCGTTAAATAGTTTGAACGCTAAAATAAAAAAACTGAATTTTATTACTTTCCTCCTCGGTCACCCCTACTAAACATGGTTGTTTTAAATTTGTAAACAACTCTTTTTCCAATTTCGACATTTCGGAAATATTGAGAGTTTTACCCCACTCTCCCTTACTTAATTGTTTATAATGAAGGAATAGCAATTTTTTATCTGTCATGTTTATTCAAAAACAATTTTTTTAAATTAAATCCATTCCAAAGAGCATCCGGGTATACTCATGTATACCCGGATGTATTCTGTGGATATTCTAGGAACAACCATTGGTATAAGGAAGTTAGGATATTCCTACAGTTACCATAAAAACGCATAGGATATTCCAGAAATATCCTAATGACCGACCATTACAATATAATGTTGACATATACACACCCATCAGAACGTTTATTAAAAACACGATTTTTAAGCTCTTGCTAAGGGTTAAAATATGAAAGTAAAAACGTAATATTTGTTCTATATTGTGGGTCACTGTTCTTTACTTTATCAATTTATGTTTCGTTCTTAAGTATTCGAAGTAAAAAGAAAAAATCGCCTGTCGGCCTCAATATGACATATAATTAAGAAACCTGAGAGAGCAAGATTTGTAATATTTAAAGTAATTAAAAATGTATCCGTCGCACTTCTTTGAGACAAGCTGTTTTCATTGCTGTACAAAGAAGCCTCCCGGGGCTAATCTCTCTTTCCTCTTCACCACCCTATATGCTTTCTAATTTCCTCTTTTGTTTGTTCTCAAGAACTCCCTTTCCTTTTAATCGGTTGATCCACTAGACAATCTTCCTTCCAAGACTTTAACTTATCCAGTAAGGGTGAAAAAAATTATTTAAATCGTTTAATAAAGTTACTTGTATATTGTCACAAAAATACTCTTTATATATTTGCATTCGATATTGTTTAAATGAAGAAAAGAAAAAATTTATTGAAACCCATTATTTTTAAATTTTAATAATATTACTAACAGACGTGTTATGATTTAATTTAATTTAATGTTTATTTCAATAATTTTTTACTCTTAAACAATTAAACATACAAATTTGACAAAGTACATTTTGGAAAGGTTTTTTCATGCTCTTTCAATTGGAAATAAGCATTTTGAAAAAAAAAATTTTTGACATAAAAAAATCAAAATTAAAAATAAATTTCAATTTTTGGGGGAGACAGACCTGATTTTTTTTACATTCTCATCACATGAGAAAGTATTAGTTTTGGTCGAAAATTGACTTTCGCTAATTTAATGAAATCTCGACGTTTTGCGGGGTCCCCTGAGTCCGAAAAACATGGTCTAGAAAAAGTGTCTGTCTGTATGTCTGTCTTCGTGTCTGTCTGTAGACACAATGGTGTTGCCACGATAACTCTTGAAAAACTTATTGCATCAACTTGCAACTTTGCATGCACAAAAATAGTGTTAAAATACAGATCGAGTTCGTTAGCCAGCCATTTTTGTCGAAAACTAGGCAAACTACGGTAGTTTCAAAATTTTGAAAATTCAATTTTTTCAAATTTCAAGTTTGTTATTTTTATATTACTTTAGATTAGGTTAATACAAACAACTTTCCTCTAGAACATTTTTTCATAGAAAGTCAAATTTCGAAGTTATAGGCTCTTAAACAGTATAAAAATACTTAAAAATCCTAAAATAAGGGTAAAAATCAAAATTTCTCAAAGAGAAAAAAATTATTACATTAATTCCCACATATTCTGACCCCATTGTACTCAAAAAACGCTCACATTAGCAAAAAACTAGTATTTTACGGAAAAACCACCGTGTATATATCTTCTTTATCATTTTTTTAACAAAAAATCCATATTCCGACACAATTATCTCCAAAACTATTGCCTATGGGAACTTGCTACCACAGACTTTTTTCGCGTCTTACCGTCAGCTACAACTTTGCTGTTGACAACTTTTCACTTAACTTAAAACTTTTCGATTTATATGCAAAAAACTAATTTTTTATTACATTCTCATCACATGAGAAAGTATTAGTTTTGGTCGAAAATTGACTTTCGCTAATTTCATGAAATCTCGACGTTTTGGGGTTCCCTGAGTCCGAAAAACATGGTCTAGAAAAAGTGGCTGTCTGTATGTCTGTCTTCGTGTCTGTCTGTAGACACAATGGTGTTGCCACGATAACTCTTGAAAAACTTATTTTAGTTAATGCAAAAAATAATTAAAATTTTTAAAAACGTTTAAAATTTTGATTGGTTTTGTTGTAAACTACTGACTTTAATAAATTTTTAAATATTTAGAAAATCAATGAAATTTTTTAAAACATTTGGTCTGGTCGGACCCCGTTATTATTCATTATTTTATTAGTTTATACAGTTTTTTGTTCCACAGACTTACTTTTTTTAGCATATTGTAATATCGTCATATTTTTCTGTAAAAGAAGTTCAATGTTTATTGCAGACGTATATGTAAAATATTATATATATATATATATATTTTGGTTTCGTTTCTTTCGCCTTTGCAGTATTATTCGAATGACAAGTCTGTTACTGATGAATACGTTTTATATCTACAGCACCTGAATTTCAGTTTACTGTGTTCTAGAGTATAACAAGATTTGAGTCTAGATGTTTAATTCATAGACATTTTGCTTCCTCTTTATTAGGATCGTCAAAAAAAATTTGCTTCCTTCTGGTGTTTTCATAATTTTTGTTAAACGTAAATATCAATTCCTCTTTATGTTCATCTAAAAAATTTGCTTCCTCCTGCGAAGTTTTTTTAATTTACAATCCTGCAATTGTTTTTATTTAGAAGTGAGAACATTTTTTTGTAATAATTGTATGTTTTATTATTTTATTGTATACGGCATATTAGTTATTAATTGTTTCATATTTGTTTTATATCATAAAAATAATGAATATCTCAAAATGCTTTCACAGTAAATTAATTAAACACACACTAATTACACGAAATTGTTCATTCTTTTAAATAAAAATATTTGTATAATTGTTAATTTAAAAATTACACATTTTTAAAAACAATTTTGTAAACAATAATTTGATTTATTTGTGTTCACACCCTCCCCCCATATTGCAATTTAATTTATAAGAAGTGTATTCATTAGTCTCTTCTAAATTCTAATACTTTTAGAATATTATAGCTTTTTCAGCAAATCATGTTTCTACTAAAAGAGTTAGCAGAAATTTCACAATTTTAATCATAGACACCAAAAATATACATTTTAGTCTACTTAATCTCGCAATCATAACCAAAAACATGTGATGAGAATGTAATCCTTAAAGTCGTAGTAACTTTAAGAAAAAGAAATGTTTTTTGAAACAGGAATAAGAATTCATATAATGAACAACAGTCGAAGAAAACATCGCGAGCGAAGCGAGCTAATTGCGCGCAACAACACACGGAGCGCGAAGCACGACGACCGATATTCGTGCGCCCACCGCGCGAAGCGCGGATGAGTAATGTGTCCGCGCGGAGCGCGGGCAAATTTTTTTTAAACGAAAGCTGAGGTTTTTTCCTAAAAGAACATATAAATGATAATGTGGGACTAGAATGTTTAAACATTGAAAAAAAGAGTTTTCTACTCCCCGGAGCGCTCTAAACCCGGTTTTTAGCTCCGTTTAGGAGAAAATTCTTTTTTTCAATGTTTAAACATTCTAGTCCCACTTTATCATTTATATGTCCTTTTAGGAAAAAACCTCAGCTTTCGTTAAAAAAAAACAAAATCAGGTCTCTCTCCCCCAAAAATTGAAATTTATTTTTAATTTTTCACCTTGATCACTTCACATAGAATGCCCCTTATATAAAATGTCATTTTTAATCCAACTAACTTTGATCTCTAGATGTTGAAATTTAAACTTATTAATACTCTTTTAAAGTTGACTAGAATATATGATGAACCAAAATAATAGTTGTTGAGCAGATGGAAAAAAATATAAATTTTCATAAGGTGTAATACGACAGACAGAAGTAATTATAAGAAATTTCCTATTTACGTTTATTATTTTCTCAAATCATTAATGTTTAAACATGTATTAAAAATAGTTCACCTATATAGCACAACATTTTCGCAGGAAGTTTGCAGGGAGTTCGCAATGCGAAGTTCAGGCGAAAACCAAATGTCCGCCTGTTTGGGCGTTCGCAATGCGAACTCGCTGGGGAGTTGCAGTGCGAATTTGCTACGAAATTTAAATGCGAATTAGTTGAAAACTTTAAATGCGAAACTGATGAAAAGTTGAAATGTTAATTAGCAGCAAATTATCTAAAAATTATCCGTGATAACTTTAGAAATTATCACTTGTAATTTTTATATAGGTTATGGATGTAAATTTGATAAAAAAAATAAAGCAAATATTTGTTAAATATTAAAAACATTTTTATAATCAATTAAAAAAATTGATTTTGATTATTTTATTATTTGAAGGGCTACATAAAATAAGGGGACGAACGCGAGACTTGGAAAGGATACTACCAGTCAGGTAGCAGTGACAAGCCTTGAGCCGCTCACTGCTACCTGACTGATATTATCCCTTCCAAGTCTCGCGTTCGTCCCCTTATTTTATGTAGCCCTTCATTTCACTAAAATATTTTTATTATTATTGCGAATAATATTTTAAAATAAAAATTAATAATATATAGTATTCAAATAAGACTGATTAAATAAACAAGTTAACTATTTAAATTAAATAAATTAATTTTTTACAGTATTTATTTAAATGCTTTTAATTTCTAATTAGAGTTATCTTAATTTATAATTATGTTTATCAATTATTAAATGTATTTTTATATATTCTCTAAGAAGAAATTTTAATTTTAGAAAATAATTTAACCAATTTTATTAAATTAACAAATTTAAAAGAATTTTGTAAAGGAAGTCAAATCCCTAAGAAAATATAATATTGAGAAAATCGTTTATCGAGAATGAATTTTGTAAAAAAAACTTGTGAGATAGTTAAATAAACATTTCAAGATTCAATTTATTGAATTTTGAATAAAAATTACTACACTTGATCAAAGAAGGCCAAAAACAGGGTTTTTTGAAACTTTGAGTCCATTTATATCAAAGTATCGACGTGATGGGCACTTTTGGAGGTCATATTCGTGTTCAGCGATGAAAATCCTATAAGCATATCATTGTCCGATCTTTGAATCAGAGAAAAAGTAACTTTTTGTCGACCAGTGTAATCAACTGTTTCTATTAGCCCCGAATTTTTACTTTTTAGGGTAAATAGAAACAGTCACCTATTTTTAATTAAAGCTTGCAAAGTGAAAAAATTAATGTTGATTTTTGTTGTAGTATTTTTAATAGATAATTATAAATTTTATTATCAATTTTTAGATTAGTTTTTTTTCAATTGCGAGTCAAAAAAGTAAAAGGGTGTCTTCTTTGATTTTCAATTATTATTTATGCAATAGATAATATTTTTGTACAATATACTGCCGCTAATTGACAAACGGAAAATACTTAGAATCTGTTGGGAGTGATCTAAGTTTTAAGGCTGTATTTATTTGAAAATTATTTTTTACTAAACTAACTACTGTTTCAGTTTATAGTACAATTAATCTGGCGTGAAAAGTAGAAAAGTTGTAGAGCTCAAAAATACCTACAAAATTCATATATTTAATTTTTATCTAAGTTGAACTCTTTTGGAGATATAGCCTATTTATTAATTTCTACTTATATGTAGGTAATTCATATAATTGGCGGGGATGGAATGACTGAAGTTCTAATTATTGTTCTCGAGGATTTCTAAACAGTAAGGTCGAGTCTCCCTCATTGGGATTACAAAAAATATAAGGGGCGTTCCATAGCTGGAAGAACTTTTGAATCTTAGATTTTGTTTATACTTGGTTAATTTGTTGTGTTTAGGGTGCTCTTTAAGTACACTTAAGGATTTTGCAAAATTTTAATTATTTTGCAAGATATTGTTAAGGGGTTACACCACTGTAGACATTTAAAAAAAATTAAATTTTTTTATTAGCTTAAAAATTTTTTTGAACCTTCTAGAATAAGGAAGAAAAGGATTTATACATGTCTGAAATCGATTTCATTGAAATTTTCAAACTTTTTTACCGGAGAAGAATTTTAACTTCCATAAAACATGCATTACAAAAATGGCTCCAGTACGGACATTTTCAAATATTTATTTATTAAAATTTGTAATTTTTTAATTGAATAAGTTAGTTAATAACTACTTAAAATATTGTTAGTATATTTCCTTTCCTTACATTAAAAAAAATTATTGAACAAGTGCTTCTTTTAGCCCGTTGTAGTAGTGTTGCTCTTTTAACGCGTTTTTCTCAAAACACAGTTTTAGATATCTGCAAGCAGTATAACTCAAACAATTTTCACTATTTTCAATCGGGTTTTTTTATTACAGTTTTAAAATTAAATTTTGAACAGAAATACGTAGGGGTTTTTTGATAAGTTAATTTACACAATTGTTATAAACAATTTAGTGTCGTTTTCTTTGGTCGGAAAATGAGTTTTTTCTTCAAAAGCTTGCCAATTACACAAAAATCAATATTTTTAAAATCCCCTATGTATTTCTGTAGCTATTCTCATGTAGATTAAGAAAAAAATTTTTATTTGTTTCTAGACTGAAATTTACATTACTTATACTGCTTGCCACAGAGCTCCTGGAAAAAATATGCATTACTAAAATGGTTCCTGTGCCGCCATTTTGAAATATTTATTAATAAAAATTTGTAATTTTTTACTTGAATATAGAGTCAATAACTTCCTAAAACATTATAACTATATATCCTTTCCTTCCATTAAAAAAAATTCCTGAAAAAACGTTGTTTTTGAGGCATTTACAGTGGTGTAACCCCTTAATTAAACTTTTTGGTCACTTTTTTTCAATAATTTTTATTTTGTAAACTATTGGTCATAGAAAAAAATGTTTTAGACAAAAATTGAAGAGATTGTATTGAATTTTAATAATTTTTTATTAAAAAATAATTTTTTAATTTTTTCGACTAATTTGTTTAAACAATTATTTTCTAAAGTTGTTTTTTTCATAAAGGAAATAACCAAATTTTATAAAAAATATTTTTATTAAAGCTAAGAATGTCCTTAAAAAGTACCCTAATTTGTGGAGATGTGTTTTTTAATATTTTTGAGAAATTAATTTTTGAATTTTTGATTGCTCGGTTCGGGCCATACGGCTTCCCGTTTGATAACTGTTTGCGACCGCTGCCGGACGCGTCTTTAAATTCATCGATAGACTACAACAGGGCACAGTGAACTCTCCAATTCTGTTCAACATCTTCACCAGTAATATCCACAAGTTGTTTGGTCTGAACAACAGCAATAGCACATACTCGATCACGTATGCTGATGACAAAATTGCCTATGTGGCTGGCAATACTGTAACTTATGTTCAAATAAATCTACAATCTTTAACAGACAAAATTAACAGTTATTATAAAATCTGGAATCTCAGAAATAATCCTAATAAATGTGAAACAATTTTATTTAGAAACCCCACACAATTTTGCTCAGGTCATAACGCTAAAAAATCAAAAACTTTTAAAATTACTGTAGCTAATCCGGACACAGGAATAATTAGTGACATCAGACACAAAAACAATGTCAAGTATCTCGGACTACACATAGATCATCTAATCAGACTAGATCAGCATATTATTATACAGATTAATAAAGCCATAGAAACTTTAAAAAATATAATAACATCTTTTATCAAAAACACATTTTTAATAGAGTAAAAGTAATTTGTTGCCTTTTGTTTGTCAGACCTATTGCAACTTTCGCAGCGCAATAATTTTATTATCTCCTTAACACGAAAATTTTTTGCAAAAGTGATAGAAATCGATAATAATTATATAAACAGTGCTTCGTCCATTCCCCGTAATTGGAATTATCAGGCAGAATCAGGATACATGCCACCACAAATCTTCGTCCAACTCGACCATCTAGGAATTATACAAAATGTCAATAACACCCCTATCATTTATCACTGGCCACGCCATAGAAAGAACAAAAAATTACCCACAACATTCGAAAATTGTAACAATGCTAATAATCAAGTGTACAATAAAACAATTTCTTTTCATGACTTTGTAAACCCCGAGTCCCTCTAAATTGTTTTTTAAAATAAAAGAAACTTTCTCAAAAATTCCTAATATCCTAATATTATTTAAAATAAAAGTAAAATAATAAAATAAGCAAAATTAATTTTTTTATTTGATTTTGAAAATGTTTTTAATATTTAACAAATATTTGTTTTATTTTTTTGATCAAATTTACATTCATAATCATGCATAACTTACAGATAATTCGCTGCTAATTAACATTGCAACTTTTCAGCGATTTCGCATTAAACTTTTCAGCTAATTCGCATTTCAATTTCGCAGCGAATTCGCACTGCAACTCCTCAGCAAGTTCGCATTGCAAACAGGCGGACATTTGGTTTTCGCCTGCAGTTCGCAATGCGAACTCCCTTCGAATTATTGAGCTATGTGGGTAATGAGTTTTGTCATAAATTACGAACTTTTGAAGCACATTAAAACATAAGAACATTGAGGGTCATCACTGATATTTTGAAAGATTTCACTGTCTTGTTTAGGGTTCCGTACACCTTCGGTGTACCGACGGAACCCTATTGGTGAGACTCTTGTGTCCGTAGCAAAATCGTGCCCCCCTCTAGCGGCTAAACTATTTGACCTAGAGAGCTCAAATTTGGTACAGATACGTATTTTTACATGTAGATTACAGGAAAAATAAAGAGAATGTGATTGGAGCTGATGGTCATAGCGTTGTCAAGGAAATAACAAGATTTTTGGCCAAAAATGCACAAAAAGTGACCATTCCCCCCCTTTAACTTCTAAAATATTCAACGTGGAGGGCTAAAATTTGGCATACTGGTGTATTTTAACGCGAATATTACAGGATAAATATAGAGAACTTGCTATTTTTTAAGCACAGGATCAAAATTATTCTTATAGCACAATCATTATATAAAAATATAACCTTTCAGGAGTATAAAATAACTTTTTTGATATTGAAAATGTGAGAATTAACCACTTTCATTGATAGGGAAAGTTCTGATTAATTTTTCTGACAAATTTTTTCAGACAATTTATAGCTCCTAGAAATTATTAATTTAAGTAGAACAAGTAATTAATAATAACATTACACTTAAACATTAGGGTGACCGTTATTTTGCAAAAGTTGGAATTTCTTAGGTCGCCGGGTAGAATTTGCTTTAGAATGTGAAAAAAATGAGCTATGCACAAGAAAAGCCTAATCGATCAATATTAACCCGTGCCACCGAAGGATTAAAGTTTAAATGGGGTTTAACATAGGATTAGTGCACTTTTATACATTTTGTATGAGAACTTTTTTTTAATTAATCTTTTTCCTTAGCGACATTCATATTTATGGTTTTTGTTGTGCTGAACACGAATCCGATGTGAAAAATAAGGTTTGACAGCTGGAAGCTGTCAAAAAATCTGTCAATCTTTTTAAAATGACAGTTTTTGTGTCAATTTAGACAGTTTTTGTGTTTAATTTAGTAAATTAGACCAAATTTTGCTCATATAAAAATATTTTAAAAACAACAAGGTCAAACTAAATAGTAATATGTAATATTGACAGTTGACAGCTGTCAATTAAACTGTCAAATTTTTAAAACAAGAGTTTTTGACAGTTTTTACATTAAATTGCTCAAATAAAAATATTTTTAGGGTATTGAGGTAAACCTGAATAGAAATATTTAAATTTGATAGTTGACAACTGTCTATTAAGATGTCAAATTTTTTAGCATATTTATGGAAAAAGGTCCTTACTTACAAATTAAATTTTTATGGTTAAAAAGTAAAATTCTCTTATTAATTTTTTGACAGCTGCTTATTGTGAAAAATACATGTCGCTAATATGATTAACCTCAGTGTATTTTTGACATCGGATTCGTGTTCAGCACAACAAAAACCATAAATATGAATGTCGCTAAGGCAAAAGATTAATTAAAAAAAAGTTCTTATACAAAATGTATAAAAGTGCACTAATTCTATGTTAAACCCCATTTAAACTTTAACCCTTCGGTGGCACGGGTTAATATTGATCGATTAGACTTTTCTTGTGCATAGCTCATTTTTTTCATATTCTAAAGCAAATTCTGCCCGGCGACCTAAGAAATTCCAACTTTCGCAAAATAACGGTCACCCTATTAAACATTTATAAATTAAACATGAAAATGGCATTTTAATTTTAATCACCCGCATGCATTTCTCCACAAAAGCTCCCTTTAAGGAGGCTTAAATTGTTTTTCGCGGGGGAATCGAGTTTTGAAGTGGATACATGCACTATTCTTGACCATTTAGTAATCACTTATCAAACGTCAGGCAAAAAAGTGTCAGAAATACAAAATTTATAAAAACAAGTAGTCGTACTTCTTGAACAAACTCCAATACAGAAAATCTCATTATAATTTCATTCTACGGCTTTATTGGAATTGGAACAAACGCACTTTCGTACATGTTTCTCAAGATTCCTACAATTCAGAAGCAGAATTCTTTAAGGTGAAAAGCTTATTAGTGTCTACGTACAAAGTTATCTCTCCATAGAGTTGAATGAAATCGTAAACATGGTACAAATGTAATGTGTCCATTGATACCAATGCACCATATAATCCAATCATTAGACCACGTTCCATACTCCCGGAAGTTATGTTCCACCAGGAATCGAGCAAATATAGACACGATAGGATTATGGATGATCTCAATTTATCAGGAATGCTTTTCATTCTGTCGTCAATTATATGTGAATGACTTCATCACAAGAAAAAAAATTATTTAGAGTGAGAGAATCCTAGTCTGACAAAAAAGTACTTTTCATCATTCAGTTATTTACATAAGTGTACTCAGGACGCATTTTATTATTATTTGTCTTTTGACGTTCTGCATCCTTTGAAAAAACGAATAGCTAATAAATTAAAAAATTAAAATACTTCAATGTATTACCTATTTAGATCCAAGTAACATGTACACTACCGTCATAAATTTAATCGGACTGCTCCATGCGCATGATGAATATTTTAATCATGATTTTTCTGTAAAACAAATGTCAAAAACTTAACAAATATATTATTATCACAGTTAATTGAGTTAACTTGCGTTTGCGAAGGCAAAAAATTGGCCCCACTTTAATATTTTTTTTCACATTCATAATATTTAAAAAATTAAAAACTGTTTTTGCACCTTAAAATACACAATTAAAACTACAAAAATAATTGTTTCGCTTTTCAACTATTACTTACGATTCGTAGAGGGCGCCAACGTATGGAGATTTCTAATTCGTGAGATTTTGCGGTGCTCTCGATAGAGCCACTCCTGACAGTCTGAAAAAACGTATTTCTTAGTATACATAAATACCTAGTGGACGAATGTGATGGAATTAAAAAAGTAAACAAAAATTACGCCCTTTCAATGTCAAAAATTTTAAACACCGTGTTAAACCATTATATTTCGAATAAAGTCGTTGCGGCCGAATTAAAAAAAAATTGATACTTTTAGAATTGAATCTGTCTGATCTCTGAATAACAAAATGAAAAGAATTTTATTGTATTATAACATTTATTACTTTTCTTTAAATATAAGTGTAAAGTGGAGAAGGTGCGAAAAAATAGCACTTTTTTAGCAATTAGAAAATATTTAAAAAAGTATTGATAAATTATGAAAAGTGCAAAAATATTTTTTAATTCATGTTTAAAATTAGTTGAATAATTATTGTTTAATAATAAAACTAGTAAAAATATAAAAATAATAGAAAAAATAGGTTTTTAAAGTCGATCTGCCAAATAACCTAATTTTGAATGTTTTATCAATTAATTACGAGAAGGTGGAATTATTGAATTAAATCAAAACTCACCGAATATAGAGTATTTTTAATGAACTATCAGAATTTCTTATCACTTTTTTAGTTTTTTCTTTAAATATGGGCAAGAATTTCTAAAGTGGCCCCCTATTTTTCATTAGGTCAATGGATTCTTTTCATTCTTATATTTTTCCATAGCCTATGATGGTATAATACAAAATTGTAAATAGTTTTCCGAAATTCGAATATTTGTCAAACTTATTCAAGATCAAAGATTTTTGTTGCGTTTTACTAAATAGCTAATTACTCGCGATCAAATGAATAGATTTTAATAAAAATTGGTGGAGAGTCTACCTGAGAAATTGAACTTTCGATAAACGTTCAAAAATTTAATTAAAAAATATAATTTGTTTAAGTAAATTAACTTTTTAATTTTTTAGGTTAAAAAAATAAGTTCTCCATCGTTTAAAATTTTTTTTTTTCAATAACCAAGTAGATGATACTTTTAAGATTTTATTTGAACAATAAAAAAGTGGGATTTTTAATAACCTAATGAAATATAATATTTTTCGTTACAAAAAGTTTTTGAAAGGAAAAGAGAGTTATTACAAAACAAATAAATTCGTGTCTATTTCATGTTTTACGTATATATATGTACGATTGTTAATCTGCAATTTTTTTTGTTAAAGTTGTTAATTAATTAATTTATTTATTAATTATTCAAAATGAACACTTTCTTTTAATTTATTAATTGCTGATTTACAAGAAGGACAAATAAACAGTCCGATTACGTTTTTAAATTTATAATTAAAAGTATTAGGACCTTTAAATACAACTTTAGAAACTTTAACATATTTTTATTCTTTAGTGGATTACAGCAAACATTGACTTTAGACATGTTTGCACTTTTTAATTAAAATCGATTTCGAGAAAAAATAATTAATTAATTAACAACTTTAACAAAAAAAATTGCAGATTAACAATCATACATATATATACGTAAAACGTAAAATAGACACGAATTCATTTGTTTTGTAATAACTCTCTTTTCCTTTCAAAAACTTTTTGTAACAAAAAATATTATATTTCATTAGGTTATTAAAAATCCCAC
Source organism: Leptopilina myrica (nomen nudum) (assembly GCA_032872475.1). Classification (NCBI taxonomy): domain Eukaryota; kingdom Metazoa; phylum Arthropoda; class Insecta; order Hymenoptera; family Figitidae; genus Leptopilina; species Leptopilina myrica (nomen nudum). The sequence goes on from CM065464.1 coordinate 31,359,980, forward strand.
TTTTTTATTGTTGAAATAAAATCTTAAAAGTATCATCTACTTGGTTATTGAAAAAAAAAAAATTTAAACGATGGAGAATTTTTTTTTTTAACCTAAAAAATTAAAAAGTTAATTTACTTAAACCCGTGTAGAAATCACCATGCTATGCCTAAAATGATTATTGGCCCTAGCTTGGACCTAACTTGGCAACCCCTTTTTATTTATCCTTGGCTGGTCCTAACTTGGTACTAACTAGGAGATCCAGTTGTGACTTAGAAAAATTTTTAGGAAAATAAAGTGTCAAAATTGATACAGGAAAAACATGTAAAAATTGATAAATATTCTCAATTAATATTTATAAAATTAATTGATAATCATATTTTTTTAAACAATTTATTGTTTGACATAAATAAGAAAATTATACAGATATTATAAAATAAAGTTAATTTATTAATTTATTAATTCAGCAATTGTTTAAAACTTTAAACAAATAATTGTTATTTACTAACTTTTCACACAATCAACCTAGAAACTAGTAGTTTTTTCTAATTTTGCAATAAGTAAATACTCAGATTAGTTAATTGCAAAATTATAAAAGACTACAAGTGTCTAGACGCTTTATTGTCTCAAGAGTTAATAAATAACAACATTTATTTGTTTAAACAAATAACTGAATTGTTAAAATGATAAAGGGTCAGTCCATTATATTTCACCTAAAGCCGTTGCGGCCTATTTTTAAAAAAATCTCATAATTTGTAAAAATGATGTTTAATATCCGTAGATTTTATTTTTGAGAATTATTTTATAAAATTTTTTGATTTAAACATAGAATTTGAATTTTTAAGTTGAGTTGCACAGAAAAAAGGTTAGATTGACAGTTATGAAAATTTAATAAAGAAGCATGGAAATAATTTAGATCATACAAATTTCTTGATTGATATTTGTTAAAAATGAGCTAATTTACTTGTATAAATAGATTATTATGTAAACAAACCCAAATTAGTAGATAAAAATTGATTTCAAAACTTAACTATAAAATGTCAAAAGTCACTACATTTTATTTACACTTTTCTAAAAAGTATATAAATATTTAAAAATTTATTACTATTTAATGTAAAGTATTTTTAATGTACTTTTATAATATGTGCTAACTTTTTAATTTTATAATATAGAAATATAAAAAATTTTACCTTTAATATTGAGTGTTTCATGATTTTCAGTGATTTTAATCACTTATTTCTTCTCAGGCGGTTAATCAAAAAATCCAATTTTTGTCTTAATATTCAAGTTTGGCCTTCTTTTTCATTCTATTAAATTTTGGTGATGGAGAACGAACTACTTTTAAGTTTAAATTTAGTTTAAAAAATCTGCTGAAAAACGCATTTTTTTGGTTAAATACAAGTAGATTTTTGCAAGACTATTAAGATAGCCAACTTCAGTGTTATAAAAATACTTGCATTTTAACCAAAAAGAATGCGTTTTTCAGCAGATTTTTTAAACTAAATTTAAACTGAAAAATAGTTCGTTCTCCATCACGAAAATTTAATAGAATGAAAAAGAAGGCCAAACTTAAATATTAAGACAAAAATTGGATTTTTTGATTAACCGCCTGAGAAGAAATAAGTGATTAAAATCACTGAAAATCATGAAACACTCAATATTAAAGGTAAAATTTTTTATATTTCTATATTATAAAATTAAAAAGTTAGCACATATTATAAAAGTACATTAAAAATACTTTACATTAAATAGTAATAAATTTTTAAATATTTATATACTTTTTAGAAAAGTGTAAATAAAATGTAGTGACTTTTGACATTTTATAGTTAAGTTTTGAAATCAATTTTTATCTACTAATTTGGGTTTGTTTACATAATAATCTATTTATACAAGTAAATTAGCTCATTTTTAACAAATATCAATCAAGAAATTTGTATGATCTAAATTATTTCCATGCTTCTTTATTAAATTTTCATAACTGTCAATCTAACCTTTTTTCTGTGCAACTCAACTTAAAAATTCAAATTCTATGTTTAAATCAAAAAATTTTATAAAATAATTCTCAAAAATAAAATCTACGGTTATTAAACATCATTTTTACAAATTATGAGATTTTTTTAAAAATAGGCCGCAACGGCTTTAGGTGAAATATAATGGACTGACCCTAAAATATCTCTATATCATACTTTTTAAATTAGTTTATTGCAAAATTAGGAAAAACGGCAAGTTTCTAGGTACTTTGTATCAAGAGTTAATAAATAACAACATTTATTTGTTTAAACAAATAACTGAATTGTTAAAATGATAAATTATCTTCATATTTTACTAATCGCGAAATTAGAAAAAAACTGCAAAGTTCTAAGTAATTTGTAACAAAAGTTAATAAAACAGTAACATTTATTTATTTATTAAAACAGATGCAGACTGCAATATAATTATAATGAGTAAAATATATTTTTAATTTCGTTCGCTGATTTTAAGTTTCGTTTAAGTTGGTGCTAAACACTAGAAGATATTTCAGTTTGAATGTGGACTGACCCACCCACGTCCAACCCAGGCCCTACCTGGGCTTCCTAGTTTCATTAGCAAAAATTTCTAAGTCCAAATTTAAAAAATTTTTTGCAACAAAAAATTAATGTTTAAAATGATTTGGAACAATGAAAAACGTTTTTTTAACATAAATTTTTTGACATTTTTTTAAAAAGTGGATCACCTACTTAATTAATTAGCAAAAATTTCCAAGTCCAAAAGACGAATATTTTTTTAGACCAACAAATTAATGTTAAAAATGATTGAGAACAATGAAAAACCTGTTTTTAACGAAAATGTATAGATATTTTTTTCTTGATATAATATAAAAATATTATTTTTGAATTTTTATATTTGAATATTATTTTATTATTATTGTTGTTGTTAAACTATTTTTTTTATTTATTATGGTGTATTAGTGTCAATAAATACTATATTGAATCATCAAAAGCAAGTCAACAAGTCACTGACAATAAAAATTTTGATCTCAACTAGTTTCATTAGCATAGTAGTTAGGGTGTTAGTCTCGTAGTCCTTAGGTCATAGGTTCGATTCCCGCGTGCGTTAGATTTTACTTGCTTCTTAGGTTTGCGTTTATTCCGATTTTTCTGCATTATATTCGTATAAGTATGCAATTTAAAGATTATATATACTGTAAAATAATTTAATTAACAAATTTCTAATTTTTTTATAATTTTTAATGTATATATTAGAGGAATATATATTAATGTCTGCATATAAGTACTATCATTATTTATGAATTCGCTTTTGGACATCATTTAATTGAAAAAAATAATAATTAATTAAAATTAATACTTATTATTATAAATTTAGGTTATTTCTTGAACAAATATTATAAACTAATTAAAATTATAATGAAATAGAAAATAATGTCTGAGATGGTCTTTTCTAGGTACAAAAATGGACCCACAAACTGGTCCTAACTAGGCTCCCAAGTTAGGACCAGGCTAAAATCGCGTCACCAGCCATTGTTGGTCCAAACTACACTGCCTGCTTAGGTGCAACCTATTAACAGGGCAAAATAGGTAGGTCCATGCTAGGACCAATTTTCATTTTCCACACGGGAACAAATTATATTTTTTAATTAAATTTTTGAACGTTTATTGAAAGTTCAATTTCTCAGGTAGACTTTCCACCAATTTTTATTAAAATCGGTTCATCTGATCGCGAGTAATTAGCTATTTAGTAAAACGCTACAAAAATCTTTGACCTTGAATAAGTTTGACAAATATTTGAATTTCGGAAAACTATTTACAATTTAGTATTATACCATCATAGGCTATGAAAAAATATAAGAATGAAAAGAATAGAAAACAATAGATTTTTCCAAATGCATGGCTTAACGAACTTTTTCAAAAATACATGGACAGAATTTGGTATAAAAAGGGCCAGACTATCAAACATAATTCAGTCTTAAAAATGTAGTCAACAGAAGAAGTTACCAAATGGCAGTCTTTAAAATGTAATCGTCAGTAGTAGTCACCTGTAATTCAGTCTAAAATTTTTAATCATAACAAGTGGTTCTTTTTGTTAAAAGTTCTCTCAATCCCCAGTATAGTAGTTGTCCTGATCTATACGTGAAATTCTTAATTCAGTGCATTTTGAAGTCAAATTTGGTGTTTAGAAATATCGTTTGAGTTTTGACAAAAGCTAAAAGAAACATAATATCTATTCAACTGGCTAATTTACGAGTGTCGTAAATCATCAACCTACATCACTTACTAACCCATTGACGGACAATTGCCATTGTATCTCAAAAGTTACAAGCCAGGACCAAACCCCGCTGTTTTAAGGTAAACAGAGAAACCACTTTAGACTCACTTTAGAAAGCTAGTGCTCATTTCATCTTTGCATAATTTTGATTTTTTTCAAATATACTATGTTCAAATAAATTTATTCTTGTCATTTATCAAACCTCGTCCCAACTTTAATTATTCTCAATTAAAGTTAAATCGAGAAACATAGGGAATATTATAATAAGGTAAGACATAACTAGTGCATAAAATATAAAAGATAGAAAACATTATTTTTTATTTTTTTCTAACATATTTTAAAAAAAATTTTTTAAATCTTTTTGAAAGAAATTGCCTTGATGGCAATTTCTTTCATTTAATAATAATTTATTTTAATATCATTAGCCATTAAAAATAATTTTAAAAGGATTTTTTAAGACACTGAAATTGGCACCCAGTTATCAGCACCCACTTACATAGAAAATTAAATTTGAACATTTAATATTTTTTATGATGCTGCAATTTTTAGCCAGTTATCAACAAGAACTTAATTTTTCCAAATTTGATATTGATTTTAAACAATAAAATAATTTACATTGAAATTTAATATTTAAAAATGAGGGTGTTGATTACTGGGTACCAGCTTCAACTTAATATTTTTTTAATAGCTTCTGATATTAAAAAATATAATTAATAAAAAAAATTGCTTCCAAGACAAAGAATTAATAATTAAATTAAAATTTTAGGATTTTTGGAATATCCGTGTCAAAGAAAATTAAAATTACTGCCTTCCTCGACTTGGAATTGGTGCGACTTATTGCGTTAAAAAATGATTTTATTAAAAAGGAAAATAAAACTAAAAAACCGGAAAAGTGCTAGTAGAACTCGTAGTAACACCGAGCGTTACATACCATCGTTTAAAACTTCTACTTTTTTGCTAAAAAAATATAAAGATAAACTCCAATATTTTTCGCTGTATTTTTTCTATAAAAACACAATAAACAATTCCAATCATTTCGATTATATTTTCCTTGTAATCTACACGTGAAAATACAAATGTGTACGAATTTTCAGCTCTCTAGGTAAAAAATTGTTGGCGTTAGAGTGAAATACACGCTTTTTTGACGAAATTTTTAAAAACTTTGAGTTTTTCGCTAAAAAAATATGAAGATCAAATTCAAACATGTTCGGTTTATTTTTCTTAAAATCAACCCACGAAACTACATAAAATAAGTCAAACTGCAGTCCAATAGAAGAAGAATTGTAAAAACCCAGGGGGGGTACACACTTTTTTCTAAAACGAAAAAAAAATTTAGTTTTTCAAAAAAATATGAAGATGAACTCCAATAATTTTTTTTGTATGCTTGTTGAAATTTGCACGAAAAAATAAATAATGTATAACGCCAGTTCACTAGGTTAAGAATGGTGAAAATCAGAAGGGGTTTTAGAATTTTCGACCTTGCAAAAAGAGATTTTAGTTATTCAATAAAAACACCATGAAGATCAATTCTAATCACTTCCGCTATATTTTCTCTGTAATCCACACGAAAAAATGAAATAGTATACCAATTTTCAGCTCTCTAGGAAAAAAACGGTGGGTGCCCGGGAGGGGGACTGCATTTTTTTCGACATTTTCAAAATTTTTGTGTTTTTTACTGGAAATACTAAGAAGATCAATACTAAATATTTTCGCTATATTTTTCCTGTAATCCACTTTTGAAAATACGAATGCATACCAATTTTCATCTTTCTAGGTAAAAAACTTTGAGTGCTAAGGGGAGAGGTACATGGTCATTTTCCGTAACCATTTTAATAGGGTTCCTACCGGGTACGGAACCCTAAAAAAGAGTAAAAAAAGTAACAAACGAAAAAGTAAATTTTACGTCCAAACACTAGTTTTAGACATTTTAAAAAACTGACAAAAATTCTATTCCACATTTTTTATTTGCCTGACTTTTTTAAATTTTCATCAAAAATATATTTTTTCTTATTACTTATTCTGCTAATAAATTAAATTCCTTCAATGAATTTTACTATTCATGAAAAAACTATAAACATTTTTAAAAATAATTTAATTCTTGAGAAGAATTTTTTTAAAGTTTTTAAATAATTGAATTCCTAAGAAATTTTTTATATTATTTATGAAAATTATTGAATCGTTGCAAGTAATTTTATTAGAATTTTTTTAAATAAAAAATAATTATTGAATTTAAAAAAAAATTTATTAAAATACCTCAAAATAAATGAATTTTCAGGAATAATTTTGTTATTTAACGACATAATTGGATTCTTATTAAAAAAGTTATTGAAATTTAAAAGAATAATTGAATTATTTTTAAAAACTTTAGTTAACATTTTATTAAAAATAATGTAGTAAATAATGTATTTATAAGAATTATTTACATTACAATAAATAATAATTTGAAAAATTCTATTAAAATATTTGAAAATAATTAAATTTATGTAAGAAATTCTAATATTTTTGTAACAAATTGAATTCTTCCAAAGAATTAAAAAAAAATATTTTTAAGTAATTAATTTTTTCGAGAAATTGAATTTTTGAGCAATTTCTTGTATTAAACATAATTAAAATCCTGTGATAAATTTTGTTATTTATTAAAATAATTAATTTATTGCAAAAATTTTTAATAAAATATTTAAAAGGGATTGAATTTCTATGAAAAAATTTATTATTTCTGAAAATAGTTGAATTTTAAAAGTATTTTATAAATATTGTTTTAAATAATTAATTTTTGTAAAATAAAAAAATATTATGCATAATTTTTAAGAATAGCTTTTTGATATCTAGTATAATAGCGAATGTGAAGTAGCAGAAGTTCTAAAAAAACAGAAATAGTAGCTTTTAGTGGTTGAAATGTAAAAAAAAGGTAAATAGTAAATAGTATGTTTCAGTAAATAAGTGTGAAGCTTAGAATTTGTATCCTGATCTTTTATAACATTGTTTTTTTAACAAATAATTTAATAATTTAGATTAAAATAAATTAGAACAACAGCAATTTTAACTTTATTTAATTTAACCAAAAAAAAGAAACAAAACCTACAAATTTATTCATACATCTATAGACATATAGATGTATGAAGCAAACAATTGACAGTTAACTTCATAGTAAAATGATCTGAATTTTTCATAATTTTGATCGCTTTTTTAAATCAATTTGATCTGCAACGCTTTCAGATACCTCCAAATTAACTGCCCAAGTAAAAAAATCTGCAGAAAGTCTGCAGACATTCCGCAGACTTTATGCAGACTCCTGTCTGCAAACAGTATGCCGAAAGTCTGCAGATATTCTGTAGTAATTCTGGTCGTTTAAAAGACTAGAGACAACAATTATTTAGTGAAAACTAATAAATTTGTGATTATCCTGATGAGAAAAATTAACAACTTGAGAAGTTAATGTTAAATCGATGTCTTGAAACACATAAATGGTCAAAATGGTCAATCTGACGTCAGGATGTTTTATGAACGTCTTCCTCAAGAAGTCTTGTGATAAATTGATATTTTTAAACACGCGGACAATAAAAATGGTCAACATGATGTCCAAGTATTTTCTGGACAACTTCTTATAGAAGATTATTATCAAAAGGACATTTAGAAATACGCAGTCGAAAAAAATGGCTGACCTGATGTCTAGGTGTTTTTGGAAATTTTCCTTGAGTAGTTTTTTGTAAAATCAACATGGTGAAATATGCGGACGATGAAATTGGACAATCTAATATCCAAGTGCTTTCACGATATTTCTTTTTAGTAAATAGAAAAAATTTATAGAATTTTTTTAAAAATTAAAAAAAATTTTCATTTTTATTTACGGTTCATTTGAATTGTGTTTAAAAAGTTATTCTTACAGTGTACATTCATTTCCATTATATATATAATAACTTTCATTGATTACATATAATATGATTTTTCCGCAGATCACAAATAATATGAAAATGTAAAAATTAATAATTTGAATAAAATTTACAATTGTATTTTAACTTCGTCTTCAAATTTAGACCAAACTTTAGACTACTAAAACTATGACAAACAACAGTATACATTAAAATTAACATTTTAACGCTTAGTAACTAAGAAAATGGCGATTTTTTCTGGAATAGTTGTTATATATATATAATACTTTGCTATATTTTTTATATTCAATGTCGTCTAATAATATAATGTAGTTTTTTAAATCTGCAATTTGTGTCTCCAGTAATGCTTTTTCTACAATTTATTTTCACATAAATTTGGTAATTTACATAAATAATCTTCAACGCATATTAATTTGTTTTCAATTTTTTGTACAGGAATAATTGATATAACATAAGTTTTACGGACTGGTTTAAGGTAATCAAGCGTTACATTTGTTTCCTTGTAAGTAATAATTTAATAAACGATCCTAAGAGGATCGTTTACAATCATACTTTCTTGAATAACTGCATATAATGAATTATTATTTAGTTCAAAAACAAAGAACTTTATTATACCAAAAGAAGAATTATCGTTCCAAGCCACATAACTATTATTGTGTTTCTTTTGTCTTGTGTACATTTCTGAAGTGTAAATTTCTTTCCCCACCCTTACCTTATTGTAAACATTTGTCAGTTTACTTTGATCAATTATACGGTGCCCTAAATTTGCATTTTGTAAAGTAAAAATTTCATTTATGTTTACTTCACGAATTTGAGATGCACCAATAGATTGAATATGAATGTTATTTTATTGACATCTGTTTGAATCCATGTGCTTTAAAATTTGATTCCATCTTCATATGGAAAGGTTGATGATGAAAACAGTGGACCCCACAAAGGTACTCTAGGTGCCAAATGACGAAGATTATGAACATTAGAGGTCATATATCGTTTACCGTATAGATGTTGCATTTCGAGGACAAAGAGAAACAGTAATGTGTCAGCTAAGTCAATATCATCTTTCGAAATTTTTGATTTTAATAGACTATTGATTGCATACACAAGCATGATGTAATGGTCGTAATATTTTGTTGCCAATCGATCTTTTAATAAAATAGGGGAATAGATGAGAATAAAGTATTTTAATTCTGATGCTTTCCAAAAGCTTAAATTGGCCAATGTACGTGGGGTTCTAGTAACTTCATCTGGCGGAAAAATTTGTACAAGACTCTTATCAATTTCATTTCTTTTTTCTTTTTTAATGTAGAAAGGTTTTTTCCAATTAGAGGTACTAGTCCAAAGTGTTATTAACATTAACCCTACACCTTTTAATACAATGTGTAAATAATCTTCATCCAATCCACTCACTACATTAAAAAATGGTATGGTTGAAATGACACTTGGACCTTTCATTCCTTTATGATGTCTCAAATCGTTTTCGACAGCCACAGATGCACTGGTCATAACACTTGAATGAGTTCATAATGGATCGTCAGTCGCCTTCTGAAGATAAATATGTACTGTTCCACCATTTTCAGTCGGATAACTTTCTCCTTGTATTTCGCAATAAGGACATCCGAATTCCCCATTATAAAGCATTGCGTTTAGCACTCCAGCTTTAGCCGGTGAATCTAAGGTCACAACAGGAGCAAATACTCTACTAGTGTATATAATTCCTGAAGATTTTTGTTTCCAAACAATCCCATTATCATACAGTTTTATCATTGAATCGGCGAATGGTTTCAATATTGTATTCATGACAGACTTCTTTTTTGTACTATAATATAATCCACAAATAATTTGGAAACTTCTTCTACGGATTGGATCAATGTTTAATATTTGAGCCTGAATTGGCCAAATTTGAGCATTAGAACTTTTTGCTACTGGAGCACCATCAGTGTTCCACTGGAGAATAACATCAAACTTTTTATTAGGAACTGTTACTTTAAGTTTTTTAAATTCTTCCCCATCTACAACGTCATAAATGTAGTTTGGATTTCTATTTCTTATTGTTTCCTCATAATCATCGAATAATTTATCCAATTTCCTGTCTTCAAAAACATCCTTTAATTGTATTCCAATATCGTATTCCATAAACATACCATTTATATTGATACTATGACAAATATTGCACTCTTTTATTGTTGGTTCTGAAATCCAGCGACCTAAATATGCATCACATTCGTCACAAAATCTATGTTTTATTAAAGCATCTTTGTGAGAAGGCATGATTTTTTTTTAAATTTTCATCAAAAAGTGAAAAGTTTTAGGAAGATTATTTGGTTTTGGTAATATTTGATTCATCATTTTTAATATATCCTTAAGACTTTTTTTAGTTAGAGCATTTTCGAAAAAGATTTTGAGTAAATCAGTAATGGTTTCACGAACATTATGTATACTGTTTTCATATAATGGTTGTTTAAGATACGTTTCATGTTCAGATTCGTTTAGGTCATCTAAATGTAATTCAACTTCTGAAGATGAGTCTTCTGTGTCTTCCATTTGACAAATTTCATCAATTTCATCTTCGTCATCATTGTAAACGTTTTCTTCATCTTCATGTGAATTATCCATGGCAACAGGATCAGCAATATCAGTTTCATTACTGGAACTCTGGTAGTACAAATTTGTTCAATTATTGTCTTGCACTTTTATTAAGGATACTAATAGTTTATTGAAAATTGTTATTGAAACTTTTTTTAAGATATGCCAGTTAATATATATACTACTTAAAATACTACCGCACAAAACAAAAACTTTTATATATACTGGTATTACGGATTGATTCAAAATGAAGAAACAATTAAAAAACATACCAATTTGATTTTCGATTAGAGTTAAGAAGGCTAAAAATAGAGATTTAACTGTTTCAAGAAACCTCAAAATGTAGTGATAATTTGATAAATTAACTAATGAATTTATTGTTACTGACTTAAAAAATGAATTGAAAGTCTTTTTTATAAAAAATGTTTGAATTTTTAAAAAAATGAATAAAAAATATACCTCATCAATATTAAATTCTAGTTCATTTGCACATCCAAAATTTTGATCAAATTCTGTATCATCAGCAACCATCTCCGCAATAGAAATATCTTCTTCAGTAGAATCGCCTGTCTTCAATTCGTTACTGGAGTTCTATAAAAAATTGTTTTTTTAAATTATTAGGATTTACGCGTATTATGTTTATGAAAATTGGGATATTAACTGAGAAAAATCGTCACTTTGAAAACATCTTGCACAGTCAAAGTTCTTAAAAACTTAACAGAATATTTATTGTAAATTACTACAACCTGTTTTTTGAATTATTTTTATTTAAAATATTGTCATTGAGAAATTAGACAAAAACAAAACTAAATATCTATTATTCTAGAGAAAGATTTTTCAGATTTGAATTTTAATTAACCTCTTCATCCATGGTAAACTCGTCGACATTGCTCTCATCCTCACTTTCGTCATTTACATCGAAATCAATTTTTTCATCAGAGTCGGAATCATTATCCATTATGCCAATTTCCACTATTGTAAATTATTTTATTGTTTAATTCTGCTCTTAAAGCATCTTTCACAAAACAATCATTAAAAATAATAAATAGGGTGATTGTGTGTATTACTACGTGTTTTAAAATCAGCCACGTTTAAAGAATCATTTGAAGCTTTTAACCTCAATTTTTTCCCCCAATTTTTTTTCTAATGAGTAGATAATCTTTCTTAGAACTAAAAAAAGTCTTTGGGTTATAAAAATAATTTAATTTGTATTAAAAAAAGGAATATTAAAAAAAAGTGCACAAGTGTGAATTACTACGAAAGTGCTTGAAATTCTATGCGTGCATTACTACGCCGTGCCTATCAATACGCATGAATTATTACGTACGTTCCAAATTCTAAGTTTTATTACTATAATTGAAATGATTATTTAATAACCTAAATTTCAGCTTTTAATTTATTTAAAAAGGACAAAATAATGTATTTAATTATTTTATTATTAAATTAAACTTTATTCATAATATGAAAATAAATATTTATTTTTATTAGATAACAAAATTAAATTAAATAATTATTTTAGGTTATATCTGTAAATCATTTTTTTATTTATTTAACAAAAACTTTAATATTATGTATTGCCATTCAGTTCCTTTTGTCTTTTTTGGAGGTTTTGGATGTCTTGGAGAATTTGTTCATTTTCTTTTCTCTTTGAAACTACTAGTTCAGCTTTATTCTTTCTTTCTAATAATTCCTTCATTTTTTGTTGTTGTTTTCTAAATTTTTCTTCCTCTTTTTTTAACTTGTTTTGTTCTCTTTGTAATCGCTTTTCTTCTTGAATTTTTTTCGCATTTTCTTTCTCAATTTTTTTGTCATTACTTTTTTCTAATTTAATTTTTTTATTCAAAATTTTTTTCTCTTCTAACTCTTTTTTATTATTTTCTTTGGTTTTTTCTCGAGTTTGCCACTCGACTCCGCTAACAATAGGTAGTGGATCAAACTGATTTTTTCTTTTTCGTCCATTTTTCTTAAGTTTCTGTATGCCAGGATAATGTAAATACTCCTTCAAGGAACAATTTGATGAATGAGGATTTGAATTTTCAATTTGGAATTTTGATATTTCATTCAAATCATGATTGTGTATTTGCTCTGCTTTCACAATTGCTGTAGCTGAACTGTTTTCACTATCAATATCACAGTTGTTTTCATTATATTGACTTGACTCTCCAGTTTAATTAACATTAATATTTTCTTCGTTGGATATGCTTAAAATCTTTGGCACTTCATTTTCAACATTAAAACTACGATCTAACACAGAAATTAAAATATTAGATTCAGATACTGATAGCATGTCTAAATTTTCAGTCGATATGTTCACAAGTTCTTTTTCATCTGACTGAGCGAAAGCGCTTTCAAAGGAGGTTAGAGTTGCATTAGAAATCTCATCAGATTTATCGATCAATTGTGAATTTGAATTATCGACAATTTTCGTACACGTCTCTTTTAAAAATTCTTCGCTGAAATCATCTGCTTTATCTCCAATGAGCTGTTTATTTACACCTATAGTGCATTCAAGAACAAGTTCTTCTTTGTCGACAGATTCTACGTGTTCAATCTAAAGATAATACCTTTTAATCAAAAATTTTGTTTATAAAATTATAATTAAAAAATTACATATTTTTCGAAAAACTTTTATGAATAAAATTCCTTTTTATATTTTAGGATAATTTAGGTTTTTGGCACTTAAATAAATTAAATTTCTTTATTCCTTTCAATTTTTGCATTAAATCTTTTACAACTTATTATAAATAATTACATATCTTGAATTAAATCTAGTAAAAAGTGCAATTTTCGAAAATGATACGAATTTTAAATTAAATTTACCTCATTTTCAATACACCGATTGTGTGACAATTCGTACCAAATTCGAAATAAACTCTTATCCTCTAACTCTCCCTTCCATTCGGCAGTTTCATTTAGATGAAAAAGTTGCAATTTATCTGCATTTATAAGATTTTCTAAATTTTTTAAATTATCTACATTTACATCCATGGACTCAGTACTGGACATTTCCGCTTGAGATGAACAATCACCGATTTTAATAATTTTTTAAAAATCCACTGCTTCGACATCAAATGGAAAGAGTCCACACCTCTTAAATCCATTTATCATTAGTTTCTTGTTGTTAAGAGTCTTCATGGTTTTATTTAAAAGTGGAGCAAGCTGATGCTTTTTTATACCAAACGATAGTGTTTCTTCGCAAAACGAGCTGTTGATTTTAAACCATTCAGCCTTTAAAGTTTTAAAATAGGAGACATCTAAAGGTTGTAATACGTGAGTGGCATTCGGATGAAGAGCAATTAATATAATTTTATGTTCTGCACAAAAGGTACTTAAAGGCAACGTCAAATGTGATGCATGTCCATCTAAATATAATATTACTGGACGTTCAATTTTCTTCTCTGTCAACCAAGGCTCGAATGCGTTCGCTATGTATTCATAAAAATTTGAGGCAGTCATATAACCGTTATCAGCACAGCCGAAAATGAAATCTGGTGGAGCAAATGCTGCTGCATTCTCTGGCAGATTTTTTCCAGTAAATAAAACAAAGGTTTGGGCAACATCTCCATCAGCATTGCTTGTAACTAATACAGACACATTTTCCTTCTCATTGTTTCCAACATGAATAATAAACATTTTTTGTGCCCTTTTCTGCAAGCACTGATGAGGGTGTTGGATTTAAAGGTATCCCTGAAATAATATTATAATAAAGCAACTATTAATAAATGTACAATTTTTAAATAACATTTTAGATTAAATACGAAATCATTTTTACCTGTTTCATCGCAGTTGAAAACTCTTTTCGATTCGATTTCCAAGAGATTATTTGAGCTGAGATATTCGAATATGGTTTTAAACCAATTTCTTATACTCTCTTCAGTTAAATTTGCTCGACTAAAATTTACATTTTCGCTAATTCGTTTTGTTACTCGTGGCTGGCGTTTTTGAAATGCTTCCCACCAACTTCTACCGGGTTTATCATCAGTGAAAGGATTTTTTTTTAATTTTTTACAAATCGTCTGTACTGTGTTCAAAAGATGCGGTTTAGTGACAGGAAAGCCTGTTTTTCCACTTTCAAAAATCCATTCAGCAATTTGAGTTTCCTCTTCTGTAGAAAATACCGTTTGTGGACCAGGCTTCTTGTCAGAATATCGGTTTTTTACTCTTGCTCGAATTGTCGGCTTAGGAATGTTGTAACGATTCGATGCTGCTGTTGCTGTCAAATGTCCACTTTTAACCTCATTCACAGCAATTAATATGTTTTCCTTGGTATACTGCATTCTTAACTTTGGCATTGTGCTTTTGTGTAGTTTTCACAATTATAAAAACTATAGGTAAAATACTTTGTTTTACACGAACCACGAACTGACGCGAACTATGACAACTATATTTTAGGTTTTGTTACACGGCGTAGAAATAAAAGCATTCAAAATAAAATTTAATATAAATTAAAGTTTTATTATAGATCTTTTATAGTTTATTATCTGTCAAATAAAGTTTTATTTTAATATTTCTAATGAAATTCGTAGTAAATGGGCCACACGTAGTAATACACACAATCACCCTATGCGCTCAACTTTAAATTGTCTTATTTTATACAATTTGACATTATGTTTCTATGGAAACTATATTCATCTATGTTGTTAACATTTATTGACGAAAATACAGATAATTTTAATAAATTTGGTTACAAAAGTTAAATAAGTGAAACAAAGTTTTTTGTTTCTGAATGGTACTAAAGCGCGAATTGATTTTATCCTAAAATTTTATCCTAATTGACAAAATTAGCACCTAAGGTAATAAACATTGCATTTAAAAATTGTATGTTTTTTAAGGTTACTAATTTTGCATTTATGTTTGCATATAAATATATGCTTTATTTGTAATATATATTTTACATATTTTAATTATTAAAATTATTTGGAATTATATTTAATTTTTTAAATAATATTCTTACATATTGTATTATAATTTATTATTAAAACAATAATGTTAATTGGAAAATAATAAATACTTTAATAAAATTAAAAAAGTATATTGTGTACTGTTTATTTATAAAAAGCGGTTAATTTAAAGACTTAAATTATTCTATTTTGAATTGTTTTAATATTTACTTATAAAAAAGACATTTAATTAATATTCAAAATGTTTATCTAAGATAAAAGCGAACTATTGCAGTCAAATTTTTATATCTGAAAATTCCTTGCTTACAGAATTTTACTAAAATACAAGTGGAATAAAAGACCATTTAGATTAAAAAATTAATATATTTTACTATTAATATAAATAAGACAATATATGACAAAGTAAAAAAAAATTGCAAATATTTCTTCAGGATTTACAATCAATTTGGAAATGGAAGAGCAGTATATTATTGAAGGTCAGAATAAAGGCGGCGATTACTGGGTTTGTTTAGTAGAGAAAGAATCCATTCAAGTTAACCCTAATCAAAAGCATATTGAATTTGGAAGTTTTGTTGAATTTGCATGCCCAGACAAAGCATTACGACCAAAAATTTTCAGTGGAAAAATTATTTTTGTTTCGTGTAACTATTCCTTCCACTTCTTTTTTTAAGAATTACATTGCCATAAAACTATTTTTCTTACTACTTATAAAAATACAAATGTATTTCCAGTTATTCTCTTCCTCAACTTTATTTTAATTGATTTAAATAACTTAACTTTTTTAATAATATTTAGCAAATGAAAAAGTTTTACAACAAAAGTTGGAGTCTTTTAAAAAAAGAACAGTTATAAAAAATCAGCAATCATCATCATCATCTATGCATAGTGAACAGAAACAGCAAGGCTCTAAACGTCAGGGTCTGAAGAGAAAAGCTGACAAAAGTATTGAAATGCACGATGCCGAAGAACATCAGAATCATAAGGTTAAATAAATAATATTATACGAAGTAGACATTAAATAAAATAATGAATACAATGTATATTTTACTAAATTTTAATAAATTTTGGATAAGAAAGATGCAAATTTAGTAAATGCAAAAATATTAATGGAAAGAATTAATAAATTAAAAAGTAGAAAAGAAAATTCAAAACTGAATCAATCAGGACGTGTCGAGCAAAAAATTAATGACATATATGCAAAAATTAATTTAATACTATGCGATTTAGAGGTTATTCAATGTGTAAGTTTTTAAACATTTAAATTCTTTTTCCTTTCATTAAATACTTTTAGAACATTTATTGATTTCTTCTTTTATTTTTAAGGAGTTACATTATGGTGAAGAGAATAAAAATATTTCTAATTTAGACGCAATGAAAATCGATTCATTACAAGAGGTAATAAATATGGTTAATATATTGGTAGAGTCGAAAATAAATTATTTTCTAATAATTCTCTATTTAAAAATTATTTAAGAGCAGATTTTCTATTCATCTAAGTCGGGCAACTATTTTTTCTTTCTATTATCATTTTACAGAAAATAATAAAACAGACGTGAAACATATAATCTAATCTAAATTGAATATGCTAAATGACCCAGCTATAATAATTCGTGTTTCTTTAATAGAATATTAGTAAATTTAATTTTTTATGTAGTTATGAATTGTTTATTAAATAAATATAAAAGTTTGATAAACTTTATTATTTTTTAATTTAATATTTTGCTTTTTTTTTCTATACTTCTAACAAGAATTTCTTACTATTTTCATAAAGTTTATGAAATAATTTAAATATTGAAAAAAATGTTTGATACAATTCTACAAAAACATTCAATTGTTTTCATAAAAAATAAACTTTTTTTAGGAATTTAATTATTTTCGTTGCAGAATTTCAAGTATTTTTATATATCATTTTAAATTAATTCCTTGAAAAGGAATAATGTGATAATTCAATTATTTTTATAAATAAGTTTTATTTCGTCGCAGAAAATCAATTATTTTCGAAAACCTTTAAGTAATTAAATTCTTTAAATAAATTATTTTTAAAAGTTGTTAATAAAATTCTCGTATAATTTTGTAATAAAAAATGATTTAAAAATAAAATCAAGTAATTGCATGAAATTTTAGAAGGAATTAAATTTAAATGGTAACAATCATTTTGGAGAAGTTATAATAAACTATATTTATTATTGTTATTAATGTTTTCGAATAATTTTAGAATTAATTAAATTGGTAAATAAATGTATTTTCTTCAAGGCCAAAGAAAAAGTCAAAATTTTGTCTGGAAATCAGGGAAAAACAAAGTTAAATCTTGTGGAAACCCTGAAATATATTTAAATTTATTAAAAATAGCAATGTATTTAAAAAATACACATTGTATTTTAGTTTTGACTAGCGTTTATCATTGTTATCTCTTCGCCTATTCTTATATGTATTTCTTGAATTACTTTTTTTATTATTATTATATATTGTTAATACATCTGTATGAAAGGGCACTGCCCGTTAAAATGTAAATAAATTGTAGACAGCATCCTTATCACCTCAGGTACAGCTTTGCCTTTTCGTCCACGTTTTTCATAGTCAAGAGCTAATTCTGAAAAAGTTAGACATTTTTAAGCGCTAAAATAATTTTTTTAATTGAAAAAAGAATGTCTTTACCAAGAACTAATATTGGCTACAAAATCATTTTTGTTTCTAAAAAGTCAAGTGTTTTAAATATTGAATTTTATAAGTAGGGGAGAGTGGGGCAAAATGGGGTAGGCGGGACAAATGGGCTACCTCTGTTTCTCCATGATGGGAACATTAAATTTTTTTATCCCCGATATATATCATTCATATTGATAAGAAAATGTTATTAATAATGAGGACACAATGAAAATTTTTTTTTTGAAAGTTGTACAACTTTAAAGTTTTGACCAAAAAAAATATCGATTTTTTGCGAAATTAAAGTGCTTATAAAACCTTTTGGGATAATTTATTTAATTTGGCAAGTGTGGGATCTTTTTTAGCACTTATTCTAGAATAATTTCCAATAAGATAGATTGTTAAATTGTTTACAACAATTTGTAAACATTACATTTTGTTGTAATATGCAGTGCGGGGCAAAATGGGGTACCTCCGTCGTGTTAGTCAGTTGCAGGTATAGACCTGCATAGTATGGCATAGTGCATTTACATGCTTAGAATATAGGAAAACGGTTCTTCACGATTGTTTAATAAAACTCAGGTAAAATTTTTAAAAATCCTTCAAATAAATTTTCTTCTATATAGGACTTTGTTATTTAAGACCCTGAACAATTGTCCGGATGTATGTATGTGTAAGTGTGTGTGTGTGGATCCCGTTTTTTGTGAACACGATAACTCGAAAAGGTTTCAACGAATTCAGCTGAAAATTGTTAGGCATATTTATCATAAAAATATCTCGAAATGGATTGATGGACATTAAAAAATCTATAAAAAATTTTTTTTTTTACTTTTTTCAAAAAAAAAAAATTTCTGAAACTTTTTTAAATTGAATATTGAAGTTAATATATAATAAAATCTTATTCTTTGCACCAAGACGAATCGATTGGTATATATAAAGTATAAATTGTATGAGAGTTTATAAGCAGAAAAATTACCTTTTTTATCAAAAATTTAGTTCTTTCATCAAAATTAAATTTCAATACAATAAAATTTTACTCATTTTTTTCAATAATCTTATCCGTTGCATTAAAACGGATCGATTGGTATATATAAGGTATATATTGTATTTGAATTTATAGAATTAAACATAATTAAAACCAAAAATTCGCAATTTTATTAGAAAATTTCCTTCTTAAAAATCATGTTGCCTTATAGTAAAATGTTACTCTTGACATCAAAACAAACTAAAAATCTTTATTTCATCAAGACGAATCGATTGATGTATAAAAAGAATATATTTTATTAGCATTAATAGAATTAAATAAAATGAAAAAATTCACTTTAAAGCAAATTTTTTGCCTATCGTAAAGAGGAAGCAAAATGTTCATGTAATAAACATCTTCATTCACAACTTGTTTAAAACTATGTTTAGGTTCATGCGCCATATTGGATCCGCCATTTAAAATATTTTTAATTTGATCAATTTTTAACAATATTTTATTTTTGACCGCAATATTGGATCCACTATTTTGAAATTAAAAAAATCGATCTTAGATCCTTATTCAGCAACTTGAAAAACTTCCTGTTACCAAGTTGAATGAAAATCTATTAAAATTTGTTGAAGTTATTCAAGTTTTCACATTACTAATTTTGTAATGGTTGATTGTTTATTTAAATATGATACATTATCAGTCAACTGGTTGATTTATTGTACATGTACAAAGAATTTTTTCAGTTTTTCACGTCCGCTATTGAAGTTTGATTGATTGGTTCATTGTCCTCTTCGATTGGAATTGATCTCGGTGTTGCTTTAGAGCTTGTAGCTTTATTTTTCGGGAGTTTATTTTCTTTAAGATTTTTTAAAAATATTTCGATTTGTATATCTAGATTAATGTAATTGCCCAAATTATATTCCCCGTAACATATAAATTAAAATTTAATCATCTGATTGGAGTGTACAAGTAAATTTATAGAAATTGAAATTGAAGTGCAAAATATTCCAATAAGATTTAGCATTGCCTAATTTTTTTTGCTTTTGATTAAAATTTAATTTATACTTTTTTTGTTTATTTCACTTTTTTATACTTATTTATTACATATTTTAATTTATTTATTATCAAAAATGTAGTTTTTAAATTAGTTTTTAAATTAATTATTTTGCCGCGTTTCGTGGAATTTTTGGATGTCTGTGCTTTCTTAATTATTTCTCCCTCCTTTGGAACTTGTATTTGATTCATAAACGTTTTACTTTCTATATATTAGATAACTAAAATATTAATTAAAATTGTTCACGAATTTTTATATCGTAATTGTTATATATTTATTCTTACTCTAAGCGAAAAATTATAATAAATTAATTTTCAGTACTTTATGTAGGTTGACAATAAGTTGATAGTTTTTTGGAGTCAATAATACAAATAAAAAATTAAGATAATTATAATAATACCCACATAGCACAAAAACTTCCATGAAACTTCCAGGAAGTTTCCCATGGCAACCTTCGGTAGTTACCCTTGGTAACTTCCTGAAAATTTCCAGGAAATACATAATGTCCGCAGGTTAGGAGCTTCCCATGGAAACTTTCTGGCAACTTCCCGGAAGCTTCCCATAGAAACTTCCTGGAAACTACCTGGAAGTTACTAGGAAGATTCCAAAAATCATTAAAAAAAATTTTTTTTTCCCGGATAATTTAAAAAATTGTTGTAGGAAGGAAAGAAATCTAAATTCTTTGGCAAAATATTACATGCACGCTAGGCACAAAGATGCAATGAGTGTGAGACACATTTTATAGTTTAGATGAAACTGAATTATTTGCTCCAATCATTAAATTCGCACCATAGACTCCAATTCCTAAGAGGTTCTCTATCTTCATGCTGTCTTTTTTAAAAATTTTATCATGTGGAAAACTTAGCCTAACATGTTAGCTTTCAATTAACAATGTACGCCCTAATATCACCTATACTCATTTTTCTAGAACAATGTTTTTTGAGAAATGCAAGGTGAGGAATTTCCCCTCGGGCTGGGGCGTAATGGATCAGCAATGAAATTGTAATTTAGATCATCAAATAGTATTACGGTATTGACAATTTTAGTTTCTATTGTATATTTATAGCAAAGAATATTAAAAATAGAGCATATTTAATTTAAACTTTAAACATTTCCTTGCAATTTCCAAATTTTAAAATGTTGTAGCGAATCGCAAAATGCATTTTCTTAAAAAATCTATTCTCCAGTTCTCCATTACGCCTCGGAGGAGTGTGTTAAAAATTTTGTTATTTTTTATCGATACCGTAAGTATTAAACAAAAATTGGCAAATGTTCTTTAACAACAGATCTTTAAAGCTCAAAACCTGATATACAAAAATTTTTTACGAGTAATTTTGAAAAAGATATAACAAAAAATCAAAAATTTACTTTCAAGCGTCAAAACCACTTTTCCACAATATTTTTAACAATAATAAATGAATAACAATGAAACTTGGTACAAAATTACAATATGCCAAATACATTATTTTGATCAAAAACCGAAGTTACTCTGATTAATCACTTTTAAATAAATTGAGGCGATCCATTACGCCCCGGTCTCCCCTACACTTAGTGCAATGTAATTTTATATTTTTCATTAATGATGAGTCTTTATCTAAGTGTTAAACTACAGTGGACAAATGGTCAACTGCATGCCCTAACGCATGGCTTTAACCAGTCTAAAAATGATAGTTAAATAATAGTCAAATTAGTGAATTTCCACTAATTATTATCAGTTAATTAATTCTGGCTAAAACAATTAGTAGAATTCTAGTGACAATTAGTCAAACTTAGAAAGGTGTGATGTATTTTTGAGGTGATTATTCTTAGAACGCAAAGTTATAGTTCAATTTTAATTTTGAACACAATATATTTTCAAATACATAAAATATCGCAAAATTCTCTATAAATTGTACTTTCTTATTAAATTGGTTTGTGAATTTTGTAAATAGAATTGACATTTATTTTTACTACATTTTTTATGTAAGCAAATTGTGAATTATAACTTTTAAAAATGTCTTCATTTTCCCATGCTTTAACATATCGTTGAGAAGAATGTTTGTTTTGCACAGGTGGCATATTCAATTAATAAAATTGTTCACTTATATTTAAATATAGTAGTTTTAACTGTATATTTCCAGCAGTCTTTTGCCTAAAAACTTCGGGAAGTCCTTAAGCCTTAAAAATCATTTTTATTTTTTGTCAACAATAAACTGTAGCTATCCGAACCAGAATGAAACTTATGGTAAGTTTGCACGCTTTGCTTTCTAAGTTTAAGCTATGTTCACATTCACTGAGTCCAAAATTAAAGGTAAGTTAACATTGTGCATCAACTTAATAGACTAAAAAATAAAAATGGAATATAGTGTTGATAAATTAATATTTTATAATTAGCAGTTTTTGCCTTTATTTTATGCTGACTTCAGATTTTACCCTAAAAGTCTTTTCAAACCTCTAAATCTCCCTGCATATATCCATATGAATATTTTTTCCCTATAATTGTTTCTATGTAACCGAAAAATCCTTACAAATAGAGAGAAAACCTCTAATCTGGCAACACTGGTTGGGAATTAGTTTTAATTCCTCTGGTTCTTCAATAATTGTAATAATAATAATATTAAATTTATTTGCAATAAAATTTTAAATTTTTTACAAAAATGAAATAAGGACACTATTTATACATAAATTAACAAAACATAAAATACAGAGAAACAAACGGAAGAAAGTAAGTGGTTTTCACACTAAAATCACATTCACTCATTTATTATAAATTATTTTAACAAAAGTATATTTTCAATAAAGTAAAAGAGGTCATTTCCTTGCCTTAGGCTCACGAAACACTATAAATTGGTTAATTTTTAAATATCCCCATCCATCTCATTAATGTATCGAGAAAGGTACACAACATCTCTGTTCCAAATATATTCATTTTGTTTATAAGTGAATTTAATTCCAGAGCTACTGGTTAAACGCAGCTGACTCAGTATTTTAATTTTTGCTAGTGACGTTTCATGCGTAAGATAAGTTTCTGTTGAATTTAGTTGACTTAAGAGTCTATAAACAGGATTATAATTTGAATTAAATATTTTCTGTATTGCATTACATATCTAATTATTATTCTATTTAATTATTAGGTTATTTCTTTCTCTTTTTATATAACTAGCATTTTAAATTGTTGATTCCACAGATGTTCATCCCCAAGTGTGATCAATAACACTTTAAGTCGCGTCGCCCAATTATGCCTAATCAAACAATTTTCAGTGGAGTCAAGTTCACACAACGGAACGAAACATCTCTTTGCTTGTCTGCTGTCCGGCATCTCAAGCAACTTTAACCACCAATTTATAATACGCTTAAATACCTTAACATTTGGAAATGCGATACCGGACTCGAGACGCACAAAATGATGGGGGGTGTTCCTTGGTAAACATAGCAAAGTCTTCAGAAACTGTGTCTGAATACAATCCATACTCATCATATACGACATTGACATTGACATTGATACGACTTCAATACAATGCCGCAGTATTCATTACTGTCCAAAAGTTTCGTCACCGCAGACCATGACACACTTTTACTCTTATAAAGAATATCACGAACCCTGGCAGCCGCTATAAGGCCCCTTGTAATAAAAGTATCTGTTGCCCAGTTAAATTTTCCCCCTTCAGTAACATATATGCTTTCGTATTTCCATTGTCCAATCTTAACTCGGAAATTAGCATTGTCGTATAAACCTTTAATACTTCTCAAGATCTTTGCCGATACACCCAAATTTAACAATTTATTTAATAAAATGATTTTGGAACTTCTTCTCTCTCTAGAATCTTATCAAACATATTTAGAATATAATGCATCCATTTCGGCGGCAATTGTTTTAAAAATTCATTACTTTATTTATCTGGTCCTGGGGATTTATTATTTCCACATTCAGAAATAGTTGGAGTTTTTTCGAAACGTTGGAGTAAATAAAATTTGTTTCTTTGTCCGAATGTTTTCGTTTTCATTAATTTGACTGATTTAAGAAATAGTTTTATTTAATTCGTCTAATGTAAAATCACAGTCCAAAAAGGGGTGTACAACGGATACCAAATTTATGTCACTGATCAATCTTTTACAGAAAATTCCCCGGTAGAATTCAACCCAATCAATCAGCTTAGTGTCATTACGCGGTAAATTTTTAGTATCAAACAATCTTACAGTGGACCACACCCCCTTTTAATATTTTTTACATTACTTAATTTTGATTGAATTTGATTATTAAACTCCGTTTTAGCCTGCGCAATAATTAATTTATATGCATCCCGCGACACGATATAGTTCACCATCAGTGTTGTGCCTTGTCTATCCCTTTTAAATCTTTTGTAATTATCCCTTACTTTACGTTTAGCTTTAATGCACATAGTGTTAAACCGAGGTTTTTTACATCCTAACTTAGAGATATATGTGAAATTGGCTGTACAATCAGATAAAGAGCGGCCATTGCACAAGACAAACTCTAGCGACTCCATAGCAAGACAGAGCTGCCTACCTTGCCTTGTTATTTTACTATCTAATGAACTTCTCATTTCACATAATTCTGTTTCATCAAAAATTTCTCTTACAAAGCTATTAAGGCAACCCAATCTCGTGTTGAAGTCGCCAGCTATAATTGTTTCTGTAGTTTCATATTTTGGATCCAAGACATTAACAACAAAATCCTGCAACGAATCTACACAAAAATCATCATCCACCCCGGGAGGTCAACACATTTCCAATATTAAATTGCCTTTTTTCATATTTTATATTTACAAACAACCACAGATTGCACTTATCAATTAATTTAACTTCTTCAAAGACGTCCTTTTTTATCAAAACAATTAATCCGCCACTTGCGCGACTCTTAACCTTTCAATCCTTTCGTTTACGTCCATATCTGCCTCTTCCCTTGCCGCTTCTTCATCCTGCACCCTTTCTTCGTTTTACCTTAATTGTTCCTTTCCCAATCCCTCATTTTTATCTTTCTGTTTATTTTTCTTTCTTTTCTCCTTCTATCTCCACTCTTTATCCCTTCCAACTCCACTATAAGTGGGAAGTGCACCGAACCCACCTCAATCCCTACCTCCACGATGCTGATTATTTCCCTTACCTTTTCTTCTGCCAGCACATAGTCGATCACCGTATGCCCCCCTTCCTACGTATGTAAATTCGCTATCCTCATCCCCCTTCACATTCCCATTTACAATTGTCCATCCCATTTCCGCTAATATCCTGAGAATCTTTTTTCCTTCTTTATCCACCTTACCATGTTTGGATTTTTTTATTTACTTCTCTTCCTCTTAATCCCATATATACTGACACCTTTTTGACCCTTACATTCTCCATGTACAATCCTTACACAACTTCTTTTTCACTTTATCCCAATCTTTCTCTTGAACCAATGTCTAACTCAAAAACATTATGTCCCACCCTCCTAATGTATTTCAGAACCCTTCATCATTATTTTCCGACCCCGGTACGTTCCAAAGAGGCGCTTTTATTTTCTTACTTAGTTCCCCTACCCTCCCTCTTCTCCCTCCTTCCTCTCCGCCCTGTTCGTCCTTCGCCAAACCCCATATATCATTCCTCTTCTACCACTTTCCCATCCAATTCTATAACTTCTTCCCATTAATCCATAAAAATTTCCTTCCCTATTTTACCCAACCCTTTTTTTTCCTCTCCTCCCACGCTTACCTTCCCATTAGCCAAGCAATCTTTCTTTTCCTAAAAGTCCTATTCTCATCAATCTTTAAAAGTTTATCCCTTAACTTATTTTTCGCTCTCATTACATTCCATTTTTTCTCTTCACTTCCTAACTATAATATCCATACCCTCGCCTTATCTCTGTTTTCACCTCCAGCTCCCCTTATCTCCCTGTGTGCACTTCCACTCCAATATCTTTCATTATTTTTTCCACTTCTTCCTTAACCTTAATTTTGTCTATTACTAACCCCTTTAACACGATCTTTTCTCTTCTTCTTTTCGTCTCAACCCCTTCTATTTTTTCTTCAATTTCCCCTTATCTCTTCTCGATTACATGTTCTCCTCCTACAGCGCCTTCCTCATTCACATATTTACTCTTATCTTCTTCCTTTTTTCTATTTCCCCCACCCATTTTTCCAGATCACTCAATTTTTCTAATTATTGCTCAATTTTCTTAAATTTTTCCAACTTTTCTTTCTCCCTTTCCTTAAATCTTTCCTCTAATCCGTCTAGCTTATTCCATAACTGTTCTTTCTCTTTCCTAAGGTTTTTATTCATGCTTCACCCACATTTCTTTTATTTTCCTCATCTCCCCCCATACCTTCTCCATTTTTTCACTTATCCCCCTACTTCTATCTTCTTCCTTTTTTCTGCCCTCTCTCATCTCTTTCCTTAATTCGTATAATTATTTTCTATTTGAATACTCTCCCATTTTTTAATCATATTAAGCAACGCGGTTAGTTCGTTATCAGCTCCCTCATCATATTTTTTATCCTTATCCTGCTTCTCCTCTTTATCATCAGGGCCATCCGGCCCTGATCAGGTTGAATCGGGCCTGATTTGGAAAGGAAACACTTTTTCTGATCATGTCCTGAAGTAGTGTTTTCAAAAAAGGGGCCAAATCAGGTTGTGATCAGGGCCTTACTTATAAAAAATTTGGTAATTTTATCAGCAGTTAATAAAATATTTATAAGAAATAACAAGAATATTTGTTTTAAAGAACATAATGTTATAACATGAAAATGGAAGGTTAATTTCAATTTATAATAATAATCTAAAGAAGTATATGTAGGTATATTTAAATTAAATATAGTTTTTAA
The DNA here is from genome assembly GCA_032872475.1 of Leptopilina myrica (nomen nudum). Taxonomy (NCBI): domain Eukaryota; kingdom Metazoa; phylum Arthropoda; class Insecta; order Hymenoptera; family Figitidae; genus Leptopilina; species Leptopilina myrica (nomen nudum). The sequence continues at coordinate 31,387,060 of CM065464.1, forward strand.
AAGTTTGTTACTTAAAATTTTAGGTATTATAATTAATTCTTAAAATTTGAATGAAAAAAGACCACAAATGTTTTTTTAATTAACATAATACATTTTAAATAAAATCTTTGATCCATTTATCTCATGAGAAAACATTTTATTGTTTAAACTACAATAAAATTATTCATGGTTAAATTATTTAATTTCTCAATATGAAAAAATGTACTTTACTTTTCTAATTTAGTAGGATATTATTTTTGTAAAATCGTAAGTGTTTTTATTTCATGTACAAAACTTTTTTTATTTACACTACCGGTCAAAATTGAGAGACCACCCATTTTCAGATGATTGAAAAACATTTTAAAACAGAAATTGTATGGAACCTAATATTTTTTTTATTTTTATTTTTTGAAAGATGTTAAAATTTTAAAGAGAACAAGATGTTTTAGAAGTCATTTGGTAAATATTTAATTTAGATATTTTTAGAAAATCGTCATTTTCAATGTTTTACAAAAATTTGAATAACTTCTAAAATAATGTACGCTTTTTAATGATCTTAGGCTTATTTTAAAGGTCATTTGTTTAACTGTAAGACTTACTTATAGGCATTAACGTGTAATTTTTTTCTTAAAAAATGCAGGCCGTCAAACTTGGACCAAAAAAATTTTAAAAATTTGGAACATTCTTATTAACAGAAATATATTTTTTAAAATTCAAACGTATTTTTTTTATTAAATTTTTTTTGAAAAATCTACACCATATGATGTTTTAAATATTTTTTAGAATAGTTTTTAGTACAGAAAAATTGTTTCAAATTTTTTTAAATTTTTTTGGTCCAAGTTTGACGGCCTGCATTTTTTAAGAAAAAAATTACACGTTAATGCCTATAAGTAAGTCTTATAGTTGAACAAATGACTTTTAAAATAAGCCTAAAATCATTAAAAAGCGTACATTATTTTAGAAGTTATTCAAATTTTTGTATAACATTGAAAATGACGATTTTCTAAAAATATCTAAATTAAATATTGGCCAAATGACTTCTAAAACATCTTGTTCTCTTTAAAATTTTAACATCTTTCAAAAAATAAAAATAAAAAAATTTTAGGTTCCATACAATTTTTGTTTTAAAATGTTTTTCAATCATCTGAAAATGGGTAGTCTCTCAATTTTGACCGGTAGTGTACAACATAATACAATTAAATATAATAATTTATTTATTTTTTTAATGTAAAAGAAAGGAAAAATAAATCATATTTGCAAATACTCAATATTAAAAAATAGTATATTTTGTAATTTGTGCGAGCAATTGATAATTTTTTTGAATTTCGCCTACAGTTTGTTCCAAAAAAGTGCACGTTCAAAAATTGGCAACTGCTCGCACAAGTTACAAACGATAATTTTCATAACAAGGTGCAAAAAAGAGTTCTTTTAACACCGCGTTATGCAAATTTATTTTTATAATCACTTGAATTTGGTATTCCATCTGAAATGGTATTTCAATAGTCAAAATTAAAATTGTGCATAATCATACAAATAAAAGTAAATTATAAATGATAAAATAATTTTTTTATAGAAACGAAGAATGCATGTTAAATTGGGAAATAAGAAATATAATTTCTGTTAAATTTTTGAAGTATAGAAAATTCAAAATAAGGTCAAATAAGTACAGTTGTACTAAAATATAAACAGCTAAATATGAAAAGGCTCAGCTGACTCAAGGCCAAGGTTTGGAGAGAGAAAAGAAATTTTGAAATTTCAAATTTATAAAATTATTTTAAAATTTGAATAAATATTATATAAATAAATTATATAAATTTAACACAATGTTAATTTTCTATTTAAAATGTATATTTGGTTTTATATAAATAATATTAATTAAATAGTCTTTAACGACCGAGATACTTCATAAATAAGTCAAATTAATGAAAACGAAAACATTCGGACAAAGTAACAAATTTTATTTACTCCAACGTTTCGAAATCAAATCGATTTCCTCTTCAGGAAGTCTATTCAAAAAATATATACAAAATTAAAAAATAATAAAAACTATTTAAACAATAAATAAAAATAAATAAAGTACACATTCAAAAAATTATCTTACCTAAAAATAATAATTAAATAAACGAAGACTTAAAATGTAAACCCTGACGATGGAGTAGAGTCTGTAGTCAGAAAATTATAAAAATTGAATTAGAAAAAATCAAAAATATAAATAAATACAAATTTGAAAAATTAGAAATAAAATAAGTAAATAATAAATAAACTCAAAGAAGAAACAATAATCAATAAATACATTTTTAAAAAATCAATAAAAATTTTTATAAACAGAATAAGTGAAAAGACATAAAAAATAAAATTAACATACCACAAATAAATAAATAATCCGTCTTAGAAACACATAAATAAAAATAAATAAATATTTAATCTCAATACAAAAAATAAAAATCACAAAATAATAAAATAAAATTTATTGCAAACTGCAAAGTCAAATTTAAAACTGAGCTTCAAACTCTAACAACATTTTACGATAAAAATTAATTGAAGAGAGACAAACAAAAACAAATGAAAACAATAAGATGAATAAGAACAGAGAATGAAAAACAATAAGTATTATCACGTTAATTACTTGAAATAAAATTTAGAATTATTTCGTAAGATTTGTCAAAATTATTTAATTCGGTCATTTTATTTAAACTATTTTCTCCTTCTTTTTTATGAAAAACATTTCTGACAATAATCGTTTGTTAAGACTTGGTTCAATATCTAAAATATCAAAATCATCCCATTTTATAAAATGTGGAGAAGTGTCACTATTAGAATTTGTCAAATGGTTAGTAATGGCATTATGATATTTGTCATTTAAATTAGAATTTCTCATATGTTCCTTTTTAAGAATATGTAGCGGTCTTTTTTTCTGCCCCAAATATGATTTACCACATTTACATTTGAATCTATAAACACAATTACATTGATTCTGTCTCTCGAGCCTATCCTTACCAAGTTTAATGAATTTATTGAATTTTGAATTAACGCTAAAAACAGTTTGAATATTAAAAGTTTTAAGTAATCTTTTGATATTTTCCGATATTGATCCATAATAAGGAAAAAGTATCTTCTTAACTAGTGTATTATTATTGTTGTTATTACTAATGTTATTTGAAAATTTTCTATTATTAATTTCAAAAATTCTTTTATTCACATGTTTGTTAATAAATTCATCCAGATAATTATTAAGTTTTAGATTTTAAAACTTTAAATTTAGAAAATTAATTTCGGTATTGCATTCTATTTCATGGGTGAATTGTAACTTATCATGAAAGGAATTGAAGGCATCAACAACCTGAGTTACTTTATTAATTAGAGCACATAAAAAGGTGTCATCCACATATATTTTGTATGAAATAATTGGGAAATCTAAATTATTGATACTATTTTCTTCCAAGTCTTGCATAACTATGTCAGCTAGATTTGGAAAAATTGAAGCACCCATAGACGTGCCAAATTTTTGTCTATAATATTTGTTATTAAGTTGAAAGAACATATTGTTCATAATACCCTCCACAACAAGTTCAATAGGTACATTGGTGAATAAGGACGAAACATCAAGAGACAACATAACATAATCCTGTAGTATTTTTAAATTATTAATAGATTCTTTAAAATTAAACTAATTTTTTATATAAGAAAAAGATTTAGGTAATGACTTGCTTAAAATATCAGTTAAAAATTTAGACATAAAATAAATAGGAAAATTAACAGTTGAAACAACAGGTCTAAGCGGACAATTATTTTTATGTATCTTTGGTAAACCATAAAATTTTGCTAAATTTGTGTTTGTTGTTATTAAATTTATCTTATCAAAATATTCTTGTTTATTTAAAATAACAGTCGTGTTACCCTTATCGGCCTTAGTAATGAAAAGTTTTTTATTGTTTTTTAAGAAAATTTGTGGTTAATTTAATATTTTTTGCTATGATTCTGTCAGAATTTGAAATTAATTTAGGGTTTTTTATGTAACAAGAACTAAGAGTTAAAACCTTATGTCTAATCTCCTCTCTATTTTCTTTTGGAATACTCATTAAGTTATTTTCCAGATCTTTAACAATATTAAAAACGTGTGAATTTTTTGAAGTCATAAAAGTAAAACTAAATTTGTCACCCAATCTTAAAATGTCATTTATCTCGTCTGGTATAATGGTGTCAGTATAATTTTTGATCCATTGATCATTGATATTGTTTTTGAGGATTTTTTTTATGTAAATTTAATTCAAATTATTTCTTGTAAAAACATGGTTCTAACGCAGTTTCAATCGATGCGTATGAATAATTGATTAAATAGTCTTTAACGTCCGAGATACTTCATAAATAAGTCAAATTAATGAAAACGAAAACATTCGGAAAAAATAACAAATTTTATTTACTCCAACGTTTAGAAATCAAATCGATTTCCTCTTCAAGGGGTCTATTCAAAAAGTATATACAAAATTAAAAAATAATAAAAAATATTTTAACAATAAATAAAGTACATATTCAAAAAATTATCTCACCTAAAAATAATAATTAAATAAATGAAGTCTTAAAATTTAAACCCTGAGGATGGAGTAGAGTCTGGCGTCAGAAAATTATAAAAATTGAATTAGAAACAATCAAAAATAGAAATAGAAATAAATACAAATTGAAAAATTAGAAATAAAATAAGTAAATAATAAATAAACTCAAAGAAGAAACCATAATCAATAAATAAATTTTTGAAAAATCAATAAAAATTTTTATAAACAGATTAAGGGCATGTTCAAGTTGCAAAATGTAAACAAACCAAGCACTAACACCACCTTTTTTATACATCTTTTTCTCTTACAAAAATTAATATTAGAACACTTTTTTTATAAAACTGATAAATTAGAGTGTCAATGTTTCCAAAAAATTCATTTTTGAGTGTGATCAATAAATATCAATTAGTAAAATAAGTAATTAAAATAACCTGTAAAATAGCATTTTTTACGCGTCGCAAAAAATAAACTGTTTGAGTATATCAACAGCACTGACGATGAAGAAGTCTCATATCAGCGATTGGACCTTCAACATGTGGAAAGGGAAATTTTTCCCTTTCCTCCATGAAATTACAAGGGGAAAGGGTAAAAACTTCTTCATCGTCCGTGCGGTTGATATAGTCAAACACTTAAATTTTTCGCGATGTCAGACGATTGTTCTCCGCGCACGCGCAGACCGTGCCAAGAAAGCATTGACAACACTATGCAGAAAGACACATTTTGTTTTACTCTGAAACTCACTTATTTTCACATGCTTTCAGGTATACTAGGTATAGATACCAAATTCAACACTTCAATTTACCATTTTCATAAAAAAACTGTAAATTTCTATTCATTTACGAAAATGTGATGGTCGAAAAAATCCTCAATATTCGGTCTTCTACTGGTGCTTTTTTTCGACCATCACATTTTCGTAAATGAATAGAAATTTACAGTTTTTTTATGAAAATGGTAAATTGAAGTGTTGAATTTGGTATCTATACCTAGTATACCTGAAAGCATGTGAAAATATGTGAGTTTTAGAGTAAAACAAAATGTGTCTTTCTGCATAGTGTTGTCAATGCTTTCTTGGCACGGTTTGCGCGTGCGCGGAGAACAATCGCCTGACATCGCGAAAAATTTAAGTGTTTGACTATATCAACCGCACGGACGATGAAGAAGTTTTTACCCTTTCTCCTTGTAATTTCATGGAGGAAAGGGAAAAATTTCCCTTTCCACATGTTGAAAGTCCAATCGCTAATATGAGACTTCTTTATCGTCAGTGCTGTTCATATACTCAAACAGTTTATTTTTCGCGACGCGTAAAAAATGCTATTGTACAGGTCATTTGAATTAGTTGTTTTACTAATTGATATTTATTGAACACACTCAAAAATGATTTTTTTGGAAACTTTGACACTCTAATTTATCATTTTTTTAAAAAAGTTTTTTAATGGTAATTTTTGTTAGAGAAACAGATGTATAAAAAATGTGATTTTAGTGCTTTGTTTGTTTACGTTTTGCTTTGTTTACATTTCACAACTTGGACATACCCTTAAGTGAAAAGAAATAAAAAATAAAATTAACATACCATAAATAAATAAATAATCCGTCTTAGATACACATAAATAATAATAAATAAATAATAAATCACAATACAAAAAATAAAAATCACAAAATAATAACATAAAATGTATTGCAAACTCATGAAATAGAATGCAATAACGAAATTAATTTTCTAAATTTAAAGATCATAAGATCGGAAAACAACATTATTACTGATTGGTACAGAAAGGATACTTATTCAGGAAGACTATTAAACTATTACTCGAATCATCCAATACAACATAAAATTGCAATTGTTAAGAATCTAGTTGATACTGTTTTGATGCTTTCCGATTAGAAATTTCATAATAAAAAACTTAACTTAGTAAAAATGGACTTAAAACTTAATAATTATCCGGATGAATTTATTAACAAACATGTGAATAAATGAATTTTTGAAATTAATAATAGAAAATTTTCAAATATCATTAGTAATAACAACAATAATAATACACTAGTTAAGAAGATACTTTTTCCTTATTATGGATCAATATAGGAAAATATCAAAAGATTACTTAAAACTTTTAATATTCAAACTGTTTTTAGCGTTAATTCAAAATTCAATAAATTCATTAAACTTGGTAAGGATAGGCTCGAGAGACAGAATCAATGTAATTGTGTTTATAGATTCAAATGTAAATGTGGTAAATCATATTTGGGGCAGAAAAAAAGACCGCTACATGTTCTTAAAAAGGAACATATGAGAAATTCTAATTTAAATGACAAATATCATAATGCCATTACTAACCATTTGACAAATTCTAATAGTGACACTTCTCCACATTTTATAAAATGGGATGATTTTGATATTTTAGATATTGAACCAAGTCTTAACAAACGATTATTGTCAGAAATGTTTTTCATAAAAAAGAAGGAGAAAATAGTTTAAATAAAATGACCGAATTAGATAATTTTGATAAATCTTACGAAATAATTCTAAATTTTATTTCAAGTAATTAACGTGATAATACTCATTGTTTTTCATTCTCTGTTCTTATTCATCTTATTGTTTTCATTTGTTTTTGTTTGTCTCTCTTCAATTAATTTTTATCGTAAAGTGTTGTTAGAGTTTGAAGCTCAGTTTTAAATTTGACTTTGAAGTTTGCAATAAAATCCATTGCTATATGTTGTCAGAACAAGATTTTATTTGTTGATATAGTTTGGCGCGTGCCTCATTGTCAGAGGATCTTTAAATTTTGGAAACAATGTCTCTTTAAATTTATACAAAAACAGTCTTTCTATTTAGATTATAGAAGAATGAGAAATAATATTTAATACACATGTATAAGATATTTCTCATGTTTTTCCGAAATTTAAAATTTCTTTAGAAATGAATGTAATTGTAAAAAATTTAAATTTGTTTAAAATTGAATATATTTCCAAAACAAATTCGCTTTGTTTCTAAATATATTTGAAATGCTTTAAAACGAATTAATTTCTTTGAAGAAAAAAGTCTTTTTCGTACAAAAATGCATAGAAAAAGATTAAAAAAACAGTAACACTACGAGTTAATAGGTTTAAAAATAAAAAAAAATAATAATGATTCTATCACTCGGTTTCCAAATTAATTATGTGTTGAAGTTATCGATCACTCCGAGTCAAGTAACTTGACTCGGAGTGATCGATAACTTCAACACATAATTAATTTAAAAATAAAAGTTACTAGAAAAGAAACATATCCAACACTCCAACACTATCTACGCTAATTCACGAAATTCTTTTTTCCTTAATGTTATAATTAAATCGTATTAATAATGTACTTACATGTCAGAAATTAACATATCTGAAGTCTGATTGTGGATTCATATAGTATGGGGTGGTAGTACGAATATGTATACGTTTCCCACTCGAAATTTTAAAAGCTGCGCGTTATAAACAATTTTGAAGGTGCCGAAAAACATTTTTTTCATGACCATTCTTTCCCATCAAATTGTACATGGAAAAGTTGTTAATAAAAGTTATAGAGTTCGGAAACACCTTTAAAATGATAGGTCAAATGTTAAAATTGGTCCATTTGTTTACTTGAAAATTAATTTAAACCACTAAAAATGGCACTTTCGTATTTGTTTAATAACTTGAACAAAAGTTAACAAATTCTTTCGATGTTCTCCAAAAATAGACCTCTCAAGACCCTTAAGATGTTTGCCAAATCTGAATCCGATTCGATATATAGTCAATGAGAAATTCCATTTGTTAACTAAAAACTTAATTTTTAAAATGGAATTTCTACATTTTTGGCCGGATGAAAATTAATTTTTTTTGTTGGGTTCTCTTCATGAAATGCCAATCTAGGGTGATTGTGTGTATTACTACGTGTGGCCCATTTACTACGAATTTCATTAAAAATATTAAAATAAAACTTTATTTGACAGATAATAAACTATAAAAGATCTATAACAAAACTTTAATTTATATTAAATTTTATTTTGAATGAAAAATTATAAAAAAATGTATTTTAATACATTTTATTTAACTTTGAAAATCATTAGTTCAGATGAGAGCACAAAAAGTTGCATTAGTGGGTTAAGAGTGCTTTTAGAAAGATAAATATATTTATGTGTTTTGTGAACAAATATTTAATGTTAAGTTATTTCTAAATAAAGCAATAAGATTAGTTTTTATAAATTTTAAGAAAATGTAATATTTTGAACGTTTTTATTATTTAATTTTAAACGTAGAATTGGACACAGGATTTTTTGCGCATGCTTTTATTTCTACGCCGTGTAACAAAACCTAAAATATAGTTGTCATAGTTCGCGTCAGTTCGTGGTTCGTGTAAAACAAAGTATTTTACCTATAGTTTTTATAATTGTGAAAACTACACAAAAGCACAATGCCAAAGTTAAGAATGCAGTATACCAAGGAAAACTTATTAATTGCTGTGAATGAGGTTAAAAGTGGACATTTGACAGCAACAGCAGCATCGAATCGTTACAACATTCCTAAGCCGACAATTCGAGCAAGAGTAAAAAACCGATATTCTGACAAGAAGCCTGGTCCACAAACGGTATTTTCTACAGAAGAGGAAACTCAAATTGCTGAATGGATTTTTGAAAGTGGAAAAACAGGCTTTCCTGTCACTAAACCGCATCTTTTGAACACAGTACAGACGATTTGTAAAAAATTAAAAAAAATCCTTTCACTGATGATAAACCCGGTAGAAGTTGGTGGGAAGCATTTCAAAAACGCCAGCCACGAGTAACAAAACGAATTAGCGAAAATGTAAATTTTAGTCGAGCATATTTAACTGAAGAGAGTATAAGAAATTGGTTTAAAACCATATTCGAATATCTCAGCTCAAATAATCTCTTGGAAATCGAATCGAAAAGAGTTTTCAACCGCGAGGAAACAGGTAAAAATGATTTCGTATTTAATCTAAAATGTTATTTAAAAATTGTACATTTATTAATAGTTGCTTTATTATAATATTATTTCAGGGATACCTTTAAATCCAACACCCTCATCAGTGCTTGCAGAAAAGGGCACAAAAAATGTTTATTATTCATGTTGGATACAATGAGAAGGAAAATGTGTCTGTATTAGTTACAAGCAATGCTGATGGAGATGTTGCCCAAACCTTTGTTTTATTTACTGGAAAAAATCTGCCAGAGAATGCAGCAGCATTTGCTCCACCAGATTTCATTTTCGGCTGTGCTGATAACGGTTATATGACTGCCTCAAATTTTTATGAATACATAGCGAACGCATTCGAGCCTTGGTTGACAGAGAAGAAAATTGAACGTCCAGTAATATTATATTTAGATGGACATGCATCACATTTGACGTTGCCTTTAAGTACCTTTTGTGCAGAACATAAAATTATATTAATTGCTCTTCATCCGAATGCCACTCACGTATTACAACCTTTAGATGTCTCCTATTTTAAAACTTTAAAGGCTGAATGGTTTAAAATCAACAGCTCGTTTTGCGAAGAAACACTATCGTTTGGTATAAAAAAGCATCAGCTTGCTCCACTTTTAAATAAAACCATGAAGACTCTTAACAACAAGAAACTAATGATAAATGGATTTAAGAGGTGTGGACTCTTTCCATTTGATGTCGAAGCAGTGGATTTTTCAAAAATTATTAAAATCGGTGATTGTTCATCTCAAGCGGAAATGTCCAGTACTGAGTCCAGGGATGTAAATGTAGATAATTTAAAAAATTTAGAAAATCTTATAAATGCAGATAAATTGCAACTTTTTCATCTAAATGAAACTGCCGAATGGAAGGGAGAGTTAGAGGATAAGAGTTTATTTCGAATTTGGTACGAATTGTCACACAATCGGTGTATTGAAAATGAGGTAAATTTAATTTAAAATTCGTATCATTTTCGAAAATTGCACTTTTTACTAGATTTAATTCAAGATATGTAATTATTTATAATAAGTTGTAAAAGATTTAATGCAAAAATTGAAAGGAATAAAGAAATTTAATTTATTTAAGTGCCAAAAACCTAAATTATCCTAAAATATAAAAAGGAATTTTATTCATAAAAGTTTTTCGAAAAATATGTAATTTTTTAATTATAATTTTATAAACAAAATTTTTGATTAAAAGGTATTATCTTTAGATTGAACACGTAGAATCTGTCGACAAAGAAGAACTTGTTCTTGAATGCACTATAGGTGTAAATGGACAGCTCATTGGAGATAAAGCAGATGATTTCAGCGAAGAATTTTTAAAAGAGACGTGTACGAAAATTGTCGATAATTCAAATTCACAATTGATCGATAAATCTGATGAGATTTCTAATGCAACTCTAACCTCCTTTGAAAGCGCTTTCGCTCAGTCAGATGAAAAAGAACTTGTGAACATATCGACTGAAAATTTAGACATGCTATCAGTATCTGAATCTAATATTTTAATTTCTGTGTTAGATCGTAGTTTTAATGTTGAAAATGAAGTGCCAAAGATTTTAAGCATATCCAACGAAGAAAATATTAATGTTAATTAAACTGGAGAGTCAAGTCAATATAATGAAAACAACTGTGATATTGATAGTGAAAACAGTTCAGCTACAGCAATTGTGAAAGCAGAGCAAATACACAATCATGATTTGAATGAAATATCAAAATTCCAAATTGAAAATTCAAATCCTCATTCATCAAATTGTTCCTTGAAGGAGTATTTGGGGAAATCTCTCCAAATAGGGACAAATAGGGTACTGAGATATCAGTGCCACAAAAAGCCTCCATATTGCCAATCCACATTTATATATTTTTGTTAACTCTCTTTCACGAGTATGAGATATAAAAATAGTTGTTTTTAGGCGAAATTAAATATTTGTGCAACTGATTTCTTCATTAAAATCGTAATAATTGAGAAATTCCTGGCGTAACTCGCATTTAATCGAATTTTTATTAAGCGATAACTTTTTGAGCAATTTATTTTTTATGTTTTGAGTTTTTCGTCATTCATCTATGGGTTGTGAAGATTAGAAAAATATAAATTGGACAAGTGTGCCAGTTATAATGTTCGTGATAATGAGCTCTTAATAACTGTAACTGTATTTTCACCAAACTTTAAAAATCGTTAATTTCCTTATAATACTCGTTGAGCGATCATCATTTAACATTCGCTCATATACTATTTACATTTTTAGGTATTCAGAAAAAGAATTTTGGGTGGTAGAACATTGTGCCACTTGATACATCTATAAAATCGGTCTTGGAAAACGCGCAACGAGTGCGTAACTCGATGTCAAAAAATGGTTTTTCGACGAGCACAAGAAATCACTTTTAAAAAAATGGATATACCTTCGCGTAATATCTTGCTTTAGTGTAAATAAATATATGTGCAAAATGCTCACCCTTAAAAATAATATTTGGGGGTGATATTGAATAATTTTTCACCTGAATATAAAAGTTACTCTGTTTATAGGGCCATTGCAGACCAAAATTTATTTGAACTATATTGCGGGTGGATTTTTGATGAATGTAAGTTCAAGTAAATAAAAGGAGATGTTTTTTGAATGGTTTTAAAATATTTTTAATTTTTTAGAATACAAGAGATAGGTAAAAATTCCTAAAAAATTTAAAATTTGTTTCTGATCTCTTCATATTTAAAAAAATATATAGAAAAATATAAATATAAAATCTCTTTTAAGAACTTATTATTTAAAAATGATTTATTTGTGAAGCGGCTGATAGGGTGGTATCCACCCCTATTTTGAAAAAATTTTAAATCATCGAAAATTAATTATTTTTCATTTGAATTATTTTTAGAAATGTAATGAAATTATCATTTTCACATTAACAAATGACTGTCTAAAAATTTTCATTCGAAAATAAAGTAAACAATAATTTTTTAATTATAAATGACAGCAGCGAATAATAGATTAATTTTTGAAAAGGCATTTTAAGTTCATTACAGTTTCATGTAAAGTGTTATTTTTTAGTGAGTTTTTTTCGTTTTGAATGCTGAAAAGTTTTTAATTCATATCGTGTTTATTTCACATATTGAAAAATCAGAATGGGTAAGTAAACATAAGTATTAACAAAATTCTAAATTATTAAATTAGTGATTCAATTCAATTTATTATGTATCTTTTATTTATTTTAATTTATTATTAATTCAAATTCCATTTAATTCATTACCTTTGATTTTCAAATCGTCAACGCGTTTACAAATACATTGAAATAATATGAAACTATTTAATTAAAATTTAATAAATTAAATTAATTCATGTGAATTTGCAGATGAGCTTAGTGCAAAACTTGCACTAAAACGAGAAAAAATGCGCCTAAAACGTGAAAAACTCGCGGTTCACAAGCTCAACGAAATAGAGAGAAAAAAAGTATATAATACGGAGAGAAAAAAGATTAAAACCACTCGAAAAGAAACTATTCCTCGGTAAGTAATTAGTGATAATTATTAATTTTACATTTTCTTTTAATCAAGGTCTGTACTTATTAATGGAAATGTTTTTGATTTCAGAATTGATTACTTAAACACATCTTCGGAATCTGGAACCGTTAATAATTTGCTTCGAGATAGTTCAATCGAAAAACCGACAAAAAAACCTCATTCGTCAAAAGTAGATTTGAATGAAATTGAGACATTTGAAAAAGAAAAGCTCCCAGTTGAAGATAAAATAATGTGGTCTAAATCAACTAAATGCGACGATTACAATCAAAAGCTTATAAAAGCTAAATTACAATTGAAAACTGTAAAGGCTCGTGATGCAAGGCTACGGAGGGAAGTTGCAAAATTAAATTTTACTTTGAAACAAAAAAATCGCGAAATCGGTCGTTGGAAATCGAAGTATTATAGAGCATTGAAGAAAAAAGAAGTTTCTGATCCACTATTAGAAAATGTAAAGAAAATTGAGGCTGAAGGCAAAGATGCAGTAAGAAAACGACTATTGTATTGTGAAGTTTTACATAAGAGTTTATTGGATAAAAAGCAAGAAATGAAGACACAAAAAGAGAAGTCACTATTTGTTCAAATAATAGCTGGAAAGATAATAAAAAAGTACAGACAAATGAAACAGGTTAACCCATTGATTGGCAAAAAATCGCTGTCGAAATATGAAAATTCAAAACAACTTGTGACGAAAATCGACAAGAAGACAAATATTGAATTTACAAAACAGGCTAAGCAAAATGTGCAAAATTTTTTGGAAAATGATGAAAACTCAGCGATTGCACCTGGAGTAAAGGATACAATTACGAAAAATAAAATTGAAAAAAGAAAAAGGTTCCTCCTTAATACTATGCACAATTTGTATGAAAAATTTACCGAAACGACGACATCTAAAATTTCTCGAACCACGTTTTACAGATGTAAACCATTTTGGATTGTTACGCGCAAAGCTTCAGATCGTGACACTTGCATGTGTAAAATCCACTCAAACATGAAGCTTTTGCTTAATCAATTAACATTTTTAAAGCTCGTTGACAACTCAAGTACAGAATCTTTTATGACTTCTCGAGTCTGCGATATCAACAATAAGGATTGTACTTACGGGGATTGTCCCAAATGTATAAATAAAGCAATAGAAGTTGTTGATAATAATGATAAAACATCTTATTTTAAATGGGTCCGTAAAAGTGAATCTAGGAAAGGTCTTCAGAATAAAATGTATGAGGTGAAATTTGTTAGCAAAGATAAAATCGACAGCACTGTAAAGGAACTAATTATCGCAACAAATTTAGAAATTCCAGAGTTCTTCAGACATGCGTATAATACTGGGCATCAGCATAAAGCTGTTGAAACAATAAGAGAAAATTTAGATAGTAATTCCGTTTGTATTGTCATGGATTTTTCTGAAAATTATACATGCAAATATGCAGAGGAAATACAGGCTGTTCATTTCGGTGCTTCTAAGAAGCAACTGTCTCTCCACACTGGTGCAATTTATTATAAAGAACATACTTCTGGGCTCATCTCTTGTGTGACTTTCTGCACCGTTTCTGAATGGCTGAATCATGATTCTGCTGCAGTATGGTCTCATTTGCAGCCCATACTTACACTGCTCAAAGAGATGATACCAAACGTTACCACAATTCACTTTCAAAGTGATGGACCAAGTACCCAATATAAAAACAAGACAAACTTTTATTTGTTTCATTACCATTGTCAACTTTTAAAATTACAGAATGCTTCTTGGAATTTCACAACGTCTGGTCATGAAAAAAGTGTGGCAGATGGAGTCGGAGGAAATGTTAAGGGACTTTGTGATCGCGCTGTTGCTCATGGGCAAGATATTTTATCAGCCAAAGATGTCATAGACGTTGTTACTTCCTGTACATCAAGTAAAATAAAAATGTATTGCATAAAACAAAATGAAAGACTGGAAAATATAGTGAAGAACAAGAGCGACCTAAAACCTGCACCTCACTCCAATCAAATATTACAACTGACATATTCCAGAGAGCAAAATGAAATTTTGCGGATGAATTACTTGTCCTGCTCGTATTGCATAATAAATAAATTAGGAAACTTTCCCTGTGCTCATTTTTCACTAACACCTAATGTTTGGTATCCTGATGGAAAAACAACAAAGGAAGACGCTAAACATTTTGGAAAAAAGAAAACTGATTCGAATTTATCACCAGGAGAAAAAAAAGCAAAAAAGGACAGAAAAAAATCAACAAAGGAAGACGCTAAACATTTTGGAAAAAAGAAAACTGAGTCGAATTTATCACCAAGAGAAAAAAAAGCAAAAAAGGACAGAAAAAAATTTGAAATGAATCAAAAGGAAGTTCAAAGAAAAAAAGTGACCAAATGTGAAAATCAGACTTCAAGAATAACAAACCGTCCTGTACGACTCTGTGCAACGAAAAACATTAAATAATTATTTCAGTACAGTACAATTATTATTATTATCGTTTATTTACGTTGACTTTATGAAATAATTATAATCAATTAAAAAAGAAGAAATTTATGAGAAAAATTTATAAGAATTTCACTAGAAAATATTATGAAATTCAATAAAAACTGTTTTAAAAATTATTTTACTTAAAATAAGACTAATTTCTTTCCTTAAAATAAAATTCTATTTTTATGATGATCATGTTGTTTTATTTAAAAACAAGAGTAGTGGAATTACAATCTTCATTTGTAACTTTTTTCTCTTAGAAGTAAGTTTAACCTGCACTCTTAACCACAAATATGAATAATATATTTTAAATACAGTAGCAATTAAAAAATATGAGTTACGCCAATTAAAATATACTTCTATTGGGTCGAAAAATAATAATTTATAGTAAAAAACAATGTGCCACTAAATTGAAAATAAAATTTTTTTAAAAGAAAAAGTCCCCACTTGGAGAGATTTCCCCATTTACATTATCCTGGCATACAGAAACTTAAGAAAAATGGACGAAAAAGAAAAAATCAGTTTGATCCACTACCTATTGTTAGCGGAGTCGAGTGGCAAACTCGAGAAAAAACCAAAGAAAATAATAAAAAAGAGTTAGAAGAGAAAAAAATTTTGAATAAAAAAATTAAATTAAAAATTGAGAAAGAAAATGCGAAAAAAATTCAAGAAGAAAAGCGATTACAAAGAGAACAAAACAAGTTAAAAAAAGAGGAAGAAAAATTTAGAAAACAACAACAAAAAATGAAGGAATTATTAGAAAGAAAGAATAAAGCTGAACTAGTAGTTTCAAAGAGAAAAGAAAATGAACAAATTCTCCAAGACATCCAAAACCTCCAAAAAAGACAAAAGGAACTGAATGGCAATACATAATATTAAAGTTTTTGTTAAATAAATAAAAAAATGATTTACAGATATAACCTAAAATAATTATTTAATTTAATTTTGTTATCTAATAAAAATAAATATTTATTTTCATATTATGAATAAAGTTTAATTTAATAATAAAATAATTAAATACATTATTTTGTCCTTTTTAAATAAATTAAAAGCTGAAATTTAGGTTATAAAATAATCATTTCAATTATAGTAATAATACTTAGAATTTGGAACGTACGTAATAATTCATGCGTATTGATAGGCACGGCGTAGTAATGCACGCGTAGAATTTCAAGCACTTTCGTAGTAATTCACACTTGTGCACTTTTTTTTTAATATTCCTTTTTTTAATACAAATTAAATTATTTTTATAACCCAAAGACTTTTTTTAGTTCTAAGAAAGATTATCTACTCATTAGAAAAAAAATTGGGGAAAAAAAATTGAGGTTAAAAGCTTCAAATGATTCTTTAAACGTGGCTGATTTTAAAACACGTAGTAATACACACAATCACCCTATCAATCACAATTTGCAGCGAATTGAATTTTTACAAGAAAACTGGTTTTTGGGGGGGAGAAATTTTTGGCTTATAAACAAATGAACACTACATCACCAATTTTATTTTAACAATTTGGCATAAACGCTATTTGATTACTTATTCTTTCCTGCAAATTTTGCAAAAAAAATTTTTGGTCTAGGTCAAAAGGGGAGAAGAAAAATTTTTTTTTCAAAAAATTCCTGATCCTTTAATTATAAATATTTTGCTTCCTTATGTAGAGGAAATATTGTAATACCAAAATTTTTCAGGTTCGATTTTTTAAATATCTTTTTGTTATTTGACCTCAGGAGTTCAAAAATGACCTTTTTGAAAAATGTAATTCCGTATGTGTGTGTGTATATGAGCGATTCCACGTCAAGTGATGAATGAAAAATAAATAAAAAATTTGAAATATTTAGAGATACACATGTTTATATAGTATAAAAACTCCCCTTCGTTGCTGTTCATAAAGAAAGTTTCATTTATAAAAGAGGTATTATATTAATTTTGCAATATTAAAAAAAATTTTGCCGGGTAAAATCTACTTATTATTCTATTTGTAATTGATTCATCAAGAATAAATTAAAATATTTGTGAGGTATTTTTTCTTAGAATTAAATTCGTTTTGTGCAGAAATAAAACTCCCCTCCGTTACCACTCACAAATATAATTATAAAATACAGAAAAAAACGACAACATAAAAATAAATAAATCAAAACTCTTTGTAGTGTCAGTATAGTTATGGTCATTACATAAAATGATGAAATGAAAAGAAAATAGTCAGTTTTAAAAGGACTTTTAGTGTGTCAGTGTTCATCGACATAATAAAAACTCCCCTCCGTTACCGCAATAAATTTAGTTTTTTGAAAGTAAATAATAATAATTGTTAATAATTTTATTCACATTGTTTTATTTAAAAACAAATAAAACTAAAGATGTTATTAATTTATTTATAAAATTGATTTTTTTGCAACACAATAAACATATTTCAAAGCTGTCTTATAAAAAAAAACTCCCCTCCGTTACCGATGGTATATTTCCATTATACAGTACCTAAATTGCAGACTTTATTAATCATAGGTAGAGACCTACACTTTGTGCGAAGCGCATAATCGCATAATTTTCTTAAATTGAATAAAAATGTAATATTTCAATTTTAATCATGTTTATAAATGAAATATAATAAAATTAACGTCGCACCAAAACGCATATTTTTTTTTCGTCGCATAATTTTTCAATTCTCGCACAATTTCGCATAATTTTATTTTTTTGTGCAAGAAATATTAAAATATTTGATTTTTTAGATTTCGGTAAGTTTTTATTTGTTATTTTACTTCTTAATACTGTTAAAAATACTAAATAAATATTTATAAACTTGTTTTATCATAAATTTTAGCTGAGTAAAATTAATTTCTTAATAATCGGAAGTTCTAATTGTTTTGTAATTCGCGGGCAAACTTTATATTTTGAGTAGCGTATGATCGTATTTTATAATATTAGCTTTACCGCAACTTATTAGTTTTACGTGGAGAGAGCGCTGGAAGCAAACAGAATGCATAGTTTTTGAGGTTAAGTTTCAAGTTTACGTACAAATTCGAAACGTCTAAAGCTTTACTAAATGTGTTTCTTTACTGAGTAAAAATGTGATTCCCTATATTTGAAAATTATAAAGCGAAGTGTTTTAGACAATAAAAATAAAAATGGCACCGCATTTAAAAAGTAGAGACAAAATTACTGTTCATGATCGGGTCAAAGAATATGTGAAGGAGGGAATGTTCGTTTTTGACAACAAAAAAAATATTATGATGTGTAATTATTGTAATTCTACCGTTAATTGGGAAAGGAAGTGTATTGTCGACAATCACTGCAACTCTACTTCACATGTAAAAAAAAGAAAACTGTTGAAGAAGAAAAAACGAAAAAAAACAACTATCTATTGAAAATTCATTTGGACAGTCTGCAAAATTACATTCTCAGAAAGAAGAATTTATTATTTCAACTGTATCTTCTTTTTTAAAAGCTAACATACCGCTGGAAAAGTTAGATGATCCTGATTTGAGAAAGTGGATGAAAAAGTACATGCCTGGTAAATAAGAAATAAAATTTAAAATCAATAACATTTTTAAATCCTTTTTTAAAAAATAATTTTAGTAGACTTTATATTTTTAAAGGCAAGGACAATTTTATACTTCGTGACTTAAAATATTTTTAATTTAAGTAATAATCAATCTATCTTTATTATTAGAAGAATTAATGTTCAATTTATAAATGAAAAATTTTAATTTATCAAGGATCAGGAAATCTTCCTCAAGTTTCTTGGATTAGACAACGATATGTCCCTCTAATAAAAGAGGATCAAGACCAAAAACTCAAGGAAACTTTTAAGGATAAGCCTTTAATAGTACATTGCGACGAAACAACAGACAGAAAGGGACAAGCAGTTTTTATAACTCTTTTTCGAATGTTACCAAATGAATTGTGTACCATACCGAAATTATTAGTAGCAGGAGTGACAGTTCTCAAAACTTGCAATGCTCAGCAGACATCTCAAGCTATTTTACAGGTATAATTTTTTGTTATTCTTATTTATATTGTATTTTTTTTTATTTTATATTATTAATTATTGTTCCTTTTATTATAGGTTTTGATGAAATTTGAAATTAAATATGAAAATGTTATGGGCTTGTCTTGTGACAGTGCACCATACATGACTGCTTGTGCTAATAATTTAAAGGGAATAATAAATCCTGACCTTCTTCATGTGCAATGCTGGTCTCACAAAATTGACAAATTAAATAAAATTTGTCCGGATAAATTTCCCCGTTTGAACGAATTTATTTCAAAAACGAAAAAGGTGTTTAAAAATACGAGAAAAAGAAAGCATAAATATACAGAATTTCTTCTAAATAAGTACGGTTTAAACAAGGAAAAAGAAGTTAAACTATTTCCTCTTCCTGTTATGACCCGATGGAATTCATGGAAAAAAGCTTCTGATTATGTTGATATTTATGCTACAGACCTAGTAGAGTATATTCAAACTTTACCTGATAACCTGAAAGTAATAAAGTATTTTAAATTGATCACTGACATTGATCTCAAAATAATTCAGACTGAAGCATCTTTTATTAAAGAGCACTGTTCTGTTGTAAACGAACTTTAGTTACTGGTGAAAGGGTCAACATATCCAATGGCGCACTCTTTGTCCATCTTCGCCATCTCAAGCTAATCTTAGTAAAATCAAAGCATACTTGTGCTGATGTGTTACGTTTGATTTGTTTGATTTGTTTGCCAGGATAATTTTATTGATAAAAGCCGATTTAATTTTGTCAAAAACTAATGTGAATGAAAATTTTAATGTTTATATTTTTTTTGTTATGTTGTAAAAAAATTGTATTATTAAAATGGGGGATGATTGTAGGGATCGCGTATGTATGAGTATTGTAAATAGCGTTGAAAATGTGATAAAAGTATGACGTGTGAATAGATGAGGAAAGGGAGAATGATTAAGTGGGGAATTAGAAGCCTCGTTCCCGCGAATTTGTCCCACCAAAATCAGTGTGGTCAAGGAACCCGTCCCCGAATTTTCGAAGGGTGACGGATTCATAAAATTAATTTATTAAGGAGACGCGGAGTGCGTCCGAGAGTTTACATTTGCTGCTACGCCCAATTGGGTAAGATTTAATTTATATTGTTTGATTATAATTGTTTAATAAATTATTTGTATACTCGTTCCGAATAGCGGTTGGTGCGAAACCAACAACATCACGAATTGGTGTATTCCACCTGTAATTCCTTTCCTTTCTACGTTGGTAGATATTTTTACGTTATTTTAAATGACTGTTGGTGAGTCCGTATTTTATTATCAAATTAGTTGACCACACATTTTATGTTGTGTTTAGTTTATTTGTCGCATAATTATTATAACCACGAACCCCTGAATGAACTTGATTCTCTTAGAACGAGATTAATTATTGTTGTAAATTTAAGTAGTTAAATGTGACGTGAGTGATTGAATTTATATTGTTCGTTTGTTATCAAATTTGTTATTATTTATCAAAACTCAAAAAATATTGAAATAAATATATCGACGTTGCTTCGTTCGTAACTACACTGTTGCTTGTTTCATTAATTAATAGTTATTATTCTTTACAATAATAAATATTTTTCTTATAATTTTTATTGCCAAAGTTAAATAATTTTGAACTAAAAGAATAAACCAATGAGAGACTTACACTTCTTTTAGGACTGAAGGAACATCGATTCGAATGTATCGCAATCGAATTTTTTCTTTGGCGCGAAATTAAATTCGAATTTAAAATTGTATATTATTATGTTTGGTAATATAATATAGTATAAGGGTCAATCTCTAGAAAGGGACAAATTCAAAATTGAAATTTTATAAAAAAAAGTTGAAAAATCACTTTTATTATTAATCCTGTGGCAAAAGGGGGATCTTAATAAACCTATAAAATACGTGGTTACAATCTTTATTAACATTATTATTAAAAATTAATGTTTTTTATTCAGAATTTTTATTAAAAATTTATCGCAACTAAAATATTTTAGAAATTGATGGAAATTACATAAAATTCGTTACTCGGGGGTTTTCGTGGTCGCTGATTACGAATCCGATATCAGTTTTTAAAAATCCAAAATGGCGCATTCAATATGGCGGACACTTTTTTGAAATATTCATCGTATTTGCTTGAAACTCGTTACTCGGGGGTTTTCGGTGTCGCTAATTACGAATCCGATATCAGTTTTTAAAAATCCAAAATGGCGGATTCAATATGGCGGACACTTTTTTGAAATATTCATCGTATTTGCTTGAAACTCGTTACTCGGGGGTTTTCGGTATCGCTAATTACGAATTTGATATCAGTTTTCCGAGTAACGAGTTTCAAGCAAATACGATGAATATTTCAAAAAAGTGTCCGCCATATTGAATGCGCCATTTTGGATTTTTAAAAACTGATATCGGATTCGTAATCAGCGACCACGAAAACCCCCGAGTAACGAATTTTATGTAATTTCCATCAATTTCTAAAATATTTTAGTTGCGATAAATTTTTAATAAAAATTCTGAATAAAAAACATTAATTTTTAATAATAATGTTAATAAAGATTGTAACCACGTATTTTATAGGTTTATTAAGATCCCCCTTTTGCCACAGGATTAATAATAAAAGTGATTTTTCAACTTTTTTTTATAAAATTTCAATTTTGAATTTGTCCCTTTCTAGAGATTGACCCTTATACTATATTATATTACCAAACATAATAATATACAATTTTAAATTCGAATTTAATTTCGCGCCAAAGAAAAAATTCGATTGCGATACATTCGAATCGATGTTCCTTCAGTCCTAAAAGAAGTGTAAGTCTCTCATTGGTTTATTCTTTTAGTTCAAAATTATTTAACTTTGGCAATAAAAATTATAAGAAAAATATTTATTATTGTAAAGAATAATAACTATTAATTAATGAAACAAGCAACAGTGTAGTTACGAACGAAGCAACGTCGATATATTTATTTCAATATTTTTTGAGTTTTGATAAATAATAACAAATTTGATAACAAACGAACAATATAAATTCAATCACTCACGTCACATTTAACTACTTAAATTTACAACAATAATTAATCTCGTTCTAAGAGAATCAAGTTCATTCAGGGGTTCGTGGTTATAATAATTATGCGACAAATAAACTAAACACAACATAAAATGTGTGGTCAACTAATTTGATAATAAAATACGGACTCACCAACAGTCATTTAAAATAACGTAAAAATATCTACCAACGTAGAAAGGAAAGGAATTACAGGTGGAATACACCAATTCGTGATGTTGTTGGTTTCGCACCAACCGCTATTCGGAACGAGTATACAAATAATTTATTAAACAATTATAATCAAACAATATAAATTAAATCTTACCCAATTGGGCGTAGCAGCAAATGTAAACTCTCGGACGCACTCCGCGTCTCCTTAATAAATTAATTTTATGAATCCGTCACCCTTCGAAAATTCGGGGACGGGTTCCTTGACCACACTGATTTTGGTGGGACAAATTCGCGGGAACGAGGCTTCTAATTCCCCACTTAATCATTCTCCCTTTCCTCATCTATTCACACGTCATACTTTTATCACATTTTCAACGCTATTTACAATACTCATACATACGCGATCCCTACAATCATCCCCCATTTTAATAATACAATTTTTTTACAACATAACAAAAAAAATATAAACATTAAAATTTTCATTCACATTAGTTTTTGACAAAATTAAATCGGCTTTTATCAATAAAATTATCCTGGCAAACAAATCAAACAAATCAAACGTAACACATCAGCACAAGTATGCTTTGATTTTACTAAGATTAGCTTGAGATGGCGAAGATGGACTCTATTATAAGTTTCTTTTACTCGCGAGTGATCATTGTCATCAACCAAAACAAAGGCTTTGCGATTAAATTTTTTTTCAATTCTCGATTCCTTTTGCTGTGCTACACGCTTCTCAAATGCTCGCTTCATGTGATCTCTAGCTAACTGCAATTGGACCTCTCGCTGTGGCATCGTCTCGTGCAAAATCGGAAAAAGCTCGACTAATTTATCACGTGGCACCTTTTCAAAGTGCAATTCATATGGAATAGCTCCGGTACTTTGGTGACTCGCAAGATTGAGACCATTCTGAATCAATGGCACGTACTTACTCCGAGAGGTATGTTCATGCACGCAATAAGTCCGGAAGAAACGACCCGATTTTCTCATCGTACGCTCCACGGGATTGGATTGTGGGTCGCGGATCGAGGAGAAAATGACCTTTATTCCCACCGCTTGCAACTCAGCCTTCCAAACCGCGGCGACGTGAATTGTGATCTATGATCACTGAGAACGCGTTTTCGAGCTCCCATTTTTGGAAAATAGCGCGTTTTTACTTTCGATAGACAAGCTTTCGTATTTGCTCTCCTGATGGGATAAAGCGCGACCAATTTCGAAAAAACATTCTGAACCACGAATATGTACGTTACTCCCGCTATAGAAGCAGGGAGAGGCCCATAAAAATCGACCGCTACCAAATCGTTTGGTTCTGTAGACTCAACAAATTGCCACTCCCCCTCCATCCGGATATTTAAATGTTTTGTACGCTGGCATTTGTCACAACTTCTAGTGAACTCTTTAACATCGCGCCGCATGTACTTCCAAAAAAAATAACGCTCGAGATACCGGTGCACCTTGTAACTCCCGGAATGACCGAACTGTTCGTTTGTCGACTTTAATATTAAAGGTACTAAACTTCGTGGTATAATAATTTTCACTCTCGTATCATGCATGTTCTGATAATACGAAATCCCCAAATTTTCTTGTACTCTAAACTTATCCGACGTTCTTTCCATCAACGCCTGTATTTCTGGGTCACTTTGCTGCGATGTCCGCAAATGTCGCAATTCTCCCAGTAATTGTGAATTTATCTGCATCACCGGTGAGTCCCCAGATTCTGAAACCTGCATAAGGGATCTCTTTTCTTCAAGATCTATTCTTATGAGCTTACAGAGCAAAAAATCGCAATTGTTCTGAGCAACAACCTCAATGCCAAAATTTTTGTCAGAACTTCGACAATGAGATATGACGCGACGAAATCAGCGTGTTTCAAACTAAATCGCAGGTAAAAACCACATACCCCCAAAAATGCCTGCAGCTGTTTTTTATCACACGGAGTGGGAAAATCAGCTATCGTGGACAATCGACTCGGATCGGCGCGGATTCCTGCTGCTGATAATTTAAATCCAAGCAATGATACTTCCTCGCGAAAAAAGAGTGACTTTTTAAAACTCAGCGTGAACCCCGCCTGAATCAATTTTTCAAATAAACGACTCAAATGTTCAATATGTTCCTCGAACGTTCTCGAGGCAATCAAAATATCGTCTACATAACACGAGATAACTTCCGATAATTCTTGGCCTAACGCGAGATTAAGAGCACGAATAAATCCACTCCCCGCCGTCTTAAGACCAAAAGGAACTCTTGTGAACTGATATAAGTGACCCTCGTGTAAAAAGGCCGTGTATTCTCGAGATTCCGGTTCAAGGGGAATCTGACAATATCCGAGAACGAGATCGGTCGTTGACAAAAATTTCGCGCCATCAAATTTTTGAAGTATTTCCTCCATCCTCGGAGGAGACTCATTATCTGATAAAATGCACGCGTGTATAAATCGCGCGTCCAAACAAAGTCGAGTCGTACCGTCTTTCTTCATAACTATACGTAACGGGTTACAATAATCACTATTCGGACGTTCCAAAATTTTTATTGCTATTAACTCGTTTATTTTTTTAGTCACGGGACCCCGATTACTTAAAGCGACTGAATATGATTTCCTCACAATTTTCTTCTCTTTTGTTAAAGTTATGGCGTGTTGGTAAACATTCGTACAATCCGGCTCGGTCGAAAATACTGCTTTATATTTTAGAAACAACTCTTTTACTCGCGTCTTATAATTTTCATCTAAAAATTCTAATTTTGAAACATATTCCTCAACCTCTATAGTAAAAGAGTCAGATCCACTCGACATCTGGCGAACGTATTGTTTCTCCTTCGAATTATTTTCGCTCGGATATGACTCATAAAGTACATCCCCCATACTAGACTTGCTTTCGGACATTCTTTCTTTTTGTATTTCGACCTGATACCACGTATTATTTACATCGAACATTACCGTTTCCTTAGTTTGTAATAATTTACATGCGACATTTTTATCACGCCCCATTGGAAATGAAACTATTGAGTCGGATAACTCCTCCCCTCTCATTCAGATGCGCTGATTCTCTACATCGATTACGCATTTAAAACGAGACAACCAATCGATGCCTACCAAAACGTCTGTCGTCAACCCGGGCACGACCAAAATGGCGAAGTCAATTTATGATCTCCAATATTCAAGGTCAATTGGACCTGTCGTTTTATTGACGTATTTTTACTTTCGACCGCAACGCTTACGGTTAAATTACTAACGGGTAATTCGACTATTTTCTTTTTATTATGTAACTCTACATAAAAATTTTCTGACACTGCAGTGACTTTGCTACCACTGTCAACTAATACCGCGACCTCATGACCAATTCCTATAACCATTTCCATCGTAATTTCGCGATTTTATTTGCGAATTTTCGTATGATTTATACTTTTTATTCGAATTATTATTTTCTTTGTGATTTTCCGATCCTGAGTGAGACTTTTGATAATTATTCAAATTCGAGGAATTCTTATTTTCTTTTGAACCCGGAGGAACCCCCTCTTCAACATCCTTACGAGTGACATCTAACCGAGCTAAGGCCTGTAAAATTTTTGATGTATCACTGTAATCGATGGTAGCCAAGACCTCTCGTGCTCTTTGGGGAAATTGCTTAACTATTAAGTAATTAATTTCATATTCGGCTAGAGTTGATAAATAAAACTTCGCCCCCCTTAATTGTTCAGTGTAATAACTTTGAAGTGACCCTTCACGATTTTGGAAACGACGATTCTCCCATTCAGATTTTGCGTACATCCGCGCTTCAATGGAATAAAATTCTTCTAAAAATTTGTCTTTGAAATGTTGAAAGGTAATAAAAGGAAATGCGCGAGCATCATGCCACATTTTATCCTTTTAACCTACACATCTTCTATTAAAATTAACTTTAAATTTTCAGAAACACCTTTACGTACAAAATATTTGTTAGGTCTTTTATAAATTCGATTTTCTTTGTTACACTGTCAAACTTGGGTAAAGGAATTGAAATTTGTAATGATTCAAGATAATTTACTAATCCACTCACTATCATTATTTCCTAAATCCAGCACATTGTTATTGCTTAATAAATCACAATGCCTTGCCCGGTCTCTCTCTGTATGAGTCATTTGCTTACCGACATCAGTATTTACAAAATTATCTGTTTGCGCTTCAGTGTCTATCTTCGTCACACCTTCGCCCGCAGCACCGACCACCTTGCTTATCTGCTTCTCGAAATGTTCCTTCATACGACGAATTTCCTTATGTAATATGTCATTCTCTTTGTTGCATTCGACACGTTGAGTATTGGCTCTCCTTAACTGTTTCTGCATTTCCATTATTTGTGCTTGTAATGTAAACAAGGCATCATCATTGTCCTCGACCTTCTCACCAGGTTTTACACATGGGGGAATTTTTCATGAAAATAAAAAATCGAGTCAGAATACACAAATTACATTAAGTACAAAATTTATCTATTGCAAAATATTAAGCCCCACGTTAGGCGCCAATTGTAAAGAATAATAACTATTAATTAATGAAACAAGCAACAGTGTAGTTACGAACAAAGCAACGTCGATATATTTATTTCAATATTTTTGAGTTTTGATAAATAATAACAAACGAACAATCTAAATTCATTCACTCACGTCACATTGAACTACTTAAATTTACAACAATAATTAATCTCGTTCTAAGAGAATCAAGTTCATTCAGGGGTTCGTGGTTATAATAATTATGCGTATCTGAAATAGAATAATGTCTCAAGTCTTACAGAGACGCTCTCTTTATAACTTCCTCCCACCCCTGGCGAATTTGGTTGACTAAAGTGTGAGCGACTTTGATCAGGTTTCGATTGAGGTTTGATTAGGAGGCAAATTTCGCTAGAAATTGATGAAAAAATGCTTTAGAAATAGTACGTTCTGAGATGTTAGTCTCTTGTGAACTGATTGAGGAATGAATGACTTCTGACATGGCAACTCTTATATATAGCTTCCACCAGTTTTTCTATGAAATACAATTCCCATTACGTTGATTTAACGTGTAATCGAATTGTTATAGTTTCACCTCTAAAATTTATTAAATCTCCGTCTTCATCAACTATTCTAATTTGTATATTATGTATTGACTTCACGGCGATTGGAAGATAAATTACAATTTAAAAAAAAATTCGTAAATTGTGTGTACCTTTTTATTATTTATGTATGCACCAGTAGTAATATTACATTCAATTCTGATAGCATTTACCTTAAGAATAGAGTTTTTAACATATTTTTAAGTATCTTCAATTTAGTGCTTCAAAAGACCTTACAACGAGTTTGTCATCAAAGAGTTGGCGATTCTACCACTTCAACAAGATGCTCATCCATTGGTCTACCTCTTCGAGTCACCATATGCCTGGAGTCGATTACCTGCAAGATACAAATGCAAGAATCAATGGCTTACAAATAATTATCATGGTATCGATTGGGCTGCTGGTGACTGTAGGGAATCGGCCATTTTGGAGTGCTGCCAGTGGTTGCGAAACGAGGGTTTTGCATGTACGTATAAATAAAATATATATTAAATGTGTTTATACAACTCAGGCGTATTATGGTCACTTTATCTACCTGTACAGGCGCGTACTAAGTTCCCCCTTATAACCCAACAGTCAATAAAGAAACCATTATAGCCCTAGGGAGATAATGGTTACTTTATTGACCAGCTAGGTTATATGGGAGAACTTAGCATGCACCGGTACAGGTAGCATAGAGTAACCATAATACGCCTTTGTTGTATAAAGCAAAGTATGGAACAAGGGAGGTAACCTCGTTTATGACCTTGCACAATATTGAAAAACGAGTCGTAGCACTCGCTTAGCTCGTGCTACGACTCGCTTTTCGATATTGTGCTCGGTACATAAACTCTAACGTACCTCCCTTGTTGCATAATGTACTATTAACTTGGATGATTTTAAATGTTTGCCTCTAAAAAGTTTAAATGTAGATAGTTCATTTACATGTACAAATCACACACATAGCTTTAGCAATTGTGCTGTGAAAAATATATGTAATCTACGAAATTGGTTGATACAACCATGGAATGTACTACCAAATAATATAGAAAATAATTATGAAGTGGACAATGATTGTACATTAAACGATTTTTATAATGATTGTGAAAATTTTCTATTTGATGAATAAATGTATTAAATGGAGTAAGAAAGTTTACATTAATTAACACTTCCCCATCCTATTATCTACATTACACATGTGTGGAACTATTAAACATGTTAAAACTAGACTAGACTTGTCTTTTGAAGTCACAAAGTGTGTGTGGCTCTCAACCTTAGAGTATGAATAGTTTTCCTGCGACATTGGTATTACTGCTCTATTAATATAACCACTTTAAATCATGCAATAGTAGTACCAAAAACTGCTAAGCGCTAAAAGATTGCTGTATTCCCTCTATTCGCAACAATTTTATGGCCTAATGGTAAGCATATCATGTGAATAAAGTTCCCTACCCTGCCACACGAAATTCGCTCAAGATACATACTATTTTAGCGTTATCAACGAGCAAATTAAACGGTTTGTGAAAAGTTGCATATTTACTCGCGTGTTTCGCATCAGGTTATACACAGAAACATAACTGATGAATTGACAGTCGTACATGAAAAAAAGGTAAGTTTATTCATAAACATAATTTATTACTATTATGGAAGTTTCTGGTGGTAGAGGTCTAGACAATGTGGAGCAAAGACGCACTAACCACTAAGGGCTCACACAACCCTTTGTTATGAGTGTTCAGGCTAATTAACGTAAATGAGTGAATCACTCAGTAAAGAGAACTTTTATTTAGGAGAATAAAATATTTATTTATCACAATCTCGATAGTTATCACAGTCACTAATTACCACTATTTTTACAAGCTCCGCTTATCACACACCCACTCACTCTCGTGTCAGAAAAGGATCTCTCTCTCTCTCCGCGTTCCTCGCTGAGTTGCGCGGGAGATTTTCTAAAGGTGCTTTACAATATGCCGATTTACAAAGTATGCGACAACCTTTAGGGCGGACTCCCCACACACTCCCCCCCGAGTGACGACGAGATTTCTCGAGGAAGGAACGAAGTTTCTTTTTGGTGATGCGTTAGTGTGTATAAAGAGATTTTATATATTTTTTTGTTTTGTCTTTCCACAAATTCGCGCTATATCTTATATTTTAGTAATAAATATTTTTATGTACAAGTTTTTTTACTTTGTTCATATATAGTCTTTTTGGGTAAATGTGGGAATTTGTGCAAAACTCAGTCTTGAAGTTTTATTTTTTTCTCCGCAATATTGCGGGTACAAATTTAGCGCGTTTTTTACTTTGATTTACCTTGTTGACAGGTTTTTTTAAAATGTTCGCGAAAGTGTTCCTTTCTCGATCATTTGCAACACTTGTTTCTCGATTTTCAAAATTCATTTGACTTGAATTAATTTTGTCGTTCGATACGAATCTCACGCGTTTTTCGAATTGTTCGTTCATACTTATTCCTTCTTCGTTAACTTTAGTCTGATTTATAACATTAGTGTTATCGCAATTCGACGTGCTAGGTTCGTTTAACTTTACATTTCTTGTTCTACGATTAATCGAGTCGTTGATATTATTTTGTACAATTTCATTCGCGGGTGTTGAGTATTTTTCTATATTGTAAATTGGTTGACCATTTAACGCGGAACCTATTCTACTAAATATTTTTGTACTTGTTTTACTACTGGACTGATCTTTCTTATTATTGTTATGAATCGCTGTCCATTCCTCATGTGGAATGAGATGAGCCGGTTTCACATTTTCGATCGCAACCGTTTTGTTTTTTCCATTAGTAACGATTTGCAATACTCTATCGCTTATTCGGTTTCTTATTTTATGTGGACCCGAGTACGGACATTGTAATGATTTTTTGTTAGGAAGTGCTTTAAGGAAAATATGAGTACAATCTTTCAGTTCTTTGTGAGTGAAAACTTTTTCCTGTCGTGGCGTTCCACTGGCACTGCGCGAACTTGGTGCATGTGACGGCGAAATTCTGACAAAAAGTGCTGTGGGTTGACCGACTCCTCCTCGGGGACTATTAGTTCGCCGGGGATGCGTAGAGTCGTACCGTATACATACTCTTCAGGGGATGCTCTACTGTCCGTTGCGTAAATTCGGAGTCCCAGTAATACTGTTGATAGTGAGTGAATCCAGTCATTTTCTACGTGGCACATTATTGCGGCTTTTAACGTTCTATGCATTTTCTCGACGAGGCCATTCGAGGCAGGGTGATACGATGTAGTTTTAACTCTGTCGCAACCTATTACGCGCCGAAGTTCTGTAAATATTTTTGATTCGAATTGCGTACCTTGGTCGGTTGTCAATGTTTCTGGACTACCAAAACGTGTTACCCAGTTGTCTGTGAAAGCGCGACATACTGTCTGGGCGCTAATGTTTTTTAACGGAATTGCTTCGGGCCATCGCGAAAATCTGTCAATTAACGTTAGGCAATAACGAAAACATTCGCAGTCGGGGAGAGGACCTATTATGTCCATGTGGACATATTTGAAACGAGTTGAGGGGATGTTAAATTTAGCTGTCTTTAAGTGAGCATGTCTCCCTACTTTCGCTCTTTGACATTGAATACAGCCTCTAGCCCATGTTTTCATATCCTTGTTAATTGAAGTCCATACATATTTTTTTTAATTAATTGAGTGGTTGCTCTGCGGGTCGATTATGTAGTTTCACTTCCACTTCCACTTCAATTTTCACTTTAATTAATTTTCATTCTACTTCCACTTTCACTTTCATTTTTACTTAAATTTTCACCTTCATTTATTTTCAGTCTACTTTCACTTCCACTTTCACGTTTTCACCATATTTAATTTTCATCAAACCTTTTCGTTCAATTTTTGCAAACAAGTATGGAAGCCGAATTAAAACCTATTACCGATTTCAAATCCTACAACAAAGTCCAATTTATTTTGGAAAGTAGCAAACATTTATTTAAAAAATTCTCTACAGAGCAGAAAAGGTTTACTCTGTATGAAAATGAGAGTTTGTATGTTCCTCCTCAAAATTTTATTATTGTACAAGAATCTCATTATGTGCCTAAACCTAACGGAGAAATGCGTTTAGAAATTAAGCCAGTAACAGCTGTTCACATTTTTTTGCCAGAAACATTACAAAAAGTTTTTCAAACACCAGGAGTTCTGAAAGAAATGTTAAAATACACCGAAAAATTATTCTTGGAGAAAACTTTATCAAATTTTATACAAGGTGAAGTTTGGCTAAAAAAAATACGTACCACACAATACAAACAAAATTGTCTTTCCAATATTTTTTATTACGATGAGTTTGGAAATAAGAAATCCGCTAGAAAGCCATGCAGGCGAACAAAAATTAGGAGGTGGATTTGTATCTTTACCTTCTTTCCCTCCACATTTAGTTGGAAAAATGGAAAACATTTTCCTTTCAACCGTTTGTCACGCTAAATTTTTAAAAATGTTTAGAAATTAAAAAATATTTTGTAAAGCGATTGACGATTTTAATACTTTGTCAACGAACATTACTGTAGAATTTGTTCTGCTTCTCTGGAAGAATGTAAAAAAATGTATATTGAAAAACAAGATCTTCTCAGAACAAAAGAGTTGTATGAAGGCGAAATTTTAAGTGGTATATCAACGACTGGTCTTAAGGAAAATTGTGTCTTTAATGAAATACCGAAATTCCATATTGCAGAGAACTTTACTGTAGACCCCATGCATGATATTTCTAAAGGAATAGGTCACTATAACAATAGGCAGCATCCTAGGAACCCTCATAACTGAGGAAACGTTAAGTCTGAAACAAATAAACGATAGCATTCAAGGTTTTCCTTTTAATGACACTGAAAAATGTAACAAACCGATGCCCTTATATTTTACACAGGAAAAAGGAGGTAAAAAATTAAAAATCAAGCAATCTGCCTCGGAAATGCTTTGCCTCATAAGGTATTTAGGTTTTATGATAGGAGATCTGATACCTGCAGGAAACCGGCCGTGGAAATTGTATCAATACCTCAGAAGGGCAGTAGGAATTATAACTTGTCCGAAAATAGATGTAGGTGACATTAATGACCTTAAAATATTAATTTCAAAACACAATTCGTTATATCTGGAATTGTATGGAGCTTTAAAACCGAAAATGCATTTCTGGGTCCATTATCAAACATTAATTTTAAAAAACGGCTCAGTCAAACATATTTCTTCCTTTATGTTCGAGCGAAAGAATCGTAAAATGAAAGAAATAGCGGTGGCAACGTCATCTAACGTAAATGTATCATTGACAATTGCTATCCGACGTCAATTACAATTGTGCTATATGAAAGGATTTTGTTCGAATATAGAAAATGATATTGTTCTTGGACCAATTGACAACTCAAACGCCCAAGCTGAGTTCCTAAAATTAATTCCAAATCTTAACAGAGAATTGTCTGTTGAAACTATTAAGCACATTGAAATCGTGAATTATAATTTTTCAGAGGGAACGATTTTCGTTACACGTTTTGATGATGAGAAACCACATTTCGGAAAAGTAAAACAAAAATTTTCTCGTTCAAAGTACCGTTTATTTAGAAATAGAGGAATGCGAAACTCTATTTTTTAATCACTATTACCATGCATTTCAAGTATGCTTTCCAAAAGAAATTGTCTCAACCGTAATAAATGTCAATTTGGTTCCAAAACTTCCAGCATGTTTATACGTATTAAAAAAGCAAGACGAATTAATTGCTACGAAATACAAAATCTAATGGAAATTTTTTTACATATTTAACATTTGTTTCTTCATGTCTGTAAGATTTCTTCAAATATTAGTATTACGCATGTAAATAAATATATTTTTAAACTATATATTTTTTTGCTTGTATTCCTTCCATATTACAGCGCTATATATTCTTAGACCTTTGTTTCAAATCTTTTTTTAGCAAATACAGGGTGACTGGGAAACCAAGAAATGACAATAAATTTTTTTAGATTGGAGAAGACTGGGAAATGAGACAATTTTGATCTTGACTGGGATTTTGGAATTTTTTTAAACACTGATTATATTGTGAGAAAAGATATAAATATTTATTATAAGACTTATTAATTATATTTCATTCAGAAAAGGTTAAACAATCTTCTAAGTAATTGTTTTATTTTGTCAGGCAATTTTATCAAAAGTACTAGAAAAATATTCCAATTCTAAAATTTATAAGAAAATGATGTATTTTGTTGTCCAACATAATAGACTTAAAAAAGAAAATATTAAATTTAATTTAAAATTCTTTCTATTTCTAACATTAATTGAACAAAGTATAATTTTAGTTAAATTTGTCAAAATAATTTGAAAGAGAAAGAATTTCTCATCCTATAAAATAGAGAAAAATAAATCAATTGATCCGTTAGCGAATTTTGCTTTACAGGGTAGGAAACGATTTTTACCTGACATTCATACCAATAGACCATGAATATGTTGCAAATAGAGACACATAAGCGACCTTTTTTCGCTCAAGAACATTTTGAACTACTTAAGTATGATAAGGTGCGTATATAGTAGAAATTTTGAGATGTTATAGCCACAACAGTTTCCTTACTATATACGTTAGAGACTTTCATGACAAAAAGTGCAGAAATTTCTCTCAGTGTACCTTCAATATTTGTACCAATGTTCACTGATAACTCAATATGCTTGAATCAGATGCAGGAAGCTATTAATTCTGGATTATTACGTCTGAAGTATATTGGTGATACATACAACCATATTGAATTTAAAATAAAACAAGTATAAACATTGTATATTCAATATAATAAATGTATAAAATGTCATTAATACTGTATTTAATTAAATACCTTCATTAGTATTACGTTAGATAATAAGGTATACATTTTAAGGTTATGTTTAATAAATTAGCAGGTTTGAATTCGCTAGTGGCGCCATCTGTCAGAGGTATTCAGAACTCAGTCGGTAAGATAGAACAACCTTTCTTACCCACTTAAAAGTTTAAAAATAAATTTTCAAATTTCCCGCGGTAAGAATTCGATAGTGGCGCCATTTGTCGGTGGCAGCCGGAGCTCGGTCAGTAAGGTAAGGCCGAGGGTACTTAACCTATGTGCTGATATAGTCGAAATCTTAATAATTCAAAATATTCTATCTGCGAAAAATTCTAACATTAACTATATGACTCTCGACTAGTGTATGGGCTTGATCTGAGAATATAAGAAGCGTGTTCGTCCAGGCTGTATTGGCAAGGTGCATTGATAGGTGTAGGTCCCGCGACAGGCAGCTATGAACTAGGGTTCAAGTCCTCACAGATACACAGTGCATTTGTTTACGCAGCTTACTTTTACAGATCAAAATTAATTTTTAAAATTGATAATTACATATCGACAACCATATCGAAGTAATTATCACAACTAACACCTAACTCTAAACCAAAGAGTGCAATTGACATCTAATAGATGTCACTATGTGCTGGTATAGTCGAAATCTTAATATTTCAAAATATTCTATCAGCAAAAAATTTTAACATTATAATAGGGTTAAAGTGGATATTATCGCTGGTGTGGGTATTATCGCGGTATTTTGTATTTTAATGAATATTTCATATAATATAAAAAAAATTTGACACTAAAAAATCACTGCATGAACCTGACAACTAAGACATTATAATATGCATCATATTTTTTATTATTTTTCTATTAATCAATTTATTAAAAATGTTTTAAAATTAGTTGTCTAAAAAAAGTACAAAATGGCTCACCTTAGTTTGAGATTTAACTCTGTAGTGGTGTCAAAAATTATTGTTTTAATATTATATGAAACTCTAAAAGATGATTCTTTTTTTTATATTTTGGTAAATTTATTGTTATTCTTCATAAAAAAATTGTTTAGTTAAAAAAACTGATTTTGATTAAATATTAACAGTCTCGATAATGGAGACATCTTTTTTCTAACATGTGGGTATTTTCGCGGCTCCTATCATAACCCTTGAAATTAAGGTTAGCAGAGTTCTCTAAAGTTTAAAAGGTTGAAATTATAGCCGATATTATTTTTCCTTGTTTTAATTTATATTTTAATAAAAGTACTTTGTATATATGTTTAAAAAATTAATTTTACACTAAATTAATGTTGTAATTAATATTGTTTTTCCATTTTACACAGTAACTAATAAACACATTTAGACACAACTAAAATACTTCTTGTGATACTAGTTTACTATTATTGAATTCGTCCATTTATTATAATACATAAAAATTTTTAATTCAAATTCTTGCGACATTTATATTTCCATTTTTAAAAACTATTATTATTTTTTTTAATTTTTTACATTTACTATATTTTAATTAAGTAACTATTACAAAAATCTAAAAAGCAATAAATAAATTATCCGCGATATTTACCGCGCGATAATTGCCTCCATCGACGATATTTGACATGCGAAATTACCCTCAAGTCATACTAAGTCCCGCGAGATTACAAGCATATTATGAGTCTTGTATTTAATTATTTATTTAAATATTAAAACTGTTTTCTACAACATTGGAAATATTGAGAGGGGTCCGGTTTGCTCCACTCTCCCCTAATATAATAATCTAATAATAATGTCTATTCACAATTCACATGTTTTTTTATTAAAAAACAAAATGTTTAATTTCATTTGAAGAATTTCGTTAATAAGATTTAATTTTTTAGCCTTCTAAAAATGAATTTATTTTAAGTTTCATCTAAAAATCAATAAAAAAATTTGCATTATTTCTTTTTCTTTATTTAAAATCGAATAAAAAATAAAGTAATTTAAACTATTTATATTTCTCCATCAACATTTTTTTAAAAAACTTTCATTTTGTAATTAATTTTGACAATCATATTGTTTTTACAAAATTTGTAGTATTTTTTTCATCATTTTCTATTTATTTATCACAATTTTTTAAATAAATATTGATTAATAAATAATAAGATTTAATTATTTTGTATTTTTTTAATAATATGAATTGAATTGAAGTCTTATTTATTTTTTAATAATAATAAAAAATAATTATTAAATTAAAAATCTATTGATTTTATTTAGTTTTTTGCTTTGCTGTACCAAGTTTAGAATTGGATTTTTATTCCTTTCTGTTAAAAAATAAGTGATGTCAAAAATCTTTTGTCGGAAAAATCGAATTACTATAGTTTCTTTTATTTATTTCTAACAAATTTTGAAAATTATTTAACAAAATCTTAACTGTTATTCAAAAAAGATTTAAAAAGTGAAATAATTTCTTTATTTTTTAAACATAATCTTTAACAAAATGTTAATTTTTTAGAGATAGATGATAATATAAATGTTTTGGCTTAATTAACTATTTTTTGTAATTTCTTTTTAAAATTTAATACTGAAAATAAATAATAATAAAAATTGTATAGCTTTGTAATGGTTCAAAATTAACGCCATTACATATTTTAAAAAATATTAATATTCTAATATTTTATAAAATTATTTTAAATTAAAAACAAATATATTATCAATGATAATATATTTACCCCTGAATCAAGCAGACCATAAATACACGAAAGGTGAGAATTAAATATTAATTCTCAATTAAAATAAGAGATGACAATAATTATTTATATATTGACTTCTGTCGTAAACAAAACCGCTTTCGAAGTATATAAATACGCGAGGCGAGCTTCGAAATATCGCAGCTCATACGGACCACAGCAGTGCAAGTGCCAAAGGTACCACTACTGAGGAGAACGTACATGAGAAGCCTACCGCCGACCCGACCCAAGCCGCCTGAGACGCAGAGAGCCAAGCTGCCTGCAACGCAGAGAGCCAAGCCGCCAACCGTAGTATTAGTGAAGTATGAATACTGCATGCCTCCCGTACGCGACCCCGGCTCGGAGCATGTATTCTTTATTACAGTGAACGCCACCACCGGCTGCTGACTCTTTTTCTCTCTCTCTCTCCAGCGAACGCCACCTCGGCTGTTGGAATTTCTTTTAATGCACCCTCGTTGTGCATTAAATGCTCTAAACGTGTGTTAGGTTTCACCCGTGTATTTTTCGTATACTGCCACCCCTTTCTATAGTGAACGCCACCCACGGCTGCTAGGACATATCCCCCCACTCTTAGTCAACGTAGATTAAACTCGCGTTTCTAACTCCGTATATTTTTTTTATGAGGAACTCCCTCTCTAAAGTAGTGATCCCCCATTTAAAAAGTCTTGGATCTCGCGAGATGCGCGAATTCATGCAGATCATGCATTAACTTGACCGATTATTGCATTTTTTCCGAATAGATTGATTTATATGCACGTTCCTTGCAGATATTCAATCTATTCACCCCACTTTAGCGTATAGTACTTGGTCCTCTATACCACCCCTTTTTCTTTGATCTTTTTACACGCAGCTTCCAAGAAAACGTGTGATTATAAGAAAATCAGATCATAGGCACGCAGCTTCTTAGAAAACGTGTGATCTTCTATAGCCAATATTATACACGCAGCTTCTAAGAAAACGTGAAATATTGTATTAAACTCTCTCAATGCATGTCATATATACCTCTGCATAAAAAATCATTGAAACTAGGATTATGGTGCGCAGCTTCCAAGAAAACGCATTATCCTATATATTTAAACTCAGTTGCGCGCAGCTTCCGTGAAAACGCGTATCTATCTATTTTTTAGGTAATTATAAATATAATTGTGTAGATCAGACTTAAATATATGCAAACTATGAACTCGTACAACGGACTTAATAATTAAGTTACAGCAATCGTCAAATTAATTCCAATACTACGTTGAAATGTTACGACCATTACACTACGTATTTAGAGTAGAAAAATTATGTAATTAGCTTAGGTTGTTTTTTAATAAATAATTTAATTAATAAAATTAATTAAACTGTCTCACATTTATTTACAGACCTTGGGTACCTATTTTTCAATAATATTAAATTAAATATAAGGGTAACAAAAACGAACCGTTACAGCTTAAATTAACTATTAATTGTATTCTGGGTCATTCCAGCGAAAATCGACTAGAGCTGGTTGCTCAAAAATTTTTAAAAATTCTGTAATTAATATATAATATTCTTTAGTAAAAGTAGATTATCTTTTAGTGGTTTATTTCACTAAATACATTATACATTCTATTAAATAATTTTTTTCAATTTTTAACTGGTTATGCAGTCTAACGTAGCCCATTTTTCGAAAAACTCAGTATAAATCATAAAAAATAGAAATATAATACTGATTTTTATTTTGAAATACGTATATTTGCTATATTCATTTAAGTTATAAAAAATTGTTTGAAAATAATTTACCAGAACAGTAAAATTAGTATTTTTTTGAATTTGCACATTATGAAAAACATAATTTTTTTTACTTATACATATCTTTTGTGGAGAAAAGGGAATTTTAACAAATTATTTTAAACTTGATTTCTTTTAAAATTATACATTTATTTTAATTGGAATTTCCTTGGGCACTCTACTCATTAATTATTTAATAAATAAGAAAAATTATATAAACTTAACGTGATTTTCATTGAATTTTTATTTTCAAGACTAGATTGAAGTTTTTTTTCTTTGAACGAACGATAAGGTGTTGTGTCAATTTTTAAAATGAGGTGAAAATGATGAAAATTTATAAAATAGAAAATCTGCAAACTTTTTTTCTCTATTTTTAATGAAAAATTTGAATATTTTCAAAATAATTCTCATTGAGATAGAGAAATTATCTTATCTTTTACTTTTTAAACAAAAAAAATTAGAGTTTTGTAACAAAATTTCGGTTGTTAATTCAAAATAATATATTTTCTTTATTTATTATAAAAATTTTTTTAAATTATATTACAGAATGTTAAATTGTATTGAGAAAAAGGTAAAAAAATTGAATAAATTCTTTTCTTAATTTTTCAATCCGGACTTTCAATAAATTTATGATTTTTTGAAAATAAATTATATAAATTATTATAATAAAATTCTAATTTTTTGGAAATAAATAATATAAATCTTTATAATTTCCATTTAATGATAATTGTTGTTAAGATATGTTTGTACTACGTACTGACATAAGTTTGATTTTATTTGTAAAAATTAGAAACACTGCGATAATAATTGTTTTGGTACAATTAACTACTTTTTTTAATTCAATAATAAAAATGAATGAGAATATAAATATTAATTTCAATTCGTGATCATAATTGTATTCTGTTAACAATTGAAACAGAATGTGAACGCGCGCTTTAGCGCGCGTATCCTATGCTAGTAATTTTTAAATCACTTGGAAGTATGACTTATACAAAATTCCTCGATAATACCCACATTTACCCTAATAATAATTTTAAAGTTATTTCTACATTTTTCAACAAAATTTCCAAAAAATTCTTATTTTCCAAAATTTTTGATTTTTAAAAGTTTAATATATCCGGTGAATATGGACGAAAAATCTCCATTGAGGACTTAAAAGATGCGGTAAAAAAACTTTACAAAATTAGAGAAAAACAATTACAGGTATCCTAACATTTTTTTTTAAATTATAGGCAAAAAACGTTTTTTGAAAAATTAAAATTTTAAAAAATAAATAGTTAAATTTTATTAATCTATCTCAAAGTACTCTTATTTTATGTCCGCAGGTGAGACCTAAAATTTAAAAAAAAATTCAGCCCAAAAGCTCTTTATAATTTGGAGATATTTATGAAAATATGATGTTTACACGCACACACATCACAGAAAAAAATTGGACTCATTTTTGTTGCAACTCATAATAAGTATTTGTTAACTCATTTAGTCCCAAATGTCCTTATTTCTTTGTACAAGTTTGAGCTTTCCGTTCTACGAGTTAAGAATTTGGAAAAAATCGGGACATAGGTTTTTTTTAGATTTAAGTGTCCTCTTTTAGAATCTGAAAGAAAATTTCAATTTCAATTTAGTCATAAAAAGTTGTAATTGTTTAAACAAAAAAAGCAGTTTTTTAAAGCGTTTTTTGTCATTAAAATTAGATTATTTACTCGAATTCGGTTGGGAAAAATCCGGGACAAGAAAATATCGCGTCCAAAATGTTAGGACTATCAAATAGGCATAATGCCGAAATTTTTTTTTTCTAATTTTAAAATGGCGCCTCCAAAATGGCCGCCAATGTATTGAAATTTGTAAAAATAATGTTAAAAAATATTAACATTATTTTTTTTAACTTTTATGCTTTATTTAAATAAAAAAATGTTGTTTCAAGAAAAAATATTGTTATCTGA
The DNA here is from genome assembly GCA_032872475.1 of Leptopilina myrica (nomen nudum). Lineage (NCBI taxonomy): Eukaryota > Metazoa > Arthropoda > Insecta > Hymenoptera > Figitidae > Leptopilina > Leptopilina myrica (nomen nudum). The sequence goes on from CM065464.1 coordinate 31,427,936, forward strand.
TATTATTTAACAATAATTTAAAAAATTTTTTAAAACAATTTAAAATCTGTGGGCCAAAATGGTAAACAAATTTTTATTTTTATCAATTCTCATTTCTTTTTGCAGTAAAAAAGAATAATAAAAGTTAATAGGGTCATTTGGAGTAAATGTAAACGCGGGATAAATGTAAACAGTAGATGTTTCAGCTAAATTTACAAATTAAAAAATAAGTACGACGGCAATATTTTTACCTCAGCTCACCTACAAGATGTTCTGACAATTGCCAATATTTTATTTTGACAATTGGCAATGCCCTAGTGTAAGTTATCTTTTAATGCAAAAAAGTTTGAAATTGAAAATTTTTCTGTTTCAGTATTTTGTCTCGCATTTGCATAAAAAATAAATTTAAAAATCAAACAAAAAAATGTAATTCTTCCTTATTCATGCCCCAACAAAAATTGACTTTGATTTTTGATTTTCGTCAATTTAGTTAATAAATAATTAAGTGTTTACATTTACCCCGAGAATTCGAAAACTCGGGGTAAATGTAAACAGTACTCCAACTACATTTTAAAAGAAAATAATTGAATAAACTATTAGATCCGACATTTTGAAATTTAAAAATTCGATTTTAGATTCTTATTCAGCAACCTTAAAAACTTCTTTTTACCAAGTTGAATGAAAATCTATTAAAATTTGTTCAAGTTATTCAAGTTTTTACATTACTAATTTTGTAATGGTTGATTGTTTATTTTATATGATACATTATCAGTCAACTGGTTGATTTACTATACGTCTACGAATAATTTTTTTTCAGTTTTTCCATCCCTTAAGACAGTAGTATGCTTGAAATAATTTGTTTCTTAAACCTCGCTTAACTACAGAGGTGTTTACATTTACCCCGAATTTTAGGCAAATTTCAAAATCTCGGGGTAAATGTAAACAGTCAGTTGTAGACGATTCAGGTGCATCAATATTTTTTTGAACCTCATAAAATTTTTCTAGGGAGCTCTAGTAACAAGTTCATGCAAAAAAATCCGTCCATTTTACCTTTTAACAAAAAAAAACTGATGTTTTTTGTAAAAAATAGATAAACCGTTTACATTTACCCCAAATGATCCTAACTTAATTTAAACTTTTTTACAATATTTAAGAATGTTATAAACAATTTTTATAAACAATTTGCAAAACATGAAATAGAATCCTCGAAAAAAATTATTTTTTGATTATATTACGTTCTCTTATTGTAATCAAAATGTTGCTAAAGGTTTAAACTTTCATTTAACATTATTTAACAATATTTAAAAATGTTATAAACAATTTTTTTAAACAATTGTTATAAAAAAATATTTTGAGAGTGGAAAATAACTTCTTTTCTATCCCACTAGCTTTCTTTTGTCATTAAACAGAAAACTAAAGTATCTAATGCTTATAAAAAATTTGTGAACAATTTATATAAATGTTATAAACAATTCTTATAAATAATTAGTTAAATATGAATTACCATAATAAAAAAAACGCATTTTTTTATTATATATTGCACTCTTCCAATCCAAATCTTTGTTAAAGAGATAAACTTTCATTTAATATTATTTAACAATATTTAAAAATGTTATAAACAATTTTTATAAATAATTTGAAATTCGTGGGCCAAAGTGGTATAAAATTTTATTATTTTTATCAATTCTCATTTCTCTTTGCAGTAAAAATGAATAATAAAAGTTAATCACTTAATTCAAAATTTTTTACAAAGTTTAAGAATATTATAAACGATTTGCAAAACATGAAATAGAATCATATAAAAAAATTATTTTTTGATTAAAGACAAAATTTTTAAAATAATTTCAGAAAATCCTTTTTTTAATCAAAATTGTTTATAAAAATGTAAAAAATGGTAAATAATTTCAGACGAAGATTTTTATTTCAAATATCTATTCTGATGAAAAACCAAGCAAAAAGTGAAAAATCATTTATTCTTCCATCCCTGAACTGTTTTTTCTATGAAAACTGTTTATAACATTTTTAAATATTGTTAAATAATGTTTAATGAAAGTTTGAACTATTAGCAACACTTTGATTGCAAGAGAACGTAATATAATCAAAAAATAATTTTTTTATTGGATTCTATTTCATGTTTTGCAACTTGTTTATAAAAAAGTGTTTATAACATTCTTAAACATTGTAAAAAAGTTTAAATTAAGTTATTAACTTTTATTATTCTTTTTTACTGCAAAAAGAAATGAGAATTGATAAAAATAAAAATTTGTTTACCATTTTGGCCTACAGATTTTAAATTGTTTAAAAAAAATTTTTAAATTATTGTTAAATAATATCAGATAACAATATTTTTTTCTTGAAACAACATTTTTTTTATTTAAATAAAGCATAAAAGTTAAAAAAAATAATGTTAATATTTTTTAACATTATTTTTACAAATTTCAATACAAACTTGTACAAAGAAATACGAACATTTGGAACTAAATGGGTTAAATGACATAGAACGTGGCGCCATCTGTTCATTTTTGTTGCAGATCATAATGAGTCACTTTTCTGACTCATTTTAAGTTCAGTTTTTTTCTGTGATACGGAATGACATTTTTGAACTCCGGAGGTCAAATAACATAAAAATTTGTTTAAAAATCGAACCTGAAAAATTTTAGTATTACAATACTTCCTCTATATGAGGAAGCAATAATAATAATAAAAATAATAATTAATTTTTTAAATTATTTTTTTTTAATTAATTTTTTAATTATATTTGAAGACAACATAGAAAATATGTCAATATGTAAAAGAAAAAATCATTTAAAAAGCCTTTTTGCGATTTATGCTTCCCCTACGAGGAAGCAAACTTTTTTGCTGATTATATAGAGGAAGCAAATTGTTCATGTAATGAACATCTGGATTTACAATTTGTTTTAAATGACACAATAAAATTGTTATCCCGTGTAGAACTCTACCCAAAGTCGCTTGGACTAAGATTCGGCGCCAGTGTGGACCCTACTGGACTTCCCAAAGTTTTAAAAATGAGATAATAAAATAATTTAGTTAATTAAATTATTATTTAATTCTCTTTATTGTACTTGGACAAAGTTTGGGTCAACCCAATTTGGCCTCAACTGGGATTTCCCAAAGTATTCCTAAACTGAAATTGAATTGTATTTTCTGTTATAAATCAATAAAAATTTTGAGAAAAAATATGAAAAATAAAACTTAAGTTACAGTTATATTGATACTAAAGCAGTATTCCGTATGGAAATTTTCTCAAATGTTAGTCTTGGTTACTATTTAAGGAAAAAAAGAAAATTGAAAACTTTAGTTGATTATATCAATATTTATAAATAATGTATTCAATGGATACATTAACTAAATGTAAAGTTCTGAGTTAATAATTTCTAAAACTAAGCTAATTATAATAATAATTTATTTGTCGCATCTTTAATACAGTTCAATTAAAAAGAGAAATATTTATTTTTAAAAAGGAATCTACATTTTTATTATTTACTCTTTTGTAGCTAAATTATTAATAAATAATAATTAACAGCTATATGAGCGATTCCATCTCAAGTGATCAAGGTGGAGAAAAATTTTTCTCCAATCGTAGCAAAACTTGGGGCTTTTGTAGTACTCATAGATAGTAACTTTTCGTGAAAATATTTTTTTACCTAGTCCAATATTTTCCGAGGGGGAGGGGGTTAAATTTTTGTGTTTTTCAGTACAATGCTTATTTCAATAATTTTTTACTCTTAAACAATTAAACATACAAATTTGACAAAGTACATTTTGGAAAGGTTTTTTCATCCTCTTTCGATTGAAAATAAGCATTTTGAAAAAAAAAAATTTTTGACCAAAAAAAATCAAAATTAAAAATAAATTTCAATTTTTGAGGGAGATGAATACGATTTTTTTTTTTTTTTTAAACGAAAGCTGAGGTTTTTTCCTAAAAGGACATATAAATGATAAAGTGGGACTAGAACGTTTAAACATTGAAAAAAAGAGTTTTCTACTCGCCGGAGCGCTCAAAACCCGGTTTTTAGCTCCGTTTTGGAGAAAATTCTTTTTTTAAATGTTTAAACATTCTAGTCCCACTTTATCATTTAAATGTCCTTTTAGGAAAAAACCTCGGCTTTCGTTTAAAAAAAAAAATAATATATCGTATCCATCTCCCTCAAAAATTGAAATTTATTTTTAATTTTGATTTTTTTTGGTCAAAAATTTTTTTTTTCAAAATGCTTATTTTCAATCGAAAGAGGATGAAAAAACCTTTCCAAAATGTACTTTGTCAAATTTGTATGTTTAATTGTTTAAGAGTAAAAAATTATTGAAATAAGCATTGTACTGAAAAACACAAAAATTTAACCCCCTCCCCCTCGGAAAATATTGGACTAGGTAAAAAAATATTTTCACGAAAAGTTACTATCTATGAGTACTACAAAAGCCCCAAGTTTTGCTACGATTGGAGAAAAATTTTTCTCCACCTTGATCACTTGAGATGGAATCGCTCATATATATATCAATTTTCAATAACAATAGAATGATTCAATCTGTTCTCAACTGTGATTTCCTAACATTGGGAATTAATTGGCTTTAACGTTACAAACACAGTTTGGGCGTTGACTGGGTTACCCACTTTGGAGATTAGGAACCCCAGTTGGGACCACATTGGAGCCCAACCACGCAATAAAATTATTAATCTTGTGAAAAATTGTTTATTAATATAAACTGTTCTTTTTAAAAAAGTGCCTATTTTGTCGTAGTTTCGTATTTTCTTTCTTTAAGGTGTCCTCGACTGGAAACAATTATTATCTAAGTAACTTGACATAAAAACCAGAGATACCACAATCTTTAATGGGTGCACTTCCGAAAGCAACATAGCTCCAATTTTTTTGAAACTTGCTATACTTACGTAATTTTGTGTCCTCATTACGAAAATCATAGTGAAAAATGGCGACTAGGTCATCTTCATGGTGATAACCATAAAAAACACCATAAAAATGTGTTTTTTTGCGTTTAAGTCGAAAAAAACAAAAAATTTTAAAAATAATTTTAAACAAAAATTGTAGGTGTTAACAAACCACATCTTTTTTGTACAATACATTTTTGTCCAATTGTAATTAGTTCTCAACAAAAACCTTAAAATACCATAAAATTGTCTAGAATACGAATTAATGATAAAACAGAATTATTCTTAAAGAAAAATAGTAACATTTATGTAATTCAGGGTGCTGATCAAGAAAATCACATTGAAAATTTTCGAAAATTTAAATTTTATAATAAAAACCATAAAAATATTTTTTTTGCATTTAACTCCTAAAAATACATAATTTTCGCTGTTTTGTAGTAGAACATTGGTCAAATTGACATTCTAACGTAGACCCGACCTTCCTCTACGCGAAGCCCGCCACCCCAGTGTTCTCTCTCTGTTCTGTAATAGAACGGGGGTCAAATGCACATTTCTAGTTGGTACTAGAAGGTAACCAACCCAGACCCGATCCCATTTTTTGCAATTTTTGGTTTTTTGGTACTTAAATGCAAAAAAAACACATTTTTATGGTGTTTTTATGGTTTTCACCATGAAGATGACCTTGTCGCCAATTTTCACTATGATTTTCGTAATCAGGGCACAACATTACGTAAGTATACAAAGTTTCAAAAAAATTGGAGCTATGTTGCTTTCGGAAGTGCACCCATTAAAGATTGTGGTATCTCTGGTTTTTATGTCAAGTTACTTAGATAATAATTGTTTCCAGTCGAGGACACCTTAAAGAAAGAAAATACGAAACTTCGACAAAATAGGCACTTTTTTAAAAAGAACAGTTTATATTAATAAACAATTTTTCACAAGATTAATAATTTTATTGCGTGGTTGGGCTCCAATGTGGTCCCAACTGGGGTTCCTAATCTCCAAAGTGGGTAACCCAGTCAACGCCCAAACTGTGTTTGTAACGTTAAAGCCAATTAATTCCCAATGTTAGGAAATCACAGTTGAGAACAGATTGAATCATTCTATTGTTATTGAATATTGATATATATATGAGCGATTCCATCTCAAGTGATCAAGGTGGAGAAAAATTTTTCTCCAATCGTAGCAAAACTTGGGGCGTTTGTAGTACTCATAGATAGTAACTTTTCGTGAAAATATTTTTTTACCTAGTCCAATATTTTCCGAGGGGGAGGGGGTTAAATTTTTGTGTTTTTCAGTACAATGCTTATTTCAATAATTTTTTACTCTTAAACAATTAAACATACAAATTTGACAAAGTACATTTTGGAAAGGTTTTTTCATCCTCTTTCGATTGAAAATAAGCATTTTGAAAAAAAAATTTTTTTGACCAAAAAAAATCAAAATTAAAAATAAATTTCAATTTTTGAGGGAGATGGATACGATTTTTTTTTTTTTTTAAACGAAAGCTGAGGTTTTTTCCTAAAAGGACATATAAATGGTAAAGTGGGACTAGAATGTTTAAACATTGAAAAAAAGAATTTTCTCCAAAACGGAGCTAAAAACCGGGTTTTGAGCGCTCCGGCGAGTAGAAAACTCTTTTTTTCAATGTTTAAACGTTCTAGTCCCACTTTATCATTTATATGTCCTTTTAGGAAAAAACCTCAGCTTTCGTTTAAAAAAAAAAAAAAAATCGTATTCATCTCCCTCAAAAATTGAAATTTATTTTTAATTTTGATTTTTTTTGGTCAAAAATTTTTTTTTTTCAAAATGCTTATTTTCAATCGAAAGAGGATGAAAAAACCTTTCCAAAATGTACTTTGTCAAATTTGTATGTTTAATTGTTTAAGAGTAAAAAATTATTGAAATAAGCATTGTACTGAAAAACACAAAAATTTAACCCCCTCCCCCTCGGAAAATATTGGACTAGGTAAAAAAATATTTTCACGAAAAGTTACTATCTATGAGTACTACAAAAGCCCCAAGTTTTGCTACGATTGGAGAAAAATTTTTCTCCACCTTGATCACTTGAGATGGAATCGCTCATATATATATCAATATTCAATAACAATAGAATGATTCAATCTGTTCTCAACTGTGATTTCCTAACATTGGGAATTAATTGGCTTTAACGTTACAAACACAGTTTGGGCGTTGACTGGGTTACCCACTTTGGAGATTAGGAACCCCAGTTGGGACCACATTGGAGCCCAACCACGCAATAAAATTATTAATCTTGTGAAAAATTGTTTATTAATATAAACTGTTCTTTTTAAAAAAGTGCCTATTTTGTCGTAGTTTCGTATTTTCTTTCTTTAAGGTGTCCTCGACTGGAAACAATTATTATCTAAGTAACTTGACATAAAAACCAGAGATACCACAATCTTTAATGGGTGCACTTCCGAAAGCAACATAGCTCCAATTTTTTTGAAACTTGCTATACTTACGTAATTTTGTATCCTCATTACGAAAATCATAGTGAAAATTGGCGACTAGGTCATCTTCATGGTGATAACCATAAAAAACACCATAAAAATGTGTTTTTTTGCGTTTAAGTCGAAAAAAACAAAAAATTTTAAAAATAATTTTAAACAAAAATTGTAGGTGTTAACAAACCACATCTTTTTTGTACAATACATTTTTGTCCAATTGTAATTAGTTCTCAACAAAAACCTTAAAATACCATAAAATTGTCTAGAATACGAATTAATGATAAAACAGAATTATTCTTAAAGAAAAATAGTAACATTTATGTAATTCAGGGTGCTGATCAAGAAAATCACATTGAAAATTTTCGAAAATTTAAATTTTATAATAAAAACCATAAAAATATTTTTTTTGCATTTAACTCCTAAAAATACATAATTTTCGCTGTTTTGTAGTAGAACATTGGTCAAATTGACATTCTAACGTAGACCCGACCTTCCTCTACGCGAAGCCCGCCACCCCAGTGTTCTCTCTCTGTTCTGTAATAGAACGGGGGTCAAATGCACATTTCTAGTTGGTACTAGAAGGTAACCAACCCAGACCCGATCCCATTTTTTGCAATTTTTGGTTTTTTGGTACTTAAATGCAAAAAAAACACATTTTTATGGTGTTTTTATGGTTTTCACCATGAAGATGACCTTGTCGCCAATTTTCACTATGATTTTCGTAATCAGGGCACAACATTACGTAAGTATACAAAGTTTCAAAAAAATTGGAGCTATGTTGCTTTCGGAAGTATATCCTCTTTAATTCCGTTTTTCTCAAAAAGCGGTTTTTAGCATTCTAAACTTTAAAATTCTGTAACTTATTGAATTTTTCACGAAGAACGATCTACAGCCCCTCAAAATTTTCCAAATTTTATAAAGAATTTGACCACATATATAAGTTCAATAGTGCAAGAATAGGCATATTTTATGTAAACGTTAACATATTAAAAAGTTAACAGTTTTTGCGTTCACTTTTAAGAAACCTAAAATTTTCAGGAGCCTGGTGTGCATTATTGTCATTTTTATTTAATTACAATATCCTATAAAAAACAACAATATGTAGATATGACTTATATAGTAAATACAACATTATTCGATTGAAATACGTTTTTCAAAAACTCACTAAAAACTAGGTGGTGCGGAATTGAGTAAAACTTTTTAAATAAATTGCTGTTAATGAAAAAACAACGATGCAAATACAAATATATCCATCTAAATTTGTTATCCAGCATGTTTCATGTCTCTTTTACAGCAAAAATTAGTAACTGTAAACAATTCGTTTAATGTTTCCAACAACAAAGCTGTCGTCTTCAGAAACTATAAGTTTATTAAATAAATTTAGACAATAGTTTCGTTACAATATTAAAATAAAATAACATTATTTAATTTATTACCCAAAAATTGCGAAGAACTTATACTATAAATACATATTTAGAAAAAGAAAGAAAGATATAAGTTTTCAGAAGATACAAACCTGGGGGCCGATTATGTAATTTTACTTCACTTCGACATCCACTTCCACTTTCACTTAAATTTTCACCTTAATTAATTTTCACTCTACTTCCGTTTCTACTTCCACTTTCACATAAATTTTCACCTTCATTAACTTTCACTCTACTTCCGTTTCCCCTTTCACTTTCACTTAAATTTTCACTTTAACTAATTTTCACTCTACTCCCGTTTCCACTTTCACTTAAATTTTCATCTTAACTAATTTTCACTCTACTTCTACTTCCACTTCCACTTCAATTTTCATCTTAATTAATTTTCATTCTACTTCCACTTCCGCTTTCACTTAAATTTTCACCTTAATTAATTTTTATTCTACTTCCACTTGCACTTTTACTTTCACTTAATTTTTCACCTTAATTAATTTTTACTTTACTTTTACTTTCACTTGAATTTTTACCTTAATTAATTTTCCCTCAACTTCCACTTTTTCTAAAATTTTCACCTTAAATTCTTAAACTTGTTGGTCTCACCTGCGGATATAAAATCAGAGTAGTTGAGACCGCGGCGTGATGACTAACTTTTCTCTCTTTGTTGTTTTGCTCGGACATTTTGGTTTTAATTAATTGTTTACATCTTACAACTTAGAAAAGTTACTCTAAAAGGTTGCTCTTTATATATAGCGCGTTGTATTCACCATCACGCTTGAGAGGTACTTGACAAATATTTTGTAATTTTTTATAAATTCAGTAAGTGTAAATTAAAAACTAATAGGCCCTTAAAAACAAATGTTTCAATCTCAAAAACTAATTTTAGTTTTCTTTTTAAAACTATTTTTTTAAAAACACAAAGAAAAAATGAAAATTTTAAAAAGTTACTTTTGTATGTCAAAAATAGTTTTTCTACTACTTTTCCTACAATGCAATAGTGAATAAATATTATTAATAAAACTTTGTACAAAGTTGCAGTATTAAGTACAATAAGTTGTCTTTAAAGCAAAATTATGTCGATTTATGATTTTTAAATACATTACAATTAGTCATTACGTCTTGGTCTTCCATATACTTAACTCATTTCATTTAAATTTAAATTTTATGTCTCTTGGTTTAGCTAGCAATTTTTCATTGTTTGTTGTCCACGTAATAGAATTAATATTTATTAATTTAAACTAATTTTAAAAACTTTCTAAAACTAAAAAAATTATAAAAAATTATATTTTTATAAAAGTCCTTTTGGAGATATGCTAAAAAGACTTTGGAGATAAAATTATTTTAGCCATTGCATAAACTATGTTTAATGAAATTATTTAGTTTCTTTTAAAAATAATTAATTTAAATTTTTACTATGAAAATGATTAACAATTAATAGAGAGTAGATTTTATAAAATTATCAATACATCAAAAATTTTCACATTTGAAAGAATCATTTATTTATAAACAATATATTCTTTATATAGTTTATTTGTATTTTGCAAAATCAATTATAATATTATCGAATGTAAAAGTTGTTAAACTCTTACCTGTTGTTTTCTTTATAATTCTTTAAAATTTATTGTATTTTGAATGAAAATTTTTTGATTAAAAATAACTTGATTTAAGAGCATTTTGCCAGAGGAATTTTCCTTTCAAAACAAGAACATTTTATTCAGTGATGTGCTATGGCATAACTAAAAAGTTATGCAATTATACTTTTAAACCTCGAAGATAAATATTCTTTTTCTTCTTTCGTCCACAATAACTATTAAAAATCCTTATAATTTCTACAATTTTCTCCATTGCTATGCATAATCTCATAATTTGTAAAAATGATGCTTAATATCCGTAGATTTCATTTTTGAGAATTATTTTACAAAATTTTTTGAATTAAACATAGAATTTGAATTTTTAAGTTGAGTTGCACAGAAAAAAGGTTAGATTAAATTTTGATGATGGAGAACGAACTACTTTTCAGTTTAAATTTAGTTTAAAAAATCTGCTGAAAAAACGCATTTTTTTGGTTAAATACAAGTAGATTTTTGTAAGACTATTAAGATAGCCAACTTCAGTGTTATAAAAATACTTGCATTTTAACCAAAAAATGCGTTTTTCCAGCAGATTTTTTAAACTAAATTGAAACTAAAAAGTTGTTCGTTCTCCATCACCAAAATTTAATAGAATGGAAAAGAAGGTCAAACTTAAATATTAAGACAAAAATTGGATTTTTTGGTCAACCTCCTGAGAAGAAATAAGTGATTAAAATCACTGAAAATCATGAAACACTCAATATTAAAGGTAAAATTTTTTATATTTCTATATTATAAAATTAAAAAGTTAGCACAAATTATAAAAGTACATTAAAAATACTTTACATTAAATAGTAATAAATTTTTAAATATTTATATACTTATTAGAAAAGTGTCAATAAAATGTAGTGACTTTTGACATTTTATAGTTAAGTTTTAAAATCAATTTTTATCTATTAATTTGGGTTTGTTTACATAATTATCTATTTATACAAGTAAATTAGTTCACTTTTAACAAATATCAATTATATTATATATATATATATAACTATATATATAAAGAATATATTGTTTATAAATAAATGACTCTTTCAAATGTGAAAATTTTTGATGTATTTATAATTTTATAAAATCTACCCTCTAATAATTGTTAATCATTTTCATAGTAAAAATTTAAATTAATTATTATTAAAAGAAACTAAATAATTTCATTAAACATAGTTTATGCAATGGCTAAAATAATTTTATCTCCAAAGTCTTTTTAGCATATCTCCAAAAAGACTTTTATAAAAATATAATTTTTTATAATTTTTTTAGTTTTAGAAAGTTTTTAAAATTAGTTTAAATTAATAAATATTAATTCTATTACGTGGACAACAAACAATGAAAAATTGCTAGCTAAACCAAGAGACATAAAATTTAAATTTAAATGAAATGAGTTAAGACTATTGAAGACCAAGGCGTAATGACTAATTGTAATGTAATTAAAAATCATAAATCGACATAATTTTGCTTTAAAGACAACTTATTGTACTTGATATACTGCAACTTTGTACAAAGTTTTATTAATAATATTTATTCACTATTGCATTGTAGGAAAAATAGTAGAAAAACTATTTTTGACATACAAAAGTAACTTTTCAAAATTTTCATTTTTTCTTTGTGTTTAAAAAAAATAGTTTTAAAAAGAAAATTAATTAATTAAGGTAAAAATTTAAGTAAAAGTGAAAGTGGAATGAAAATTAAATAAGGTGAAAACTTAAGTGAAAATGGAAGTGGAAGTAAAATGAAAATTATTTAAAGTTAAAATTCAAGTGAAAATGAAAGTGGAAGTAAAATGAAAATTAATTAAGGTAAAAATTTAAGTAAAAGTGAAAGTGGAAGCGGAAGTAGAAGTGGAAGTAGAATGCAAATAAATTAAAGTGAAAATTTAAGTGAAAGTGGAAGTGGAAGTGGAAGTAGAATGAAAATGATTTAAAGTGAAAATTTAAGTGAAAGTGAAAGTGGAAGTATAATAAAAATTAGTTAATGTGAAAATTTAAGTGAAAGTGAAAGTAGAATGAAAATTAATTAAAATGAAAATTTAGGTGAAAGTGAAAGTGGCAGTAGAATGAAAATTAATTAAAGTGAAAATTTAAGTGGAAGTGGAAACGAAAGTAGAGTGAAAATTAGTTAAGGTGAAATTTTAAGTGAAAGTGGAAACGGAAGTAGAGTGAAAATTAGTTAAGGTGAAATTTTAAGTGAAAGTGGAAACGGAAGTAGAGTGAAAATTAATTAAGGTGAAAATTTAAGTGAAAGTGAAAGTGGAAACGGAAGTAGAGTGAAAATTAATTAAGGTGAAAATTTAAATGAAAGTGGAAGTGGAAGTGGATGTCGAAATGGATGTCGAAGTGAAGTGAAATTACATAATTGACCCCCTGGATCGATAAAGATGAGGTGAATGATCCACTAGTAAACAAAAATCAAAAACAAAAGAAATGTCAAGGTAACCTAGATAAGAAAAGAATCAAAGGAATTTCTTTTCATAAAGATAGCAAATGTATTGATTATTTAGATCTTCTGTATCATTTTTTATTAACCGAATTATTTTGCAAATTAATATGAAATTAATCAGAAATTAGTCTTTCTATAATTAAAAATAATTAATTAACATTATCTTGCAAAATAAAGGAAATTTCGCAAAACATTTATCACAACTTATGTATGTCCCCTAAGACAACATAATGGTAAATTATAAAGAAAATCTGAGATTTAAAGTTTGCCCTGTGCATGGAACGCCCTTATAGTTCTGTTATGTAACCTTATTGTAACAGAGTTCTAGAACATAGTTACAAGTTTTCTTCATGAATATACAGCAATGCCATTTCCTGGCATAGAAGAGCCAGGTTATTCTACGTTTGTGCGGAATAGCAATTCTTCAAAGGAACCACACAAACCGAAGTATTTCGAAAGGGTGGATTGTTTCTCGCTGTGGTAGAAATTAGTCAAATAACTCGAAACTAAAAGTTAAGTAGAATTTCCATAAAAGCGGTAAAAGATAATCGCGGAACTTTTACTCGTGCAATGCATATCAAAATTAACAAGTTTTCTTGATGTTAAATAGCCCTCTATTTAACCCATTAAGTCCCATGAAGAAACCAGCCATTGTATTAAAAAACTAACAATTGGATTCATAGGCAAATGGAAAAAAAGATATACCTGTTTTTTTGTTTTTAATTTCCAATTGTTTAACAACAATTGTTTAAACAAATTAACAAAAATTAAAATTTTTTGAAATCTGTTAACGCCAATCAATTCTACGTGAAAAAATAAAAATATTTTGTACAGGTCATTTTTCTCTTCAAGTCGTAATTTGTTTATAAAATTGTTATAAACAAATAATGCTGCGTAATTGTCCGCCCACTGGTATAAATACGAGCAGATTTCTTTCGGTGTAGATGATTGTCTAGAAATACGCTGGGGTTTTTTGGGAAACATAAGTTTAACGCCCTTAGCCTTTAAGTATTCAAAGTTTTCCGATTCTGAAAGCAAAAAGGTAGTCGAATTTGAGAATGATTTTTATTTAGTTATTCATGTTTCACTTTTTGTGTTTTTTAAAGTTTTTGTTTAATTTTAAAGTATTTTTGGATATTGATTTTCAATGAATTTGAACTAAATTTTGTAATAAAAAATAGTTTTTATTTTTCTGTATGTATGGGCTTGTTTAAAACAACTGTCACAGTCTCGATCACCGTAATATAACGAGCAAGTATGACATAATTTTCTTGTTCCGATATTGCAGTTGGCCATACTACAGTATTGAGATAAATCTTGTCTCTTAATTTAATTCAAAACATGAAAAACAAAAAAAAATATTCTCGAATTTCCTCCTTCACGCTGTGAGAAACACGAAAACTTTGGAAAATCTGACTTAAGATTCGTAATCAGCGACCCAAAAAACCCCTGAGTAACAAATTTGAAGACAACAACCCATGTTTTTGCCAAAGTTAAAAAATTATAATTTTGTACTCTATAAAAAAAGAAAATTCGAATTTTTTGCACCCATACTTTTCCCATGTTTTTACCAATGTTCGCAATTAATAATTTTTTACTCTAAAGAAGAAGAAATTTGAATTTTTTGCACCCACACTTTCCCCATGTTTTTGCCAAACTTCAGAGACCCCAAAAACCCCTGAGTAACAAATTTTAAGCCATTTTAATGTGCAGAAGTATTAATATCGACTTGTTAATATTAAGAACGTTTTTCTCGAAAACTTGATTTTGGGCGTATGGTACCTTTTAACTTACTAGATCATATAATTTTTTTTTGATTTTTGTTCTGTTATTGAAACTGATTAATTTAAGGTGAAAACGAAAATCATCTGTGGAAGGAATTAAAAAAAACTCAATTTTTTTCAGCTTAATTGTTTTAATTTGACCTAAAATTATTCCATGGTTAGAATTTGAAGTTTGAAATTGGTGTACGCTCACCGCAAACGATATTTATTAATTTTTATTATAAAAAAATGTAATATTAATTAATTAAGCAGTAAAACAACGAAAATGCGTGTTTTTTGTGTTTTTCATGAGTAATTACTATGCTGATTTGCTTACAACTCATTGTATGCTTTTATAAACAAATGAACATGGTCAGAATGATAAACATATGCATGTCATCTTAAAAATAATACCTAAGTTAGTCATTGTCAAAATGCCAAAGGCAAGAAATCATGAAGAAAATCGAAAATACGTTTGTTTGTTGTGCCTTGGCCAAAGTAAAACTACACTGCAAAAAGAAGTATCATACAATGAATCTTATTCTAAGATGTAATATAGTAAAAATCCGTTTTCCATCTTAATATAAGGCACAAAACCAAGTATCTTAAAGAATTTAAGAAACTTTACATATCTGCGTAAGAATTAATATGTTTATACTGTCTTAATATTTAAGATACTTTCTGTAGTTACTTTATGTATCTTAATATAAGTTATTAAAGACACCGTAAGACACTTGAGAACGATAAGTTAGGACAGCCTGATATAGTTTAAATATCTTACATATAAAGCCATTTTAAAGTCGGAGACACTTTAAGCATTTTATATTGATACCTGAAGTCTGATTGTGGATTCATATAGTGTGGGGTGGTAGTATTAAGATGTATATGTTTCCCACTCTAGATTTTTTAAGCTGTGCGTTATAAACAATTTTGAAAGTGCCAAAAAACAGTTTTTTGATGACCGTTCTTTCCCATCAAATTATAGGGGAAAAAGTTGTAAATGAAAGTTATAGAGCTCGAAAATACCTTTAAAATGATGGGTCATATGTTAAAATTGGTCTATTTGTTTACTTGCAAATGAATTTAAACCACTAAAAATGGCACTTTCTTATTTGTTTAATAATAACTTGAACAAAAGTTAACAAATTCTTTCGATATTCTCCAAAAATGTACCTCTCAAGACCCTCAAGACATCTAGATGTTTAGATTGATTTTTTTATAGATAGTATAACTAATCAACTAAACAAATATAATAAAAAAATAAATAATATTAATAATTAAAGGCTCAGGAATTTTTTGAGAAAAAAATTATCATCCCCCCCTTTTGACCTAGATCAAAATTTTTTTTGCAAAATTTGCAGGAAAGAATAAGTAATCAAATGGCGTTTATGCCAAATTGTTAAAATAAAAATTGTTGATGTAGTGTTCATTTGTTTATAAGCCAAAAATTTCTCCCCCCCCAAAAACCAGTTTTCTTGTACAAATTTAATTCGCTGCAAATTGTGATTGATAGATTAACATTTCATGAAGAGAACCCAACAAAAAAAATTAATTTTCATACGGCCAAAAATGTAGAAATTCCATTTTAAAAATTAAGTTTTTAGTTAACAAATGGAATTTCTCATAAACTATTTATCGAATCGTATTCAGATTTGGCACACATCTTGAGGGTCTTGAGAGGTACATTTTTGGAGAATATCGAAAGAATTTGTTAACTTTTGTTCAAGTTATTAAACAAATAAGAAAGTGCCATTTTTAGTGGTTTAAATTCATTTGCAAGTAAACAAATAGACCAATTTAAACATATGACCCATCATTTTAAAGGTATTTTCGAGCTCTATAACTTTCATTTACAACTTTTTCCCCTATAATTTGATAGGAAAGAACGGTCATGAAAAAACTGTTTTTTGGTACTTTCAAAATTGTTTATAACGCACAGCTTAAAAAATCTCGAGTGGGAAACATATACATCTTAATACTAGCACCCCACACTATATGAATCCACAATCAGACTTCAGGTATCAATTTTGGCACGAAAAAACACAGGGCGACTGGACTATCTTACTACCTTGATGCTGTTGTTGATGCTGATTCCATATTTGGTTATGTTCAAATATGGCATAGCGGTTTATAAATCACTGAAAGTTTTTCGGGTGAAGTAAAGCAGCCTAAAGCCCTGAACAAAATAGAACGCGAAAACGACGTAATGACACAAAAGAATGATAATTTTCCTTTAAATGCGTATCGTTCCCGAACGACTTTCGCGAACCTATTATGCGTTGGACTATAAAAAAGACAAGATATTTTGTCCTTTTCTATCATATACTTACGTTCGAATTATTCAGGCCACCTGGAATTACTGTTTTACTCTGGGGTTTGTGGAGTCGCTAATTACGAATCTGAAGTCAAATTCAAAATATTCAAAATGGCCGATACAAAATAGAGAACTCATTTTTAAAAATTTTCTCAGATTTGCTTGAAATTTGTTACTCGGGGGGTTTCGGGTCGCTGATTATGAATCTGAAGTCAGATTCAAAAAATTTAAAATGGCGGACTTATTGTTACGTCTAATAATATAGAAATAACATAAATAATTTTTATTTTAATTAAATATTTAATATTTAATTAAAGAATTTAATTTAAGCCTAGACTTTTAAGTCCAATAGCTTGGGACAACTTTCAATTCATTATTTTCTTTTTATTCAATTGGAAAGAGGTGAAAAATAGAATTTTAAGCATAGGAAAAGGTGAACTACATTCTCTAGCGACGAAGAACACCTTTCCGGAACTGGGATTAACACATTTAGGGTAATTTGGAGGTTAGAAAATAGAAAAGATACACAGCAATTAAAATTGACTTACTTTTTAATAAATTGGTTTAAAGTTGAAAACGTAGAACTGGAACCGGAACTGGAGAATAGAGTTGTGATAAGGTTGACCAGCAGTTTTAAAAATTCGTAAGTTGAGATAATTTAATAACTTTGAATACTTGAATAAATTTGAATACTAGGAAAAATTTATATAAACTGGAATTTTGGGTCCGTCCCATTTTTATCAGTTTTAAGCGTAGGAGGATCTTTGCAAAGGGGCTGAGTCTTATCCTTCCTCAACTCTATCTCTCCCTTCCAACTCAAATATCTAGAATTTACAGAAATAGCATTTTTCTTTAATTTTAACATATTTTATAAATTCAACATAATAATGTACGGTTGTTTATAACAATTAGTTTAGCAATTGCAATGATTATTATTAGCAATTATGAAATTATTAATTATTTATTTAATACAAACAATTTAATGAATTTTACGTTATTAAATAATTATCTAATCAATTTGTTAATTAATACAATATTTAAATATTAAATGTTAATACTTTGTTTAAACATTCATAATTATTAAAGTTAACAACAATAAAATCAATTATTGCTTCCTCATACTGAGGAAGTATTGTAATACCAAAATTTTTCAAGTTCGATTTTTTAACATACCTTTATGTTATTTGATCTCAGGAGTTTAAAAATGACATTTTTACAAAATGTCATTCCATATGTGTGTGTGTGTGTATGTGTAAACATCACATTTTCATAAATATCTTTTGTTGAAAAATGTAGAAATAACATTAAAACCATAGTTACCAACTTATAGAGCATTAATAAACCCTTCTATTGACCTATTTTTGAAGCTATTTCGATTAGAAATAAAGAAGTTATTGATATTTTAAAAAACAGAAATTGTGAAAAAAAAATTTCATGTGAAAGTATTAAATAAAGAGAAAAGAATATTACAGCACTTAAGAATAAATGTTCAAAATTTATACTTTATTGTTATTAACATCTCTATGAGGAAGCAAAGTGTTCATGAAATAAACACAATAAGATTTACGAAAACAAATGAAATGAGTACCAAACTAATAACAAAAATTTATAACTTGGCAGCGGTTTTTCAATGATTTTCTATTTATTATAACTAATTCGACAAAAATTCTGATTATTATTTTATTATTTAATAGCTATTATAATAATTTGTTAATTAACATTTTATTTGACAATAAACTATGGATAATTTGTTTAAACATTCTATTAATTAATAAAACAAATAATCAAAATTGTTATTTATTAATTTCGGTTTTTAATATTTTAATTGATTTTTCGGCATATAACTATCTTCTTTTAGTTTAGATTTTTTCTAGAAAATATGTTTTTCTATAAAATACAAAAATTCGAAATATTCTAAATATGACGTTATTATTACAGGACGTTACATCCCCATCGTAAAATGGTTAGTTGAGGATGCAAGACGAAAATAACTATAAGCTGAGCAAAGTTAAACGCATATATACAATAGTTTCACTGATATTTGAAGATAGAATACATGAAAAATGAGAAGTTATGAGACAATTTTCTTGAAGGTTAAAAATAATTAGATTTACATGAATTCAATTTCAAAAATTAGGGAACCAATTTATGTTTTGTTGTTTGAGACGACACATGCAGGCAAATGGTATCTTATGAAGAAAGGTTGAAGAATTCTGTGGAGTGTTTCGCTTTAATAGATGTAGTTTTCTCTGAAGTAGGAATGGTAATATAGAGTATAGTGTAGTTTTAGTTTGATCTTCTTGATACAATTGTTTTTGAGGTTCTTGGTTAAAATTTAGTGGTTTACCTCAGTTGAACTGCATGATGGATTTTAGAAGTACAGACTGTTTCTAACTTGTTCATTGATCATCTATTGATTTTGCAGTCTTCTATCTTTTTAATAAATTGAGAGATAGTTACTGTGCTTACAAATAAGCTAATGAGCAACACAGCTCATTCCAGGGATTTTCTGCAATTTCTCGATTACTTCTTCCTTGAAAAGGATCCTACAACGTCGTCCTCGAAGATAGTACTGGTTGTCCTATCATTGATTTGGCCTTGTCGTTGAGTATGGACGATTGTTTTTATGAGAAACTTCATTTATTCCCACAAAAATTTAAACTTTCCTTTGAAATATAAAATTACTGGTTAATATATTCCAAAGTAAATAATCAAATGATGATGCTGGTACGAGTACATCAGATGTTTGTGTTTCCACAAATGAAGATAGGATTTTGTAGCATTTTTCGATGATTTTGTGGTATGATGGTATAAGTTACACTTAACTTCTATTTCCATGATCTTCTAGATGTGTGTCCTTGGTATCAGGTAGTAAGATCCTTTTTTTCACTTTAACTTCTATGTAACACGTTCCTCCATGTTGAATCTTTACTTCAATAGATACACATTTGATTATCTGAGTCCTCTTGTTACAACTACTACAATGCACCTTGGACCTTACAGATGTACATAAATAATATAAATACTCGTTGATTGATATTAAAAAATATAGATAATTTCTTTTTTTATAATAACTTGTTTGAAATCGCAATTGATTGAACATTAGTGTTAACATATAAATTTCATACTTGGTAAAATTTGACGAATACATAAAAATTTATTTCTATTAAACTTCTACATTTTTCTCAAATTTAAAGAAATATACTGTTGTTAATTAGACATTATAATAAGAAAAAAAATTGTAACAATTATTTGAAACATTTGACATTAACATAATTCCAACATTTTATTCTCTATTATTAAATGATGATTTTTGTGATATAAGTTGTTGTACTCCTTGTTGAAGATTTAAATGATTGTTCTTCATAGGTTCCTTACCAATTTTTATGTGTTTTTGTGAATTTATACAATATTAAAAGTTTTTCCGGACTTAAATTTTTAATTTATAAAATTCAAGGTTAGTATAAAAGTTTGAATATAGATTGATCTGTAACATATAAAAAATCATATTAATAAACATTCTCAGAATCTATAAAAAAATGTGTTCATAAAAATTTAAATAAAACAAGAAACATATTTTTATTTATTTCTCTTGATTAAATTAATTAATCAATTAAATTCTCATATTATTACAATTCATTGACTATGATTTTATTAAATCAATTTTAAAAAAATTTCCATTTCAAAACAATTCAATTTCGATAAAATAATTTTGATTTTAAGAAAGAAAGAAAAAAAATGAATTAATTTGTAATTTACGTTGTGTCTGATAGTACTCGAAACTTTTACTTGTAATGAATGCAACCTTGCCTGCACAAACTTTATGTTGCGTCTCAAAGTAATTGAAACTTTATTCATTAACAAATGCAACCTTGCCTGCACAAACTCTTTTAATACAATTAATTTTTACAAACGAAAAATATACTATATTTAATTTGTAAATACTAGTAGAAAAAAAATAATCAAAACAACAGAACATTTATTTATTACAATCATTGCTGCGCGATAAAAAGGAAACGAACCTTAATTTATGAACTGTGTTTGTAACATAAAAGAAAACTAATTATTTTAATTATTTATATTGATAAAATTACAATTCACACTTAATATGCATGATTCATTTAATAGGAACACAAAACTATATTATCTTTTATAACTTCTAAATTAATTGCTTCTATTTGTATTAATAAAAAAAACCTTATTTAGTAAAAAAAATCTTTATCTGTAAATAAACTAATTTCTATTCAGTTCTTCTGTTTTACAAGATCTATCTCTGCATTGGATATATAAACCTTATGTTTATACGATTTAACCTAGAGCATGGCTTACTCTTTACTCTGGTTTTTTTAAAATAATTTTTTAAAACTTGTTAGGATTAGAGAACAGACTTGAAAGCATTAGAAACTATTCAGAAATTATGAAATCTATCAAATTATTCCAATGTTTGTTTATAATGCTAAACTCATGTATAAAATATTTATAGATTTCATCATTTTTTATTTATAAACATTTTTATGAATCTAACAAAACTCAATTTATTCCAAAAAGTTGCTTTGAAATACAAAAGAAACGCTTTTATCTAGAAATTAAAATTATATGAATAGATTGAAATGGATTATGTGGGAATATTTAATTGTCATTTTTTGATTGTTTATTGTAATAAATGAATCGTAATTGTTTATTTAAAATTTTAAAAAAGTAATTAAAATATGGTATGAAAACCATAATTAACGTTTAAAATTTTTATATATTTACATTTTTCTTTTACTATAAAAAAGTGATATTAATCATTTTAATTTTCCCGAAATTATTATTTTAATATCAGTATTGATATTAAACATTTTACGAAAGAAAGAAATTTTTATTTCCTTTGTTTTAATTTCCATTTTGAATAAAAAAAATTTTTTTTAGATCTTTTACAAAAATAATTATTTATTGATTTTTATTTAGTAATAATTTATACTGAAATTTGAAATTGTGATACTAAAATCATTATTTTTTCAATTATTTTAATCATTTTGAAATTTTTATTTTAGATTAAGTTTTGATGTTTCAGATAGGGGAGACCGGGGCTAAACCGGACACGGGGCTAAACCGGACAAGTCAAATATTTCCGAAACCGTGAAGAATTTCAAATCGTGTAAATAACCTATGAACGCGCAATTTTGTGATGCATATGCTGCATGAGGTTTTAGGGACGTGTCAATTATCTTGTAATAATAGTTGCCGTTAATATGTGAAAATGTCATTTCTTGAGGTAAAAGTAAAAAAAATTTTTCTTCATTTTTTTGGGTTTTTATCGTTAAAATTAAAGTACAAATATCATACGGCCATTTTTCTTTTAGCTAAAGGTATACTGAGTTTAGTAGAAAAAAAGTTTAATGGAAAACTTTAAGAAGAAAAAATATATTGCAGGTTAATTATTAGATGACGGTGTGGGGCTGAATCGGACATCGTGATTAAAAACAACAAAATCTTTAAATTCTTTAATTTATTTTATATTAATTAACTATTTTATATTATATTGTTTGCTTAGAACCACTTTATAAATAAATAAATGAAGAATTTATTTTAAAACTCGAATTCGCAAGCGAGTTGCTACAAACAGACAAGCCTGAAAACTGTAATTCATTTTATATTATAATTACTACCGATTTTACATATTATATTATATTCTTTGTAAAGAACTATCTACAAATAAATAAAATAAGAATTGATTTGACTTTTTTACCAAAAAAAGAAAATTTGTATCTTATTCTTTAATTAATTGGCCGTGTCCGATTTAGCCCCATGGGGTGTCCAGTTTAGCCCCACCAATTTTCGGATTTTCGTTTTTGAGGTAGTCACCTTCGAAGCAATATATCTCTAAAGCTATTGTACTTTTTTAAATCGAAAAAGTGCGATTTGTAGGTGAAAGTACAAGCTTCAAAACGGTATATTACACTTTAGCATAAAGTATGTTTTTGTATGAGTTTTCTGCTCAAAGACCAAATGCGTCCGGTTTAGCCCCGGTCTCTTCTACATAATATTAAAAAATGATTCTTTTTGTTTACATTTTGAATTTCTGACAAAAAATTAGATTTTATTATTTAAAATTTACAATTTTTTTTAAATTTGAAACAATTTGTACATTTTGGAAAAATTGGAGTAGTTTTCGTTCATTGAATGAATTGTTTATAATTTTTTAAAAGTTTTTAACAAAGGAAGGTTAAATAAATTGTTTATAATTTTTTTAAAAAGATTTCAACAACGGAAGGTTGAATACAATTTTTTATAATTAAAAAAAAACAATGGAAGGTTGAATTAAATTGTTTATAATTTTTTTAAAAGATTTCAACAATGAAAGGTTGAATAAATTGTTTGTAATAATTTATAAGATTTTAACAATGGAAGGTTGAATTAATTGTTTGTAATAATTTTTTAAAGATTTCAACAATGAAAGGTTGAATAAATTGTTTATAATTTTTTTATAAGATTTCAACAATAGAAGATTGAATAAATTGTTTTTAATAATTTATAAGATTTCAACAATGAAAGGTTGATTAAATTGTTTGTAATAATTTAAAAGATTTCAACAATGGAAGGTTGAATAAAATTTTTTTATAATTTTTTTAAAAAGATTTCAACAATGGAAGGTTGAAATAAATTGTTTATAATTTTTTTAAAGATTTCAACAAAGGAAGGTTGAATGAATTGTTTATAATTTTTTAAAAGTTTTTAACAAAGGAAGGTTAAATAAATTGTTTATAATTTTTTTAAAAAGATTTCAACAATGGAAGGTTGAATACAATTTTTTATAATTAAAAAAAAACAATGGAAGGTTGAAATAAATTGTTTATAATTTTTTTATAAGATTTCAACAATGATAGGTTGAATAAATTGTTTTTAATAATTTATAAGATTTCAACAATGGAAGGTTGAATTAATTGTATGTAATAATTTTTTAAAGATTTCAACAAAGGAAGGTTGAATAAATTGTTTATAATTTTTTTCAAAAAGATTTCAACAATAAAAGGTTCAATTAAATTGTTTATATTTTTTTTAAAAGATTTCAACAATGAAAGGTTGAATAAATTGTTTGTAATAATTTATAAGATTTCAACAATGGAAGGTTGAAGGTTGAATTCAAAAATTCGTAAGTTGAGATAATTTAATAACTTTGAATACTTGAATAAATTTGAATACTTAGAAAAATTTATATAAACTGGAATTTTGGGTCCGTCCCATTTTTATCAGTTTTAAGCGTAGGAGGATCTTTGCAAAGGGGCTGAGTCTTATCCTTCCTCAACTCTATCTCTCCCTTCCAACTCAAATTTCTAGAATTTACAGAAATAGCATTTTTCTTTAATTTTAACATATTTTATAAATTCAACATAATAATGTACGGTTGTTTATAACAATTAGTTTAGCAATTGCAATGATTATTATTAACAATTATGAAATTATTAATTATTTATTTAATACAAACAATTCGATGAATTTTACGTTATTAAAGAATTATCTAATCAATTTATTAATTAATACAATATTCAAATATTAATTGTTAATACTTTGTTTAAACATTCATAATTATTAAAGTTAACAACATTAAAATCAATTATTTCAATGATTTTCTATTTATTATAACTAATTCGACAAAAATTCTGATTATTATTTTATTATTTAATAGCTATTATAATAATTTATTAATTAACATTTTATTTAACAATAAACTATGGATAATTTGTTTAAACATTCTATTTATTAATAAAACAAATAATGAAAAAGGTTATTTATTAATTTCGGTTTTTAATATTTTAATTGTTCAACAATTAATTCTAATTATTGTTAATTGTTTGTTAATTATTTGTTTATAATATTCAGAACATAAAAGTTAATTAATTAACTTATGTCAATTTTATATAGTTAGAAATATTTTCAATTTGTTAAAAATAATTATTTGTTAATAATTTTTATTGTTAATTAATAATAATTAATTAATTTGACATTAGAATTTTATTAACATTGTTTGAATTTAAAAAGAATATTTTTTAAAAGAATTTAATATTATTCACGTGAAAACATATGTCGATAAGTTTGTGTAAAAAGGACTGTTGTATAAAATAAGGTTCAGCTTAAATGAATTTTATCTCCGTTTTGGCGGCATAGACTAAAAGGAAATAGTTTCAAGAAATCTCTATTTGTGTGTGGAGACGAAGATAGAAAATTCTAAGATTAAAACTCAAAATTTTAGAGTGTTGATTTTTCGGCTTATAACTATCTTTTTTTAGTGTAGATATTTTCTAGAATATATGTTTTTCTATAAAATACAAAAATTCGAAATATTTTAAATATGACGTAATTATTACAGAACGTTACACTTATTTTTTAAAATTTACTCAGATTTGCATGAAATTTGTTACTTGGGGTTTTTTCGGGTCGCTGATTACAAATCTGAAGTCATATTCAAAAAATTCAAAATAGCGGATGTAAAATAGCGTACTCGTTTCTTAAAATTTACTCAGATTTGCTTGGCACAAAAAGTACAGAATTTGTTTTCCGGTCAAATTTTTTGGGATTTTGGATTTAAGTTTGAGTTAAAGTAATTTGGAACAAATATAACTAATAAATATTAACAAGTTTGACCGGAAACTAATTTATGTACTTTTTGTGCGTCGTCTTTGTTACTCGGGGTTTTTTTGGCTCGCTTATAACGAATCTGATCTCAAATCAGCGACCCCAAAAACACTTGAGTAACAAATTTCAATCAAATTTAACCAATGTTCAAGAAATTTTCAACTTACGAAAAATTAAGAAATTTTTTTGTCGTTCAAGCGCTATTTTAAATTAAGATCTAAAAAAATAAAACCTAGAAATAGATATTTTTCAAGTATGGGAAATGCACCGGTTGTGAGCACCGTTTTGTTTTTGCCTCATAACATTTGTTCATGTGCATATTATTGAAATATGAGCGATTCCATCTCAAGTGATCAAGGTGGAGAAAAATTTTTCTCCAATCGTAGCAAAACTTGGGGCTTTTGTAGTACTCATAGATAGTAATTTTTCGTGAAAATATTTTTTTACCTAGTCCAATATTTTCCGAGGGGGAGGGGGTTAAATTTTTGTGTTTTTCAGTACAATGCTTATTTCAATAATTTTTTACTCTTAAACAATTAAACATACAAATTTGACAAAGTACATTTTGGAAAGGTTTTTTCATCCTCTTTCGATTAAAAATAAGCATTTTGAAAAAAAAAATTTTTTTGACCAAAAAAAATCAAAATTAAAAATAAATTTCAATTTTTGAGGGAGATGGATACGATTTTTTTTTTTTTTTTTTTTTTTAAACGAAAGCTGAGGTTTTTTCCTAAAGGGACATATAAATGGTAAAGTGGGACTAGAATGTTTAAACATTGAAAAAAAGAATTTTCTCCAAAACGGAGCTAAAAACCGGGTTTTGAGCGCTCCGGCGAGTAGAAAACTCTTTTTTTCAATGTTTAAACGTTCTAGTCCCACTTTATCATTTATATGTCCTGTTAGGAAAAAACCTCAGCTTTCGTTTAAAAAAAAAAAAAAAAAAAAAAATCGTATCCATCTCCCTCAAAAATTGAAATTTATTTTTAATTTTGATTTTTTTGAGTCAAAAAAATTTTTTTTTTCAAAATGCTTATTTTCAATCGAAAGAGGATGAAAAAACCTTTCCAAAATGTACTTTGTCAAATTTGTATGTTTAATTGTTTAAGAGTAAAAAATTATTGAAATAAACATTACACAATCAAGGGGTCTTTTCGTCTAATGTTTATTTCAATAATTTTTTACTCTTAAACAATTAAACATACAAATTTGACAAAGTACATTTTGGAAAGGTTTTTTCATCCTCTTTCGATTAAAAATAAGCATTTTGAAAAAAAAAAATTTTTTGACTCAAAAAAATCAAAATTAAAAATAAATTTCAATTTTTGAGGGAGATGGATACGATTTTTTTTTTTTTTTTTTTTAAACGAAAGCTGAGGTTTTTTCCTAAAGGGACATATAAATGGTAAAGTGGGACTAGAATGTTTAAACATTGAAAAAAAGAATTTTCTCCAAAACGGAGCTAAAAACCGGGTTTTGAGCGCTCCGGCGAGTAGAAAACTCTTTTTTTCAATGTTTAAACGTTCTAGTCCCACTTTATCATTTATATGTCCTTTTAGGAAAAAACCTCAGCTTTCGTTTAAAAAAAAAAAAAAAAAAAAATCGTATCCATCTCCCTCAAAAATTGAAATTTATTTTTAATTTTGATTTTTTTTGGTCAAAAATTTTTTTTTTTCAAAATGCTTATTTTCAATCGAAAGAGGATGAAAAAACCTTTCCAAAATGTACTTTGTCAAATTTGTATGTTTAATTGTTTAAGAGTAAAAAATTATTGAAATAAACATTACACAATCAAGGGGTCTTTTCGTCTAATGTTTATTTCAATAATTTTTTACTCTTAAACAATTAAACATACAAATTTGACAAAGTACATTTTGGAAAGGTTTTTTCATCCTCTTTCGATTAAAAATAAGCATTTTGAAAAAAAAAAATTTTTTGACTGAAAAAAATCAAAATTAAAAATAAATTTCAATTTTTGAGGGAGATGGATACGATTTTTTTTTTTTTTTTTTTTTTAAACGAAAGCTGAGGTTTTTTCCTAAAAGGACATATAAATGATAAAGTGGGACTAGAACGTTTAAACATTGAAAAAAAGAGTTTTCTACTCGCCGGAGCGCTCAAAACCCGGTTTTTAGCTCCGTTTTGGAGAAAATTCTTTTTTTCAATGTTTAAACATTCTAGTCCCACTTTACCATTTATATGTCCCTTTAGGAAAAAACCTCAGCTTTCGTTTAAAAAAAAAAAAAAAAAAAAAAATCGTATCCATCTCCCTCAAAAATTGAAATTTATTTTTAATTTTGATTTTTTTGAGTCAAAAAATTTTTTTTTTTCAAAATGCTTATTTTTAATCGAAAGAGGATGAAAAAACCTTTCCAAAATGTACTTTGTCAAATTTGTATGTTTAATTGTTTAAGAGTAAAAAATTATTGAAATAAGCATTGTACTGAAAAACACAAAAATTTAACCCCCTCCCCCTCGGAAAATATTGGACTAGGTAAAAAAATATTTTCACGAAAAATTACTATCTATGAGTACTACAAAAGCCCCAAGTTTTGCTACGATTGGAGAAAAATTTTTCTCCACCTTGATCACTTGAGATGGAATCGCTCATATATGTGTACGAATTCCAAGCTAGAGGTCTAAGGTGACTGTCAGTGAAGGAATTAAATTAATTCCTTTAAATAAAAAAGTTTTATTAGAAATTTAGTGAAATGGAAATTTTTTGACAAACAAATTTTTGTACACGGTCGTGGGCACCCTTGAAAAATCCGCTAAAAATGGAAAAATATTAAAGAAAACTATCACAAATAAAGAGGAAATGAAAGTTTTTTTATTTTAAGAGACTTCGCCGGCATTAAGAACAAAAATGATTACACGTTTTCACACTATGTTCATCACTAACAGAATCTTCATTATAATTCTGTTTTAGTTTTAGTGCAGAAATATTAGCTATATATGTTTCATGTGATGGTTCCTGTACTTAATAGTAATTAATAATTTAAATTAGTAATTAATACTTAATAGTAAGTATCCTGTAAGAAACCCGTAAAGGAACCAATTTATATATTAATATAATAAATAGAGTAATCTTAGTAAGATTAATATGTATTAATTTTAAATAATTTATTAAAATAACACGAATCAATAATAGGGTCATTTGGAGTAAATGTAATGTTTCAGCTAAATTTACAAATTTAAATATTTAAAAATAAGTGCGACCTCAATATTTTTACCTCATCTCACCAAAAGATTTTCTGAGTTATGCCAATATTTTATTTCGACAATTGGCAATGCCATAGTGTAAGTTATTTTCTAATGCAAAGAAGATTTAAAATCAAAGTTTACTATTTCAGTATTTTGTCTCTCATTTGCATAAAAAGAAATGAAAAAATCAAACTAAACTTTGTAATTTTCCCTTGTTAATGCATTAACAAAAATTTACTTTAATTTTCGTCAATTATTTAGTTAGTTCAACTACATTTAAAAAGATAACAATTAAATAAATTTACATTATTTCAATACTTTGGCAATGTAAAATTACATAGAAATGGAAATAAGGTCTTATGTCATACCTCCTTCGTGTTAGTCAGTTGCAGGTTTAGACCTGCAAAGTAATTCATATAATAATTTTAAAGAACATTCTATCAAATATTTTATAGAATATAACTGATAATTTCTTAACTGCTACACAAATTTTATTAAATATTTCCAGTTAAATTCTATAGAATATTCTATAAAAAGCAGTACAGTGAAAAGTGAAAATTTTTTAAGTGAAAGTGAAAATTGAGAATTTTTTAAGAGTAAGTGAGAGTGAAAAGAGAGAATTTTTTGAGTGAAAGTGATAGTGAAAAGTGAGAATTTTTAAAGTGAAAGTGATAATTTTCTAAGTGTAAGTGATAGTGAGAATTTTCTAAATGTAAGTGAAAGTGAGAATTTTTTGAGTGAAAGTGAGAGTGAAAATTTTTTAGAGTGAAAGTGATAATTTTTTGAGTAAAAGTGAAAGTGACAAGAGATATTTT
Source organism: Leptopilina myrica (nomen nudum) (assembly GCA_032872475.1). NCBI lineage: Eukaryota > Metazoa > Arthropoda > Insecta > Hymenoptera > Figitidae > Leptopilina > Leptopilina myrica (nomen nudum). Next base: position 31,457,483 of record CM065464.1, read on the forward strand.
TTTAGAGTGAAAGTAAGAGTAACAGTGAAAAGTGAGAATTTTTTGAGTAATAGTGAAAGTGAAAAGTTAGAATTTTTTAAAGTTAAAGTAAAAATGAGAATTTTTTTAGTGAAAGTGATAGCGAAATGTGAAAATTTTTTAAGTGAAATTAAAAGTGCTAATTTTTTGAGTAAAAATGACAGTGAAATGTAAGACTTTTTTGTGAAAGTAAGAGTGAAAGTGAAAAGTGAGAATTTTTTAAGTGTAAGTGAGAAATTTTTAATTGATAGTGAGAGTGAGAATTTTTTAGAGTGAAAGTGATAATTTTTTGAGTGAAAGTGAAAGTAACAAGAGATATTTTTTTAGAGTGAAAGTAAGAGTAACAGTGAAAAGTGGGAATTCTTTGAGTGATAGTGAAAAGAGAATTTTTTTAAGTGAAAGTAAAAATGAGAATTTTTTGAGTGAAAGTGAGAGCGAAATGTGAAAATTTTTTAAGTAAAATTAAAAGTGCTAATTTTTTGAGTAAAAATGACAGTGAAATGTGAGACTTTTTTGTGAAAGTAAAAATGATAATTTTTTTAGTGAAAGTAAGAGTGAAATGTGAGACTTTTTTAAGTGAAAGTGAAAATTTTTTAGAGTGAAAGTGAAAGGTGATAATTTTTTGAGTTAAAATGAGAGTAAAAAGTGAGAATTTTTTTAGAGTGAGAGTGAAAAGGGAAAATTTTCTAAGTGAAAGTGAGAGTGAAATGTAAGAATTTTTTAAATTGAGAGTGAAAAGTGAGAATTTGTTGAGTGGTAGTGAAAGTGAGAATTTTTTGAGTGTAAGTGGAAGTGATAATGTCTTGAGTGAAAGTGAGAGTGGCAAGAGATAATTTTTTAGAGTGAAAGTAAGAGTGAGAGTGAAAAGTGAGAATTTTTTAGTGAAAGTGAGAGTTTTTTGAGTGAAAGTGAGAGAGAGAATTTTTTGAGTGAAAGTGAGAGTTACATGAACGCACTCCAGTGACAGAGCTTAGCGCACGGTGGGCTTGAAACATTTTAAATACTTTTGACACATGCCCTTTCCAATTTTTTCAGAAAACGTTTCTACACCACCTACAAAAATTGATTTTAACTTGAATCAAAATCGCGTATTGGGCCGATTTTTTTTAAATTGTATTTTTGTTTTAATTCAATAAAAACTCTAAAAAAAATTTTGTCAAAATATAAAGTTATGACTCTAGTTGTTCAATTTCGCTCAAAATAAAATGTTAATATATGTAATCGATTAAAAATTTCCAGTTAAACATATATTTGACGTTAATTGACCAAAAAATGGAAACAAAAACCTATTAAAATACCAAAAGAAAACAAAAATCGTGTTTTATAACTCGAAAGTGAATTAATTTATTCAAAGATTCAGTTTTTTGTTTTACAGTTGTTACAATCGTTAATTTAACTCTTTGATGATTTATATTAAACATGTAAACTATTATATTCACATACAGCGTTAAATATAAATATAGGATACTTTTCAGCTTCGCATTTACTTAGGAGGAGGTATAATGTTTATAATTTTCATACTTTCATTAACAGCATCTCGAAAATCAGGATGATTAACACAATTTTTATAATTCTTGGTAAATTTTTTGTTAGAAGAATTTCGTTTAAAATTTTCAAAATTCTGCGAGATGTTAGCTATGGTACGAGCATCACCTTTTTGTTTCAAATGATTTTTAGATGTTTCACAATACAAGCAGGGAAACGTGCTTAAACAATTCATCAATCCCGATAATATATTTGCTACTTTTAAGTCGGTTGAGATAGTGCATTGAGTAAGTAAATTCAAATTTAGTTGATTTCACAGAAGAGAAATGTTTTCGAAGTTTTCTTGAATGCCTTCTGCTATTGCCAAAGTAAAAGTTTTATTGACACCAGAGTCCTTGAATTTATTACACGCGATTCCATCCTTGTAGCTTTGTCGATTTTGATTAATTTCTCGTAGCGATTGTTCGGAATTTTCTAATATTGATAAGCAAATTTTAAAAAAACCGCCATCCAATCCAATCTTCAAAATCACATCTTCAAAACCTCGACGTGACTTTACAAAATTTATTAAATTAGCAACGTTGTTGCAGATCACAAACATTTAGTACTAATCGAACATTTGTTGTTTTTATGATGTGAAAATTCGTCGCTCTTAACGGTAAAATAATCTTGTAATGTGTGAACTTTTTCTCGCAACTAAGTCGATAAATAAATTTACTTGCCGGAGCGCACTAAACCCGGTTTTTAGCTCCGTTTTGGAGAAAATTATTTTTTTCAATGTTTAAACATTCTAGTCCCACTTTATCATTTATATGTCCTTTTAGGAAAAAACCTCAGCTTTCGTTTAAAAAAAAAATCGTATCCATCTCCCTCAAAAATTGAAATTTATTTTTAATTTTGATTTTTTTGGGTCAAAAAAAAAAATTTTTTTAAATGCTTATTTCCAATCAAAAGAGCATGAAAAAACCCTTCCAAAATGTACTTTGTCAAATTTGTATGTTTAATTGTTTAAGAGTAAAAAATTATTGAAATAAACATTGTACTGAAAAACACAAAAATTTAACCCCCTCTCCCTCGGAAAATATTGGACTAGGTAAAAAAATATTTTCACGAAAAGTTACTATCTACGAGTACTACGAAAACCCTAAGTTTTGCTACGATTGGAGAAAAATTTTTCTCCACCTTGATCACTTGACATGGAATCGCTCATATATGGGGAAATCTCTCCAAGTGGGGACTTTTTCTTTTAAAAAAATTTTATTTTCAATTTAGTGGCACATTGTTTTTTACTATAAATTATTATTTTTCGACCCAATAGAAGTATATTTTAATTGGCGTAACTCATATTTTTTAATTGCTACTGTATTTAAAATATATTATTCATATTTGTGGTTAAGAGTGCAGGTTAAACTTACTTCTAAGAGAAAAAAGTTACAAATGAAGATTGTAATTCCACTACTCTTGTTTTTAAATAAAACAACATGATCATCATAAAAATAGAATTTTATTTTAAGGAAAGAAATTAGTCTTATTTTAAGTAAAATAATTTTTAAAACAGTTTTTATTGAATTTCATAATATTTTCTAGTGAAATTCTTATAAATTTTTCTCATAAATTTCTTCTTTTTTAATTGATTATAATTATTTCATAAAGTCAACGTAAATAAACGATAATAATAATAATTGTACTGTACTGAAATAATTATTTAATGTTTTTCGTTGCACAGAGTCGTACAGGACGGTTTGTTATTCTTGAAGTCTGATTTTCACATTTGGTCACTTTTTTTCTTTGAACTTCCTTTTGATTCATTTCAAATTTTTTTCTGTCCTTTTTTGCTTTTTTTTCTCTTGGTGATAAATTCGACTCAGTTTTCTTTTTTCCAAAATGTTTAGCGTCTTCCTTTGTTGATTTTTTTCTGTCCTTTTTTGCTTTTTTTTCTCCTGGTGATAAATTCGAATCAGTTTTCTTTTTTCCAAAATGTTTAGCGTCTTCCTTTGTTGTTTTTCCATCAGGATACCAAACATTAGGTGTTAGTGAAAAATGAGCACAGGGAAAGTTTCCTAATTTATTTATTATGCAATACGAGCAGGACAAGTAATTCATCCGCAAAATTTCATTTTGCTCTCTGGAATATGTCAGTTGTAATATTTGATTGGAGTGAGGTGCAGGTTTTAGGTCGCTCTTGTTCTTCACTATATTTTCCAGTCTTTCATTTTGTTTTATGCAATACATTTTTATTTTACTTGATGTACAGGAAGTAACAACGTCTATGACATCTTTGGCTGATAAAATATCTTGCCCATGAGCAACAGCGCGATCACAAAGTCCCTTAACATTTCCTCCGACTCCATCTGCCACACTTTTTTCATGACCAGACGTTGTGAAATTCCAAGAAGCATTCTGTAATTTTAAAAGTTGACAATGGTAATGAAACAAATAAAAGTTTGTCTTGTTTTTATATTGGGTACTTGGTCCATCACTTTGAAAGTGAATTGTGGTAACGTTTGGTATCATCTCTTTGAGCAGTGTAAGTATGGGCTGCAAATGAGACCATACTGCAGCAGAATCATGATTCAGCCATTCAGAAACGGTGCAGAAAGTCACACAAGAGATGAGCCCAGAAGTATGTTCTTTATAATAAATTGCACCAGTGTGGAGAGACAGTTGCTTCTTAGAAGCACCGAAATGAACAGCCTGTATTTCCTCTGCATATTTGCATGTATAATTTTCAGAAAAATCCATGACAATACAAACGGAATTACTATCTAAATTTTCTCTTATTGTTTCAATAGCTTTATGCTGATGCCCAGTATTATACGCATGTCTGAAGAACTCTGGAATTTCTAAATTTGTTGCGATAATTAGTTCCTTTACAGTGCTGTCGATTTTATCTTTGCTAACAAATTTCACCTCATACATTTTATTCTGAAGACCTTTCCTAGATTCACTTTTACGGACCCATTTAAAATAAGATGTTTTATCATTATTATCAACAACTTCTATTGCTTTATTTATACATTTGGGACAATCCCCGTAAGTACAATCCTTATTGTTGATATCACAGACTCGAGAAGTCATAAAAGATTCTGTACTTGAGTTGTCAACGAGCTTTAAAAATGTTAATTGATTAAGCAAAAGCTTCATGTTTGAGTGGATTTTACACATGCAAGTGTCACGATCTGAAGCTTTGCGCGTAACAATCCAAAATGGTTTACATCTGTAAAACGTGGTTCGAGAAATTTTAGATGTCGTCGTTTCGGTAAATTTTTCATACAAATTGTGCATAGTATTAAGGAGGAACCTTTTTCTTTTTTCAATTTTATTTTTCGTAATTGTATCCTTTACTCCAGGTGCAATCGCTGAGTTTTCATCATTTTCCAAAAAATTTTGCACATTTTGCTTAGCCAGTTTTGTAAATTCAATATTTGTCTTCTTGTCGATTTTCGTCACAAGTTGTTTTGAATTTTCATATTTCGACAGCGATTTTTTGCCAATCAATGGGTTAACCTGTTTCATTTGTCTGTACTTTTTTATTATCTTTCCAGCTATTATTTGAACAAATAGTGACTTCTCTTTTTGTGTCTTCATTTCTTGCTTTTTATCCAATAAACTCTTATGTAAAACTTCACAATACAATAGTCGTTTTCTTACTGCATCTTTGCCTTCAGCCTCAATTTTCTTTAAATTTTCTAATAGTGGATCAGAAACTTCTTTTTTCTTCAATGCTCTATAATACTTCGATTTCCAACGACCGATTTCGCGATTTTTTTGTTTCAAAGTAAAATTTAATTTTGCAACTTCCTCCGTAGCCTTGCTTCACGAGCCTTTACAGTTTTCAATTGTAATTTAGCTTTTATAAGCTTTTGATTGTAATCGTCGCATTTAGTTGATTTAGACCACATTATTTTATCTTCAACTGGGAGCTTTTCTTTTTCAAATGTCTCAATTTCATTCAAATCTACTTTTGACGAATGAGGTTTTTTTGTCGGTTTTTCGATTGAACTATCTCGAAGCAAATTATTAACGGTTCCAGATTCCGAAGATGTGTTTAAGTAATCAATTCTGAAATCAAAAACATTTCCATTAATAAGTACAGACCTTGATTAAAAGAAAATGTAAAATTAATAATTATCACTAATTACTTACCGAGGAATAGTTTCTTTTCGAGTGGTTTTAATCTTTTTTCTCTCCGTATTATATACTTTTTTTCTCTCTATTTCGTTGAGCTTGTGAACCGCGAGTTTTTCACGTTTTAGGCGCATTTTTTCTCGTTTTAGTGCAAGTTTTGCACTAAGCTCATCTGCAAATTCACATGAATTAATTTAATTTATTAAATTTTAATTAAATAGTTTCATATTATTTCAATGTATTTGTAAACGCGTTGACGATTTGAAAATCAAAGGTAATGAATTAAATGGAATTTGAATTAATAATAAATTAAAATAAATAAAAGATACATAATAAATTGAATTGAATCACTAATTTAATAATTTAGAATTTTGTTAATACTTATGTTTACTTACCCATTCTGATTTTTCAATATGTGAAATAAACACGATATGAATTAAAAACTTTTCAGCATTCAAAACGAAAAAAACTCACTAAAAAATAACACTTTACATGAAACTGTAATGAACTTAAAATGCCTTTTCAAAAATTAATCTATTATTCGCTGCTGTCATTTATAATTAAAAAATTATTGTTTACTTTATTTTCGAATGAAAATTTTTAGACAGTCATTTGTTAATGTGAAAATGATAATTTCATTACATTTCTAAAAATAATTCAAATGAAAAATAATTAATTTTCGATGATTTAAAATTTTTTCAAAATAGGGGTGGATACCACCCTATCAGCCGCTTCACAAATAAATCATTTTTAAATAATAAATTCTTAAAAGAGATTTTATATTTATATTTTTCTATATATTTTTTTAAATATGAAGAGATCAGAAACAAATTTTAAATTTTTTAGGAATTTTTACCTATCTCTTGTATTCTAAAAAATTAAAAATATTTTAAAACCATTCAAAAAACATCTCCTTTTATTTACTTGAACTTACATTCATCAAAAATCCACCCGCAATATAGTTCAAATAAATTTTGGTCTGCAATGGCCCTATAAACAGAGTAACTTTTATATTCAGGTGAAAAATTATTCAATATCACCCCCAAATATTATTTTTAAGGGTGAGCATTTTGCACATATATTTATTTACACTAAAGCAAGATATTACGCGAAGGTATATCCATTTTTTTAAAAGTGATTTCTTGTGCTCGTCGAAAAACCATTTTTTGACATCGAGTTACGCACTCGTTGCGCGTTTTCCAAGACCGATTTTATAGATGTATCAAGTGGCACAATGTTCTACCACCCAAAATTCTTTTTCTGAATACCTAAAAATGTAAATAGTATATGAGCGAATGTTAAATGATGATCGCTCAACGAGTATTATAAGGAAATTAACGATTTTTAAAGTTTGGTGAAAATACAGTTACAGTTATTAAGAGCTCATTATCACGAACATTATAACTGGCACACTTGTCCAATTTATATTTTTCTAATCTTCACAACCCATAGATGAATGACGAAAAACTCAAAACATAAAAAATAAATTGCTCAAAAAGTTATCGCTTAATAAAAATTCGATTAAATGCGAGTTACGCCAGGAATTTCTCAATTATTACGATTTTAATGAAGAAATCAGTTGCACAAATATTTAATTTCGCCTAAAAACAACTATTTTTATATCTCATACTCGTGAAAGAGAGTTAACAAAAATATATAAATGTGGATTGGCAATATGGAGGCTTTTTGTGGCACTGATATCTCAGTACCCTATTTGTCCCCACTTGGAGAGATTTCCCCATATATAATAACTTTTACACAATTATATGAAGTACTGAATAAATTAAATTATTATTAAAAATTATATATTATTTTCTTTTTTTGCATGTTTGTAAATAGTAACTATTAATTTAGTTTCATTAAATTTAACAATCTAAGCAATAATTTTTGAAGTTTGATACAAATTTTTTTTTCTTTTTTAAATAGATGAAAAAAATATAGTTTATAAAAAATCGGCCCAATACGCGATTTTAATTCAAGTTAAAATCAATTCTGTAGGTGGTGTAGAAACGTTTTCTGAAAAATTTGGAAAGGGCATGTGTCAAGAGTATTTAAAATGTTTCAAGCCCACCGTAAGCGAGAACTTACTATAATTATAATATAATAAATAATAATTTTTATATGATTCATATTAATTTTAAATAATTCTACAAAAATAATAATAAACAATAGTACAAAAATCTTAAAATTTTTAAATTAATTTATTTAAAAAAAGTAATGCCTAATACTTTTAAGTTTAAGTCCCTTAGAAGGAAGAATCGATAGAACAAAAGAAGAATTTTTTATTATTTTAATAATTCTTTTACATATAGAGGTGGAAAAAGTTAGTTTATTTAATACACATATAATATTCATTTAAATACAAAACTAGGGGTTGATTATATAATTTCACTTTACTTCGACATCCACTTAACTTCCACTTTCACTTTTACTTAAAATTTCACCCTCATTAATTTTTACTCTACTTCTCTTCCACTTTCACTTTTACACAAACTTTCACCTTAATTAATTTTTACTCTACTTACACTTCCACTTTTACTTTTACTTAAATTTTCACCTTATTTATTTTTTACTCTACTTCCACTTACACTTTTGCTTAAATTTTTATTTCAATTAATTTTCACTCTACTTACTCTTCTACTTTAACCTTTACTTAAATTTTTAATTTAATTTTCTTTAATTAATTAAGGTGAAAATTTAAGTAAAAGTGGAATGAAAATTAAATAAGGTGAAAACTTAAGTGAAAGTGAAAGTGGAATTTAAATTTATATTAGGTGAAAACTTAAGTGAAAGTGGAAGTTGAGTGAAAATTATTGAAGGTGAAAATTTAAGTGAAAGTGATAGCGGAAGTAGAGTAAAAATGAGTAGGGAAGGGTGGTCCCATACCGACCTCCCGTACCATACCGACCCCCTTATGTTTCTTAAAGATGGTACCACTAAAAAATTCGCCAGTACCATAAATGGAACACTTTCACAACACCAACAACTGGGCCACAGGTTTTGTCAATGCGTTTGATTTCATTTTGGAGATTCAAGCAATATTAGATTTTAGCATTGGTTAGAATAATTTTTTACCTATACGGAATTCGAGCTAACAGTGTTTTTTGAATACAGTAAAATTTTTACAAAATTAATTTTGATTGTGTATGACCTTAATTTCAACGCACAACATTCAAATTAAATTGATTCCATTGATATAAGTGATTGGCAAAACATTTTGTGAAAATAGTGGGGGTGGTCCGAAACCGACCCTCAAGGGGTGGTCCCAACCCGACCCCCATATTTTTACATTATAATTTTTTATTCTCTTCTTTTTTTATTGTTCACATAAAGAGAGGATAGGTTTTGCATATTTACTTTTATTTTTTAGGAATTTTTAAAATATTTTACTAGCAATCACATCACATATTACTTAAGTTTAATTCTCTTTTGGTTAAATATTTTATTCATTGTCAGTTGTAAAATGTTTTTGAAAGGCTATATGAATTAAGAAACGTTGTACTTTTCGACATCTTTGGAAGCAGTTAAGTACAGAAACGAAAAAAGATTAATAACAAATTTTGGTATATATTTTACTAAAAATAGGGCGAAAATTAAAACAGGCAAAACCATTGCTCCTATTATATTGGAGATTTAGATACTGTTTAACAATTTATATTTATTATCATTTCAAAGAAGGCCTTAAAATTTATTTAAATAAAGTAATAATATTAATTCAAGTATAACTATGTCAACATAACTTATAGACATAAATAATTTCAGAAGAAAGTTACTAATGATTCATTTATTTACCTTTTTGTTCAGAAAAAGGTCCAAAAATGTATTTAAATTGAGTCAAAATAATTTAATAGTTAATTACAGACTGTTGAATTTTATTTTAATTACTATCAGAATTTGATATCTTAATTTTTCTTGAGATTTCCCCCCAAAAAAATGGGGGTCGGTTTCGGACCACCCATTTTGAGAAAGTAAAAAACGTAAATTTTCGCTTTTTCTTTAGATCTTTCATTAATGACAATTAGAAACCTCGACAATCTTCAGAAAACATTGAAAAATAGTTCCTTTACTAAAAAATTTTTTGAGAAAAACAAAGAAACACATTTTTGGCACATTTTTAGCCTTTGCACTTTAGGGGGTCGGTATGGGACCACCCTCCCCTAAGTAGCGTCAAAATTAATCAAGGTGAAAACTTAAGTAAAAGTGGAAGTGTAAGTAGAGTAAAAATTAATTAAGGTGAAAATTTGTGTAAAAGTGAAAGTGGAAGAGAAGTAGAGTAAAAATTAATGAGGGTGAAATTTTAAGTAAAAGTGAAAGTGGAAGTTAAGTAAATTGTAATTAAGGTGAACATTTAAGTGAATGTGGAAGTAAAAGTAGAATAAAAATTAATTAAGGTGAAAATTTAAGTGAAAGTGGAAGTGGAAAGAAAATTAAATAAGGTGAAAATTTAAGTGAAAGTGGATGTGGAGTGAAATTTAATTAAGGTGAAAATTTAAGTGGAAGTGGAAGTACAATGAAAATTAATTAAGGTGAAATTTTAAGTAAAAATGTATCGAAAATTTAATTAAAAGTTAAAGTAGAGTAAAAATATGAGTGAAAGTGGAAGTGAAAGTGTAATGAAAATTAAATAAGGTGAATATTTAAGTAAAAGTGTAATGAAAATTAAATAAGGTGAAAACTTAAGTGAAAGTGAAAGTGGAATTAAAATTAAATAAGGTGAAAACTTAAGTGAAAGTCGAATTGGAGTTAAGATTCATTAACGGGCCATCCATAAACCACGTTGCCTCATGAGGGGGAGGGTGGGGGGGGTCAAATAATTGAATACGACAAGAAGAAAAAATGGCGCTAATACATTTAATAGCTTACTACATGGGGGGAGGGTGGTCAAAATTCCCAAAAAATTGGGCTACGTGGTTTATGGACGGCCCCTAAGGTGAAAATTTAAGTGAAAGTGTAAGTGGAATGAAAATTAAATAAGCTAAAAACTTAAGTGGGAGTGGAAGAGGATGTCGAAGTGATGTGATATTACATAATCGACCCTCTGATTTGTTTTGATACAAATAAATTTTGTATTTCGTAAAAAATAAGTAAAACCAGCTACAGTCGGGCCTCCGAACTGCACGATTTGAAAGTGAACGCTGTCACCAAACTGCACGCTGGCTTTAGTTTCTAAGTACTCCACAGTGTGCGGTGGCGCTACTATAGTCAGTGCCGTATATTTGAAAGTTAAAAAATAAAAAACAAAGACGGTATGCTTATATAAATTGTTGAATGTATGTAAATTTTTTTTTAATGTAGATACATATAAATATGTACATATTTCTATAATATGTATACTACAATATTATATTCATTTTTATAGGAATTTATTTATTTCAAATTTACATTATCCTTTTTACTTTTATCTATATATATATATATTCCCCCTGACATACCCACCTATATTTTCTCAAATTTTTTCACTGATTTATTAAATTGTCAAGCTATATACAATAACCCTGTAATTTTTGTGGGTGACTTTAACTGCCACCTACATTTAAACGACACTAAAACCTGTATTTTAAATAACTTTATGTTAACAATTAATCTAAAACAGTGTAATACTATATTTAACTACTATCAAAAAATGTTAGACTTGATCATCTCTAATCAACCTTGCCAAACAAACAAACAATTCAAAACATCTCTTTTTACCTTCAATTTTTTCTAATAATATAAGTCCAATTTCGACAAACGTGGATCTGAATTACAATTTTAAACGAGCGAATTTATCTGACTTGTATGTCCATTTTTCATCTACGGATTGGTCCTTTTTATCCCTGTTTACTGATTTAAATGAAGCGTGTAATGCTTTTTTGTATGTCATCAATGAAGCGCTTAACAATTTTGTACCGCGTTATTCAAATAATAATAAATACAAACGACGATATCCGCCGTGGTTTAACCAATCTATTGTGAACGATATAAAGTTTAAACATAATTTAATGAAAAGGCGATCCTCAAACCTATCATACATTGATACTCAAATAAAAGTACTATCCGACTCACTTCATAAAAGAATAAAACATTCTCATTTTATGTATATGCGAACTATAGAAAATAATCTAAAAGTAAACCCAAAAAACTTCTGGCATTTTTATAACAAAAACAAACCTCAACCAGTAATACCTAATATTATGTTCTATAATGGTACAAAAATTGAAAATCCACAAAAAATTGTTAATTCCTTCGCCGAATTGTTTTCGTCTCACTGCCAATCGTCCACTACTTTACATTCAAACATGGGAAATAATTTATCCTACAATACCTTTTGCAACCTTCCTTTTTTTATATTAAATGACTCCGTTCTGCAAGCAGCAAGATCACTGAGAGCTACGAGCACATCCGGTCTTGATAGAATTCCATCATTTTTTATCAAAGATTGCGTAACTGTATTGTCGACACCCCTAACTATTATTTTTAATATTGCTTTAAGTACCGGAGACTTTCCCAGTGCCTGGAAAAAGCTAAATTTATCCCAGTTTATAAACAAGGTGAGAAGTCAAATATAAAGAACTATCGACCAATAGCATTAATCCAAAACTTTGCGAAGGTCTTCGAACGTACTATTGTTGGCACACTCCAGAAATCATTATCATGTATAATAATAAACGAGCAACACGGATGTGTTCGAAAACGTTTAACTGCTACTAATTTATATGAATTCACGCAATTTACTAATAAAGCCTTACAAAATTACTGGCAGGTTGACGTTGTTTACTTGGATTTTGCTAAGGCCTTTGACACAATCAAACATGACATACTTTCGCAAAAACTAAAATTGTTAAATTTGCCAACCAACTTGCGTTATCTCTTAATTGACTATCTGTCCGGTAGATTACACCAAGTAAAAGTGGGCAATTTTATATCTGATCCTTTTTTCCCTACATCTGGGGTCCCACAAGGTTCCTCGCTAGGTTCGCCCTTATTTAACATTTACATTAATGACATTAATCAGAATATCTCTTCAAAAATTCTTATCTTTGCTGACGATGTAAAACTATTTAGACTAATTCATTCTCAAGATGACGTAACTGCCTTACAAACAGACTTAAACACTATTTATGAATGGTCCCTAAATAACAGTCTACCCCTGAATATCTCTAAATGCCACTCAATATCATTTACAAGATCCAGTACACCTATTATCTCAAAATATTTAATCAATAACATCCAACTAGAAACAGTTTTTAATACACGTGATCTTGGTGTGGTCTTTGACAGCAAACTGTCATTCAATGAACATATATCGCAAGTGGTATCAACAGCCTCAAAGGCCTTGGGCTGCTTAATTAGATCTACAAAAAATTTTAAAAGTCTATCAACTATCACTAGTCTATATAATTCTTTAGTCCTATCTAATTTTAATTATATCCCATTTGTTTGGATACCATATTATATTAAATATAAGGACGAGCTCGAAAAAATTCAAAAAACTTTTTTAAAATATTTAGCCTTCAAATCTGATAATGTGTACCCACAGCAGGGATGCGACTACCTAGAATTATGCCAAAGATTCCATTTCCGTACCATCACTCAAAGAAGAATCCTCTCAGCTGTTTTATTTCTTTTTAAAATTCTGTCATCTCAAGTTAATGCTCCAGATTTACTTTTCCAAATTCCTTTCAGAATTTCTCCACCATCATCTAGAAATATGGAACCATTTTACCTCGAAACACCTTCTAGTACAATCGCACATGTCGCACCTTTATACTTTGCCTGTAACCACGTAAATAAAATGTTCGCAGAGTTTCATCCAAATATAGATTTGTTTTTTCATTAATAAACTCTTTTAAAATTGTTTTAAATAAATATTTGGATGAAAACTGTTAATACTGGTAATCTCATCGATAATATTATATACATGACACTTTTGAATAGCGCGTATATACTGTGTGCTCCGTTTATTCTTCTATTTTTAGTTTTTTCTTCTTCCTAATCTTTTTGTTTTCTTTTCATTTGTTCATTGTAAAATATACTTTCGACTTACTTCTCGTTACCCATGTATGGCCCTAAATGGACTGCGGGATGTAGTGTTTAAATAAATAAATAAATATATATATATAATAAAAATTAAATGTTATACATAACTTAAATAGTAATTCTAATGAATATTTTGCTTCTTAAAATTAAAAATATATTTACTGATATATTTAAATTATTTATTCTTTTCTATGATTTGGATAAATCAGTAAATTTTTTTTAATTTTATGAGGCAACATATTTTGATTAAAAATATAAATTTTTCCTACCATTTATCAATTTGAGAACAGTATATATTTTTATGATTTCATTTATTTTGAATGTAAAATTATTCAGAAATTTAAATTATTTTTCAGAATTAAAAATTTTAGTAAATTATAATATTATTTCAAATTGTATACAACGTTTTTCGTGTAAAATTTCTATTTGTATTTATAAACTGCTATTATTAATACTTATAATTAAAATATTAACATCTGCGAATATTGTTTTGTTTACAAAAATTATCTTTCAAAGTTTAATTGAAAGTGCTATCATTCAAATAACTATTTTTCAAATAACTATTTTTCAAAAAAATATATATATTTTGGAAGTAATCACGTCTTAAAGTTTTGGGTCATTTTATTTTCGTTTTTTTATTACTCCAAAACGAATAAAAATAATTAAGTAAACTTTTTTTTAAATGGAGCCTGAAGTCTATATTTTGAAGATAAAATCAAGCGATTACTAAAAATAAATTTCTTTAATTGTTACTAACAATTCTTTTAAATAATTGCAAATTGAAGAGAGTTCTAAATGTTCTTGAAAGATTAAATTACCCTGTATTGATGCGCAATTTTAGAAGGATTAATTTAAAAAAAAGAAAAATGAGTAACCTCCAATTTTATAGAAATTGTGTAAATTTTCCTGCCAAAAAAAATTCTGTACTCTCGTTTGGGTCCATAGAAGACGATGACATAATAAAAATGTCAAAAAATGAAAATTTGATTAAACATTCTTAATTGTAAATAGAGCTTTGTCACCAAAGACGTTTTCTTAATTTTGACAACAAAAAGTCTGCGAGGAATTTTAAGTTTGAACAAACTTCCAGTGAGACATTTGTTGATTATCATGTAACAAAGTTTTCTGTAAATTTTCAAAGAGATTCCTTATTTATTTACAGAAATATAAGAGTATTAACAAATACGGTGGTGCCGCTAGCTATAGCCACTATGCGTAGATACTCAACATAACAGCTGATAATAAAGGATTTTTCTTTACAGAACATATAAACTTATATTTATAATAATATTTATTTATATAAATAAATAATAAATAAATTTTTTTATATAAATTATATATTTTTTTATAAGAAAATGTTTTAAATATAGGAACATTGAAATGATAATGCTGCATTTGTTGATTCATTCAAAATTTTATTTTCACAAATAAGTTTTGTTATTGACTAAATAATGTGTTTAAAAATTATATTTTAAAAACAATATGTATCTTAGTTTTTACTAACTTATACTTATGGCGCATCTTATGAAAAACAGATACGTATTTTTTGTTATTTGGAGGCCAAATTTTTGAGTTATGAATTTTCAAAATTTTGGACTTGTATTGAGGAGTTCAGTCCAATAACTCGATCTTCGCTCGGCTTGACCGCTGAGAAGCCAGTCAATGGTATTAAATATAGGAAAAAATAAAAACAAAAAATTTCAATGTTTTAAAAACGCTATCTTAAAGAAAATAAAAAAGCACAATTTTTTTATAGAACGATTATTTTTACAATAAAAAATAAAAACTGAAAATTTTTTTTTCTAAAATTTAATTAAATTATAAAACATAAATCGTATTAGTTAGTACAAATTTAAATGAATTTGATAATATTGATGAATTTATCGATCACTCCGAGTCATTCAGAATTTAAAAAAAATTAAAAAATTTTTTAAAAATTTTTTTACGTTTCAACGGCACAGCCGTCCTCTTCAGAAACTGGAAATTTATTATAATCATAAATATACATACATAAACTATTTCACAATTTAAAAAAATTATTATATATAAAAATTATAAAAACAAAATATTTTTACACAAAAAAAAGAAAAAGGTTTACCATTAAAGGAATATAAATAAAAATAAATTACGACATTGTTAAACAATTTGACGATTGTTAAAAACGTCTCGTTTGACACGATTGCTGATAGACACTGATCAATTATAAAGTCATTAGAATAAGTGTGAAAAGAGGGAAAGTAAGTTCATTGAACTTATTACAATAATGCGAAATAATATTAAGAGAAATGTCAAGGTGTTGCCAAACAATGAAGAGGCTACAAATATTTTCTCTCATTAAGGAAATGAAGATAACAATTACTAAGATTTTGAGTGTCATCTTTTTTGTTTATTGATTTTATAAATAAACACATTAAGAAACGCATTTGTTCTATAGAATCCAATATTCAAAAAAACAATGTAAATTCATTTTTATATAGAAGATCACCAAAAGTATTTTTGCCATATGTACAAAATTTGTATGAAAAAACTTCATAAATTCTTAAACAGTATAATATTTTAACTGTACCAACCAATAATAAAGTTTTGAGTCATGGTTTAATCAAAAAGGGTAAGGATAAAAATAATAAATCTGAGACTACTAATGTTGTTTATAAAATAAATTGTAGTTATTGTTTAGCATCATATGTTGGTGAAACAAAAAGAATGGTGGGAGTTCGTATTAACGAACACAAAAAAGCTAAAATTGGCGTCACTGCTACTCATAGAAACTTACAAAAACATGACTTTGATTGGGACAATTTTTATATACTTGACAAAGAATCTAATGAGAGCAAACGTCTTACTTCCGAAATGATTCATATTAGATTGGAAAAGAACGCAATAAACAAGAAGATGACACTCAAAATCTTAGTAATTGTTATCTTCATTTCCTTAATGAGAGAAAATATTTGTAGCCTCTTCATTGTTTGGAAAAACCTTGACTTTTCTCTTAATATTATTTCGCATTATTGTAATAAGTTCAATGAACTTACTTTCCCTCTCTTCACACTTATTCTAAAGACTTTATAATTGATCAGTGTCTATTAGCAATCGTTATTCTACTTACAAAACTTACGTAAGTTTGACCATTTACTTAAGTGACTGTGATTACGTAATTTACTCTGGTAACGTAACTTATATTAATTACTTACGTTGCTCTAGTTACGTACGTCAGGGGAAGAAATTTTTCTGTGATTGACACTAAATAATTTTGTTTTTCAATCTTTTGTTTCGTGTCGACACGAAAGTAAATATAATTTGTTAATTAAGTTTAAAATATAAAGACCCATTGTTATGTAAACATGTTTTCTTAGCAAAGTGTTAGCGCGTAATTTTGCATCAAACTTGCAATGTAAGTAAATACATACTTCATTTTTAAATTAGTATATTACTTTTAATCTATTATAGCATAAACATAATTATAAAACCGCTGCCAAGTTATATATTTTTGTTATAATTTTGGTCTTCATTTCATTCGTTTTCGTACATCTCGTTGTGTTCATTTTATGAACACTTTGATTCCTCATGGAGATGTTAATAATAATCTCCTATAATATTAACATATTTGTCGTCGTTTTGTCGTCCGTCGTTCGTGTAACTCCGTACTTCATCGTTCGGTCGTTCGACTTTTATCATTCATTCATCATCCTTGTATTAATTTAATATATGGGTTGTTCCACGTGAGATTTCAGTCGACCTCTTAAAATGGGATCGAAAATATTTTTTTCTATTCTGTATTGGAAAAAAACAAATACATTTTTTTTTCTTTTTTAGGTCAAATTTTTGAGATATGAATTTTCAGAACTAGGAACTTGTAATTGTAGACCTATATTCAATAGCTTATAAGTCTGAAAATATTGAATTTAAGAAAAAGTTGTCAAAGAATGAAAGTTTTAGATTTATTTCGACTTTTAAGAAATGTGAAAAAATTGTATAAACAAATTATTTTTTTTAACTTTAGACCAGATTTTTTTTACTTTTTTTAAATTTATTATATTTTATAATATACAGAAGATTTTCCACAAAGACCCGGAATGGGACTGATACGTTTAGTGAGTTAACAATTTTTTTTTTAAATCGCGTGCAAGTCTCACAAGGAGATTGTTTTACAATTAACTTTTCAAAACTGTTTACAGCGTACAATTTTTTTTGGAAAATTTCAAATAAATTCTTTAAAAAATAAAAAAGTTATATGATTTCTAAAGAACTACGCGCTGCGTGTAGACTTCAACGTAAGCTGTAAAGACGTGAAAATTGTCTTATTTCAGAAATCTATCAATCACATTTTATGCAGTTAATTCAGTTCAATGCTTTTCTTATTTTAATAATAACAATTTTACTTATTTACAAACATTAGAACTTTACAAAATTTTTTTGGTTTAACTTTATTTATAATAAAAAAATTATAAACAATTCATAATTTTTAAACTTTTTAAAACTTTGTCAGTTTCAGGAGACCCAAATGAGTATACATACAAAATTGCAATCAAATTCATTAAAAATATTGAGTTGAATTTATCACTCGGTGGCATTTAATAATATTGATGAATTTATCAATCACTCCCATATATTAAATTAATAATTTTAAATAAATAGTGAACATTATTAATTACACAGGTCTACAAGGTTTTTTTAAGATATCGGAGTGGTTTCTCATGTTTTTTGTGCGCTGAATACGAACCCGGTCTTCAAAATTTCGTATCACGTCAGGATTTTGAGAAAAGTGTGGGTAAACACACAGAAAAAACGGGTTTTTGACTGTTTTCAGTATTTTTTTCTCATAAACCTGATTTTAGACTTCTATTTAGTCTCAAATTAAAGCTTTATTCGTGAACTTTAAGATCCATATGCGTTATAGTCTTAAATTAAAGCTTGAATCTTTACATGCTAGGCCATGTTGAGGTCCAAAATCGTATAGACCACATAATCATACATTGAAAACCACTCTGATTCACAGAAAAAAATCGGACTCAAAATGAGTCGCATATGAGCCTCATTTTGAACTGCGACAAAAATGATACCCCTTCGACTCATTCTAAGTTTCTAGGGAAAAGACTCGAAATAAGTCTGAAGGGGTATCATTTTTTCTTTACGATAAAATTACAATCACATGGGAAAAGCTAAGAATAATTTATAAAAATATGAATTAAAATAATTGTTTATAACCAATAAACACGTTGCACTTGTCAAAACATTAATACTTGTAGTCGATTTATTGTTTTTATGAGAAATGGAAAAAATTTTTTAGGTTAGACATTTGTCAATTGACAGACAGGGAAACCATGGAACACAAAACATGCGAAACACAGAAGAAAGTAACTAAAATATTGTTATTTTACTTACTTTGAGACACTTGAAGTTGACGATTACTCATTTCGAGTCACTTGAAGTTGTCGATTACTCATTTCGAGACCGACTTCCAAACGAGTTGCAACAAAAATGAGTCGGGTTTTTTTCTGTGTTTTGATGTAATGTGAGGCCGTTATTTATTCTCTTTTTGACCTATAGGTAAAAAAATAAGTCAATTTTGACATAAGTTTTGACGGCCCTTACTATAGGAAGCCCTTAGAAATCCTGACGATTTCCCCCCTAACTAATTCTTATATTTATTTTAATTTTTATTTTCAAATCATGTTCTCTTATTATAAATACATGGTAATAAGTTAGAGTAAATTATATCAGGCGATACTAAAAGAAAGCACTTAAAAAGAATTTTACTTTACGGACATTATTATGATCTTATGGTGCACTTATAGATACTTCTTTATACCTAAAGGTAAAAAAATTGGTTAAATTTGGCATAGATTTTGCAGTATCATCAAAGGCATTAATACGACCCTTTTTACTTGCAGCTTTAACAATAAATCAAATCTGACATAAATTTTGACATAAATTAAGGGCCATTATTTGAACGTTTATGACATGTAGGTAAAAGAAGAATGTAAAATTGCATGTTGATTTCGACGTAATGTAACAGACGTTTGTGGGCCTCTTTTTACCCGTAGGTCAAAACTGCCCTAAAATTGTTCTAAATTTTGAGGGTAGCAGAAATTATTTAACAATTTTTGACATTAGGTCAAACTTCCCTAAAATTGACATAAATTTAGAGGGTAGCGGAAATTGTTTGTCAAATTTTAACGTCTAGGTCAAAACTGCCCTCAAAATTTACCTAAATTTTGATGGTAGCAGAAATTGTTTATCAAATTTTGACGTTCAGGTCAATACCGCCCTCAAAATTGACCTAAATTTTGAGGGTAGCGGGAAAGGGAAATGACTGAATCAGCGGCGGCGGCAGCGAAATGATTTTATATTAATAAATAATATTATATATATATATATATATATAATTTGCATTTGTAAGTGTAATTTATTACTTATTTTATTTATTTATTCATCATATTATTATAACTTTTGTACCTATAGGTACAAAAGTTACAAAAATAAAAGTTACAAGTTACAAAAAGTTTTTCTAAGCAAATAATTCTTTTTCTAAAAACATCTTTTACCATTTTAAAAAGTATTAAATTTGTTAAGAGTTTTTAACAAAAAGCTATTTATTCATAATTTATAATCCCAGTAATAATTACCTTGTTGATTCCAGGTTTAATTCTGGAAGGAATAGTCTGTTTGAAGGAAGTGAATGCACTTTCTGTCAGGGGTTAATTGAGCCTATGATTTCACTACAAACATGGAAGGCCACCCTCTCCACTGCTGCCAGCCCCTATGAAATGACATTCCACGTTTGAACACGGATTATAAATTATTTAATCAAGCTAAAGCTACAGTTTTAGCTCACAATTCTTTCGACTACACAGCGAGAGAGCGAAAAGAAAATATTTACTCCATTATATAAACGTGGAAATTTACGTTCATCCCATGTTGACTGGATGGTAGTGCAGAAATGGTAGCAATGAGGTAAGGGTTGGGGGAGCGGCAAATATGGGGTATAAGGGCGCGAGACAGGAGAAGGCGAAGTATTCGAATGTAGGGAGGGTAGCTTCAGGCAGTAATAAGAACGACGGGCTTAGTTTTAACTTCTCTTTTATGTCCGCATTTTCCGTGGCGCTCTTCGCCGCTTTGTGCGAATGAAAGCACAAATTGCCTAGCCGTGAGCGTCTTTAGGGAGACATTGAGACAGTAAGAAGACTTTTGCCTGCCAGATTGTCTGCTGCTTTCTCGCAAACTTGTTTCTTGATTCAGGTTTTCCTTTCTGAGCGGATTCGTTGAACACAACTTCTCCCTGCTTACAAGAAACTGTAAACAAACTTCAAATTCCACACAGGATATTGTTTTTGAAGAAACTTCAATCCAAAGTCTTGGAAATTTTAGTTAGCAGAAACTTGAAATTCCAGCATTTTCAAGTACTTCTGAACAATGTAATATTTTTAAGGAGGTTCTATCGATAATTGAATTAATGAACAGATTTTGATAAAACTTGATCTGCAGCTAGATAAAGTTAATATAAAGGTGTGGTTAAATTTTTGAGACCTCAAGGTACCTACAAAAAAAGTTATAAACATTTTTTATTTTGAACCTGTAACATTGAGTCTTATGGGACTTCAATAACTTAACATATATATTTACAATTTTACACAGCGCAAAGTATTAAATGAACAGATATTTATCTAAATTTTTTAAATACAAAACTAAGTTTCAATAATCACATATATCTGTTGAAACAATTGCCAATTGGTACCTGTGAGATTTATAATAAATCAATTTGTAAACAAATTTACGTTTCTTTATTTCTAGGATTCAATGCTTTTTGGCTATAACGCCTTGCAAATGTAGCATGAATTCATGTACGAAAAACTGACGACAGAGGTGCGTTACGAAACAAAATTAAAAATATTTTGAATTAATGATCGTTTGATGGATTATTTCAATTACTAATGGATTAAAGCGTTGCAGATTATTTTAATCCACTTAAGTATTAAAATATTACTTCATAATTTTCTGTGCTACAAATAACGTCGATTTTCTAAGTTTATGTGAAATTGGTTTACTTTTGTTTGAGTTAATTTTTGAGCTATTTTAATAAAACAAGATTGCAAACTATGTTCACTAAATGTGACATAAGATGTCGAGTGGCTTGTAATAAATACAGAGCGAGAATGTAGGAATCAGGTTATACATTTGGTATGGTTTAAGATGCGTTATCAAATGTTTTATTCATAAGCGAAAACAAAGCCTGCGTTTATCATGAGGACATCTTGCTCGCGCTGCAGTGAAATCTAAGCAACGTTACACATCGTGGCATGGGTCATTCTCTTGCCCTTTGTAACGTAATGGAAAAGAACAATACGATTCAGACTTTTGGTTTAGTCAAATCCTCTGCGTCAGGAAATTTACTTTTTTTTGGTACAAGCTTCTTGGAAAGAAATACCTGTAATAGTATATTTATAATATTTTTAGTCAGTTTTTCAATATATAAAATTATGTAGAAGTAGCTAACTTCATTCAGTAAACCAAAAGAAATGTACTGGTTGTGATATCCATATAAAAATTGTTAAGCATAATTTTTTGTTTAAAAAGTTCAATGTTCATTAATGATTTTTCAGGTGTTTTTCTAATGACTTTGAAATAATTGAGCCCCCGCAGTTTAAATTGTTATAAACACTGTTAATTAACAAATAGTTAACTTTTGTTCCTCTCCACAAAATTTTTTTTTTTACGTTTACTTTTTTATTCAGATAATGTTAAAAGTCCACGGAGACAAGTGAATAAAAAGTAACACTTTGAAAAATAACAAAAATAATTATGTATAATAATTAAACAAACTATTTTATTTGTTCATTTTTATCTTAACATACATTCTTGAAATGAACCAAAATTAAAGTAAACGTAACAAAAATTTTTTTTTGTAGAGCGTAACTAAAGTTAACTGCATAATTCTTAACTAACATTGTGTATAACAATTTAAATGTTATTTTTAAACAAAAAGAACATACATTCTTTAATTAAACTTAAATAAATTATTAAGCGCGACAAAAAATTTTTTATGAAAAGGAAGAAAACTTAACTATTTGTTAATTAACATTGTTTATAACAATTTAACTAAGTTATTTTTAAAACAAAATTAATCACCTGATGCTCATATTGCGTTAATTCGAACTGATATAGATCATGTCCAGCAACGAAATAAGAAAATAAACGTCCTCTTTTAAAAAATTGTAATAATTTATTAAATTTGATTAAAAACAAAAATTATAAACAATTAAAAATTTTTAAATCGACATAGAGGGAAGTCTTAATAATTTATTCCCCTTTAATTTAAAACAAAGAAAACTTAAATCGTTTAAAAATTGTGGGCTGTAGACATTTTTAAACAATGAATTGTAAAGAAAAATTCCACTGCATGCAGTGCAACGCAGCAGGGTTCGCGTACCCACACAGCAAATAAACTTTCTTAAATCTTTAGTAAATATTTACTTGCAAACTTGGAAGTATTTACTGGAAAAGTTTAGAGAAAATTGTATATCTCTGACAAAAAGATAATATTGAGAAAATCGTTTGTCGGGTGAATTTTGTAAAAAAGTCTTTTGAGATAGATAAATAAAATAGGGGGGGAAATTTTTCAAGACATCTTTAATTGAATAGTGAATTTCGAAAAGGGCTCAACTCGGTTTTTTTAAATTTGACAGGAGACACAAAAAACCGTTTATTTTTTCGTAGTAACTAGATGCTATTTTTTATAAGAAAATGATAAAAGAGTTGTACTTAATAACTGTGAGTTGGAGAAAATTGATATTATAGTTGTCAGAGTTCAGCCTTTTTCGAAATTCATGAAAAATATTTAATCGTTTTAATCATAAAAATATATTAATTAAATGTTTTACTATCGAGAATTAATTAATTTATTTTTTTATTTAATTTCAAAATGTAATAAATTTTTTTGAGCTCAAAATCAATTCAGCATTAGATTAGAAAACAAACAATCTAAGGTTAAAAGTCAAAGGAAAACACACTAAAATAAATTTTTCTACTCTAAAAGTACCTCAGATGAAATTTTCCTTTAAAAAAACGTCAATTAATATTTAATAATGCAAAAAAATACAAAAAAGTGAAATTCGAAAAAATCCCAGTTGAGCCTTTTGAGAAATTCACTATTCAATTAAAAACTATTTTTTTACCTTTTATTTTTAAAAATCGGAATTTTGTTGACACATTGTATTGAGTAATAGAAATGGTAGAAATTATTTTTTTAGTTTTAAAAAAGCAGAGAATTTAGTTTTTTACTATTATTAAAATAAGCAATTTCGTATATTTGTTTTTGAAAAAAAAGGAAATAAAATTGTAATTACCTTAATTTGCTAAACACAATTTTTATCAATGTCATTAAATTAATTAATTATATTACATTTTTTTATAAAAAGGGAAAACAAATTAATAACTTTGATTTCCCAATTACAATTTTTCATTTAGAAACAGAAACCGTCAAAATTATTTCCTTTTTTTCAAAAGCACAGAACATATTACTTATTTTTTATAAAAAAAATTCTACTCATAGAGTATAGAAAAATATTTTATATTTTTTCAGCCCTGGAAAGCATGAAAAATTCATTATATTTTATCGAATTTATTTCGTAAAATTACAATTTTTTCTTAGAAAATATATAATATTACATTTAATAATTGAGTAACAAAATTATAAATTAAAGAAAAATTTAATTGGAAATTAAAAGCATTGACATAAATAATGTAAAAAATGGATTTATTTAATTTAATTAGTTAACCTGTTTATTATATCAGTCTTATTTGAATACTAAATTATATTAATTTTTATTTAAAAATATTATTTGCAATAATATTAAAAATATTTCAATTATACCATATATGAAAAAAAAACTTTTTAAATTAGTCCGACTACAACGGGGCACAGTGAACTCTCCAATCCTCTTCAACATCTTCACCAGTGATATTCATAAATTGTTTGGTCTGAACAACAACAACGGCACATACTCGATCACGTATGCTGATGACAAAATTGCCTATGTGGCTGGTAATACGGTAACTTATATACAAAAAACCCTACAATCTTTAACAGACAAAATTAACAGTTATTATAAAATCTGGAATTTTAGAATTAATCCTAATAAATGCGAAACAATTTTATTTAGAAACCCCACAAATCTCTGCTCAGGAAATAATGCTAAAAAATCAAAAATTTTCAAAATTACCATGGCTAATCCGGACACAGGAACAATCAGTGACGTCACACACAAAAACAATGTCAAGTATCTCGGGCTACACATAGATCATCTAATCAGACTAGATCAGCATATTATTTAGCGAGAATGTGTGTGTATGCGAGAGAAAAGTTTTGGTCTCGGCGTTAGATAAGCTCGTGGACTTGATTGTGAAAAGTCGAATATAGTACTGTCGTACTTTTAAAGGCAGTGTGCTGCGAGAACTTGTAATTAATTATTTATTTTATCTAAATATATTTTAATCTTTTAATTTGTTATGTAAAAGTAGTGCCGTAAAGGTATTTCATACCTTATTAAGTGTGTGTTATATCGCTTGCACGTGGTTAGCACTCCTGACTATGTTTGGGTTGAGTAAAACTCATTTAAAAGGTGTGGAAAGTGAATTCATACAACAAAGAAGAGCGTTGTGCCGCTGGATGGATGAATTTGAAAAATTTCATCAGGATATTGAGAGTTCGAGTACAGTGTCAGACAATATGCCCGATAAGGAGCAAATTGGCGTGTTACAAAAGGAAATTGAACCAATTAAAATAGTTCATTTCTCACCAAAAAACGTATTGTACTGAACGTTAAGTAAATTTTTGAAATGTATTAACCAGTCACCTCAAGTAGCACTCTGTATACCTGAGTGTCATGGCGATATCTATCGGGGATATTCCTGTGATATTGAGGAAGTATTATAATGTCCGTTTTTTAATATGCCTGTGACATGCCTGTGATATTAAGGGGATTCATAGGATTCGCATGAAACTCGTTACTCGAGGGTTTTTGGGTCGCTGATTACGAATTTGAAGTCAATTCAACGAACCCAAAATCAAAAAGTCTATATAGTGAGACCCCCAGATCAGAACTTTTTTGTGGCTGTGTAATAATAATAATACTAGTAATAAATATTATTCTTAATATTTTCATCCATATTATATGCGTGAAAAACTTCGCGAGTCTTTACATATTTTTGAAAAGCGAAAGTTAGGGTTCGGCTCGGGACAACCGACACAACAATTTGAGCAAAGGTTCCAGAATCCAACGAAAAGCAATCCAACCTGCGACGCAGTTTGATGAGCAGTTGCGAAACGAGACGAATATAATAATCCAAATAGAAAGAAGGCAATATAATATCACACTAAAATTATAAATCAGAACAAAATAACAGCACAAAATTTATATTTATTTAAGTAATCTATGTCAATTTTAATAAAAAGTGATTTTAAATTAAAAATTTTTTATTGATATTAACTATTATTATGAACAATAATCTGGTTTGTAGTTTTTGTTTTTTGTTTGACCGTATTAAGTTATTTGTTGAGTAATGAGAAGGCCTAGATATGGTTTGTTTTTAAAGAAATTTATTAAAATCCCAACTAGTTTCGAACTATATAGTTCCTCATCAAGGGATGAATAATTTTATAAACATTTTATTATCTAAGCGTCGGTCATAGTTTATAAGATTTAAAAATGGATTAAATAAAAAATTTAATGATCTGAAAAATAAAATAAAAAATGGTTTCAATTTTAATTGAATTTATAGGTTAAGTTTTCATTTATGAAAATAAAAGCTTCTTACCTTTTAAAAGAACATTATAAATATGAAATAATTTTTTTTTATTATTTAAGAAACTTTTTAAGTTTCTCATATTTAAATTTTATTTTTTAATTTAATTAATTTTAAAGATTTTGTAGAAGGGTGAATCCATTGAATTTCAACTAAAGTGGTCGCCGAATAATTTTAGAAAATTTAAAATGTAAGAGATGCTTAAATCTGTTAGTTTTCTGCTAGTAGAAAATAATGTAAAAGAAATACAATTTATTTAAAAAATATAACAAAAATTGTTGGCATTTGTTAAGAATGTTTAAATTTATTATTACAAATTAATATAAGCATTTAAAATTATAAAATAATAAATAAAATATTATCCCAAAGTTCATCATCAAAGTAACCTAATTTTGAGATTTTTATTAACAAATAATGGGGAAATGGGATTATAAAATTAAATAAAAACTTACAAAATATGACGAATTTTCGATGAACTTTCAGTTTCTGTTTAACGTTTTCTTCAATTTTCTACTTAAATAGAAATAATATCGAAAATAAAAACGCCACTTTGTCCATTTTCACTATTTTCAAATGCGTACAACTTCTTTGGAGAAAATCGGAAAATTATTTCACTTTGGTCGCGGGCCAATTTTAAGAGTTATACATTTTTTAAAAATAGTACGTTTTGAACCCCTTGACTGTCGTGGACGCATATATGCGCGGATTTAAAACTGGCCAAAAGTGCTCTTGACGTATATAAGCGCAACTTAAAAAATGTGGTTTAAAACTTTTTAAAAATCGCTGAAACTGGTTACTCGGGGGTTTTGGGGGTCGTTGAACACGAATCTGGCGTTAGTTTTTCAAAATTTAAAATGGCGGATCTAATATGGCAAACATTATTTTTAAAAATTGATCCAATTTGCCTGAAAATCTTTACTCGGGGTGTTTTCGGGGTTACTGATTACAAATCCGAGGTTCGTTTTTCAAAATTCAAAATGGCGACTTCAATGTGATAGAATCATGGAGCAAAATTGTATGCCAGATAACGCCAGATTCGTGTTCAGCGACCCCGAAAACCCCCGAGTAACCATTTTCAAGCGAATCCGATTAGTTTTGAAAAATTGTCCGCCACATTTAATTCGCCATTTTGAATTTTGAAAAACCGACCTTGGATTCGTAATCAACGATCCCTAAATCCTTAGGATACCAAGTTTCATAAAAATAAAAATTTACAACACACTTTTGGCCAAAACAGTGGAAATCTCGTCGACAGCCAAGGGGTTAAAGGTTAATGAAAATAATTTTTATAAAGTTTAAGTTAGATGAGAATTGATAATATTAATAAACCAACTTCAACTTAAAAAACGTTACATGCATTAACCCTTAAAAACGTACTACAGTAGAGACTCCATTATCCGGACTAATGGATGTAGGCACTTGTCCGGATCATCGAGTAAAGTACGAATTAAACAATTTTTTGATTCATAATTTTATGTATTTATTTGCATATATGTATTAAAATAAGACTGAAACAAACTAAAACTTTTAAAGTCAACATTAATAAATATTTAGATAGAAATATTTCAAAATATTTACATAAACATTTTCTCAAAATAATTACATAAATATTTTCTCAAAATAATTAAAACACTTTAAAACGCAACATTTCGTGTAATAATTCACGTTTTTTAATTTAAAATAGAAGTTAATGGTTTAAGACCTTATAAACTTTATATTAAAAAAAAAATTTTAATTTTAAATTTGGCCGGATAATCGAATATCCGGATAATAGGGGTCCGGATAATGGAGTCTCTACTGTATTTTTTAAAAATTTATAACTCTTAAAATTGGCCCGGGACCAAAGTAAACTTTGATGATGAACTTTGGGATAATATTTTATTTATTATTTTATAATTTTAAATGCTTATAATAATATGTAATAATAAATTTAAACATTCTTAGCAAATACCAATAATTTATGTTATATTTTTGTACTAAATTGTATTTCTTTTACATTATTTTCTACTAGCAGAAAACTGACAGTTTTTAGCATCTCTTACATTTTAAATTCATATTTCATAAAAAATATATAATTCTTTTGAAAAAATCCTTTTATTTCGTTACTTTAGTAACATCAAAATCATTCCTGCATAATATTACAATTTTTAAAATTAGCCGGCGACCACTTTAGTTGAAATAAAATGGATTGACCCAGAAACCCATTTTTTGTTGGAAATGTGCTTCTGTGATTAGAGAGTTTTGACAGAAAAGTTGGGTTGTGTAGTAGGGTGCAGACATAGTTGATAAAGTAGATATCTATGTTATTAGGCATATTTAAATTTATTTATTTCAAAATATACACGGGTTCAAACGAACCCTTTCGTACATAAGTACTCAGGTTGGGGTTAAGAGAACCTCTAAGAAAAAAATTCAAATAATTGTTAATTATTAATGGCTAAGTTAGGCAAATTAATTACCACGCACTATAAGTTTACACATGAACACACATCCGCACAAAATCAATTTAACAGTAGTTGTCGCAGATCAGATATAGATGACAATAGTGTACTCTACATAATCTAATAATAAGTGAACTCGCTGTCGTACCCGTCTTCGACGGGTTTTAGTTTCTGCTGATATATTTGATGGGGTGTCTACCCACCGGGAATTAAATTTTACTGGGAAAACTAATAATTAGTAACCATTTAGTATTTCGTTAAAAAAATATTATAATTTTTCTGTCAAATTTGTTATTCAGGAACAGTATTTGTCAATTTTTAGTGCTTTATGTGTTTGTAGTACTGCAATTAATGTATTAAAATTTAATCCTAAATTTACACCAGCATTTGAAGTCAAAGTTGAATCTAATTATAAATAATTGTGTCGCAATTAGAATCTACGTTACGATTGCTAAAACCTAAATAAAATCTATATGTTAAAGCTAAAAGTGGGACCCAAATTTTGACTCGGGTCTGTTGTCATAAATATTACATCAATAAAAATTAAAGTGTAAAGCAGTTTTTTAAAACAAATTATTATAATAGAACTTTTTTAATTTGGTAAAAAGATTACCGATTTTTCCTGGTCAAATTAAATTTCCAGCTATTAATCGGTTTACCCGCGCAATTTAAAAGTATTATAGTAGAAACTAAAACCCGTCAAAGACTGGTACATTCTGCCAAATTTGGTTTCAAACGGTTGAGCCGTTTTTAAGTGATTCGCGAACAAAGATTCTGTGACATACAGACATACATACACGAAATTTTTTATTAGCATTTTTGGAATCCTGGATGCTCAAAACGAATAATTATGTCTAAAAGTTTAAGATTTGAGCAATGTACAGACAAAAGTCTTATCTTATATATATAGATTACAGAATTTTTTTAAATCTTCGAGCAACCAGCTCTAGTCGATTTTCGCTGGAATGACCCAGAATACAATTGATAGTTAATTAAAGCTATACAATTTTTATTATTATTCATTTTCAGTATTAAATTTTAAAAAGAAATTACTAAAAAATAGTTAATTAAGCCAATACATTTATATTATCATGTATCTCTAAAAGAATCAAAATTTTGTTAAAGATTATGTTTAAAAAATAAAGTTATTATTCCACTTTTTTAATCTTTTTTTAATAACAATTAACATTTTGTTAAATAATTTTCATATTTTGTTAGAAATAAATAAAATAAACTATAGAAATTCGATTTGTCCGACAAAAAATATTTGACAACACTTATTTTTTTATAGAAAAGAATAAAAGAAATTTCATGATTTTTATTTGTCACCAGAACCTGCTTAATTTTTAAAATTAAATTTAAAAGTTAAATATTTTTTGTTTTAAATCCAATTCAAAACTTGGAACAGGAAAGCAAAAAACTAAATAAAATTAGAAGATTTTTAATTTAATAATTATTTTTTAGAATTATTAAAAAATAAATAAGACTTCAATTCAATTCATATTATTTTAAAAAAATACTAAATAATTAATTCTTATTATTTATTAATCAATATTTATTTAAAAAATTGTGATAAATAAATAGAAAATTGTGCAAGAAATACTACAAATTTTGTAAAAACAATATGATAGTCAAAATTAATTACAAAATGAAAGTTTTTTTAATAAATGTTGATGGAGAAATATAAATAGTTCAAATGACTTTATTTTTTATTCGATTTTAAATAAAGAAAAAGAAATTATTGTTAAAAGATTATTTTATTTATTTAGAAAGGTTCAGTAACGAATATTATGATAAAGAACAAAATTGTGGATGATGTCAGGAACTGTTGAATTGAATGAATTAAAGTCTCGTTTTAAAAGAATAATGAAGTTTAATTTAAGTAAAAATATAAAAATGTGAATTAAAATGGATAGTGAAACTAATCACGCACAATAACACGAATTTCATGAGAATCAAAAGTAGTTTAGACGAACTCAATACGATCGACGCTCGATTATCTCCGCACACTTCGTACAACGCTCTACCAACGCTCTCGTTTTTGCGAACTCTCTCGTCCTTCTTCATGCGTCATTCACACTAAACATTGTCGCTAGTTTACTTCCGTTAAAATTCGCACATTAATTTAAAATTCAATATACACGCGGTATATTGGTAAACCATTGGCTCTTTTGATAAGTAAAACTTTATTAGCGAAACGTGAATCGGTATCAGTTACAATGTTCGCTTTTCGAAATTCACTAAAAATCGACTTTAAAGTTTTTCGTTCATCATCACTAGCTCGATGAGGTTTTGAAAACACGGGTTGACTATTTGGTTTCTCGATGATACGCATTTCAATTAAATCGGTGCATCGAAGTTCGAATAAATTTTTGGAAATCACTGCACGAAAATTATTTAATATTTTTAAAACATCGACAATTTCTTCTTCGTCTTCACAATCAGTAACGTTAATATCATCGATGATCACTGGTTCGCGAAAAGGCACTGTTGCTTCGGGGATAACTTCGGATAATTCACCTTTAATAATCATATCACCTTGCTTAAGGTTTTTCGTTGAACGATTTAAATTTAAAATAGGGATTGTGTGATTCACTCCGGTACTAACAACATTAACAAAATTTATCGAATGTGGGGGCAGAGAAATTTTATCACAAGCACTAACTTTACCGGAAATCAAAATTTCTTCTTGAATGTCATTTATAAAATTTTGCGGATTTTCTGAAAATATTAATTGATCATTTTCTTTTCGATAATTCAAGCGCGGATTTTCCGTATACGTTCGTCCGATTAAAATGTCAAGGGTTTGTGCGTCATCCGGGACTACACGAAGACCAATATTTTTCACTAATACACCATCAACTGCAACATTGGCGTAAACAATTCCTGGTGAACTGGTTATAAAATTTTGGGAACCGAAACTCTGAAAAACTACCGCATCTTTCACCATATCAAAATCTTTCGATAATACGACAGTCGCTTTAATTGTGCAATCTGACGCGCCTGTATCAATAAATGCGTCAAGCTCGAAATCGTTGACCATAATTTTCTTGATATATTTCGCGATAGATGAATCTCAATGGGTGTCAAAATAATTAACTTCGCGTTTTCTAATATGTGCAACCACCGTACAGTGTCTCTGGGTATGACCTTTGCCACTACACTTTACACAAAACAATTCTCGACGCGGATCTGGGCAATCTTTAGAAATGTGACCAAATTTCGAACAATTATAACATTTCAATTCTCCCGTGTCACTTTTTAGTGGGGGACGACGATCAGGATTTCGATTTTCTGTTCCTTGTTTTTGTTTTACTTCGTGGGGTTTCACTGGTGTCGAGGAACTCGACGGTTTCCTAATGGTGTTGGATTCCTTGGTGTTTCGAATTCTTTCACTACGTTGATTCGCGATTCTTTCGAGATTTATCAAATCGTGGAGTAGGTCGTCTATATCATTGTGTTTTTTTATGCTAGGGAAGAACAAAGGTCTCGTGACCAAAGTCCAATTAACACCTGTTCTTTAACATCCTCGAAGTCCAAGTTGATGTCGTGGCACAATTTCACATTTTCATGAAAGTAGGCAGTTGTCGATTCTTCTTTGCGTTGAGATCTCTCTGGCATTTTCTGCCATCTAGTCGTTTTGCTTTCTGATTTTACAAATGTCTTCTTAAAATTGTATTTGAATTCATTCCAGCAACTTATTTCATCGGCTCTCGTTTTGTACCAGAAAAAGGCTCCACCCTTCAAATGTGATCTCGCTGTTTCCAGAGTGAAACTGTCCGGCCAATTGTGGAGTTGTTTCATACTCGTAAGATTTCGAATCCACTCGCTCGCTGAGATGCATTCATAATAATAAATAATAGTTATTTATATATGTTATATTTATATATATATTATTAATAATTATATTATTATATTATAATATAAATATCTTTTTTTAATAAAAATACAAGTTTTATAGTGTAAAAATTCAAAAAAAGTGGAATGCCATTTCTTGAAAATTATTAAAAATAGCCGATTTGAACGTTCGGAAAAACGTTGAAAATCACAAACACTAAAATTTTTGTTGTGATAATCTTGTTCCCTAATGTCTAAATTATAGAAATATTGCTTTACAATAGTTAAATGTGGT
This sequence comes from Leptopilina myrica (nomen nudum), assembly GCA_032872475.1. Classification (NCBI taxonomy): domain Eukaryota; kingdom Metazoa; phylum Arthropoda; class Insecta; order Hymenoptera; family Figitidae; genus Leptopilina; species Leptopilina myrica (nomen nudum). The sequence continues at coordinate 31,490,507 of CM065464.1, forward strand.
GTACACTCATAAAAAAAAAGAGTTTTTTAGGAACGCCATTTCGATGTTTTTGCCAGTCTGGGCCTCGGCGCGTGGAACGCCATTTGGAACGCCCTGCCAGTGAAGTGGTTAATTTTTAGATAAAACTTGAAATAAATTCATTTTTAGAAGGTTAAAAAATTATATCTTATTAAAGAAATTCTTCAAATGAAATGAAATATTTTGTTTTTTAATAAAAAAAATGTGAATTGTGAATAGACATTATTATTAGATTATTATATTATTATATATCTATTATCATTAGAATGAGAAAATACTTGAGCATTTTTTTAGCTAGTAAAACATAAAATATCTTTATATATGTTGTGGTCAAAGTCCGGAGTGCGGGCAATTCGCGGATTGACCGGTCATTTCGCAGTTTGCCCGAGCACTTTTGGGCAAAGTCCGAAATACTGGTATTGTATTGTACTTTGCCCAATTGTTAGCGGGCAAATTGCGGAGTGCCCAAGCTGCTTTGGGCAAAGTCTCAAATTTTGTTTTTGGCGGAGTGCCCAAATCGCTTTGGGCAATGTTGGAAGTAAGAAATTTTAGGAATTAAAATAAACCATGTTATATATGGAAAATAATTTATTTTAATTCCTAAAATTTCTTACTTCCAACATTGCCCAAAACTTCGTATTTAAGGGTTTTTGGGGTCGCTAGTTACAAATCTGAACTCGTTATTTAAAAATTCAAAATGGCGGACAAATTAAAAAATCATCCGATTTTGATAAAATTTAATAACCGTGGTATTTAAAAAAACTGCAAAAAAAAATTTAATTAAAAATGGGTTCTTTATTTTTTTTGAGTTGTAATAAATTAAATTATAAATAATTTTTGAAATATCTAAAACAATGTAATGAAAAACAATATAAAATTTTAAAAAATAACTCTAATTTTTTGGAAATTTTGGTTGCTTATTTTTGCGGTTAAATTATTCATTACATTCCACAAGTCCGAAATACCACGGTTATTAAATTTTATAAAAATCGGATGTTTTTTTAATTTGTCCGCCATTTTGAATTTTTAAATAACGAGTTCAGATTTGTAACTAGCGACCCCAAAAACCCTTAAATACGAAGTTTTATAAAATTCCAAAAATTGTAGGGCGGTATTTAATATATTGATTTAGCTTAGAGGTAGGTTTTGATATAAGGGTTGGGGTGAAAAATTGAAAATGATAGACTGTATTATGATATTACAATTAACCAACGATTACTTTTTAAAAAATCCAAATTTTTTAAGTTTTATTAGTATTTTTTTAAATAAATCGAAATAGGGGTTGTTTTTGGGGTTGACTATTTGACCTTGAAACGGTATTTCAATAGTAAAAATTTAAATTGTTAAAAATTATTTTAATAATAATAAATTATAAATTTATGGATTAATATTGAATAAAAATTAAAAATAAGAATAAAAATTTAGAGAATGAGAAATGAAATTTCAGTTAAATTTAAAGTGTGTGAAATTCAAAATAAGATCAATAGAGTACAAATGTACTAAGGCATTTGAAAACCTATGGAAACAGCACAGCTGATTCAAGACCAAGGTTAAAAAAAAGATAAGAAATTTTCATATTTGAAGAAATTAAAAATCATTTCAAGAAAAGATAAATTTTATGCACAATTTATGTAGAGTTAAATATTTATAAGGATAATTTTTCATATAGAATTGCATATTTTGTGTTATAAAATTAGTATGGATTTTGGTAATTATAATTAAGATTTATTTAAACAATAAGAAATAAAATAAATTCAGAGATGGAAATAAATGACAGTTACGCAATAGTATTGTTGTGGGTAAACGGTAGACAATTTGGAGACAAGAGAGAGAGAAAATATATCTCTGTCCTTTTGGGAAAAATTTAAATATTATTGGTTGAAAGAGTAAGACGCGTTATGAATTTCCGTGAATAGGAAGAGAGATAGTCTCTCGAAACGGAAGTCGCGCGGATTTTTCGTATTAACCGGAAGAGATTAAGGGCGAATATTATTATTATGGAAAATTCTAGAAAGTTCTAGAAGTTTCCATAGCGTCTCCAAATACCTGAACTTTACAATATTTGACATACATTTACACATACATTTACAAATCGTAAAAATTACTCAGGAATTCGTTGTTTTACAACTTACTACCTGGTAATTAAACAAAAAATGATCTACAAAGTCAAGCCCTGGTAGATGTGTTGGGGAATTTACCAAGAAATTGGTTTACTACCTCATAATCTGAAACCTTAAGGGGTAACAAAAGCAAATCGTAAGTTTATTGAATATTCTTATGAGCTGCATTCATATAGTAATAGGCTATATCGATGTGGCAGTTTGAAAGATTCAATAAATATTGATACCAGACCACCAAAATATTATTTATAATAGGTAATAATTAATTCATTTGAATTAATTATTTTAGTTAATTTTTCAGAGAAATAAATAAATTTTATAATGTAAATTAAACAAATTTTGATCATTTTCCGATATTATAATTTTATCATATCTAAAATAAATCAAAATTTAGAAAAAAATTTATAATTTTAAAGAATATTTATTTATTAATAGAATAGTTAATTTAGGGAATAGGGAAACTTGACCTTTTGTAGGCAGGATTTATAAAATTTTATTATTAAATTTTATTTAATTTTTGTTTGTAGATTTGTCAAATTGGAAAATAATTTATTTATTGTAATTATTGATATTTTTGAGTGAAGGAAGAATACTTACGAAGGTGAATGAACATTTTATTTATTTTTGTTTTATTTTTTTGTTGGGTCAATTCATATAGACCATAGCAACCGAACTTACAAAATTATTTATTTAAATGAACTATATCATAAGAAAAGATTTCTTTATAGTTAAAAAATTGTGTTAATTTAATTTTTAATTTATTAATTCATATTTTATAATTTTTATCCAACGAAAGAAAGATAACAAAATTATCTTATTTAGTAGTGGATAATTTAGAAAGAATAAAAGCTGAATTACCGAATAATTATTGGAGCAGATTCCTTTAATTTGGTTACAAAGCGACATATTTTCTCAAAAATAAAATATAATATTTAATTAAAGAGAAATTTAGATTACATAATTTCATTCATAAAATCTATTACTACATGTTGTCAAAACAGATCTTATCAGTTGATATAGTTTGACGCGTGCCTCATTGTAAGAGGATCTTTAAATTTTGGAAATAATGTCCCTTTAAATTTATACAAAAGCATTCTTTCTATATATATTATATAAGAATGAGAAATATTGATTACACTTGTATAAGATATTTCTCACATTAGAAACACGTGGGTTTTCAGAAGTTTACCGTACAGTGGGCTTTTAAATCAAAATAAAATATAAATATATATATATATATATATATATATATATATATATATGTATATATATATATATGCTTCCCTCGGTCTGTCAATCTACACGTATATGTTTCAACCTGAAATATTAGTAAAGATATGTTTAATAGTCCCAATAAGGTTTAAAGAATTTTTAAATAAAAGTTTACCATTTTTCTATATTTTTTGCAATACAATTCTGCCGTCCTGATGAAGAAAGTCGGTACTTGCATTCAGGGCGATTTCAAGATATTTAGAGAAACACGTTTGTTATTACAGTAGCCTATTAATTAAGACTTATTAAACAATGACAATTGATATTAACTAATTTTGGTATGCTCTATTTAATAAAGTTAAAAGATTTCAAAAATTTTCATTATTTATAAACAAAATGTCCATTACTGCCCAAAATTGATTTTGAAATGTTGAAAATACTGCCACAGAGACGGTATGTGCTCTTACGGCCGAGTGACGTCACTATTCTAGGGTCGGTATTCGCAGTCTATTACGTATATAAGGCTTATGAAATGCAAGGACCGACTCTTCCGACAAGGAAACATGGTCTGTCTTCGACGACAATCCTGGACGCAAGAGTCGGTACTTGCAATACGGCCCATTGACATTAGGATTTCGATCCAAGTCAGACCACATTTCCTGGCAGTACTAGCCATTACGGCCGTGTTTCTAGGAAAGTTCATAAATACGTCATCATTTTGAAGCAGTAATAGCACTTATCGAACATTTTGCCTGCAAGTACCGACCTTTTCAAAATGATTTCACGTTAGTAGAGTAATTAAAAGCTAATTATTTATCAAACTAATTATTATTTATGAATAATATTACTATAGCTAGATTGCTTTTTTCGTAAGGAATCCAGTGATATAAAAAAACTCATTTTGCATAAAAATGTCGAATACCGACTTTCTTTATTAGGACGGCAGAATTGGTTACCTTCTATTAGAGGGTTGTTTTTACCCCTAAAAACCGTAAACGACTTAATCTCGAAAAACGGCCAGACACGGATATCTTTTTTTAGCTCTAGTTTCCGAATATCTTTGGTTCGTTCATGGGTGCAAAAAAAAGTTTAATTTTGTCGGACGGTGTTATTGTTAAAAATATGGCTAAAAAGTGATTTTAACGCTTGAAAGTAAGTTTTTGATTTTTTGTTATATCTTTTTTAAAATTACGTATACAAATTTTTATATCTCAGGTTTTGAGCTTGAAACATTTGTTCTTAAAGAACAATTGCCAATTTTTGTTTAATACTTACGGTATTAATAAAAAATAACAAAATTTTCAAAAAAAACCTCCGGGGGCGTAATGGATCACTTAGGCCTATCTATTAAGAAAAACCTTTTATATTTTAAATATTAATAAAATAATCCTGTCAAGTTTAATTTCTTGTAATTTATATATAATAAGTACTAATGATAACCTTTTATAAAAAATATTAACTGGAGAATAGATTTTTTAAGGAAATGGATTTTGCATTTTGCTACAACTTTTTAAAATTTGAAAATTGCAGGAAAATGTATAAAGTTTTAATTGAATATGTTCCATTTTCAATATTCTTTGCTATAAATGTACAATAGAAACCAAAATTGTCAATACCGTAATAATATTTTATGATCTAAATTATAGTTTCATTGCTGATCCATTACGCCCCGGCCCGAGGCGAAATTCCTCACCTTGCACTTTTTTTAATTGAAAGCTGAGATGTTAGGCTAAGTTTTTTACATGATGAAATTTTTATTAAAGCAAGAATGACGAAGTTAAGCAACAAAAAGTGAAAAGTGATCCATTACGCCCCGGTCTCCCCTATAAAATATAAATAAATAATCAATTAAAAATATAAAACTTCATACAGAAAATGTTATATAAAAATTGTGATTTAAAAGAAGTAAATAATAAATTATAATTAAACAAATATTTTTTAATTTATTAATAAAAATTAATTATTTTAATAACAATAAGGTAGAAATTATCGATCACTCCGAGTCAGGTTGAAAATAAACATAACAATTTTTTTACGTTTTAACGGCACGGCCGTCCTCTAATAGAAGGTAACCAATTCTGCCGTCCTAATAAAGAAAGTCGGTATTCGACATTTTTATGCAAAATGAGTTTTTTTATATCACTGGATTCCTTACGAAAAAAGCAATCTAGCTATAGTAATATTATTCATAAATAATAATTAGTTTGATAAATAATTAGCTTTTAATTACTCTACTAACGTGAAATCATTTTGAAAAGGTCGGTACTTGCAGGCAAAATGTTCGATAAGTGCTATTACTGCTTCAAAATGATGACGTATTTATGAACTTTCCTAGAAACACGACCGTAATGGCTAGTACTGCCAGGAAATGTGGTCTGACTTGGATCGAAATCCTAATGTCAATGGGCCGTATTGCAAGTACCGACTCTTGCGTCCAGGATTGTCGTCGAAGACAGACCATGTTTCCTTGTCGGAAGAGTCGGTCCTTGCATTTCATAAGCCTTATATACGTAATAGACTGCGAATACCGACCCTAGAATAGTGACGTCACTCGGCCGTAAGAGCACATACCGTCTCTGTGGCAGTATTTTCAACATTTCAAAATCAATTTTGGGCAGTAATCGACATTTTGTTTATAAATAATGAAAATTTTTGAAATCTTTTAACTTTATTAAATAGAGCATACCAAAATTAGTTAATATCAATTGTCATTGTTTAATAAGTCTTAATTAATAGGCTACTGTAATAACAAACGTGTTTCTCTAAATATCTTGAAATCGCCCTGAATGCAAGTACCGACTTTCTTCATCAGGACGGCAGAATTGTATTGCAAAAAATATAGAAAAATGGTAAACTTTTATTTAAAAATTCTTTAAACCTTATTGGGACTATTAAACATATCTTTACTAATATTTCAGGTTGAAACATATACGTGTAGATTGACAGACCGAGGGAAGCATATATATATATATATACATATATATATATATATATATTTATATTTTATTTTGATTTAAAAGCCCACTGTACGGTAAACTTCTGAAAACCCACGTGTTTCTAATGTGAGAAATATCTTATACAAGTGTAATCAATATTTCTCATTCTTATATTATATATATAGAAAGAATGCTTTTGTATAAATTTAAAGGGACATTATTTCCAAAATTTAAAGATCCTCTTACAATGAGGCACGCGTCAAACTATATCAACTGATAAGATCTGTTTTGACAACATGTAGTAATAGATTTTATGAATGAAATTATGTAATCTAAATTTCTCTTTAATTAAATATTATATTTTATTTTTGAGAAAATATGTCACTTTGTAACCAAATTAAAGGAATCTGCTCCAATAATTATTCGGTAATTCAGCTTTTATTCTTTCTAAATTATCCACTACTAAATAAGATAATTTTGTTATCTTTCTTTCGTTGGATAAAAATTATAAAATATGAATTAATAAATTAAAAATTAAATTAACACAATTTTTTAACTATAAAGAAATCTTTTCTTATGATATAGTTCATTTAAATAAATAATTTTGTAAGTTCGGTTGCTATGGTCTATATGAATTGACCCAACAAAAAAATAAAACAAAAATAAATAAAATGTTCATTCACCTTCGTAAGTATTCTTCCTTCACTCAAAAATATCAATAATTACAATAAATAAATTATTTTCCAATTTGACAAATCTACAAACAAAAATTAAATAAAATTTAATAATAAAATTTTATAAATCCTGCCTACAAAAGGTCAAGTTTCCCTATTCCCTAAATTAACTATTCTATTAATAAATAAATATTCTTTAAAATTATAAATTTTTTTCTAAATTTTGATTTATTTTAGATATGATAAAATTATAATATCGGAAAATGATCAAAATTTGTTTAATTTACATTATAAAATTTATTTATTTCTCTGAAAAATTAACTAAAATAATTAATTCAAATGAATTAATTATTACCTATTATAAATAATATTTTGGTGGTCTGGTATCAATATTTATTGAATCTTTCAAACTGCCACATCGATATAGCCTATTACTATATGAATGCAGCTCATAAGAATATTCAATAAACTTACGATTTGCTTTTGTTACCCCTTAAGGTTTCAGATTATGAGGTAGTAAACCAATTTCTTGGTAAATTCCCCAACACATCTACCAGGGCTTGACTTTGTAGATCATTTTTTGTTTAATTACCAGGTAGTAAGTTGTAAAACAACGAATTCCTGAGTAATTTTTACGATTTGTAAATGTATGTGTAAATGTATGTCAAATATTGTAAAGTTCAGGTATTTGGAGACGCTATGGAAACTTCTAGAACTTTCTAGAATTTTCCATAATAATAATATTCGCCCTTAATCTCTTCCGGTTAATACGAAAAATCCGCGCGACTTCCGTTTCGAGAGACTATCTCTCTTCCTATTCACGGAAATTCATAACGCGTCTTACTCTTTCAACCAATAATATTTAAATTTTTCCCAAAAGGACAGAGATATATTTTCTCTCTCTCTTGTCTCCAAATTGTCTACCGTTTACCCACAACAATACTATTGCGTAACTGTCATTTATTTCCATCTCTGAATTTATTTTATTTCTTATTGTTTAAATAAATCTTAATTATAATTACCAAAATCCATACTAATTTTATAACACAAAATATGCAATTCTATATGAAAAATTATCCTTATAAATATTTAACTCTACATAAATTGTGCATAAAATTTATCTTTTCTTGAAATGATTTTTAATTTCTTCAAATATGAAAATTTCTTATCTTTTTCTTAACCTTTTTGCTTCCTCATAAAGGAAGCCTTATAGTGATGTCGATTTCCGAATTATTTAAAATCAATTATTTTTACAAATTTTCAAGTGTAGTATATATAATTCGTCGAGAGGAACAAATGTCCGGATGTATGTGTGTATGTATGTGTATGTATGTGTGTGTGTGTATGTCACCGATTCTTGTGGACAAATTTTCTCTTGCACATCTTGATGGATTTTGATAAGATTTTGTAGGTGTATTACGGTCATGAATACCAAGAATCAGACAGAAGGATTTTCAAAAATATATTTAAAAAATTTTTTTTCAATATTTTTTTAATTTTTGAAAAAATTAATTTTTTGGTTTTTTGAAATAACTTTTTTCTATATTAAAATTTTTAATAATTCTTGTCAAAATTGCATTCCTGACATAAAAACGAATCGATTCATGTATATACAGTATATATTTTATCAAAATTTATAGAATTAATCAATATTTTAATTTTTCACAAAAAAATAAAATTTAGTATTTTTTGACATTTTATCATACCACTTTAAAATAATTATTCTATAATAAAAAATTGAATAATTAATATTTATTCAGGGTACTATACCCGGTTTATTAATTATATTTAATAAACTATTATAATTATTTAACTTTTAAAATTATATATAATAATATATATTGAGGAAGCTAAATGGTCATGAAATGAACAACTTGTTTATTAAATTGTGACTAAAATCATGGTTATTAGTGGGGACAGATAAAATATTGTATTTTCTAAGCGTTTCAGACGTTCTCTCATATAAGTCTTGAACATATGGTAAAAAAACTTTAGGTTGTCTACTATATAAAAAAGAATTAACGTTATTTTTTTGGTTATTAGATTCTATAGAATGAATACGTTTCAAAATGTACTTATTAATAAAATCAATAGGGTAGTTATTTTTTAAGAGAATTTTTTTTACATACTGAATGTTTTCGGAGTGGAATTTTTTATTAGATAATTTTAATGCTCTGTCAACTAGATTATAGACAATAGCAATTTTCTGAGAGAAAGGATGTCGAGATTCAAAATTAATTGTTCTTTCAGAAAATGTAGGTTTACGATACCATTTAGTTATAAGTTTATTATTTTGTTTGATTATAAGAACGTCCAAAAAAATTAATTGAATTGTTATTTTCAATCTCATGAGTAAATTACAATCTTTCGTCATATTTGTTGTTGTTCAGACAGTCTAATGATTAACAATCCTTAAGTCAAATTATACTTTTAAGTCAAAATATATTTTAGATTGATTTTATACCAAAGATTTTTCTTATATTTAGGTCATTACATAGACGAGAATTGGAACTTACAAGCCCTAACTTTGGATTTTATTCCTGCTAAAGGAGCTCATGCCGGAAAAGATATTGCCAAAATATTTTTGAATTTTTTAAAAGAGTATGACTTGCTTAACAAAGAGCAGGGAATTACACTCGATAATGCGGCAAGTAACACTAAATTCATCAGTGCATTCAAGGTGCTTATGGATTAAAATGGCATTCCATTCAGTTCAGAATATCAACATTTCAAGTGCACAGCTTATGTTGAAAATTTGGCGGTTTAGGATTTCCTAAAAACATTAGATATTCAATTAGAAGATCAAGCTGAAGCAGACTATGAAATTGATGAAGAAGAGGAAGAAATTGAATTCGAGCAACCTGAATATTTCCAGCATATGTCACCTGTCGGTAAACTGAAGAAGCTATTTAAAAAATTGAAATATAGTGAACAATTACGCCACAAATTGGAATGTTGCTGTGTGACTGTTGGAATTAAAATGCATGATCCATGTACTGATTGTAAAACAAGATGGAACTCAACCAACGATTTAATTTACAAGGGTTTGAAAATGAGAAAAGCGTTGGAACTGTTGTTTCCCTAACTTAGCGCGAATGTCAAGAGATTATTTAAGCATCTAGGCTACATCTGTCCCAGTCGAAAGACTGTTTTCTCGAATAGCTTTGATTTTGCGAAAGCACAAAAAAAGATTAAAAGCTGATATTACTCGTGAACTACTCTGCATTCATGATTGGACTAAAAAAAATTATTTGATTTTTAATTGTATAAATTGTTCAGTACGCTAATTTCTTTTTTCACATTTACTTTATTTCATCCATTCACTAATTTTGTAATTTTGTTTATTGTTCATTGTTTTGATAAAAACAATAGAAAAAAATTTCTTTGACACTGATCGAAGAAAGAAATTTTTAAATTTCAAAGTAGTTTATATATTGAAATTTATTTAAATGATTTATTATGTATAAATTAATACTAACAAAAGAAGAAAATGAAATGATCTTAATTCAATCTGCAAATAAAACTACATAATATACAATATATTGAACAACAATGATTTTTATTATAATTAATAGGGGAGACCGGGGCTAAACCGGACGGATTTGGTCTTTGACCAGAAAACTCATACAAAAACATACTTTTTGCTAAAGTGTAATATACCGTTTTGAAGCTTGTACTTTCACCTACAAATCGCACTTGTTCGATTTAAAAAAAGTACAATAGCTTTAGAGATATATTGCTTCGAAGGTGACTACCTCAAAAACGAAAATCCGAAAATTGGTGGGGCTAAACCGGACACCCCATGGGGCTAAATCGGACACGGCCAATTAATTAAAGAATGAGATACAAATTTTCTTTTTTTTTTGGTAAAAAAGTCAAATCAATTCTTCTTTTATTTATTTGTAGATAGTTCTATACAAAGAATATAATATAATAATTATGTAAAATCGGTAATAATTATAATATAAAATGAATTACAGTTTTCAGTAATTATATATAATTATATATGAGCGATTCCATCTCAAGTGATCAAGGTGGAGAAAAATTTTTCTCCAATCGTAGCAAAACTTGGGGCTTTTGTAGTACTCATAGATAGTAATTTTTCGTGAAAATATTTTTTTACCTAGTCCAATATTTTCCGAGGGGGAGGGGGTTAAATTTTTGTGTTTTTCAGTACAATGCTTATTTCAATAATTTTTTACTCTTAAACAATTAAACATACAAATTTGACAAAGTACATTTTGGAAAGGTTTTTTCATCCTCTTTCGATTCAAAATAAGCATTTTAAATAAAAAAAATTTTTTGACCAAAAAAAATCAAAATTAAAAATAAATTTCAATTTTTGAGGGAGATGGATACGATTTTTTTTTTTTTTTTTTTTAAACGAAAGCTGAGGTTTTTTCCTAAAGGGACATATAAATGGTAAAGTGGGACTAGAATGTTTAAACATTGAAAAAAAGAATTTTCTCCAAAACGGAGCTAAAAACCGGGTTTTGAGCGCTCCGGCGAGTAGAAAACTCTTTTTTTCAATGTTTAAACGTTCTAGTCCCACTTTACCATTTATATGTCCCTTTAGGAAAAAACCTCAGCTTTCGTTTAAAAAAAAAAAAAAAAAAAAAAATCGTATCCATCTCCCTCAAAAATTAAAATTTATTTTTAATTTTGATTTTTTTTGGTCAAAAAAATTTTTTTTTCCAAAATGCTTATTTCCAATCGAAAGAGGATGAAAAAACCTTTCCAAAATGTACTTTGTCAAATTTGTATGTTTAATTGTTTAAGAGTAAAAAATTATTGAAATAAACATTACACAATCAAGGGGTCTTTTCGTGTAGTGTTTATTTCAATAATTTTTTACTCTTAAACAATTAAACATACAAATTTGACAAAGTACATTTTGGAAAGGTTTTTTCATCCTCTTTCGATTAAAAATAAGCACTTTGAACAAAAAAAATTTTTTGACCAAAAAAAATCAAAATTAAAAATAAATCAAAATTAAAAATAAATTTCAATTTTTGAGGGAGATGGATACGATTTTTTTTTTTTTTTTTTTTTTTTTAAACGAAAGCTGAGGTTTTTTCCTAAAGGGACATATAAATGGTAAAGTGGGACTAGAACGTTTAAACATTGAAAAAAAGAGTTTTCTACTCGCCGGAGCGCTCAAAACCCGGTTTTTAGCTCCGTTTTGGAGAAAATTCTTTTTTTCAATGTTTAAACATTCTAGTCCCACTTTACCATTTATATGTCCCTTTAGGAAAAAACCTCAGCTTTTGTTTAAAAAAAAAAAAAAAAAAAAAATCGTATCCATCTCCCTCAAAAATTGAAATTTATTTTTAATTTTGATTTTTTTTGGTCAAAAAATTTTTTTTTTTCAAAATGCTTATTTTTAATCGAAAGAGGATGAAAAAACCTTTCCAAAATGTACTTTGTCAAATTTGTATGTTTAATTGTTTAAGAGTAAAAAATTATTGAAATAAGCATTGTACTGAAAAACACAAAAATTTAACCCCCTCCCCCTCGGAAAATATTGGACTAGGTAAAAAAATATTTTCACGAAAAATTACTATCTATGAGTACTACAAAAGCCCCAAGTTTTGCTACGATTGGAGAAAAATTTTTCTCCACCTTGATCACTTGAGATGGAATCGCTCATATATTATATATGTTTCTAAAAGTGTGGTTAATTGATAAAACAAATGAACGAATCGACGAATTTGCAATTTATATCCTTTGAGAAATTTAGAGAGCAAGAGAGATTATTTTTATAGAATTTGAAAAAAATACCAAATATTTGTTAATGATTTTGGTCTAGAATTAAAGAGTAGGATTTTTACTACATATTGGTTAACTGACAATTCTAAAAAAAATTTCTCTTTAACCCTTTAAGGACGGGACGGACACATTTTAGAGACAATTTTTGACGTTAGTTTTTTCGTTTATTAGGGACTTAAAAAAATCCGGCAAAACTATTCCCTACATTTTGGACATCGCTCTTTCAGAATCTGCACTCAAAATTGAAAAAAAATCAAAAACCAAAAAGTTACGGCCATTTAAAAAAAAAAAACTACGTTTTTTGAAAATTTTTTTTCGAAGATGAATTTTTTTCGAAGGGTTTGAGTGCGAAGAAGTTCGTGAAACTATGAAATATCGCGTCCAAAATGTTCAAGCTTTCAGATGGTACACTTTATTTGCTTAAAATTCAAGATGGCGGATAAAAAATGGCGCCCAAAAGTCAATTTTTTTAATAATATATGAATCTCGTTTTCGAAATTTGTTAAAAATGCTCAGATTCAGTTGAAACTATGTACTCGGGGGTTATCGGGGTCGCTGATTGCGAATATGAACTTAGTTTTCAAAAATTCAAAATGGCGGATCCAATATGGCGGACGAATTTCCGAAAAATTCATTGGATTCGATTAATATTTCTTACTCGGGGGTTTTCGGGGTCGCTGATTACGAATATGAACTTAGTTTTCAAAAATCCAAAATGGCGGATCCAATATGGCGGACGAATTTCCGAAAAATTCATTGGATTCGATTAATATTTCTTACTCGGGGGTTTTCGGGGTCGCTGATTACGAATATGAACTTAGTTCTTAAAAATTAAAAATGGCGGATCCAATATGGCGGACTAATTTCCGAAAAATTCATTGGATTCGATTAATATTTCTTACTCGGGGGTTTTCGAGGTCGCTGATTACGAATATGAACTTAGTTCTTAAAAATTAAAAACGGCAGATTCAATAAGGTTTTTAAATGTACCGATTGATATAGTTATTAAACGGGTTTTTTGTTAGCCTTGAAAAAGGCTGATTGATATAATTTTAAACTCTTCTTATGTCTTAGCCTTGAAAAAGGCTGATTGATATAATTTTAAAGTGTGCTTATTTTTTAGCATAGGAAAAGGCTGATTGTTTGAATAAGTATACGAAAATGAAGACGACAGATCTTATCTACGCAGTATGTCTGACTTGAAAACAATTTTTACAAAAATACTTTTGACAATCTTCACAAAACAATTGTGTTCTTATACAACATTTTTCCTCAGAGCAACTTCTTTTCTTTGTTGATACAATTCTCTTATGAGTTGTGAGATCTTGCTTTGACTGTTGAAAGTAACTGTCAGAAATGCTCATAGCAAAATCTTTAGCACTTGATTTTTTATTATCTTGTCTCGCATGATTAAAAATAATAACTGCGTTTGTAATCGAAGATTGAATTATTCGCATCAACATAGACCAAGTCCATTTTTTGCTTCTAAACGTTGGTAGAAGTTTGCTGCAATATTGGTCATGCGTATCAACGCCTCCCATATATTTATTATATAGCGAAAACGCTGCTGGCATCATTATGTCAATTTTACTTTTTTTTCTTTTGAATATCGCTTGACTGTTTTTTGAGGATTTACACCTGCAGCTGTTGATAGCAATGATACAACCTTTGAGTCTTTAAGAGTAATGTAATTTACTCCACTGTTTGTATCATGTTTGACAATGAAAGAGCCTCGAGTAGATTTTTGATCTAGATCGTTTTTTTCTTTTATACGATCTTTCCTTACGATGCCAGTCGCAATCAAACCAATATTTCGTAAGTGTACGACAAGATCCGGATTACAAAAAAAATTGTCAAAATAAAGATGATAATTCATCAACTTTTTCGTAGCAGTCACTAAGAGTAGGCTTTTTAACATTTGTAATACTACTCGACTTCCTAAAGCACATTCAGGTAACTCCTGGAAATTATTACTATTCTTCCCACAATAAATATCGCAGTCAAATAAGTAACCGTCAGCGCCGCATAAAGCCCACATTTTAATGCCGAATCTAGTTGGTTTATTTCGAATATATTGCTTTATTTTTAAACGTCCGTAAAATTTCACCATCATTTCATCTACTGAAAGTGCTGTTTCAAAAAAACCAAAGCATTTTACATTCTTTTTGAATATTTCTAAAATCTCTCGAACACGCCAAGCTGCATCTTTTGAATTTTCATCCTTGATTTTAGAGCATTTTAGATTTCTTTTAATTTCCAAAAATCGATCACGAGACATGACAGTTCTGACAATTGGACATTCCAATAAAGGATCTGTAGACCAATAATCTTTTTCTGATGTCCTTTTGTTGAAAGTACTTAGAATTATTATTGCAATGAATGAATTCAAATCCTCTAGTGTGATATGCATATTGTTTTCAGCAGATGCTTCGATTATATATTGCTTCATGCTCTTAGAAAAAAACATCTCAAAAAGCTCTATAGGTGAACAATTGCAGATCATATTCTTTTGAGTGTCTTTTAATAAACATTCATTTTGTAGTAATACATCATTGGGATTTTCGCCAAAAACCCAATCATATTCATGATCATTTTCCAAAAGTTTTTGCTTAGCAGAATAATTTTTTAATACAGTTCGATAAGATGGAATAACTTTGTCAATTGCAGATAAGTCAATATCATCATCATCAACATCATCCTCATCATCAAAATCAACAATGTTTTCATCATATTCAACATCCGAATTTTCGCTGTCCGTGTTCGACTCGATATCTGATTCGTTTCCCTGCGGAATAAAAGCTATATCTACCTCATCGTCGTTTTCAAAGATTTCAGTCGATATGCGTTCTGCAATGTTCGAAGCAGTTTTAAAACGCTTTTGAGGTCGCATTTTGTTTGCAAATATTATTGCCTACCGTAGAAATAATCACTATCAATCAAGTATTGAAAGAAAACAAAAAAAAATTTACTAAAAATGTTAAATGACAAAACTTCAAAAAACAGAAAATGAAAAACTCTAAAACAATTATGTATACGGTTTGAATCCAAAAAATCCACTTACCTGCGAAAAAACACGAAAAATTCGTAATATTTTATTCTTCGAAATTGTCTGTTCTTATATATACTCCGCAACGTGTTTCGCTAGTGAGAGAATAGAAATCTTGCCACCTTACGGGCAAATATTGAACTATAAGATAAGACGCGCGGATTTTTGAAAATGAGAAGCTTTTTGCAAAGAAAAATAACATAAAGAAAATTAACATAAAAAAATTAATTCAACATAATATAAATATTTTCCAATAAAAATTAATCTTAAATTTTTAATTTATAATAATTTATAAGTAATCGAATAGTACTTAAACTAAAATTTTTGAATATTAAAAACAGTGTTTGTAATACTGAGTAATTATTTATATGGAGACTATTGTTAATGATTTTTATTATACAATGATTAACAATTATTGAATAAATAAATAATATAATAATTTATAATAAATATAATAATTTTAATTATAAACAGGATTATAAAATTGTACACTTTATAACGAAAAAAGAATTAACATATATTCATTACAAAGTTAGTGTAATTTCAGGCTTTTCACTTTTCTGGTCGGGGCGAGTCGGACTATGAAAATTGGAAATAGTTAAGTGCATGAATTTGTAAAAATTTGAATAAGTACAAAATTACACATATTTCACAAATTGGTAAAGATTCGCATACTCAAATTCGTTCCAGTTCTCAGACTTTTCAGGTACCTGAACTTTTAGAGTACACTCAAAGGTCCATCCAGACTTTTCGGACTTTTTGCACACCTCTATGGATCCGCCATTTTTAATTTTTAAGAACTAAGTTCTTATTCGTAATCAGCGACCCCGAAAACCCCCTAATAAGAAATATTAATCGAATCCAATGAATTTTTCGGAAATTCGTCCGCCATATTGGATCCGCCATTTTGGATTTTTGAAAACTAAGTTCATATTCGTAATCAGCGACCCCGAAAACCCCCGAGTAAGAAATATTAATCGAATCCAATGAATTTTTCGGAAATTCGTCCGCCCTATTGGATCCGCCATTTTGAATTTTTGAAAACTAAGTTCATATTCGTAATCAGCGACCCCGATAACCCCCGAGTACATAGTTTCAACTGAATCTGAGCATTTTTAACAAATTTCGAAAACGAGATTCATATATTATTAAAAAAATTGACTTTTGGGCGCCATTTTTTATCCGCCATCTTGAATTTTAAGCAAATAAAGTGTACCATCTGAAAGCTTGAACATTTTGGACGCGATATTTCATAGTTTCACGAACTTCTTCGCACTCAAACCCTTCGAAAAAAATTCATCTTCGAAAAAAAATTTTCAAAAAACGTAGTTTTTTTTTTTTAAATGGCCGTAACTTTTTGGTTTTTGATTTTTTTTCAATTTTGAGTGCAGATTCTGAAAGAGCGATGTCCAAAATGTAGGGAATAGTTTTGCCGGATTTTTTTAAGTCCCTAATAAACGAAAAAACTAACGTCAAAAATTGTCTCTAAAATGTGTCCGTCCCGTCCTTAAAGGGTTAATTGGCAATGACTTGAACTCAAGATTTCAAAAATTAAATTTTCACAAAAAATCTCTTACTTTAAAGGATTATATTTACACATTTACATGATTAAATTGTTTACATCTTGGCCCATTTGTCTATAAATTTATTAAACTTTAAAATGATCCTAATTTGATATCTTTTACATCAATTTTTACTGAAATATTTGAGTTTAAAGTGAAGCGATCATTCAAATGTGGTCAGTCCAAATGTACTGAAACTTTACGACCCGAGTAATACAAAAACATTTATAAATACAAAATTTGTTATATTTAAATAGATATTTAAAAAATTGTTAATCTTAGTTAAATCTATAATTTATTTTGCATTTACTTGTGTATAAAAAATTAATGACATTGACATTCAGTCTTAAAATGAATAATTAATCTTAATACTCTTATTTACAATAATAAACTATTATTATTATTATTTGAACCAAATTTTTTAATTCTATGTAATATTTTGCTAAATCATTTCTTTATTTATTTAATTTTTAAATTAGAATCATTTAATCTCTTGAATTTAGCATGTTATAATTAACGAACATCTCGATTGCTCGGTCAGATCGATTAATTTAACGATAATTTCACCTGAATAAGACGAATGAATATGACAGTTCAGTTTGTTAAAACGAGAAAAAAGTCGTTTTTTGGTCGTTTCTCGGATCTTGTCGGTCGAAAGAAACAGATACTTCATAAGTAAAATCTCCCACAGGTGTTACAACTTTTGCTTTATTCACGAATATTTATCCAATTTTGAGTGACACTCATAAATGATTTATATTTTCATATACTTCGCTTTAAAAGTAGTATCCTTATAGCTACTATACAATTTTTAATAGGGCCAAATTGTTTTCTAAAACCAGACGGTTTAGCCTCGAAGGCACGACCCATTTCCCGGACATAAATCACACTGACGTGCGGCAAGCCACGCCAATTGTTACGGCATCTTGAAGGTGGGTATTACCGACGAACTGTCTGAAATTAAGCGAGATAGCGAGACAATCACCGTCTTTAATGAGAATCTAAAATTCAATTCAACCTAGATAATAATCTATCTATGATAGTTAATGTTGGTAAACGTAGAACTCCTTTGCATAAATAGTTTGCCTGAAATCCAAAATTTTGTAAAAAACCTATATTGCGTCCTTGAACATGATTTATGAAATAATCCTCGTTTGTGTTCTCTGATTATTATCATTATTTACTTTAAAATCTGATTGATGAGTTAATCGAAAAAACAGTAATCCGTAGTTTTATAAAATTGCAGAAAATTAGGGGTGTAATAAATTTTATAGGACTAACAGTTACCATTGTTTTATTTAAATTTCAGAGAAATCAAATAGCATTTACTTTTATATTAAAGAGGTTCTCCGGCTCCAGTGGTGCTCAGTTGCGCGCGACACATTTTATACGAATCGACCACTCCCGCCACCTAAGTATTAGTTGAGAACGATTTTGTGCTTTCTCTCTCTTTCTCAAGCGCGTGGCAGAAGTTGTCTCTCTTACCGCTTGACGCGCAATGGAAAATCAACCTGACTTTTCTACTTAAAAGTGCTCTATTAAAAAATTAAGCATGGTTAACCCTCTTGAAACTGTTTCATATTATTCTATTAATTTGACTCTACAATATACTAGTTTTTTAAAAAAATTGTAAGAAAAGTTTGTCAGAAATTAAATAAAATGTCACATTTTCAAATGCTTTATGTGGAATCCTATGCAAATGTTAAAACTTCAAAACTGAATATTTACGTTTTTAGCATGGTAAGGGGAGTTGAGGTTTTTGCCACTTATAAAGTATACAAAAATAAATATTCTCTCAAAATTTGGTAAAATTTCGAAGAAAATTGATTTGCCGGAGAACCTCTTTAAATATAGTCCAATAGAAATTTTTAAATAATTTATAACAGTTAATTTTTATAATGCAGTTGAAGTAATTAAATATTTTATAAAATTATTTCTTCGATACCAAAAGCTTTCTAATAATCATTTTTTTAAAGGTACTATAATTAATTTTAATAGTTGAAAAACTTTTTCTATAAGAAAAGTAATTTATATTTAATATTTATGTTCACAAAAGTATGGTTTTGTATTTGTAAAATCTTTGGGATAAATACGTAAGATTCAAACACAAATTATCATTATATACACACCGTATACAATTCAGGTCATTTATTATGTTGGAGTAAAGCTTGTAAGAAGTCACGATAGGGATGCTCGGTGATAATTACAACGGAATATTGGTTAGAAATATTTTCAGGTTGGTACGTGATTTTATTCTGCAATCTCTGTCACTGAAAAGCAATTATAATTCCCTCGATATTGCGGTAGTTATAATTGGGCTCGAGGTTCGATAATGGGGGTCCAAAGAAGATTAAGAATAGGATGCAACGTTGGTTATGGGGTGGGTAGGAGAGAAAAGACGAGGGGAGAGTAGAAAAGAAGAGACCCCTAGGTAGTCTCGATGACTTATATGGCTCTGACGCTATCAGCAAGGCGTCTCTGGAGTCCGGCTTGAGCTGCGGACGTTAGTTCTCGTAAATCATTGCCTTCCACCCACGTTCCGCTTCTTTCTCTCTCATTCCTCTCTTTCTTAAATTTTCTTTCTCTTTCTTTTCGATTTTGTTCTCTTTGAATTATGTTGTTTATTTTTGCTCCTTTTTTCTTTCTCTTATAATTCTAATGGTACGTTCAGATACAACATTACAATTAACGGGGTCGAAGAAAGATTTTGCTTACATGTTTAACCCCTGGGTAATTGAAGTGGTCTAACAAGAATTATTCTTCACTTCTCCCATTGTTGTGGTGTCGCCTCCGTCCTGTACTCTAACATCACATATATATGAGAGAGAGAATGGAAATGAATATAAATGTATGTTGCCTATAAGTCTTGAGAGTTACAGGATCGTCATTCACTTTATGGAAGCAGAGTAGTGTTCTTGGACAAAGTTTGGGTCAACACAACTTGGCCCCAAGTGGGATTTCCCAAACTGAAATTCACTTTTATTTTCTGTTATAAATCAATAAAAATTTTGAGAAAAATTAACAAAAATAAAACTTGAGTAATAGTTATGTTGATACTAAATTAATATTCCGTATGAAAATTTTCTCAAATGACAGTTTGAGTTCCCATTTGAGAAAAAATAAGAAAATTGAAAACTTTAGTTGACTATATCAATATTTATAAATAATATGTTCCGTGGATAAATTAATTATATGAAAAGTTCGGAGTTAATAGTTTATAAAACTAAGCTAATTATAATTATAACTTATAGTCGTGTATTGATTTTAGTGTTTTCCTCTCCGAACCCATGCTCAATAATTCATTTCTTATTTTTGTTCAATTTATTAATATACTATATAATTGAATATGATTTTCTAATTTTGTATATAACAAATTATTAAATCATATTGAATAATATTTCTCACATCTTTTATTCTGTAATTATAGGTTTTGAATGATACTCGGAAATTGAAACATTACTGCACACACGTGTCATTAGCATAACGATTAGAGCGGTAATCTATAAGCCCATAGGTTGACTGTAAAAATATACTAATAAACCAATTTTCAGCTCATTAGGTCAAAAAATATGGAAATTAGAAAAAAAAAAATTTTTAATTGTAGCCCTCCACATTGAATAGTTTAAAAGTTAAGGGGGGGGGGAATGGTCACTTTTTGTGCATTTTTGGCCAAAAATCTTGTTATTTCCTTGACAACGCTATGACCATCACCTCCAATCACATTTTCTATATTTTTCCTGTAATCTACGAGTGAAAATACTTATCTGTACCAAATTTGAGCTCTCTAGGTCAAATAGTTTAGCCGCTAGGGGGGACACGATTTGGCTACGGACACAAGAGTTTTACGAATAGGGTTCCGTCGGTACACCGTAGGTGTACGGAACCCTAAAAAGGAATAATAATTAAAAAAAAGAAAATACATTTATTCATGTCATTTACTTTTTTCTTGCTAAAGTATAATTAATTAATAATTAACAACTATACATAACAATACTCAATAACAATAAAATTATTCAATCTGGTCTCAAATGGGATTCCTCAACATTGGGAATTAATTGGTTTCAACGTTATAAACCCAGTTTGAGCGTTGACTGGGTTGCCCACTTTGAAGATTGGGAAGCTTAGTTGGAACCACATTGGAGCCCAATTGAATTTTGCACACGAGCTAAACTAAAATCATTATAAAAATGCTCGGAATGTTTTATAAGATTACCATTAGTAAACTAGTATAGCATGTATGTTTAGCCAATTTTTTTCGGACTATTGTATTCCAACTTCTTAAATATATTATATTTCCTAATTTTTATATCCAATAAAAATTATGAAAATAGCACTGTTAGTACGTAAAAATTAAAGATATATAACTTCCTAAGTCGTAGAGCGATAAACAAAGCAAACTTACAATAAAAATTAAGAAATAGAATATCCACTTTAAAAAGTTTTAAGTTCTTTGAAGAAGTAAATTTAGAGTAAGATTCACGTTGAATGGAGAGAAAGACAAAATTAACTCTAGTGTGTGTGTGTATTTGAGGGTTAAGTCGCTTTCGGCATTAAAGGGTCGCAGTCATTGTCATTCGTGGGTGCTCCCGTGGAGAGATACAAATGACAAAGATGCCTTCGAAGAAGCTACTGTATTCGTGGTTATCTGTTAGTGCCATCGAGAAGCTTTTTTCGGTTCAGCTGTGACTCCCTTCTTGGTAGACTTATCGAGGAAGAGGGAAAGAGAAAGGCAGAAGTTTATACAAAGATGCCAAGCGGTATAACATTTTTATTAGGGCAATTCCGACGACCCACAAGTGGTTGCAAATCTTGCTTTGAATAGCTCCGACCTACTCTTTGCGCTACAAATAACGTAGTCATTTTCGTCTGAGTGTTTGTTTAAATCTATTTAAAATATATTTACATTTTTGATATTTTCTTTATATATAACACTTAAATGTTAGTTAAACATTTAAATAATTATTATTCAACACAGTATAGTTAATGATTATTGCTAATCTCCATGTATTAATTTCCTATTTTATGCAAATAAAACTAAAATTGTCCGGGAAAAATTTAAAAAACATTTTCATTTACATGATTTACAGTAATGCTACAATGTTTAACTAAACAATACCTATGGTTGCCTCAACCATATTATATTAAAAAATACGGCTCAACCATACACTACCGTCCGAAATTGTGCGTACGCTAACATCTCGAGCTATTAAAAAACACACCCGCACAGAAACAGTGATAACTCGGTTAAAAATGAAGCTAGATGCTTTTTTTAAATTGCATTGGAAAGCTTATTAAATTTCCAATAAAATGTCACTATTTGAAGTTGTATTGCATAAATAGGAAGCGAGATATCATGTTATGAAGACAAAAAAATAATTCTATTTTTTTCGGAATTTCTTACTCTGAACTTTGACTCCTGGCACAGTTTAGTAAAGTTTATGAAAAAAAATTGTTACTTTTACAGACTATTCCTTGTAACCTAAGCTTTGAATAGATACAAAGAACAGCAAAAAATATTTACTGGTTCCCGAGATATTACAAAAAGAGTCGGACCGTGCAAAGCAGAATTTTCAATCATCGATTTCTCTTCTTCGCCGTTGAGTCAATTATTTGTTTGTGAAAAAAGTGTCGAAAATCAATTACCAAGTATCATAACATAATATCTCGCTTCCTATTTATGCAATACAACTTAAAATAGTGGCATTTTATTGAAAATTTAATAAGCTTTCCAATGCAATTTAAAAAAACATCTAGCTTCATTTTTAACCGAGTTATCACTGTTTCTGTGCGGGTGTGTTATTTAATAGCTCGAGATGTTAGCGTACGCACAATTTCGGACGGTAGTGTACCTCTGATTGATACAGCCGTTCTAAATATGGCTTTAAATAAATAAAGCAATATCAAAAGGCAATTCGTGAACCACAAACACAGAAATTAATTGATACCCACATAGCACAAAAACTTCCAGGAAGTTTCCCTTGGCAACTTCCAACAAATTTCCAGGAAATACAGTAATGTCCGCAGGTTATAAGCTTCCCATAGGAACTTCCTGAAAGCTACCAGGAAGTTTCCAAAAATTAATTATAATTTTTTTTAGTGAAATTATTATTTAAAAATGCTTTAAAAAATTTAAATGATTCTAATTTTGCATTCTTTTAAAATAAAAAACTGGGTTTAATTAAACAAAATTATCTTCACAACTACAACACAAATGAGGGTAAGGCGGAGTCAAACCACAAGTTAATTTATATATTATATATTTCATTATATTTTTGAGGAAACTGATTTCTACTTAAAATAAATTCTTTTGAATTAAATTTAACGATATTTGGATAACTCGAAAATTTTTCAATTAAATTACAAATTCAGAAATTGAATTAATATTTTAATTCACATAAAGTCGTTAAGGCCTACTTTTAGAAAAATCTACTTTTAATTAATCTTATAATTGTAATTTTTAAATTAAGTTGCACAGAAAAAAGGTTTGTTTGACAGCTATAAAAATTTAATAATAGAGCATTTAAATATTATAGATAAAACAAATTTTTAATTGATATTTGTTAAAAATGTGTTAATTTACTTGTATAAATTAATTATTACGTAAACATACCCAAAATAATAGATCAAAATTAATTTTAAAACTTACCTATATGAAATGTCGAAAGTCACCATATTTCAATACATTTTTTCTAAGAATTTTATAAATTTTAAAAATAGGCCAGTCGGTGAGTGCAAAAAGTGCACAAAAGTGCAACCTGAAAAGTCTTAACAGTTTCTTGTAGTTTGGGGGTCCCATATAAGAGCCCCATGGTTTGCTCTCGATTTCCGGTTGCAAAAAATAGTGTAAACAATCGTCAAAGTTCGAGAAACGTAGTTTTTCGATGACCCTTGCTTTCGGTTAAATTTTAGAGAAAAAAGTTGTTATTGAAAGTTGTAGAGCCTAAAAATACCTTTCAAATGACTGGTCATACGTTGAAAAAGGTTTATTAGTTTAGTTGCAAATGAATTTAAACCATTAAAAATAGCACTTTTTTAATTGTTTAATTACTTTGTTAATAATTATCGAATTTGTTAATAATTCAGCAGGAATATTCTCCTTGCGAAGCTGAATAAATCCCAAAAAAATTCGACTCGATCAGACAAATGGTTTATGCATAATTCCATTTGTTAACTAAAAACATGTAATTTTTCAACGGAATTTCCCCACTTTTGGACCAACGAATTTCGGTTTTTTCTTTTCGAGAGTACAGTTTAGGAGTCAAACTTTCATTCCATTTAAATGGGAAATTGATTTTTTTTAATTTAGTGCATAATAATGGACGTTAAAAAAGGGTATGTTTTTTTGACATAAACAAATGGAATAACTCAGTCAATTTTCACTTTATCGATTTGGTGTAAAGGGAATTTGATTTCATTTGTTTTCACAAAAATTTTCAAAAAAAAAAATTTAACCTAGCTTCTAGGGGCATCTATGCACTTATCATTTATTTCAACATTAAAATCATATTCATTTCCACACTGTCAACACATTCATTTATTTAACTTCTGTTTACTCGATGCTACACGTTCACTGGTAAATAATTTCAAATTTTTTTGTCCACAATATTGTTTCAAATTAAATTGAATAATATGTAAGAAAAAAATTTTTGGTTAAATACAATAAATAATAATAAAAATTTGTTATTAAAAAAAAATTTTTTTATTAGTACAAAAAATAATTTATTTAAAAAAAAAGTAAATTCATTTTTGGATTCAGCGTTGGAAATTATATGAAATTAAAAAAAAAGATTAAAATCGGTCAATAATTAACAAAGTTATGACCATTTTTGCGAATTTGAACGGCTGAATAGTTTTGCGGCGGGCGAGAATCTCGCGCCTCCGAGTTCCCCCACTCCGCTGTCTAAAGGTGGAAAAAACTATGCATGTACTGAACCTTATGTTCAATTTTTTTTCATAAAATACATATATTGAACTGTAAGTGGTGTGAATTGCAATTAAAAATATTTATAAATAACTAGTCATGAATTTTTTGAAAAAAAAATAACTCTCCCCCCCTTGAAGCTAGGTAAAATTTTTTTTTTGGAAAATTTTTGTGAAAACAAATGAAATCAAATTCCCTTTACACCAAATCGATAAAGTGAAAATTGACTGAGTTATTCCATTTGTTTATGTCAAAAAAACATACCCTTTTTTAACGTCCATTATTATGCACTAAATTAAAAAAAATCAATTTCCCATTTAAATGGAATGAAAGTTTGACTCCTAAACTGCACTCTCGAAAAGAAAAAACCGAAATTCGTTGGTACAAAAGTGGGGAAATTCCGTTGAAAAATTACATGTTTTTAGTTAACAAATGGAATTATGCATAAACCATTTGTCTGATCGAGTCGAATTTTTTTGGGATTTATTCAGCTTCGCAAGGAGAATATTCCTGCTGAATTATTAACAAATTCGATAATTATTAACAAAGTAATTAAACAATTAAAAAAGTGCTATTTTTAATGGTTTAAATTCATTTGCAACTAAACTAATAAACCTTTTTCAACGTATGACCAGTCATTTGAAAGGTATTTTTAGGCTCTACAACTTTCAATAACAACTTTTTTCTCTAAAATTTAACCGAAAGCAAGGGTCATCGAAAAACTACGTTTCTCGAACTTTGACGATTGTTTACACTATTTTTTGCAACCGGAAATCGAGAGCAAACCATGGGGCTCTTATATGGGGCCCCCAAACTACAAGAAACTATTAAGACTTTTCAGGTTGCACTTTTGTGCACTTTTTGCACTCACCGACTGGCCTAAAAATGTATTACTGATGATTAATTAATACATTCAATGTACTTTCACATTATGTGTTCATTTTTTCGTTGAAAAACAAGCTACTTTTAGTTTAATTCATATTTAAAGAATAAGTTTAAAAATACAAATTTTTTGGTTAAAATACAATTAGATTTTTGCAAAACTGAAGTTATATACAATAAAACGAAAAAATGAGCACATAATGTGAAAGTACATTGAATGTATTAATTAATCATCAGTAATACATTTTTTAATATTTATAAAGTTCTTAGAAAAATTTTATTGAAATATGATGACTTTCGACATTTCATTAGGTAAGTTTTAAAATTAATTTTGATCTATTATTTTGGGTATGTTTACGTAATAATTACTTTATACAAGTGAATTAACACATTTTTAACAAATATTAATCAAAAAGTTGTTTTATCTATATTATTTAAATGCTTTATTATTAAATTTTTATAGTTGTCAAACAAACTTTTTTTCTGTGCAAATTAATTTAAAAATTACAATTATAACATTAATTAAAACATTTTTTGAAAATAATTATCGAAAGTGAATGCTATAGACATTAATCATTATTTGTACAAATTATGAGATTTCTCTAAAAGTAGGCCTTAACGACTTTATGTGAAATAAAATATTAATTCAATTTCTGAATT
This sequence comes from Leptopilina myrica (nomen nudum), assembly GCA_032872475.1. Classification (NCBI taxonomy): domain Eukaryota; kingdom Metazoa; phylum Arthropoda; class Insecta; order Hymenoptera; family Figitidae; genus Leptopilina; species Leptopilina myrica (nomen nudum). Next base: position 31,517,307 of record CM065464.1, read on the forward strand.
TGTAATTTAATTGAAAAATTTTCGAGTTATCCAAATATCGTTAAATTTAATTCAAAAGAATTTATTTTAAGTAGAAATTAGTTTCCTCAAAAATATCAGGAAGTTTCCATTGGAAGTTTCTAACCTGCGGATATTATTGTATGTCCTGGAAATTTTTAGGAAGATACCAAAGGTATCTTCCGAAGGTTGCAACGGGAATCTTCCTGGAAGTTTTTGTGCTATGTGGGTACCTAAACCTTTTCGTTAATTCTTTTTTTTCTGTACAGCAACTGGTATAATTTTTGTAAATTGACAAAAATATGTGCCTTAACATGTATTGTAATATTTTAACACAACTGACTTATTGTGTCAGAAATATTATTTAAATTGTTATATTATATTATTTATAATTAAAGAAAAGTATTAGCGTTAGTTGGAGTAAATCCGGACAGAGGGCAAATACGGACAAAAGGTGTTGGAACTTAATTTACAAATTAAAAATTCAGTTTGACGTCGATATTTTAAGCTCAGATCCCTTAGAAGAGATTCTGACTACTTCCATGATTTTATCTCGACAATAATTGTCAACAGGATAATTTAAAAACTTAAGGTAAATCCAGATAGAGCTTCTATAACATTTTAAAAAGTAGTGTAAATATTGTAATTCGATTAATTTTTAAAATTTGTTAAAGCTATTTATGTTTTTGATTATTATACTTTTTGAATGGTTAATTTATTAACTTTTATGATACTACGACACATAACTGATTATTAAAAGTTTCAGGTTGCGTTTGAACAGTAAATTTTGAAATGAAAGTTCTATGAAACTGAAGAAGTAACTTAATATAAAAAAAATTACTTCTTATTCTATAGACAATGTAACCCCGTTATACGGTAAGTTAAAAATCTTCGTTAAAATAGGTATCTGAAGTTAATTGCTAAGTTGTCAAAATTTAAGAAAAGTTGTTCCGCAAGTTTGAAGGTACCCTATTTTTATCTTTATTGATCTACATCATTGTCTCAATGATTTTTTGGTTCCTTATACTTAAATACAATACTCTTTTAATACAATATTTTTCTATATACATTTTCTAAATACTAAATTTTGCGCCTTGACCATTTGCCTCGACCACCCGTCTGATGGGTTTTCTCACCAGAAGAGAAAGAGAAACTGTAGAAAACCTCTCCTGAGTACAACCAGTTTAGTGACAGTCGAATTCTAAATGTTGTGTAATTGACAATAATCGACAGTATACATCATTATACCTCGACGTCAAACCTCCCGCTTGATATATTACAAAAGTAATGAGAAAAACACTGGGCTATAGCGAGAGTCAAAGCGCGGTCACCAAGTATTAACTCTATACTCAGGTCTGCTTAACCTCAGCGATCGCAAGCAAGGAGTCTCACAATACATACTTATTTAGTGTATAATATTTATATTAATTGAAAGATTCATTTAAATAAAGTTAAATTTAGGAAAATTTTTTTTTATAATAATTAACATGTATAAAATTTATACAGGCGTTTAAAAAAGTTGTTAATTTTTTAGTAACTTTTAAAAAACTATTTTTTATCAAACGTGCGCGACTAAACACAAATAACCTCGAACCTAAACACAAATAACTCTTATGAATATTGAAAATAATAATTTTAACACTGGCTGTTTTCGTCACTCGCCCGACTCCCGAGTTAATTCCGAGTTAAAGGTGATTGGTTAGTTCCAACAGAATGTTATTTATAATTCGACCATCGTTAACTCGGGATTAACCCAAGGCTCGTACCGAAAACAGTCCTTGTGTACTTTGGCGAGCTGCTCACCAACATTTTTGACAATCAAGCGCCCCAAATTGTAACACATCATGTCCTAATGCTGACCACTTTCCCAAAATTATTGAAAGAAGAAATGAGAAAATAATGTCTTAAGAAATTATTCGTCTTTGGTGTTACTTAGCAATTCTATATAAAGAGTATGAAATTTGAGAAAGAGAAGGGAACATTGAAAAATTTGAAAAAAGAGTTTAAAACATTGTTTTACATATGGAGATGAAGAATGTATATGTGAATTTCAAAAGGGTGTCAAACGTCGAGCAGCGAATTTGATTAAAATATAATTATACAAGCTGGACCAATTAAATCCGATTTTTTTTCGTTTCGTTGCCGGTATTAACGTCACGGTTAGCGCGCAATCTCAGGAATCTTTGGTATTGTGTGTCGGTACGTTCGTCCACTTACGTTCACGGCATGAATATTACATGCTTCTTACCCACCGGAAAGATAATTGTTAAGAGCTCTAAATACGGTTTGAAACGGGTGGACAGAAAATGCATAATACATTATGCGACGAGAAACGAAAATTTATGATGCGCGCGAGCACCGCTAGGCGAAAACTAAGTTCGCGAAATTATTCATTCTATACAAAATTAATAAAATAATACGTCCCAGTAAAAGCCTAAATTCGATTTTGAAAAATTTTGGGTTTACAAGGTTTTAAAATTTTTTTTTGAAATTTTGAAAAAGATATATCTCTAAGGAAAATGAATGAAATTTTCAGGGAATGTTTATTGTTTACAGACAATTTAAGAAAAAATTTTTTAAAAAAATTTGTTTAAACAAATTATTTAAAAAATAATTTTTTGAAAAGTTCAATTTTTTTAATAATAATGATTCGATTCCCACTTATTTAACGAGTATTTTCCAAAAAAAATCGATGAAGGGTCTAAAACTTTAGAAGATATTGAATTTTTAGTCCATGCGCGCAACCGTAAAAAGCGCATTTTCCGACTGTACCCTACATACAAACTAATGTTTGAATTGAAAGTCAAGATAAATTCTTGTGCTTGAAGTTTTCTCGTTTGATCTCGCTTAAATGCATCTCTACATTAAAAATAAAATTATAATTTAAACAAAAATAAGAATAATAATTTATTTAATTATTAATTAACTTTCAATTAGGTTCGGTAAAATTTCCCCTAATTATATTATTTGTCTTTCAAAAAATTTAAATTTTGGTAATTGCCTTCTTTTTTTAAAGTTTTGTAAGAAACATAGTACTTTAAAAAAGGTGTTTTGCGCAGTTGGTTTGTTTGTTTATTTATATATTTAATAATATAATAATCTTATTTATTGATAGTATAATTAGTTTTAATTTAAATGTGCAATTGTTTAATTAACCCATTTAGTCCCAAATGTCCGTATTTCTTTGTACAAGTTTGAGCTTTCCGTTCTACGAGTTACGAATTTGGAAAAAATCGGGACATATGTTTTCTTTTAGATTTGAGTGTCCTCTTTTAGAATCTAAAAGAAAATTTCAATTTCAATTTAATCGTAAAAAGTTGTAATTGTTTAAACAAAAAAAGCAGTTTTTTAAAGTGTTTTTTGTCATTAAAATTAGATTATTTACTCGAATTCGGTTGGGAAAAATCCGGGACAAGAAAATATCGCGTCCAAAATGTTGGGACTATCAAATAGGCATAATGCCGAAATTTTTTTTTCTAATTTCAAAATGGCGCCTCAAAAATGGCCGCCAAAATATTAAAATTTGGAAAAATAATGTTAAAAAATATTAACATTTTTTTTCATCTTTTATGCTTTATTTTTAAAAAAATGTTGTTTCAACAAAAAAAATTGTTATCTGATATTATTTAACAATAATTTAAACATTTTTTATAAACAATTTAAAATCTGTGGGCCAAAATGGTAAACAAATTTTTATTTTTTTCAATTCTCATTTCTTTTTGAAGTAAAAATTAATAATAAAAGTTAATAACTGAATTTAAACTTTTTTACAATGTTTAAAAATGTTATAAACAATTTTTATGAACAATTTGCAAAACATGAATTAGAATCCTAGAAAAAAATTATTTTTTGATTATATTACCTTCTCTTCTAATCAAAATGTTGCTAAAAGTTAAAACTTTCATTTAACATTATTTAACAATATTTAAAAATGTTATAAACCATTTTTATAAACAATTGTTATAAAAAAATATTTTCAGAGTGGAAAATAACTTCTTTTCTATCCCACTAGCTTTCTTTTGTCATTAAACAGGAAACTAAAGAATCTAATGCTTATAAAAAATTTATGAACAATGTATATAAATGTTATAAACAATTCTTATAAATAATTAGTTAAATATGAATTACCATAATAGAAAAAACGCCCTTTTTATTATATATTGCACTCTTCTTATCCAAATCTTTGTTAAAGAGATAAACTTTCATTTAATATTATTAAAAAATATTTAAAAATGTTATAAACAATTGTTATAAACAATTTAAAATTCGTGGGCCAAAGTGGTATAAAAATTTTTTATTTTCATCAATGCTCATTTCTTTTTGCAGTAAAAATAAATAATAAAAGTTAATCACTTAATTCGAAATTTTTTACAAGGTTTAAGAATATTATAAACAATTTTTATAAACAATTTGCAAAACATGAAATAGAATCCTATAAGAAAATTATTTTTTGATTATTGACAAAATTTTTAAAATAATTTCAGAAAATCCTTTTTTTATCAAAATTGTTTATAATATTCTTAAACCTTGTAAACAAATTTGAATTAAGTGATTAATTTTTATTATTCATTTTTGGCCCACAGATTTTAAATTGTTTATAAAAAATGTTTAAATTATTGTTACATAATATCAGATAACAATATTTTTGTTGAAACAACATTTTTTTATTAAAATAAAGCATAAAAGATGAAAAAAAATGTTAATATTTTTTAACATTATTTTTCCAAATTTCAATATTTTGGCGGCCATTTTTGAGGCGCCATTTTGAAATTAGAAAAAAAAAATTTCGGCATTATGCCTATTTGATAGTCCCAACATTTTGGGACAACAGCAAAAACTTCATTATAAAATTTTTCTTTTCTTTTATTATTTGTATTACATACCTTTTTTGGTCTTCCACTTCTCTTTTTTGAAAAGGAGATATTCAAACGTGTGCTTTGCTTCTTCGGTCTACCTCATATTTTTGTTGTGTGTACTTTTATTTCTTCATTTTCAGTTTCTTGGATTTTGTCATTTTTCTTTTCTTGTATTTCTTTTTCTTGATTAACATTTTCTTGCATTTTGGGTTAATTTCTTGTAATAAAGTTACAAGTTTCATGACGTGTATCATAATTTCTTTTAACATTTTGGAGAATTCTCATTATCTCCGAATTCATATAGAATTAATTATCCTTAAATAAGTTTTCAATAGATCGAAGACCTTTTTTATCTCCGAATTTTCATAGCATTCATTGTTCATAAACATTTTTTCAATATCATGGAAATTTCTTTTTACCTCCGAATTCAAGTAATATTTATTTTTATTTGATACACAATGTATATATTCTTTAAATTTTTCTTTAGTTTTTTCTTGCACACATTTATTAATATATTTTTGAGTAATATTGTCTTTGATTTCCTGAATTTCTTCAATTTTTTCTTTTTTTATTCCTTTTACTTTTTCTTTAATTATATCATCAACTGGATTTCTGGATAAGTCATCAGCATTTACATTTGTTTTGCCTGCCTTGTAGACATCATTAAAAAAGTATAAGAAATTGGTTGATCCTTAGCCGTTGTGATTAAATTCCTCCTATTGCAAAACCTGAAGCATCCGTTGTCAGTATAAATGGTTGAGAAATACCTGGAATTCTTAAAAGTGGTTCCTCACAGAGTTTATTTTTAACGTATCAAAAACAGATTGTTGTTCATCAGTCCAAAGGAAAGGTATGTCATTTCTTAAAAGTTGATTTAAAGGATTTGCGATTCTTGAAAATCCCCACATAGCACAAAAACTTCATAATTTCATAATTTATTTAGTTTGTCCCAGGAAGCCACAAGTAAGAACAATAAGTAACAAGTTGTTCATTTCATGACCATTTAGCTTCCTCAATATATATTATTATATATAATTTTAAAAGTTAAATAATTATAATAGTTTATTAAATATAATTAATAAACCGGGTAAAGTACCCTGAATAAATATTAATTATTCAATTTTTTATTATAGAATAATTATTTTTAAAAGTTATGATAAAATGTCAAAAAATACAAAATTTTAATTTTTTGTGAAAAACTAAAATATTTATTAATTCTATAAATTTTGATAAAATATATACTTTATATACATGAATCGATTCGTTTTTATGTCAGGAATGCAATTTTGACAAGATTAATTAAAAATTTTAATATAGAAAAAAGTTAATTCAAAAAACCAAAAAATTAATTTTTTCAAAAATTAAATAAATGTTGAAAAAATTTTTTTTTAAATATATTTTTGAAAATCCTTCTGTCTGATTCTTGGTAGTATTCATGACCGTAATACATCTACAAAATCTTATCAAGATGTGTGAGAGAAAATTTGTCCACAAGAATCGGTGACACACACACACACACACATACACCCACACACATACATACACACACATACATACACACATACATCCGGACATTTGTTCCTCTCGACGAATTATATATACTACACTTAAAAATTTGTAAAAATAATTGATATTAAAAAATTCGGAAATCGACATCACTATAAGGCTTCCTTTATGAGGAAGCAAAATACAATTTTCAGCAATAATGAAATAATTTAAAATATACATTATGTTCATATAAGAAAAACACACATAAAAATAATATTCATATAATATTTTCAACAATGATAAACAATCTTCAATATTACACTGATAAAAAATTTATCAATGACAAGAGTCTTAATAACGAGATTCTACTCATCCAATAAAAATAAATATTTATATAATCTAAGCTTAAAAATTTTCGGACTTTCGATAGTAGTAATAGAGCCCGGAAGAGAATGTCACAAATTGATTGCAGTTATTATAAAAGAATTATAATATCGTTTAGTTCTATGTGATAGTATCCTAAATAAATTAGGACACCTCACCTCTCTCAAAGTAACATCGTTTCTAAAAATAAATTTCTCATACAAATATAAAGGTTTTTTAGTATACAGGATAACCTGTGTAAATTAATTAACAAGCCAAAGTCTTCTTTTCCTAACACTAAGCCATCCAAGTTTTAATCTATATGGTGTTACATGTTCATTCCACTTTAAGTTGAATATGAATCTTATACATGTATAAAGAAGATTTTCAAGTTTTTGATTTAATTCATCAGTTAAATCATTATAAACCAAGTTGATCCAATTATCATAGAATAGGTTTTATCAGTATTTACTTTTAGAAAATTTGTTGATGCCCAATCTAGTACCGACTTCACATCTTTATTTATTAAAGCAAGATTTTGGTTTAAATTATCGAGACTAGAATGAATATAAATTTGTAAATCGTCCACGAAGTACATATGTTTAGGGTATTTTAAAACATCCCTTAGGTCATTCGTAATATAAAAATTACCCATTTTGGCCCGCAATAGCCTGCATTCTCCCAGGCAGATATGAAGCAAACCATGTTAAGACATAATTTGACAAACCAAAAGATTTAAGTTTTTATAGCAAAAGATTATGAGGTACCATATCAAAGGACTTACTAAAATCAAAGAAAACAATTATTGTGACCATCCTTTGATCAATTGCTTTACATATATCATCCGTTAAACTAACCAAAAGAGTCTGGGTGCTAAAACATTTTCTGTAGCCTGACTAAAAAAGGCTTAATGCATAGTTAGACTCAATATAATCTGTCAACTGATAATGTACCATTTTCTGTACCCCAAACTTAAATCATTTGCACCAGGTTGCTTTTTTTGTTATTATTTTAATTTTGCTTCCTCATATAGTGGAAGTATTGTAATACCAAAATTTTGCAGGTTAATTTTTAAACATATCTTTATGTTATTTGACCTCAGGAGTTCAAAAATGACATTTTTGAAAAATGTCATTCCGTATGTGTGTTTGTGTGTCTAACCTGTGGACATAAAATGAGAGTACTTTGAGAAATGAGTCAAAATACGTGAAGTGTACCCGAGATTCTCAATTTGCCTATATATATTTAACAATGATTGGAATTGACACATAATTATATGTTATTTAACAGGTTTAAACGATTTTTTAAAAAAATTAAATTTATTTTAATTATAAACAATTGAAGTTTTTTGCAGTCTTTAATTAAAAAATTTATATCTCGGGTTAGAATCAACGAATCTTAATGAAATTTTATACACAAATTTATGAAATATTGTAGTTTAAATATAAATTATCAAAATAAAAAATTATTGAAATTGAGTAATTGTTATTGCAAAATTAATTGTTTAAATGAAAAAAACAATGTTCTTAACATTTTATAAAGTTCTCGTAAAATCTATTCGAAAGGATATTTCATAAGCTTTTATTAACCGTTTTGAAAACCTATGAGTCGAAATTAGCAAAAAAGTTACAAATTTTTTTCTATCGCGCGGTACGTCTCTCAAGCGCTGACGGACTACTGGTCACGCGCCACCAACGCGCTAAGGGCCGTAATCAAGTATAAACGTGTTACGTCGCTTAACGGCTTCTGTTCGTTTAAAATTAAAAAACAGTGTTATAGATATAATTTAAAAGTGCTTTATAAGTGAGTTAATTTTTTTGATCTGGTTTATTTACGAAATATTTGTTTTTTAATTAAAATGTCACCTGTGCCACGGTGCTGTAATTCTCTCTTAAAAGTGAAGCACAAATCAATTCAAAAAAATGTAAAATGTGTTACAAAGGATTGGAAGACTGTGTTTAGTTCCTTGATTGGACAATATGTTTGCGACACCTGCAGAATTGATATTAGTAAGAAAGGTCTAGAAATTAAAGAAACTTTTCTAATAGAATCAGAAAATAGTGAAGTTCAAAATGAATTGTACATCACAGAAGAAGAATCAGGTAACAATAATATAATATGAAATTAAATACACATTTTGATTGATTTTTCTTATAAAATTTATTACATTTTATTTACTATTCATTTTATTTCAATTTTTTATTATATATTTAATGACAGATTATTTTATAAAATAATGATTGAAATTTAATTATTTCTAATCTAATTTACTTTTATATACAGATCAAAACAAAAAAGATTCTACATGTGAATTTAAAAAACTTGATTATGATTTGAAAATGGGTAAAGTTAAATTAAAAAGTCGGGAAAATTCTTCACTGGAAAGAATCGCAAAACGTCAGAGAAAATCCTTTGAAAACACCATTAATGAAGCAATAGTGACTGATGTCTCGGCGGAGAATACGAAAAATACCAACGCAACGATAATTAACGAACAATTAATTTCTGATGTTAATGATGCATTATTGAGAGCTACAAATTATGGAGAAAAGATAGAAATATTAACAACTCTTCCGACAGAGTTAAGTATTCGTCAAATGCGTACATATTTTAATGTTTCCCGTCGTATGGCATCTCGAGCGAAAAAATTGCGTAAAACAGATGGATACAAATCTCGCCCGAAGAAGAGAAAAGGAAATAAAATGAATCCTGAAATCGTGGAAAAAGCAAAATGTTTTTATTTGTCAGAAGAAGCTAGCCGAATAATGCCGGGGAAAAAGACTGTATTTCATTACCAACAGAAACAGGGCGTATAAACGTACAAAAACAATTATTACTGCACGATTTAAAAGACCTCCATTCCAGTTTCATAACTAAATATCCAAATGACAAAATAAGTTTGTCAATGTTTACAAAATTGAGACCTAAACAGTGTATTTTGGCGAAAAAAAATGGTTGTCATAATGTGTGTGTCTGCAAGATTCACCAAAATGTGAAGTTGAAATTTCAAGGTCTGAAATCTGAATTCAAAAAGCACCAATACGATTTCATGACTTCATACAAGGATGCATTAAATGAAATTACTTGTGAAGAATCTTCCTCATCTTGTTATTTATTGACTTGTCATAAATGCCCCGGTTCAAAAGTATTTTGCGAGAAGCTACACCAATTATTTTCGGATTATTCGATAACCGAAATCAAATATAATGGATGGATTAGCACCGACAGGTAAATTCGTAATCAGAAATAAAGTTTCCAAAAAAATTTTATTTTTAAGTATCTATCTAATAGTTTTTGATATATTTCTGTTAGATTTACAGTCAAAATAATGTATTTTTCAAGTTTTAAATCAAACTTAAAATATCTTTGCTATACAGTCAAACATATTTAAGTTTAATTCAAACATATTTTTTGGTTCATTTAAAAGAATAATGTATTTAATTCAAACCTAAATTATGGTTGATTTTAAACTATTCATAATCGACTTTTAAGTTTGAATAAAACATAAAATTTTAAACATATTTTTTGTTTAAACCAAAACAAAAAATATGTTTGAACTAAATATAATTATTTAAACAAATAATACTTTCGCATCAAAGCAGTAGATATTTTCTATATATTGGGATTAAGCTTACAAACTAATTTTAATTAAAATATTATATGATTTCATCACACGGTTGTTTTAAATATTTAATAAATCGTTAAATTTAATGTTTTATTAAATAATTTCAATTAAACAAAATCACTTAAAATTATTTTTCTATTTGAATTAAGTATAATGTTTTCTCAGTGTATTTACTTTCTAACAACAACAAAAATTGTCATATTTTTATTTATTCAGATTTAGGTCAAGGAATGACCTACAACCATATTATCGTCTTAAAACATAATAATGTTTAAGTCGTGAAATGTTTGAAATTTTTTTTTTAATGTTACTTGATGTTCTTTAGATGTGAGATTCAACAGCAGAATAATTGCATAGAAGAATTTTTACGAAAACTAAAAGAAGATTTACCAATTTTATTAAAGCATGATTTTATTGCAAAGTCGCAAAGTGCTTATTTTTCGAACTTAAAACACGAGTTAGGTGATGGAGAATTTTTAGTGTCACTGGATTTTGCGGAAAATTACACCTTCTGTGTACAAGATGCTATTCAAGCATATCATTGGGCAAGTACCCAAGTAACATTGCATCCATATGTAGTATACTACAAGACAAATAACATTCTTCGCAATCACAGCTTCGTAATCATCTCAGAAAATGAGAAACATAATGCAACAGCTGTACATCTTTTTAACAAGAGATTAATAACTTATTTGCGAGAAAAGCATGGGGAGGATTCGGTAAAAAAAATTATTTACTTTTCGGACGGTGCTGCCTTCCAATATAAAAACAAAATTAATTTTGTTAATTTACTATTTCACGAAGAAGATTTTAATATTATCGCAGAATGGCATTTTTTCGCAACATCCCACGGTAAGGGTGCATGCGACGGTATTGGGGGTACCGTAAAAAGAACTGCACACAAGACCAGCTTGCAAAGACCACACGGTGATCAAATCACAAGCCCAAAAATTCTATTCGATTGGGCAAAAGCATTTTTTTAAAAAATTGATTTCGATTTTTGCATCAAGAAAGACCACGAAGATGAAGAAAATTTTTTAAAAAATAGGTTTCAAAAGGCTGTGACGATAAAACAAACTCGCCAATATCATTGTTTTTATGTTAAAGATAAAAGAAGTCTTTTTTGTAAATTTTTTTCTGCTGATACACTTCCTCAAGAACACATAATTGTAAAATAGATTGTAGTGAGGAAGATATATTATCTTATTTTTACTAAATTTTAATAAACTTTATTCTTGAACGAAATTATTATTTATTTTTAGCTTATATACTTTTCGTTAATTTTCAACGTATCACAAGATATATTTAATTAATTGAATTAATTATTTAAATTTAATTAAATAAATTACTTAACCTAATTTACGTTTTAATAATTAATTAATGTGTTAATAAACAAAACAAAAAAATACACAAATAATCTTAAAGATGACATAAACGTCGACCGGTAAGACGTAGTCCTATAGCGGGAGAACGCTTAAGAGACGTACCGCGCGATAGAAAAAAATTTGTAACTTTTTTGCTAATTTCGACTCATAGGTTTTCAAAACGGTTAATAAAAGCTTATGAAATATCCTTTCGAATAGATTTTACGAGAACTTTATAAAATGTTGAGAACATTGTTTTTTTTTATTTAAACAATTAATTTTGCAATAACAATTACTCAATATCAATAATTTTTTATTTTTATAATTTATATTTAAACTACAATATTTCATAAGTTTGTGTATAAAATTTCATTAAGATTCGTTGATTCTAACCCGAGATATAAATTTTTTAATTAAAGACTGCAAAAAACTTCAATTGTTTATAATTAAAATAAATTTAATTTTTTTTAAAAATCGTTTAAACCTGTTAAATAACATATAATTATGTGTCAATTCCAATCATTGTTAAATATATATAGGCAAATTGAGAATCTCGGGTACACTTCACGTATTTTGACTCAAATATTTATAAAGTTTAACTATTTATTTTTTTGATTTTTAATTTTTTAAAAAAACCTTTTTTGCCCATAACTTTAAAAAAAAGTTAGGACACCTATAAATGTTAGGACACCTATAAATGTTTTTGTCTAATTTTGTAAAGTTTTTTAGACACATCTTTTGAGCCCTCAATAAACATTTTTTTCAATATTCACCGGAGATATTAAACTTTTAAAAATCAAAAACTTTGGAAAATAAGACTTTTTAAAAAATTTTAAATGTAGAAAGAACTTTAAAATTATAGTTATTATCGTATAGAGCATAAAAAAACGCTTCGATTGATCTACTTTTGAAGCTAATTCGATTAAAAATAAAGAAGTTATTGATATTTAAAAAACAGAAATCCTGAAGGAAATTTTTTTATGCGGAAGTATTAAGTTAAGAGAAAAAAATATTACAGCAATTAAGAATAATTGTTGAACATTTATACTTCATTGTTATTGAATCAAAGTGTTCATGAAATGAACACAACGAGATTTACAACAACAAGTGAAATGAACACCAAAATTATATCAAAAATGTATAACTTGGCAGCAGTTTTTAACATTCTGGCCAATTTCACTTGAAGAGGTAAATTGAACTTATGCCTTACTTGAAAATAAAATATTTCTACCAAATAAAGAAAAATAACAGTTAAGTTGTGATACTAAACTTTTATTTTACAAGTTGTGATGACAGATGCGAATAGTTGCGTTTTTGTTTACGCGACCGTGCAAACAACAGAATGCGTATACTCATGTCAAAAAGAAAAGTGTTCGAATTTACGTTTTATTTTTTTTCTTAAAAACTTATATCTTAAGTAGAAATTAGTTTCCTCGATGATATAATGAAATATATAATATATAAATTAACCCTGTAAAGTAAAGTGTCGATTTGGTTAAGAGCATAAAGCGCTATCCCAGCAGCACACTTTTATGGCCTATGATGGTTCGAGTCCGCCTTAGCCTCATTTGTTGTTTAGTTGTGAAGATTTTTTTTAATTAAACCCACCTTTTCATTTTAAAAGAATGTAAAATTTGAATCATTTCAATTTTTTAAACCTTTTTAAATAACAATTTTACTAAACAAATTTTTAAATAATTTTTGGAAAATTGCTGGTTATTAAGAAATCTAAAACGGCGGATATATAAGATTAAAAAATTGTTGGATTTGACTAAAACTTATTATTTGAGGATTTTCGTAAATAAAATTAATAAGTAAGACTGCCATAGTGTACCGCTCAATGAGTACATAACTGATTCAGAACTTTTTCGATTTGATTCATAAATTTGACAGTTCAAGCTTTAATTTAAACCTAATTAGAGACTTCTAGCACGTCGACACATTCTGTACACTTGATCAAACAAGGCCAATAACAGGGTTTTTGAGACTTTGAGTCCATTTTTCTCAAAATCTTGACGTGATTGGCACTTTTGCAGGTTATATTCGTGATCAACAATGGAAATGCTCTGAGAATATAATTGTCCAATCTTTGAATCTTATTTTGTATCGACCAGTGTTTATTACGTTTCCGAAAGATTTCGATGAAATTTAATAAAATTTGGAAGGCTTATATTTGAAATCATGTTTCTTCTGACTATCACATAACAAACAAACAAAATTTATTTGCCCAAAAAGGTCAGAAAATTTTTTTTGAAACCTTTTTGCGCGAGGGGTTTTGAGGTAGCTGATTATGAATCTCGATTAGATTTTCAAAATTCAAAACAGCGGATCCAATATGGCGGACATATTTTTAAAAATGTAATGGATTCTCTTAAAAGTTATTACTGAAGGGGTTTTTGGAGTTGCCGATTACGAATCTGAAGTTAGATTTCCAAAAATTCAATATGCCAGATCTAGTATGGCTGACAAATTTTCTTAAATTTGATGAATTTGCTTGAAGATTGTCACTCTGGGTTTTTTGGGGTTGTCGATTACGTAAAATTAAAAATTCTATCCAATTTGAAAAAATTGAAAAAGGTCTCTGTTTTACAGGGTTGACACTATCATCATAATATTCAAAATGATGCCCACATTACATTAATAGCAGGATAAAGTTAGATTTTGTTAAAAAATTATATCACAAGTTCACAAAAATAAAGTCGTATTCATCTATTATAAAGCAGCTAATCCAGTATTATTGTTATAGGTCAACAAATATAATATTTCAGACAAACAAACAATCTTAAAAGAGAATATTCACAGGGATCTAAAATTTCTTATAAAAAGTGTATTAATTACCTGCACAATATTAAACGTGCACATATTAAAATATGTGACAGTCCACTACAAAACGTGCGTTAGATTTCAAAAAATTAATGTCGAATTTTAATAGTACTTTATAGATTTTGAGCTCCTCTTTTACGTACAAAAGTAAAAAAAATCGGGTCTCTCTCCCCCAAAAATTGAAATTTATTTTAATTTTGATTTTTTTGGGTAAAAATTTTTTTTAAAATGCTTATTTCCAATCGAAAGAGCATGAAAAAACCTTTCCAAAATGTACTTTGTCAAATTTGTATGTTTAATTGTTTAAGAGTAAAAAATTATCGAAATAAGCATTGTACTGAAAAACCCAAAAATTTAACCCCCTCCCCCTCGGAAAATATTGGACTAGGCAAAAAAATATTTTGACGAAAAATTACTGTCTATTAGTACTACAAAAGCCCCAAGTTTTGCTACAATTGGAGAAAAATTTTTCTCCACCTTGATCATGTTACGTCTCAAAAATTGAAACTAAACATAATCATAATTTACATATTTAATTCGGCCGGCATCGGTGATTCAACCTGATTTATTCACAAAGCATAAAGCTCTGATTTTAAGGGACAGGTTTTAAGAATGAGTAACTGGTTAATTAAAGTTAAATTACTAGAGTATTTATTTGAATCCTTTACAATTAGAATCAGAGAGAAAGAGTAGATCCAGATGTCTTCAAGGACACTGAAACAAAATTATCACTTGTAGAAGAAATCGAGAATTTAAACGGGGACAAGATTTTAGAATATTAGTTACTTACCTTTTAAAATTATTCTTAGAGTCGTAGACCCAACATGTGAAAACCACCTTCACAATGAAGTCGAAGAATTGACGTTGTCTAGCGGAAACAGAGAATGCAATATTTTCCCTTTGAATTGTTTTCGGGCCAGCAAATCGTACGGTCCGGAGTCCAGGTGTCGAATGTAAATTAGGTGTCCACCCCTCAGCTTAGGAGTGACCGAAATATTTATATTAACTCGATGTCGATAATATGCAGTCTTCAGAAATTTAGAAATGTGCCTCGTAGTAGAAATATTCTTCTTGAAAGAGTTTGACTTAGTTAACTTGGTCGCGGTTGTTTGACTTATACGAAGAAGACACACGGGGATAGAACACGACTTGTTAACTTGGTGGCGATTTTTAGACTGACGCGAAAAACGTAGATTTGATATTTCGAGGGTGACTTGTAGACTAGTTAAGTTGGCGGGGTTTCCTGGACTACCGAATTTGGCGAGGGTGGCACCTTTTATACCTTGGCTTCCAATGGAAAGAAATGATAATGTCACCCACCTTTATTACCTTTGGGTCAGTTTTAATTTATCGATTAAATTAGGCACGCGTGGTTGATCCTTGTTTTAGATAGGTGAACCACCTGGTAGAAGGGCGACAATCGTGGATGACCATATATGGTAAAGGTCGTTCAGGTGTCTGACAATTGGATCGATTTGTTTGGGTTACAAGAAAATAGGGAGGATTCACATTCCAACATTACAAATATCAAAACAAGAACGTCGCGATGACGTGACAATCACTTGACATGGAATGCCCCATATATATAAATAAGTTATCATTTTACAAACTTTCATGATAATTATAGTCGTTTATTTTGGGAAAAAAGTTTAGTTTTCAGTTTTTTTCAGGTATAAATTTACTTATACTTATTTATTTAAAAATTATACTCTTTCTTAAATTTCTTTTAATTTACTATTATGTCTTCTTTTTTAAAAATTAATGTTTATAGAAAAGTGAAGATTTGTACGTAGAAAAAAACTAGAACTAAACTTTTTTCCAAAATAAACGACTATTTGATCATAAAAGTTTGAAAAATGATAATTTATATATATATATATATATATATATGTTCTAACTGGTGTTTGCAGATTTTGAGTTAATTTATAAATTTTTATACCACTTTTATTAAATATTTTAAAATCTTAATTATTAATATTTCTCTTCAAAAACAAATATAATCAATTTTATGATTCAAACACCTGTTAACTATTTATTTACTCATTTAGTATGGAATTGCCCATGGCGCCAGGCCATTTTGACGCGGAATGACCAAACCTAGATAATTATTTATTATACCGACTACTCATTAATTTATTCATAACCGCGGAGAGGGGGAAGGTAAGGATGAACACTGAACAACAACAAATTAGAAAATTTAACACTGATTTAATTTTATTACTTGGTAACGAACTTTGACATAAGTCGGCGACAAGCCGCCTAAACAAGACTCGAATTTATTACTACTGATTCTAACATTTACAACTTGAGACTGATCAGAGGAACAGCTCACTCTAACAATAAGGGGACTCACCGTAAAGACGACGTCTTCCCCGGATTGATCTGCGACTCATCCCAAGCACTAATTAATATTTAATTATAATTTATTTGTAAACTGTCACAATTGTGACGTATACTGTATAACAGCCAGAACGAGAATGAGTACAAAAAAATGGCTGTCTCATTCGCCAACAATGCGTCGCTCTCCCGCGCTCCGTTTTTCTCTCTCGAGGTGAGTCCCAGTAGAACTACTAAGCTAAACTTCGTTGGTCAACTATCACTCGTCGATAAAGTCAATCTACCGTCGGTAATTAGTAACACGCCGCGCCACACGAGCGCTGCGCACGAATCCTTGTTCACAACACCGATCCAATATGGCCGCGCCCGATGTTTTGACAGTTGACTCATTGTAGTTGCAGAATTCGTTTTCCTGGCACTCTTGAATAATCGGGAATCTCTTCCAATTATATATGCCAAGAAACACTTCCCACGACGACTTCGGATAACGTCTTTCCGTGACGTTAGACAAGGAGTTGACGAAAGGCGAGAGTCTCTTACTCTCGCGATCATAAAGAAAAAGAAATAATTGGAGGAATTAATTTCCGAGTTTATTATTTAGAATTTTGGACAACGATGTGACGAGGTGAGCAGGTGAATTATTTACTTATTAATTATTTAACAAGGTGATGAAATTAAAGAAGGTATCAGTGTTTGTATTTTACAAAATTAATATCAAAAATAAAAACAAAATAAAAGGAACCAACAGTTCGATTCCCGTCCTGGTGTTAGCTTTTTTCTTTAAATTATCATTTAAATTAATATTTTGTGGACGGCTAAAATAGCCGTGTCACAACTCCCCCCTGCTAAGATCCGACCCGGGGGTCGAGAAGGTGAATCCCCTAGTCTGAATGAGAGCTGATCCTCGTCACATCAATGCTCAAGTAGAATTAGCGATTCAATTTATTTGATTAATTAGTGTAAGTCCAATTCACTGATCTTTCGTATGGAAACGTGAACTATGTATAAATTATTTCGAATCAAAACCATCAGGCTGTCATAATTAAGTGAATTATTGTTAAAAAAAATACAAACAAGGAAATCTTTATGTTTTCATTGAAATGAACCGTAATTTCTACCTGGAATTGGTTAACGTTTATATTTTGAACGAAAATTCATTAGTGAACAGAAATAAATGGATTATGGATCTAATTATTTTAAGTGATGGTTTATTTCTAAAGTGAGGCTATTGACCCTTCCTCACAAGGGTTACACTTATTGTAGTCTTAATAACATTTATATTTTTAAAGTTAATGATTATTGTTGTTATGGAGAGGGCAATTATGATATGTGTGACCGGCTTAAAGGCACTTTCCGCATTTTCCTCTGCGGGCCTTAGTTTTGCCCCAGTAACTTGGAGTTTTGGCTCTGGAAGCGATTTGTTTTTTCATTTCAAGAACCCAATGGTTCGGGGCTAATTGAGGACGCGACGGTCCCGCCTCAACAGGCTCACAAATAGGATGGTGACTGACCCTTGGAAGTTCGGCCTCAGGACTATCAGGACGAGGCAAGAATCCTTCTTCTATTTCTGAGAGACAAACAGTAGGAGATGCAGCGATACTAAGCCTAATTCTTTCTAAATCGTCCTCCGTAAATAAGGACTCCTGCGATGGAAATCTTCCCCTCAGAAAAAGATGTCGAGCGCACACCAAATAGTCAACCTCTGGATCCTCCGAGTGTCGGGTCGAAGACAGAAGTCTATCCACTGAAAGAGAAGATAGGTCTAATCTCATCCTAAGTAACTTGGAATTTTACTATTTTGGAATGATTCTAATACGGGTCTTTCCGTACTTAAACAGATTATTATTTTAAAACTTAATTTTTTTTTTGAAAATTTAATTCCACAAGGCAATTAAAATTAAAGAAATATTTTATGTCTTAATTATCAGTCCTATTTACAGAATCCTCTACGGATAACAAGAGCTTTTCAAAACTAAATGGAATAGGAACGATTACGTAATTTCCGACGACGAGGCGGATCTTCCGATAACGAAGGGCACCGAGGCTGGACCGCTTCATCTTGGACGACGCGATTATCCGGATCCGAATCTGGTTCCGACTCACCAATTTCCAACAATACCCTATCCAGAGCTCGCTCTTCATCCGAATCTTCCGACTCACTGTCATCATCGTCCGCATGATAAGGTTGCAAATGTGACACGTGATAACGACCGGCTAAGCGACCCTCAAGTGACGACAATTCATAAATGTTAGGAGAAACTACTTTAACTATCATGAAGGGCACATGGAAAGAGGGGGCCAATTTGCTCGCGATATTATCGCGCTTACTCGAGAGTATGTGGAGCGGTTTCTTCACCAGGTCACCAATCCCGAAATGTTGATTACGAAAACGGCGGTTATAATATTTAGCCTGACGGAGAAACGCCCTATCTTGATTTTGGGTAATTTTTTCTCTTATGTCGATTAATCTCGTCATTCGAGTTGTCCACTCGTTGATTTCAGGGAGTGGCAACTCGTTTCCCCCCTCCACAAGCCGACGGAAGGACTTCAACGGGGCTGGCTCTCTTCCCATATTGAGGAAAGCGGGCGTGACTCGGTTAGTACTATGAAGCGCCGTATTATAGACGAAGCGAAAATCACCTATGTAAACGTCCCAGTCTCGATGGTTATTTTGGATAAACGAGCGAATCATAGTTTTGAGGACTCGATTTGTCCTCTCCACCGGGTTCGCTTGTGGATGGTATAAGGGGTTAAATGAGTGGTGAATTTTGTAGGTGGTGGTTAAATCTTTAATTGCGTTATTATTGTATTCGGTACCGCTGTCCGAATGAAGTACTTTGGGAGTACCCCAACGAATAATTACAAGTTCTCGAAATGAATTTATTACTGTTGTCGCATTAGCTGATCGGAGTGGGTCCAATTCAACCCATTTAGTAAATAGGTCTTGGTAAACGATTAGGTATTCGAACCCTCTCGCACTTTTGGGAAACGGCCCCATCACGTCGGTGGCTACGACGCTCCATGGATCATGTATGACGCGCTGAGTCATATGGCCACGAGGTTTTGCCTGTTCCGTTTTATTTAATTGGCAGACGATACATTTACGCACATTTCGCAGGCATTCTTTCTCTGTTACAGAATAATTACGTTCTGCGTTAGAGAGGACGCGACTAGCATAGGCTATAACTCGTTCTTTGCCTTCCTTGACTTGTGTTACTACCACACCGAGACCATAATCGCTAGCATCCGTCTGGAGAAAAAAGGGGACACTAAAATCCGGGTAACCAAGAATAGGGGCCGAAGTTAAGGCACCTTTCAAGGATTTAAACGCGTTTTGTTGCTCAGAGGTCCAATTGAAAGACTGACCTTTCCTAAGCAGGCGGGTGAGCGGTTCGCAAATTCTAGCGTAATCGTAAATAAATCGTCGGTACCAAGAAGTGTCACCGATGAAACGACGGAGTTGTCGAAGGGTTTTTGGTTGAGGATAGTCCATTATCGGACTAACGGTTTCCCTATCTATAGAGAGCCCATCTTTATTGACCATGAACCCCAAGTATTTAACCTCCGTTACGTAGAATTGGCTCTTCTAGGGACTGATTGTAAAGCCTTTACTAACAAGAAGTGAAATGATATGTTTAAGAAAATTTACATGTTCCCTGAATGTCTTGGTGACGACTATTATGTCGTCCAAGTAGGCGAACACGTTTGGTTTCAAGTCTGCTGTGATTATCTTGTCCATCAACCGCTGGAAGGTGGCTGGGGCTCCGCAAAGTCCGAATGGCATTCGGGTATATTTCATTAGCCCCTTCCCCGGTACTACAAAAGCGGTTTTAGGCTTACTTTCCTCGCTAAGGGGAATTTGGTGGTAGGCTAACTTTAAATCGATTTTTGAAATATAGTGGGCAGAATTAAGGGTATCGAGGATTTCTGCCATAAATGGTATAGGGTATGCATCTTTAACTGTGACGCTATTTACTTTTCGGACATCCAGACACTGACGATAAGTGCCATCTGGTTGCTTAACCATACAGACTGGATTACACCAGTCGCCATTCGATGGCTCGATAATTCCCTGTTTTTCGAGTTTCCCCGAGTTATCGATTAAATACTCGCATACCTTAGGGGACATCCTATGATTTTTCTGTCTGATCGGCGCGTGATCCTCAGTATTGATTATATGTTCGACTAATTTAATTGCAGGAAGATTTTCAGGGAGAGGGGGTACTTCTTTCTGAACTAGCAATTCAATTTCTCTTCGCTCACTCTCAGATAGTAATACGATACCAAAGCATGAATTATCATTGGTTTTACTTCCCGGTTTATTAAACTCAATTCTAATAATGGGTTTTTTCTGCCATGCAGAGTCTCTGAATACTCGTATCAATTACGATACCGAATTTTTCCATAAAATCAATACCTAACACACATTCATCTGTCAATTCAGGAACTATTCGAATAGTCATTTCACGTGAAACTCCCGCCAGAGTAATTGGTAATGTTACTTCACCAACAATCGATTCAATCGAACCGTTAGCTAACATTATATTACCCGATTCAAGCTTATTTATTTTAGTTTTACTTGCTTCTACTATTGATTTTCCAATCGAATTAAGATAGGTCCGGGATGAGCCAGTGTCTACTAAGGCATGTACTTCGGTATTACCAACCAGCACATTAATATATGGTCTCGATTTCGAACCGATTCCACATAATTGATCAAGGTTAATTTTGGGTTCGGATGCCATTATAGGATCCAAATCCGGGTTTAAGTGAAGATCATGTTCCTTCCGATCTTCAAATGAATCATCAGGAACGTTACTAGTTACTTGAGAATCATTTATAACAGACACTTAATTATTTTTCATTGGCTCATCTACGAACTCATCAGTTATTTTCATTAAACTGGTATAATTAGTTTCCATTTTGTTATTTATTGGGTTGAGCAAAGAACTTGAATCAGGCAATTGTATTGCTTTAATGTATTGAATGATTTTATTATTAGTTGATTTAGTGTTCATTAGTTTGGACTCTGAATTTAAACCGATTAATTTACTCACATCCGAATGACAATTTTTGAGGGCCATATTTAATGAAAGAGGAGAGGCATTGACCCTAGGGCTGCTCTCCTCCTTCAGTTTCCCTGACAGTAGTCAGAATCGCAATTGTATTTCGTAAAGCCGTATTTACCACAAGTGTGGCAGAACTTTACCCAAGAGGTGTTACATTGCTTCCACTCATGATCTAGTGCGCCGCAGTTAAAACATGGTGTTTGGTTTTTAGGCTCACGAAATTTCTCGCGTTTCGTTTTACTATCTTTAGTCGACGAGTCACTAGTTGGGTCTTTCTTTTTAACCGCATTTTTACCGTTAGAAGCTGATTTAGCACCTGAATTACTAGATTTATTCGGGTTCGAGTTTGATGGAGTACTTATGGGGTCTCTAGACAATTTCTCTATTTTCTCTATCAATGTTTTAAGAACTTGTGTAATTTTATCGTCTGAGGGCTCAGGTTCCGATTTATTCTTGTTAGAACCCGATTTGGTTTCCATTTTACCGCCGTAAGCAAATTCAGGGAAGAAGGAGTCTTCCGGCTTCACTAGGGGCTTTTGAACTTTGAGAGAATCCAACATTCTCTCAATATCCGACGCGAGGACCGCCAATCCTTCAAGAGTGTCAAACTGGCAACGCTGGATTGACTTTTTGAGTTTCGGTCTAAGATTCATATAAACACGGTCGAGTATTTCATTTCGCGCGATAGGTCGTGTATATTTCGAATACAGACCTTGCATGCAAATAATAAAATTCGCGGTTGACTCTTCAGGTCCTTGTATTCGACCGGTGACTTGTTCCTCAAGTCGCCATTGATAATTGCGATCGCCGAAATACGCACGACATTCGGCTTTGAATTGATCCCACGAGACTTAATGCAGTTTATTTAACCTGAACCATTGCAAGGCTAAACCGTCTAGGATTAATGGTGCCGCTCGAAGAACATCTTTGCCATGTAGAGAAGAAATCTCCATATTGTCTTCAACCCGCGCGAAAAAGTCATCGACACTAGAAGTTTTGTCGCCCGTGAATTTAATTCCCCACTTTCGCACGATTGAATCTAAAGGTTTACTATAAGGGACAAACAACTGCTTGTTACCCACGTGGTAACTAGCTGGATTATTGAATTATCTAGAATTCAACTCTATATTCGGTAATCTTGTATTAACGGGTTGAGTATAGTGATTGGTAGTATTAGCGTCGACTGAACGTTGGGTAATTATCGGTCTAAAGGAATGATGATTTTCAAGTCTGGGAAATAGTCGTTAAAGGAATCATATTCCCTGACGGTCTCATTTGACTGAAATCGTCACCAATCTTACTCACGCCTATTGCTAAATTTTTATAATAAGTTGTTAAGGAAAGTCAAAGTCCGATTTCTGAACTGTGGTGGTCATTCTACTCGGTTTAGTAAATTGGTATTGATCTGAAAATGGGTTACTATGAGGTGAGTGTCTCTGGGAGACGTGATCCATCGTTCGCGTGAGAGTGATCGAATTCGCAACTGTCGATCCCACCGTCACATAACAATGATTAGCGCTATCCGAGGCTAACGTCGCGGCAGATGATGGGTGCAAATTACTTTCGGAGGACACCGGTGTTTTAATTAACTCGCGCATCTTTTCTAAAATGATGGAACGCGAATCTTGAGTCGAGTCCGGTTCAGAATCATTCAGTTCGAATTCGATTTCGTCCGAAGCAAGCCACTCCACAGTACGATCGCCCGAAGCAAAACGTTGGAAACGCCACGCTCTATTTTTTAAGACTGATAATTTACCCGAAATATTTACTTTATGCGAATCTAAGTGAATTTTTAATTGGTCTTTCGACCAATCTTCAAAGGGGTTAGTCACTGTTACCGGCGAGTTCATTTGACTCGATCTTTCCAACACAATTTTTTTCATTTTGATGAATTTATAGAAATATGCAATATATTTTCTTAATTTGTTATACTTTTGTTATTAGGACGGGAGAGATCGGTAAAAATTTGGATTTTACATTTTATTCTATTTGATCCACAATCACCACTCCAATTCATGAATTCTCCCCAAAATGTTTTTTTTGAAAATTTTATTTTAAATAGTTCAAGTTAAATTTAGCATTTAATTATTATTATTATTTAATTTCCATCAATTGAGACTAAAAAAAACTAACAAAATTATTTTGCTCATTTCAATGAGTTTTTAACAAGAAAGCGATGGCGATGCCTTCGACAAATAAAATAAGTTTTTATATATTTGTTTATTTTATTATTAAACAATATTGAAAATCACACTATTGTCTATAATTATTCAGATTTTACCAATTCACAAATTTATGATTTTATAATCCCGATTCTCAATAATGATGAACTGTGTAACTCCGAGAATTCACTATGACGTCCTGGTCAGGTCAATGACCTTGCTCTCTACTTTTCACTTTAAACTCGTTCTGACTCGCATTTACTAATCGAATTAAAGTCCGAATCATGAAGATGATTCCAACTTATTTTTCAAAATTTTACACATCTTAAAATCTCGGACCTACACAATTCTTCAATTTTTAATTTTTACACTAAAAATAATTTTTAAATTCGAGTCTTGATTATGCCATAAATTCCGTTCAGTGATCATCGCGCCCCAAAATGGGTGCCATTTGTAACTGGTGTTTGCAGATTTTGAGTTAATTTATAAATTTTTATACCACTTTTATTAAATATTTTAAAATCTTAATTATTAATATTTCTCTTCAAAAACAAATATAATCAATTTTATGATTCAAACACCTGTTAACTATTTATTTACTCATTTAGTATGGAATTGTCCATGGCGCCAGGCCATTTTGACGCGGAATGACCAAACCTAGATAATTATTTATTATACCGACTACTCATTAATTTATTCATAACCGCGGAGAGGGGGAAGGTAAGGATGAACACTGAACAACAACAAATTAGAAAATTTAACACTGATTTAAGGGGACTCACCGTCAAGCCGACGTCTTCCCCGGATTGATCTGCGACTCATCCCAAGCACTAATTAATATTTAATTATAATTTATTTGTAAACTGTCACAATTGTGATGTATACTGTATAACAGCCAGAACGAGAATGCGTACAAAAAAATGGCTGTCTCATTCGCCAACAACGCGTCGCTCTCCCGCGCCTCGTTTTTCTCTCTCGAGGTGAGTCCCAGTAGAACTACTTAGCTAAACTTCGTTGGTCAACTATTACTCGTCGATAAAGTCAATCTACCGTCGGTAATTAGTAACACGCCGCGCCACACGAGGGCTGCGCACGAATCCTTGTTTACAACACCGATCCAATATGGCCGCGCCCGATGTTTTGACAGTTGACTCATTGTAGTTGCAGAATTCGTTTTTCTGGCACTCTTGAATAATCGGGAATCTCTTCCAATTATATATGCCAAGAAACACTTCCCACGACGACTTCGGATAACGTCTTTCCGTGACGTTAGACAAGGAGTTGACGAAAGGCGAGAGTCTCTTACTCTCGCGATCATAAAGAAAAAGAAATAATTGGAGGAATTAATTTCCGAGTTTATTATTTAGAATTTTGGACAACGATGTGACGAGGTGAGCAGGTGAATTATTTACTTATTAATTATTTAACAAGGTGACGAAATTAAAGAAGGTATCAGTGTTTGTATTTTACAAAATTAATATCAAAAATAAAAACAAAATAAAAGGAACCAACAGTTCGATTCCCGTCCTGGTGTTAGCTTTTTTTCTTTAAATTATCATTTAAATTAATATTTTGTGGACGGCTAAAATAGCCGTGTCACAATGTATAATAATTAACTTTAACAATTATCACATTTTTATGAATATTAAATCTAAAGTTAAAAAAACTTAAAAAGGGCTCTAAATATGACCCACTCTATATGCCGCTTATTCGGCCCTGCCGCAACGAACCAGGTGAGCAGCGAGAGTGCAGTAAGTGTGTATCACCACCCAAATTATAGAAAAACATGCTTCGACATTTTTTTAGATACTTCAAAAACTGTTAAACGGATATTCAGTTCCCAAGGCTTAAATATAAACTGAGACTATGAAAATTATGTTGCAAGAGTTTAAAATTTTTCTCGAAATTTTTCTAGAATGTGCAGCTATACAAACATGGTGCACAAAAGTAGAAAAAATAATTAATTTTTTTTCAAAATCTCTTAGGTGATTAAATCTCTCAAAAATATAAAATAATTTTTATTTATATATCAGACGACGCAGAATTTAATTGGCTTTCGAATAATCCAAGAACTAAGTTTCTATCATTTTTTATTAATAAAATATGTTAATTTAATTTCGGCAGCAAATTTTCTTAATTCTATTGAACGCTAGTATAAATTTTTATCTTTTTTTTATCGAGAAATTCTATAACTCTGCATTTGATTTTTTCAACGTCAATTTTTCTTGCAGCTATAAAATTGCAACTTCTGATAAATTTTCATATTTACGTTCTGCATCCAATGAACTAAAAATTGTGCAAACAATATAATCAGATTTTGGGGCTACACATTTTTCTTATAGCAATTAATTATTATCTTTATCATTTAAGATTCTATCACCAACAAATAACAGAAATTGTGCAAATTCTGTGTTTTCTGATAACACCTGGGGGATCTTGCTATTGTGGGTTAGAGACTAAGTGGAGCTGAAAAGAGACAGAGAAGGAGAGCTCGAGCCAGTGCCTCTGAGAGGACCGGATCGAGCCTCGCTGGCTTTTTTCAGGGTACTTCTGGGAGCGGTATAGTTTCGTCTGGGGCTTTGACGTCTAAAAGGCGGCAGGACTTGGAGAAGGCTTCCCCTTCCCAGAGCATGCCTAAGAAAAAGTTGAAGGGACCACATCTTTTTTGCAGGTAGCAAGATCGTCACTTTCTGGGGCGATCATTGCAGAAGGCTATCCCAGGGTTGTGATGAGAACAGATTATCTCGACCAGCTAAGGTTAACAATCCATGGGGAGATCGAAAGGGACGAAGCAGGACCCTATTCTTGTTTTGAGAAAGTTTGGCTCACCAGAGGAGCTATTTTCGTGGAGTGCTTGGACTCTGATACTAGAGAATGGCTGTATAGCCGTATATCTAGATTCGGACAGGTGGTGGGGAGCCTCACCTTAAGGTGGTAGACCCGTTCCAGCTGATCAAGCTGGTAAGCGTTGTTGCCTGGGAACCCGGTCCAAGGATGAACCAGGCCTCAATTTTTCGAAACCTCGAGAAACAAAATCTCAGGTCTAAATAAATGCGGAGAGCTCGTTTGCTCGCCACATGAACCGATTCCAAGGGCGTGTCTGATTTACAAAGGTCTAGACGCTTTCCCTTTGTTAGAATTCGCAAGACTTACCTATCGTGATACAGATTTAGAAATTTTAAATCAGGGTAATGAGCCAACCTTCGTTACTGTTAACAGGAGAGAAGTGTTGAATATTGCGATCTGCATAGACTTATCACATTCAGACTGGAATCAAAAGATCGGGAACATAAGTGGAGAGGTGATCCTAGGAGTACTAACTAGGACTTATTTACTGAGGACCTCAAGGCTTTCATGGATCACTTCCTCACCTCTTACTGGACGCACGAAGAGTTAGAACTCGCAGCGGAATATCTTCGAGATTCGATGGCCGGCTCCTCTGCGAGAAACTGCGTATCCAAAAAGGTGGACACCAACAGGGGTAATAGGTGGTGGAACTCCTGTTTGGAGGGACACAGGCAAACAGTAAGAAAGCTTTTTAATAAAGCCATGAAACGTAAGAATCAGCAAACATGGGATGCTTACCATGCGGCTCGTAATTCTTATAAGACAGAGGTTAAGAAAACACGAGATGTTTAATGGAGGAGTTTTTACGAGGGAGTTAAAGGCGTTAGAGAAACTAGTGGATAATTTTATCAGACAGGAGTGTTTAAGGAATTGTCCCTTGCACTTGGGACAACATGTGTATAGAGCTGGTTTCTCAGTGGAATCAGCCCTCCACTCTGTTGTAGGTAGAATAGAGGGACAAATTAGCAGATGTGGTTATGCGGTGGGTACCTTTCTTGATATTAAAGGTGCCTTCCCT
The DNA here is from genome assembly GCA_032872475.1 of Leptopilina myrica (nomen nudum). Taxonomy (NCBI): domain Eukaryota; kingdom Metazoa; phylum Arthropoda; class Insecta; order Hymenoptera; family Figitidae; genus Leptopilina; species Leptopilina myrica (nomen nudum). The sequence continues at coordinate 31,545,256 of CM065464.1, forward strand.
AACACTTCTAGTGAAGCTATCTGCAGGGCAGCCAGGAAGCGAGGTGTGCCCGAGCCACTATTTAAATGGATTGATAGATTGCTTCGCGAAAGGGCCCTTGAAGCAGAGTACGATGAGACTAGGTTAACAGGCTTTGTCTCAAAGTGATGCCCACAAGAAGGAGTTCTTTCTCCTCTATTCTGGTCCTTAGTGACAGACTAGGTGATTAGGAAACTCAATAACTAGGGATATTATACGAAAAGCTATGCGGATGAATTCCTTATAATTATAAGGAGACACTCAATTGGAACCCTTTTAGAGCTTACGGAAAGTGCACTCAAGACTGTTAAGAATTGGTGCAGTTAAACTAGACGTTCTGTGAACCAGGAGAAAACAAATATAGTATTATTCACTAGGAAATACAAGATACTGAGCTTAAAGAAGCTGGTATTTTATGCAAAATGGATTTCTTTTTCCAAATCGGCTAAATTAAAGTGACTGAGTCGCTAGGACAATATGCCACGGTCTGGCAGACTTCTACTACTTTTTCTGCAACAGAACTAAGCCAAAATTTGCAAGTCTGTGTAATTTGTCAGTAAAAAGCTAGTCACTATTTCAGACAGTAATATTTTATCAATGCTACAGTTAATGATAACTAATTTTTTGTAAAATTTTATTTCACGCAGAGAAATATTTAATTTGGAGCAAATATATTTTACTTGGGTTAAATAAAGGTCTCAGGGTTAACTATGCTATTTGTTTGTTTCTAATTTAAACCAAATACAATTTACTTGGAACACATAATATTTTAGTGTCAGTTTCTTTTGTTATAATAATTTTTTTTAATGTATATAGTCAAGTATGATTTTATTGCAAAATGGAAAAAGTGTTTGGTTTGTTAACCTTTCTTTTTGTTGTTACGTCTCGGAAGGAGACCAGTACTGGTATGCCTGACATATTTACAAAGCGTAAGGCTTTGAACTAAGGGAACAGGATAAGAAAACAAACGCTTAGATTAAAGAAAATTTGTCCTTTTTATTTAATCACACAATACACAGGGTTCTCGAAGAAATTGGCAGGTGAGCAGTTTTCCCAAAACTCGATATAACTCCACTGAAAGCAGAATTATACCTTAGTGCTTGGTAGGACAAGATTAAGGGTTTTCTTGATGTAAAGTTGGGACGATGTTGGTACAAGGTTGGCGCAGGGTTCGCTTACAGTTGAGAATACATTATTGTTGTTTTAATCAAGAGTTCTGATTTCTATTGTCAAACGGTTAGACAATATTTTACAAGGATTGTAATGTAGAGTTAATACCAAATACAATATGACTTTGAAGATCTTAGTACTTATGAGACATAATTAAAACGCTGGAAAATTAATTACTGACTACCACTAGAACGGGAACAGATTATAAAATATAAAATTATTAATATTATAAAATTATAAATTATAAAAATCGAATTGACTTAAGGCCTAAACATAACTGCTTCATGAATAAAAGGCAGGCACTAGAAGAGACAAATATTTAATTATGTCCTTTTTTATCTAATGCACCTTGTTCGCGAACGACTTTTGTGAACCTATTGTGCTTTGGATTTTAAACTTTAATTTAGTTTGAGTACGCAAATCCATTTTAGGTTAGATTCATCCACAAGTGTTGCGTGTCGTTTTACTTATTTAACGAAATATTATTATCTTCTTTTATAATATTTGAGATTTATGATTTAGAAGTAAAATTCAGAAACTTAAAGCCTAAAAATAATATAATTAAATGTAGGTTTTCCCAACCTTTTGAATTTCTGTAAAAGTAATCTTCTACAGACTTTCTATTTTTCAAATTATTGTATCACTATTCATTTTTTGTATTATTCATACTTAAAGATTTATAAGGATTTATTGCTACATTGTAGACAATTTTCTAGATACTTATTTTCTAACATAAAGACGAAAAATACACAAATTCCCAGCAACTGCAAAAATACCGGAATATAATTAACCGAACCCTTGATCCTCCATACCTGAGAAACATGAGTTTGGGAGGTACATTTTCCTCCCATTAAATGGTCCACCTTTTTTGCCCTCTCTATGTCCTTGGTTTACCAATCACCAACTTTTCTTTCAAATTACGTACTTACTAAAACCCTCCTCTCCAAAATTCTCCAACTGACACTAATTTTTGCAGCCTATCTTATTTTTAGTATAAACTGAACCTCGAAAATTGTAACATCTCCACAATTTTAAGTCATGTTTTAATTGATTTTTTTGAAAATGTATAAAGTCTAAAGTTATATGAAATAAATAGTATTTTCATTCAAAATTTCTACATTAATTACTTTCCAAATTTATCTATTGACACAAAGAACTAATTGGCGTGTCTAGTTTTCCATGGTTTAATTTTGTATTAACAAACTGATTGAATTTACGACTCAGTTAGAATCAAGAATAAGATTATTACTCCGTGGCAAAACAACAAGGTTAAGCACATGTTCTGAAATTCTTATTTAATAGACTAATACAAATTAAAATTGTAAATTTTGATTGTTATGTAGTTTTAAAAAATATCGACCCGAAGAACGCCGACCCACCGAGATTATAGCTGGTGGGTCGTGTATCATATGGTTTAAATAGCGGTCAGCATATAGTTTACAAACCATATGTATGTAAGAGACAATAATATATACTTGAAGAATGCTAATAGTGGAATGTGGCGCAGAGTGGGTACTCTAACGTAATACATTTTTTTGCGTGTACTTTGAGCATTAATTTTACCATGAGAAAATTCGTGGTTTTTCTATGATTTAAGTACGATGTATAAAAAAAATTATACGAGTAAAAATTAATAGTTTGACTGTAAACGCAATTGTTACTTTCTCCCTGTTCTTCATCAAGAGCGCAGACAATATAATTAATAGTGATTTATTTATGTTTATAAGGAAACTCCAGTTACAAAGGGATAAAAAAAATTGTATTTTTTAAGGTCGCTAAATGCGAGTCTTCTAGTAGTTTTCGAAAATTCAAAATGGCCGATCCAATATGGCAGACGACTATTTCACAAAATGATCCAATTACTTGCAGTGAACTCTGCACTCACTGCGTGATCCATAAATTTACGTTGATGTTGCTTTGTTTTATATTTGTATACTACACATTGCCATGTGTAAAGCATCCATTCCAACGTACTGTGCATTGATGTTGATTTGATTTTTATTACTAATCCTATTGGTATCCAGAGTAATAATGAAAATGAAAGTTAAGAGTATGGATTAGGTAATGCCATTTCCCACATGGAACAGTTTTTAAGAACAACAATACTGCATGTTTATCTTAAACAAAAGTCCGAACCATACACTAAAAAAAATGTAATTGAACCAAGTAAATGCATTTACTTGACAGAATTTACTTGAATCAATCCCATATTTATTTAAAGAGAGAAATTTATTTATATGGATGAAAGTAATCATTTTCGCTAAATTCAAGAATATATTTTATTAATAAAATTAGAAAGTTTTACTGATTTGTAAATTGGATTAATTTCAATCGATCAATTGTTTTCACTGCACTAAAAAATTTATTATTATTAACCCTTAAACCGCACCCCGGTGTGCGACACCCAAATTCTAGCTTTTTATTCTAATATTTCGGTTAAATTCGTAGAATGGAACATGTGTTAATATTAGACAGTACATTTTGTACTTTACATTATGTTTCGTCAGTGACATTAGTCTGCCGAGTGTCTTTGTGTATTTAATAATTTTATGAAGTTGACGGCGAAAAATTTCTGCTTGTCTGACACCCAGTTTTTGGTTTAAGGTAATTTCAGTAGTTTTAAAAAACTTTTTTTTAATTATTTAAATTAAATAAATCATTATGAAACCTATTCTCCTTCAAAATAGATGTATTGAGCTATATAAGATAATTTTTCCAAAAACCATAAGTGCTCATCAGGGTTGTGCACTTACCTGAGGTAAGTTACATAGGTTTTCTACGTATGTTACATACGTAATATACCTCTTTTGTTTTCTACACAATGTATTAAGGTGCGGTTACACCTCTGCAGGCTGCCTGCCTGCGCAGGCAGGAGCAACTAGTGTACAGGAGAGGAGACGAATAATTTAAATTGTCTGACTCTCTTACTCTTATGTATTGTCATGACGACCTGCAGGCAGGCAGGCAGCCGAGCTGTGACCGAACCATTATCCTGAAGGCGCTTGCATACCTCTACGTTTTTAAGTATGTTCAGAATTTCTCTAATTGTGATTGGCTATTTCCATAAAGAAATTCCACAACTTCTAATTTTTTAGATATTCTCTATGAGCATAGCCAATCAAAATTAGATAAACCTCTCAACGTTTCTGAATTTACTCAGAAACGTGGAGGTATACAAGCACCTTTAGGTCAGTTTTGTTGTTATAGGAAATCTTTTTGAATTGTTTTGTAAATAAATGTGTACATTTTTGTCACTATGAATTGTGGTGGTCGACCGAAATATAATTCGTGGAAAGAATTGTTTCAAATTACAAAAATTGGAAAACGGAAATAATGTGGCCTTATGCTTGCTTTGCAACAAAACTTTGAAAAACACTTTTATTTTGTTCGTTGCAAATATTTCTTTAAAAAATAAACAGTAATTATTCTTTATTTAACACAAAGGGGAATTCAGGATGAATATATTAATTTGAAACAAAAATGTTTATAAAAAAAGATTATAAATTATTTATTCTTACCTATTTCCTAACAGACGTTTGTGTCCAATATATATAAATATTCCACATTGTATATTTTTGTAGAGTTTTCGATAACTTTTAAAAAACAGTTAACAATTCCAATTCGATTTGGCACCAGTTGAACAGTTTTCTATCATTGAATGATTTTTTTCGTGTAAAATTGATTAAAAAATTGAAAATTAAAAAAATATTATAATAAGGAAATAATATTAATATTAATTAATCTTATATTTTTTTAATTTTCAATTTTTTTATCAATTTTATACGAAAAAAATCCTTATATTTTTTTAGATCAGTTTTGACAGTTTTCTATCATTTAAGGATTTTTTCGTATAAAATTGATCAAAAAATTGAAAATTAAAAAAATATAAGATTAATATTAATATTATTTCCTTATTATATTTTTTTAATTTTCAATTTTTTAATCAATTTTACACGAAAAAAATCATTCGATGATAGAAAACTGTTCAACTGGTACCAAATCGAATTGGAATTGTTAACAGTTTTTTAAAAGATATCGAAAACTTTACAAAAATATACAATGTGGAATATTTGCAAAATTTCCGTACGGAATTCTATACGGAATTTCCGTAGAACACTTTCCGTAAAATCGTTTCACGTGGGTCAATAAATATGAATCAATCAATCAATATCAATGAATTAAATCTCACTTTTGAGTTTTTGACCGTTGTTACAATCGTAATTTGAAAAAGTGAGGTTATGTATAGATGTAAGATGTCAGTATGTAATATACATAGTTTTCGACGTTTTATACAGTATATTATGTAACTTACCTCAGGTATATTACGTGCACAATCCTGGATATAACCTGATGAGGTCTTTCATGGAAAGACGAAAGCTCGAATATTGAAATTCTCCAAATAAAGGCCAGCGAAAAACAAACACTATTTTACGTTTTTTCAATATAAATTATTCTGGTCAACACCAAAATAAATCTTTTAATAAAAATTAGATAAGTATTGTACTGAGATTTTGTTCAATGCAAAAAAGTCCAAAGCTGAAGAGCAACTGACGCTTTAAGCGTCTTGAAAGACTTTTCAAAGAAAATTTCTTAGAAAATGTATAAATTCTCGTATATTTCCATCTTATATTTCAATACAAAAAAATTTCACAAACTTTCTGCCTAAATAAATTCATAAGAAATAAAGGGTCCCGAAAACTCATTAAATACGTCTTATTGTAACGAGAAACCTATATAGTTCGCCATACTAAGACAAACCAGGTGAGTCAAACCATTTAAAAGGAAATATTTTAAAAAACATAACTATTTAAAGCAATGTATTTTATAAATAAAAATAAATAGTTGCTTATATTTTTTTGTTAAAAAATAAACAGTTTTTGATATTTAATAAACAATATATTTGTTAAAAAATCATAATAATATTGAATTTAATGTAAAAATTATCAACAAATATTTAGATAAAAAATTGTTATTTTATCTGTATTATAGACATTTTATTTCTATATTTAAAAAAAATAACAGGTTTATTTGTTATTGTGCCAATGAAAATCAATGATTTGTCAGTGAAAATGTGTGTGATAATATATCTTTAACAGCACTGCAAAGCACTCATTTCAATGCAGATAAACGACGTTATACATAAAAAAAGCTTAAATATGTTATACTTACAAGTACGTAAAAAATGCTAATTGAGCGTTTCGGTGCAATAATCGGTCTTACGCGTGAACGCAAGCGAATACAACATCCGATTTTAAAAGGATTCCAGAACAACTTGTGCAAAAACTTGTGAAAGAACCTGTGTATATTAAAAAGCAACAACACAATATTTCATGTAAGAGATATTATTTGAGTTCTCACATCGATTCTCATATAAAGAAACAAATAGGCCCAACTAGCACGCTGTATCACCTGTATGTCATGGCAATATCTATTGGGAATATTCCTGTGATATTGAGGAAGTATCATAATGTCCGCTTTTTTTAATATCCCTGTGACATTCCTGCGATATTAAGGGGATATTCCTGTGACATCGAAAGATACTTCTGCGATATTGAGGTGGGATATATCTGTGATATTGAGGGAATATTGCCGTGATATTGAGGGGATATTCCACATAATTTTTTCTATAAGTTCAAATTTGATATTATAGCGAAAATTATGTGGAATATCCTCTCAATATCGCAGCAATATTCCCTCAATATCACAACAATATCCCACCTCAATATCGCAGCAGTATCTCCTCGATGTCACAGCAATATCCTCTCAATATCGCAGTTTACTAGTTAAAAAAATGCTCGTGTATTTTCTCATTCTAATAATAATAGATATACTGGTGATTAAATTTAAAATGTCATTTTTGATGCTACTAACTTTGATTTTTCGATGTTGGATTTTGAACTTAACAATACTCTATTTTGGTTGACTAAAATATATATTGAACAAAAATAAAAGTGTTCGAGCAGGTGGAAGCAAATTTTAATTTTCATCAGGTGAAAAACGATAGGCAGAAAATATAAGAAATTTTCTGATTTCATTTATTATTTCCTAAAATAATTTCTTACAAGTTTAAAGAGTTGAAATATTTCTAATTACAATAATGAATGTTTCAACATGACTTGAAAAATATTTGTAATAAATTTTGCTATAAATTTAGGGGATACCGGGACGTAATGGATCACTTTTCACTGTTTGTTGCTTAACTTTGTCATTCTTGCTTTAATGAAAATTTCATCATGTGGAAAACTTAGCCTAACATCTCAGCTTTCAATTAAAAAAAGCACTCCTTAATATCACTTATACTTTTTTTCTAGAACAATGTTTTTGGAGAAATTCAAGGTGAGCAATTTCGCCTCGAGCCAGGGCGTAATGGATCAACAATGAAATTATAATTTAGATCATCAAATATTATTACGGTATTGACAATTTTTGTTTCTATTGTATATTTATAACAAAAAATATTTTAAAATGGAGCATATTTAATTTAAACTTTAAACATTTTCATACAATAATGTAATAATCATGTCAATTCACAATTCACATTTTTTTTATTAAAAAACAAAATATTTAATTTTTTAAAAGAATTTCTTTAATAAGATAAAATTTTTTATTCTTCTAAAAATGAATTTATTTTAAGTTTTATCTAGAAATTAATAAGAAAATTGCATAATTTCTTTTTCTTTATTTAAAATCGCAGAAAAAATAAAGTAATTTGAACTATTTTATATTTCTCCATCAACGTTTTTTTTAAACTTCCATTTTGCAATTAATTTTGACAATCATATTGTTTTTACAAAATTTGGAGTATTTTTTGCATAATTTCTATGTATTTATCACAATGTTTTAAACAAAATCAAAATATTTTTCTTTATAAGTATTAATTAATAAATAGGGGAGAGTGGGGCAAACCGGACCCCCTAACGGTTTTTTGACTCTTGTGACTAAACAAATCAACCGATTTCATTATTTGAAGGCTTCTTTGAAAGATCATTTAATTACGCAACTATTTCCCAGAGACACCTATACTTGATCTTTTATTGTTTATTTTTTGTGTAAAATTTTGCAAACGGTCCGGTTTGACCCATTCCCTGAGGTAAATGGTTTGTAAACAATGGTTGTAGTAATGAAAATAATAATTCGCGATTAAATTTTAGTGAAATAAATATTTTTTTTAAATAAAAAAAAGAAAATGTTTGTCGTTATCCGAGAAACAATAATAAAGGGTCCAATTTTTATCGAAAGACAATTATTTTTCATTGTAAGTAAATATTTTAATGAAAGAAACATTTTATTAAAAAATCATTTTTATGAAACTTTAATTCAACGGAAATATCCTATGGCCGGTTTGCGCCACCGAAAACGGTCCGGTGTGCCCCACAGGCCCATTTTGAGAATAAATATTTGTCAAAAAGAAACGCTTTGCAAATTCATCAAAGTTTTTAGTGGTAAATATTCCTGAGGTATGTACCTTCAAAACCTAAGACCTAATGTTTGGAAACATTATACGATTTTCTCAGAATTTCCTTAAGAAACAATTCATAAAAATGTATAAAAAACCAATACAAAAACTTTTGCTCCCTTCGTCGCACAAACGCAAGCTAAAACTGTCAGATTGAAAAAATAAGGTATACTAAACATGATGGTTTTAAATTTGTAAACAACACTTTTTCCAATTTCGACATTTCAGAAATATTGAGAGGGGTCCGGTTTGACCCACTCACCCCTAATAAGAATTAATTATTTAGTATTTTTTTAATAATCTGAATTGAATTCGATAATAATAATTGAATTAAATTCTTATTTATCTTTTATTAATTCTAAAAAATAATTATTAAATTAAATATCTATTGATTTAATTTTTTTTTGCTTTGCTATACCAAGTTTTGAAATAAGGTCCAAATTATAAACATTTACAAAATTTATAAGGATAAAGCTGGCATTTATCCAGGATAAAGCCCAGATATCAGCACCCAATTAATTTTAGAAATTTAATTTTAAAAGTTAAGTATTTTGATAAAGCTGAAACTTGCATTCAGTTACCAGTCCTACTTAATTTTTTAAAATTCGATATTGGATTTAAAACAAAAAATATTTAACTCTTAAATTTTATTTCTAAAGTTAAGCAGGTGCTGGTAACAAATAAAAATCATGCAAATTCCTTTCATTCTTTTCTATTAAAAATAAGTGTTGTCAAAAACATTTTGTCCGACAAATTGAATTTCTATAGTTTCTTTTATTTATTTCTAGCAAAATTTGAAAATTATTTAACAAAATGTTAAATGTTATTAAAAAAAGATTGAAAAACTGGAATAATTTCTTAATTTTATAAACATAATCTTTAACAAAATTTTGATTTTTTTAGAGATAGATGATAATAAATGTTTTGGCTCAATTAACTATTTTTTTGTAATTTCTTTTTTAAATTTAATACTGCAAATAAATAAAAATAAAAATTGTATGGATTTAATTAACTGTCTTGTTTAGGTATAATTAACTAATTTTTTAAAATTTAATAATACAAATGAATGAGAATATAAATTGTAGTTCATTAGGGTGTAACAAATATTTATGCTAATAAGTTTTACACTAGGATTAACCGTTTAGCAAATATTCACAGTGATCTTCAACCATGTTTATGTTTACCTAAAATGACGTCAAAAACGGAAAACACAGCTTTATCAGGACTTAATTAAAGGTCAAAAAACTACTTGATTTAAAATCGAAGCTGCTTGTATTTTCGAAAAATCAGGAAATTAGTTTGTTTGAGACGTAGGTCATATTAAATATTAGCAGCGCGTTGCTTTTTGTCTCTAAATTTTTTATTACTGTAGATTGCATGGAAAGAAGAGTTATATAGTCAATGCTAAAAAACGCATTTAGTGAGAAACTGACATGGTAAACGATAGTGGCGAATCTAGCGGTTTAGTTGGTCTTTAGTCACCGTAACTCCTACGTTCATATTGTCTTACTATCCGTTATTAAATTAACTGATACTAAATATTAATAATACTTTTTTATATTATTGTTAGATAATACAAGGCAAGAAAAACTTTTATGACGCATGTCGAAGTAGGCATCTGTCAAAGAGTATGTCCAGTTGCTTGTATGTTACAAAAAATAAAATTATTAAGTGCACATGCAAATAAAATTAAACTAAATTCTCTTATGATTGTATTTCGTTAACATGAATCATAAGTATGACCATAAAAAGAACAGGAGAATAGTTTGTGGTCCGTGTGGCAAAAAAATTGTTTTCGAGAAAAGAAAACCTGAACAATTTTTTTAACTGAAAACTTCAAAATCTTGTGAAAAATTTTGTAAGTAGCAATTATGATATTTTAAATCAAAGGTTTCCTCTAAGCAATTGCAATACGTATCGTTTCGCTCTCCTCGATTTACAGCAAATGTCTTATTATGATAATTATTTGCTGTAAAAAAAGAAACCAGGAGCAATACAGATTTCTGCAATTATTACATATGCTTAACATGAAGGTATTTTGGTCATACAAAGAATGATAAAGGTAAAGGTCACGTACGAGATGTGCGTAATGTTATCACTGCAGCGAATTGTCACTATACTTCTTCAGATGTTTCCAAATTTAAAGAAAAGACTCAACCACTGAAAGTTGACATACCCAAAAAATTTATTAAGACATACACAATTTGTTTTTAAGAAATTAGTAGAGCTAAAAGGTATTCTTGTAATACCAAAGGCGGGACAGGTTAAGAAATTGTAAAAAAGGGTCAAACAAGTTTCACAGAAACAACAGGAGCAAATTGTATCTTTCATCGTAAAACGTAAAATAGATGAACCAAGTGATATCAGTGATAGTCGACGTAATAATATTCAGTTAAAATTATCTACCAAAGAATTCCAAAAAACTGTTGTTGTAAATAAAAAAATTCAATAAAAAATTTAGACAACTTTCAAGTTGTCAAATCAAGTTCAGGAATATGAGTGTATCATCAAATCAGATGAAAAAAGTGACAAATTTCTTGAAATCTAACGCTGGTAGACAGTCTGTGCCTGCATTTTATAACACGAAACATGTTGAAAAGTCTAGAAAATTAGAAGATGTGTATAAAGAAGACGTTTTTTTGATTTCGATATTGGCAAAAATAAAATAAAAAAGGAGAAAATACCTGTCGTTTGGGTAGATGCCGAGGAATTATTGAATGCTATTCTAGAAGAAAGGGGTGAAACTGGCAACGTTCTTATCAAAGTTATGGCTGACGGAGGTCAAGATTTCTTCAAGATTTGTCTGACAATTCCTAAATTTTTTAACTAATTATTTCATACAAAATAAGAGTCATAAAATTATGGTACATTTTGCGTCCTGGTGGGCGTTAATGGGTTAAAAACGATTTGTGATTTCGAAATTCATTGCGTTAATGAAGATTTGAATTTAAAAAATAATTAACATAAAAAACAAAAATAATTAAAAAGTATAAAAATTTTGTTTTAAAAAGTTCGAAAAAATGTTAAATTATAAAAAAAATTGAACCAGAAAACTATCATGTCTACGTTGTTAGTTCTGGGCAAAGCTAAGAGTGGTAAATTAGAGAATTAAAATTAAAAATCAAAAAATTATAAATACTTTGCTAAGTTTATTAAAGCAGGTGAAAATAAAAAATGCTAATTTCCTGATTTCTCGAAAATACAAGCAGCTACGATTTTACATGAAGTAGTTTTTTTTACCTTTAATCGAGTCCTAATAAAGCTGTGTTTTCCGTTTTTGACGTCATTTTAGTCAAACCTTAACATGGTTGAAGATCACCGTGTATTATTAATAAAACTATTTTTTGTCGAACGTGTGCGACCTTACGACTAAGTATTACCAACTCAACACATACGTTAAACTCTTGAGTTGGCAATGCTAAGTCATAAGATCGCATACGTTTGTCAAAAAATAGTATTTTGATAACATTTACTAAATAGTTAATCCTAGTGTAAAACTACTTGGCATAAATATTTATTACTCCCTAATAAACAATTTTTACACTATAAGTTTTTGATCATTGAAAATTTCTCAGATAAACAAAATTCTTGAACTTTAAAAAATAATTTGACACTGTGCAAGAAAAAATTATATATAATATAACTTGAAAAATCATCATAAATAATATTTTAATATTACTTAATTTATAAATATTTTATTTAATATTGTTTAGTGCACACGATAATAAAGAAACTGAATATTGTATCTTTTCTCATGACATTTATTTTTAGTAATATATTATTTACATGAAAATAATATAATGATTCTAATAGTATATTGCAATTAAATTTACACATACTATACGCTTTCCGAAGGTCTAAATGTTAAAATAGTTGACATTAAAAAATATTGAATTATGGAAAATTTTGGAAACTAATTAAAATTTTGTCAAGAACTGTATTACAATTTTCAATAATAATTGAATATTTGAGAATTTTATTATTTATGTTTAAATATATTTGAAATTTTGACGAGAATATCTATCCATACTTTGAAGTTATTTTATGCGTGTATTTTTTTTTGTTCTTACTTTTCTTTAGAAACTATTGTCTGAAAAATCGAAAATGTGCAGATATTTTTCTTGACTTTCAATAAAATTTTTATAACAAATTTCGTTAGACTGATCTAAATTATGCATATTTGTTGCTTCTTTATTTATTAGAAATTATTAAAAAATTGTTAATTGTTAAAAATTATGATTATGAAATAAGAAATTTATCTATATTATGTTTAATTTTTATCACTTAACAGCAATATTGTTCACAAATTCATTCTTTTCTTTTGGGAAAAAAAATATGTAATTTTTTTCCTCTTTACTAATATTTTCATTGAAAAATTTTCAATTTTCATAAGGGTGAAATTCTAGCAAAATTATTAATACTTTCTGAATTTGTTTCTTCATATGCATGAAATAAAAATGTATAAAAGTTTTTTCAAAATGTTTAAATTACTACAGACTCAAAATTTTGGTAGATTTAAAAAAAAAAATTTCTTGTTCACCCATTAAATAAATACTTTTTTAAATTTACGAAAAAAAATAAATAATAAAATAAATAAAATAAATAATAAATAAATTTATTATATAAGTATATTTATTATTATAAGTTTATTTATTATTATAAGTTTATTATTAAATAAATTTAATAATTTTTTTTTTGATACTTTTTTTTGTAAAATACTCATTCTAAAAAGCACTTTAATAAAAAAAAAGGAAAAATTTTTTGAATTCAAATTTTAAAAAAAATTACTATTTCGATTTGAAAAATTTGTTGTAGTTATTGTCTATAAAAAAAAGAATTCACCCTGTAAATTTAAATATGGGACGAAAATAACTTTACCACATAAAAATTGAATGTTTATCGCGGCGTTTAGGTAAAAAATTGTGACCTGTAGAGTGCTTAGGAACGAAACTTGTCAACTAATCTTTCACGTACTTTATAAAACTGAACAAATTACTTTTGGTTAAAATTTAAAAAACACTATTGCCCATACTAGTACTACAATAATTCTAGGACTTTGTTATATATTTTCTAATAAAAAGTATATGATACAGTTTTGTATTTTTGTCCTATCCAAAGGTCAAGCACTTTTAAGGAAAGATTCACGTACTTTTTTTCCGTGCACAAGTCCCGGCAAGATGCGCTGGACACTTAAATTTCTTTTGCTAAAGTTATTGTTTCATAATTAAATATAGAAGATGTATCCCTTACATTATAGACAATATCTACAAAATAATTTTCAAATTGAAGAGATAGTTTTTTTAAAATTTGAATTAAAAGAATTACAAAAAATTGCTTTAATAAAATTAAATTTTTCAAAATAAAGGACAAAATGTTTGTATATTTTATTTGTGAATTGCAAATTTTAATTTACGACAATAAAATTGTTTATATTTTTAGAAAGGAAAGGAAAAAATTTTATTCAAAAAATGTTTTGTTATATTTGTTTTCGAATTTCTTTAGTCGAAAACATCAAAAACTTCTTTTAAATAAAAAATTTTATTATTATTATTATTATTATTATTTTCCCATAATGAATCACTCTCTAAATATGAATATGTAAAATTTCACTTATTTCTAAGTTATAAGTCGTCTTCTCGATCAATAAGTGCATATACACTTGTAATAAATGAAATTTCACTCAAAATAAGTGAAAAATTCACTTATTTATAAGTGTATATGCACTTATTGATCGAGAAAACGACTTATAACATAGAATAAGTGAAATTTCACATATTCAGATTTAGAGAGCAGATATTCTAAAATATCATAATCTAAACCTTTTTATAATTTTTAAAAAAGTTCTTTGAGAATTTGCAAATATAATTTTACAAAATTTCGATTATTCGGAAATTTTTTAATGATTCTAAAATTTATTTAAAAAGAATAAATTTAAAAGTTGTATACGAAAAGATATAGGGTTATAGTTGGGTAAACAAAAACAGATTTGCTAAGTTTCACCAATAACATAAGTTTTTTCTTTTAAATAGGATTACTTTCTAGTTTTTTGTGTATTGTATATTCAAATATTTTCCTATTTTCCGTTTGTCAATTAACAGCAGTATATATAAAAATACTTCCTATTGCATAAATGATTGAAAATCAAAAGGACACTCTTTCACTTTATTAACTCGCATTTGGAAAAAAATTAAGTAAAAAATTATAGTAAAATTTATAATCATCTCTTATTAATACTCCAAAAAAATCAACTATGATTTTTATTTTGCAAACTTCAATTATATAAAATAAGTCTGTTTCTATTAGTTCTGTTCTGTTAGTTACAAAATAACTGAAACTAATAAAAAATAATGCAAAAAAAAATTAAATTAAAATTAAATTAAAAATAAAGCATGCCAAAAGTTGAAACACGTTACATAAATAAAGGTTTTTTCTCTTCTATTCTCTCCCGTTCTCTCTTATTCTCTCTTATTATAGTGTTGTAGTTTGATAGAAACAAATTTTTTATTTATATTATAAGAAATATTATTGCAGATTTAGCTGCTTCTATTTACACCGAATTTACAGTTTTTAGGGGTAAATAGAAACAGTCTCCTATTTTTAATTAAAGTTTGCACAAGGCGAAAATTAAAGTTGATTTTATTTGTAGCATTAATAAGAGATGATTATAAATTTTACAATGATTTTTAATGTATTTTTTTCCAAATGCTAGTCAGAAATGTAATATATACAAATGCTAATTGACATACGGGAAATTTGTATAACCTGTTAAGGGTGATCTAAGGTTAACGCCGTATTTATTTAAAACATTTGTTATTTAACTAAAATAACTTTTTGAATTTCGCAGAATATATTTCACTAAATGTGAAATAATTTTTGTTAAATCATTCTTATATATAGCTATAAATTATTTTCTATACATAGCTGTGTCAAAATTTGTGAAGTGAGCCATCATTTTTGGATAAGTGAGTATTTTTTATAATTTTAACTTTTTTCTACTCTATACGATGAAAGAAAAATACAAGTCGAACAGTTTTGCGAAATTTTAATTTTTACAATAGTTATTATTTATTTACTCTCCCTACAACAGGTAGGGTTCGAGACTCCCAAATACATACATAATAATCTTAACCTATATTTACAACAATCCTTACAACTAAACATTCTCTTCATACAACTTAACCTAAACGCAATTCAACCTACATACAACTCTCTCCACGCTCTTATCACATCCATTTTCTCTTCCTTACTACCCAACTCCATCAACCATAACTTTGGTACCCCATATTCTCCCCTTCCTAACACTTTTACCATTCCAACTGAGACATTAACCCCCACCCACGCCAACACTTTTTCCACTCCTCTTTTACCCTCCATCATACCTACATTCATACCTCTAATCACTACATTCCTTTTCCTTTTTTCATTTTCCACTACATCTACTCGTCTTGACAAATCTCTCACTTTCCACTTTACACTCTCATATTCACTTTCCTCAATTTTCTCAGTTCCCTCATTCACTTCCTTTATAAATTTTTCCAATCCATTCATTCTTCTCCACATGCTTTCCTTTTCCTTTTTCCACTTTAACATAATAGTAATAAAATAAAAAAATTCAATGTCATTGTAAATAAAATTTTGATTGTATTGGGCCTTTTTTGGAAAATACAATTGAGAAAAACTTCATTTACGTGTGTTAAGTTTCAATCTTCGAAGTTACTTAATAGCTGTGTCAAAATTTGTGAAGTGAGCCATCATTTTTGGATAGGTGAGTATTTTTTATAATTTTAACTTTTTTCTACTCTGTACGATGAAAGAAAAATACAAGTCGAACAGTTTTGCGAAATTTTAATTTTTAAAATAGTTATTGTTAATAACATTTTTTTGTATTAATTTCGAAATTATTAATTATCTATCGTTCTACAAAAGGAATCAATTTGATTTTTGGAATGGATAATAAGAAATTATACTACTTTTGATTAATATTTGTTATTAGAGTAGAGTGGGGCGAAACCACCAAGGGGCGAAACCACCAATTCGCTTTTATTTTCGTGTTTATGTCTTACCGACTTATCGTTCGATGTGAATGACAGTTCTGACATTCTCCGCTGGTGTCTGAAGTTTCAAGCCGTTTACCAAAAAATCGGCCGAATGACAGTGTCGTATGTGAAATGTTAACAATTTTCAAAAAAAAAAAATTTTTACTTGATTATTGAATTATTGTTAATATAATGTAAAAATTAATACCAGAATAGAATTTCTTTATTCATTTGAGTGTTCTGAACGCAGTGGTGTAGTTTTTTTTAAATTTGTTTCAGTGTTTTGGAAGTTATTATATTTTTTTGAAAAAAGTGTTGGTGGGGCGAAACCACCAATGCGATGGTGGGGCGAAACCACCAATGACTTAGCGCACTTTAAAAATTATTTTGTCCAACGCCTTTAGGGAAATCGAATCATTGTTCACTAGGCGCTAGTGGAGGAATAATTGATAGTATTTATTATTTAATATATATATATATATATATATATATATATATATATATATATATATATATATATATATATATATTAAATAATAAATACATCAGATTTTGTTTATTTTATTAGAAAAAGTGATTTAGAGATGGGTATATAACTCATTTTACGTAATTCAGTATATGAACTGTGAAGTGAGTTATGTACCCAGCCCTGAATCGCGTACATACAAACATGTGAACGCGTCTTTATACATTGCGACAGTGTATCCATCTGTTGTTAGCTCTATGTAACTTTATCTCAAATTTTGTTTAACCTATATTTTTCGTGATTTCCATTTGTATATTCTGGTTCTGTGTTATTTCAGTGCAGGCTTGATAAAAAAAAGATTTTAGCATGGTAAGGCTTTACAAACGTCAAAAAGAAAAAGTATGTGAAAATTTAATTGAAGCAGCATTGATTGAGATTAGAGAGGGACGTCCTCTTCATCGAATGGCTGTTAAGTATGGAGTCAATCGGAACACTTTACGTGCAAGACTTAGTAAATTGCAGCCACCACAAGAACACAAGCAGGTAAATGTTTGTTTCCCCTTTTCTTTGTTTTATTATTATTATTATATATTTTTTTGTGTAGTTATAATATTTTATGTAAATATATATATATATATATATAGATGTGTGTGTTTATGTATATTTATTACATTTTAGATTTTCACAATCGCAGAAGAGAAAGCTCTCGAAAATTATTTATTACGGTGTGCCTTCATGTACTACGGGTTAACCTACACTAGAGTTCGTCAATTGGCCTTCGAATACGCAAAGCGCCTAAAAATCCCAGTGTGCAAAGTTACAGAATAATTCTGTAACTATTCCAGAACAAAAAAGAACAAGTTCTGTAACTAGTGAGGAACAGGCAGGTCAAAATGTCGTCCCCCTGGAGGCACAAAATAGGAACAAAAGTCTGTAACAATTCTAGAACAAAACTAGAACATTGTTTTAGAACAAATATATAACAATTCTATAACAAAAACGATTTATCATAAATAATACCCAAGCAGAAATTTAATAGTTGCATAGAACAAATAAATGTTTATAAGTATAAATAAAAATATGAATAATTAATAGAATATCTTTTTTTGCAATAAGTTTTAAAAAAAATTTTTTTTATTTTCTTCAATAATTTAAACAGACTATCTTATTTATTTAAATTAATGACTAAATTATTATTATAATTGTTAATAATTATTTGAACTTATACTTTATATAACAATATTCAGAATTATACACAGAACACTTAAAACTAAGAATGAAAAATTCCGCACGCAAGGGGGATCGAAACCTAGACCTAGAGGACACAAGTCGAATACGCATACCGCATAGCCACGCAAGCTTGGAAGTGATTTTACTTCAACTTCCTTTTGAATTGAGGGACCGTTATGTGCAGCGCTAAAATTATAAATTAAAATGTAACATACTTATTAAAAAAATAACTATATATGAGGCACTCTAGGCCAAATCGGAAATTATTTTGCTTTTGCATCAAAAATTGATCAAATTGGACGTTTTTATAATAAAAGTTTTGTTTTCACACGTAGTTTTTAATAAAAATATTTTTAAAAATTTTAAAAATAAAATTTCATTTTCAACAATGTATGTTTCAATGAATTTTTTTCAAATTTTTTGTAAGAATATTGCACTAAATTAACATGTTTTAACCTTTTATTTCAAAGAATAATATATAATTATGCTACAAATAATAACAAATTTTAATTAATTAGTTAATATTAATAATTTATTATTGTATTTTTATGATATACCTATTAATTAATAATTGATAATAAATTAATTAAATATTTGATGTTATTCTTGGTGAATAATGTTTTTAAAAATTTTGAAAATTTATGCAAGCTGACAGTGAAAAATTATTTAATTTTTCACGAATTATCGATACGAGTCTTTCTAAGTATCTAAATTCAAAAGATTTTTTGTAATTCATGCAAAAACGCGGCTGCACTATACACGGAAAGAAAGTTATTATATTAGAAGTATTAAACTTTAATAAAAATTATACTTTATTTAGTAAAGTTATATCAAATATCGAAAACTTTTAACAAATTTTAATATAACTTTACTAAATTTTATATAGGTACGTTTTGTTAAAATTTTACAGTAAAAAGAAAGTCTTATTTTAAAGCAGGAAAGCAGCCTTAAATTAAGATACAACATTTTTGTATCCTTTAACATTATAGCAGACAGTGCTGAATTTAAGACCGATCTTAAAATAAGATTTACTGTGTAAGTTTTGTTGATAACAAAATTTTCCTTTGTCGCATTTTGTCCTACACTTGTAAAATACTTTTATAAAATTTAATAATAACATTTTTCCGTGTAGTGAAAATAAACACGAGTTTATAGTGAAAGAACAGTTATATTAAATTTTTGTAACAGTGTTCTAGAACACTGTAGGAACAATGTTACATCAAAATTCTATAACTAATTTGGAACAAATGTTACATGTCTGTTATAGAACAAATACAGAACAATTGTTCCAGAACAAATTTAGAACAAAGCTCTAGAACTGTTCTATAATAAAATTATAACACTTATTCTAGAACACTGTTATTTTTTTGGTCTAGAACAGTTATAGTACGTGCACACTGGGATTGTTCCACCTAAATGGCGCCAGAATGAAATCGCCGGAAAGGACTGGTTTTACGGTTTTATGCAACGCCACCCTGATCTTACTTTACGCCGGCCGCAATCTATGAGCCTTGGAAGAGCAAGTGCATTTAATAAAACAAATGTAGAATTATTCTTCACAAAATTGAAGGACGTTCTTGTGCGCTATAAAATTCAACCAGAAAGAATTTGGAATATGGATGAAACAGCTCTGACAACTGTTCAACGTCCTTCCGCAGTCGTCGCTCTTCGGGGAGCTAAAACTGTTTCATCTATTACTTCTGCCGAGCGTGGCGTTTTGGTGACCTTGGTCTTGTGTGTATCAGCGCTTGGAAATCGCATACCACCATTTTATGTCTTCCCACGTGTGAAATTCCATAAGCACTTTCTGGCAGCTGCTCCCACTGGTTCGGATGGCTCAGCGAATCCTTCTGGCTGGATGAAGGGTGATCATTTCCTTAAGTTTTTAAACCACTTCAAGAGATATGCCAGCTGCACTAAAGACAATCCGTCACTGCTTATTCTAAACAACCATGAATCACATTTGTCCATAAATGCATTAGATTTCAGTCGCGAAAATGGCATCGTAATGCTAACGCTGCCACCACATACCACTCACAAATTACAGCCTTTGGACAGAGCAGTTTTCGGGCCTGTGAAACGTTTGTTCAACGTCGCCTGTGACAATTGGATGCGTACAAACATTGGCAAAACAATAACCATTCATGATATTCCAGCTCTCAGTTACGTGCCAATCACTGGTGGCGCATCACCTTCAAACATTCAAAGCGGATTTGCTGTCACTGGAATTTTTCCTCTTAATGAGAATGTTTTCACAGAGCAAGATTTTATTGGCGCTGAAGTGACTGATCGTCTACCAGAGAGTCGTCCTGCCTCACCAGAAATTGAGGATGACACCGAGATGCAGCCAATTGATATTAACCGAGATAATATGAATTCAAATTCAGTTGATTACGACCGCACATTGGAGGAAATTTAACCTTATCCAAAGGCACCGCCTCGCAAGAACTCTGGTCAAGGTCGCAAACGTCGTAAAACTGCTATTGTGACGGACGATAGTGAGACTGAAGTTTTACGGAAAGAACATTCAGAACGAGAAAGCAAAAAAATAAGAAAAGAAATGGCAAAAAGACGAAGTGAAGAAAAGAAAACCGAAAAAGACAGAAAGAAGAAGGAGCAAGAAGATAGAAAGAAGAAAAGAGAAGCGAAAAATAAAAAAAAAAAAAAGCTCATCCTCGTGGTCGTGGTCGTCCGCGAAAAACAGCTGTTGTGACAAACGATTTAGAGCCCCAACCTGGTCCAAGTGGCGTTAGACCTGCGCGTATTGTGGCTAGGAATCTCACATATAGATACAATTCCGATGAATCTTCTGATTAAATCGGCCAAGTTTAAAAAATAAAAAATTTTTTTAACTATTTTATTACCGCCTAATAAGAATAAATGACTTTGGTATATTCCATATTTTATAAATATTTAATTAAAATAAATTTAATTTAGCAAAAAATTTATTTTCGTGTAGTTTTCTGTTGTGTTTTGATTGTTATTAATTAATTTTTACGTTTTTCATTAAAAAAATTGCAATTGGTGGTTTCACCACCAATTGCAGATGTCGCGTAAAACGACCGTATCTCGAAAAGAAAAAGAGATAAAGAGTTGAGTATAGGGAGTAAAATGTAGCCAAGGAATCAATCTTTCAAACCCTTTTTGAACTGGCTCCTTATTGGCTTTAGTTTTCAAGTGATAGCCATTAAAGTGCAAAATTGATGGTTTCGCCCCACTCTACTCTACATAAAATTGTAAAAATTGTAAAAATTATAAACAATTTATTTAAACAAATAAAAATATTTAAATAAAATATTTTTACGTTTTTCATTAAAAAAATTGCAATTGGTGGTTTCACCACCAATTGCAGATGTCGCGTAAAACGACCGTATCTCGAAAAGAAAAAGAGATAAAGAGTTGAGTATATGGAGTAAAATGTAGCCAAGGAATCAATCTTTCAAACCCTTTTTGAACTGGCTCCTTATTGGCTTTAGTTTTCAAGTTATAGCCATTAAAGTGCAAAATTGATGGTTTCGCCCCACTCTACTCTACATAAAATTTTAAAAATTGTAAAAATTATAAACAATTTATTTAAACAATTAAAAATATTTTTATGTTCTCCCAACATTTTAAAAAACTTTTTTATTGAATATTACTCCTTTTTTAATCATGAATAATCACAAAAAAAGAAAAGTAAGTATTCTTAATTAGGTAAAAAGTTATTCAGGTTTTTCTCTGAGCGCGCACAGTGGGCGAAATAATTTTTTTTGGAAAAGTCAATGTGGAGACCACAATTTTCAATAAAATTTCAAATACAGAAATTTCTAAAAAAGAAGACAAAAATTCGCTAACTAAATATAAAAAATGTTTTTAATGTTATAGGGTCATTTGGGGTAAATGTAAACGGAATATCTATGTTTCACTAAAAACATTAGTTTTTTTCGTTAAAACGTAAAATGGACGGATTTTTTTTGCATGAACTTGTTACTTTACTTCCCTAGAAAAGTTTTATGGAGTACAAAAAAATATTGATGCACCTGAATCGCCTTAAACTGACTGTTTACATTTACCCCGAGAATTTGAAATTTTTCTAAAATTCGGGGTAAATGTAAACACCACTGTAGTTAAGCGAAGTTTATGAAACAAGTTATTTCATGTATACTACTGTTTTAAGGGATGGAAAAACTGCTAAAAGTTCTTCGTAGATGTATAGAAAAATCAACCAGTTGACTGGCTAATGTATCTTAAAATAAACAATCAACCATTACAAAATTAGTAATGTAAAACTTGAATAACTTGAACAAATTTTAATAGATTTTCATTCAACATGGTAAAAAAAGTTTTTAAGGTTGCTGAATAAGAATCTAAAATCGAATTTTTAAATTTCAAAATGGCAGATCCAATAATTTATTAAATTTTTTTTAAATGTAAACACTTAATTATTTATTAACTAAATTGACGAAAATCAAAGTCAATTTTTGTTAAGGCATTAATAAGAAAGAATTAGAAATTTTAGTTTGATTTTTTAATTTATTTTTATGCAAATGCGAGACAAAATACTGAAAAAGTAAAATTTTGATTTTCAATCTTTTTTGCATTAAAAAATAACTTGTACTATGGCATTGCCAATTGTCAAAATAAAATATTGGCAATACTCAGAACATCTTGTAGGTAAGCTGAGGTAAAAATATTAACGTTGTACTTATTTTTAAATTTCTAAATTGAGCTGAAACATATGTACAGGAAGTTAGACCAGCAAAGTTAAAATTTTTAAAAAACAATTATTGTGCTGAATTGTGCTCGACTTGTGCTCTTTTGTGCTAAAATTCATTTTTTGAAAAACTCAAAATTCCGGGCACAAAAACCAAAAAACTTTTTTTTATCGAAAAATTAAAATTTTTTGAAAAACAATTATTGTGCTGCATTGTGCAAGTCGAGCACAATGCAGCACAATAATTGTTTTATAAAAAATTTCAATTTTTCCGATTAAAAAAAGTTTTTTGTTTTTTTTGCCCGGAATTTTGAGTTTTTCAAAAAATAAAATTTGGCACAAAAGAGCACAAGTCGAGCACAATTCAGCACAATAATTGTTTTTCAAAAAATTTTAATTTTTCGATAAAAAAAAGTTTTTTGGTTTTTGTGCCCGGAATTTTGAGTTTTTCAAAAAATGAATTTTAGCACAAAAGAGCACAAGTCGAGCACAATTCAGCACAATAATTGTTTTTTGAAAATTTTAACTTTGTTGGTCTAACTTCCTGTACATCTGAAACATGTACTGTTTACATTTATCCCTTGTTTACATTTACCCCAAATGACCCTAAACAATTAAATGATCTATTGATCATTTAATTGTTATTTATGACAGGAAATCATAATAAAATAATATCTTTTATAATTCTTAACTATTTGATAAATAGTTGACAATTGTTTATAACAATTTTATAAACAAATGAATAAATTTTCTATTTTTTGATAGTTAAATACTTAATGTTTTTTTACTTTATCAACCACACGTATTCTGTCAATAGTTTTAATAAATATTTTTTTTTGTAAAATCAAGCATACTTTAATTTCATAGCTTAGTATACTACAATTTTGCCCTGAAATAAATTCTGGTTTAATAATATTGTAGTATACTAAACTAAAAAATTAAACTATTCTTGATTTTACAAAAAAGATAAAAAATGCGTAAACATTGAAATTTCTGTATAAAGAATGACTAAACCCAAAGAAATTTTTAAAATTTTTACAAAATGACAATGTTAAATAGAAAAAAAAATTTCTTTTTTTATTGTTAAATAAATAAAAATAAATTTTTTTTGAAATGTCTTTCGTTGTTTTGATGCGGAATTAACTCACCTTTAATTTAAAAAAAAGTATTTGAAATTTGATTGAAAAT
Source organism: Leptopilina myrica (nomen nudum) (assembly GCA_032872475.1). Taxonomy (NCBI): domain Eukaryota; kingdom Metazoa; phylum Arthropoda; class Insecta; order Hymenoptera; family Figitidae; genus Leptopilina; species Leptopilina myrica (nomen nudum). The sequence continues at coordinate 31,569,513 of CM065464.1, forward strand.
TGTGGTCTCCACATAGACTTTTCCAAAAAAAATTATTTCGCCCCACTGTGCGCGCTCAGAGAAAAACCCGAATAACTTTTTACCTAATGAAGAATACTTAATTTTCTTTTTTTGTGATTATTCGTGATTAAAAAAGGAGTAATATTCAATAAAAAAGTTTTTTAAAATGTTGGGAGAACATAAAAATATTTTTAATTGTTTATAATTTGCACAATTTTAAAATTTTATGCAATAACAAATATTAATCAAAAGTAGTATAATTCCTTATTATCCATTCCAAAAATCAAATTGATTCCTTTTGTAGAACGATAGATAATTATTAATTTCGAAATTAATACAATAAAATGTTATTAACAATAACTATTGTAAAAATTAAAATTTCGCAAAACTGTTCGACTTGTATTTTTCTTTCATCGTACAGAGTAGAAAAAAGTTAAAATTATAAAAAATACTCACCTATCCAAAAATGATGGCTCACTTCACAAATTTTGACACAGCTATTAAGTAACTTCGAAGATTGAAACTTAACACACGTAAATGAAGTTTTTCTCAATTGTATTTTCCAAAAAAGGCCCAATACAATCAAAATTTTATTCACAATGACATTGAATTTTTTTATTTTATTACTACTATGTTAAAAAAACTTTATATTTGTTTAAACAATTAATTATAATTTATTTAATTTCTTTTTTACAATAATATTCAGTTTGTAAAATTTTAAAATCAAGATAGATTGTATGTTTTTAGAAATGTTGTGTCAGAAATTTGTAAATAACAACAATTATTTACTTAAACAATTATTAAATTCTTATAATTAAAAAATCATTCATATTATACTACTCTGTTTAGTTAATTATAAAATTTTCTAGGTACGGTGTAAAAAGTTAGTAAATACAATAATCATTATTTTAAAAAATTGAAAAATTGTTAAAATAATAAAATAATAAATTAATAAAATATATGAAAAATATAAATTTGTTACATGATTATTAAAAGTAAGTAACAAAGAATTAATAAAGAATAAAAGTTTTAACAAGTTTAAAAATACACGTGTAAAAGCACATGTAAAAAGACATGTACATGCACCCAAAATACGTGTAAAAACACGCATGCACATTCATTTATAAGCAAAAATTTAGTATATATTTTAGTAGAAATAAATATTACAAAAATTATAAACAAATATATATACACGTATAAATACATGTAAAAATACACGTCTAAATCTTGTTTCAAATTCGTACATATTATAACACGTATAAATACACGTGTATTTATGGGTGATTCTCCACAAAATCTCATTTTGCATGTAGTCAAGATTTTCTAAATAATTATAATCATTTGGAAAAATACCAAGACATATTTCCCTATTTTATCACTTTTTCTAAATGTTCTGCAAGAAAAAGTTGTAAAATTTTATTGTTTAATACATTTTTAAAATATTTTACCACCTCAAAATCGATTTTCTAACCAGTCATCTAAGTGCTTTTCATTTTTTCAATACGTAAAACAATTATTTAGAACATGAAAATAGGTACTTTATCAATTTTTTCTAAAAGTTATGATATTTAAGAATAATTTTCTAAGATATGAATAAAATATGTCGTGTAGTTTTGTTAAATATAAAAAATGAAATTTGTCGTGTAGTACCGCGTCATTCCTCTCACTAGTTGAATATTATCCAATATTTTTGCTGTGGGTAGAGATATTGATTAATTATTGTGATGAATATCTAAATTAACATCTCTAATATTGTTTTAGAGTGACACTATAAATTGTCTTCTTATTGAATTTTACTCCAATAAGAAAGTAATTTCGTATATTTAATTGTTAATCGATATATTTATTGTTTATATGAAAATCATACATTTTTTGATTTTACAGAAAAGTTATTACAAAAATGGTTTTTAAGCGAGATCATAGAATTATATGTGAATCGAAATACAGTTTTTTAGCTAATAAATAAGTGTAAAGCCTTTGTGCTTTAAGAGCTTCACTTAAGGAGGAGTTTTCGTCGCAGAAGGGATAAAATAAACAAAATTCTATTGGAGAATCGATGATTCTTTGTTTTATCAAAAAGCAAGGTCTCATTATCTGACTTCTAAGGAAATAAACTTTAAACAAAATTGTCACATTCAAATTTCGAAGAACAGAGAACGATACTTTAAAAAACAGATTATTTAGAAAGAATCAAAATACGATAACTTTAAATTATTTATAAAATATCAAATATTAAAAGTAAAAAGTTTCTTAAAAATAAAATGTAATAATGAAATTAATGATAATTAAAATTAATAACTAAAAATTAATGTCTTTGATAAATTCTTTGCAATTTTTAACATACTCCCCCCGTTGAGAGTTTACGATCAACTTTCACTTTTCGTTTTTTTGTTCATGTATTGGTAAAATAGCCACTTTTTTCATTGGTCTTTTTAACGAACTATCACCAATTTTTAATGTTACACTTCGCACAACACCATCATTTCCTGGATGAAGATGTTGAATCCTCGCCAATGGCCATTGCATACAAGGAACATTATCTTCTTTCAGCAAAACCAACATTCCTGATTTTGGGTTCATTGAACTTTTATTGCATTTTTGACGAATATTTAATTCATTCAAATACTCGAGGCTCCAACTTTTCCAAAAGTGTTGACGAACCTGTAAAATTAATTGCCAAGAGGAAAGTCTATTCGATGGTATTGTTGTTAAATTTGTCTCAGCTAAACCTATCAATGAATCACCAATTAAAAAGTGTCCAGGTGTCAAAACAGTCATATCATTGATATCGCATGAAATAGGGACCAAAGGTCTTGAATTTAAAATTGATTCTATTTCAGTAACAAGCGTGTAAAATTCTTCAAACGTAAACAATGAGTTTGAAGCTACTCGTTTGAAATGATGCTTGAATGATTTTACTCCAGCTTCCCATAATCCTCCGAAATGAGGAGAAGAAGGTGGAATAAAATGAAATTCGATATTGTTACTAGCTATAAAATTAAAAACTTTATTTTTTAATTCATTTGATTTAAGAAGAACATGTACCTCACTAAGTTCGTTTTTTGCGCCCTTGAAATTAGTCGCGTTATCGCAATATATTGCTTGAGGTTTACCACGTCGAGAGATAAAGCGCCATAAAGCTCCCAAAAATGCTTCAGTGCTCAAATCACTTACAGCTTCAATGTGAATCGCTTTTACAACCATACAAACAAAACTGCTACATAAATTTTTATCTTTTTTGTGTTTCTATATTTACGTTCTTTTATGTAAAATGGACCGCAATAATCGACTCCTACTCGATTGAATGGTCTAGTTTTAGTAACACGAGAACTTGGTAAATCTCCCATTTTGTAATGAGCTATTTTTGATTTCGCACGGAAACAAATCACGCATTTTCGAATTATTTTTTTAATTTGATTGCGACCATTGATTGGCCAATATTTTTGACGCATGGTATACAAAGTGGTTTGAGTTCCTGCATGTAAACAAGCATTATGATAAGACGTGATTATCAAATCTGTAACGAAGTTTGATTTCGGCAAAATTATCGCATGTTGTTTATCAAAACTAATGTCAGAATTTTTTAGACGACCACCGACTCGCAACACACCATGTTCATCTAGAAATGGATCTAATTTATATAATTGACTTTCCTTGTGTAAAGAATTCTTGCCTTTTAAATTATAGATTTCCTTTGCAAATTGAGAATGCTGAACAAGTTTGAGAACAACTGTTTCGGCATGTTTTAATTCATCTAGTTTCAAATTATTTTTATTTTATCGATATTTAGGAAGAAATCTATAACATAAAGCAATTATCCCCTTGAGTTTGGCGAAGGAAGAAAATTTACTTAAAAAGTCAATATCAATATTGGTATCAAAACTATGCAACTTTTTAGTCTCGGGTAATAAATTTTTATCGATATTAAATGTAATTTTGGGCCAAAATTGTTCATCTCGAAGTAACCATTCTGGACCATTAGTCCATAGTTTATTTTTTATAAAATCATTGGGTAATTGACCACGAGATAACTTATCAGCAGGGTTATCTATTGATCGAACATGTCTCCATTGATTAACATCCATATTGTTTTGAATGATAGAAACCCTATTCGAAACGAATGTTTTTAGAGAAGTGTGTTTTGTGTGTAACCAATGCAACACGATTTCTGAGTCTGTCCAAAAAGTAATATTGTCAATTTTTAACCGCAAGGAATTTTTTGTTTTCAGAAATAGATTTGTCAATAGATGAGCTCCGCATAGTTCTAATCTCGGTATAGTGACTTTTTTCAATGGAGCAACGCGAGACTTAGAACATAAAAGTGAAATTTGAACCTTCCCTTTACTGTTACCACTTCGAATATATAAACAAGCACCGTAGCCTTTTTCGCTGGCATCACAAAATCCATGTAGTTGTATATAATTCGAATTCTTGATCAAAACGTTTCGCGTGAAAAGAATATCATTTATTGAATTTAATTGAGTACAAAAATTTGTCCAATTGTAATGAATTGATGTAGGTATCGATTCATCCCACGTAACTTTTGCTTGCCACAACTCTTGCATAATTAATTTCGCATAAAGAATTATAGGTCCTAATAGACCTAATGGATCAAACAATTTAGCAATTTCTGAAAGAACAGTACGCTTACTAATTTTCGATAATATTTCAGGTGCTTTTATAGAATATACAAAAGTATCTTCTTTTGCTTTCCAAAATATATCAAGAGCCTTGAGCATACAGTTTTTATTTAACTTGAATTCATTGTCAAGACATTTTTCATCGACATTAACGAGTATTTCAGGTTCGTTAGAAACCCATTGACGCAAATTAAGACAAGCTTTCTTTAAAAGATCTGTCATCTGAGAATAAATTTCACGAGCTTCTGTTAATGTAGAAGCACCAGTAATTAAATTATCTACATATATATCTCCTTTTATTAATTTAGCAGCCAATGGAGAATGGTGACCCTCGTCTTCTGCTAATTGATGCAAACAACGAATGGCTAAAAATGATGACGAAGCAAGACCAAAAGTTAAAGGGTTTAAACAATATTCTTTTAATTTATCATTTTTATACCATAAGATTTTTTGATACTTTCGATCTTCCTCCCGAATTAAGAATTGTCGATACATTTTTTCTATATCAGCAAGTAATACGTAATTGTGAAATCTGAATCGAATTAGCAAAGAAAGCAAATGGTCTTGTATAGTCAGGCCGACCATCAAAATGTCGTTCAATGATACATCTGAATCTGTCTTAGAGGAACCGTCATAAACTACTCGTAATTTAGTTGTACTACTAGTCATTTTAATAACCCCATGATGTGGCAAATAAAAACCTTCGAATTCTTGAGATGACTCTATTAAAGACATGTGATTTAAATCAAGATACTCTTGTATTACTGCACTATATTGAATTTTTAATTCAGAATTGTTCTCAAATCTTTTTTGTAAACCGTTTAACCTTTTTAATGCAATTTGTTTAGAATTCCCTAATACATTTGGGGATGTTTAAAAGGCAAAGCTATTATATATCTACCTGTTGGATCTCGAGTTACATATTGTTTAAAATGAGCTTCACAATCTAATTCCTCTTGAGAAAAATTTGATTTATCAATCAATTCTTCAACAGACCAAAATTTTTCTATCATACCTTCTAAATCCGTCAATAAACAATTAGAATTTTTTAGTGTTTTCGATCCCTTTGAAAAACTTAAACCTCCACCAATTATCCATCCTAATCGAGTTTTTTGTAAATATAAATCATAACCATTTTTTGATAAATTGATGGAACCAATTTGAAATAAAGACAAACTCACACCAGCTCCGATAAGCATGTCTACCGGTGCTGGAATATGAAAATTTGAATCTGCTAAAAGAATTCCCTTTGGTATTTTGAGCGTCTCTCGCGGAATTTTTTCATTAGGAATTAGATTAGTTATATTTGGCACTATTAGAAAATCAAGAACCCTTTTATATTCGTTATAAGAAGATTTAAATGTTATTTTAACCATGCTGTTTGTTGTCGTGGAAAGATTGTTTAATGCTCCTATATTAAAAGAACATTTAGACATTGGAAGTTGTAATTTTTTTGCAAAACGTAATGTTACAAAGTTTGCAGTAGCACATGTGTCTAATAGAATTCTAACTTTATTTGTATTATTTTTAACATCATATGCTTCAACTATTGCGCTTGTCATGATTTGAAAAGATGGAGGAGTCGTAAAGGAAGTTAAGCAAATATTCTTAATTTTTGATAGTCATGAGTTTTTTGATTCATTTTTATTCGAATCTTCTGATTTTTCTGAATGATCTGATTTAGTGAAATGTAGTAATGTGTTATGTTTTTTACTGCATTTCTTACAATTTCCAAATTTCCAATCTTTAGATTTATGGCCACGCAAACAATTGAAACATAAAGAAGCTTCCTTTACGACTTTAAAACGTTCCTTAGTGGATAAGCTCAGGAATTTCCCACACTTGAATAACAAGTGTGATTCAGAACAAAGAGGACATTTTTTCGAGTTTGTGATCATTAACATATGATGTTTAGAATCAGGCTTTCGTTTTTTAGAGGTTGAGGGACCCTGAGCGTTAGGATTTGAAGTGGATGAATCATCGAGTTTTCGTTTAGATAAACGCGCCGCTGTTCTATATAAGAAATCTGTGAGATCTTCAAGTTTAGGGAATTCACCACGATTAACAGTTTCATCCCATTTATCCATAGTTGATTTATGGAGTTTTTCTTCAATAATTGCTACAATAATTTCGGGGGTGATATTTATACCTAATGTAGCTAATGATTGAAGGTGTTGTTGCGACTCGTCTGCTAAAGTTATTAAACCCTGATAAGATTCGTTTTCTTGAACAGGTAAACGTAATAATAAACTCAAATGACGCGATATTAATACACGTTTATCCTCATAGGATTTTTGTAAAAGATTCCACGCACGATCGTAATTTTCATCTGTGATAGAAAATACTTGAATTTTACGTAACGCTTCATCTCTTAAAACTGATTTCAGATATTGTAATTTTTCGACATTTGTAATATCGTCATGCTTGTGTATCATGGCATTAAAAGTATCTTTGAATGATAACCATTCTTCAATCTTCCCACTAAAAGTTGGAAGTTCAGCTTGAGGTAATTTTAATTTTCGACGATTTATTGAGGAAACTGAATTATTTCCTATTTCTGCACTCGCGACAGAACCGTTACCATTCATACTATTTGCTGGCATTATTGAGGAAATCAAACTTTGTGCTTTGGCAAGAACTTTAAAATACAAATTTTGAATTTCCTTTTTCTTAGGATTGTGATTTGTTTCCGCATCAATTAATTGAATTTGATCACATATTTCATCGAAATTAGAAAAGCAAGAAACTACTGTATTATATCGGATTTGTAGTTCCGCGATTTGACTAACATCATTTACGTTAAATTGTACAAGAAATTCATCGAACGAATTGACATGTTCTTCTATGCTAATACGTTTTTGTAACAATACAGATAATGGGTCAAAATGATCCATTTTGTTAAAATGTAAAATAATTGACTGAAATTGAATATTATGGACACTTAATTAAAAGTGATCTGATAGTGTTACATACCTTTATATCGTTATATATCCAATAGTTTTTAGGTCCAAAGTTTTCTTAAAGAAAATGAATCGAAAACTGCCTTGGTGCAAGATGTATAATCGCATCATCTTGTGGCATGATAAAGTAGGATGTTTAATCGCATTGTCCTGCTTTATTTATCAAAAAGATGTATAAAACGCATCATCTTATTTTACATTTTCACAAAAATGTTAACTCTGTGAAATATTCGAAAATGTGAAAATCAAACTTGTTGCTTGATTGCTCAAAACGTGTAATGATCAGTTGTTACCGACTATCTTTGAATTTGTGTAATAAAATTCGATTTCATTAAATTCTGCTTTAAAATAATCCAGTTGGTGGTAATGATGTTAAACTTTGAGACTAACATCCAATGAATGATCACTTTTGTTGATAAGTCAGCTGTTGCTGATAACGTTTACACAACAAATAAATTGTCAATTGAACTATATCACTTTGTAATTAGTCATTTAATAGTTTTTGTGCAATGTTTGACCGTAAATGCATGAATTTACAATCACTTTTTGAAAACCACTTAACACAATGTTCACGATTTTTAAATGTTAATATGCATTATTTATATCCGGCTCGAAGGACCATGTTATAGAGTGACACTATAAAGTATCTTCTTATTGAATTTTACTCCAATAAGAAAGTAATTTCGTATATTTAATTGTTAATCGATATATTTATTGTTTATATGAAAATCATACATTTTTTGATTTTACAGAAAAGTTATTACAAAAATGGGTTTTAAGCGAGATAATAGAATTATATGTGAATCGAAATACAGTTTTTTAGCTAATGAATAAGTGTAAAGCCTTTGTGCTTCAAGAGCTCCACTTAAGGAGGAGTTTTCGTCGCAGAAGGGATAAAATAAACAAAATTCTATTGGAGAATCGATGATTCTTTGTTCCATCAAAAAGCAAGGTCTCATTATCTGACTTCTAAGAAAATAAACTTTAAACAAAATTGTCACATTCGAATTTCGAAGAACAGAGAACGATACTTTAAAAAACAGATTATTTAGAAAGAATCAAAATACGATAACTTTAAATTATTTATAAAATATCAAATATTAAAAGTAAAAAGTTTCTTAAAAATAAAATGTAATAATGAAATTAATGATAATTAAAATTAATAACTAAAAATTAATGTCTTTGATAAATTCTTTGCAATTCTTAACAAATATTAATTTCTTAAGTTACTTTTTAAAAAATGTAATTATTTTCCGTTAAAAAAATTAAAATTGAGACATAAGCAGAGATTCACAACCTAAAGCGTCATTCCTCTCACCCCTAATAAAAACAATATTAATATATATAAATTGATAGCAAATTTTTTTCACATAAAGTTGTCCTTTATAAACATGATAGGGCATTCTCAGCTGGAGGAAAATTATTTGTCAATTAAATATAATTAAAAATGTTGAAATTGTCATTCCTCTCACTTTTTTGAATAAAAATTAAAAATTGATATGATTGTCGATTGTTTACAAACTGCCAGTGAAAAGTGATCCTAAAATGTATGAAAAATAATTTTTGACAATTGTTAAAAGAGATTTTTGATAACTGTAAGTATTTCAAAATCTATCAAATTTATAGATAATATTAATAAATTATAATTATTTAATAATTTTTTGTAAATAGAAAAATATATATAATAAAAAACACCGGCGCCAAATTTTAAACTCTTAATTTTTTTGTAAATTTTAATTTAAAATATATACTTTAAAAGCTAAAAGCTAGCATGATCATGCTATAGAGGTGGTAGATTATTGTAAACTCAATATAATTGACTGCATTAATCCATAAATAATAATTTTTTTTCTTTTCTGTTTGTATCTCACAAAAAGGAGTATTTCGGTAGAATCACCCTTATACTGTAATCAAGTTAAACTTGCCAAAATAAAATACATATTCTTATTATTTTAGATAAATGAAGATGAATAGGACAAGGAAAATTATTTTTTAGAGATGTTAAATGGGTTTATAAAGGTTTTAATGTAGTCAATTTTTAATATTTTTTACGAATGGTGTTCCAATATTCACCCAAAATAGTTCACAATTTTGAATCCGACTATTTGAATTTTTGAAAATCCATTTAAGATTTATAATCTGAAATAATAAATAACATTTGGTTTGGTAAACTTATTTTTTTACAGAGTTTAGGAATCAAGTTTAAATAGAAACGCCATTTTTGCATTTTTTGCCGCTTCTGTCACCTACTCATGCGACGCCAATTGAAACGCCATGCCGCTGAAGTGGTTAATATTGAGTCTTTTATAATTTTCCGTGATTTCAATCATTTATAAGTACTCTGGCGCTTAACAAAAAAATCTAATTATGATTTTAATATTTAAGTCGGACCTTCTTTTCCATTGTATTAAATTTCGGCGATGGAAAACGAGCTAGTTTCTATGGGAAGCTTCCAGGAAGTTACCATGGGAAGCTTCTAACCTGCGGACATTATTATATTTCCTGGACATTTTCAGGAAGTTACCAAGGGTAACTTCCGAAGGTTCCCACGGGAAACTACCTGTAAATTTCCTGGAAGTTTTTGTGCTATGTGGCAGTAGATTTTTGCAAATCTGAAGTTGTATACTATAAAACGAAAAAATCAGTACATAATGTGAAAGTAAATTGAATGTATTAATTATTAATCAGTTATTACATTTTTCAATATTTATAAAGTGCTTAAAATAATTTAATTGAAATATGGTGACTTCGACATTTCATAGGTAAGTTTCAAAATTAATTTTTATCTATTATTTTAGGTATGTTTACGTAATAATCTATTTATACAAGTAAATTAGTTCGTGTGCTCTTTTTACAGGCTTGATGGGGGGGGGGGGGTGAATTTTGAGAAACTAATTTTTATGGGAATTTACATAATTTCTATAAATAAAGCTGAATTTTTGCTTCTGACAAATGTTTTTTTGAATTCAGTGACATAAGAAGAATAAGTAACATAAGAATTTAATATGTAAAAATATTAAAAGTGGCCGATTAAAAATAAAGGATCTAAAATGGTGTATTTAAATAAAAATTGTTCAGATTTCCTTGAAACTTCTTACTCAGAGGTTTTTAGGGTCGCTGATTACGCATTTACTTAAAACTCGTTACTCTGGGGTTTTCGGGGTCGCTGATTACGAATATGATGTTAGTTTATAAAAATTCAATATGGCGGACAAAATATATTTAAATTAATGAAATCGATTGAAACTTGCTACTCCGTGGGGATTTTCGAGGTCACCGAATACAAATCTGATGTTGGATATTAAAATTCAAAATTGCGGATCCAATACGACTTACGATGAAATTGTTCTCAGATTTTCTTGATACTTGGTACTTAGATGTTTCCTCTAGTCGCTAATTTTAAATCTAAATTTTTCATAATCCTGAAATGGTTTACTGTAAATGGTTTACTAAAATTTAATCGCATTTCTGTGATACTACAATCTCAAAAAGTTTGAGCTAAGTACCAAGAATCAAGAAAATCTGATAATATTTTCATAGTAAGTCGTATTGTATACACCATTGTGAATTTTTAATATCCAACATCAGATTCATATTCGGCGACCTCGAAAATCCCCACGGAGTAGCAAGTTTCAATCGATTTCATTTGAATATATTTTGATATTAAATTTTTATAAACTAACATTATATTTGTAATTAGCGACCCCGAAAACTCCCGAGTAATGAGTTTCAAGTTAATGCGAGGAATGTTTAAAAAATTTTGTCCGCCATATTGGATCCTCCATTTTGAATTTCGAAAATCTGATGTCAGATTCGTAATCAGCAACCCCAAAAACATCTGAGTAAGAAGTTTCAAGGAAATATAAACAATTTTTTTTTAAATCAACCATTTTAGATCCGCCATTTTAAATCCGCCTTTTTTAATATTTTTACATATTCAATTCTTATGATATTAAAGTCACTGAATTCAAAAAAATATTAAAAAGAAGCAAAAATTCAGCTTTATTTATAGAAATTAAGTAGATTTCCATAAAAATCAGTTTCTCAAAATTCACCCGCTCCCTCCAAGCCTGTAAAAAGAGAACACGAACTAACTTTTAGATCGGACAATGTTTTTCTCTTTAAATACACCGTAAGGAAGAAAACCTACCACATGGCAATCCTGGCAATCCAAATTTTTTTTTGTGTGCCGGTGATATCAATCAAGAAATTTGTTTTATCTTAATTATTTACATGCTTTTTTATTAAATTTTCATAGCTGTCAAATTAACCTTTCTTCTGTGCAACTTAAATTAAAAATTATAATTATAACATTAATTACAACATTTTTTGAAAATAATTATCGAAAGTGAATTTTATAGACATTAATCATTATTTGTAGAAATTATGAAATTTTTGTAAAAGTAGGCCGCAACGACTTTAGGTGAAATAAAATATTAATTTAATTCTTGAACTTATTATTTAATTGAAAAATGTTTGAATTATCCAAATATCGTAAAATTTAATTCAAAAGAATTTATCTTAAGTACACTCAGAAAAAGAGTTGGCTGCCATAACCAATTAAATAGTTGCTATAGCGCGATCCAATTAATTGGTTAGCACATCCAACTATTGGATACTGTTTTCATGCGAAAAGGTACCCCAGCTATATGTATGTAAGGCAGCTAAAAAGTTGGATATATCAACCAAGAAATAGTTGCCCCATCCAATGAATTGGATTGCGCTATAGCAACTATTTAATTGGCTATGCAAGCCAACTCTTTTTCTGAGTGTAGAAATTAGTTTCCTGAAAGATATAATGAAATATGTAATATATAAATTAACCCTGTAAAGTCAAGTGGCGAGTTGGTTGAGTGCATAAAGCGATATCCCATCATTTTCTAAAATTTTGTTAAAAAGAATTGATAATTCTAAACAAATTCATAAATAGCTCCTAAACCGTCAGTCTAGTGTTAATAAAACTATAAGGAGAAAAAAGGTGTTGTGCAAACAATTTTTGCTCGGAGAGAAAATTTATTACATATATTAACACATATCATATATATTTTGTAAAAGTTTTTACAGTTTAGGGAAAAAGTGCACCAAACCGAAATTTTGGTATCAAAAATACTAAACAGTGAAATAAATAATTTGAAATTTAGATTAAAATTCTTGATATTTGATATTACTATACTAAATTTAATATTATTCCTTTCACTGTTTAGTATTTTTGATACCAAAATTTCGCCTTGTCGCATTTTTTCCCTGAATTGAGAAGCACTTTTCTAAAATTTAATATAATTTTCTTTCCGTGTGGATTGTTATTAGTAGATTTGTTCTGGATACAATTAGGAATGTTGAAATTATAATTCGCATTGTTGTCAATACGTGTGTAACAAATTTGTATTGTTACAATCAACCTGTTCAGTTTACAATTCCATATTGTTGTAGAAGCAAATCTCACGCCGATTGCTAATGAAACAATTCGGATTTGTTGGACTGACAGGTTAATTGTTCACGTTGTTATTCCTGTACATTTCCGTATACTTGAGCGTCTTGCGGATATGTTCCGCTCTTCTTTTTTAGTGTTTTATTCTAAATTAAGTGATTTTATAAGTTAGTTATGATTCCAGAAAAAGAACGCAATTATATATAATTATTGTGTTAATTGAAAAAGTACGCGAGTTGTTAACACACTGGAAGTTAGAGAAAAAAACAATTTCTTCGTTTGTCGGTAACATAACAATTCTGTTTGTTCATCGAACAAATCTGAATAGTTTTCATAACAAATAGAATTGCTACTTCTATATTGACAATCTAGAATTGTTATGTGGACTTAATTTTTAGTTACCACAACTATTCCTTTTTCTCCGTGTAGTAAAACTAGTGTTATTCTTGTCTATAATTAAAAAATAAGTTAACCTTCTTGTTAGTTAATTTGAAAACAATAATTTTCAAGATTGGTAAAAAAATTTTCGAAAGTTGTGTTTCTATATAACTTGCAAAGATATAAACCTATATTCACATCCATAAAACTGCTACGAGGGTTACTTTTCAACACCCAGTAAAATTAAATAAAATCTATCCCCTTGGGGTAGAGTTACTTGGGCAAATATCCGTGTACAAAGACTTCGAAAGCCGTTTCGCTGTTCCTTACTTTATTTTCCGTTAAAGCGACAAGTTTAATATCCCAACTCGCTGGTAGGGGTGAAACGAGAAGATGCCTCTAACTCAAGCCCATGCCACGAGGTGAAACTTTAATACAATTTCATTTGCCTCGGCCCTGACAAACTCCTTCTCTTCTTCGTTCAACCCCAATCCACCTTTCTTGTTTCTGAAGGAAGACTATTTATAATCATAACTCTCGGGAAATGCTTTCTTCCTCTGGCGACAACCAACGGAAAGAACTATGAGACCACGAAAGCACTACTCTTACTCAAAACTTGAGTGATTTAAAAAATTTTAATATTTACTTAATTATAGAACGTCCAAGCGCTTATCCAAGTAGACAAACTTCTATCATTAACCAAATTCTAAAGGCAAATTAAAAATACAGAATGAAACTTTTGAAAACTGATATTTATAAATCAACAAATATGTTCTCATTATAAAGTGTGAAACATACATGTTTCTATTGATAGTATAAAGAACTTGCAGAAGTTGTCGCAATCTTCCAAAATAACACTGTATTTTTTCGCTTAAAAAATGTTGGCTCCGGAAACTAATAAATTTCCTAAGCCACGTTGTAACTCTGCTCGTGAAAAAATTATCGTCAGTTTCAGGTGTGACGTGGATTTTTTAAAAGCATCCGGCAATAAGAATTTTAAGTGTTTACGTTAGCAAGTTTTTTGTCATTCAAAGACTATTTTTTAAGACCAATTGAGTAGTGAATTTCAAAAAGTGCTCAACTAGGATTTTTTTAAAATTTCACTTTTTCATTTTTGGTATTATTTCGTTTTCTTTGACGTTTCCTTTGACGTTTTCTGAAAAGGAAAATTTCATTTGAGATATTTTTAGTAGAGAAAAATGTATTTATATGTATTTTCCTTTGACAATATAAATTTAAAAAATAAATAAATTGTTTCTCGATATTCATTAATATTATATATTTTTATGATTAAATTTTTGCATGAATTTCGAAAAGGGCTCAACTCTTACAAGTATAATATTAATTTTCTCAAAGTCACTGTTAATAAGAACAATTGTTTTATCATTTTTTTTATATAAAATAGCATCCAGTTACTTCGAAAAAAGCTGGACTCTTTTAATCAAAGCTGTTTGAAATTAACAGATTTTTGTGCTTTCTATAAAATTTCAAAAACCCGAGTTGAACCCTTTTCGAAATTCACTATTCAATTCTTAGTTCCTTATTAAGGTAATAAAATACTTTTTTCTACTTACGATAAATAATGCATATTTAATATCATTTGAATACAAATACTGTTGATTCAATAATATGTGCTATTGATTATTGCACTATAAATTTAAATACGTATTGTATTATATTATTTTAGAAGTTAAAGTGTTAACAGAAGACACCAATGTTCGTCCCAGGCTCGATTCCCCAGGCAGAAAAGTCGGTGGTGTGCCGATGCCTACGACCGGTTCGACACCGGCCCGGTGGAAAAGTCGAACAATAACCGGTGCCGGCACTATGGTACCGGGCCGGTTCCCAAAAGATAACCGGCCTGGCACCGGCCCGGTAGTAACGTCGAACAATAACCGGTACCGGCACTGTGGTACCGGCACTGTGGTACCGGACCGGTTAATAAAAGACAACCGGCACTGGCCCGGTACTACTACTTAATACTGTTTTTATAGCGGCGACGGAGTTTTGCCGGCATGAAAATTAGTACCGGCCCGGTACCTACTCAAAACAAAATTATTCAACGTGAATATATATTATTTTTATTCTTTTGTGGTTAATAATAAAACAAAATAATTTTTTGTGGTTCAAATGTCAAAAACAATGAATTTAAATGAAATAAACAAGTGGAGAAATCACTGATCTATATATTAACTGGATGGCGGATGTGCTGCCAAAAGCCGTGATAAATTGAACGCCATTTTTTTCACGCCAAGTGTAGTTCGTCTGTTTTCGGAAACATTCGTATCTCTGTTTACGTTTCAGTAAATTTTTTTGGTATACGATAATAAAGCCGTAAAATGTCATCAGGGCTTAGTGATATTATTTAAATAAATTCTATAAAAATGCAATATAGGTGTATGTTTTGTGGCGAAAAAGTTAACGCAAGTCGATTTTTAATAAAGTAAGTATAAGCATTAAAATTATATATGTTACTTAGGGGCCGTCCATTAATTACGTAAGGATGATTTTGTCCAATTTTGACCCCCCCTACCCCCATGTAAGGATACGTAAGATTTCTTAAACCCCCCCTCCCCCTTCTTACGTAAGATTTTACCTAGAGTTTTTCTAAAAAGCGTTCAAGAGTTAAAAGGCGTTAAAAAAGGTTTATTTACACTAGAACACGTTATTTGACATAAACAAAATATCTTTATTATTTATTTCTTGACAATTAACTATTTAGTCTTTGGAAGATAAGTATTTTAATTAAAAATAAGATTTTAAACAATATAATCTAAGGAATCAAATCAGTCAAAAACTACAACTAGTAATACTTTGTTTTTCACATAAATGAATGACTAGATTTGAATAAATCTTGAAGAAAATTAGTCAAGGAGTAAAAAGATAGCAGATACAGTTAAGATTGTCAATCATCGTCTGGGCTAAACGGGTTCGTAAACCATGTTGCCCAGTCAGTGACAACCGGATACTCTTCCGATGCATCAGGACATGGCATTTCGTCTGGAACGTCCGTTGGTACCTCGATTTCCTCTATCCATTCGACGTCTTCTCCGCCGGTTGGAGGATGGATCGTACGGCACAGCACTTCCTTGTCGCGCTTTGCGATTTTGGCTGCAATGCGCCGAGAGCGTCTACGTCCGGGACCATCATTTGCAGAATCTTCGTTAGCACAAGTCTGTGTTTTGTGGGAATGAATTGCACGGTAATGGTTTCTTGCAGCCACCATTGATGCAAAATACAGGCCACAATTCTGTGATAAAATAAAATACAAGGAAAGCAAATATTAGATCACATAGTGGTATTTAAATTGTTAACAAATTTGTTATGCCAATTAAGCACACCTTGCATATTCTGCGTCCAGGCTCGACGTCACCCTGCACTGTAGGGCAGGCAAAATCATAGGGCATAATTTTAAAGGTAGTTTTGATTGGCACGTGAACAACTTTAGCCTGGAAAAGTGACAAGAAGTGGGCGCCCTGCACATTTTCCAACGCTTCTAACGCGCGTAGTCGTCCTGTATCTGGATCTTGAACGCACGACAGAGGAGGTGGAAGGAATCCATTCTCAAGGATCATTTTTAAATCACTGCGTAGTTCTCCGCAGCAATCAACATCGCTGCATTTCACAACCTGTAAATAATTTAAAATTTAATAACATTTACAAAATAATTTTGGTTAAAATAGTACATTTAAAATTTTGTTTTTTAACCTGCAAACAATATTGCGACTCTCTGACGTGTCTGGAGTACCACACTGCATCGACGGGCTCAGGTACTGCTGCTACAGCGTCCGGGCTCTCGTACCGCGCGGTTACTGGAAAAGAGTCTATCACAAGCTCACTCCAAAGATCTGCCAACGCCTTACCAGCAGCCTGAAAATTCTTAAGCTCAAGCTCAAGGTCAGAGGTTTTTCCTCGTGCATCCAGATGTGTCCCGTAGGTATCGTGCGGTAGAATGACTCCTGTTAGCTGCTTACTTAATGGTGCCATCCTACGCTCAACACGATTGAAAGCACTGCGTCCTGGTGCATTCGTCGCTACAAACAAAGCATCTAAATTGAAGGTTCGGAAATGATGGATGGCAAATGCGATGTTTTTAGGAAACCTGTAAAAAATTGATAAAAGAGGTTTTGTTTGTTAAAACCACTCTTTTATGGAAAGGAAACTTCTATGCTGAAACTTCATACCTTGGATTTTCATCTGGACCCCCGTCTACAGTAATAATCATGATTGGCTTTACATCGCCCTTGTCAGTTTTTAGTATTTCTGAAAAACTAGGTTCCTTCATCAAAGTGTTTATATCATAGGCATGAGTCGCTGCAGTAGACTGAGCGTGTTTTCCACTTCGAATTGTAATGAATGTCGGACCACTATAACCAACATTATTAGGATCGCCCTTGCCGTTCGGCTTGATACTAATTCCAGCGTAGACTGAGGGTGTAAGCTTATGCCTTTCACCAATCATAAAGTCATGGTCTGGAAGCTTGAGTCTGTAGTCAACGTGCATGACAAGGGACTGCTGCTCCTTGGCAGCGGTGATCCCGATTGGTACGCGTGCTTTATCGTCTTGAGACAAAAAGGTGCATTGCTTCGGTCCCAACATTGATGCCAGCGATTCTAAATTTTTTAAGGTGGCAGTGCAGAATTTTCCATCGGGATGCTGCTTGTGCAAATCATTGCTAGGTTTGGAAAGGCGAACAGGCACTGTCACTACATGACGTGACCCTTCTCCAGTTCGAGAATTTTTTGGAATGAGCCTAGTATAAAGGGCACTTCTTGAGATAGTTAGACCTACTTCCTGCACTTTAGACTGCAACTCATTTAATGTTTTGCAACATTTAATTTCATCCGTTTGACGGCGTTCGTGAGCTGCGCTCCCATAGATGGCTGCCGCTTTGATGGCTTCAAGCAAACCTTCCTGGTTTTCCTCCAAGCGGGGACGTCCAACTTTTGACCGCACGCCAATATCAGAACTTGAAGTAGCAGCAATCTTCAGTTTTTCTTTTAATTTTCTTCGATATTTAGCCTGATATTTAGCATTTTTCTGTTTGTTTTTGAGAACCTGCTGTTGGTTAGAAAGCTCTTTACGAGTTTTCTTTACGTCAATTTTAATATTTGAATCTAACTGTACATCTCTTGCTAATAGATCAGATGACAGTCGTCCTTGTAACGCTATAATCTTTTGTCGAGTAATATCCTGTGCCGGAGTTGAGTACTTGCGTTTCAATACGATGTCTGGCTGAGGATCGTCCGAATCTTCTCTCACTTCCTCCAGAATTCTATCAAAATCATCAGCAGGTGCATTGCTACTGCATTCGATTCCAGAAGATTCAGTGGTAGTGCATGGAACATCATTTCTTACTTGCTTTGCGGATGTAGACGCCTATAAAAAGAGAATGAAATAGAGCCTACACAACTACAAAAAAAATCGAACCTACAATACAAAGATAACGTCCTACTAAAATTTTAAATTAGAATTTCAAGCTTTTTCCAAGCTTCCCGGATGAAATTTCCGAAAATAAGAAATATTTTATTTGCAATATCAAGTTTTACAAATCATTGTCTTAAAATTTTCATTAATGCAATTAATTGTTTATTTGTAAAAAATTCTGTAATTTCTTGAGTTAAAAAAAATAAAAAGAAACAAATATTCTATAATTTCTTGATGGCCGATAAAATTCCTGGACAAATAAAATCTAAACAATAAGGTTAGGATAATTATTTTATATGTAAGTATTTAAGAAAAATATTGTCTAAACTTAAAAAATTTCGAAGCTTATTTTAAATATTCTAGGCCTTTCACATAATCTTTAGGTTTTATAGGAACCTTGAGATTTTTGAACAATTTTGCGCGTGTGTAAATAATGCAAAGACGCGCAGAAAATTGCGGAAAAATCCCAAGTTTTACTTAAATTTATATTATATATACAGCTCCCTTATGTTGTAAGATTCAAAAAGAAAAAAAATTCTTTCTTACCTGAGCAAAGAAGGAAAGCAGACTTGACTGCGTTGACTTCGTCTCGGCCTTTAGTTGCAAAATTTTTTTATCAACAGCACCGTCCAGGTCCACACCACTAAATTGCTTTTTAAGATCATTCCAGCATGCATTGCAATTATCCTGAATACGCTGTTTGATAACTCACTCACGTAGCGTTTTAAAAACGCCGCGTACAAATCTTTGTATGAAGCCATTGTCCGTGCCGATAAATAGACATTCGAAACGTTCAGAAAAACAAGCAATAGTTACACATGTGCCCGGCCTGTCAAAACATGTCGGCGTAGAGTGTCTACATAAGGTAAAACAGATTGTGGCAGAAACCGCCATCTCTGGGAAAGCCTGGTAACTAAGCGGGATTTTCAAAATCGTGAAACGGTAGTCCAAGTAAAAATTTTGTCCTATTGTAAAATATTACGTAAGAATGGCTTTGACCCCCCCTCCCCCCAAGTAAGGCCATGTAGAGATTTTTGAAACCCCCCCTCCCCCTTGAGACCCTTACGTAATTAATGGACGGCCCCTTATAGTTTTATATACTATTTACATTTATGTTCTTTAATTTCGAGGTTATGCGGTGTCTTTTTAAAAGTCTTTACTAATTTTCTTGTTGATGTTTATTATTAATTTAGTATAAAAAAATTAAATAATAATAATAAAAAATAAAATAGTTTTATATACTGTTTACATTGATGTTATTTAATTTCGAGGTGATGCGGTGTCTTTTTTAAATTCTTTACTAATTCTTGTTGAAGTTTACTATTCATTAAATATAAAAAAAATTAAATAATAAAAAAGTAAAATTTTATTTATTAAATAATAAATAAAATAAAAAACGAAATTTAATTTTGTAAAAAATTAATAATTAATTAATAATTTTAATTAAATTATATAATTATTTTCAGCTTTAAATGAGGTTTTTTCTTTTTTTTGCAATGCAGGTTTCCTTTAAATGATGATTGTCTCTTGAAGTCATGGTACAAAAATTTAGGTTTGGATTGTGACTACCCACCACATAAATCTTGGAGACTATGTTCTGACCATTTTACAAAAGATGGTATTAAGTTAAATAACAAGAAATTAAATGGAGAAAGCATTCCAAATGTATTCAATAAAAGAATATGTAAATATTGCGCTTGTTGTGGCGTACATCAGTATCAAGCAAACTGTCCATCATTTCACACGTAAGTTTCAAAATTAAAACTTTTTCTAGTTTCAGGAATATTTGTATATAATAAATAATATGTATCTTTCAATTAAAGGGAAAAAATTTTATCTTATTACAATAGTGTAAGAAAATCTTATTAATTAAATAAATAAAATATATAGATTTCTTGAAAAAGATGCGGTTCTTTTAAGAATGTGGTTAACATCAGTACGATCGAAAGGCATAATCCCATCGCAGACAAGTTTGATTTGTTCGAATCATTTTGAAAATGATTGTTATCGCAATCACGAACGTCGAAAGGGATATTTAAAGAAAAGCGCAGTAGCAACAGTGTTTGGAGAAATGTCAAAGGTAAATAAAAGTAATTAAATTATTTTTAGAATAAGTTTCTTATTAATTAAAATAGATATTAATTTTTATGAGGCTTAAGTCAAAAGCGTTTTTAAAACGAAAAAATAAGGCACCGATTTATTTTACTTTTAATTCAAGTTCATATTATTTTTAAGCAATTGCTTTTAGATTATAATATTATATTTTTGACACAATACATATATTTAAATAACAATTTTAATGGTAATAATAAATTTTTTTGAATATATATGTAATTTATTTACATTATTTAATTATATCATATTGTAACAATTATTATGTTATTATACAATTTCATAAAAATTTATTGACGTGAAAATTGGAAGTGAATTTACAAAAATTTTCGTTTTTGATTTTTTGTTTGAAATTAAAACTTAAAAAATGAAAATTTATTTTAACAAAATTATAAATTTATTTCCTGGAAAATGAAAAATGATAAAACTGTTAGAGAATTAAAAACGTTTAGGTCTTTAGCCTAATATACTTTTTTCAGATTTACACCTAGAGAGTGAAAGGCTAACACCTGACGTAGAAAATCCGATTGTGCCCAAGACTATATCTATTGATCATAACGATGAACAGATATCTGTTCAAGAAGAAATGATGGTTGTTGGAGATGCACCTTCAGTAGACTGCAATGATGATAATAATTCAAGTTGCAGAAAAGAACAAATAACAGTACAATCTACTTCTACAGATCATAATTATTCCACTTCACCAGGAAAATTAAAAAGAAAGTTATTAGAGGTTCAAGAAAATAACAAGAGATTGAAAACTGACCTAAGAAATAATAATCAAAAAATTGCTCGAATGAAAAAAAAATATCCAGCTTGAAGGACATGATGTGAGTCAATTTTTAGAACGTTATTGTAAAAATGCACCTAAAATTGGTAACAGTAGTCGTAAAACTTCATTTAAAAGTCGTCAGAGTTTGAATTCTGAAATTAATATTTCTCGAGAGCAGTATCCTCCTTCACTTCGTTTATTCGCAATGACTCTCCATTTTTATTTCCCGAAAGCGTATAGTTTTATTCGTCGAAAATTCTGTTTTGCTTTGACTCATCCTAGTTCTTGAAAAGCATGGTACTCATCAATCAATGGTGAACCAGGGTTCACTGTAGAAAGTTTTGATGCTCTTAAGCACAAGGTTGAGCAAGCTAGAAGTCAAGGAAAAGAAGTTTTAGTATCGCTAATGTCAGATGAAATTGGTATAAAAAAAGGTCTTCAATATTTACGAAATGGAACTGTAAGAGGTTACGTTAACGTAGGTATTGACATTCAATCCGATGACACTCTTCCTTTGGCGAAAAATGCTCTTGTGCTTCTGATAGTTTGTCTTCATGAATCGTGGAAAATACCAATAGGTTATTTTTTAGTCAATTGAGTAACTTCTAAAACTCATTCATCTTTAATCACTGAGGCCCTTATTAAATTACATGAAATTGGTGTTAAAGTAAATTCTATAACTTTATACGGCTCTCAGGAACATTTTTCTACAATTAAATTGCTTGGTGCTAATTTTAATATGCCTGATCCAAAACCAATTTTTATTCATTCCCATCTCTGGAGAAAAAGTACACGTTATTTTAGATTCGTGCCACATGCTGAAACTTATGAGAAATTATTTAGGTGATATGAAAGTTTTAAAATATAAGGACGGAAATTTAATTTGTTGGAAGTTTATAGAAGAATTAGCTAAACTTTAAGAAAATGAAGGTTTAAGGGCTGCAAATAAACTTAGAATGGCGCATATTTTGTATTTTAAAAGTAAAATGAAAGTGAATCTTGCTGCTCAAACACTTAGTAGTAGCACTGCAGATGCTATAGATTTTTGTTCTCGTGTTTTAGAAATGAAATCTTTTGAAGTGTCAGAAGCAACTGTAAAATTCATTAGGGTTGTTGATAGATTGTTCGATTTTTTAAACTCTCGCAATCCTTACGGGCGTGGATTTAAAGCTCCCTTGCGAAAAAGCAATGAAACATTTTGGCGTCAATCGATTCTTGAAGACATAGAATATCTAAAGGGTATTACGAATTTGGAAGGTACACCAATGTATAAAACCCTTAGGTATGTACCATTTTTTGGTTTTATAACAGCCGTTGAATCTGTGATATCTCTTTTCGATACTTATGTTTCACCACCTCAATTTCAGTAATCATATTTACTCACATGTAAATTCAGCCAAGATTACTTAGAGCTCTTTTTTTGTGCAATACTTGGGGGTACGTTACTTGGGGGTTTTTGGGGTCGCACCAACACCGGATTCGTAATCAGCGACCTCAAAAACCCCCGAGTAACGATTTTCAAGCTTTTTCGATCAATTTTTAAAAATTCGTTCGCCATATTGGATCCGCCATTTTGAATTTTGAAAACTGACACCGGATTTGTAATCAGCGACCTCAAAAACCCCCGAGTAACGATTTTCAAGCGATTTTGATCAATTTTTAAAAATTCGTCCGCCATATTAGATCCGCCATTCTGAATTTTGAAAAACTGACACCGGATTCGTAATCAGCGACCTCAAAAACCGCCGAGTAACGATTTTCAAGCGATTTCGATCAATTTTAAAAATTTGTTTAAATTCGTCCGACATATTGGATCCGCCATTTTGAATTTTCGTTTCTTTTTTACTTTTTTGGTTTTTCTTCATTTAGAGGCATGCAGTCATTAAAAGTACCCCCTTAGAAGCTATTTGTGCTATTTTTTTTACTTTAAATAAACATTTAAGTTTGGAAGTTGTGTTTTTCATTCACATAATGCGCCATTTTGAAAGCGCCATGTTGAATTTTCAAAAGTACCACATTGTATTTGATAGAGGGCATAAAGACGAAGATTTTAAGCCCTCAACCATTAAAATCAGTGCAATAGATTTTTGGACACAGTCTTGTCCCGGTTGACGTGGAATGTCCCATATGTATGTTGACTAAAGTCTAAAAAGTATTAGTAGAACAATAGAAAGATAATATTTATGCGTGTTATCCATATATCTGAAATGTATTAGGAAAAAAATTATTTAACTTAATAGAGGAAAATATTATTTTCTATGACTAACAGTCCAAATTTTATTAGTATGAAAAAATATTATGTTTTAAAGAATAAAATTATTTATTAAAAAAAAATAATTTTCTAAAAATTATTTAGAAAAAATATTTTCAAGCAGTTCTCTTTATTTTGAGCTTTTTTTAAATGTTTGTGAAAATTAATTATCATTCGGCATGCATGTTTGGGATTTTAGGAATAATTCTTTTCCTACACTGTAAATTTATTATTATTACTCATTAAATTAAACAAAAATTCTTTTTAACAATCAATGCTTTGATTTCATTTTACCTAAAACATTTATTATTCATCAAACCCATTAAATGTTTCCATGTACCTCAAACTATTTCACTGCATTATGTAATTTAAAACTTTGTTTCCAGATAATAAATAAATTTTAATTGCAAAGAGCAAAATGTTTTTATTTAGAAGTAACATAAAATTGTAATCAGGAATTTCAACAGAAATATTTCCTTTTTAATTATTTTATGATATTCTGCAATTTATTACTGTCTAAAAGAAAGTTCTTATTTATAACGTAAGTAAATAGTTTTAGTGATAGATATACAAATGTATAACAATTAGTTTTTAGCATTTATTGCCACTTGACTTATTAAAAGTATATTTACGTATTTTTTTAATAATATAATACGTTTTAATTATATTATATTTTACATTATTATGTATCTATTAATTATGTAAGCTAATTTAATTTAATTAGTCCATTCTATTAGTCAAAAGTTTAAAATATATTGTTTCATATTATATTATATATGTATACCATTATAATTTGGATAATTAATTTGATTTTTGTAAACTATATATTTTTTCTGGAATAAAACATTTTCACAAACGTTAAAATATATTACTAACCTTTTTCCCAAAAATTAATGTCGCAAATATGGATTATTATTATGAGGTATATTCTTTTAGAATATATTTATTTTTATACTCCTTTTCTTGAAGAAAATTTCATAAAATCGTTAAATTTTAAAAACATAAATATATTATTGTTTTGAATATTCGCGCGAAAAAATTACGAAGATAGCCGAATGTGTACGAGTCACAGTCGGGGAGAAAAAAAATGGCGTTCTATTATGCGCATAAACAAGCTTCAACATTGCATGGCGTACTCCATCCAGTTAGTATATGGATCAGTGGGAGAAATACATTAATTAATGTGAGTAATTAACAATTAATAACTAATTATATTTATTTAATTAAAAGCGCTTAATTCAGTGCATAAAAATATCTTTTCTTTATTATCTCATAACCATAATTAGCAAAAAAAAATTTTAATGCGGTAAATTTATTGGTTCTTCCTTGTGGAGGACGCTTTGTAAACCATTAATTTACAAAGTTTTTAAAAATCATTGAAACAAATATTCTCCATATGGGGCATTCCATGTCAAGTGATCAAGGTGGAGAAAAATTTTTCTCCAATCGTAGCAAAACTTGGGATTTTTGTAGTATTCATATATAGTAATTATTCGTGAAAATATTTTTTTACCTAGTCCAATATTTTTCGAGAGGGAGGGGGTTAAATTTTTGTGTTTTTCAGTACAATGCTTATTTCAATAATTTTTTACTCTTAAAAAATTAAACATACAAATTTGATAAAGTACATTTTGGAAAGGTTTTTTCATGCTCTTTTGATTGGCAATAAGCATTTTGAAAAAAAAATGTTTGACCCAAAAAAATCAAAATTAAAAATAAATTTCAATTTTTGGGGGGGAGAGATCCGATTTTTTTTAACGAAAGCTGAGGTTTTTTCTTAAAAGGACATATGAATGAAAAAGTGGGACTAGAATGTTTAAACAATGAAAAAAAGAATT